>OY821521.1:151008110-152475610 GCA_963682025.1 Cordilura impudica | reverse complement strand
TTGCAACACCAACGTAATTATACGATTTTCTTACACTATATATACACAAATATAGTGTATATATATGTTGCGGCACTTGCAACACCAATGTAATTATACGATTTTCTTATCCTTTTTGCGGCTCCTTTATTCGCACATGCATAGCAATTCAATGGATTGTGACCTTCGCCAGGATTAGTCCAAGTCATTGGGATACCGAATGGCATACTTTCACGTCTTCTATTTTTCCAATCCATTATTCGGTTGTAGCAGCTTTTACACACTATATTTGGTACCCAATTTTCGTTCACTATAACATTTTGGTTGAAGTACATCTCGTATGTTTGAACGAAATCAGTACTGAAATTTCCCCTTTTTTTATGTGTTGAGACATATTGACCACAGCAGTAGCAAAAGCTATTTATATCTGGCTTGCACAGTTCCATATTCTGTTCACTTTTAAAAAACCGGAGAAAAATCACTTTTACTGTTCGCGTTCGTCGGCACTTGTTGAATGACAAAAATCACAGAACCAGTGTGAGAAAGAGAAGAAGTATAATGACAATGCATGTTTTATGTGAACATTACAGAACCAGTGTTGCCACATCAATATTTCTCTTTTAATACAATAGAAAAATATGAGAGAGTTCGGCTTGTGAGTGTCAATGTTTTCTCCAAATAATGTTGTGCATATCTGGAGCAAATTTTTGAAATTCATACATTTACCCAATTGTGAATAAATGAGAAACGCGTGCATCGATTTTCATGATCTATGCCTTTTTTTGCTCATGAGTTATGTGACTTTACGCGAAAGTAATTAGTTTTGGCACTTTTTTCCATTTTGGATTTTTTATGAATTTAAAAAAAAAAAAATATTTAAATTTTTAGGCAAAAAATTCTTTTTTACCTTCATACATTCATTTTTAACTTCGAAAGTGTTACACATATAGGAAAACGGTATAGAAACAGATTAGAGAAATTGTAATTCTTAATTTTTCTAAATTTGTTTCATCAAAATCGTGCAAGTGGTTCTCGAGTTATGTTAAACTACGTTTTTGCCAAAATGTTACAACTAAGCGAAAAAACATCAAGATAAGGAAAAAATTTAAAAGGTCATAAAAAAAAACTGACACATACGAACGCCAAACCCTTTGAGGGTTTTACTATACTGACCTAGTACCATCACCCTGACTTGGAATTTCTCACCCCCCAGATTGGCTGTTGTACTGTGTTATCAGTTACTTGGCTAATGCATGAAGAAAATTCTTCGACGAAGTTATCAATTTCAGAGTTTGATAAATTAATATTTGATGGAGGAAAGTTTACTGTTTCTTAAGAAAGTAAATTTTGTTAAGAAAGGACTTTTTCTTAAAAAGTAAAAAAAGAACATTTAAAGGAAAGACGTTTTTTGAAAAGAGCTAGATTTCTCGCTTACATCTATAACCCATTTATATCCATTAGAGCCATTAATTACGCGCTAGACAAGGCAGGAAAACCTCTAAGTTAACTACACTGTTATAGACATATGTTTATAAATATTCGTTTCATTTGTGAGATTTGTTTGCTTTTTTGGCGGATTCATATACATATGTACATAAAAATTTGGCGATTGATTTAACTTATATTATTTTATAATTGGTAATTGATTATAATTATGAATTGCAAAATACGGGATCATCCTCTTCTGGATGGTGTTTTAGTGGAAAATAAATTAATATTCAGATTTATACAAAAACTCGTTCCTGACCTTCGTCCTGAAGATCTGATATGTAAACGCTGTTGTGTAGAAGCAACTGACATGGTATATCAAAATAGACAAAGACGAGCATCGTGTAGACGGCGAGTACATATTCCCCTCGTATCACTGTCATTAGAAACAAGTCCTACTCCAGAAGAATTACATCCATAGGTGAGCAATCTTGTATCCGGTCTTTACAAAACTGTTGCTGTAAAAGTTCCAGAAACTGAAGACAAACTCAACTCAGAATTGAAACACATAACTAGTACAAGTTTTTGCTGACCGATTTTTATTGGTGGATTTCCTTAATTCATTACTAGATTTCACATTCATTAACAAAAGATATAATTATCTTTCTTTAGATGTATAAAAATATGTTTAATTTGGATTAATATTTTATTTCAATTTATTATTTTTTATCATTATTAATTTATTTTCTGGCCATGAAGGCTTTTTACATTACCAGTTGAATTAAATAAAGTAAAATGGTTTTTTGTCATATTTTTATAATTTAGATACTTATGCGGCATTGTCTTTTCTGATTTAGCTGGGTTGACAGGCCTTGGTCGGTTATCTTAGAACATAGAACTGATTATCAATGAAACGATTTAAATTAGTTGCTTATTTAAATAACTTAAAACAGTGAATTTATTGAATTTTTAGATCATTAAATTTTCTAGTCCTTGTGGATTAAAATTTTTTGCACGACTGTATGTTCCTAAAATATTCTCTTACATTCATGTTGTTAATTGTACATAAATCTATGACGAATTTAATTGGTTCTTGTTGTGAAGGATATTGTTTTATGTATCCTTACTGGTAGTTTGTAAAAGATAATTTTTCCTATAGCCCTTAGTTATATTTATCCAGCTGAAAGGGTTTCAGCTTATTAATAGGCGTTCAAAAGAACTGCCAAAAGATTTTGAGAATATTACTACAAATAAAGACAAGTGCCATTCAGTTCTTAGTAATAGTCTAATTTTATTTAATAATTGTTCTGTCTTATATACTACTTATGAAAATTAACCTAGTTGTTTAGTATTGAGTGATTTGGGAAATCAAGAAATTAAGAATTACAAAAAAAGTAAATTAAATTATAGGTGTCAGTTTAGGTTACATGTTGTCATATATTAATGCAAACGGTTAATATTATTGTAACCCTGACAACTTTAACATGTGTTGTTAATTTGTCATGCTACACAGTTGAAGTTGGTGATATTCGCTGTGCCTATGGTATGACAACATGGTTACACTACACTGTATTCCGAGTCAAGGGCTTTTCAAGCTCAGAATTCGATTTCCACAAAACTACATTTCTTACATGATAAAAAAGAATATCGTTGGAAAGTTTATGATTTAAAGATTATGTCCTAATTTGCAATACGTAGCCTTTACAAGAAAATGTTTTTTTCTCATAAGGATATGTACTACATACCAAGAATGATAGAATTATTATGTCCACCGTCCAACTGTATGGTTTTATTTTTAATCCAATCATTAATAATGCTTCCAAAAAAACATGCGGCTACAAAGGTAGAAAATGGAAAGCATATAAAATAATGTCAGAACATTTCATTTCATGTAAAAGTGAAGATTTAGGATCGGAAAATGAGCTCCACCATCTTGTTATTAAGTTATACGGATCAAAGAACCTTGCTTTGAGAGGAACTTCCGATAAGTTATATCAAGATAACAATGGAAATTTCTTAGAAATTGTGGACCTTATAGCTAAATTCGACCCAATCTTGAAAGAATACGTAAGTCAAATAAAAAATTACACGTACATTATTTGGGCAAAATTAATCAAAATGAACTGATTACATTGCTAAGTTCTGCAGTCAAAGAAAAAATTACAACATTGTTGATTGTACTCCAGATGTTTTTTATATTGAGCAAATGTCATTAATTGTCCGAGTGGCCTCTCCAAGTAGTGATGAAAAATACATCGAAGTTTATGAGCATTTCTTAAGTTTTATTGAAATTGGCAATAGGTCTGAAGCTGGGATTACAGATAAGATTATAGAAATATTAGAGCCACATAACTTCTCAGTGATCGGTAATGCATGAAACACATAGACGACAGCGGCTACACGAACACACGACTACAAATGCTGCTGGCTGCAATTGTAGTCGTGTAGTCAGCTACTTAATTTTTTTGAAAGCGACAGCAACATATAACAATATAAACAGCTGTTTTTATACAAAAGCATTTTTATTTCAATAGTGCCAATTATATTTTTTTCTACTTTATTAAAATAGAAAAACGTGCATATTTCTATATAAACTTGACTTAAATATACTAATACTTATTCAGTTCGAATCTAACTCTCTTTACGAACGGTTGTGTAAAAAATCAAAGCGCTTAGAGTACAACTATTTAAAATAAACAAGTGTATATTTTTGTTTTTGCAATTGCCTATTCTTGATCTCATTTGAACTCACGTGGTAGACAATCCAGCTTAACAGGAATAATTTTGCGATGGCCCGAGGGGCCAAATCTTCATCAAAAAGAAAGCTTGTGAATAAGAAGATGACAAAACTTCCTCCGGGTTTTGTTAACCCGAACTTGGCGTCAACTTCAAGCAACAGATTTAGCCTGCTTGCTGGCCTCAATGATATGGACGTAACTCTCGTATCAAATATTAACGATGTTAAGGAACATAAACCTCCACCCATTGTTGTAGAAGCTAACGCTTCATTTACAGAAATACAAAAGCTGCTTGGTAAGGATTGCATTTTCAAACGTACTTCAATTGGTACCAAAATTTTTGCTCCTAGTAATAAAATGTACGAATGCTACAAGCAAATACTTAAAAAGGATAAGATGGAGTTTCATTCTTATGGCTCCAAAGAAAATAGGTTATACACCACCTTTTTACACGGTTTACCCCGCATAAGCTCTGAGGAAATCTCCAAGGAGCTAAAAAATTATAACCTATCCCCCTCTTCCGTAACTGAAATAGTCACCAAATTCAGTTCAAACAATAATGCAGTTTATAAAGTTCAATTTGTTCGTAAAAATTTTAATCCAACTGCTTTAAAAAATGTACGAACAATTTCTAATATTATTTCTTGGAAAAAATACAAATCGAAATCCAAGAACAAACCAACTCAATGCTGGAACTGCTTGATGTATGGTCATGGCGGTGAACATTGCCATCGAAGTGCTGCGTGTATGATATGTGCAGAACAACATCATACAAGTGTGTGTCCGTTTAACACAAATGAAAATAGGCCAGCTGTTTTTACATGCTTTAATTGCAAAAAAACAAGGAAAAGAGAGAACTGATCACTCTGCAAACGATATCAACTGTCCGTTACGTTCTCTCTATTTGGAAACTAGAACAAGAGTTACTTCTAAAAGTCCGAATAAAAGCAGACGACAACAAAATAACTCATTTCAATTTAATGTGTTTTCCTAATTTAAGAAACAACAACACAAATTGCAACAATAACATCAATAATAACAGCAAAGCTACATATGCTAATCAGCTGAAAACAAACAACGATTTATTTAGCATTGATGAGCTTTTTGATATTTTCACTACAGCTATGGATGATTTGCATAGGTGCACTTCAAAAGTACAACAAATCAAAGTTGTAATGTCAATGGTAAAATACGCCCATGGATTATACTAATAATTTAAACGAATTCAAAATGCTTCACTTGAATGCTAATGGCATTTCAAACTTTTCTAAATTAAAACAATTTGAGATACTAATTGAACGAGAAAATATTAAAATAGCGTCTTTGAATGAAACATTTTTTTCAGAAAATCATATCCCCTATTTAAAAATTATTATTTTACTTATGTATATAGAAGTGACAAAACAGATGCAAGAGGAGGAGGAGTAGCTCTGTTAGTTCATAAATCTGTCGCTCATAAAAACCTCTTTATATCAAACACCTCATCAATCGAAAACATCTCAATTGAAGTTATTATAAATAATAGACCTATTGTTGTATCTTCGTTATATTCACCAAGATATACCCATAACTTCTGTGCTGATATATTGAACCTAACACCTTCCACCAAAGAATATATAGTTTTTGGTGACCTAAATGCCAAACATTGTTCATGGAATTGTCGTTCAAATAATACTGCAGGAATCGCACTCAACAATCTACAGCAATCAAACAATTTTTTTATACACTATCTTAATAGTCCAACCCTACTCCCCCATCAACACAATCGCGAAGCATCCACAGTCGATATTATTTTAAGCAATACCGCTTTAAATATAAACGTAAAAACAATGGATTACGAAATACCATCAGACCATCGCCCCATTATATGTACACTTTAAAGGTCAATGGCCTTGCAGGTTGACCTCAATTATTATGATTATAGTGCAACCAACTGGAACATTTATATGAATTTTTTAGACAATAAAATCACATATTCATTTTGGAAAATAAGCAGGAACTTGCGAGAAAAAGGAAAAAATCAAATCGCCCACTTCAAAGTTGGAAATACAAAAATAACATCTGATAAGGACAAGGCTGAAGTCCTGGCAAATACATTTGTCTAAGCAAATAACCTCACTTCGAACTATAACCACTCGGCAGATACACTAATAAATACAACACTAAATAACTTTAAGAAGGAAAATCCCAGTTCTGAATCTGCAATTTATACACATCTTGAAGAAGTAATGAATTTTGTCTCATCAATAAAACCCTCAAAATCCCCTGGTTTTGACAATGTTCCCCACCTGCTCTTAAAGAAACTACCACTCAAAGCTCTAAAATTACTGGTTATAAAATTTAACAGCTGCATCAAACTCAACTATTTCCCAAACTATTTCAAAAACGCTAACGTTATAGCTATCAATAAACCAAGTAAGCCAAAAAATAACCCAAACAGCTACAGACCTATTAGTCTATTAAGTAACTTAGGTAAAATATTTGAAAAAATACTACATTCTCGTCTTAGTGAATTTGTAACGACCAATTCTATTGTTGCTAAAGAACAATTTGGATTTAAAAAAGGGCATAGCACTACTCACCAAATAAACAGAATTAGAAATCAAATAATCACCAATAAAAACAATAAACGTTCAACGGGTCTAATATTGTTAGATATCGAAAAAGCGTTTGACACCGTTTGGCATAATGGCCTAGTATTTAAACTTCTTGATGCAAACATACCAAAATATTTATGCAAACTTATTTCAGATTTCATTCACGGCAGAAGCTTTAAAGTTGCGATTAATAATGAAACATCATCTCCAAAAACCATCACCACAGGGTTACCTCAAGCATCAGTCTTGTCGCCATTGCTTTACTCGATATATACATCCGATTTCAAAGTTCCGAAGTATATGAAAGTTGCTTACTACGCAGATGATACTGCGTTAATTTCTTCAAACAAACTTACAAGCGCACTCCTGAAGAAAGTGGAAAAGGGACTTGTAAATTGCAGTAAATATTTTCACAAATGGAAAATCAAAATTAATCCAAACAAGACCCAAGCAATTATTTTTCCGTTCAACAAATCTCCCAAAAGACTGCCAAGACGTCATCTTCATACTGGAAATAATACCATAAATGTACTTAATCATGTCAAATAGCCCGGAGTTGTCTTGGACAAAAAGCTTACATTTAAACAACATATTATGGCAACGTGTCAAAAAGCTATAAAATCATTTAAAGCATTATGGCCACCACTAAATAGGTCATTTCTAAACCCCAAAAATAAAAATCTACTCTTCAAAAGTGTTATAAGGCCGATATTAACATACGCGTGTCCTATTTGGAGTGACGCTGCCAACTGCCACCTACAACGCTTACAAATTAAACAAAACAAATGCCTTAAAATGATAAATAAAAAGCCCTGGTGGTATCCTACAAATCTTCTTCATGAAGAAACAGGTTATGAAAAAATTATCGATTTCATAACAAGGATTAATAACAATTACTTTGCCAAAATTGAAAATTCCTCTTACCCACTGATAAGAGAATGTAGATAATTAACGTAAAATTAAAAAGAAATCACCAAATTGAAAATTATGTGCTTATAGGGGTATATTATTTCTAATAAACCTCCTATAAGCACATAAATATTTTCAGATAGTATTTGAATATATTAAATCATATAAAGGTTTTTTCCTCCCATTTTCCTTTAAAAATCATTAAAAAATAAAATAAAAACTATTTAATATCTTTAGATCCTATGTATTATTTGTTGCAATATCTATATGTAAAGATAAGATCTCATATGTAAATATCAAAATTTGTTAAAATATGTAAATAAAGGAAGAATATTTAATTGAAAAAAAAATACAAATACTTATTTATAATGCATTATTATAATGTAAAAATAAATAAATAAATTTACTTAACCGCTTTTGATTATTAATGGAATTATTATTGCACTTCATTTTGCGATTCATTTTATTTAACAAAATAAAATATTTCATAGCACTAATATCTTTTACATATTTTGTTATATTGTCAACACTATTTTTGTTTTGTAGCCAGCAAAAATAGAAATTAGTCTAAGTTGACTACAGCAGCAAAAATGGTGTTGGTGTCGAAATAATCGTTTTTATATAAACGTGTGTATTATATTTTTGACAGGCTGTAGTCGTGTAGCCGCTGTCGTCTATGTGTTGCATCCATAAAAATTACGCTTGTGGCGTACACAAATTGTTCCCGAACTTGGCATCTCTTTAAAAAGAATAATGTTGGCTACACTATAAGTTGTGTAAATGTCAAATATATGTGAAATTTTCTAAAAAGCAACATTGGAACCGGAACGAAAAACTTTTCAATACTTAAAAAAAAATTAATTAAACAAAATCAAATAATTTCCTTTGAGATCTCAAGCTAAAAAAGATCTATAAATATGTTGCGCCAAGTAATGGTAAGCTTAACATTATGTGCTAATATCACAGAATTCTTAAAAAACGTTACATAACTTTATTTATAACAATATAAATAACATTATTACAATATAAATAAATATTATTTATTACAATAGAAAAATCTATACCAAAAATCTCTTATTCCTGTATTGGCTCGTACTCAACGGTTTTCAGCAGCCGCAGGGGGCGATGATGGCAAACAAAAAGTGGAAGCCTTAAATCACGCTGATGTTCCTATTATCGATTATGATGATCCCGATTATTTACCTTTGCCGGAATATCCATTCAAAGTTAATGAACCTTTGGAAGTTAAAAAACAAAGGTAGATAATTTATTTATGTAAATGACATATTAAACAAATTACTGTAAAACTGGCCAACGAACAAAGAGCACATGTATGCCACTTAATAATACCCTGCGCAGAAAACCTTAAAATAATACTTTCAGAACTTAGTTTGAGCTAAACTTTTATACATAATAAATGTTTTTATTATAAACCAAATCTTTCCTGGAGATAGAAGTCATCAGTAATATACATGATTGAGATTTTTTTTATATTGAAAATTCAGGGCCTAAATTACCGAAGTCATAACGAAATAAGTTCATATTGAAATCAATTACGATAATTCGAAATTTTCTTATGATGAATTAAAAAAGATTTTGTTTAAAGCACACGTATATTTCGGTTTTATAGTGCGAAAAATAAAATTTCTTATATCCAGTAAAATTTTAAATACTTGTAAGTAAAGTCCGATACACTTAAATTCTACAGAATACGAAAAGAATAAATTTTGAATGTTCGACAACAAACGCAACAATTTAATTCAATTTACATTTGAAGTTCGAAGAATTTAGTTGTATTGTATAAAATTCTATTTGTAATTCAGATAATTTCATTTGTCACGCAGAAAGTGAATTTTCTTTTTTCGATGAATTTCACTTAAAAACTACTAATAATAAATCAAAATCTATAAATTATTTTTCATAAAATACCTTTCAAAAATCGGATAATTCCATATGAAATTCCGAAAGTTCAGTTTTTTCGTTTTTTTTTTTTTTTTGTTTTTGTTCGTTGGCCTTATTTTGGGTCTAAAATCTGCGAAAATAAGACCAAACAATAAATTTCTAGTCATCAGTTGATTAAAGATTTTGCATCAAGTTAATTTATAATAGGTGCAACTATATAACGACCACCAGCGAATACCTCTCCATTATTAATGTATATTTATTTTTATTCAGATTAGTCTATCAATCTCGCAAGCGTGGTATGTTGGAAAATGATTTGCTCTTGAGTACATTTGCAGCTAAGCATCTTAAAGCTTTAGATGCCAAGTTAACTGAACAATATGATACACTGATTAATGGTGTTACCAATGATTGGGACATTTACTATTGGGCAACTGATAACAAACCCACACCTCCAGAGTACGAAAATGAAATAATGCATATGCTGAAGCAACACGTGGCCAATGCTCAGCGTGAGAAACGTTTAAGACAACCTAATTTGTAATGCGTTTGTAATATGTAAAGGTGTGATGTTGTTTTAATAAATTATTTTTTTAATATATAGTTATATTAAGTATTAATATTTAAACGGAGCTTGTTTAGTTGTTAATAATAAACTATTCAGTCATAATTAAAAGCCGTTATTTCTTAAAATTTTTACATTTTATTGGCAATTTTTTTATGTATAAAACATACATTTTTAAATATGATTTATTGAGAACAAAAGAAGATAATTTTTCAAAATGGAACCTCAGTATAATGCTTCCATTTTCAGGAAAGAATTTGTGCACATTTTTAAAACTATTTAAAAATTTATTTTTATATTACAAATTTTTCTTTTTCAACAAAACTAAAATTTAACATCTCTCAAAAACTTTATAAAGTGTTGGTAGATTTGTTAGTTCATAAAATTGTTTCTTCAAACCATCTGATGGCAATAAATACTTCTTAAAAGCCGGATATAAAACATGCTCAACTATCCATTTATGGCGTTTGGGTTCTGCTTCCAACTCAACTTCCGACACTGTAGCATAAAACTGCGCAGTCTCTCGACAAAATGTTTCAAAACAATCTTCTTCAATTTCCCATTCAACTTCGGTGGCTAAGCGTAGTAAAAATAATGGTATAAATGTTTTGCTAGGACAATATTTAGGCAATACCGAGGGAATCGCTTCTAATTCACCGTCAGCCGATATATTTAAAGAGAAATATTCACGCATTATAGCCGATTTTTCAATAAGAATATTAGTAGCACGTAGTGCTAATTCTTCCTTATCGCCATCTTCTTCAGTCCAACCACTTTCGGAACTATCCAAGGCAAGGGTTATTAATTCCTGAAGAGGAAGTTTATCAGGAGTTATTTTAATTAATGGTAAATTTTGGAATTCATACACCAAACGTTGATAAAATAACTCTTCACTGCAAATAAAATAATAGCAATGACATAATTATGTGCTTTTAACAAATAGTGCATTATATACCTTAATTTTATTGTATTCGCTAAATAAAGTTTTGTTTCGTGCTGGAAGAGGGCGAAATGTTTGTCTACCACACCCACAAAAACCATTTCTTTTAGGATTTTACGCAAGTTTACCGAACAATCATTTTCAATTTTCTGTTGCATATTCAAAATACTAGTTAATCGCACCTCTTTTGATTTTCTAGCAGCTGTTACACGGAAACTTTCTTCCGCTGCCGTAGATCCACTACTAGAGCCACTTAAACTCATCGAACAGCCAGAATCACCACCAACAAACAGATATTTATCTAGTTTCTGTAATTTATTATCAGTTCTAATCATATCTTTAGCATTCACTTTTTCACCGAAAGCATTTTTAAAAGACTGATCTAGTTCGGTTTTTATGGTGCCCTCTGCTACTCCTGGCATTTTTAATTGTTTATAAAATGTACGTGTAGAATTACTGCCCAGTAGTTGAGTTTCTATTTGTACTTTTATTTTTTCAATAATTTCATTTTCATATAGGAAATGAACTTCATGTTTAGTGGGATGAACATTAACATCTACATTTGAAGGTTCCAGTTCTAAGCTCATATAAATAAACGGATGCATGCCTTTGGGTAAATATGTGCTATACACGCTATCGATGGCTGTTTTTAGTGCTAAAAATAAGTTTAAATAAATAGAATATATAATTATATTTAAACAATAACAAATTCTAGTTTCATATTTTTAAGGTAATTTTCAAGAAATATTTCTTACCCGGCGAATCTACTAAACGATGATTAATAAATAACAACATGGTTCCTTTTTTTGCATTATAATTGACTTTAGTTATAAAACCCTTCATTGTAAATTTGTGCACAACATCTGTCAATTCAACAGGCATTAGTTCCTTCGCTATATTGGCCCCGAATATGGTTTGTATATTCGACGCACAAGTACTAT
Organism: Cordilura impudica; assembly: GCA_963682025.1. NCBI lineage: Eukaryota > Metazoa > Arthropoda > Insecta > Diptera > Scathophagidae > Cordilura > Cordilura impudica. The sequence continues at coordinate 152,463,611 of OY821521.1, read as the reverse complement.
TGGGAGCGGTTTTTAAAGCGGGTTGTTCCCCAAACTTTTTCAACATAAAACCAACCATAGAATTGTGTACGGCATATTTGGACATAACATCGGAAATCTTTTGAAATTCTTCGTTAGGAGATTTTAAGGCTTGCTTTCGTTGAGGCATATTATAAAAAAGATCTTCAATGGTAATAATGGTACCCTGATTTCCAGCACAAGGCTTGGCAGCTGCTTTCAATTTGCCGTCTTCGTAGGAAGCTCTACAATAGAAATTAATATGAATAATATTGGCTTTATTAACTATTTATAATCTTACTTGAAACCACACTTCTCCTTAGCGGTTTTCGTTTGTATGGTCAAGTGGGCCACATGACTTATACTGGCCAATGCTTCACCGCGAAAACCGAAGGTAGCAATACTTGTTAAATCTTCAAATTTACTTAACTTAGATGTTGTAAATCTTTCACATACTATATCCAAATCCTCTTTACGTATTCCTGTACCATTGTCTTGTATTTGTAACAGTTTCAAACCACCCGACTTAACTGTCACTTGTATGAACGACGACTTGGCATCTAAACTATTTTCGAGTAGTTCTTTTAGAGCATTTGCTGGCCTTTGTATAATTTCACCGGCCGCTATACGATTTACAACAACTTCATCTAATTTTTTAATGACACCTGGATCCATTTTAAGTTCAATTTCAATTAGAAATTAGTTACAAAAAAAAAAGCACTGATAAACAATTTATATACGAACTTGCGTTGCCAACTTCTAGTGTTATACTTTATGGGATGCCATATATTTAATCAAAATAATTTGCTACAAATTTTACAAATTTTGATACACATATAAACAGTATGTATTCAAACCATTTCTTCAAATAAAAAATAATATTTTTTCTATCAGAATACAAGTTTATACTAAAAGTTATTGCACAAAATACTAATATTGTATTTTTAATAATACGTTTTTGAAAATCTTTAGTTTTTCAAGTCTTTTCAAACAAGGAAAACTTAGGTAACTAAACAGAATTGAATGTGAAAAACGTAGTTAACTTAACGGAAATTCGATTCAGTTTGCAATTTTCTTTCAACCAAGTATTTGACAAACTTACAAGTGCACTCCTGAAGATATTGGAGAAGATGAAAATGGAGAAAATGAACAAGACCCAAGCAATAATTTTTCCATTGAACAAATCTCCCAAAAGACTGCCAATACCATAAATGTACTTAACGATGTCAAATATCTCGGAGTTCTCTTGGACAAAAAGCTTACATTTAAACATGTTATGGCTACGTGCCAAAAAGCTATACAATCATTTAAAGCATTATGGCCACTACTAAATAGAAGGTAATTTCTAAACCCCAAAAACAAAAATCTACTCTTCAAAAGTGTTATAAGTTCGATATTAACATACGCGTGTCCTATTTGGAGTGACGCTGCCAACTGCCGCCTAAAACGCTTACAAATTATACAAAACAATTGTCTTAAAATGATAAATAAAAAGCCTTGGAGGTATCCTACAAATCTTCATGAAGAAACAGGTTATGAAAAAATTATCAATTTCATAACAAGGATTAATACCAATTACTTTGCCAAAATTGGAAATTCCTCTCACCCAAATAACGTAAAATTAAAAAAGAAATCACCAAATTGAAAATTATAAGCTTATAGAGGTCTATTATTTCCAATAAACCTCCTATAAGCACATAAATATTTTCAGATAGTATTTGAATTTATTAAATCATATGAAGGATTTTTCCTCCCTTTAAAAATCATTAAAAAATAAAATAAAAATTATTTAAGATCTTTAGATCATATGTATTATTTGTTGCAATATCTATATGTAAAGATAAGATCTCATATGTGAATATCAAATTTGTTAAAATATGTAAATAAAGGAAGAATATATAATTGAATTGACATAAGAAAAACTTAGGTAACTTAACAGAATTGAATGTGAAAAACGTAGTTAGCTTAACGGAAATGCGATTCAGTTCAAACTTTTCTTTCAACTAGGTATGTTTTACTGACTTAAACAAAAATAATTTTGTTGTTGTATTTTATTCTAGACTTTAGATAGCATTTTTGTATGTACTATGTTATTTTAAATTAGAGAAACTATTCGCTAAATGTATCTTTTTTTTTCAATTTGGTTTAATATATCCCCATAAAGAAAAATCCAATTCAAGATTATGTGGCAGCCTCATTTATTACATTTTCTTTTTACGCATTCGTAAACAAAAGAATACGTAGCCAACGTAAAAACAATGACGTAATGTAGTATCTTAACCCTCTAAGAATGAAATATCAATTTAGGTCGGATATGTATATATCAAGAGATGACAAAAAGTTTCGTGAATAATAAAAAAATGTTAAGCAATTATTTTTATAATAAAACAAATCTTACGCTTCAAAATTCCTTGCACTGAACTGAGCAAATCACAAAACGATTTTGATATTTTGACGCAAACCTGAACGAAAAGAAACGTAGATTATCAAACTCTCGCACTCAGAGGTTAATAAATATTCTCTTTGTGCATTTTGTTTCAGTCGCGTCGGGACTTCTGAGAGTGATGGTTTGTTCCAGATGGCAACGCGTGTTTTGTTAACTTGTATCGAGTTGATTGATTACTTGTCCGTGTGATATGCTTTAATAAATAGTTGTATATTAAAAAATAAGATATATAAATTAAAGCTTGTATACAAAGTAATAAAAGCAAAATTTAGTTGAAACTAAAAGTTTAAAATATAATAAATATATTTGTGTTTTGCGGTGGTGTGTCTTTTTTTACATTTTATGTGTGTCTCCTTCCGTTTATCATTATGTTTGTTGTTGTTTATTAAATAAAAACATCAAAGAGCAGAAAAATAAAATAAGGCGAAATAAGTTTTTTAATTTTAAAGTGAATTGTGTTAATAAAATTTTAAAACGAAAGAATTAAAATGCTATTAAAAAAATTCTGAAAATAATATAAAAAAAAAATAAATATATTTTACACATACAAAAAATCTTATTACCAAAATATACAAACAAAAAAAAATAAGAAATTAAAAATCAATCTCTGGGAGAGGAGGGCATATTTTTTTGTTGAGATGTTGATAAAGTCGACGTCGCAGTCGATGTCGGCATCTACATCGAAAATGCCGGTTTTTTCGTTAACGTCGTTGTCGCCGCGTCGTAATGTTGCCATCACGTTTTCTATGTCAAGTATGGTTAATTTGAAAATGTTTATTTATCTTGTGTTAATTTTGTCCAATTGTATCTCATGGAGTGCTACGGGCAGCGTTATGGCCTACAGTATCAGTGTGCCAAAGGCAAAAAGTTCCATACATGTTGGTGACATCACGGAAACACGTAAATTCGATCAATTTACTTTTAACAGTGATGAGGTTGGAGATGATACTGCAACTTCAACAATCGCGTCCACTGTATTAACGGCTATGCCAACTTCAACTTCCGCGAATGCAGCAGCTGCAACATCTTCCGTTTCCTCTTCTGCAAAACAGGATTTTGTTTTACGTCCTTTGGGTGGTAGTGGTGCTGCAGCCACAGCAACTGGTAGTGCTAGTTCTCGTTTTAATGTGGATTTACGACGTTCTAGTGTCAGTTCAACTGGTGCAATACAATCACCAACCACATTTATTGGTGGGGCTGGTGGTGGTCATCATCAAATTCGCAGGAAACCACAGCAGTTGTCGTCGCCATCATCATCGTTATCATCATCTACAAAATCAGTATTTGAGGAAAAAAGTAAGTTGGAAAAATAATTGTTTGTAATTAAAGTTTGAATTTAAAAGTTTTATTTGGAAGAAAGTAAAGTTCTTATTGGACGAAAAACTTCGAAGAATGTAGCTACTAGAACTACTAGATTTTTAGAATAGTCTAAAAATAAATTTAGCTAAATGTTAAATATTTGACGGGAGACTTAAATTTACAAAATTTTTTGGAATAAGTGTTTATAACTACGAAATTTAATACGTTTTACAAAATGTTGTTTGTTATGTTTCTGTGTAGATAACTAAGAAATTGATGTGTAGTGGGATTTATAGACTAATAGTCGTAGCAGGTTAAAAAAAGTTCGTTAAAGTTTTTGAGATTTATCGTTACAAAAAATTAATTTTTTTCCTACTACTGTTTGGGAAAACAAAAACCAAATTGAACAAATTGAAAAGATGAGGACTTTAGCCCTATAAAGGGATTTGTAAATTGAGACTAGTAGTTTGTACAACGATCAAAAATATTAAAATTTTCATTACGTTATTGAGATCTTACGTTAAAAAAAATATGAAAAATTTCCTATTACTATATGGAAAAAAAAACCAAATTAAAGAAAATGGAATGGTAAGGCTCTGTGTCTTGTAGTGCGAGCTAGTAGTTTACAAAAAAGGTCAAAAATATAAAATCTTTAACAAAAAGGAAAAACTAGAAAAAATAGTTCGTCACAATTTTGAGATACAGTGAACTCTCAAAAACGTGAATTAATTTTTGCAAGGGGTGTTCGCGTTTCTGATTTTGTTCACGTTTGTGATTAGATTTTTTTAAAATTATTTTACTACAGCATTAATCTACTTAGAATAAATTATATTCCAAGTACTTGAGAACCAATCATTTAACAAAAATATGAAAAGATTTTGAATATATTTCTCCTGAAAAAATATTAAATTCAAACCTACATTTTTAGACAAAATTTTTAAATATTCAGACAAAATAGAAAAATATTAACATTTTGAGAAATTTTTCCCATTAGAAAACTTTCTGTTGGTGGGCCTTTTTTAAATAGACCAAATTCAGAATCTAAGACAATTTTTGCATACCCAAATTATTGATTTTAATACGTTTTTGATATCTAACAGTTCTTAATTTCTAATACATTTACTATAAAAATAACTGCTAATTCTACTTAAATTTTGTTCTGTACGTTTTAAAACAATTTTGAGATACAGGAAAAGAGTTGAAGAGTTTTTCTATAAAAAATCGTCAGAATTTAAGAAGTTTTATACATGGAAGAAAAAAAAACTTAGTATTTAATATTTTTTTTATACGAAAAGTTTGTCAGAATTTTTGAATGTTTTTTATGTTTTTTTTGTCAAACCTGTCTAGAAATTCTATAAGTTTTCTAAGAAAGGTATCAAATTCTAAAAATAAAATTCGGACCAGAGATTTTTCAGATTGTAATAATCTTATCGCAAAAATAAACTTTTTTAATAACACATAACACCTAGTACTTTTAAAAACAAAAATATTTTATTGATTTTAGAAATTCACTTTAATTGGGGATAACATAAAAATGGCTAATATAAATAGAGAAAAATAAATCTATCTATAATATTAATAGGCTAGGCGATTTCTTGTGACCGATGTTTTGTTCTACCGTTGGTGAAACCAAACGTATATTATTTGAAAGATATTTCTTTTTAGCCGTTTTGCAGATTTACAGATTTTTTAATTTTTTCCTATATTTTGAGTAAATTGCATTTAAAGTTACTACTAACACATACATAAAATTATACAATACTATGTGTGTGTTTTATTAAATTTGTTAATGTGTTTGAAATAAAAATGAGTTTGTTTTTTTGTGTTGATTTGTGAATTGGCTATAATTGATTAGCATACCTTTAAGGTCTTTATTTAATGAAAAAATAAAGTTTCCTAGAATTTGCACTCGAATTTCGAATGCTGGAATCTGATAGTATTCTTTAATGGACGGGAAAGGTGTTTTAAACACACTTTATTATAAAAAACATTGAAACTAACTTTTCTTTACATAAAGAATATGAATTAAAATAAATTATAGTTTTATTTATTTATTTATTTTATTTTAATACAGCCTTTTCTCTAAGATTTCTAAGTACTCTAATGTCACTTTGGTCGACCATTTCACGTTCAGCCCATTTTGAAGTCGTATCAATTGCATCAATAGCTTCCTTCATTTTTATTTTAACTAGAGGACCCCTGCTGCTCCGCAGCATTATATTATATTATATTAATTTTTATAATATAATACCAAAATTTGCCAAGAGAAGTTAACGTACAGTAAAAGCAAAGTTGATTCTCCACGCATAACTTTCCCCAAACCCAACGAATTTGCCAAGAGAAGTAAACGTACAGTAATGCCAAAATATGTCAAGATAAGTTAACGTACAGTAAAAGTAAAGTTGATTCTCCACGCATAACTTTCCTCAAACCCAACGAATTTAAGCAGTTAATAGCTCAAAAGAAGGAGCTTGATCCACTGAGTGTTCTTAGATCTATGTCAACAGCCTACGTTAATTAGAACTCTAGTTATTGAGGTTTGAGAGAAGAAAAATATTAAAAAAATCTTGAATGCAAAGATTATTCATAAATTCTTTTAATATATAAGATTATTGGCTCTTCTAAAATGGATTCATCATCGTCAGATTCTACTTGGATTTCACAAATATTACATTCTATTGAGTACTCACTAGGGTTGCTAATCCATTCCTCCACATTTGAAGCAGTAAATTCCACCGTTAATAAAAATATACAAAACTATTATGCATGTTTACAACTTTTATTTACCGAACCTGAGGAATCAAGGTATTAAGAAGGTCAACTGCTCTTTTTTCTAACTGTCGAGTTTCTATATTCTAGTTTCCTCTTAAAATATTTAAAGGGACGTTATCATCAGGGTCGTCATTGTCTGAAATCAAATTCAAAATATTTTTTCCAGTATTTGGATAAGGTATCCTTTGATAGCCGATTCCATGCAGACTCTAATTGAATAATTGCTTCCTTTAAAGTGATCTGCTTCATTGATTCACGCAAATCAGTCCCCTTTGCTGCAATTGATGCTAAAATGCCATTTCTGTAATGAAGCTTTGTTATTTTGAATACATTCTAATCCATAGGTTGGATGAGGGATGTGACGTTAGGAGACAAAAACATTGCACAAATTAAGTCATCTGCAGATTTGAAGTCGGTTTCTGGTGGATGTGACGGTGCGTTATCTATTAACAAAATAGATTTTATTTGAAGCCCCTTTTCTGTTAAGAATTCTGTAACCCAAATAAGAACTTATAAAAGTTAAAGTTTCATTTTATTTTCATAAAAGTGATGTTTTCATCTCTGGAACAAATGAGAAATGAAACCAGTCCTTAAAAATAGCAGATGTCATCCAAGCAGACTTTGAGCTTTTTTAATTCACCGGGCATATAAAATTTTTGAAGCTTCTGGGATTTTTGGCCTCCCCAATCACAAGGAGTTTGATTTTATGTGTTCTGTCGCGTTTGCACAACACACAAACGTAAACCGTTGCTTTTCCAACGAAGATACATGTCCGGTAAATTTTTCCAACACAAGCCAGATTCATCGGCGTTATAAAGTTGGTCATTGCATTGTAATTTAAACGGATCTACGAACTGGGGCTACGCAGAAAGCTTTTCTTCGAAAATTTTTAGCTGTGTAACGTTATGTGTTAACAACATATTTTGTAATGGCTTCTTTCTTTTTTTATGGCACAAATTGTCGATTTTGCGACATTATATTTTTTTGCTAAATTGGAAACCCTTAAACCTTTTCTTAATAACTCAAGAATATCTGATTTTTCTTAAGAGTTAAAACTTTTGGCTTTTTAGTAGACATTTTTTAACAAAAATTCACTTATAAAATCACTTTCACTTTAACACTTACATATGCTTTTATTAAAACTGTCGCAGGTCAACTGAAAGTTAAAAAAACCTGTTCACGTTAGAAAAGGTGTTTACTATTAGAACGTGGTGAAATTATTATTCGGGAATTCCCCAAATTAATAAAATATTGAAGAAAAAGAAACTTTTCTTATTAAAAAACGTGTTCAAGTTTTGGAGCTATTGATCTTTGTTCACGTCTTAGAATAGTCAATGTAAAAAAAAAGTGTTCATGTTTCTGGGACGTTCATGTTACTGCATGTTCACGTTTCTGCGAGTCGACTGTATATCGTTTTAAAACAATAATAATTTGTATACCCTATACCACTATGTGGTTTGGGTATAATGACTTTGTGCTGCTGTTTGTAACTACCAAATATATTTGACCTAGACCCATCTTTTATTATACCGATCGAATCAGAATCACTATCTGATTCGATTTAACGATGTCCGTACGTCCGTCCGTCTGTGTGTCCATGTAAACCTTGTAATCAAACAGCAGGTCGCAAATATGAATATATTTTGACGAAATTGGGTATATAAGCTTTTGTCGGCCATAGGATGAACGCTATTGAAATTGGTGAGAATCGGTCGATGTTCAGACCTAGGCCCCATGCAAATGACCCCTATGACACGACATAAATTGCCATAAGATCCAAATTGTCATATAGATCTTACTAAAATTGGGTTTGCATGCGTTTATTACATCCATTAATGAGTAGTCCAAAAATGATCCCTATGGTACAAAGTCATAGGCCCCATATAGAGCTGGTTCCCGATCTTCACTTAAATCTATCAAAAAACAAAAATATTGCACTGATTCTTCTCAAATTTTGTTTGTATATATTTTTGCAAAATACAAGAGACTTTACCAAACATGGTCAGGATCGGTCCCTTTTTGGGCCTATAGATATAGCATCCGATATGAACTTTTTCATATCTGCAGCCAAAAAAATTAATAAAAATCCCACTCAAATTTGGTTTATGCTAATTTTCTATATCCAGTTAGTTGGGCCTAAGAGATAGGGTGTCTAAACGCATGGTATAGGGTATCGTATAGTCGGTCTGGACCGACTCTAATTTTCGTACGTGTTTCTTACTACCTATGACCAAACTGCTAGTATTAATATACTAATCTCACTTTATGGCTAAGGGCCTCTAATTACAGTGTACAACAATTTTCGGATTTCATTTTTCAGACATGTATTATTTCTTTCTATAAAAAAAACGTAATTGCTTTTACAAAAACGCAATAAATAAGAAACTATGACAAATACTTATCAACAAAAAAAAAGCAATTAACTTTAAAATTAAATGGTATTAGAATACAAAGGTTAATTACAATGTGCAACAGTTTGAAAATTGTTGTCAGTGTTATTTGTAAAACGTATATGACAAACAACATGTTGCTCCAACATTCTCTATATATTACATAACATTTTGTAAAACCTATTTAACTTCCTTAGTTATGCTCACAATTTTCAATTATATATTCTTCCTTTATTTACATATTTTAACAAATTTGATATTCACATATGAGATCTTATCTTTACAAAGGGTGTGAAGTTAAATATCGAAATAAATATCTGTTAAGAATTTTAACAGAGAATGTTAATGTTAACATTTTCTGTTAAGTACTTCACTTCAGCAAACGAAATTTTTTATTCAAGTAAAAAACCAATTATCTAAATATTTTTATAATTAAATTTAGACTATAAACATGCATCTGACAAATAATAAATTTGTTTTGTTATTATTTTGTAATTTCATATCAAAAATAATGTATATTCGCATATAACAGCATATAATAGCCAAAACGGTTATTTCTAGCCGACCTGAATGAGGGTTGTCATATATCAGGTGAAAGCCCCATGGTAGTAGAATCTAATGGCATACCGCCCATATTCAATTGTTTCTCAGGAAAAAAGTTACAAAGGATCAAAATAAAAAAAGCAGATTTTTCCCATAAGAATTATTTTCAAGGGTCCAAAACGGTTATTTCTAGCCGACCTGAATGAGGGTTGTCATATATCAGGTGAGAGCCCCATGGGAGTAGATTACAATGGCATACTGCCTATATTCAATTGTTTCTCAGGAAAAAAGTTACAAAGGATAGAAATAAAAAAAGCAGATTTTTCCCATAAGAATTATTTTCAAGGGGCCAAAACGGTTATTTCTAGCCGACCTGAATGAGGGTTGTCATATATCAGGTGAAAGCCCCATGGGAGTAGATTACAATGGCATACTGCCTATATTCAATTGTTTCTCAGGAAAAAAGTTACAAAGGATCAAAATAAAAAAAAAACAGATTTTTCCCTTAAGAATTATTTTCAAGGGGCCAAAACGGTTATTTCTAGCCGACCTGAATGAGGGTCATATATCAGGTGAGAGCCCCATGGGAGTAGAAAACAATAATCATATTAATATAATGTGGATTTTCAAAGCGCGTTGTGGCTCTCGATACTCGAGAAAAGTTTCTAAATACTGTTCATTGCGCAATAAAAAGGAGATTGAGAACTTGCAACATTTTATTGGAAGATGTCCTATTTTAAATAGTTATAGACAACACTGGTTTAACAAGGTAACAATGTCAGAAGAAGAAATAATTAGAATATTAAATGAAGAAAATACTTGGCACTGCCTAGTACAATATCTTATCAATGCTTTGACTTATCGAAAAATGTTAACACTAAAATACAATTACTAAATTAAAAATTACTAGCAGATTCCAGCCCTCGAAATTCGAGCGCAAATTCTAGGAAATTTTATTTTTTCATTTAATAGAGACCCTTAAAGTATGCTAATCAATTATAGTCAATACAAAAATCAACACAAAAAACAAACTCATTTTTATTACAAACACATTAACAAATTTAATAAACACATACATAGCATTGCATAATTTTATGTATGTGTTAGTAGCAACTTTAAATGTAATTTACTCAAAATAAAGGAAAAAAATTAAAAATCTGTAAATCTGCAAATCGGCTAAAAAGAAATACCTTTCAAATAATATACGTTTGGTCAAAATCGGGATAAAACGGTAGAACAAAACATAAATCACAAGAAGTCGCCTAGCCTATTAATATTATAGATGAAATTTTGAATTATATCGAGTTGAACTCTTTTTTCCGACTAACGGCTGTCACTGCCGTATATTCTTTTAAAAATTATGAAATGTTATTTTAAGATTTTTTAAAATAATAAATACAAAATACAATAAAAAAGAATAAGCTTCTAGATTATGTCCATAAACTCGTGAACTTTTTTGAAATTTTTTAAAGTAGATATGAAAAATTATGAAAATTATACGAGTAGAACACCAGTTTATAAAAATATTCTTATGTGAAACAAGGCATCTCCCATGTCATCTTAAAAACATCCCCCCCCTTGTTAAACTCCTTCTTGTACCCCTTTGAACACCTGTATGATAAAAAAGATTAAAATCGAATTTTATAGAGGTCATTTTCATTGCAGCAATTCTACCTATGTTAAAAAGTTTGAGGCTAATTTTCATATTTTAATAATAAATGTATATAAATTCTTTTTTTTGTTTACTTTTCTTTATATTCTATACAAATACTCAACAATCATATGTACAATGTATACAATTCATTATCAAGCAGAGAGGAAAATATAAGGTATAAATAAAAAAATCAAGAAAATTCTTAAAAGAATTTTAAATTAAGTACATAACCTATGTTGTTTTTGTATTCTTTGCCAATCTAGCAGGTACATCCCAACGAACAATAAAAGTTCTCAACGCACAAAACAGAAATCTTCAACTAATTAACTTAGCAATTAAAAGTATTTTTTCGCGATTTAGTTCAATTGAAAAATAATGTAGAAAGTATAAGTCAGATGATAATGACAATGATTACCTGAGATTTGTTGCTGATGCGTCTCTCAAATCTCAAAAAAAATGTTCTTATATAAAAGTTACACTAACACAAAAAAATTTTCGATTCCGAATGTTTACTGTACTAATTTTCTATCTCGACACTTAAGGTGGAGGTTTCGCCAGGTTTCGCCAAAATGCGTGAAATATGCGTGAACACGCATTGAAAATCTATTTCACACCTCAGAATGACCCTCATGCGTAAATTTTCACCAATCGGCACATTATGATTAAATTTTTAAAAATCAATTCCGATCCGATTAAACGCCGATACTTCGATGACTTTCGATGACTTCGATACATGTATAGCACAAGTGCAACAAAGTTTTTGTTTAACAAAAATAATTAATTAATTCCTCTATTTATTTAACAAAAATAATAAAAATTACATCATCTTAATAATTTATAACACCACCTTTCGCATTAATGCAAACAAATATTCTATTTTTCATAGAATTTATTAATTAATTCAAACACCTTTTAGTTCATTTACATTCATGTATTGGCGATTGTCAGCATAAATTCGCCTGACGAGAATTCCCCATATGTTGTCTATGGGGTTCATATTAGGAGAGCAAGCAGTCCATTACAAAACATAGACATTATTCGAGCTTAACCATTCTTTTGTGAATTTGCTGGCATGACAGGCTGCATTGTCTTGCTGAAAAATATTTTTTTTTCTGTATTGGCATGTAGAAATGGCAACAAACTGCATTGAAGCAATTCACAATATTTTCCGTTGTTAATTTTGGTGGGCACGATTTGCAACTCCAGACAACAATCTTCAGTAAACGCACCCCAAATCATAAAACAACCGCTACCAAAGTTTCTTCGAGAGAAACATTGGGGTTCTTTTCGTAAGTCACGCCAGTAACTAAAACTCCCATCAGGTCCATCCAAATTAAATTTTTTTCATCTGAAAAAATTTTCTTTTAAAAGAAAACAAATTAATTTATTATTTTCTAACATAACATTAAACAACTTACATTTGACCAATTTGTACCCATATTGATTTTGCAAAACTCCAAACGTGCATTAATATGACGTTTCAAAAGACGAGGAATTTTCTTCATTCTTTGTCTTCGAATATATTTGGAAGATTTAAGAACATTCCAAATGGTAGTTCTGCACACTTTGTTGTGTTCAAAATAAGTCGACGCTCGCGTTCATTCAACTTATTTTTTCTACCACTGCTTTTATTTTTGCCATAATTTTCAATGAGAAGGCAAATGGGGTGTCGTTTTTCTTGAGAACCAGATGTCATATCGAAATTCGGCGGACGGCATTTTGTTGGTCCGGCAGGTCCTGAACTAGGATATTTCCAAAATATCAAAAATTGACAAAATAACGCGATTTTTTAAAAATTCAAAAATTATTGCAAGAATTTTCTATATTTTCGTACAAATATATGTATACATAAATATTTAGCTCTATAACTCCAAAAGTAATTCGAATTAAAAAAAATACTTTTAGGGCGTTATATTTTGAAGGATTTTATGAAAAAAAAAATATTCGAAAATAAAATTTCTTTAAAGTGAGGTCATACCTTAAGGAAATATCCGTTCTAAAGATTGTAATTTTGTACAATGAAGGTTTTCTACTTAAACTTCATCTGCTCTGTCAAATTTATGGGATATAAACATTTTTAAAAAGTGATATAATTTTTTTTTTGTTCGGATTTCTTAAATCAGATTTAATAATTGGATTCTTTTAAAATACTAAACGAGAAGAGTAAATAGTTCTTCTTCATCTCAAAATTGGAAATAACAAATGACAAATAATTAACAGCATATTGGTTTTTCCGTTTGGCATCCCTAATCCCTAATTTGAACTAGTATTCATAATGACTTTACAGTTTGACTTGATAACATAAACAGTAATGTACGCATTAAATGTATAGAATATTCAAGTGTTTTTTCATCGCTTCTACGTATTTGAAAAACAATCAAACCGAATCTCCAGAATTCAGTTTATATATGAATATTTTTTTAACATAATATAGCTTAAAATTACTATGTCACTTTTGATTGTCTTCTTTCAAAAGTTGGCATCACTTGTTAATATTGCATGTTCTTTAAAAGACTTTACATATGTGACCTTCTCCGAGAAAAGGGACTTCGTGTGTCAAAAAACGGGTTTTGTCAAAAACGGTGGATTCCGGTACCTAAAAGGGTGTAGAAACTTTAAATGCGTTTTTTTCTCAAAACCTAATTTTCACACACTAGGTCCCTTTTCTCGGAGAAAGTCACATATATGTACGTATGATTTTTGGTGTTAATACAAATTCTAATAGTGGGAACTCCCTTTTAACATGTGAAAAGCTTTTATTCTCCATATTTCTCAAATATGGCAATATTTTAGCAAGAAATTGAGAGCGCTTTTAGAACATTTGTTGAATCAACGACAATTAGTTGTTAAGCGGACAAAATCAAAAAATTTTTCGAAACAACGAAGTTTGAAAAGTTACTTTTCAAAAAAACCTGAAAATTTGCAAGTAGCCTCTTCAATTGTTGGCATACTTTGGAGTTGGAAGTTCTAGACAATGATTTGAACTCTATCACCTCTGTCATCCAGTACATCGGCATCCAGTACAATGGCGAAACATTCTAAGTTCTTGGCCAAATGGTTAAGGGATTTCCCATGGATAATTTTTAATGAGCAAGTTGGTAAAGCTTTCTGTAAAATTTGTAAGGAATGCCACCTGCAAGGCATTATGGCTACCAGAGGTACTGCCAACTTCCAGCGCTCGAATTTTGTTAGACACGAAAGTTCAGATGAACATAAAGCTGCAATGAATACTCCTCGTCTAGCTGCTGAGTTAACAAACAGTATTGAAAAAATGACTAATCAAGTTTCAGAATGAGGTATGATTTTATTTAGAACTGTCTACATGATAAGCAAGGAAGAAATCTCTCAACGCAAGTTTAAACCATTGATGATGTTACAAATTGCAAATGGGGTGAAATTAAATCGTGAATATGTGAATATGCATCATAGGAAAGTTACTCAAGTTGAATCAGCTCTATGACTAGCTATCGGAGGATCTACTGTGACAAAGAAATTAATTATATATGTCAAATATATAAATGACTGCCAGAAAAAAGTACGATTTTGGGCCAACTTGTCAATGGAAGGGATTCCGTGCGATGGTGATAATATTACGAAAACTTTACTAAAGTTTTTGGAGAAAAACCATGTTCCTATAACTAAAGTTATGGGTTTGGGAACAGATGGCGCAGCAATGATGATACACGTCCACTGCATTGCACACAAGCTCGCGCTTGCAGTGAGTCAAGCTGCCGAAGTAGTGCCCAAGATAAGCATTGTGCAATCAATAATCAATAGCCTTCATATATTGTTCAGTACATCTTGCAAGCGTCATGATAAGCTGAAGGAAATGCAGGCCGTTCTCCAACATAAGCAGCTGATACTGAAGTACGAGCATAGTGTACGTTGGCTGTCGTTGGGCAAAGCTGTTGAAGCAATTCATGAAAGTTATGACAGCCTAGTTTTAGTGCTCACAGAAGAAGCTGCTACTTCAGACCCTAAAGCTGCTGTATTGCTAAAAGTAGTTCAAGCTTATGACTTTATAAGCACAATATGTTTATTGAGCGACATATTCCAGCTTATTGATCGACTTTCCATGTGTTTTCAAGCGAATAACCTAAGTTTCAGCCTTTTGGTTGATAGATTACAGGTAACAAAAACTCGTTTAGAGAAAATAGACGAGTATGGAAAATATTTAACAGCATTTTTGGATGAGGTGAAAGAAAACAAGTACGAAAATTATAGTCGGTCTAGACCGACTATACGATACCCTATACCATGCGTTTAGAGACCCTATCTCTCCGGCCCAACTAACTGGATATAGAAAATAAGCATAAACCAAATTTGAGTGGGATTTTTATTAATTTTTTTGGCTGCAGATATGAAAAAGTTCATATCGGATGATGTATCTATATGGGGACTAGGCCCAAAAATGGACCGATTCCGACCATATTTGGTAAAGTTTCTTGTATTTTGCAAAGATATATACAAACAAAATTTGAGAAGAATCAGTGCAATATTTTTGTTTTTTGATAGATTTAGGTGAAGATCGGGAAGCAGCTCTATATGGGGCCTATGACTCAGAGTTGTCCCATAGGGATCATTTTTGGACTACTGATTAATGGATGTAATAAACACATACAAACCCAATTTGACTAAGATTTATATGATAATTTTGATCTTATGGCAATTTATGTTGATTTCATAGGGGTCATTTGTATGGGGGCTAGGTCTGAACATGGACCGATTCTCACCAATTTCAATAGCGTTTATCCTATGGCCGACAAAAGCTTATATACCAAATCTCATCAAAATATATTCATATTTGCGACCTGCAGTTTGATTACAAGCTTTACATGGACACACAGACGAACGGACGGACGGACGGACGGACGGACGGACAGACGGACGGACGGACATCGTTAAGTCGAATCAGATAGTGATTCTGATTCGATCGGTATAATAAAAGGTGGGTCTAGGTCAAATATTTTTGGTAGTTACAAACAGCAGCACAAAGTCATTATACCCAAACCACATAGTGGTATAGGTTATAAAAATGGTTACTACAGGGACATAAAAACTTCCTCCAATAACCTATCACAAAATAGTTTCCAGGAAGGAAAAGACGTTTTTTTATGCACACTGGTAAAGAACCTCCATAAATGGTTTGACGATGACACCATGGAAACATTTTTAAATTTCGATTTGGTGTTCAACCCGTCTGCTCCTCCATCAAATAAATCTGTTGATGAAGCCATGGATAGTTTGATGAAAATATATTACAATAAAGAACTATACCCTATACATAGTAGCATTCTTCCTAAACAGGATAAGTTGCAGGATGAATGGTATGAAATGAAATTTATGTTAGAAAAATACAAGGTCAAAATGGACATGGAAAAATTTTGCATTTTGCACATATATATACAAATATCACTTTGCCATGTTTAAACATAAACAATAGTAATTAATGTAGTAAAAAAAATTTATTTTGCTGTAGTTTTAAAAAATACCCTTTAGTTTATGAAAATACCCCAAAATTTTTAGGAGGGGGTGAAAATACCCTTTGAAAATTCTGAAGTGGCGAACACTGTATAGAACACTCTTTTTACGCTTCAACGCTTTTTCGAGTACTGTCAAAAAAGTTTAAGTAGTGTATTTTCATAGAGAGAGGCACGTAAAAAAGTTAATGGAAAAAGTTCATAGACTTTCAACTTTTTATAACGTTATATGTTTCATTACAGCTTTTCAGCTGTTATTTATTTGTGAATGCGAAATAAGGGCGTTCCGAAATTCACGCAATATATGCATTTGACACCAATTATGAATTAGTGTTGGCAACAACTGACGACTCTGTGGTTTTCTAGAATAACCGCGTATGTCATAAAATCAAAATGTTCAGGAGAGCAAAAAATAACAGAAATAAACACACAAATTTTTATAAGTGGTTATAAACTGAAAACTAATCCAAAATTATTTTGCATTTTTTTTTCATTAATAACAACGTATGTTGCTATGTGCCGTTTTCTGAGAAAATAATTTGTCAGCGATCAAACGTAGGTTGACATACGTGGTTAGTGCTGCAAATTAATTTAATAAACATTTAAGTTACGTCGTTATTTAAAGAAAAAACTCAGAAATGGTCAACATTAAAAAAAAAAAAAAAATTGAACACAAAGAGCGTTAAAAATTAATATATTTGGCATCGTTAACTCAAAACTGACAAAAATTGACATGCGCGGTTATTCCAGAAACCACAGAACTGACAGTTTAGGATTCGTAAGAATGGAGTACTACACGGTAGAACAATGCGTGTTCATTACTGTAGTCGGAGCATTGATCTAACTTCGGCAACTGTGAAGAAAGTAATTGAGAAATTCAGGCAGACTGGATAAATTGATGATGCAAAACATACTGGTTGTCCAATCAAATGCCAGTACGTAAGAGTGTTGGTGTAAGTCCAGGAGCAGCAATTCAGCGTCCCGGTCAAGAATTGCAAATTTCAAGAAGCCTTTTACACCATATTCTCATGAAAATCTGAGTCTCCACGCTTATAAACTTCAATCGACACAAGCACTGAATCCCAATTACCATGCACAGAGAAGAGAGTTCTTTGAATGGATTATCGAACATCAGTAATCAAAATGAAGCCTTTCAAGCAGTGCCTGTTACTGGTGCTCGATATCGCGATATGATAACAGAGTTAATTCTGTGAACGACATGTGGTTTCCAAAACGGTGCCGCAGGTCTAAAAAAAATGTATTATTTTTAAGTTATATAGCTTTTTGAAAAGATAATTTAATACTGAAATCGATTTATATAACTACTTATCGAAAAAATTATAAACTATTTTCCCCATATAAGCACACTTGAAATTTTCAATTTTCACATTTATTAGTTTCATATAGAAAGGAAATAAACTGGACCCACTCCCCAAAATCGCCATTTAAAAAATGTCCATATATGGTAGGACCACGCTAATGTATATATATTTTATGCTAATCTATAATATTAATATGTTAGGCGATTTCTTGTGACTGATGTTTTGTTCTACCGTTTTATCCCGATTTTGAACAAACGTATGTTATTTGAAAGGTATTTCTTTTTAGCCGATTTGCAGATATAAAGATTTTCAAATTTTTTCCTTTATTTTGAGTAAATTGCATTTAAGGTTGCTACTAACACATACATAAAATTATGCAATGCTATGTGTGTGTTTATTAAATTTGTTAATGTGTTTGTAATAAAAATGAGTTTGTTTTTTAGTGTTGATTTGTGAATTGGCTATAATTGATTAGCATACTTTTAGGGTCTTTATTTAATGAAAAAATAAAATTTCCTAGAATTTGTGCTCGAATTTCGAGGGCTGGAATCTACTGGTATCTTATTATTGGCTAATATCTTATTAACCAAATAGCGCATCAACAAAATATGATACAATATCAATATCGATTAAGCAGAATACGAGGGTGCTAATATATCGAGTTATGCTGTTATGTTTTGAGACCACAGTTTTTTGTCGACCATAACATTCAATTGCTGCAACTGAACTTTTTCGTAATCATATTGGCTCCTTTCCTGTTTATGCAACCACAAGTGATTCGATTAAGATTACGAAATTCAATTTCTGTGTGTATTTCTCATACGAAATCTAGATATGTATATGTATATCTATAGTTGGCAACGCTGGCTATAAAGTGAGACGCTCTCTGCCGGCAATTCAACTAACTTTTAATACACTTATATCTAACTATTACGCAACTAGTGGTGGTTGATACTTGTATTACTTTAAATGAAGCAAACTGACTATTTTAACATTGCCATGTCCTAGGCAACTAACTTAAAGTAACCTAATTTATAGTTAGCTATAAACTAATTATATTTTATATAATAGATGACTTTAAGCTGACTTAATTAAAATCAATTAGTAGTTAGCTTACCATTAGTTAGCTTATAACACTCTTTACTTTAGTCAAAAGTAGAATCCCAAAAGAAATTTAAATGTAAAAATACAAAACTAAGTATTAAGTTTATCAAATTGGTTTACTTTTTCAAATATTTTGTTTACGTTTGTTATAAATAAATAGTGAAATATGTAGATATTTATAAAACGTAAAACTCAGGTGGAGGGTATTAGAGGTTCGGCATATCCGAATTTAACAATTTTTTTTTTTTTTTTTAATAAAATAGTTCATAAAAAGAACTCACAATTATTATTTTGAAATGCACTGTGTTTTTAAACTTATTCTACACAACTATGTGGTCATGGTACAATTAGTTTGTGACGATGTTTGTAATTACAATAAATATCTAATTAAAACGCATATTTTATCAAATTGAGCACTCAGAATCATTGTCTGAGTCGATTTACCGATGTCCGTCCGTTCTTCCGTCTATCTATATGTGTGTCTAATCAGACTACAGTTCGCAAATGCCATAACATGAACGGTATTGAAATTGAGGTTAATCGGTGCATGTTCAGATCTAGTCCCCATATGGGATCCTGATTATCATATTGTACCCATTTATTATAACTCCAAAAATAAACCCTCTGAACTGTTTTTAGCTCGGTCCATTTTTGACCTAATTCCTATATAAAACAAGTGAGAAAATTATAGTCGGTCTAGACCGACTATACGATACCCTATACCATGCGGTTACAAACCCTATCTCTTAGGCCCAACTAACTGGACATAGAAATTAAACAAAAACCAAATTTGAGTGGGATTTTTATTAATTTTTTTGGCTGCAGATATGAAAAAGTTCATATCGGATGATATATCTATATGGGGACTAGGTCCAAAAATGGACCGATCCTGATCATGTTTGGTAAAGTCTCTTGTACTTTGCAAAAATATATACAAACAAAATTTGAGAAGAATCAGTGCAATATTTTTGTTTTTTAATAGATTTAAGTGAAGATCGGGAAGCAGCTCTATATGGGGCCAAAGGGATCATTTTTGGACCACTCATTAATGGATGTAATGAACGCATACAAACCCAATTTTAGTAAGATCTATATGACAATTTGGATCTTATGGGAATTTATGTCGATATCATAGGGGTAATTTGTATGGGGGCTAGGTCTGAACATGGACCGATTCTCACCAATTTCAATAGCGTTCATCCCATGGCCGATAAAAGCTTATATACCAAATTTCATCAAATTATATTCATATTTGCGACCTGCAGTTTGATTACAAGCTTTACATGGACACACAGACGGACGGACGGACGGACGGACGGACGGACATTGTTAAATCAACTCAGAAAGTGATTCTGATTCGATCGGTATAATTAAAGATGGGTCTAGGTCAAATATTTTTGGTTGTTACAAACAGCAGCACAAAGTCATTATACCCAAACCACATAGTGGTATAGGGTATAAATAGCTTCGGCAGACAACAAATTTATAACAATGCCTCTCAAATTTGGTTCATGCCAATTTTCTATATTCAATTAGTTGGACCTAAGACCATTTCTCTAAACGCATGATATAGCGTGTCATATAGTAGTCGGTAGACCGACCATAATTTTCTTGTTTTTTAAAATTTTTATATCAATTTTTTATTCATGGAAAACATTGTAATATATTAATTTTATTATTTTCTATAAAAATAAAAAATCTTATTTTCGAAAAATAAAAAATCGAAAATATTTTTTTTATTTTCGATTTTTTATTTTTATAGAAAATAATAAAATCAAAAATGCGGAGGGCACGCCGTTAACGCTAAATGTAAGTTTAGCAAAAACAAATTGTTTTTCTTGCTTTTTCAAGACAAAAACAAACATGTATATTGTAGTACGCAATGTGTACTCATATACAAACATGTTTGTTTCAAAGTTGGTTTATATTTTAGTTTTTTATATTGGAAGAGGCTTGAGTAATATAACTCTTTGCTTGAATTCTCATTTGGTTGTTTTCTGCAAATATATATGAATTTAACTGTTTACCAAACAAACTAACAAACTGCTTTTGGTTACTGATTAGGGTTGGTGATTCTTCCCGAAACAGCTGTATAATTTATCATGCAGAATATAGATCAATTTTGGAAACAAATGTGCTAATGTTTTTGCTTTATTTAAAGTAAAAACATTTGATCTTGAGCCTGAATAATTTCGAACTCAATCATTGTAATATATTTTTAAACTCTTTCTTTTAACTCATACTCTCTGTCCCATTACCATTGATCTGGAACTTGGCCCATAGTCTTGTTGTGACTACAGATTAGTTTTGAGTTAGTCACGCACAGTCACGGAGAGATTTAAAAATGATTCCCCTCATCCAATCAATCTGAAACTTGGACGGTATATTTGCTGTAAAGAAAGATTAACTTCGACATAGTCACGCATAGTACGCACAGTCACGGGGTGATTCAAAACCCATTTCCCCTTATCCGATCGATCTGAAACTTGGTCGATAGACTAGCTGTAAAAAAAGATTAACTTTGACTTTGGATAACTAGAAACCCCATTTCCAGTCATCCAATCAATCTGAAACTTGGTCCATAGACTTGTTGTGGCCAAAGATTAATTTTAAAATAGACTCGAAAAATCACGCACAGTCATGCACAGTCACGCAGAGATTCAAAACTCATATGCATAAGGAACGAAAGAGTTTTAATAAAAACTTTTGTTGTTATGGATTAGATTATTATTATTTGAATATAACAAACCAAAGAATACTTCTTTCGTTTATTCGAACTTATACAGAAAAAACAATTTATTTAAAACAAATTTTATGTTTTTGAAAATCATTTAAAATTTATGAAGTGTTTATTGTAGGTATATAAACTTGAAAGATATTTTTCGGCTTTGAAAGAGAAGTATTCACTTTTTATGTTTTTTGCATGTTAAGTAAAATTTATTGCCAATTTTTAAAAATATGAAATATTCATTATTAATATTCATGCCGATAAAGCATGTCACACCTGAATGTGCGTTAATTTCACCAACCCGTACCGGGGGTGTGGAGGAGAATAAGGATTTTAATTTTGTTTTTTCATTGTGTTATAAAGAAATATTACCATGTGATAAAAAATATTTTTTTTTATACCAATAAACGAAACCACTTATATGAGAAACTATGTAGTAAAACTTTGTACTCAGGTTTTCATTTCCTGCTCCTGTGTCCTTTTTAAAGGACTTTAAAGTTTTAAAATTTTTTTTAAATACTTATTCCTGTTATAAGATTATAAAATGTTCATCAGATAAAAGATGGGAGTCTCTGCTGATTAAAAAATTTTTATTTTTAACTTTTACTAATAATTTTATAAAGAGGTAAAGTTCGCTTGTATGTAGGAGGTAATCTGCGAAACTTCTCAATCGATTTCAAAAATTCTTTCACCAGTATTTATTTATTCAGGGAGAACTCTGGCTATATATTTTTTTGATATATAAAATCTTGTGGTTCTTTTAAGAGGCTATATACACAGTTCAAATACCTAATTTACAGAAACACTGTCCAACAAACTCAATCAGTAAACCATGTTGTCTTTAGTTAGTTAATCTTTTAACAAAATCTATGTATGTTAGAATCACAATTTCAGAAACTCTGTCCTGCAATTAAAAACAATCAGTAAACAAAGTTGTTGAAGAATGTGTGTGTGTAGAATTTACAATTTTATTGCAATTCTTCATAAATATTGAACAGATTGTATGGAAATTAATCAATCAATCATTTTTTATAGATGTAGTAATTAATCAATAGAGTATCGACATTTTTAACAACAACTTTAACTAGCACAACAACAACTACAACAAAAGTTTTAGTATTAAAATTGGTTTACAAATGGAATCAACGCATTATGAAATACACAGATATATATATATAAAAAAAAAAAAAGAAATACCGCTGTTGGTATTTGAATTTAAATAAAAAACAAAAAATACTTCGGTATTAAATTTTGTTGAGTAAGAATTGGAACATTTTGTGTTAAGAGCAGCGCGTTGTTATTTAATTTTTCGAATATTTGCTGGATATTTCGATGGTGTAGAAAAAATAAACGGAATTTCTCGCTCATTGTCCAAACACAAAAAATACATAATTTATATTTGTTTATTGGGCGTGAAATGTCTAAATATTTGCCATGGCTTGCTTGAAATTTAAATAATTTTATACATATAAATTTTATAATGTTGGCGACATTCGCAATTCGCCATAGGAGAAATAATTCAGTAATGTTTTGTGCGAACTGAGGCAAATTTAAAATGCTATCTTTAAATATTGTCTTTAATTTCAAATTTATGTCTTAGCCCCGTAACTATAGCTATCTATAATATTTATATATATATATATATGTATATATATACACCTATCCCTCGATTTACATGATAGATGCGTTCCTGAAAAAATCGTGTAAACCGAAAATATTTGTATGGAAAATCATGCAAATCGAAAAAAGACACAAACAAGAATTAATTTAAAATTTTGTTTATAAAATTCATGTATTTCAGCGTAGATTAAATACATAATATAAATTCAATACATTTACAAAGTAAGAAGTATTCAAAGAAATTTATTAAACAAAAAAAAAAAAAAAAAAAAAAATTAAATCATAAAAATTTAAAACATTTACAAAGTTACAAGTTTTCAAAGCAATTCATAAAACAAAAAAAAATCAAAATCTTAAAAAATCAATATGTATATCTAGTCCATTAAAAAAAAACAAGAGTCCCATATTTATATATATATATCAGTTATCACTTCCAATAAATTCTTCATCACTGTCTTCCACTACTAATCGTATATGTTTGGTGGGCGACAAATCAATTTCGTTACTAGATGAAATTTCTTCCTTTTTCGGTTCGATACTTGTTAAATTGGAGACAATATCGTTTCGAGGAGATTTGTCAGAGTAATTTGTAATTGAAGCCTGAGTTGATTTATTGTTTAAATCCTTATAAACCTCCCGATATTGTGCTAATCACTGTGTAATGTGTCGCTGGAATGCGACGGCTCTTTCAATATTCTGGTCATGTTTTAAAAAATGGTTTCCCAGTTTTCGACCTAACTCAAGCCCCTCACATATATTTTTCGTACTCAGTGCTACTGATTCTGCATCCCTTTCATCGGTATCGTCGTTTTTTTCGGTCACCAAATTCACTAAATCTTCAACATCTAGCTTTTTATTTATCATTAATTCATCAATATCACCAGCACAAAAGTCATCAAAACCTTCTCCTCCCACCTCTCGTGCCAATTGAATTATGTCAGAATATTCAGGATCCAACGACTGACAAGATAAAGCATTTTCTCCTACATCTGGCCACAAATTTTTCCAACATTCTTTGAGCGTTGATTGCCTGATTTCAGTATAGGCCAAAGCGACATGCTTTACGCAATCTAATATTGCAAATTTTTTCCAAGCGTTCATTACTGTTAAATATTCATCATTTTCGATTTGATCTAAAATATACTTGAACGATTGTTTGATATACAATGCTTTAAATGTCGAAATTATTACCTGATTTAGGGGCTGCAACAAGGAAGTCGTGTTTTTTGGTAGAAATATAACTTACACATTCTCGTGTTGCAAGTCTTGTGGATGTCCAGGAGCGTTGTCAATTGCTAGAAGCACTTTAAAGGGCAGTCCTTTTTTGTTTAAATACCGCTTTGCATCTGGGATAAAAATTTTATGAAACCAATCACTAAAAACAGCGGCCCTGACCCATGCTTTTTTATTTGCCATCCAATAAACGGGCAAGTTGTTTTTATTTAATCCATTAAACGCACGTGGCGTTTGTGATTTGTGAATAACAAGTGGCTTCATAATATGATCGCCGGAAGCGTTGGAACAAAACAGAATAGTTATTCAATAATTAGCAGCTTTGTATCCACTTGTAGTTTTATTTGATTTTGATATAAAAGTCCGCTGCGGCATTTTTTTTCCAAAAGAGCCCCGATTCGTCTGCATTGAAGACTTGATCCGGAGTGTATGAGTTGGTAGCAATAATATCAGAAAATATTTCGGGATATTTTTTTAGCAGCATCTGTTTCAGCGGAAGCTCCTTTTAACTTCAAACTGTGTAAGGAATGTCTTTGCTTAAATATTTCAAACCAACAATGGCTTGCCGAAAACGATGTTTTTTCTAAATCCTTAAAGCTTTATTTGTTATAGCATTGGTATCAATCGGAATTCGCTTTTGTTATCGATCTTTTATCCAGATCAATAAAGCCTTTTCCATATTTTCAATCGTCATGTCCCGAACGTATGAAGTTGTACTCAAGCTCGACTTAGTTCCAGCTGCGACACTTTTTCTGATAAGGATTTAATTTTTTTTTATAGATCTTATTGTAGCTTAGTGAATAGAAAAAAAATTTAGGAACTGTTGATACTCTGTCTCCTTTACGTAATCTATCTAAAATCTGAATTTTGGTTTCTAAAGATATTAATTTTCTTTTCACTTGATTTTTATTAATTTTTTTTCGGCATGTTAAAAAATTTTAGCTGAATTTGCAAAAATTATCTTCACAAATATTTTTTTTTATGTTTCTGACTAGCTGACCCGGGCAAACGTTGTTTTGCCTTCAAATTTTATTTTCACTGCAAGTCTGGTTCCGTTGCAAAGTCATGGCAGATTTAAATTTCGAAGAAGAATGAAAGGTGCACTAAATCGACATAGCAATTATTGTTCAAATACCGTTTACTGAAGCAGAAATAATGGATTTATTTATTTTTGATAGCTGGGCCCGGTCCGCGTTGCTGGCCGCTTATCGCGCTAATCTCTATCGGGCAAAACACAAACAAACTAAATATTGCGCCGTCTGTCGGACGAACTTCAAATTTCACAGAAACACTGCTCACGCCCCATAGAGCATGTATATAATGTTTGGTCAAAACTGGTGCAGTAGTTCTTGAGTTACGGTGCAAAAACACAAAAAAACTGTATATTGCGCCTTCTGTCGGATGAACTTCAAACTACACAGAAACACTCCTCACGCCCCATAGAGCATGTACATAAAGTTTGGTCAAAATCGGTGCAGTAGTTCTTGAGTTACGGTAGAAAAACACAAAAAAACTAAATATTGCGCCATCTGTCGGATGAACTTCAAGCTACACAGAAACACTCCTCACGCCCCATAGAGCATGTACATAAAGTTTGGTCAAAATCGGTGCAGTAGTTCTTGAGTTTAGCGATCACGAACATACACGTAATTTTTATATATATAGAGATATAAAAAATGTAACATGATACGCAACTGTCTGTTTCTAAACACTAACTGCAATGATTTATTATCAGATTTGTATGCTTCTTGTGTGCGTGAACATAAAAACGCGGAACTCCCGTTTTATATATAATGACAGCGTTACCATACGGAAAAAACGTTTGGTAATATTCGTTAATTTCAAAAATTTTAGAAGCATCATAATTATATTGTTACTGTGAAAAAACATAAATATTATTTATACTAATTGTAATTAAATATGTATATTATATGTACATATACATACATATAAAATATGTTATTAAAAAAATTTCGTGCAAATTGAGGAATTTCTCACATCCCTCGATTTATACGAAAACAAAAAAGTCGTGTAAAACTGAAATCGTGTAAAAAAAGAATCGTGTAAATCGTGGGATAGGTGTACTCTTGCTAGAAAAAATATACGTATACCTAAAATTGAAACTGTCATACTAGGAAAAAAAAATATTAAAAAAATAACTAAACTTACTTGTTGGATTTTTGTTTTTCTAGTAAACTATTTATTAGTTTTTTTTTTTTAATTTATTTAAAGTTTATTGCCTTGAACAAATTATATGCAGCTCAAAATCGTAGAAAAGGAAAAAATGCATATGAAAAAATATTCGTATGTTTGAAATATTAATAAAAAAAAATTAAACTTACGTTAATGCTTACGTTAGTAATTTGTATGATATCCTTTGCGCTTTAGAACCGCTGTCAGCCGATTTGGCATCAACTTAACCAACTTTTGAGGTGATGATTTCAATTGATTTTTAGTATTGTGGAACAACCATAGCTTGATATTGTGCGCCATATGTTTTAGATCATTATATTGTTGAAAACAGAATTCTTCTCCCAGGCCCAGTTATTGAGCGCTTTGTTTAAAATTTGTTTTAAAATGTTTATGTAAATACGAGCTCACCATCCACGTGGCCCAACCCCAAACCATAATGCCACCTCCACCGTGTTGAACCATTTCTCCTTATTTAATGCAGGATTTTTCTTATTTAAAGCTAGTCCACTTTTTGGTCAAAATAACTTTTTTTCCTTTAATGACGAAAATTAAAAACTTGTTTTCATCTGAAAATAAAACACGTGCCAAACATTCTGGAGCCTTGTTTACATACTCGTTTTTTCTGTTGAAATAGGGAATGCATAGCATTCTACGTGCTACACGGCCATGATAGTAAGATTTATTTAATATTTTGCCAATGTTATATTCATGGATGTCTTTGCCGAAGGATTCCTTGATATTAGAACTAATACTTCTGGGATTAGTTTGGAGGGGCAACCAGAACGACGTTTTGACAAAATTGAATTGGTAAATTTGTAGTTTCAGACGTACTGCACTGAGGAGTGGCTTCTGCCTATGATTGGCGCTATTTCATGAAAAGATTTATTCTCATATCAAGCTTTAAGATAATTTTTCTCTAGTTAGCATCGATTTCATCTCAAAATATAAATTCCAAAGGAAATATAATCAAGTAAGTCTTCTACTAAAACAACATCATTGTAGAGGTACGAATACTTTTTCTTTTAAATATATCTGCCATACAAAAAAAATTAAGTAGAAACGTTCCGTAAGTTTTTGGAAAAACAAATAAAATTCCAAATGTGTCAATGGTAAAAAGTTCGTAATTCAAAATATTTTATTAAAATTTTTATTAATCTATAATATTAATAGGCTAGGCGATTTCTTGTTACCGATGTTTTGTTCTACCATTTTATCCCGATTTTGACTAAACGTATATTATTTGAAAGGTTGTCCTTTTTAGCTGTTCACCAGATTTACAGATTTTAAAATTTTTTCCTTAATTTTGAGTAAATTGCATTTAAAGTTGCTACTAACACATACATAAAATTATACATATGCTATGTGTGTTTTATTAAATTTGTTAATGTGTATGTTAATGAGTTTGTTATCTTCATTCACAATAATAATAAACCACAAAAGTGTTGGTTTTTGAATTGGCTAAGTTGAAAAATAAAGCTGCCTAGAAATTGCACTCGAATTTCGAGCGCTGGAATCTAATAGTTAATATTAATAGGCTAGGCGATTTCTTGTGACCGATGTTTTGTTCTACCGTTTTATCCCGATTTTGACCAAACGCATATTAATTGAAAGGTATTTCTTTTTTGCAGTTTTGCAGATTTACAGATTTTTTAATATTTTCCCTTATTTTGAGTAAATTGCATTTGAAGTTGCTACCAACACATATATAAAATTATACAATGCTATGTGTGTGTTTATTAAATTTGTTAATGTGTTTGTAATAAAAATGAGTTTGTTTTTGTGGATTTGTGAATTGGCTATAATTGATTAGCATACTTTTAGGGTCTTTATTTAATGAAAAAATAAAATTTCCTAGAATTTGCACTCGAATTTCGAGGGCTGGAATCGGCTAGTTTTTATTAATATTTAAAATTTTTATCTTCAAGTGTACGGATAGTTTTTCTAGCAAGTGTAGGTGTTTTTGCCAATAAGGAGTGTTTCGTTGTAAATTCGGAAAATTCAAGGTAAGCTATAGGCCAAAATAAATTAAAGTTATTAAAGCGTAATATTCAAAAATCTCTTAAAATTTTAATTGTTTTCAGTTTTTTTCTTTGAACAAAGATAAATGAATAAATTAAATTAATTTTTTAAAATAGGACTTAATAATCTAACCCATAAAAACAAAGTTTTTATTAAAACTCTTTCTTTCCTTATGCATATGAGTTTTGAATATCTCCGTGACTGTGCGTGACTATGCGTGACTGCGCGTGACTATGTCGAAGTTGATCTTTCTTTACAGCGAGTGTATGGACAAAGTTTCAGATCGATCGGATGAGAGGAAATGACATTTAGATCACTCCGTGACTGTGCGTGACCATGCGTGACTGTGCGTGACTAAGTCAAAGTTAATCTTTTTTCACAGCGAGTGTAAGGACCAAGTTTCAGATCATTCGGATGAGGGGAAATGACATTTAGATCACTCCGTGCATGTGCGTGACCATACGGGACTGCGCGTGACTAAGTCAAAGTTAAACTTTTATTCACAGCGAGTGTATGGACCAAGTTTGAGATCGATCGGATGAGGGGAAATGATATTTAGATAAATCCGTGCCTGTGCGTGACCATACGGGACTGCGCGTGACTAAGTCAAAGTTAATCCTTTTTTCACAGCAAGTGTATGGACCAAGTTTGAGATCGATCGGATGAGGGGAAATGACGTTTAGATCACTTCGTGACTGTGCGTGACGACGCGTGACTGTGCGTGACTACCCCAAAATTAATCTGTAGTCACGACAAGACTATGGGCCAAGATTCAGATCTATTGGATAAGGGGGAATGGGGTCCACCCATGGCAGACAGACAGACAGACAGAGAGTATAAGTTAAAAGAAAAAATTTAAAAGGACTTGAAAATAGTAATGAACACCAATAACCATAAAAATGAGTCATGAAGTAAGAAATAAATTGTTCAAGTTATTACCAAAAATAGGGATTTGTCCCTAATGGCTTAAAAATTCTAAAGAAATCAAAAATGCCCAATAACCCAGAAAAGCAAAAGAAAGCCACAGAAACTAGATCTAGTTGTATTAACTTATGGGGAAGAAAAATCGCTTATTTGTTCTGGAGGAATAAATGTACGTCAAAGCTGACCTTCTTCCAGATAAGGATACTTCTATAGGCCTTTGAAATGTTTGGTTCGTTATTTGCCTTATCTGGTAGGTTATTTGTCAATGTAGCTAAAAATCAGGAACAGTAGGAACTATTAATGACCAAACGTACCGTGAAAAGTGCTTCAGGTAATTAGGATTCAACAAATGCTGCGGAGCCACGCAGCTGGTCATTTTTGATAACCCAGCCCTGGTAATTTTTGATAACCCATATATAAACCAAATTTGAGAAAAATCTGTTTGTTTTTTTGATAGATTTAAGTGAAGATCGGGAATTAGCTTCATATGGGGCTATGTCTAAGAGTTGTCCTATAGGGTTTATTTTTGGACTACTGATAAATGGAAGTAATAAACATCCACAAACCCAATTTGACCGAGATCTATATGATAATTCTGATATTATGACAATTTAAGACGATCTCAAAGGGGTAAATTTTATGGGGACTAGGTCTAAACATGAACCGATTTTCACCAATTTCAATAGCATTCGTGCTATGGCCCATAGAAGAAGCTTACGTACCAAATTTCATTAAAATACGTTCACATCTGCGACCTGTAGTTTGATTACAAGGTTTACATGGAAAAGCAGCCGGCCGGACGGACGGACATCGCTAAATCGACTTAGAAATTGATTCTGAGTTGATCGGTATAATAAAAGATGGGTCTAGGTCAAATATTTTTGGTAGTTACAAACATCAGCACAGCCATTATACCCTGGCCACATAGTGGTATAGGGTATAAAAACACAAATGGCTACGACTCTAGGAATTTATTATTTCCTATCGTTCTGGCAGTGTTTGGAACGAATCGCGATTTTCCGGGTTGAAATGTCAACAGTATCCAGTATCAATTGCCAATGGACGATTTTTCATAGAATTAATGAATTTTGGCACAGATAACAAAAATCCGGGGGTCTAATGGTCGCATTCGTTATTGAAATATTTCGATCGAAATTATTTTTTTATTTTCCAAAATCAAATACCAAGAATAATTTTACTCTGTCTCAGTTAACGAATTATGGCCCCCAGTTAAGAGTAAAATTGAAACGATGTCTGAAGTTTGTCCGCCTTCTTTAAATAATAAGCCAAAATATGCAATTTCGATTGATTTTACTCGATATCGAATGCGGCGATTAACCCCCAGTACTACAAACCTGAAAAGAAAAATCAATAAATCCGCGAATTTTAAATAATGTTATTAATATAGTAATAACAAAAAAATGCAAAACCTCTATATTTTGCTGAAAATGTCCGTTGAAAATTTTTCATAATAATGCTGTACTCTCTACTTTTGATCAGTTTTCGTACAAGAATTTTGGACTATTCTCCAAATGAAGAAAAATACCAAAAAGTGTCTTAGGGCTCCAGCTCCGACTACGGGCTAGCAAAAATGCCCAGCTTCATAGTTCTTTCTCATCAGCCTTGGTATCCAGTGAACAATCCTCTAAGTGAGCTGATTTGTCCTTATATTATAGAGCGTTCAGTGCTCTTTGGATCTGGCAAGGGCATTGGGATATGGGATATCATACCAGAAACTAGTTGTGCCCACCTTGTTTTTAAATGCCTTCGATCATATTTGTCAATTCAGTTCTACTCGTATCTATTTCATTTTTCAAAATTACAAAATTATTTTGAAAGTATGTATGTACATATTATACGAGTGTAACAAACCCCCCCCCCCCCCAAAAAAAAAAAAAAAAAAAAGAATGCATACTTAATTTATTTAGCGAAATAAAACTACAAATATGTCAACAGTTTTTTTTTTCGCAATTTTTAGATATTCCGTATACATGTTCGTATGTAGTCGTATTTAAAATGTTTTATGTGGATTTTGTTATTTTTAGTTTTGTTTTGAAAGCAACAAGAACAACGAAAAAATTCGTATAAACAATTTTTTTTTATTCTACGTCATGAATAATGTTGTTTGTGTTTTGTTTTAAATTCTTTCAACAGACACTAAAACATATAAGAGCACTAAATTGGACGGCTATGTCGAATAGTTAATAGCCACCAATTCCTACTGTTAGCACTTTTTTAGAAGAAACAAAAAAAAAAAAAAATTATGATATAAATAATTATATGAATATTGATTTCAAAGGACGTCATAAAGGGGGAAAGTTTATGCCTTCCAAATAGGTTTCGTCATATATTATATCTTATTTCCTACCTAAAAACTAAATAAAAATTTGAAGGTTGCTTTTTCCACCTTTAATAATATTAAGTTAACGTTTTTTGATGGTATAGAATTTTCGCCTCTATGACGATCGTTTAAGACAATATTCATACTTTAAAGCCGACACTATAATATATAAAATTGTATAAAAATTAATCTTTTGTATGAACCTTATAAAGAGTTTTATTTTTAACAGAAATCGTGATATTTACTGACAGACAGACGGACATCACTCGATCGACTGCATATGTTATAAATATCAAGATTGTAAATACCATATTAGGATTCCTAATTGTAATTTTAATAAGATACAAACGAACTGACAAACTTATATATTTTTTTATTGTTCGTAGTAAAAAAAACAAGAAACAAAAACTATACGTAAGTTGTCTATATATATATATATATATATATATATATATATTATTTGTTGCTGTTGCTACTGTTGCCAAATGCGGACACTAAACCAGCCGGCCGGTTTGTCTTTCTTTAGGAGTGTTGACAACTAATAAAAAGAAAAAAAAAGAAGTCTGACAAAAAGCGCTTATATGACACATTGAAGATAATTTATAATACTTAGGGCCATTATTACAATTTACATTTAAAGTAAATGTTAGTTAAAGGTAACTTTAGCTAAAGTGAACAATAAAGTTACCTTTAACTTCTTTTCGTTATTACAACTTCCCAGTAAAATAAAATTAATATTTTTGATATTGTGGCAACACCAAAGGAAACACCGATTACTTTTGACCAAATGAATTGCTTTATAAAATACGTAGTGGCAACGTTCCTTTATTTGTTCTCAAGCAATCAATAGAATAAAAACTAAAAACCTTTATTATAAGTTGCATAATTGTTGTAAATGTGTAATAAAACTTTTTAAAAAATATACAAGCACATATTTAAGTATATGCAAATAAATATATTTCCAAAACTAAATTGGTGTGAATTTCTTCTTCCTAGATCAGAAAATGTGGCAACATTAAATACATAAACCTCACGTTAAAAGTTAAAGGCAACAATATCTTCCCTTTAGCTTATCAGTCACTTTTAGCTTAAAGTATAGTTGTAATAACGAAAAACTAATAATCTGACCGATAACGTCCTAACTTTAGCTATTGGCAAGTTGTAATAATGGCCCTTAATCCTTTATTGTTCAGCTATGAACAGCTGTGGGCAAAAATGTGCAACTCTTTATGTTACGATATATTTTCGTATGTTTTCTTATGCCATTTAGAGGCGAGAAATATTTAAAATATAATTTTTTGATTGAAAAATTTTCAAAAAAATATCTGAATAGAAATTTGATATCTGAAACAAAAATACTTAAGATATCATACAGATCCATAGACATGCGCAACTTTTTGCAAGTTCTTCAACTCTGCCTATTATACACAAATCATTCAGATTGGGAGTTCTGGTGTATCCTCCGTATTTGAGATATGGCATCTTTTGTAACTGGGGTGCGAAAAAAGCCTCATCATTTTTCGTGTGATATCAAAAGGCAATGACAGGTTACCACCTGGTGAGTGTAAGATAATAGTCTCTATGGAGTAACAGTCACTAGTTGCGGTTCTTGAGGTCGTAGTCGGGCTACAACCTCCTGGTGATTGTACAAGAGATTTCTGGAAAACTTTCTGAATAAGTGAAGTTGTCTCTCTCCTTCTTAAGCGTTGGTAGGCGCGGTTGTTGAGTAGGTTACGTAGTTTGCACTATGTCTAATGATGTCGCATTTCGGCAAACGGCGCATGTGTGCAAAGTAGGCCAAAATATTACCCAACTTTAATATCTTGTGGGAAGCTCACAAAGTTGTTCTTTTCAATAGAAAATTTTCTATTATTTATTAAAAGTAGGGGGGGGGGCAACAACCGTTTCATACCCGGTCGAAAGTTTACGAGACGTCAATAAAAAGTGCAGACCCGTACTTTCTTTTCTAAAATGCTCTTCGTATAGCGCTTACAATCCTATAAACGTACTCGGTGGTGTTATGTTTTCGTCTAATATTAAATTGGTGTTTTGAAATGACAGTAGTTTGATCTATATTAAGTTTATTAAAATTCTCTTGAATAATTTTGACAAGCTAGACAATAAACTCAGTGGTCTATACGAATCGACTTTCGGGGGATGTTTACCTGTTTTAGGTGTTATTTTAACGAATTAAACTTTTCATTCTGTAGGGTTAACTCCAAAAGAATTTCATTACTGATCACATCAATTGACGATGTTTTCGACCAAACGAATATCAACAGGATATAATAATAATAGCTTTTAAAAAGGTTTAGTTTTCGATTTCATGTTTGCCGCCAAAATTAGTATTTAGACTTATGAGTGATAATTAATTATACGTGTATGGACAGCGTTAGAGAATCAGCATATCAGTGATGACTGTAACTATTATAAAGGGTTTTTCAATAAGAGCGCTAGAAAAGTTTTTTTAAATAAAACAAAAACGGTTTTGGATATCAATGAAATTCTTTATTCCTGTGAAAGTACGTTCTATGCCATTATGTATGGAAATCGATCTCTTTTGCATGACCACCACGGGCACGCTTACAGAAGTCCAGACGCTGAACCCAATTTTCGACGGTTTTCAAGCATAAATCGGCCGATACTGCTGCAATTTCACGTTCGATATTCGTACGAAGTTCATCAATCGTCGCTGGCTTGTTGGCATAGACCATAGACTTGACGTAGCCCCACAGGAAATAGTCCAACGGCGTTAAATCGCACGACCGAGGCGGCCAATAGACTGGACCATTTCGTGAGATAACACGTTCTCCAAACTTGGTTTCCAATAAATTGATTGTGACATTCGCTGTGTGGCTTGTGGCGCCGTCCTGTTGGAACCACATGTCCTCCAAGTCCATATCATCCAATTGGTGCCAAAAATATTCGGTTATCATTGAACGGTAGCGATTCCCATTCACAGTAACGTGCCGGTCCTTATCATCACGGAAGAAGTACGGCCCAATGACGCCGCCGGCCCATAAACCGCACCAAACCGTAATTTTTTCGGGATGCAATGATGACTCATGGAGTACGTGTGGATTACTGTCTGACCAATAACGCATATTTTGTTTATTGACGAAGCCATTCAGCCAGAAATGAGCCTCATCGCTGAAGATGATTTTTCGATGAAAATCCGAATCATTTTCAAGTTGTTGCTCAGCCCAATTCACGAACATACGACGCTTCTGGTGGTCAAGCGGCTTCAGTTCTTGCGTCAATTTGATCTTGTAAGGATGTAGGACAAGATCTTTTCGCAAAATTCGCCACAACGACGTCACAGAGATGCCCAACGCTTGAGAACGACGTGTGAGAGACACATTTGGGCTTTCTTCAACTGAAGCCTTAGCGGCAGCAATATTCTCGACACTACGGGCACTTCTTTGTCTCACTGGCACGGGAACATTTTGTACTGTGCCTATGGATTCAAATTTTTCCACTAGACGCTCAATTGTTGATCTGCTAGGAAGATTATGACGGCCATAAATTGGACGTAGCGCTCTTAACGTTGAGGCCACTGACTCCGAATTTCGGTAGTAAATTTTAATAATTTCGACTCGTTGTTGGCTCATACATCTTTCCATCATGAAATGGCAAACCTTACTGAAGAGAAATGTCAAAAGAGCGGCAAGAAATATGGCGTCTTTTGCTGTCCCTGTCTTTCTACTTTTGTAGCGTCCCAGTTGAAAAACCCTTTATTAATAAAATGTTGGACAGCTCAATTTAAACGCGGTCATAAATGTGGGTGATATATGGAATCATTAAGCAGCTCCCGATACCAAAAGACAATCAAATCAGTAGACTTTTCGTGGTGAATCAGTGCAAAAGAAGCTGATTTTATTGATCGAAATTTTTGGATTACCACTACGATCACCAGATGATACTGACCTGGCTATTATTAACTTTGAACAAAACCTGAAAATATCTTCTGAACTTGTCTTGAAACCTTCCGACACAGAAGGCAGTATAGAACTTGTTCGGTAGATGTCGAGCGGCTATTAAATGAAAAAATAAGAACTCGAAGAGAATGGCAACTGTATAGATCTCCTCAACTTAAGCAACAATTGAAAGCATGTACATCAAATTTAAGACAGTTGCTTGAAACCCAGAGGCATGATAAATTAAACAGATATGTCGAAAAATTAGATCTGACTTCAAGAACTGATTACTCGTTATGGCGAGTTACATAAAATCTTACGTAAACCACCAACAAGAATGCAAAGTGGAGGTTGGAACTATGTAATATTTATATTCGTAGTAAAAATTTTTTCAGAAAGTCGGATACTGGCTCTATCTTGTGAACAGGACAAATTCGGCTTTTGAAACAACAACTCCTAGATTTTTTGATTCGAACACATTTTAAGTGGTGATTCCATAATATCACTGACCGTCTGGATGAATTTTCCAATTAAAATCTTTATATACTATTGACTTAGAGAATTTAGATTTCATTTAAGTTATAATATTCTTTTTATAAACAGTGGTCAAAAAAAGTATTTGACATGCATAATTATATTATATGTTTATTAATAAAATAATATGATAAAAGTACTTTAACATTACATTAACTTTATTATAGTACGAAGAATTGTATTCAGTATAAAAAGTGAGATCTCAAAAGAAAGAAATGCAATCAATATAATGTCAGGAATATAAAAAAAATTGTGGTTAGTTTAGAAACGAGTTGCTTTGCCTTTACCTCTTTTTAGCGATCAGTCATAGATTTTACCAACTTTTTTGTACATTCAGAATCAATGTTGTTCCATTCCTCCTGCAGGATTTCTCTCAGCGGAATTTTATTCAAAAATTCACGGGATCTAATTTGTTCTGCAGGTGACGTCAAAGACTTTCCATTGGGTTAAGATGTGGTGATAGTGGCGGTGTTTTTATTATATACACAGAAAAAAGATTAGCTAGAATTCCGTTACCACCAGAAAAATTTAAACAGGTACAACGAATTGTGTGCGGTGTTACTGAAGTTCCTAAGTACTCTTGGTTAATTTTGGCTTATGTTAGGACATTGTTGATTTGTCGTTTATCTGCTTCTTAAGCTGTCGGGGATGACCACTTTGTGCCTTGTTTAGTCTGGGTTCACACAAGGCAATTTTTGTTGCGCAACTTTTCTTCAATTCTCTTTTAAAGTTGCCTTAATCTTCACACAGAGAAATTTATTGCCGCAACTTTTCGTTTTCTTTTGCTTTCATATTCTTACATTTATGAGAGTTCACTTTATTAGTTTGTGTAAAAAGAATTTATTATTGCTTGAAAGTGAAAAATCTATTTGTGTGGAAAAATTAAAGTCAAAGAAAAAATGAAATAATAAAAAAAAATAATAAAATAAATTAAATAATAATTATTATTTTTCACAGCGAAGCAAAGAATAAAAAGAAATGTCAAATAATCAGCTGCAGCTAACTTCATGTTTATAATTACGAATGGCACAACAAAACGAGTTGCCGAGTACAAGCAACTCCGTACCAAATACCTCTCTTCTTTCCCCTCTCTCCTATAAACTCAAAAATTGCGCAACAAAAATTGGCTTGTGTGAACACAGACTTACCACAGTTTTATATTTTTATATAATTATATAACGATTTCTGATATATTAATATTAAATGTCAGAAGTTTATTTTCCTTTGCATACCTACCACGATTACGAACACGTACAAGTAAATGAAGAGAAGATGTGATATAGAAATTATTGATATGCTCACGGTATTGATAACCATAACAACATAAAGAATTAAGAAACCTATGGGAGAGGAAGAAGAAAAACAATACTTGTCCAATATTTTTTTTTTTTGCTTCATTCAAAACAGTGCGATTTTTATATGGTTTTTTTTTACTGTTAATACAAGAATACTTACAATACAACAAAATATCATGATATAATATGAACAATTCGTGTTCATATTAAGACTAAAGGGAGACGGAATAGTTGTTTTGACCACTGTATGTCAACAAGCAATTTAAGTTTTGTCTGGTACTGGCAGGAGATAACATTTAGTATTATTACTTTTAAGTTTTGAATAATTATTGCTACTGATTAATGGGTGTACAAAAAACACATACAAGCAAATTTGACCAAGATTTATATGATAAATTGGATCTTACGGCAATTTAAGTCGATATCATAGGGTTATTTGTATGGGGACCTGGTCTGAATATGCATCCATTTTCACCAATTTCAATAGTATTCATCTTACGGCCGAAAG
Source organism: Cordilura impudica (assembly GCA_963682025.1). Classification (NCBI taxonomy): domain Eukaryota; kingdom Metazoa; phylum Arthropoda; class Insecta; order Diptera; family Scathophagidae; genus Cordilura; species Cordilura impudica. Next base: position 152,425,292 of record OY821521.1, on the reverse strand, counting down.
CTTATATACAAATTTCATCAAAATATATTTATATTTGCGATCTAGGTTTACATGGACACACAGAGGGTCGGACAGGCGGATGGACATCGATAAATCGACCCAGAAAGTCATTCAGAGTCGATCGGTACAATAAAATATTTTTGGTAGTAACAAACATCAGCACAAATTCATTACACTCTGACCACATAGTGGTATAGGGTATAATGGAAACAAATTTATTACCATGATTCATAAGAGTCGCAAGAAGACACCACCTTTCTTTATCATTTAGTTATGAAATGGTTAACTTTAATTACTTTTCAATAATCGATACATACTAGTTTATGTTATTATCTAAATCTAAAAATACAACTCTGAAATATGAAGTACTAGCTTACCCTACAAACTCTGTCCCGCCTTAGAGGCAATAAATAAGCAGATTTTGGATTTTATTAAGTTCAATTTTTTTATTAGGAAATACAAATAAAAAAATTAAGTATTTTAATGATTCTTTATTGTTCATGTATTTTGGTGCATAGGTTGCACTCTTCAGTTAAGTACCTTGCGATACACGAAATTTTTTTTTATTATCAAGCGCAAGAACAAACAAAGCAGATGGTCGTCCGAGCCGTGAACAGGCTACATGGGAAAAACATGGATATTCCAGATTCAAACCACAAACTTTCAAGCTTCTTGTGCGTCGAAAATTATCTACTTGTTGTTATGTACTCTGTTGTTCGCTCGACGATTTCGCATTGCTGCCCCACTTTGCTCTTGTGATTGATTAGCACGAAGTCGAGCCATAGTAACACGGCGCTCTTCACGGGAAATTTCTTATTCTTCTTCAGTCCTTTCATTCGCTATGTTTGCATTACGGCTTTGTCGGGAAAGATTCGATCGTCTTGGTCACTGCATTGTTAAATCATTGCGTTTTGTTATTCCACGTCCAGATGCGAAAATCTTAAAAAGTAAAAATAAATATTGTTGCCACATAAACTAAACTAAACCTAAAACTGAAATTACTTAAAATTATTAATTTTTACACGTTCACTATTTCCGACATTACGTTCACTTATTTTCAACACTACGGCTTAACCCTTTCACGACCAATGGGACATATGTGTCCCATTTTTATTTTTTCTTATATTTTCCACATTTTCAAACCGATTTTTTTTAAAGCTGACTCGAGTCGACAGGATAGTTTTAGCGTTCAGACCATATCAAAAAATGACACATGTATTCTCAGGACATAAGACGGTGACCTCAAAATCTGAAAATTGTGTTTTTTAGTGATATTTGAATGTCATTAATTCGGATGTTATTGAACCGAAAACATTAAAATTTTGATATAACATGGAGCAGTATTTATGGTTTTTAGAAACACCAAAATATTTGGAATCGGTTTATTATTCAGCAAAATTCAGTACGGGTAAAAAAGATGTTTTATAATTTTATATTTTTATTAAATTAAAAAAATTCATAATATTAAATCAACAATTAATTAAACTATAAATAAAAAGACTTATGCCGTTTCCTTTTCTGACAAAAAAGGTCGCCCTCTTTTTTGCCCTTTTTTCGAAAAGTGTATTTTTTATATATTCTGAGTTAAAAGCGACCTTATCCTATACATCAATCGAAAGGGCTCAATGTCGAGACCTCGTAAATCACCAAAAATTCCAGCCATTTACTTCTTTCAGGTCATAGTGTGAGAATATTTCCCCATTGTTCCCCTTTTTTGAATATTTTCAAACTATGACTTCCAAGAGGATAATAATAAATTTTTTTTTGCATTTATGAACACAGCACTTTGAGACCTTTCGATTGATATATAGTATAAAGTTGCTCTTAATGCAGAATATATAAAAAAATACACTTTTCCAAAAAAGGGCAAAAAAGTGCGACATTTTTTGTCAGAAAAGAAAACGACATTAGATTAAGAAGATTAATTCTAAATATCTCAAAAATATAAAATCAATTATGGTAATCTTCGAACCAATTACAGTTTTTTGTGAAACAAAAAGGAAAGGTGCGATTTTCCTTTCCATTTTTAGTACAAACTAAAAAAGTAATAATCGATTCTCTGTGATCTATATTTAAAAATTTACAACAAATACAAATCTAAAGCTACAGTTATTTATGTAAAAAATAAAGACACAAATCATTGACTTGCTTTGAGCGGAGTATATTGGTTGCTAATTTTGACCGCTGACGACCAATTGGATATACATATATGGCCCATGGATTTTTTCCTTGAAGGAATTTAAAAAAAAATATTTTTGACGACACTTTTTTTAGAAATGTTGAGTCGTTAAATACGAATCCACAAAAAAAAAAAAAAAAAAAAAAAATTCCAGCAGTTTAGGTTTGGTCATGAAAGGGTTAATTTTAAAAGGAAAATCTTCAAAAGTAAAAATAAACATTGTTGCCACATACTCTGTGGTCACAAGCGATAACCGCCTAACTCGACTGAAGAACGATATCATATTCTTCTAAAAACGCTTTATATTTACGTGAAATCCCCATTTCTCTAACACTGTTTAATAAAAAGTTATTAATGAAAACATACTGACCTAAGTCGTAATGAAGCCCCATTACATTTATATAAAAAGTTATTTTTCCCAATGGCATGATTTTCAACTTAGGCGGTTAATGCTTATGACCACAGAACTAAAGACTTTTTATGTCACGCCAGATATATAGATTTGCTTTTAAGTGTCGATTATAAAAAAAGTAACAACAACTCATTACATTGCTAGCCTTAATTCGAATTTGAAAATAAATATATTAAGCGAAAACTAATTTTAGAAAAATGTCTAAAATAATTCCCAAAACAATCAGGGTTAATGAGTGTGTGTTTTTGAGATAGTGAAAAAGCGCTTAAACCAAAACAAAATGCTAAATTGTCAATTTTATTTCGGTCGTTGATTCTTTGGATCTTAAAAAAAAAAATGCAAACAGCAAAGCAAACGTGTTTTGTTTCATTGTCTCTATTTTACTTTTATTTTTGTTTATAAAGTCTGAAGTTTTGTTTATGTTGTATTACACTATTTCACTCACATTTTACGTATTTGTTATTACGTGTATATCGTTTTTTCTTTACGTTTTTATGTTGTTGTTATTTTTTTTAATATTTGTAATCGCCACCGAGGTTATATTTTGGTCTTGAACTTGAACAGAAAGAAACGAAAAATAGCATTGCAAGAAGAAACCAAAATAAAAACAAGAAAAATAACAAACCAAGACTTAGCAAAACAACAACAAAAAAAAAAAAAAAAACAACAAAATTTGCTGAAAAAAAGTTAAATAATTGTTCTTTTCATGCATGACGATTTCAACATCTCTTCAGTTCAGTTCAATTCATTTTTTCTTTCGTAGCATTCGCAGCAGCAGCAGCAGCATCTTCAGCATGAAGTACCCCAAAGCAGGAAACTCGTAAGAAGTTTCTGTTGTTTTCTGGTTCTTTATCATTTTTTTTTTTTTTTTGTTTAATTCATTTTTTTTTGTTGGTGTTTTGTTTTCATTATAACAATATGTCTGGTTTAAACCAATAATGACATGAAAAAAAAAAGAAAAACTTGTTGTTTGCTATATATATTTTTGTTCTGCTTTGTTGTTCTCTGTTATGGTATGTTGTTGTTGCTATAAGTTTTTTTTTCTTTTTTTTTTTTTTGGCTAAGTTGTAAAGTTCCTGTTCACTTTTATAAGGTGCATGATATCCTTGTTGATCTCTTGAAATAAACCAGTTACAAACATTATTTCACACAAATTAAGTAGGGTTACTTAATTTAATTTTTTTTTATTCTCGAAAAAGTTTTTAAAATATTTCATATTTCCAGAATGAAAACTAACAGAATGGTTGAATATATTTTCCTTAAAAAACAAAATGCAATTATGATAACAAATAAATATTTATAACTACGTTATACGAGGGCGGAACAATAAGTCCGTGGCTTTTAGAATGAAACACAGTTTTTTTTTTTTGCAAAAAAAAATTTTTTTTCAACACAATCTCCTTTTAGCTCTATACACTTAGTCCAACGTTTCTCCAATTTTTGTATCCCTTCCAAACAATAGGATTTTTCGAGGTGCATAAAATAGACATTTGTTTGATCAATAATTTCATCGTTGGAGCTAAATCTCTTTCCACCGAGCCATTTCTTTAGGTTTGGAAATAGGAAATAGTCACTGGGGGCTAAATCCGGAGAATAGGGCGAATGAGGTACCAATTCGTAGCCCAATTCATGGAATTTTGCCATTGAGATTGCACACGTATGCACCCGTGCAGTATCTTGATGAAAAAGAATTTTTTCTTGGCCATATGGGGTCGTTTCTTTTTTTAAATCCTCGTTAAATCGGTCCAATAAGTTGGCATAATATTCGCCGGTTATTGTTTTTCCCTTTTGAAGGTAATCGATGTGGATTATCCCGCGTGCATCCCAAAAAACTGTTGCCATCACCTTATTGGCCGACAAACTTACCTTGGTCTTCTTCGGAGCCGGTTCACACGGCTGCTTGGTTTCCGGAGTGTTGTAATGGATCCATGTTTCATCCACAGTTTTGTAACTGTGTATGAAACGCCGCAAAAACTCATTGGAATTGCGGTTAAACAACTCCAAACAATTCTTTGAAGTTGTCACACGATTACGTTTATGGTCAATTGAGAACAAACGCGGCACCCATCTTGTAGACAGCTATCTTAAACCCAACTGATCATTTAAAATCGAAACCACACTGCCATATGAAATGCCTATGGCACCAACAATATCACGCACTTATACTCTTCGATCGGCCAACACCATATCGTGGATTTTTTCGACATTTTCGGGTGTTTTGACCTCAATTAGCCGTCCAGAACGTTCAGAGTCATTTGTATTTGTGCGACCAAAACGAAAGTCAGTATACCACTTTTTTTTACCATCGAAATCGATGGTGCAGAGTCCCCATAGTATATATCAAGCTTTTCCTTGGTTTGGTTGACGGGTTTTTTCCGCAAAAAATAATGTTTAATGAGCACTCGAAATTCACTTTTTTCCATTAAAAAAAAAAAAACACGAGGTTGTATGTTTCGAACAGCTATGAAGCGCAAAGTAAACAACGGAACTTGCTTAAAATTTTACATTAGTCTATTAACAGGTGGTACTTGATGGGAACAGTGTTGCATTTCATATAACTACAAGGGAAGTTCGAAAAGTCACGGACTTATTGATCCGCCCTCGTTATAGTATTTTCGTGTTTTTTTTTTTAACTGAAAGCAATTATTAAATACACTGAGCGCAAATGTAAATTCATACACCTACATTTTTCTGTGTTTGTTTATCAGCGATGCATACACATTTTTTTTTGCTTGTTAGTTTATATTTTTTTTCTACATGTAAACGTTCACATGTACAAAAAAAAAAAAAAAAACAAAACCAACAAGCATACAAAAATGTGTATGCATGGCTGATACATATCTATGTATATGTACATTTTCTGTTAGTTATAAAGTTTTATTACTATACTAAGTTTTTCATAAGAGATATTATCGTTACATTTTCCTGCGTCATTCCTCACCTATATTATTATTAGTATTATCCTTATTTTACCCAGACAGACGGACATCGCTATATTGACTCGAGTTGTTATAAGGATCAGGAGTATATACTTTTACTTTCTGGGGTCGAATGCGTTACCAATGGATTCGAATGCGTTACCAATGGATTGACAAGCTGATATACAACCTCTGCACAGTGGTGTAGAGGGTATACAAAATCATTACCATTAAATGGTAATGAACATCTGCGGTTACGACCAGGCTCGAGTTGGAGTCGCTACAAAATTTTGCAACTCCGACTCCAAAAATTTCTCGGTATTGCATGTGCATGAAAAATTCATGGATAATATAGATACATTTTTGAAACAAATGTGGCAATGTTTTTGCTTTATTTAAAGTAAACACATTTGAGCTTGAGCCTGATTAATCTCTAACTCAACCATTAAAATGAAAAAGATCGAAAATAAGATTTTTTTTCATTTTTATACCCTATACCACTATGTGGTTTGGGTATAATGACTTTGTGCTGCTGTTTGTAACAACCAAAAATATTTGACCTAGAACCATCTTTAATTATACCGATCGAATCAGAATCACTTTCTGAGTTGATTTAACAATGTCCGTCCGTCCGTCCGTCCGTCCGTCTGTGTGTCCATGTAAAGCTTGTAATCAAACTGCAGGTCGCAAATATGAATATATTTTGATGAAATTTGGTACATAAGCTTTTATCGGCCATGGGATGAACGCTATTGAAATTGGTGAGAATCGGTCCATGTTCAGACCTAGCCCCCATATAAATTACCCATATGAAATCGACATAAATTGCCATAAGATCCAAATTGTCATATAGATCTTACTCAAATTGGGTTTGTATGCGTTCATTACATCCACTAATGAGTAGTCCAAAAATGATCCCTTTGACCTCATATAGAGCTGCTTCCCGATCTTCACTTAAATCTATTAAAAAACAGAAATATTGCACTGATTCTTCTCAAATTTTGTTTGTATATATTTTTGCAAAATACAAGAGATTTTACCAAACATGATCAGGATCGGTCCATTTTTGGACCTAGTCCCTTTATAGATATAGCATCCGATATGAACTTTTTCATATCTGCAGCCAAAAAAATTAATAAAAATCCCACTCAAATTTGGTTTTTGCTTATTTTCAATGTCCAGTTAGTTGGGCCTAAGAGATAGGGTTTCTAAACGCATGGTATAGGTTATCGTATAGTCGGTCTAGACCGACTATAATCTTACTTGTTATATTTGTAAAAATATAAAATAATAAATTCAATGAATTTGAAAAATTTGTCAAAATAAAAATTCTTTCTGCTAACGTTGTATTGTCGTATAATTTTTTTTTTGTATGGGAAATATCAACAACAGTTAAGGCCTAGTTAGCCACACGTAACCGTTACCAAACGTGTCAGCTGTTTGTTTTTCTGTTACATGGAAAGCATTTATAGCAGTTACCGAACTCAACTGTCACGTAACCGGAACGTCCCAATCTGTTGAAAATAGATTTTTGCTACGTTTGTACGTGACATTCGTGAACAGCTGATAAAGTTTGGGTAATTTTACACAGCAACATGCTGGTTCGTTTTTTACGTTTTATAATTGCACTAAATGCGTACGTTACATTTACGGTACGGATATATTTTAACTACGTGTGGCTAACTTTGCCTTTTTACAACTGTTGTAAAATATTAGCACATACGACACATACAACAGTTAGGAAACCCTTGTGAATACCCTAAGTGTAAAAGTGTGTCAAAGATTTAACATTTAAAGTTTTTTATTTCATTTGAAGTTTTGTTATTTAAATTGTCCGATATTGTTTTTGTTTAATATTAAAAGAATTAATAAAAGTAAATAAAATGTTTCAAAAATAAAATGTTATTTTCATTCATTTGCATCAAATCTATAATATTAATAGGCTAGGCGATTTCTTGTGACTGATGAGTTGTTCTACCGTTTTATCCCGATTTTGACCAAACATATATTATTTGAAAGGTATTTCCTTTTAGTCGATTTGCAGATTTACAGATTTTTAAATTTTTTCCTTTATTTTGAGTAAATTGCATTTAAAGTTGCTACTAACACATACATAAAATTATACAATGTTTATTAAATTTGCTAATGGGTTTGTAATAAAAATGAGTTTGTTTTTGTGTTAATTTGTGTATTGGATATAATTGATTAGCATACTTTTAGGGTCTTTTTTTAATGAAAAAATAAAATATCCTAGAATTTGCGCTCGAATTTCGAGGGCTGGAATATGCTAGTAAACATAATTAGCACTGGTTTTATAAATATGTCCATATAAATTTGGCAACGGAGTCAGAGTCGGACTTTAAAAATTTAAATGGTTGGAGTCGGTGTCGGAATTGGAAATGTTTTTTGTCGATTCCACAACACTGGTTACGGCTAATGCTAACGAAATTTTAATACCAATGAAAAAGTATGGTATGGAGCTCAATTTCCTTGTTTTTGAATCATTCCCAATGACTTTAAATGATGTGAAATTGGTTGTTTATTTACTCCTAATGTAGGTGCAAGTTCTTCTAGCGTTTGGCAGAAATCTTGATACAAAAATGCTTCAAATTCCGCTTCGTCGTACACTTTCGGCCTTCCGTTATGTTCTTTGTCTACGATGTTAAACTTTTGAAACCACTTACGACCACTTCTTTTAATTAAGGCAGCCACAACATATGCTTCTACAAGTAATCATTGCGCCGATTTCTTCAAATTAAGGAAGAAATTCAAAAGTTTTAGCAAATGGTTCAAAACTCGACATTTCCTCACGAAAAAAATTTATGATTCTGATAAAAAATTCGATAATATTTTAAGGTCATGTTCTAGATAAATGTCCAACCTGTCGGTAATGGCGTTTTACATCTGAAATTTTTAACATTAATGATGGGTCGTTCTTTTACAGAACGGTTGCCACGTAATTGAGCACCTGATATAATTATGTGCAAAATATAATTGATTTGTTGAGCAAATTTCGCGATTTAAATTTAAGTTTATCAAATCCATGTGTATCTTATCGATGTCTGCCAGTTGATATCGAGAACACACCTGCAATAGGCACTAGAGCACTTTGAACATAAGTTTGGAGTAAAATGACCACTTGTTTTTGATCAAATAAGTGTCGTCCGAAGAATGAGATCGGAACCTTTAAATTGATATTAAATTTTAATCAAAATATAAATTCAACAAAATAATCTAATGCCGTTTTCTTTTCTGACAAAAAATGTTGCATTTTTTTTGCACTTTTTTAGAAAAGTGTATTTTTTTATACATTCTGAATTATGAGCAACGTTTTCTCATACATCAATCGAAATGTCTCAAAGTGCATTGTTCATACAATGCAACAAATTTTGAAGTCATGGGGTGAAAATATTCCAAAAAAGGGGAACAATGGGGAAATATTCTCGGACTACGACCTAAAAGAAGGCAATGGCTGCAATTTTTTGCGATTTTCGAGGGCTCCACTTTGAGACCTTTCGGTTGATGTATAAGATAATTTGGTTTGAGATTTGTCCACAAAAAAAATCTTTATTTTTTAAATTTTAATAAAGTATTTCTACGATTTGGGTAATCATTATATTTTCCTTACAGTGCGGGACAAAAGTATTTATACACGTCGTTGTGTTATATTTTCGAAGTTATGTATATCTTCTAAAGTAAAAAATCTAGAGTAATATATAGTTTACACCAAATATTCTCCAATTATTGAGTTACTAAAAAATTATCAAAAATAAGAGCCTTCATTGCAGGGTTTGCCAAAATGCGTGAAATATGCGTGAACACGCTTTGAAAAGCTATTTCACCCCTCAGAATTACCCTCATGCATAAATTTTCACGCATAGGCAGATCATGATTAAATTTTTAAAAATCAATTCCACCTCCGATTAATCACCGATACTTCGATAATATCAGTGTCCTACTGCGCATTCGTGACTTTTACCCAAATCCGTCTAGTAATGATTCATCGCGGTCTTATTCGTAGCTAGTACGCATGTGCGATTCTCATCTCTAGAGCCACCAAGACTGGTTCTCGGCGTGCTCTTTTGTGCAAAGATTAGAGAAAATGGGCAAAGAGCCTGGAAAATATTTAACAGCATTTTTGGATGAAATGAAAGAAAAAATGGTTACTACAGGGACATAAAAATTTCTTCCAGTAACCTATCACAAAATAGTTTCCAGAAAGGAAAAGACGTTTTTTATGCACACTGGTAAATAACCTTTATAAACGGTTTGACGATGACACCATTGAAACATTTTTAAATTTCGTCTGCTCCTCCATCAAATAAATCTGTTGATGAAGCCATGGATAGTTTGATGAAAATATATTGCAATAAAGAACTATATCCTATACATAGTATCATTCTTCCTAAACAGGATAAATTGCTGGATGAATGGTATGAAATGAAATTTATGTTAGAAAAATTCAAGGTCAAAATGGACATGCAAAAATTGCAAGTTTATTTGCATATAAAATGAGCTGGGATATGCTGAGGATGAGGAGTGCATGTAGCCAGAGAACATGAAATTGTTAATGATTGCCTTAACTTTACCAGTCTCTACAGCATCTTCCGAAAGACGATTTTAATACCAAAACCGCATAAAGAGTGATAAGCGAGCCAGACTTGGTGATAAGCATGTGTAAATCCTTTCAAGGACTTCTTGCGAAGGCCCCGATTTTTATTTGAGTAAAAAAAATGATGTTGTTCAATGTGACATGGATTTCGCTACTGCTGAAAAAAGTGGACACAAAAAGTAAATGTATCACAGTTTTATTGATGCATATCACTGTTAAATATCCTTTGTCATGTTTAAACATAAACAGTAGAAATTAATTTAGTCAAAAAATTTGTTTTGTTGTAATTTTAAAAATACCCTTAAATTTATGAAAACACCCCTTAAAATTTTAGGAAGGGGTGAAAATACCCTTTGAAAATTCTGAACTGGCGAACACTGCTTCATTGTAAAATAATGAAAATAGCTTACTTCCATCAATTTTAGCCAAGACAGCTTTTGAATACTGATCTTGAGATGATCATGATATCGTGGAACACCAAGCTACCAACACCCGCTATCGATATGCAGTCACACACGATGGTCTCCCTACTGTCATGTTTGTCTGTGGTAACTTTGTTGTCCCTTTCGGGTTTAGAAATCGACTTTCTCTGCACGCCTATTCGCCCGTCATATTTAAAAATCTTAATTTTGATCTCATTTGGTACAGCGTAATGCTCAAGAAATCCACAGCCTTAGTCTTGTCAATTACTTCTATAATTTCTGCCAACATCTGTGTAAAGTGATTTTGGGTTTTCTTTTAAATTTATTTACAATATGTCTCTTATTATTTACAATATTTCGTTAACAACCAATTTTCGAGGTCTACCGATATGGGTAGATCTTGATCACGATCATGTTAAATCGGCTCATCTTTTCAATTTAAACATTTTGTGTGTATATCACATGATATATGACAACCCTAATTCAGGTCGGCTAGAAATAACCGTTTTGGACACTTGAATGTAATTCTTTATTTTGATCCTTTGTAACTTTTTTCCTGAGAAACAATTGATTATGGGTGGTATGCCGTTAGAATCTGGTATCCTTTTCTGTATGGTCCATTTAATCTTTTATTATTTAAAAAAAAATATATATATGAAGGCAGAAACTGGAATTCATAACGATACTTTTCTGAGACCTCGTGACTCAAACCATTGAATAATCAAACTTACTAATTGTGTAAACAATAAATGGACCTAGATCAGTGTTTCTCAACCTTTTTTCATTCATGCCCCATTACAACACCTCAAAGATTTTGAATGCCACCTTATTCTGAAAAAATATAATATTAACTATATATATCTATAATATTAATAGGCAAGGCGATTCCTTGTGACCGATGTAAGTTTCACAGTTTTATCCGGATTTTGACAAAAAATTTATCATATTTACAGATTTTCATCGTCTGGAATATATTTTTGGAGTTATGATCGTTTAAAGTTGCTACTAACGCATACATAAAATTATACAATGCTAAGTGTTAATTTGTTAATGTGTTTGTGTTATTGTGTTGAGTTTGTTTTCTTAATTTAAAATGAGTTGAATTGTGAAGCATACCTTTAGGGTCTTTATTAAATGAAAAATAAAATGTCCTAGAATTTGCAGTCGAATTTCGAGTGCTGGAATCTGCTAGTATAAATAAAACGGGAAAAGGTAATACTGTTTTAAATTTGACTATATTGAAAAGATAAATTTTACATTATTGAAGAGATTATACTTGAATTTATTGAAAAGATAAATAATGTGATGATTGCGCTTTATGTTGGCTTATTAATATTTTGATTTGTTGTGTAAATTTTGTTAATTTTAACCGTAAATCACCACGTTTGATGATTTGTAGGCGATTTCTTTTTTTTTGTGACCAAATCACATTCCACTAAATATAATGATGAAAATGGCAACAGCAATTTTCGAGAAAAACACGATGCATTTGCATACTCTTCCAATGTCTCGTCGCAAAGCCATGCCATTGTCGCTTTTACATCAAATAAAGATTTAATTGATTCATCATTTTGCATTTCACTGAGTTTTTCTTGGTATTGCGTGGTGACGTCATTTAAATTTGCCAGCATTGGTGGAGTTATGGAAAATCAATTTCTTTTAAATCAGAAAATCTCTCGTTCAAATCACAGGCCATCTTACGGTGGTGATCTGCAATAATAATAACAGCAGCATCAGTTACATCACACATACTTAGCAAGTAAAACTGATCAAATTTTTTGGCTGAGACATTCTTTTCACATAGTTGAAGAAATGTGATGAAAACAAATATTTTCGCATTCGCATCAACAAGTGTCTTCCTTGCTCCTTGCACTTGTTTGTTTAATATATTTAATTTTTCAAATATGTCTGTTAAATATCTCACAAATGCTTTTCCATCAACTGTTTGTAACTGTTCAATTTCAGGTTTGTCATTCAAAAACTCTTTCAGAATATCGAAGAGTTCATGAATCTTCTCAAACCATTCCCCTGTGACAGCCATCTCACCTTGGCGTGAAGCAAAAGGCTAACAAGGTCGCCATTATTTTTTCACACAAAAATTTTAATTTTTTAAATTTTCTCTATGAACAACACAATGCACAAGCAACATATCGGGATTGACATCCTTCATTAATTTAAAACACCCATTTTTCTTGCCCATCATAACAGGAGCACCGTGTGCAGCCCAAGATATAATATTTTTAATTGGTATTTTTGCTTCAAATAAATAATTTTTTAGTGTCTTGTATATAATGGCAGTAGTCGTAGTTTCCAATGATTTACAGAACAACATTTCTTCAGCGAATTCACAGTTTTCAATATATCTTACGTAAGCCATCAGTATAGCCTGACTGTCTCTTATAGTTGACTCATCCATCTGTATTGAGAATTTTCTTGACCTTAACTTTTTAACAAGTTCGGTTTCATCTCATCAATTCTTCTGCTAACAGTATCATTGCTAAGTGGCATTGATTTAATATCTTTGTCATCTTTGTCATCTTTTATCCAGAACTATTTTGAGAAAAGTTGATATTGCTGGTTTAACTAAATCCTCCCTAATAGTATGATTTTTTCTTGATTTTGCTATTAATAGAGAAATTTCATAACTGGCTTCAAGAGTACGAGTTTGAGTAATAGTTTGTGCAGAAAATATTGAATCTATTGTCCATCTTTTCTCAAATTTCTCCTTTAGAGATTTAAATTGGCCAAATTAATAATAACTTACATAAGTTCTATGTTTTGCCCTTAAATGTGCTTCGAGACGGCCTTTTTCATAGATTTGTTGGTTAAACACTGTTTGCACAATAAACAGTATGATAAATGTAAATAATGAGGAGCAGGAATGAAACCAAACTTCAAATACTCATCGAAATGCTGACGAAGTTTTTTTTTGCTGCACAACTCATTTTATATAATATGAAGTTATTTAACAACTAAAATATAAAAAAACTCTATTAGCAAAATTTAGTCTTGCAGAAGACTAAATAATATATATTAAAAAATTGCCACCCATCTTCTATTTTACCATATATTCGTATTTAACTATTATGAGCTTAAGCTATTTTTCTTGTGCTTGCGCGCAATTTAAAGTTGCTTATAGCAGCCAAACTTAAAAAATTTTGTGTGCTTCTAACGGCACATTGTAGCAACAACAATGCATTTGAATATATATTTCCATTGGTTTCTTTGAATTTGAAATTTGGAATATGAAAATTCAGGAGTAAAATAAAAAAATTTAAGAGTGCAAATTAAAGCAAGTAAGAAAATTATAGTCGGTCTAGACCGACTATATGATACCCTATACCATGGTTTAGAGACCTTATCTTTCGGTCCAACTACTTCGGTATAGAAAATAAGCATAAACCAAATTTCAGTGGGATTTTTATTAATTTTTTTGGCTGCAGATATGAAAAAGTTCATACCGGATGCTATATCTATAAAGGGACTAGGTCCAAAAATGGACCGATCCTGATCATGTTTGGTAAAGTCTCTTGTATTTTGCAAAAATATGTACAAACAAAATTTGAGAAGAATCAGTGCAATATTTTTGTTTTTTAATAGATTTAAGTGAAGATCGGGAAGCAGCTCTATATGGGGTCAAAGGGATCATTTTTGGACTACTCATTAGTGGATGTAATGAACGCATACAAACCCAATTTGAGTAAGATCTATATGACAATTTGGATCTTATGGCAATTTATGTCGATTTCATATGGGTAATTTGTATGGGGGCTAGGTCTAAACATGGACCGATTCTCACCAATTTCAATAGCGTTCATCCCATGGCCGACAAAAGCTTATATACCAAATTTCATCAAAATATATTCATATTTGCGACCTGCAGTTTGATTACAAGCTTTACATGGACACACAGACGGACGGACGGACGGACGGACGGACATTGTTAAATCAACTCAGAAAGTGATTCTGATTCGATCGGTATAATTAAAGATGGGTCTAGGTCAAATATTTTTGGTTGTTACAAACAGCAGCACAAAGTCATTATACCCAAACCACATAGTGGTATAGGGTATAAAAATATATGGTTAACAATGGTTTTTGTTTGCAATTTTGTAATTGCCCCCTAGATTAATTCGTTTTGGAGATATAGCTTCGCAAATGTTAAGCTTGTTAATAGTTATATCCGCCACTGTAAATATATTTCAAAACAACAAACAACGTAAATTTGGTGATTCATTTTGTGCTTTTTCTACAACAAAACCTCTTAAAAGATATATATGTATATCTATCTACATTTATATATCTTGAAAAGAGAAATAAATATGCTAAAAAATTTGACTCATTAAGAAGTTATTCTATTTAATAATTTTATTAAACAAGATGTAACGAGAACTTTTTAAAAGGAATATTTGGAAAATTTTTTTAATTCTAAATAGTATTTACACAAATTTAAAATAAAACGAAAAAATATACCAAATATTTTCCTCTAGCTCTCATTTATTCAACTATTTGAAGTCATATTACACGCATCTTCTTCTTTTTGTAATGGCAAACAACGATTTTCGTTATTGTTTCTTAATTCGGTTACGATTTCCGACAAAGAAATTACGCATTAAGAGTCCTTCATTGAAAAATGAGTCGTTATTGTTAAGAAAAATTTTCTAGGAAACTCTTTTACTGGACACTTCTTTCGTTGGGGCCGAATTTCAGCTCCTACTGCCCGCTTCTTTTATAGATCTCATTCGGTTTTAGTTGTATTGTCCAGTGGATCGCACAAATTATTACAACAGGAGCACAATTAGCACAAGTCTTTACTGTCACTTACAGTCTAATGAGATTAACTCAAATATCCACAAACACTAGGCCGTCTTTCCTCCTTTCCATAAAGTTGGTTCATGAAAAAAAATGTATAATCGGTAATAAATGTATCGGCATCAATACTACGACAACCGTAAATACGTTCAAATCTTGCCTCCAGGGAAAGTACTGTTCGTGCTTTTATGGTCTTTAGTCATAGATGATTTGCTCTACAGGATATGCGGAGGATCTAGTAGTTACTGGAAGGTAGCTTGGAATACCCATCTGGATAATATTATCAGCAAATACTTGACTGTTTTATGGAGATCAAAAGGCTTTGGTGGATCATGTAAATCTATAAAATAATCTATAAAATTATGGACGATAACTCTGTAGTAGAGAATAATATCAAAACTAATTACAAAGATTAGCATGAATACTTGTTACTGGTGTCATGAAAACCTGCCCAAAATTTGGCTTAAGAAGCTATTGTTGGACTCACGTCTTTAAATAAAAAAGCTTCTACTATACGTTTTTAAAACATCATTCTTTAGGAACAAGGATAATTCGGACATTCCTCTAGGTCACTTCAACGCTGGGCTTCGCTTCAGGAGGAAATGTAAGATCATAATATCCAGTAAATCTAATTGGCCGGAAGGTGGTCCTTTTGTGGCCACTTGCAGTTTTAACTGATATACTGATGGTCCTAAAATGAATTCTGGGGTTGGGGCTCGTGTGTATGGTCCAAATTCGAAGTTTTCTGAACCAATTTACCAGTGGTCGATAGGAAACTATTTATTGTGCTAAGTGAAGTATTGACGTATATTTAAATTTTTTCTGATAGCCAAGCAGCACCTTTGACGCTGTTATCCTGGTGATGATATGCATCAAAACTTTTACTATGGAACAATGTAAGTTCACTGTGGATTCTGCATATCGAGGACAGAAGGGAAACGTGATTATTGACAAACGACAAAGATATATCTGCGTTACTCCTGAAGCCTATTTTCGTATGAATTGGCCTACAATAATGCCTCTTATTACGGAGAGCGAATACACTCACAGACTGGGCCTTTGAAATAACTCAAAAGGATGTATGTGAAGGTAATTTCGAATTTAACTAAGTAGCAAAGACACAAACCATTTTGTTTTTAAAGAACTCTAAATTAAGTTAAGAGCTCTGTTAATGACTTAACATAGAATATTAAATATGAAAATTACTTTCTAGAGGAAAATTTTCCTCCTCAACTTCAAACTAAAAAAAAAAATAAAAAAAAAAAATACACAATTCTTGTTCTGATATATAATATTACTAGCTGAGTCCGGTCCGCGTTGCTGGCCCGAAGAAAACATCTGGATTTTATATTGCATCTAAATTTTAATACCGAGTGTCGGGCAAAAGTAAAGCACGAACTCCCTCGAAAATCCTTAAATACATTGCATTTAATAATATTATGAATATGACTGAAAAAAAATATACGTTTTCTTGAATATGTTAACACCAGCGCCACCTACAGGTGAAAAACTTTGTCAGCAACTTTAGTTTTATGTACATAATATATGTTGCGAATTTGAGCTAAATTGGACCGTAAATAAATTTTTTGGGAAAATCTCAACCCCAGCGCCACCTATCGGGTACAAAAAAAAGTTATGCAAATCGGAGAACCAAAGGAACATATGGTATGAATACGAAGTCGCTAGCATTAGTGATTCAACAGTTATTAGAGTACCAACATACGCACCAACGTTTTTATATATATAATATTATTTATGGTTAATAGTAATAAAAATAAAATTTTATATGTACATAACTGGAGGGGGTTTGTGTCCATTATGATAAAATGGAGCTGAGTGCAGATTTACACCTAGTGCATTTTATAGTATTAAGCGTTCAGTTGTCAGATTTAATAGTGGCTAGATCGAAATCATCTCCAGATTCGAGAAATTTTCAAACTAAAAAGAAGAGCTTCAGGACACGAGTCCATACTGGCAAAATGGAGCTGAGTGCGGATACTACACAGTGGACACAAAACCTTTCCAGCTAACTTAATATGTATATTTTTTACCATGAAAATTTTGTCGAATTTGGAGTTCAAGTATCCGCACTTAACTCTATTTTTTCACTATGGACACAAATCTCTCTTCAGCTCATTTTTTAAAGTCATTAACAGAGCTCTGTTAATTAATTTTAGAGCTGTACTAAAAATTTGAGATGGGCAACTCACGTAGTAGAAATTACTGATTACACCTTTTTTTATACAGAGGTATTTTAAATTACACTATGTTGGTTTTAGAGCGTTCCTACGGGTCACTACAATTTGAACTACCATTAATGCAATATTAACCTGACTACCGCTGCTCTATGTTAGCTGTGTCGGCTGAGCCTGGAAGATGAAACGTAGAACCGGAAGAAAATTTTTCATAGGAAAATATTAGGTCCTAAGGGTATTAGACTTTCCTCTGCATCGGGAGCAAAGTTCTATCATGAAGTTACTGGTTCGCCAGTGACGGTTGATACTTCGCCCATGCCTATAACCCACCTCCAAGTGGTGCTCCCGGGCAACGCTAGGCAAAGCCAGCTAATTCTGGTAATTATTCCTAGCGTCTAAAGGTTAAGGTCAGGTCCACCAAGTACTATTCTATTTGGAGAATAACTTGGTAGCGGCTAGTATGTGGCCAGACTGGCAACGCAGCCTTACCTGAGGCTATAAATAGGTGCCGCGGGTGAGCTATGACCCCAAGTTTACCTCACAGCGTTGTCAAAGTCAAAGGCAGCACAAGCAAAAACATAAAACTAGAGGTGTCAAAAGCTACCAGATGAAATGGTTGCCACACCCCATAATTGATTGGGTGTCCCAAGGTGCAAATGTTGGTAAAGATGTTACATGAGCGAAAAGGAGGCCGGGTGTGGGTGCTTCAGTGATCCTGACAAGATACTATGCCGGAGGAATTTGAGCGAGAGTGTGGGTCGAAGACGAGTCAAAGGCGTTTGAGGCAGGTGCACATGTCAATACAGCGTCCAAGACGAGTTGGAGACCAGTTGAAAAGCGAAGTACGGAACGTTGACGTAAGCATCATCTAGCATGATGGCGCCGATTAGTAAGTCCGGAGCGTAGTAGACGGATGAAGGCATGAGTCGAAAAATTCGAAGCTGTGAATGGGTGAGCTAGTACCAGTCCTAGCAAAGAAAACCATTACGGTAGAATTAGTAGGCAAGAGGGTCGGATAGAAGACGAGTCCAAGAGCGCTTGAGTCATTTGACAATACAGCGTTTCGCGGATGAGACGGATATCGGTCGAAAAGTTGGTACGGAACGTTGTACATATCAGGGCCACCTGATAATAACAGTTAGTAAAGGTGCTATTACACGAAGTGTTCTTTACATATGTACTGTCACTTTTTTATCCATATGAAATTCCTCATGTCTGTCAAAATTGTCTTTTACATACGATTCATAATTTTTGCTATCACACGTACATATGTATTTCCGTATGACATAACCTCTAAATGTAAACAACAGCTGATTTAATTTGTGAATTTAAAAAAAAATATTGTTAAAAAAAAGGTTATATATTTTTTAATTGTTAATTAATACTACACAATTTATTTTTCTTTCAATATTAATCTTTAAAATTTACTCTGTTTTTCTTTCGCCACAAGCAGTGTTGTATTTTCATATGTTTGTCATGTAAAAATAGAACCTGTTCTAATTGAAAAATGTACTTGTGACTTTCCTCATGTATTGTAAATAAACAATGATTCATATGTATCACACGATGTGTACAACTTTTGCTGTGGGAAAATTTGACAGTACATATGTAAAAAACACATCATGTAATAGCAACTTAAGAACGAACGTAGTAGACAAATGTGCGGTTATTGAAGGTATGTGTTTTTGCAAGTGCTGCTGATGACCGACGACAACGTGCTGTACCCTTAAATTGCTTTTTTGGGAACGGCCCCTCGGGGAGTTTCGTGGTGGCTGTGGTAACCCAAAATCGCGGGAAGAACACAGTTCGATGTGGAGTTGCATTCAACCGGGTTCTACAACCTATATAGTAGACGGCTTTTAATCGGGCCAACCCAATAGCAAAGGGCGGAGAGTGTTCCAAATCATCTCTCCTAGCTTGCTATCCATCTAAGGAAGGGGCGCCGGTGGACTCATTGTATCTCACCTAGTGCTAAAAACACCGTGTAGTTAAGTCGACAAGACAGGCGCGTACGTAAAACCCATATGACTTTCCTCTGCATCTTCTGTACTTACGTAATACGGATCCTGAAATAGTTTAAGTTCAAAGGTACGAAATATCTACATATATATATGTCGGCTATGATACATAACTATTGACTAGATATAAAATAAAGAGACTCGATCCAAAACTCCTATTGCATACTATGAGCGTCAGCAGGAAAGTTTCGACTGTACATAAGTGTTTCTAGATATAACTTAAATAATATTAAAGAAAATACGCAACTTTATCGTTCAACTCAGCACCTTTCGGTTGAAAATTTATTATATTTTATTCTATCTTAATCATTCTAAAAATCTATAGCATTGACCTCTTATGGTTTGTATGTTCGTGTTATATGCCTTGCAAGTTTTTACACAAAGCCATAATCAATTTCATCTTTTTGCATTCTTATCACATCATTATTTACATTACATTAATAAATAAATACAAATAAAACAGCAAAAAAGGTAAATAACGATAGTTAATGGTTGAATGACACCATCCATATAAGCAACTAGCAATAAGTACTCGTATAATAAAGTTAAAAACATAAAATTAAACAAAGTTGAAAAATAAATGCAAGTTACTCCATCTGTCCCAAATCTGTAGCGATAAATTTGGTTTTAAGAAAACATAAGTTTTGTTTGAAAACAATCTGAAAAAGCAAATGGTTTAAGTGAATCTGACAGTTGAAAACATCGCAGCTTTTCGATGGAACATTGACCTCACGGCTTGACGTTAACGCAAATCACAATATATTCCGATAGCCCTAACTTATTTGGGCAGGACGATTAACAACAATAATTTATAAAATACTATAATATGTACCCGTATATGTGTGGCGCATGCGGGTTAATAGAGACTTTTATTTGCACAAATGCAACTCGTCATCTACGAACCGTATAAGGAAACAGCAAAATAAACAGTAGAATGCAAATATTTATTATGCATGCAGTGTAAACACCGACAGACGACAAACGACAAACTATAAAAAAAAAGAAAAAAAAAATACAAAAACACAATGAAACATTGCAACAAAACTACAGCTCTGTGCAACTAATTAGGTAGGAAGACAGTGCTAATGTGTAGCTTCAAGCAAATAAAGCAAAATGTACGAATTTATGATTTTGGTACAATTCTTCGTAGTTCAGTTAGTTTAACACCTTATCATGGAAAAATATACATATATATATATAAAAAATTAATATTGAGAAAGTTGTGACCCATATTTTTAAATATCATAACTTCATAACTCACATCATAAATTTTCATAAGAAAAATAGACCACTTTTGTGCAAAAAAAACTAGGTCATGAAATTTTATGGGATTTTTTTTTCAATTTTAAGAAATTAATTAAAGCAAACATTTTGTTTTAGTCTCTATACCTATAAGTACTCAGATATGAAGTATTGTTTTATTACCACCTTGTTAACCTATTAAGCATTGAGACCGAAAATGGAAAATTCGTTTGATACAATTTTGAAAACTCCTTTTTTAAGTTTTGAAAAATTTTCTTAAACAAAATTTAAAAAAATTGATCTAGCTCTTTAAGGTCTTGTTAAATGCATGTTAGAGATTAACTGTGTGAATTTTTAGGTAAATCTCTATGCCAGAATTTTATTTGACAAGGATTTTATTTTTGCAGATTTCGAGAAAAATGGGATTTCAGTAAAATATTCTGTAAATGTACTATTTGTAAATACTTTGTATAAAACATTCATCACTTTTCTACTTTTAAATGTTATATTTTATCTTAATAGCCTAGGGTTTCGGAAAAAAATATTATGACCCCATTAACACTTTTGGAAGTGGGGTCACATATGATCTAATAAAAAAAGAATTTATTCCAAAAATTTAAATATTTTCTAAGTACAATTGAATTTTTAGATGAGATGCTTAAAATATAATAACTAAATGTGTAAAACTTCCGTTCCTAAAATTTGAGATAAATCCGGGAACATTAACCCATTATTTGTAAAGGCCAGCTTTGTATTTTAAGATATTTCTAAATAAAGATTATCGAAAACGAGTTTTTCTATTAAATTTAGGAAAAATAATAGATAAATTTATATTTATTTAACCCTTCAGTGCTCCTGCGTTCAAAATAATCTATTGTGATACATCTTTGCTGCAATTATCTGCTTATTGCTCGCGAATATAAATTAAAATAACTTTTAACCACTTTTATTATAAAACTACTTAATGTATAAAAAAGTATTTATATTTTTCTAAATAAAATTAGAAGACCCACAAATGACCCAAAGCTAATAAAATACATTTTATTCAAAAGAATATGATATATAAAATTAATTCTATTTATTTTAGTGTATTTAAGGATGATTTAGTGTGCGATTCAAATTGTTTTCTGTAATCACTTACGACTTGCATAAGTATTGCATTTCTTTAATTTTATATTATTATTTTAATTTTATATTTCATATTCTTTTGAATAAAATGTCTTTTATTAGCTTTGGGTCATTTGTGGGTCTTCTTATTTTAGTTAGAAAAATATAGTTTTTATACATCAAATAATTTTATAACAAAATTTGTTAAAAGTTGTTTTAATTTATATTCTCGAGCAATAAGCAGATATTTGCACCAAAGATATATCACATTGGATCAATTTGATACCAGGAGCATTGAAGGGTCAAATAAATAAAAATCTACCGAATTATTTTTCTTAAATTCTAAATAGTGGTTTCATCGAGTTTAATAGAAAAACTCGTTTTCCGTAATTTTTATTTAAAAATATCTTAAAATCCAAAGCTGGCCATGGCAAGTAATGGGTTAACGTTCTCGGATTTATCTCAAATTTTAGGAACGGAAGTTTTACACATATATGTATTATATTTTGAGCATCGGATCTAAAAATTCAATAGCACTTAGAAAATATTTACATTTTTTGAATTAATTGTTTTTTATTAGCTTGGGGTCATATGTGACCCCACTTCCAAAAGGGTTAATAGCCGAAACCCTAGGCTATTAAGATAAAATATAACATTTAAAAGAGGAAAAGTGATGAATTTTTGATACAAAGTATTTAGAAATTACAGAATATTTCAAAAAAATTCTGGCAAGGGATTTACGTAAAAATTCACACAGTTAATCTCTAACATGCATTTAACAAGACCTTAAAGAGCTAGATCAATTTTTTAAAATTTTGTTTAGGAAAATTTTTCAAAACTTGAAAAAGGAGTTTTCAAAATTTTACCAAAAAAATTTTCCATTTTCAGTCTCTATGCTTAATAGGCTAACAAGGTAGTTATAAAACAATACTTCATATCTGAGTACTTATAGGTATAGAGACCGAAATAAAATATTGGCTTTAATTAATTTCTTAAAGTTGAAAAAAAAATGCCATCAAATTTCATGACCTAGTTTTCTGGGCACAAAAGTGGTCTGGGGCATTTGCTATTTCTAGGCGACTTTTGATTCGGATTTGAAGTTTTATAGCTTTTTGGAAAGATAATTTAATACTGATCCCGAATTATATAACAATTTCTCGGAAAAATTAAACTATAGAACTAAATTTTCGTAAAATCTGGAAAAATGTCATATTTTTCCCATTGAAATTTTCAATCGCGTTGAGCCACCTCTAAATGTTTTTTGATTGGCCCAAAACTTTGTATTTCTCTTTTTTTTCGTATTCGCATATTTTTAGGGGGTGCGACCGAGGGTTTGAACAGTTTTTATTAAATGCCACCCTAATATAGATAAGTATCTTATCGAGCTATTGGAATTGAGGTTATATGTTTACGGGCCATATTCTCTGTGGCCAATTGCGTATCATTCAAACATGTAGTTAATGCTTTCCAAACACTGAAAAACAATACATGTAATCAATTAAATATAACTTTTAAAATTTACCTGAGTTTGAAATTATACATAAAATTTATCACTGTTCCTCATCACTATTCCACAAAGAAAAAATAACGGTAAAATAAGTGCTAAGATTGGGGAATTTTAGATGAGCTTAATTAGCTAAACAGTTTCAAGGTTTAGCATTTTATTTCATGAATACTAAATTTAATATGACGATTTAATTACACTGTAATATTGGACCTGTATAGTAGAACCTCCAAAGGGTTTGGTGTTCTCAGGCCAAACTTTTTTTATGACCTTTTCTATTTTTCCTTATCTTGACGTTTGGAATTTCTCACCCCTCCAGACAATGACTCCGAAAATGTGCCACAGCGTTATTGGATACTAGTGTTCCTAATTATTTGCACGTAGCTGTAAATATGCCTTAATATTAACTGATACTTATGTTGTTATTGTAACTATTTATTTTAGCATTTTTGAATAAATAAGATGGTAATAATTGGCAAAGTCCGACCTTATGATATCATTCATTATTAGTAATGAATAGATTCCAACTACACACTCCGGGAGATCACTAATGAACTAAAAAATTAGAAAATAGATTGAGTTTGTGGTAATGTTACAAAATCACCCGTTATCTCTACTAATTGATTTGTAATTTTAATTAGCGTTAAAATAAAATCACTGAAAGAATTTGTAAAATTCAATAACAAAAGTTTCCAGAAGCATACCTCAGATATTGCACAAAAGTGGCCTGCAAAAATTTACTAATTTCGACGATTTAAGCCTGAGAGATGCAGCTCAGTCATTCCGATGGTCCCAAAGTTGATTTTGTAAATCTGATAAAAAGCGTAAAATAAAGTTGAGAAAGAAACAGGAATTTAGGAATATTCGGAATATCAAATAGCTCAAAATTATTCTCTTAAAAAAATCGCAGACATTACAAAAACTCCCCATCGGTGAATTATAGGTTAAAACACAAATTTGAACCAAAAATTAATTTAGCAGGTAGAAAACATCACCCCGATAATAATTTCATGTTTTGCCAACCAAGACTTCCTTCCATTATGAGAATAAGACATAGGAGAGCAAAATTTAATATTATCCCCAATAAGTACAATCCGACAAATAGCATTTTTTTTTGAAATTTAAGTTTGTTAATATACAAGACCAACTGAAGGACAAAGAATTCTGAACACCTTAACCATACGCCGCCTCAATTTTAATTTTAAGAGCAGCACCAGATTTTAAACTTTGTTTTGTTAGATCTTTTTTTATTTTACTCAAATAGGAAATAAGGGCCAACAAAAACAAAATGACAAAATTTCAGAACGAAATTTCGAAAAACTTTAAAGATACCAGTCTTCAAACCCCGTCGTAATACCAATTTTATTAGATAAAAACTTTCTTGTAAAATTTGTAGAACAGGTTTTCCTCAAAACGAATTTTTTCGAATCCATAAAAGTTCAGACGGCTCCCTATAGCTGTCATACTGTTAACACGATTTCGGGATTAATTTTGATCCCATTTTAATTTTTTTTGTTTGTTTGCTTGAAAGCTGAAAAAATTCAATTTACTAAATGTGGAGTTATATGTTAATTTCCATTTATTTATTTGCCAAATCAAATTTTTGTATATCTATAATATTAATAGACTAGGCGATTTCTTGTGACCGATGTTTTGTTCTACCGTTTTATCCTGATTTTGACCAAACGTATATTATTTGAAAGGTATTTCTTTTTAGCCGTTTTGCAGATTTGCAGATTTTAAAATTTGTCCCTTTATTTTGAGTAAATTGCATTTAAAGTTGCTACTATCACATACACAAAATTATACAATGCTATGTGTGTGTTTATTAAATTTGTTAATGTGTTTGTTATAAAAATGAGTTTGTTTTTTGTGTTGATTTGTGAATTGGCTATAATTGATTAGCATGCCTTTAGGGTCTTTATTTAATGAAAAAATAAAATTTGCTAGAATTTGCACTCGAATTTCGAGGGCTGGAAGCTGCTACTATTTGTTAAGATGTCCAAATATATTAGGAAGCGTAATTAAGCGGGATATTTTGGGATTTTTGTTAAAAAGCGAGATAAAAATTTAAGACGGGTTGAGCTTTCAAAAAGTGGGATAATCCCGCCAAATGTGGGATGATTGGTTGGGTTACGTATGTTTTATGATTATTATGTATAAAAAAAAATACAATTCTCTAGACATTTTAGACAAAAGGCCAATCCCAAAACCCAAATTTTGGGATTTGGTATGTTCTCTGAAGAAAGTTTAACAAAGAAAAAAAAAAAAAACGCAGTACAAGGTAGAGACTGTAAAATTATGAGTTAGGGGTAGTCGTGTAAAAATCACCAAGTGAAAACTTGAACAAAAAATTTTGTAGCAACCATCGTGATAACTCGAAAAACTTGCAATTTGATTCCTAGACCCGAAATAGGCTGAAACTGTTAATTCAACCCATCTTTTTTTCTCTGTCTAATATTTTCATAATATTTATTGAATTTCTGTCCTAATGTACCAAATTTCGTACAGAGCTATTTTTTAACCAATAGTTTAATTAACGGCCGAACTTTATCAACTAATATTTTACAAATAATTTTAGTTGTTACAAACGTCCGCACAAATATAAAATACCTTAGACCACAAAGTGTCATAGGATATATAAATAAAACAATCCAAATACAAAATTACGTTTTTGTTTATTGTCGGACGTTGTAGCCAGACAACAGTGTGTTGAATTACAAACAGACCACAAATATGGGTGCAATTTATGGACAACCATGAATAAGTTAAAACCACAGCTTTTATGAAAATGTTTAAAATTCTATGAAGTTGTGTGAAGTTGTGCAATAATTACGAAACAAAAATTATGTATCTACTTATAATATTTATTTTGAAAAAAATTTAAAGGTGACGAATACACATTTAAACAAGTAAGAAAATTATAGTCGGTCTAGACCGACTATACGATACCCTATACCATGCGTTTAGAGACCCTATCTCTTAGGCCCAACTAACTGGACATAGAAAATAAGCAAAAACCAAATTTGAGTGGGATTTTTATTAATTTTTTTGGCTGCAGATATGAAAAAGTTCATATCGGATGCTATATCTATATAGGGACTTGGTCCAAAAATGGAGCGATCCTGATCATGTTTGGTAAAGTCTCTTGGATTTTGCAAAAATATATACAAACAAAATTTGAGAAGAATCAGTGCAATATTTTTGTTTTTTAATAGATTTAAGTGAAGATCGGGAAGCAGCTCTATATGGGGTCAAAGCGATCATTTTTGGACAACTCATTAATGGATGTAATGAACGCATACAAACCCAATTTGAGTAAGATCTATATGACAATTTGGATCTTATGGCAATTTATGTCGATTTCATATGGATATTTGTATCAACTCAGAAAGTGATTCTGATTCAGTTTAATGTAAAAAATTTTCTTTTTCTGTATCTATGTAATTCGTTATAGACCGGTTTTCAGTTAGGAAATAGGTTCAAACAGCGTTAAATTAGAATTAAATTAAAAGTGCTAAAAACGTTAGTTAAATATCTACAAAAAATATAAGATTGTGGCTATGCGGAGGTTTATTGCTATATTCAGACGGACAGCAAAATTCGAGGTTCGCTCTCTCATTCACGGTTCGCGCGCCAATCATGATTGAATCAACATGTTTCGCCATACAATATTTTCAGACCGAACCATCTGGGTTTATTTTGAACCTTGCTGCGAACCACGAAAAATTTACTGTCATCTCCAATTTTTACAAAAAAAAATTATCGCTAGTTTATCTGAACTAGCTGTCAAATATATAAACAAAGAAAAAACCAAAAATTAATGTGTGCAATAAAATAAATAGGAACATTTTACAAATAAAAAGTATATATTTACATATATATATTTAAACAAAAATGGAAAAACTGAAATAGTGAAAGGTAAAGTGTAGAAGGATATCTTCAAATATTTGCACAAAATATATAAACGTCAAAATGAAACAAGAACAATCGTCTGAACACCAAGGTTCGCAATCGTCACTCAGAGAGCGAACTAAGTGATTAATTTTGCCGCCTGAACATGTTATAAGAGGTGTCTCCACATTTTAGGCCATATCTTGGCACATTGATGCCCGATTGCCCCATTTAAAAAACCAACCTGCCCGAAATAATAACGTAATATTGGCGTATGTTTCGATGCGTTAAAGGAGGAATGACAAACTGAGATATATCCAGATATATGTATACGTTAAAAACTTTTCTTAAACCTGTCGATTTTCAAATAAAAATATGGCATTTTCTTCGTCATTTTCAGACCATAGTATGTCTTTAATATAAAATTTTGATTTTTTATATACGAGGGCGGATCAATAAGTCCGTTTACTTTTAGAATGAAACACAATTTTTTTTTGCAAAAAAAAAAAAAAAAATATTTTTCAACATAATCTCTTAGCTCAATACAATTTTTGTATCCCTTCCAAAAAATAGGATTTTTCGAGGTCCATAAAATAGGCATTTGTTCGATCAATAATTTTATCGTTGGTGCTAAATCTCTTTCCACCGAGTCACTTCTTTAGGTTTGGAAATAGGAAATAGTCACTGGGGGCTAAATGCGGAGAATATGGCAGGTACCAATTCGTAGCCCAATTCATGGAATTTTGCCATTGAGACTGCACTCGTGTGTACCCGTCCATTATCTTGCTGAAAAATAACTTTTTTCTTGGCCATATGGGGTCGTTTTTTTTTAATCCTCGTTAAATAGGTCCAAGAAGTTGGCATAATATTCGCCGTTTATTGTATTTCCCTTTTGAAGGTAATCGATGTGGATTATCCCGCGTGCATACCAAAAAACTGCTGCCATCACCTTATTGGCCGACAAACTTACCTTGGCCGTCTTCGGAGCCGGTTCACCCGGAGAAACCCATTGTTTATACTGCGGAGTGTTGTAATGGCTCCATGTTTCATCCACAGTTACAAAGCGCCACAAAAACTCATTCGAATTGCGGTTAAACAACTCCAAACAATCCTTTGAAGTTGTCACACGATTACGTTTATGGTCAATTGAGAGCAAACGCGGCACCCATCTTGTAACAGCTTTCTTAAACCCAACTGATCATTTAAAATCGAAACCACACTGCCATATGAAATGCCTATGGCATCAAAAGTCTCACGCACTTTTACTCTTCGATCGGCCAACACCATATCGTGGATTTTTTCGACATTTTCGGGTGTATTGACCTCGATTGGCCGTCCAGAACGTTCAGCGTCATTTGTATTTGTGCGACCACAACGAAAGTCAGTAAACCACTTTTTTACCATTGAACTCGATGGTGCAGAGTCCCCATAGAATTTATCAAGCTTTTCCTTGGTTTGATTGACGGTTTTTTTTTTCGCAAAAAATAGTGTTTAGTGAGCACTCGAAATTCACTGTTTTCCATCTTTAAAAAAAACCACGAGGTTGTACGTTTTGAACAGCTGTTAAACGCAAAGTAAATGATGGAACTTGCTCAAAATTTTACAATAGTCTATCAACAGGTGGTCATGTAACTACGAGGGAAGTTCGAAAAGTCACGGACTTATTGATCCGCTCTCGTATTTGAAGAGAGAATTAATATTCATTGAAACATTTGATGTAGTTTTATAATGAATACAAATAGGTATTTTGAAATCTTAGTCCACATTTAATATATATAAAGAATTTACATTGTTTAAAGACATTTTATTTCTTATTTTGTTTCTAAAAAAATTCCTTCCACTGAATACTACTACATGGAATGAAAAAACTGTTTTTATTCTTCAACGTAATCTCCGTTAAGTGAAATGCACTTCTTCCAACGATCCACTAAAAACTGGATACCCTTGCAAAAATACGATTTGTCAAACTCTTCAAAATAGACATCCGTTTCTGATATGACTTCTTCATTTGTGGAAAATCTCTTTCCCTGGAGGCATCCTTTCAAGTTTGGCAACAAATAATAATCGTTGTTGGCCAAATCTGAAGAATACGGGGGAGTTAGGAAGCAATTCGTAATGTAAAGACTTAAATTTTTCTGAAGCCAGAGCAGATGAATGCGCCGATATGATGGCCAGTGCCGGAGGGGTAATTTTTATTAATTTCTTCATCCAATCTGTCCAATTACTCAACATAGTACTTGCCAGTTATTGCTTTTTCTTTCTCCAAGTAATCAATAAATATTATACCACGTGAATCCCAAAAAAACACTGGTCATTACCTTTCCAGGTGATTGTTGAGTCTTTGGCCGCCTTGGTCGGCTTTCGCATTCTTGTAACCACTCCGCAAACTGTCTATTGGGCTCCGGTGTATAATAATAAATTTAAGTCTCAACTATTTTTATAAATAGACGTAAAACTACAGTGGGAGTTACTTCAAACATCTCCAAAGCATACCTTGAGTCATGAACACGTTTCAGTTTTGGATAAGCTGTTAAAAATCACGAACCCGCTCTGTTGATATCTTTATGATGCCAGCTATCTCACTCACTTTAATCTTTCGATCATCCAATACAACCTGATGCACTTTTCTTACGTTTTCTTCTGTAACTGCCTCATTTGGATGGCCAGGACGATCTGCATTATTTGTGTTTCTCCGACCATGTTTAAATTCGGAATACCACCTTTTAACCATTGAATATGACGGCGAAGATTCGCCATAATGTTTATCAATATATTCTTTGGTTTGGACAGTATTTCTTCCCACCAAAAACCAATGTTTAATCCAAACCCGTAATTCTTTGCAATTAATTTTTCTCAAACTTTAAAAGCAGCATCATTTTTATAACGATAACTTTTTTTCTAATTAATGAAATGTCATGAAATTTTGACATGGAATTTGCACTCTATGTAGTACTTATGTACTTTATGCATGGGTCGAATTACGCTTGAACAACGCACAGTGGCGCCATTTGAGTTTTTTCGTTGCAAAAATCGTATCTTTTGAACCGAATAACATAATTGAACAGTTTAAACAGCATATGATAGATAACTGTTCAGCCTATGAAATTAGCGTTTGGAAAGGGTGCTACGCTTTGTAGGGGCCTACTTATGGGTTATCAAAGTTAAAATTTGTAGAAAAATCAATTTTATGGTAACTAAAAAAAATTATTTTTACATTTTTAGATTGTTTTTATTTTTTTTCTTTACGGTTTTGTTTTAAATTATTACAAAACAAATTAAAAAAAAATTACTTCTTTTTTAAATTTATTTTTTCAATTTTCTGTAAAATATTCATCACAATTCGTAAGAGAAGGTATATCTAAAAGACTAATCATTTCTAAACTATAATTATTTTCTAACTCTATTCGTGACTTCACATGCCGCAGGGAAGAAATAAGTGGATCGGAAGATGCTGCCAACATGTTGAAGAGGTCCTCATTTTGCCTTACCCTTGATGCTTTGAATGTGTTCTGCAATCTATATTTTTTATAAAATTTGTTAAGAGACTCCTGTGCTTCTTCAGAAAGCTCTCCAATTGGCAAAGACTGGTACTCAATTATATCTTTGCCATGCGCCAATATTTTATGGACGGTCGGGGTCGACTTCTTCTGTGGATACATTTCTGCTAAAAGAGATGTAGTTTTCGATGCATATTCTCCATATTTTGTAGAATTGACATTTTCTTTGCAGTTTAAAACATTCAAGATCGTTCCCAATCTTTTCACGATTTGATTGTCAATTCCAGTGATTCTAGTTACTGCCTCATCATTTTCAAAAAATCTAGAAGTGTTTCCATCGTTTGAGTTACCGTATCCGTGCTTGGGACAGTCTACTTTTAATCCAACTTGTTTAAAAAAAGCATCCTGTATTTGCTTCTTTCTGATCTTTTCCTTATCCTTTATTGATGTATTTTCATCGAAGTTTTCCTCCTCTTGTGGTAGGGTATACGCCAGTTTTAGCAAGAACTCCATACACCTTATCCTTGCATGCAATGGTGACATTCCATATTCGTAATTCTCCTCGTTTGTAGAATCGTTTAAATTACCAAAGTTCTTCTGACTTTTTTTTGCAAATCGGGCATGACAATGTTGAGGTTGTTCCTGTAAGCGTTTGTGGGCGCGGGAATGCTTTCCTTAATCCTTTTTAGTCGCAGTGGGCTTGCATCAGCAACAGATTTTGTAATCTGCGACCTAACTCTTTCACTATCCTTTGTATATTTAATAGACAGCGGGTCCGATAAATGCTTCGTGGTCAAGCCATTGGTGGCATCGCAAGTTTCCTCTTTCTTGTGAAAATTGAACACCCCTCAATACTTTTTTTTGGCCTTCCTTTTGCTCCTCTGGTTGATGTGGTGGGTTTATCTACTGCCAATATATCCAGGATGGTGTCTTCATTAAGCCAGTCCTCGTATTTGGAGTTGAAGTTCTGAATGGTTCGATTAGATTTCACCCATTTTGCCTTAATATTTGCATATATCAGATAAAAATTATTTTTTATAATTTCGCTTCTCTCAATATTTCCGTATAAGCTATCAAGTTCTTCTAAAGCAGCTTCCGTGAAAAACTTTGGTGTGGTTGACCTTCTAAACAGTTAAAATAATTTTAAATTGTTTAACGCCATGGTTTCAGTACTTTTTGCGCCAACTTTCAGTCGTAGACTAATCCAGGCATTATGCTTATTTTGCAATATATAGGCTTATGCTACCATGCCTAAAAATTTACCTCTTCCCCGCATACATATGGATTTAGGCTGAATTATGCAATTTTGATATTATGCTCGTGTCTAAATAAGATTTGTGCCTACCTGGAGGGACCATAAGTCAATATTGTTCTTGACCATTTGTAGTCCAAAGTAATTTTTAAGTGAGGTGCGTACGTGCGAATTTCAATGAGTAGTTTTTGTGCATCCTGTGTCTGTAACAGAATATTGGGAGTAGATTTTGGCAGAGGCAAAGGTAGACAACCGACTTAAAATGCAATTTTTAAACTATTAGATCAAACTACTGTCAGTCAAAACATGTAAGGGATGCACGCCATACAATTTCTGCAACCATGTCTTTTTAACCTTTTTTACCTCTAGAAGCCAAACGGGCACGTACGGGCAGATAAAACCTTTTGAATTACGTAAAGAAATAATCAAAGAACATGTTTTGCAAATATGGCAAATATAGAAAAATATAGATTTTTTTTATTTTCCGTCAAAGTTGAAAAATAGTGAAAAAAAACGGATAGTTATTAAATAGTGATTTACCAGGAGAAACACAAAGCAAACAGTTAATTTTTTTTATCATTATACATTTAATAAATACATCAATCAATACAAACAAAAAATATGGCGTTTCGTTGCCTATTTTTCGTGATATTACACCTGAAATCGCAACAAATTGACTAAAAATTGTGTGTTTTTTTGAAAACAGAAAGTCGGTCAACTTTGAACGGTTATATCTTCTAAACTAAAAATGCAATATTATTAAGAGTAGCATACTTGAAATCGTTAAAAAGTTTCCTATAACAAGGGTTTATTCAAAACTTCGTCGGCGCACATGAAAATTTTGATTTTTGCAACCTCGTTTGCTATACGGGCGCCACTGTGCAACGTTGGGAAATTCTAAAAAACTTATTTCCAAATTGGTGAATCTTCTCCCAAGGTGCACGAAAATTACGTTAAAAATTCGGTACAAAAAAAGCTCCTTTCAGGTAATATGTGGTCAATTTTGTCAAACATGTGCGGAAGAATGGATCGTTATTGGATAGAAGAACACGTTCTCGTGCTCTTACGAATGAAAAAAATTGTTACTGTTGACTAAAGTGTAAAAGAACAACTTATGCAGGAGCTGGTGCCGCATGACCATCCGCAATGTTTTCGGTTCTCTAATTGGGCTACGGAACGCTTGGAAGAAGATGAGAATTTTTACCGGTAAATCATCCTTTCTGAAGAAGCTCATTTTCATCTCGGTGGTTACGTCAATATGCAAAATTGGTTCATCTGGGGTGCAGAAAATCCACACTGACTGCTTTAAAGCCAATCTACCCTGAACGATGCGCTGTTTGGTGTGGATTTTGGTTCGGCGGTATCATTTTTCTTCGAAGATGTGGAAGGTAAATGAGTTACCAATGAGTTACACTGAACGGTCAGCACTACTGATCATTTGTGTCCCATTTTCGATTATATTGATCTGGACAACAATATGTTTCAGCAGGATGACGCGCCGTGCCACACAAGCCGTGAATTAATCAATCTTTTGCGTTTAACTATTATTTGAGCGTTGATCGTGGCACTAAAAAAAGAATTTTAATGCAGTCATTGGTAAAATAAGTACAGCTCAATACTGTCGGAAGTGTACTGAAAAATTGATCATTTGAATGAAGTATTGTGCCATAATTAACCGCAATGATTTTACTTTTGAATGAAACAATCCGAATGAAAAAAATTACGAGTTTTTTATTTTAGCAAAATCAATAAATTTTATATCATCTCAATATGATGCTATATTGAAGGGTGTAGCATAGAATACAAATGAGATAAAAACATTAAAAAAGGAGAATGGTACCCTACGCAAAGAGATCAATAATATAAAATCAACTGTGAACTTTTTAAATAATGTAAGAGTACAAAATGATTGCATAATTAGTGGTGTTGAAACTAATGGAATGAAGAATGCTATGGATGTTGTTTTAGACGTGGCACAAAAAAACGGAGCGGATATTTGTGAGGATGATATTTATGAAGTATATTTAACGAATCGGAAGCAACAAGACAGCAATAAAAAAAGTTCAGTTGTAGTTAAATTTACAAATAAAAAATCAAAGAATGTTTTTATGCAAGAGAAGTCAAAATTGAAAAAAGTTGATGACTTAAGAAAAGTTTTTATAAATGATTTCATGTGCAAAGAGACAATGGAAGTATTAAAACATGCAAAGTCTTTAAAAACCATTGGTTTCGAATTCGTTTATTCTAGACGTGGCAAGGTTTTCGCTAGGAAAAATAAAAACTCGAGACCAATTTCGCTTCAAAATATGGATGAAGTTGACAACTTGCTCTGTAAATTTGCTGGTGGTGCGTCGAAACGAATTCGTATACATGTAGCTGATAATACTGATGATGATGATGACGATCAGGCAGAAGAAGAAGAAGATGATGAAACACAATTTCAGTCTCCAAATTAAAATTCTTAATCGTGGATGGCCAATGTTAGTTTCGACTAACATGAATAATTTTTCGTAGCTAATACTGAAGAAGAACAGCAAGTGATTGCATTAAAAAATAAATCAAAAACCAAAATAAATATAAATGTTTTTTATTTTTATACATAATATTATATTGTATATTCCTTCTTCGTTAACTTTTAAAAATTTGGCGCACTGCCGGTTTCATAGAATCGATATTTCATACATGTTAGTCGAATCAACTAACATTGGCCCTAACGCATAAAAAATATGAATGGGCATACAGGGTTAAGATAACTACGAAAGTTAAATACGATTTTCAATTAAGTTGAAGTGATTAGATATATAGTGGCATTAGTAAATTATAAGAAAAATAAAAATAAATTGAATTTTACAAAAAAAAATAAAAGTCTAAACAAATACAATAAAATTGTTTCTACTATAATATGGGAAAACTAAATGACAAAATTTGACGAAATGGTCCGATTAGGGGCTTAGCCCTATATGGCAGTTTGTAGATTGGGACTAGTAGTTTGTAAACTAAACTAGTTTGTAATCTACTAGTCCTAATGTACAAACTAGTTTAGTTGAAAAACAAATTTAACTTTCGTAGTTATCTTCACAAAAATTCTGTTAATTTAACAGTCTCTGTTAAGTATTTAACATTTTTGAAAAACGTAGTTATCTTTCGTCGCTAACTTCACACCCTTCAATTTTGAAGATTTTTTTTTTATAACTTTGTATGGATACAAAGTATTTTTTTAATTTAAAATCTTTTAATTCATATATAATTAATAAATCTAATTCAAAATCTTTTAATATCCTATCAATAAACGTAAGAAGTATCACGTCAACTAAAAAATTAAACAATTTTAAATCTAAATTATGTAGTTTGTCGATAATGTCAGAAGTAATTGCTGTCCAAGAAACGTGGTTCGATAAAAATTCTATAAATTTATAGTCAATTGATGGATTTGACGTTGTCCACTGTTGTAGAAATGATAATTATGGCGGTACTTCTGTTTATGTTAACCAACAATTAAAATACAGTCTGTTAGCTACTCGCAGTGAAAATTTTTTGGACCTTGTATCAATATCAATATTAGATGTCAAAGTAAACAATAAACCCTTGGTGATTACCTCGCTCTACAGGTCGCAAAAAATGTTTATTCGAACCTTTTTAATAAAAATTGAAGATTTGCTCACGGATATTAATAATTTTCCAAGTATCTCTGTTGGAGATTTTAATATTGATCTAATATGCGAAGACACTCGTAGTCAATCTTTACTTGATTTTTTTTTCTGAATATAATTTCATTTACTGCCATAAAATAATAACGAGACCAGCCTCTAAATCTTGTGTAGATTGCATTTTTACAAATTTAACAACATCTTGTTTCATCAATTCCATTCAGAATACCACAACGGATCATAATTTTTTGTTTTGTGAGATCAAAATGAACTTTAATCATTGGAAAGCTGTTGTTGAAAAGAGATACCACTTGGATATTGATAAGTTTGGTTCTTACCTTGATAACAACTTAAATCTCATTAGTTCAGGAGGTTGTTCTGAACAATGCAAACAATTAATCGATATCTTTCGTTAGCGGCTCTTCAAAGCACAAGTATAACCACTAAAAATAAATATTCGACACAAGGTGTGTCCGTGGATGTCTGAATCGTTATTATCTATAATAAGCTATAAGCACAAGTTGTTGAAATCCAGAAGGAAAGACAAGCAAGACAAGAATATTTCGGAACGCCTTAGGAGGATAAGCAAAATTATTAATATTTGTAATAAACAACTAATGAATAATTATTATGAGCACAATATACGAAATTGCAATGGTGACTCCAGAATAAATAACTTGGAAATGGCCCAAAAGCATCATTTGAGTTAATATCAAATGATAATATAGTTGTTACGTCAGATGCGGAAAAAGCAAATATTTTTAACAAATATTTCTATAACTCGGTAAGAGATATGCGAGCGGATATACTACATGATTCTAAGGATGACATTAATTTGTTTCATACATTAGTTCCAGCTACTAGACGTTTTAACCTAGAAGAAGTAGCAAAGATAAAAATTGAAAAAATTTTGAAAAACTTAGAAAAAAAAGTAAAAGTCCTGGATGCGACAAAATTACTCCAAAGATGTTGTTGGTGCGTAAAGAAATGTTGTCGGAATCGTGGGTTCGATTCCCACCAGAGGCTTTGGTCTGTCGCTGCAAAACTAGCCAAATACGACTTATCCCTAGACCCAACAATTAGAATCTGCCGGCAAGCCACTCGGCTTCGCGTTACTAGGCTTAAAAAAATATAATAAGATGTTATATGATCGGCAGTACGGATTTAAGAAAGGCGCAGGTACGGATGAAGCTGTTATTAATGTGGTTGATTACATTTGTAACGGACTAGATTCTGGGTATAAAGGAGTAGCTAGAGTATTTTTTGAATTGTCCAAAGCATTTGTTCTGGTGGACCATAAAATTTTTATAAAAAAACTGGAAATTTTTGGATTTTCTCGAAAATCCATTTTATTGTTTGAAGATTATTTAAAAACCAGATGGCAGTATGTTCAAGTTGGTGAATGCAAAAGTAATCAGTTGGGTGTTTTGTGTGGAGTTCCACAAGGCAGCGTCCTTGGGCCACTGCTATTCAAAATTTTTATTAATGACATCAAAAACATAACGTTTAACGGAAAGTTGTTTATGTTTGCTGACGATATACGCTTGTTTTACAATTATAAGTTTCAGCAGGTGCTGCAGATGCAAATAGAATATGATGCGGCGATTTTGTCAGAATTTTTAAGACTAAATAAATTAATTCTAAATGTAAACAAAACAAAAGTTGTAAACTTTAGACTATATATGCTAAGTACTGACCAAAATTTGAGCGTGCATATTGATGGTAAAATAATAAATGAGTCTGAGAGCATTAAATATCTTGGTATTAACATGAATCAGAACATTATGTGGGAAAATCACATAAACAGTATGAAATCGAAAATATCTTCAGGAATCGGAATTCTTTATAAATTTAAAAAGAAGTTAGATGTTAAAACCAAAATGTTACTTTACCAGTCCTTGGTTCACTCTCATTTGACGTATCTTCCGATAATTTATGGATGCAGAACAAGCTCTGCATTGAAATCTTTTACAGTCAGCACAAAATAAAGCATTAAAAATCGTATTCAATCTTCCGCTGCGGTTTAGTACAATAAATCTTTTTAAAAATTATGCTAAAACAACACTCCCAGTAAATGGTTTATACAAGCAAAAGCTGTTAACATACGTTTTTAAATATTTAAAAGGTATGGTTCACCAGAATGTATCATACACTCACAGGATTACAAGACAGGCTTTGGATTTAAACGTTACGAGATGTCGTTTAGAGTTAGCCAAACAACGCGTCAGTTATTCTGGGCCGGCCCATGCAGTTTAATCAATTACCTGATTAACAATTTTACAGTTTAAAAAAAATATTTGTTAGAAATTGACATCTTGAATTATTTAACTTTTTACTCTTATATTCTATATTTTTTAGTTTCTTTTTTTTTTAATTTTACACAACACATGTTTTCTTTTTAAATAAGATATAGAAAAATATATTGATATAAGCGCCCCGGTAGATGAGTGGGTAGCGTGCTCGCCTATCATGCGGGGGTCGTGGGTTCGATTCCCACCAGAGGCTTTGGTCTGTCGCTGCAAAAACCAGCCAAATGGTCTTTGTCACCCGGCTTATCCCTGGACCCAAAATTAGAATACAAATTTACTTTGTATTGTAATTAATATAAACAAACAAACAAATATTGATATAAGAAATTTTGAAATATTTCGTTGCCTTACTAGCCTCTATCAATCCTTTACGGGCTCTGAGGCAAAATATTATAAATTTTTTTAATTAAATTATATTTTGGAATAATAATAAAAAAAAAAAAAAATCCATAACTTACATGATAACATCTTGTATTTAATTTTATTACTTTTTAGAGCTTTTTACTCCTTCTTCCTTCTCCTTACCATGGAAAATTAGATTTATACGACAAGTTACCTTTTAAATAAATCTAATGAACTTCGGCAATTGCATTAAATTATTTTATCCTTCTATCAAAGAAAAATTAAGGACTTTACCACTTTTCAGCCTGAGGAAATCGCCTAAGTGTTGATTGTAACTAGAGGGGGACGAAACTTTGCACAGAAAATAAATTAATTGGAGCTTCCAGTTTGGCTGGCTGTAAATATTTTAAATTAATAAAAATTAATTGGTTACAATTTATGTTATAACAAATGAATGGCAAAGAAGTCGCTAATTACTCAATTCCTTCAAACGACAGGTTCTACTAAAACGAAACTCTTCACAAAGTGTTATCGCCTGAACCTAAATATTTAAAACTAATATTTTTATCCAAATCTATTTATGTAGATCTGTTCATCGCGTTATTCTTTACTTAAGACTAGCTAAAGTTCAACGGTTTTGCTTTGATTTCTACTTTTTCCATCACGTGGTCATGATTATCCTCTACTGAGACTGCCTTGGCAGTTCCAATAATATCTGAATATTAAAAGTCTTTATCTCTTGTTTTCATAGTTACCCGTTATTGCATGTCCTTAAAAAAATATTAAAATCCCTAGAGATATTTATTTACATAACAACGCCCATTAAATTTATTTAATGCCATATTTTGTTTATCCTTAAAATCACGGTGAATCCTCGCAGAACGACTATTATAGGTATAATAATATAGAAAACTTACTTTGAAACTTATACCATGATGCTAAAATATTATTTATAGTTGCTGCAGTCTATTCATTTATTTAGTTGCGTACATCCTTAGAGATTTAGCTTTTTTAGGTCTTAAAGTTTCAAAAGCGTTAGGGGGTTGTATCTAGTTTTTGCCTGATTAGTTATGCTTACGATAAGAAGGGGGGTGAACTCATAATAATAAAAAAAAATTTTTTTTTAAACCTTTAGACCTTTGACACTTTCTTGTGTTGTTTATTGTTCCTGTTTAATAATTTTGTAACAATAGGTATGAAAAATTTGTATTTTAACCCCTATTTATTTATTACTGAAGTCATAAAAGGATTTCGTTTCACAAAACAACAACAAAAGTGCAAAAGCAAAAGTTTTTTCATTTAGATTTTTTTTTGTAGTATAACAAAGTTTTAATTACTCAATGTTTCTCTGCTTAATCATTTTAATACAACCTCTTTGTTCCACCCACACAATTCTATTTTATTAGTCTAAAACAAAAGTTTTTGGCCTAATTTTTTGTTTTTATTCTACTCGTATAAAGTGTGTAGTGCTAAGCATGGTTAACGCCTTTTCATTTCGAAGTTTATCGCCAGCGGCTTAAAGGAATTTAAACTATTTGTAAAGAAAGCTCATCGAAAGTGCCAGCAAAGCCCTCTAAAAGTTGGTACAGTTACTGGTAAAGCAATAATTCTCGGATAGTCCAGCCGTAGCAAACGTTTTAAGTTAAAATCGATAGTACAGTGTGGGCACTAAAATATGGAAAAGTGTATAAAAGTTTTCTTTCTAAAAATATAGTGTCAACTAAATAGACAATTCTAAAAAAAAAAAACATTGTTTTTTGATCAATTAGTATTCAAAATATCACTCAAAAAGCGTCGGACCTAAAAATCTTTCAATTATTTATGAATTATATAAAAAAGTGGAAAGAAAACATGGACATGGAAATATCGATTACAAGACTCGAAAGTTCAGAATAAATTATAAGTTGAAACCATGGGTCACAGGGGAAAATCGTACCGTGAGTTCCTAAAAACACTCGAATGTCACAAAAAAAAAAAAAAAAAAAGGAATGTATTTGTAGAGCACACGGGCATTGAAAAACAAGTAAGAAAGTTATAGTCGGTCTAGACCAACTATACGATACCCTATACCATGAGTTAAGAGACCCTATCTCTTAGGCCCAACTAAATCGATATAGAAAGTAAGCATAAACCAAATTTGAGTGACTTTGTTATTAATTTTTTTCCTCTGAATATGAAAAAGTTTATATCGGATGCTATAATTATATGGGGACTAGGTCGAAAAATGGACCGATCCTGACCATATTTGGTATTTGATTTGTATTTTTGCTTGCATTTGTATTTGTATTTATTTATTGAATTTGATTTTCCATTACAACAAGACACAGTATCGTATAAATTACAGTAGTGGAAAAAACAGCCTATTTGTGGATATGTAATCCAGTTATTTAGCAAAAAAGGTGAAAATGGGAAAAATGGGGGGGGGGGGGGTAATGGTCATTTTTGCGATTTTTAAGGCACTGGATGCACTTTTTTCGGGTAGGTTTGTACCGCTTTTTTTCTCCTATTCAATTATATGGAATGGAATTATAACCGTGTTAAAATATACAAAAAGTGATAAAAATCCACGTTTAGCAAAAAAAATCGTATGGCCACTAAATTATAATGGCAGCCAACTTGACAAAACGAATGATGCAGAAGTTCTTATTTATGGGGCTACTTTCAGGTGCAATTGTCAGAATTGAGTCCTAAAATCATGTGTTGTACTGTGTTACATTTAACATCAGTAACTCTTACTCTAATTTTAAAATATTATAAATTACAGTTGAAAAACATTAAAAAATCAAATAAAATCAATTAAAGTATTGATGCTATGATAAACTATTATCATGAAAATTTAAGTAAAATGCAACAGGAACCAAGAAAATGTTGGAAATTTTTAAATCAAACTCTTGGCAGGGGTTCTAAATCTGTAATGAATCTAAAAAATGAAGATGGTGTACTAATTGATGATGACACTATTAAAGCCGTTGTTTTTAATCAGTATTTCCTAAATTCTGGTAGAAGTTTATAAGGCCAAATTGAATCAAACCCTGAAGACAGTTGTAACTCTTTAAGAACTCTGCGAAATCACCACAACCGATTTAGATTTTTTTCCACCAGCAGAGATGAAATTTATGATATACTATCACAGTTGGAAATTAATAAGAGCCCAAGAAGTGACAATGTAACATCGAAATGTTTATATGAATGTAAAGATGTAGTGGCTCCTGTTCTTGCCAATATTTTAAACTATTCAATTACCACCTCAGTTTTTCCGGATATACTTAAAGTTCATAAAACCATTCCGATTCCAAAGGAAATTAATGCCAGTTCTGTGGAAAAGTTTAGACCGGTTGTTGTTTTGTCGGTAATTGATAAAGTTTTTAGCATTTTTTGAAAGAGAATCTCTTATATTCCCTAATCAATATGGTTTTACGACGGGTTGTGGCACTGATGAGGCTGTGATCAATGTAGTTAATTACATATGTGACTGTTTGGATAGAGGTTTTACTGGTGTTGGGGGCCTTTTCTACGATTTTTCTAGGGCTTTTGATCTTGTCGATCACAAGATTTTCGTACAAAAGTTAAAATTTTATGACATAAGAGGTATAGAATTGGCTCTAATAGAAAACTATTTAGAAGGAAGGAAGCAATATGTTCAAATTAATACGTCTAAGAGCTCAATGAATGTTGTCGAACACGGTGTTCCGCAGGGCAGTGTTTTGGGTCCTTTATTGTTTACTATTAAAACGATATTAACAATCTAGGTCTTGATGGGAAGATGTTTATGTACGCTGATTATTTGTGAATTTTTTACCCGTATAAAGAAGATCTGGTTTTTAAAACGTTTGCTGAACGAGATGGTGCCCTAGTTTCAGAGTTTGTGAGGTTAAACAAACTTGTACTAAATGCTAATAAAACAAAACTCATAAGATTTAGACCTCATCCGAATCGTTATAATAAAATAACATTATATATATTGATGGCAAAGAGGTAGAGGAAGTACAAGCCGTAAAATATCTCGGAGTATTTATAAAAAACAATTTGTCGTGGCATCGCCATATACAATATCTGCAGGCCAAGATATCACCGGCTCTGGGAGTTTTATTTAAATTAAAGCACAAACTTGATGAAAAGACTAAATATATTATTTTTCAATCACTGATTCAGAGCCGTTTAAATTATTTGACTTTGATATTTGGATATAATAAAAATTAGGATTTAAAATCCCTACAAATAATGCAGAATAAATCATTAAAAATCGTATTTAATCTTCCCCGACTGTATCCAACTATATCTCTATATAGGGATGTCGCCAAAAATGTTTTACCTATACATGGAATGTACAAAATGCAATTATTAATATATGTTTTTAAAGTCATCATACTATTTTTTTTCAGTTAATCAACAAACTTTCAATACAAGAGACAACTCAACCCTTAGAGTTTGAAGATGTCGTTTAGAAACTACGAAACAGCGAGTAGAATACATCGGTAGTCTGGAACTTAATAGTTTACCGCAAAGTCTAAAAGAATGTTTAACTATTTCTTTATTTAAAAATAAATTAAAAGAATATCTTTTGAATAACATTGTAATGTTTATGATATAATTTTAAATTAGTACAAATTAAATTTCTCCTATTTTGTATAACAAATAATTTTCATTTAAATATTTTTTAATTTTATTAAAATAAGTTTATTTGCCAACTTACCTCAACAAAGCCTTAATGGCGCTAAGGCCCAATTATGTATGAATTGATTTGATGAAATAAAGTTTATATAAAATTAAAAAAAAAAAAAAAATTAGTAATTTCCTAAACCCTATTGCGTTGCATGTATTTTGCATAATATTAAGAAGTTGGTTCCAGAGACGAATAGTTAGAATAAAAAATTGACAATTAGAGGCATGGTCCCGGTATTTAAATTGAATTTTTTGATTTCCTCTGGAAGATCTTGCGAACCAAAATCGTTCAAAAAGATATTTTGGAGCCTTTGTTATAATAATTTTAATGTTTTTGAATTTAATATAGTTGTCAAAAGCCATGTGCAAGACATGGTACGAGTATTGGGATACACGATCAAATTTTCTTGATCCAAAGATATAGCGAATAATGTTATTGACGTCACATAGTTTTTGCAAAAACATATACAAACCAAATATGAGAAAAATCTGTGCAATATTTTTGTTTTTTGATAGATTTAAGTAAAGATCGGGTTTATTTTTGGACTACTGATTAATCGGTGTAATAAACACACACAAACCAAATTTGACCGAGATCTATGTGATAATTTAGATCATATGGCAATTTAAGTCAATTTTATAGGTGTCATTATAAGTGATACTGAGTCCATCGGTATAATAAAAGGTGGGTCGAGGTCAAATATTTGGTAGTTACAAACATCAGCACAAAGTCATTATACCCTGACCACACAGTGGTATAGGGTTTAAAACTGCCCCAGCTACCACCGAGAGACAGAAAAAATAATCGAATCCAGGTTGGGCCAACTTTACAAAAATTACTTTTCCGAACAAGTCTCATTTTATCGCTGTCATGTATTATTTTGCGTCTAGATACATATGTT
Organism: Cordilura impudica; assembly: GCA_963682025.1. Lineage (NCBI taxonomy): Eukaryota > Metazoa > Arthropoda > Insecta > Diptera > Scathophagidae > Cordilura > Cordilura impudica. Next base: position 152,381,366 of record OY821521.1, on the reverse strand, counting down.
TATAAAACGAAGTTCCCAGGAAAGATTTTATTATGATTTGTGAATGTGGTATTATTGTTCCAGTGAACAAGTAAGAAAATAAGACCAATTATACGATACTCTATACCATGCATTTCGTGAAGAGGTCTTGGATTCAACTTTGCTGAAGCAAGAACTGGCATGTTATTTATTTTTGACTTGTCGATATTAAATTGCTTATATCTGATATTATTTTTTATATAAGGACTAAGTCAAGGAATTTACCGATTAGTAAGGTCACTTACTTTTATTTAAAATATTTTTAGTATAAAGTGCAATATTGTTGTTTTTATGCACCAAATTTTTATCGATATATACATATATCGCACCTGTACCTCTAAAGTGAGTCCACTCAAAATTTACAAATTTTCAGTACAGGCAAAAAACGTTTTTTTTAATATTTACTATAAAATTTTAAAACAGTTGTGTCATTGTAAAGAATTGCGAATAATAAGTTCTTGTTTTTGCGATTTTTTCAGTGATCATCAAAAATAAAAAGTTTTTTGGATGCAACTCAAAATATGTCTTTTTAGTGGACTCAAAAGAAGCTACTCTTATAACACAAAGAGTGTTACAACTGTATTTTTTTTGCGAAAGACTTGGAAACCCGATGTAAGATTTTTACAGTGGATAGATATGACCACTGTGTATCGTTTTCTTGCAAAAAGTGAAAATTGAAAAATTTTGAGTGACTCACTTTAGAGGTACAGGTGCGATATGTTAATCTGGATCTTACGACAATTTTTGTTCGTCTGCTAGGGGTTATTTATATGGGTGCTAGGTCTGAACATGCAGCGATTTTTACTAATTTCAATAGCGTTCGTTCTGTGGCCGAATTTAATCAAAATATATTCATATTTGCAACCTGTAGTTTAATTAAAAGATTTTAATGGACACACAGACGGACGGTAAGACAAACGGACGTACAGACGGTACAATACAAGGTTGTCCTAGGTCAAATATTTTTGGTAGTTACAAACAGCAACACAAACACATTATACCCTAACCACATAATGGTATAGGGTATAAAAATCAGATGCTTTACCAAAGCCCAAATATATCGTTGCACCAGCTGTTCCAAAGCGATGGTAAAATAAAAACTTGTGTACTTTTTAGGTCAAAAAATGATAAAGATAAATTTCTGATTATTTTTTAACTCAGTAAAAAAAAAAAACATCTATAATATTAATAGGCTAGGCGATTTCTTGTGACCGATGTTTTGTTCTACCGTTTTATCCCGATTTGGACCAAACGTATATTATTTGAAAGGTATTTCTTTTTAGCCGTTTTGCAGATTTACAGATTTTTAAATTTTTATATGCTATGTGTGTTTTATTAAATTTGTTAATGTGTTTGTTAATGAGTTTGTTATCTTCATTTACAATAATAAGAAACCATAAAAGTGTTGAATTGGCTAAGTTGAAAACTAAAGCTGCCTAGAAATTGCACTCGAATTTCGAGCGCTGGAATCTGCTGGTATTATTAATTAGTCTCTTTCAACAAAATGTTAGAGACTTAAACCAACATAGAAATAAATATTAATATTTTGGAATTGCGTTACTAATGCATTGTTCACGTTAAAACCGGACGCAGTATAGAAGCTTTTTCCAATATCCTAGTGGAAAATCAAAGTAGAAGAAAAATTGTAAGCAATTCAATTTTTGCGAAAGACCTAAAGCTTCCAAAAACTAACCTAAGTCATGTTATTAAAAGTCAAAAATATACCTTAAGCACTGATCGTAAGCAAAAAGTACGCATTAAAGTTAGTTGAATTGTCCAAGAACTTACGAAGAACGTACTACGTTCAATAAAACACAATCCGGGTCTCTCCGATAATGATGACGCCAAAAATATAACAGAAGTGTGAGTATCGCACCAGTGTAAGAATGTTGGCTTACAAATATATCGTGCAATTAATTACCAGGTGTATGCTTAAGTTTTATTATTTTATTCAAAATTGATCATCGACTTCTACACATTTCACCATGTCAGAAAAACTGCTTCCCCATTCGTCAAGCCATTTTCGAACTTCCTCGAAATTGTTGAAGTACTGCTCTTTGCGGGCCTGCCCCATTGATGCGAAGAGGACACCAAGTTCACTCCGCAGCGGAAAAATGATTCAGGATATCTTTGATATGTCATCCGTATTTGTTGGTCATTTTCCTGAAAGCTGGAGGATATCTTGCAGCTATCGATGAGAAGTTGAATAAGCTGCTATATTTCAAAGTAAACCACCAGGGTTTTTAAATTAAGAGAATCTGAAAAATCATAAACAGTGAAAACGGATCTGTTTCCGCAAAGTAATTTTTCCGTTGCCGAAACTGACTTATTTTGTTGTCACAGCCAAACTTTAGATGTCTTATGTCAATTACCGAATATCTGGTTTTTTTTAGTAGAATTTCTGCTGTGAAAAATTCGGTTGTCTTTCCCTTCTTTAAGCTATATCAGATGTTCTTAAGTCAGTCATTAAGGTACATTTACATGATACCACACAGTCGTATGAAATTCATCGGATTGTCATAAAGTCGTTCCGACATTATTTCTGCATACTTAGGCCATTTAAACCATCACTCTCACCTCTTATGAAAACAGCTGCTTAGAATAACAGACAAATTTATATTAAAATTTGTATTTTATTTACACTTTTTTTTTTTTTACCTTTTTTTTTAGTATTACCAAAGAACCATAGGACTTCGAAAATAAAATCATACAGACTGTCAATTTCATAACACTTGACTTTTTGACAGGTCGTATTAAAAACTGTGATAGTGCATCACGGACTTTAACAGCCATATTCTTAAAAATTTTAAACAGCATTTCAAATCCATTTTAAGCAAACATCGATAAAATTGTATTCATAAAAGAATTTTAGCTTAAAATACATATTTTAAATCTTATGTAACTAAAAAGATCTTTAAAATTAGTTCAAATCTATTTTAAAGCTATTTTAGACAAGGTTCAGGTTCAAACACACAATGTTCTGTTCTAAAGCAGCCAACGCATATTTTTATTTTCATATCAATTATGTGTGTTTCTAAATTTTGTACGGTGCCGAACACAGTCATAACTGTATTTCGTTTTAATATTTCGTTATCTACACGAACATTTTTCTATAACGTATTTTTTGTTTCGAACAAACGTAAACCATACAGATTCGAGTGTAGCTTTATTTTAAGTTCGTCTTGAACGCGTACATCAAAATACGAAAACATTATCCACTCGGGATCGGAAAAAAAAAACGAAATTAAGTCATAAACAACATATAAAATTTCTCTGTTTTCTATTTTATTACTATCTTTTTATTTTTATTGTTTTTTATTTTTTTTTATTTTATTTTTATTTTTTTTTTATTTTTATTTTATTTTTTTTTTATTTTGTTTTTATTTATTTTTTATTTTTTTTTTATTTTTTTCTATTTTTTTTTTTTTTTATTTTTATTTTTTTTTTTTTTTATTTATTTTTATTATTTTTATTATCATATATTTTTATTTTTATTATCATATTTTTTTTTTATTTTTTTATAACTGTTAATGAATTATTTTTAATTTTTTTAAATAAATATGTTTGAAACAATTGTTGTCGTTATTATAGGGGTGTTTCAGATTTTTCCGATCGCGAGTAAATAATGTTTTAATTTTTAGATGTACGCGTTGAAGAACATGTTCTGGGTTTTTAGCAGTACACGTGCAAGAAGACGAATTTAAAATAAAGCTACACTCGAATCTGTGTGGTTTATGTGTGTTCGAAAAAAAAAAAATGATAGAAAAATGTTCGTGTAGATAACGAAATATTAAAACGAAACACAGTCATGATTGTGTTCGGCACCGTACAAAATTTAGAAACACACTTAATTGATATGAAAATAAAAATATGTGTTTGTTTGTCTGAGCATTGTTTGTTTACATATGAGTCATTCCATGTCAAACCGTACGATTTTTGCTAAAAATTGACTTTGATGTCTTCGATGTCTTTCAAAATTTGAGAACGAAGTCTTCATTAAAAAATAAAAATTTTTTTTTAAAAAGTTATTTGCATTTGAAAATCGTCAAAATCGTGAAAAATCTTCCGACATGACAACATTTAAACTAATGTTTTTATAAAACTAGTGAATGGATTTTGAAGTTCAATACCTTATTTTAAAGGTATTTGAACCTTCTTTTTAAAAAAAATATTACTTTTTATAAATTAATTTTTTTTTAATATTAAAATTTGGGTTTTTTACTTAATTTCTGTTTTCCACAATCTTCGAACAAGTCGAAAAATCTGAAAAAAATATTTTCTTTAAGGATAATATATTCTTAACATTCCCTCAAAATTTCAGAGTGGAGGTCGAATGGATTCTATTTTTTTACGATTTTTTTCCATTGCAGCACCACAAAAAAAATAACATTTTGTTTATAAACATTTTACTTTCAAGCATGTTAACGAAAATTTCAACGCATGTATGTATGTGTGTATGTATGTATGAAAGTAAAAAAGTGTATTTTTATTTAATATATAACTAAAAGTTAAATAATAAGCAATTTTAATTTTTATATACATTTTTATAGAAAAATCAGCTGCAAATGATGTAGTATGAACTTTAATTTGTCTCTCTTGGTACGGAATAAACGCATGGTAGCCTAAAGTACCTGGTATCATTTTTGCTTTAGTAAACCGTTCTAGTTTTTTCTCCTGCTCATTATATTGTTCCGTACTAAAAAATTCGCAATTTATGTTTTTAACATTTTGTTTAACCCATTGATAAAAAGTAGTCGGGGTATTGATTGGATTGTCAATATTGGTCAAACTGGCTCGGGCTGCTAATCTTTTAATTGTGCCTCCAAGCCCATCGCAAGGGCCCTTTCCGTGCGAAGTTGCAAAGAAGTGCCACTCTGCTTTTATAGCGAAATCATATTCATGAAATGCAAGATTGACAAAATTTTTCTTGGTTTTATATTGAGCACTTGCACCATCTGAGAAGTAAAAAATTTTTTTTAAATAACTCAATGTTTCTTTAAGGAATTTGATTAGACCTTCCTGAAATAAATTGACAGCTATTGTGTCGTGTTTTAAGCATTCCGATATTGCAACATAATTAATAAATTTTTCTTTCCCATTGTCATTGTAGTAAATAGCATTAAAGTTTATACTACATCATTTGCAGCTGATTTTTCTATTAAAAATGTATATAAAAATTAAAATTGCTTATTATTTAACTTTTAGTTATATATTAAATAAAAATACACTTTTTTACTTTCATACATACATACACACATGCATACATGCGTTGAAATTTTCGTTAACATGCTTGAAAGTAAAATGTTTATAAACAAAATTTTATTTTTTTTGTGGTGCTGCAATGGAAAAAAATCGTAAAAAAATAGAATCCATTCGACCTCCACTCTGAAATTTTGAGGGAATGTTAAGAATATATTAACCTTAAAGAAAATATTTTTTTCAGATTTTTCGACTTGTTCGAAGATTGTGGAAAACAGAAATTAAGTAAAAAACCCAAATTTTAATATTAAAAAAAAATTAATTTATAAAAAATAATATTTTTTTTAAAAAGAAGGTTCAAATACCTTTAAAACAAGGTATTGAACTTCAAAGTCCATTCACTAGTTTTATAAAAACATTAGTTTAAATGTTGTCATGTCGGAAGATTTTTCACGATTTTGACGATTTTCAAATGCAAATAACCTTTTAAAAAAAAATTTTTAATTTTTTTCCCGAAACACGTGTAAAATATTTTTTTATGTTTATTACGTCTGGCAAATTTAAAGAAAATAGGAATAGGTGGTGTAAAAAAGGTGTTCGGTCTGACATGGAATGACTCATATATGTACGAGTTTTTTATTCAGTGTGTTTTTTTCTGAACTCTGATTTTTAAATGACATTTATGCTTTTTGCTTTGTGTTTGTTTTCATTTTGAACATAGTAGCGAAAAATTGTCATTCAATCGAAAGAAGTTAGTTGATTTTTTAATAAATAATGGACAAGCTATATTTGATGTATTGGTGAGAACTGTTTTTATTGACAAAATTTTATGTTTTAATTGAATTTCGTTTACAATAGAAACTATTGCGCAAATCTCAAATGATCCTCAAAAGAAAATTTACAAAAAAGAGCGACCCGTTTTCTATTCCGGATAAGGAACGATTGCGTTTATACAGATTATTAAAATAATTAAGTCAACTATATTAAAAGTAATATTTTTAATTTTGTAATTATAGTAGAACAAAAACACTAGTGGTGTGTAAACAATCAAAACAAATTAAATAAAACTGGTTATTTAATACTTTTTTTAAATCTGCGATAAAATCACCATACAAATCATATTACATTTCTGCCTGTCATTATGTTTTGACTGTTTTTCTTTATTTATTAAATAGACAAGTTTATCATTAATTTTTTTTTTTCTATAAAAACAACATTTTTCTCAAACACGGCAAAAAAAATTATAGATACGAATACCGTATGAATTAATAACCATATTTTTGCATCATTACGGCTCAAGTGACAAATAAATAATAATACAAACTAGCAGATTCCAGCCCTCGAAATTCGAGCGCAAATGCTAGGAAATTTTATTTTTTCATTAAATAAAGGCCCTAAAAGTATGCTAATCAATTATAACCAATTCACAAATCAACACAAAAAAACAAACTCATTTTTATTACAAACACATTAACAAATTAACAAGCACACACATAGCATTGTATAATTTTATGTATGCGATAGTAGCAACTTTGAATGCAATTTACTAAAATTAAAGAAAAAAATTTAAAAATCTGTAAACCTGCAAATGGGCTAAAACGAAATACCTTTCAAATAATATACGTTTGGTCAAAATCGGGATAAAACGGTAAAACAAAACATCAGTCACAAGAAATCGCCTAGCCTATTAATATTATAGATAAAAAAATACAATGTTCCCATCATAGAATTTAATAAAACGTTAAAACGTTTATTACTTAAAATACTGATTATGAATACGAATTTTTAACAATCCTTTTTTTTTGGCTTAAAATGTGTTTTTTAACTAATTTGTATTTGAAAGCTGATTTAAGATTTTTTTATGAATACGGCTGTAAGAGTGTAACTTATAAAATAATCTTGAAAGGAAATAACGAAAACACTTTCGATTCTAAATAGGTTTTAAAATGCCTTTTGGGGACTCCGAGGCTTTTAAAAGATTACATTCGCAAATGCTGGTTTCTTTATTAAGCAGATTTTTTAAATCATTCTTAATTCGCTAAAGAATTTACTCCTTCAAATATTTACCATTATGGCTTATTTTTTTTTTAAATTTTCTGTTGCTGATTCTATCCATGTCTGTTGTTAATTGTTGCGGTTCGGTTACAATGTACGTTGTGGTGATTTTTGTTGGCAGCATCCTGTTATGACCTCAAAAAAGTAAAAAGCATTGGAAGTAACGATGAAAAAAAACTACACTGTTGTGATATTAACACCTTCAAGTTTTAGGAATTGTATCGTACAGGGTGGCGAATGTCCTTAGTAAGGAGAGACGATAACGGAGAAAAGCTAATCAGTTGTGTGAATTTTTGTAGGACATTTGGAAAAGATTATGGAAACACACATGTAGAGGGATTTTTAATTAAAAGTTCAATGCAATATAAAACAGAAACATATGTTCAAACAATAATTGGTTCAACATGGATTGCGAATATTGAAGTATGTAATACTGCATATCGACATACGCTTAATGCCAACTCTTTGAGCATATCGTAGAAAATGGAAATGTATTGCTTAATGCTTGTGGAACAAAGTGAGTGCTTGAGGCGGTAGCTTCCTAGGTCAGAAAGCAGTTACATAGGAATAGTGTCTTAAATAAGGTTATTCGAAATAACGTAATTTTTAATATCCATTCGCATGTTTATATCTAAGCCTCAGATTCTCTGACGTCTCGAGAACCCATTACACCATCTTGACATCTACATCGAATTCAAGAAAGTCCCATAAAGATTTAAAAGACTTGAATTTTTATGCAGTATCCAGACGTCACATCCACTAGTCTATGACAGGTAAATTAATTTTGCTAGTCCAATTTTCAGAATTCTATACCTGACTTCGACTAACATGGTTATAATAAGTTGTATTTTATTATTCTCATAACTAGGTAATCTAGTGATTTAATTCTAGTCTTACAAATCATAAGACTGTAGAGTAAATTTTCTAATGCCTTTATTGATCACTTAGTGATGTGTATGATCATTCGCTCCCATTCTTCGTCGAGTTTTTTGTTTATTATTTCTTCGATATCGTTGCTATGCATTCGAGTTTATATCTTTATTCCTATATATTCCCTAGAGGAACATAGGGCCACAATTTAATTGTGGTTTCTGTAAGCATTTAGATTTAGGGTGATCAGATGATTGGTCTGCCGCACCCGATCCTGATGCTACTAGGGCTGCTAGCTGAGTATCCAGGCTTACTGATCTTATGTAGGGCCGCCTCTACTAGAGGAACAGACGCCTGCCATGAACCGCTCATTCTGAAACAGACATTACATGGATTTAGGTGGCATTCGAGTATAGCTTGAGGATATCTATCCTGCAAATGACTATTACAATATTTTTATTTTATTTTAAATGGAAACCTTTGCGCAACATCTGTCAAATATTTAGACAGCTGCAGCATTCAGCTATTGGAAACGAAAAACTATTAAATTTTTACAAGAATTTATCCATAGAATATTGAGGAGTAATTTGTGAAATCTTTTCTTTCATTAGCAACAATCCCTGTAAATATAATAAAAATACCAAAACTACCAAACCGATTCACATGAAATTTGGCACACATATAGTGCTTTCTCTGGAAGGAGCTATAGGCTATACTAGATTTCGATTGGATGCCACTCTCCCTTTTACGCCCACTTTGTGTAACATTATAAACCTATTTTTTACGCAACTACGCCTGAACTACTGAACTGATTACCTGGAAATTTCGCACACAGGTAGTGCTGCCTTCGAAAAGAATACTATGCCATACAATGGATGGTAGACTCCACTTAAAAAGGACCAACGCATTTTACAGATTTGAAAACCATTAATAGCGGAGAATACAAAACATTTCGTGAAGCTGTGAAGTATTAGGGTTGATGTAAAATGACACTCACTGGGACCTAACCATGTAAGAGTCCCTGTTATGTTCTTCCTCAAGGGAACTGAAGGAACTTTTTGGAATTTTATTTGTTACGTATCGAAACCTTTGGAACTCTGGTAGGAGTACATGAATGCTTTGTCTGAAAACATTCTTCGTAGAAGGCATGTCATTAATTCTGATGCCACATTTGACGATGACATCTACATCGAGGCTTTAAATATTAGTGAGGACAAGTTGATATCGATGCTGGGGAAAGATATATATATATATCGATGGTGGAGAAAGCGTTCTCAAGAGAATTAAGCTATTCCCCGAACGAAAAGATAATAACGCAGATCAGTACAGGTGATGGCGCTCCTTTCTTAATGGAGGCTCCTGGTGGTGCAGGGAAAACATTCATTCTAAATCTTTTATTGGCATACAATTCCAACATCGCCATTGCAGTACCTTCCTCAGGGACTGCGGCAACTCTTCTAAGCGGTGGTAAAACCGCGAGGCCCCCACTGGGGAGTTTACCTACGAATATGCAAAATACTGTTATGGAACGAGTGCCCATAAGCATGTAATTGAGCTTTAAAGCATCACATCTTTGGAACCAAGTTTCTCGATTAAGCCTTTCCACCAATATGCCTGTGCATCTGTTTAATAATTCCACTGCTAGAACACATGCAACAAAAATACTAAAAATTTAAAACGGTGAAGTGGTTAAAGACATCAATGGAGACATAGCTTTTAAACCAGCATTCTGCAATTTGGTATCCTGTGAAGAACAAGTTCTATCGGAAGTCTATGCGGAAGTTAACCAAAATATTCTAGACAAAACCTGATTATGCGAAAGAGCATTGTTAGCACCAAAAAACACAATCATGGATTACATTCACCATCAAATTCTGTGTCAAGGTTCCGGCAACTCCACAGTATACAAATACATTGTTTCGCAATTCCCTCGAGTTTCGCAATTCCATCGAGTTGTCGGGAGTTCCACACAAATCAGAACTTAAGGTTGGAGTTCCAATTATTCTTGTGCGAAATCTCAATGCGTAAAATCTTTGCATATTAGCTCTAATCTCATCGGAGCGAGTATATTAACACGTTCAGCAAACAGAGAAGATGTTTTCATTCCACGAATACCCAGCAATTCAAATGCCTGCAATTCCCATTCAAGTTAGTATTTGCCATTATAGTAAATAAGTCTCAAGGACAAACATTAAAAATCGCGTGATTACATTTGGAGACACCATGCTTTTCGCATGTGCAACTGTATGTCGTATGCTTACAAGTTTCAAGCGGTCAACATTTGCACACATTTTCGCAAAACGGAAAAAATTTGAACGTAGTTCATAGGAATGTTCTTCATCTAGGAGATTTATGTCATATTTAAGTTGTTTCTTAATTTTTTCCAAATAAAATACTTAATTTATATTTTAAGAAACAACACATAAAGTGGCTCCAATGTGTTTAATTTCAGGAAATCCGAGCAACACCGGGTCGAAACAGCCAGTAAAATATAAACTCAGCAGTAGATTATTTTTTAAAGTCAACCAATTTAGATTTCTACGGAAGAATTGTCAAAAAAAAAAAAAACCTTTGTGTAACTAAGTCATTGGACATTGAGTTGATCATTTTAATTGAAAAAATGCAGAAATTTGTAGAAACCCATTTTGTTATGAGAGAGTTGTCAAGTAGATTCCTAAAAAAATACCATCAACCCGCCTTTTTTGAACATTTTTATTGTGCTTAGGGTTAATGCACTTAACCAGTAAAAAAAGTGAAGTCATTCTGAAATAATCACTTATGGATTCACAGTATGGAAGTTTATTTTTTAAATTTTTTTTTTATTTTTTTTATTTTCTTATATTTTATATTAATTACAATACAAAGTGAATTTGTATTCTAATTTGGGTCCAGGGATAATCCGGGTGACAAAGACCATTTGGCTGGTTTTTGAAGCGACAGACCAAAGCCTCTGGTGGTAATCGAACCCGCGACCTCCGCATGATAGGCGAACACGCTACCTACTCACCTACCGGGGCGCTTATGGAAGTTATTTTAAACAACTTCAAAAAATGTCACCAAAAATAGTGAATTCATTCTAAAATTCAATACAAATTTGAATTTTAGAATTTTCGGTTTACCTTATGTTTTATTCGAAGTATTTTCCATCGCTTGCCGCTACTTCTCTGGCAGTATTCGGATGCCGCATCGGAAGAATGCTTCATCTTTTGAGTATTTTTTGGTATTTTAAACAACTTCAAAAAATGTCACCAAAACTAGTGAATTCATTCTAAAATTCAATATAAATTTTAATTTTAGAATTTTCGGTTTACCCTATGTTTTATTCGAAGTATTTTCCATCGCTTGCCGCTACTTCTCAGGCAGTATGCGGATGCCGCATCGGAAGAATGCTTCATCTTTTGAGTATTTTTTGGTATTTTCATATGATGTGAAGTGTTGCTCAGGCAGTCAATGTGTCATCGATAGTATTAAGTTAGAAGGAGCAAAATCTGTTGTTTCCGGTGCCAAGCATTATCATGCAGGAGAATAACTGTCTTCGGTACACAGCTCCAGTAATGGTTTCGTTCGGTTTGAACAACTCATAATACCAGACTTCAAGCTGATCCCACCAAATACACAGCAATAGTTTTTTCCATGAATATTTGGTTTAGCTGTAGATGCTAAAGCATGGCCAGGAGTTCCCCATGATTTTTTATTTGTTTGGTTTATCATTATGGATTACGATTTCAGATGTTTCGGACATTATTTTCAGCTTAAGTATCGCTTACTTTTACAACCCTGATTTTATTTCAATTCTTTAAGTAAGTTAAAACATTTTTTTGGTCATCCTTGGTTCTCGAGAGATGGGCCTTCGAAGTTCAGATATCAATTTTGGATTATCTTCGTAAGCGTCTATTAAACTGAATATATCTTCAGTGATGAAAAAGAACGTAACAAAGATTAGTTTTTCATTAACTCACGAGCACTACTTAGAATGATCTTCACTGGATCCAAAAAAAAAAAAAAAATACAACTTCCATCCCATGATAACCCTGTGTTGAAATCATGGCATTAGATCTATTTTTCTCCACTCGTAGTCTAGGACATAAAAAGAATATTGTTGATATCCATATCAATGTCGTATGAAATCCGTCCGTCTGTTTGTCTTTGTTCCATGTAAACCTTTTAATCAAACTACAGGTCGCAAATCTTATATATTAAAAGAATTTATGAATAAACTTTGCATTCAAGATTTTTTTCAATATTTTTCTTCTCTCAAACCTCTATAACTAGAGTTAACGTAGGCTGTTGACATAGGTCTAAGAACACTCAGTGGATCAAGCTTCTTCTTCCTTGAGCTATTAACTGCTTAAATTCGTTGGGTTTGAGGAAAGTTATGCGTGGAGAATCAACTTTACTTTTACTGTACGTTAACTTATCTTGGCATATTTTGGCATTACTGTACGTTAACTTCTCTTGGCAAATTCGTTGGGTTTGAGGAAAGTTATGCGTGGACAATCAACTTTACTTTTACTGTACGGTAACTTCTCTTGTCATATTTTGGCATTACTGTACGTTAACTTCTCTTGGCAAATTTTGGTATTATATTATAAAAATTAATATAATATAATATAATGCTGCGGAGCAGCAGGGGTCCTCTAGTATAAATATAAATATATTTTGTGAAATTCGGTATATAAGCTTGTGTTGGCCATAGCGCACAATTGGTATTGATACTGGTGAAAAATGGTGCATGTTAAGACCTAGCTCCCATACAAAAGATCCCGATAAGCTTGACTTAAATTGCTGAGTGTTTATTACCCAAAACTAAACATATAAAACTGCTTCCCGATCTTCACTTTAATCTGTCAAAAAAGATAACAAATTTTCTTTATATATACTTTTGCGTAAAATAAATGACCTTACAAAATATTGTCATAAGCGATCCATTTTTCGACTTATCCCTTTAGAAATATATCTGCTGGCCACAAGTTAATAAATATGTAATTTAAACTTGGTTTAAGCTTATTTTCTATACCTAGCATTGTGTCCGAAGTACTTAAAATATGACCTGCTGATTAGTTTCCAGAAGATTGAAACATCTGTCTGAAATTCAGTCCATGAAACTCTTAGAATTCATCTGTACACAAACCATTCAAAGCCTTAAATTTTTTTTCTGTCTGCCTGTTTTATAGTCTATGGTTCGGCAGCGTGGCGATTGGGAGTATTAAGGCATCTACTAGACAAAGTTTCGGTTTTTTGGTTATATTCCTGTCTTTCCAGAATTTGTATAATTTTGTTGCAGTGGATCTGGCTAAGGATAGATCTTCGGATTTCTGTAGAGCAGTCGCCATTGTTGCTTATATTTGACAATATCAAATCCAACTAAAGTAGTTATCTCGGTATGGTTGGTATTAACTAGATCTATAATCATGATTTTAGTTTACGGACTATTTATTTGAAGGCCATACCTCTTTCTAAATGCATTATATTGTATTATGTTTGTATAGTTCGTGTGTAGTTCGCACACTTCAAAAAAGCTTCCATTTTACAGAATCGATTGCTTTTCTATAGTCCAGAAGCAGAGGTAAGCTGGTACGTTGAATTCTCGTGTTTTTCTATAATTAGACGTATATTTAGAATTTGGTTTCTTGTACCTTTACCTGGAACAAGGCCACTCTGCTCTTCAGCTATCTCCGGCATAACAAATGGTTTTCGGCGATTGTGTATGATGTGCGACAGAATTTTACTCATGTGTGTATAATTATCTTGTGTATAACGTGGCCCGTGAGTGCCTCGTGTAGGAGTCTAAGGTTCGATTTATTTAGTTGCTCTTATTTGGCTGCTTTCATTGGATGTTAAGAATTTTCTTGAACCACTAACCTTGTTTGTCCCAATGTTCTACTGATCCTTATCTTGCCCATTTGTTTATCATTGACGTCCTTTTCGGTAAAGCCATTCTTTTAAATTACACCAGTTTCACCATTCTGTAAATTTTTAAAGAAGTTGCACAAATTTTTAAATTAATATCAATTTAATTCAAAAAAAAAAAAAAAAAAAAACACTTCTGGAAACTTGAACGTAAACTGCTAAGCTTGAAAAAACCTATTGCAAGAATTTAAGGAAAAACAATCCATTAAAATCCTTGAAGTTAGTTTCTGCAACTGCAGCTATATATGTATTATGGTTTCGAAAATCACTTCCTTTGCTACTTTATTGACCACCACTGTATGCAATTATTCAAGTCATAGTCTGTTATTATGTATTGTATTATAATTTGTAACACATTTTGAAGTTGTTGTCATAACATTATATTTTACCATTTATTTCTCACAAGTATTTGCAGGTGCTGCATAAACATACATTCATACTTATTTCAGTAGTGTTTAATGTTTGGTTTAGTTAAGTTTAGTTTATTTTTTAAGTGGCACTTAAGTATGTCGCAGTAAGTTGAATTCTTGTTTTCTTGCAAAGTATGCTAGTTAAAGTCCTTATGTTGTCAATTGCATATTTTAATGGCTTAAACATATTTACACCGCAAATATGAATGAGCGTACAATAAACCGCAAAGGTGTTTACACTTATATCGGTGCAGTATGTAGAGAAAAACCACATTATGTTATCCGTTCGATTGTATCATAAATACCATTAAAATTCTGTGGTTTTATTCTGCGTCTGCATTAAGTTATGGATAAAGTGGTTTCACATATTCTCAAAGTTTAGTTGGATGGTTAGGTTGGTTATTCAAAGAATTAAAAGAGAGCCTAATACTGTGGTCCAAAATATTTATTCACTAAAGTCCTGTATTATTGTCGATTACGCTAATTGCTAACCGAATTTTTTTTGAATCCCTATAGCCTGATGTTCCTAGTGCTTTATTAGAATATTTACTCTACATTGCGTCTATTAAAATTTCAGTTACTGTACTCAATATCCGAATAGACTAAACACAGTACTACGGCCACCAAACCATGGTTATTTAATGATAAATATCAGGTGTAATCAAAAGTTTTGTCCGGTTAAACCAAGAGATGCTGCAACGAAAAGTACGCAGCGGAATAATTTGACATAAATTGAGTCCGCCGAAAACTAGTCTTTCTTTTATCGTTCGGTGATCATGTCGTGTTTTGTGTCTGAAAAAGAACATTTGTGGACCGCATTGCTTTTCTTATTTAATCAAACAAAAAAAGCTTTTGAAAATCATCGTTAGCTGGACGAAACGAATGGTGAATATGCTCCATCGATTAGAACATGTGAGACATAGTTTCGAAAATTTAAAAGTGGTGATTACCATGTGGAAGACATTAAGCGCTCTGGCAGACCCCAAAAATGCAAAGACGAGCAATTACAACTAAAGCTCAACGGCACTTAGCAGAAACATTACTTGTGTTGCAAGAAATATTCGGCAGACATTTATGAGTAATGGAGAAGATCAATAAACTTGGTAAATGGGTCCCACATGAAATGCTGCTGAAATACCAGATGATGAAAAATGGATTTATTTTGAAAAGCCCAAGCGGAAAAAGTCGTGGCTTTCATTTGGTGAAGCCGGTTCTTTAACAACAAGGCCAAATTTCTTCGGCAAGAAGACCATGCTCTATGTCTGGTGAGATCAGAGTGGTGTTGTGTATTATGAACCCTTGGAGCCGGGCGAAACCGCTAATATACAGTGATATCGCCAACTAATGATTAATATAAATCACGCATTAATCGAAACACGTTTAGAATGGGCCAGAAGACGTGGCAAAGTGATACTGGTACACGACTATTTACTGTCTCACATAGCAATAGCTGTGTAAGACACCTAGATATCCCTTGAATGGCATATCCTTCTGTACCCATCGCAATCCCCAGACCTGGCGTCATCTGACTACCACCTCTTCACATCAATGGGACACGCGCTCGCAGGGCAGCACTTCAGCAATTTCGAGGAAGTTGGAAAATAGCTCGCCGAATGTTTTGGCGCAAAAGATAAACAGTGAAAGATGGCCGAAATTGTAAAAGCCAAAAATTATGTGTTTCTTTAAAAAAAAAAAAAAACCGATAAAACGTTTACCACACACGTTTCCTAGAAACCGTTTTAGTTCATATTGTATTGTATTGTATTGTATAAAAGAAGTGACGAAAGTACAGCGACCAAATGATCTATTGTACTGCCCTCTGCTAATAGTTTGTCCCTATAAAATCTCACCCAATCCTGAAGCCCTCAGAAATTCGAGGATGTTGGTTGGTTCCAGTGATTTTATTTCGTTCCCAGGTATTTGGAAAGAGCCCAGGTGCTTTTTCCTCTTATGCATTAAAGCTCCACAATCCCCCAGCATGTGCTCCTCTGATTCTGCCTTCTCATCGCAGAATCTGCACATGGGGTTCGCTTCAATTCCTAACCTGCTCAGATGCTCCCTGAGCCTACAGTGAGCAGTTAAAATCCCGGTTAGTATTCTCAGTTCGTTCTTTGATAATCCGATACATGACTCATCTCTTACCGTTGTAGTTACCTAACAAGAGTTTTGATTGCCTTAAGCCTAGGTGGCTCGAGAAAAGCTCGTGTCTAATATGATTCTCATATTCTCTGAGTACGCCTTCCCATACTCCTTTTCCTATTCCACAAAACGGTTCCATTAGCTTTGTGGAAGCTCCCTTTCTGGCAAGCTCATCCGCTTGCTCATATCCCCGAATCCCAATATGTCCCGGGACCCATACTAACTTAGAGTTTACTACATAGGAGCCTAGTGGTCGAATAGCACTAAAGACCTTTAGTGAACTTAAATAGGAAGTACAAAAGACGGGACATAACCATATTATCAGATAGTAAAGCTGCTATTCGAGCACTAGGCCGAGGTTTTTGCAAAAAAAAACCCGAATATTTCAAGGAGAAACTCAACACTTTATTAACTCTCCTTCAATTGTATGTCAAGCCTTTTTGAGCTGAAGGGTCAAATGCCTATCAAGATTTGTTCACAATATGTTAGTTGGGTGACGGGAACAGGGTCAAATTTAATGCGCGCAAGACCAAAAGTTGCTTGATGATCCTTAGGTTGTGCCTTGGTTCCTAAAACGCTGCAGAAATTACTTCACTCCTTTTCATCTCCTTAAAATCAATACCATCTACAATCGGCTGAAAGGGGAATACCCATTTCGGATGTAGACAGGAACTTCAAAGTATTCGTTGGCTCATTAATGACCGTAGGGTATCCATTTCTATGGACTCGTTAGAGCATCGTTGGAATGTGGGTTGTGTTACACTGTTCTATAGTTATTACCACAGAACATTTTCTGCTGAGATGAGTGGATTTTTCCATATGTGGTACTAGAGGGAATGTTCATGAATAATTCAAGAAACAACATGGTGTTTGATTTTTCATCTTGTCATTACAGTAAATCGGTTGCTGAATGGTACATGTCAATTTCGTACTGAAAAACGCTAATCCACTAAAATACCCCATTGAAAGACACTGCGTAGAAAGTGTGATGTTACCATAATTCCACCTTCTTTGTTGTGTCTTCTTTGTAAAAATATATCCTATTTTCTTAAGTCTTGGTAGTAATGGCAGATGGGCATCTGGCCATATTGATTTTTTTTTCTTTTTCCGTCCATGCCATCTTAACTTTGGCAAATTGGACACACAGCGACTTAGGATTTCCGTTGGGATGTGGTCCTTTTTCTTGATAAAGTGGGGGAGGGGGGTTGTTTCTAAAGATTGTGAAACTAAAAAATTGCGTAATAAAACACGAAAATTGAATTTTTTCTATAAAAAAAAAAAATCATTAATTTTTTCGTTTTAAATATAAAACACTCCCCTTTAGCTTAATAAAATGTCAATCTTTATGTTAACAAAGTCAGACAACGATTACAGGCGAGTACAGTTTCGCGATTAGAAAATTATATATTTTGTCAGATTTAAAGGAAAATTTCATAGAAAAAGAAAGGCTTGGATAACTACAGCGCACTCTGTATGTGACTTCCCACCCTAATTAGACATCATTTGAATAACGTTGACCCCGTTTGACGCTCTCTCTCTCTCTCTATCTCTTTCTTGTCATTTAAGTGCTTCCTTTCGTATTTTTTTCTCATATTTTTCAATGTTACTCGTATTTAAATATTGTAAATAACAGTTTTCCCTCTTTGATTTTTTTTTCGCTGTTTGCAACATATTTAGTCCTTTTGATATAAAAAGCTAATTTTTATACCCTATAACACTATGTTGTTTGGGTATAATGACTTTGTGGTGCTGTTTGTAACTAACGTCCGTCCGTCCGTCTGTGTGTCCATGTAAACCTTGTAATCAAACTACAGGTTGCAAATATTAATATATTTTAATGAAATTTGATATTAAGCCATAGTTAATTTGAAATTGGTGAAATTCGGTCCATGTTCAGCCCTAGTCCCCATACAAGTGACCCCTATGAAATCGACTTAAATTGCCATAAGATCCAAATTATCATACAGATCTCGGTCAAAATGGGTTTGTGTGTTTATTGCATCTATTTATCATTTGTCCAAAATCAATCCCCATATGGCAATTCTTTGTCATAGCCCCCATATAAAGCTGCTTCCCGATTTTCACTGAAATCTATCAAAAAACAAAAATATTGCACGGATTTTTCTCAAATTTGATTTGTATATATTTTTTCTAAAAATAAGTGACTTTTCCAAATATGGTCAGGATCAGTCCATTTTTCGACCTAGTTCCCATATAAATATGGCATCTGATATGAACTTTTTCATATCTGCAGCCAAAAAAAATTAATAATAATGCCACTCAAATTTGGTTTATGCTTATTTTCTATATCCAATTAATTGGACCGAAGAGATAGGATCTCTAAACCATGGTATATGGTACCGTATAGTCGGTCTGGACCGACTATAATTTTCTCACTTGTTTTTTTTTTCGAAGGTGCTTTAGGCTTCTATGCGTCTCATTTTCATGAAGTTTTTAAAGCAAACTAGCAAATTTGTTTCAAAGATTGATCTATATTCTCCAAGACAGGTTATACAGCTTTTCCGGGTCGAGTCACCAACAGCAGTAGATAGTTTGTTTGGCAAAAACTTAAATTCATATACCTTTGTTGAATCCAACCTATTGAGAATTCAAGAGAATTTCACTTTCCAGGAGATTTTTGAGAGATTTGAATAGATTGAATAATTTCTAACTCAATCTTTAAATATTAAAGTTCGAAAATAATATTAATAAATTTTTTATTTTTATATTTAAACATAGAAAACAATAAATTAAACTCTTTAATTTTATTTGTTATTAAAGATTTTCTCAATTTCATAAACTAAAAATTCAAAATTTCTTATACAAGTGGCACATAAAAAAAATTAAATTTTCTTTAATCTATAATATTAAGAGGCTAAGCGATTTCTTGTGACCGATGTTTTGTTCTACCGTTTTTTCCAGATTTTGACCAAACGTATATTATTTGAAAGGTATCTGTTTTTAGCCGTTTTGCAGATTTACAGATTCTTAAATTTTTTCCTTTATTTTTTAGTAAATTGCATTTAAAGTTGCTACTAACACATACATAAAATTATACAATGCTATGTGTGTGTTTATTAAATTTGATAATAATGTGTTTGTAATTAAAATGAGTTTGTTTTTTGTGGTGATTTGTGAATTGGCTATAATTGATTAGCACAATTTTAGGGTCTTTATTTAATGAAAAAATAAAATTTCCTAGAATTTGCACTCGAATTTCGAGGGCTGGAATCTGCTAGTATCAATAAAAACGTTTAAATTTCTAAAGTATAATAAAAATATTTTATTGCTTTTACATCAAAAGTAAGATTATGCTCTATATTTGTAAAAAATTTCGTATTCGTAAGTTCTTTCATTTAAAAGTTATCATTTTTGGAAGTTTGGCGAAAGTGTTTGTGTTTTATTTTAATATTCTCAAAAATCTATAGATATAATGTTTATTACAAACCCAATTAAGTTTTATTAACCTAACTTTCAGTTACACATATTTATGTACGTTTTTCAATCTGTACGCCTAAAAAACCTTGAAACAATAAACTTGTTCGATTTTCTTACCACAATATTTATGTTTTCTAGCGCCTTATTTGTTTCTCATAAAAATCAACAGCCCCAAATTACCAATAACATTTTCTAAATATCCTTTAGTCGTTTTCTCTTTAACCCTTTTATTTCTGTGGAACATAAAAGTCAAATAAATAAAAATTTACTACCACCAAAATCATGTTGTTATGTGTCAAAATCACTGCAACAATATTCTTACCAGAATATTAAGTCATAGAACTTGTTTCAACAGCAACGACACCAACAACAAGTAAATAATCACTGCTTGAACTAGATTTTTTTCGCTTTTTTGATGTGTTCATGTGTTGCCGAATAAGGTTGTTAGCTAACACGAGGGATTTTTTATTTTTTTTATTTTTATTATAATTCTTCCTTTTTTATTATTTCTTTGAGACTTTTGAGAAGATAATAAAAACATTTTATTATGAATATTTTTGCATTCCAATGAACCTGCCTCAATTACAAAATATGTGTTTGAAATGGGCTGTGTGGGTGCAGAGGTAAGTGATGCCAACTTACTTTTATATAATTTTGTTGCCTTTCAGATCACGGCAAAAGTTAATTCTATTTCTCAGACGTTGTTTTGAGCCCTTCCAAATAATAAGATTATGTCCGACTTACGAACAAGTGCTTATAGTTTCTAGCCAACCAACCAACCAACCTGTTTACATTTTGAAAAAAAATGTATTCTGGATTACCCTGTTCACAGTAAAATAATTGAATTATATATTTAAATTGGTGGCTCCTATAGTTCCTAAATATCTACTTGCATATAAAATAGCTAATTTCTAGACTTTTAACAATAAAAAAGGGAATTTTTGAACTCCTTTTAAGAATACAGTAGCGAGAACAAAATGCAACACGTTTCCATATCATCTTCAAGATAATTTCTTGGCTTATTTATGCATCTTCTTTTTTTTGTTAACCAACACTCAGGGGATGCCCCCTATAAATGCAGTGCATTATGTTGATTTCAGGAAAAAAAAGTTTATGGGAAGGAGGAGAGAGGGAGTAGTGTTTGTGGATATTTGACTTAAATTTTATTAGATTTATCCACATACGGCTAGTTCAACTGATAAACGAATTCTCTCTGTAAAGTCCTAAACACATAACGGCGAGTTGCGAGTAAAAACTAAGCTTTTTGCATGCGAGAATTTGTGTTTTTGTGCTTTTACAAAATCATCAAAATGGTTTCGATCAGCTGATTGTCCTACTGTCAAACATAATTCAATTGCCAATTGTATACAAAGCTGTTCATATAATAAACAATAAATATAACAAAATGAATAAAATCGAAATTATTAACGGGTTAAATAAAGTAATTACTATAGTAGGCGTTTAATGCCTATCAGCTGATTCTCCTGTCATCTGATTTTTCTCGCACAGAAAATAGAAGCAATTCTATTTCCCTTGCGAGTGTTTTTACAACCTAAGTTGGCGACGCCACACAAAAAAGCCCTATCGATCTCGCTTCCACATATAGAAAACTCGCAGTTATGTGTTTAGGGCTTAATGCGTTGTGCGGTCAACTGGACAATAGACTAGAAACGGATGTGATCTACTAGAGAAGCCGGTAGAGCGAACCGAAACTCGAGCACTTGGAATAAGTTCGCTAATCTCAGAAGAACATTTCCCATGGTAATATATATAGAACAGTGCTACACAACCCACATTCCGACGGTGTTCCAATGAATCAATAGAGTTGGATACCCTACTGTCATTGATGAGCATCAACGCCCTACTTTGCACACGGTCCAGTAGCTCCAAAATAGACTTTGAAGCTCCTGCCCATATATGGGAGTTGTATTCCATTTTCGGTCGGATGTAAGTGGTATTAATTTTAAGGAGATCAGAAGGAGTGAAGTAATTTTTGCACCGTTTTAGAAAACCAAGACACTTGAATGCTTCTTTCGACACTTGAAAAACATACTCGTTCCAACGAACATCACATTGAATTCTCATGCATAGAACGTCAAGAGTATCCGATTCCTCAATACCTATACCACCCATATATACAGATGACATTGTTGAATCCATGGCCCTATGGGTCAACATACAACATTGAGTCTTCAGCGCATTAAAATCAACCCTATTTGCTTTACCCCACTCAGAGATTGTTAACAGGTCTTGATTGAGTGTATCATACATTGTCCGCCTTTTGCCCCCCAACCTCCAAGACACTTGGCCTTCAATTAAAGGACAATGAATGACAAATGCTGCTGTCATCTGCGAAAGAGTATAGAGAATTAAAAGCTTGACCAAGAAGGTCGTTCAGAAAGATAAAGAAAAGAGAAGAAGAAAGAACGGAACCTTGGGGTACCTCTGAATTAAGTTGAAACTCATTAGATGATGCCCCATCAATAACAACACATATTGTTCGGTCTCTGAGAAAACTCGATATAAATCGGGAGAAGTCATTGGAAACCCCAAATGCAATAAGCTTTCATATCAATGCACCGTGCCATACACGATCGAATGCCTTGGAAATATCTAGAGCTACCACTTTACTTTCGCCAAAATTGCGAATGGATGGACTCCAGCGCTCAGAAAGTAGAGCTAGCAGGTCTCCCGTAGAGCGATTTCTACGGAAGCCATACTGTCTATCATTAAGAAGTGAGTTGGCCTCTAGCTAGTTCACAAGAGTGATGTTGAAGTTCAAGCGAAATTTTATTTTTTTTTTTTTACAAAGCGCGATGTAGAAATTACGTCTTGCGTAGGCGAGTTTACAACGAGCTTTTGAGGCATAGATATCTTTACATTTTTATACCTTATACCACTATGTGGTTAGGGTATAATGACTTTGTGCTGCTGTTTGTAACAACCAAAAATATTTGACCTACACCCATCTTGAATTATACCGATCGAATCAGAATCACTATCTGATTCGATTTAACGATGTCCGTCCGTCCGTCCGTCTGTCTGTGTGTCCATGTAAAGCTTGTAATCAAACTGCGGGTCGCAAATATGAATATACTTTGACGAAATTTGGTATTTCATCTTTTATCGGCCATGGGATGAACGCTATTGAAATTGGTGAGAATCGGTTCATGTTCAGACCTAGCCCCCATACAAATGACCCCTATGAAATCAACATATATTGCCATAAGATCCAAATTATCATACAAATCTTAGTCAAATTGGGTTTGTATATGTTTATTAAATCCATTAATCAGTAGTCCAAAAATTATCCCTATTGGACAACTCTTAGTCGTAGGCCCCATATAGCGCTGCTTCCTGGTCTTCACTTAAATCTATCAAAAAACAAAAATATTGCACTGAAATTTTGTTTGTATATAATTTTGCAAAATACAAGAGACTTTACCAAACATGGTGAGGATCGGTCCATTTTTGGGCCTAGTCCCCATATAGATATAGCATTCGATATGAACTTTTTCATATCTGCAGCCGAAAAAATTAATAAAAATCCCACTCAAATTTGGCTTATGCTTATTTTCTATATACAGTTAGTTGGGCCTGAGAGATAGGGTCTCTAAACGCATGGTATAGGGTATCGTATAGTCGGTCTAGACCGACTATAATTTTCTTACTTGTTGATTATTACAACAGGCGTTATCAATTTATAATTTACATTTCAAATCTTAATTTTACAAAAATTTTTTCTCTCAACCATTTTTTTTTTAACTGAAACTTTTGGAACCTAAAATCTCTGTGTTTTACACAATGTATTTTACTTTCTAATTATTGGCAACACTGTTTAAATGTCTGTCTTAACGACACAGTTATATTATTAAAGATTTGACAGTAATATAGAGTTGCCAATGTGGTATGTTATTGTAATTGAGTGGCTGAGTGATGAAGGAACTTAAACAATTTTTTTTACACTTGGTTTAGCAGAGGTTTATGTATATTTTTTGGAATCGAAGAAAAAAGTTTTTTATTATTGTTGCTTACGTTTTGTTATTAAACTTTTTTATGTCTTCTTTTTAGATTTTTTTATGGTTTTTTCGTAGTAACTTTTTTAAATCCCCAAAAAGGTATTATTTTGTTAAGTTTTCACATAGTTTTGTTTGTTTCATGAGGGCTACAAGGATAAAGGATATACTTTAAAATGTTTTGTTTTTTTTTTTTTTTTTTTTTATCAAAAAGTTTATCTTTCATCAAGTATTTTAATAGAATTTAGATTTTTTTTTTGTGAAGATTTATTCAAATTTTAATATATATGCAAATATCTTTACAGTTCTTGTTTTTATAAATAATGGGTTTGTTATATTATAAACAGTGGTGGAATTGAAGCGAGTGATACCAGGAAAATATTGTAGGTAATTTTATGGTGATGACTTTTTGTAAAAGCCAAAGGCTAATATAAGAGTTTAAAGGTTAATTACGAAAGTAGTCTATAATATTAATAGGCTAGGCGATTTCTTGTGACCGATGTTTTGTTCTGCCGTTTTATCCCGATTTTGACCAAACGTATGTTATTTGAAAGGTATTTCTTTTTCGCCGTTTTGTAGATTTACAGATTTCTAATTTTTTTCCTTTATTTTAAATTGCATAAATTTATAGTAAATTGCATTTAAAGTTGCTAAATGTGTGTTTTACTAAATTTGTTAATGAGTTTGTTATCTTCACACACAATAATAATAAACCAGAAAAGTGTTGGTTTGTGAATTGACTAAGTTGAAGAAAAGCTGCCTAGAAATTGCACTCGAATTTCGAGCGCTGGAATCTGCTATTTATTATTATTATTGTGTCAATCGAGCGACCGCACCACTAACTTACCTGATCCTAGCAACTTTCTTATTATTGGAAAGATTATACAAATTTCTCAAATACGGCATTTAATTTGTCATTGGCAGAAGTAAAGCTCTGCAAATAGTGTACAATTAGTTATGTAACAAGTTTTGCAACTAGCACTAGAACTTCTTAAGTGTTGTTTGTTTATTTATTGTGCTTTCCTGTACAACAAGAAAAATTATTCTTATAACCATAGTACAGGATTAATTAATTATAAGGGTACAATGTGCTGACATGAATAAAATTAATTACATAAATTAATTATTTATGAAATAAAATAATAACAAATACAAAAATTTCAAAATAATCAAAAATTAGTTTTTTAAAAAGTCTTGCGTTGCTTGTTAGTTGATAAGTTTGTGGAAATGCATTCCAAAGACGAACTCCGTGCACAAAGAATTGTCGTTCTGAGACAAGTGTCCTATGAATAGGAACTATGGAGTATCTTCCTCTATCCGATCTGGAAAATTAAAATTTTTCGAAGAGGTAGCTAACTTTTTTTGTGTAAATAATTTTGTGCATAAAAATTATAACTGTAATTTTTAAAAGATTATCAAAAGGTACGCCAAATAGTTTTACAGAGAAGGGAGTAATATGAGAATATCTTCTCAAACCAAAAACATAACGAATAATGTTATTATATGAAATATAGTCGACGTTTGCTCGAGGAGTCACAATTTGCAAAAATTGCACAGCCGTATAAAAGCCCAGGAATTAGATACGTTTTGGCTACTGGAAATCTTACTTTCGAAGGTGTGAAATATTGTGTTGACCAAAGAGATCTCAATTTAACTCGAGTTTACCCAACTACACTATTTATATGGTTTCACCACGTTAAATTGCTGTTAAAGATAACAAGAAGATTCCAGCGCTCGAAATTCGAGTGCAATTTCTAGGCAACTTTATTTCTCAACTTAGCCAATTCACAAACCAACACTTTTTTTGGTTTATTATTATTGTGAATGAAGATAAAAAACTCATTAACAAATACATTAACAAATTTAATAAACACACACACATAGAATATGTGTAATTTGATGTATGTGTTAGTAGCAACTTTAAATGCAATTTACTCAAAATAAAGGCAAAACTTTAAAAATCTGTAAATCTGGTGAACAGCTAAAGAGAAATACCTTTCAAATAATATACGATTAGGCAAAATCAGGATAAAACGGTATAACAAAACATCGGTAACAAGAAATCGCCTAGCCTATTAATATTATAGATACCCAGATTTCTGGCAGAACAGGAATCTTTTGACCGTTACTTGCAAATTAAGATTTCAATGGGTTTAAAAAGAGCTGGTTGACCATAGTCCAACGATGGATATTATTTAAATACTCTTCGTGTTTTCTTATATTGTGATTAATTAAAACAGTCAGACTGCTTATGCAATGGAGAAGTTGTGAAGGCAGATCAGTAGCATATAGAGAAACAAGTAAGTAAATTATAGTCAGTTTAGACCGACTATACGATACCCTATACCATGGTTTAGAGACCTTATCTCTTCGGTCCAACTAACTGGACATAGAAAGTAAGCATAAACCAGATTTGAGTGTCATTGTTATTATTTTTTTTTGGCTGCAGATATTAAAAAGTTCATATCGGGTGCTATATTTATATGGGGACTAGGTCGAAAAATGGACCGATCCTGTCCATACTTGGTAAAGTCACTTATATTTTGAACAAATATACTGTCCAATTTTTTTGTTTTTTGATAGATTTAAGTGAAGATCGGGAAGCAGCTCTATATGGGGCCGTTTGTGCCTTTCTAGATATAGAAGGAGCCTTTGTTAACACTTCACACGAAGTAATAGAAAGGGCATTAAACCAAAGAGGGGTAGACCCAGTGACATCAAAATGGATGGTAGAAGTGCTCTACACGAGATCAGTAGAAACAACAGCAGAGGGGGAGACCATATCTGTCAACACAACCAGAAGATGTCCACAGGGAGGAGTTCTGTTGCCCTTGATGTGGAGTCTGGTTGTTGACGAATTACTAATGAAACTGTCGGAAGCAGGAATAGAATGCCAGGGCTACGCGGACGACATAGTCTTAATAGCAAAAGGCAAGTTCGAGGAAACCCTATGTGACATTGTACAAAGAGGGTTGAGGATTACATGTCAATGGTGCAGGGCAACAGGATTGAACATCAATCCAACGAAGACCACTATTGTACCATTTACCAGGAAAATAAACTTCCGAGATGGAGGGCAATTCAAATTTTGGGAGAAGTCATTGAACCAAAAGCAGAAGTGAAGTATCTGGGGATAGTACTGGACAACAAGTTAACATGGAAGGCACATGTCGACCAAATCACTGAAAAAGCCAAGCGAGCTACAATGATTTGTAGAAGGGTAGCGGGTAAAAACTGGAGATGTAAACCCAGAATTTTACACTGGATGTACTCGATGATGGTCCGCCCAATAGTAACTTATGGAGCTATAGCGTAGGCCAAAAGAACGGATCTGATGTCGACTCAAATGCAGCTAGGTAAGATTCAAAGATTAGCGTGCATTGGGATAACAGGTGCAATGAGGACGTGCCCAACGGCATCACTTGAAGCACTATTGAAACTAAGCCCACTACATATAGTGGTGCAGAAGAAAGCTTTGGCAACAGCAATCAGAATAAAGGGAGAGAAACCTATAACCAGGCTTTATGAAGGGCAATGGAACCGGATAAGCCAAGTTAATGATTACTCCCTCCTAGATTGCCCCATGGACAGGGCTGAGAAGAAGTATGATTTCAGGAAATACTTTACTACGGAACTTAGCAATAAGAGAGAATGGAGCGGTTTCAGTACAGCATATTCTCTAAGAGAAGATACAATCAAATGGTACACAGATGGGTCAAAAACCGAAAGTGGAACAGGGGCGGAGTCTTCGGGCCTAGAACCAAATACTTTGAGCCAATGGGAATACATACGAGCATTTTCCAAGCAGAGATTTACGCCATCGATAGATGTGCACAAATCAACTTGAACAGGAAGTACAAAAGAAGGAACATAAGCATACTATCAGACAGTCAAGCTGCTGTTCGAGCACTAGGCTCCTATGAAGTAGACTCTAAGCTAGTATGGGACTGTCTGCAGAAGCTAAATGAGCTAGGTAAACACAACAAGGTTAGCCTTTGTTGGGTCCCGGGACACGTTGGGATTCAGGGCAATGAGCAAGCTGATGAACTTGCCAGAAGGGGAGCTTCAACAAAATTAATAGGGCCGGAACCATTTTGTGGAATAGGAAAAGGAGTATGGGAAGGAGTACTCAGGGAACATGAAAATTGTGTTAGAAGGGAATTTTTCTCGAGCCACTTGGGCTTGAGGCAATCCAAAATGTTGTTGGGTGGCTACAACAAGAAGAGATTTGGGTCGTGCATTGGATTATCAAAGAACGGTCTGAGAATACTAACCGGGATTTTAACTGGTCACTGCAGGCTCAGGGAACATATGAGCAGGTTGGGAATTGTAGCAGACCCTATGTGCAGATTCTGTGATGAGGAAGCCGAATCACCAGAGCACATACTTGGGAACTGTGGAGCGCTAATGCATAAAAGGAAACATCATCTGGGTTCCTTCCAGATACTAGGTAGCGACATAAAATTACTAGAACCAACAAACATCCTCGGATTCCTGAGGGCTTCAGGGTTGGATAAGAGTTTATAGGGACAACCTATTAGCAGAGGGCAGTACAATAGATCACTTTGGTCGCAGTACTTCGAACACCTCTTTATACAATACAATACAATACAATGGGGCCTATGACTAAGAATTGTCCTATAGGGATTTTGTTTTTGGACTACTGATTAATGGATACAATAAACACATACAAACCCAATTTGACTAGGATCTATGTGATAGTTTGGATCTTATGGCAATTTATGTTGATTTCATAGGGGTCATTTGTATGGGGACTAGGTCTGAACATGGACCGATTTTCACCAATTTCAATAGCGTTCATCCTATGGCCGATAAAAGCTTATATACCAAATTTCATCGAAATATATTCATATATGCGACCTGTAGTTTGATCACAAAGTTTACATGGACACATAGACGGATCGGTATAATAAAAGATGGGTCTAGGTTAAAAATTTTTGGTAGTTACAAACGGCAGCACAAAGTCATTATACTCAAACCACAAAGTGATATAGGGTATAAAAAGCAGAGGCCCTAGAATGGATCTCTGGGGCACTTCTCTCGTAATATTTAACGTTGTAGAGAATTTATTTTTCAAGTAAACGGATTGGGTATGATCAGATAGGTAGGATCGAAGCAGATTTATGGATGATGAACAGAAATTGAAACGATGTTTCAACTTACTACATAGCATTGAGTGGTCGACTGTATCGAAGGTCTTTGAATGGTCGAGTAGGGTTAGGTAGAAAAATTGTTTATGATGAAATGTTGATTTTGGGAAGTGATAATGTTTCGTTTAAGCTTATTATTATTAACCGATGAAATTGCTTCAGTAGAGGTTCTTTTAGAGACGGGGGGCTATGTAAGATACTCATTACCGAATAAAATTCTTGTCGAACGTTCGATATTTATGTTTTTGGTATACGATAGAGTAAAGTGTATCCGACTTTACTCGAAATTTATAGTTTTTATAGTTTAACCACTATAAAAGCTTAGAATAATATTGGGGCTTCTGAAGAAATGAAATTTGTGTATTAAAAAATCTTAGGACAAAATATAATCATTTCTGAATTGATTGAAAATTTCTTGATGAATTTCAATAAAAAATTATGTGCTATTCTTTAATGCTATTATTTTTGCCACTACTGTATATCAAAAACTCGTTTATATATTTTGTACAAACTTTAGTTGAAATCTGTATTAACTTTATTGCTTTCCTATTGAGCCTCTGAAAGGCTGTGATACAATTTCGTGTCAATCCTTAGATTAAATAGTTATGGAAACTTCTTATTTATTTTTCTTTTTCTTTTCAGGTGAGTACCAATATAATTCATTGAATAATTTGCAAGAAAACTATCAAACATGTAAGTATACACACACGAAACCACTAGAAATCTTTTGTTACAAAATTAATTTGTCTTGAAATTTCTTACCAGAGTAAATACTCAAGTAAATACAAAAAAAAAATATATAGATTACGGTATTCTATCTTAGCAGTAATCGTTTGGATCTATGAGACACTAAATAGAGCACTGAGTTGTCTCAAGGCAGTTTGTAAACATTATTTCCAATTAAAAAATGTCAGCATAATACAGAAGATGATGTGTCGTTCGGGCAATCCTTATCAGCGTGTCAAAGATTTGTTCGCATATCGTAAATAGTATGTTTATTTTCAAAATAAATTCGAAAAGCAATTGGAATAGACTTTCAGCTTCAAAAGTAATCCGACTGAACGTTTGGAGTCGGTACACTACTGCTCGACAAAGATGTCGAACTTTCTATAGCAATGTGTGAAAATACGCCTTATTGAACGGAAATTTTTCCATAAAACTTGATTTAAACACACAAGAAAGTTAAAGTCGGCCTGGTAAAATGGACCGATTATAACATTACAAATAAAAAAACAAAAACCGTTATATTTTTTTTTTTGTTGCAAAAACACTCAAACTTAGTTGAACAAAACAAAATCAACATTTAATATTATTCAATATTTAGTGAAGAATCCGGTTTTTTTTTAAATTCGCGGCATCTACATGGCATGGATTCAATAAGGTGGTTCAGAATATTGACTGGAATGATTTTCCACTCAGTTTCCAGCGCTTCTTTTAAAAGTTATTTAGAAGTGAAAGCCCGACCAGCTACTCGCCGCTTTAAAATTCCAAATAAGTTCTCAATAGGATTAAAATCAGATGATTGCGGCGGCCAATCAAATGTTTGAACCCCATTTTCAGCGAGCCACTCTTTTACCAGTTTCGAAGTATTTTTCGGGTCGTAGTCGTGTTGAAATATCCGACGAAGCGGCATCTCCCACTCAGAGTGTGGTATCATAACACTAGCAAGAATGTATAAATAACTAAATATAAATCTGTCCATTAATCCATCGATTTCGTGGAAGGGGCCAATGCCAAAACCAGAGAAACATGCCGATATCATAATTGATCCGCCGCACTGTGGTCAATATTTAGAGATAGCGGCCAAAACTCCTTTTGGTTTTTGTTCTCCGATTTTAAAGTTATTAGACTCATATGAAAGTAGACAGTAGTAGACCTCGGGAGCCAAAAAATTAGAACTCTATTTCAACTATTTCACTGAGAACAGGGTGGTCAAAAATGGGCTTTTTCAGAATTTAGTAAATTTATGATATTTTTAGTTAATTTTTAAAGTTTAAGTGATCATAACTTTTTTTGTTTTTCAAGATTTTTGGACGAAATAAATTTTGTGTTGTAACTTAACTTATTTCCTATTACTGGTAAAAAAATTGCAGCTCTACTGTTTTCAGAACAATTAAAATTTTTTTTTTAAAAAAGGTCAAATTTCTCGGAAATTTCCTACTTCATAGAGCACAACTCCTGTGAGTCAAACTGAGTCAAAACACAAATTTACTATTTTGTAGTCCTAACTCTCCCCTACGTTCCTATATATACATGTCCATGCATCGGGACTGCACTTTTTGAGCTACAGCAATTTTTCTGACCCAAGGTAAGATATTCGGTACAAATGCACGTCATATTTTTTGAGAAGTTATTTGTATGTGAAAGTGGCTATTATGCATATATTTTGATAAAATTTTGTACAAGAGTTCTTATTGACCCAAAAAATAATTCTGTTGAAATTAGGAGAAGTTGGCCCATATTTGGACCTAGTCCACATAGAAGGGTGTATCAAAATTTTGACAAAAATGACAATAGAACTCTCAAATTATGTGGTATCTAGCAATTCATTTGGAAAAGGTAAAAAAGATTTTATTGCCATCTAATATTACACAACTTAAATACGTGAAAATTGCAAATAAATTTAAAACCAATGGAAATAACTGGTAAAACCAACTAACTGTTATATTATGTTTCAAAGAGGTAAAAAAGATCATGTTGAAACTTCGAGCAATAGTATATTAATCCATGCATTCATTTTTTTTCTTCATTATTGTTTAAACAATGGCTAAATTCAGTTATAGTGTTCTATCTGATATATATTTTGAACAGAAAGATGAAAACGACATTATTTTACATATAATGAATAATCCATTCTTCAAAATATGCGACAAACAAGAAATTAAAATTCATAACTTAAAAATAAAAAACTTTTTAAATACTTTAAGAAAACGGTACAATCAATGTTCCAGAAACAAGAAATTGTTTTACTCACGCAACCAAGAATGGCTAAGAAATAAACTTATTTTTAAAAAGCCATCAGTAACTACCACGGAAACTGGAAAAGGTGGTCGACCAGCAAAGCGAATTGATAATTGTAGTGAAAGATCACGAAGACGCAAGCTTAAACATATCAATGAAGAAGTTTCTTGTAGCATCATAAAGGATTCATTTCTGCATCAAATTCAACCATCGAAAACTAAAAAGGGTAAAATTGCTATCATTGAAAAAATAGTGGAAGCAAGCCCCAGACGCACAAAAAGAATTTTAGAAAGTATGCCGACACCAACTGAAGAAAATAAATTTACTCCAGAAGAAGCATTTGCACTATTTTTGGATTTGAAAATAACTAAAAACCAATATACAGAATTGCGGAAGCGAACCAATGAAAAAATTGTGGAATTTTTCCATCATATCGAGATATAGTTTCTGCCAAAAAAGATTGCTTACCTTCACCAACTGCTATTAGTGTAACTTCAAGTTCAGCAGAAATAAAATTGCAGGATCTTCTTGAGCACACTGCAGAACGATTATTAAAGACATTTGATGCTGACTATTTAAAGAAGTTTAAAAATTGCAGCATGACTTTAATTTCTAAATGGGGATGTGATGGGTCCTCTGGCCAGAAACAATACAAACAATGTAATGCGGAAAATTCATCAGATGCCAATTTATTCATGATTTCTTTCGGCCCATTACATTTAACAAAAACTTATATTGGTTCAGAGCCGTCAACTAGTAGAGCTGCAGAGATAGATGTATGGAAGAATGAAATTCCCTCGTCAACAAAATTTTGTAGACCAATAAAGTTTGCTTACAAAAAGGAGACTCAAGATGTCATAGATGAAGAAGTTCGAAAAATAAATGATCAAATTAAAGAACTTCAACCAGTAACATTTAAATTTGATGACCTAGACATTAAAGTAAATTTTAAAATGTGTCTCACAATGATTGATGGAAAAGTTGCACAAGCTTTAACCAAAACAAAGTCATCGTCAAGCTGCACCATATGCCAAAAAACATCAAGTCAATTGAGCCAACCACCAACACAAGACGATAGTTTTAATGAAGCGTATGAATTTGGAATGTCACCTCTTCATGCTAGAATTCGTTTTATGGAGCATATTCTTAAATTGGGATACGATTTGGAATTTGGCCCGTTAGGCGAAACAGTGAGAAACAACAAAGAAAATTTGGAAAAAAGAAAGCAAAAAAAAAAAAAGATATTCAAGAAAAATACCGTGAGATAGGCCTTATAATTGACCAGCCAAAGCAAGGAGAAGGAAATTCTAATGATGGAAACACAGCAAGGAGATTTTTTCCGATCCAGAAACTGCAGCTTCTATAACTGGAGTAGATTATGATTTAATACGACGATTCCAAATCATATTACAAGTTATAGCATGTAGCAAAAAGATAGATGCAAAAAAATTTGGTCAGTATGCTAATGAGACAGCAACCCTTTATAACCAAAAATATTCTTGGAGACATATGCCAACCACAGTTCACAAAATTTTGTTCCATGGGGAACAAATAATTCAGCACAATATGCTTCCAATTGGAGATCTCTCAGAAGAAGCCCAAGAAAAAAAGGAACAAAGACTACAGATTCTTTCGCGAGCACAATACAAGAAAAATTTCCAGATATTGTACTAATGAAGATCTTATTAATATTTTGTTGTGCACATCAGACCCATATATGTCCAGTATTCGACAAAAATGGAAATCAACCTCATTAGAGTTAGATGAAGAAGCTAAACAACTACTGCAAAATGAAAATCAAAGCTATTTGGAAGAAATTTTTACTAATATTGTTTAATTAATACTAGTTTAAAGATTATAATTTGTTTCTAATTTTAGTATAAATTTTTATTAATACATTTAAATAAAATATATGTGCACTTTAAATCAATAGTAAAAGTTTACTTAAAATTTTATCGATGTTGTGTTCTGTATATAATATATCCAAATGGTATTGATATTGTTGGGAATTTCAGTGTTATTTTTCAGTTTAATCCTCACAAGAATTAGCTTTCTTCCAAAAAAACCAACCTTTGGCCCCTGTGAATATTGAGACTAAATAAATGTCAGGGGCCAAATGTTGGCATTTTCTGACCAAAATTAAGTTTAGGAAAAATAAATAAGTATTGGTTGTAAAATACGATTGAAGAAAATAAGAAATTATAAAAAAAAAAATACCTATTTAAAATGGAAACTCAACAGAAAATTAAAATGCATTTTTAACTCCAAATTACTTACGTTCCTATCAGTCGATTTTTACGTTTGAACACGCAAATTGAAGCTTAAAGTCCCTCCTATTGAACAAAACAAATTGCGTAAAAAAAATACCAATCCGGTCAAAAGTTATAGAGTTTTGACCGCTATCTCGCGAAATTGACCACTGTGCGCCGCCTGCTTCACAGTTGGCTTGCAGTAGTGTCGGTGTAAACGATCTCCGTTCTTGCGGCGAACAGTGCACAATCCATCGTCGCTAAATAAAAAAGGTTTAAATTTTGCAGCTGTCCAGGTTTGCTATTTTTGTGCCAAGTATTGATACGCTAAGCATTTTAGCGAAATAGAATTGATATCAATTAGTTCTACTTTTTAGGCAAATGTTTCTTAGTGAGCATTGTTTTTTTTACTGGCCTGAAGCTTTGGAAACCTGGTTCTAATGTTCGGCGATGAACAGTCCCTAAATCTATATTTAAATTTAACTCATTTAAAATAGTTCTTGGTGATTTAAGTGAATATTTTTGCAAAATTTGTAAAATGTGACGGTGTGTCCTTTGATCTGTCTTCCGTGGTGCTCCTCCCAAATGCAATGTTTTTACAGAGATGTTATAGATTTATTAATATTATGATTTTTAGCTAGTTCTGTTTCTTTCCATATAAAAATTCTTAATTACTTAATTTTTTAAGTTTTCGGAGCATTTGTCACGAGCCATGGCGATATGATTTACAATATGATCAATTTCACAACGCACAATGCCCTAAAAAAATAAGAAATATGCCATAACAACTTAAAAAATTTCAATGAAAAATCTTGTTTTAATTTTATTTAAAACAAAAAGAAATAAATAATTCAGTTTATTGTTATTCATAGGTACAATATCTTTTAAAAACTTAAATAAATAATCTAAATTTTTGTTTGTATAAACAAATAAATACTTTTTTATATTATATTATTATATAAAACTTTGTCTCTTCGGATACATGTAACATGATGGATGTCAATTCAGTTGGAGAATATTCATTTTCTAATTCAGATCCCACATTTTGTTCCAGATCAAAAATATTTTGGATTTGGATTGTTTCCTTAATTTGTTGGGCTATTTTCCTTCCACATTGTAAATTTTAATTTCTGTAATATCAATTAATTTGACTTGGATATTAAGTGAACTAAATCCCTCCAATTTATTTATTGTTTCGCCAATATACTCGTAGTTGGGAAATACAAATGCTAATTGACTTTTGATGTTATTTAAATTTAATATTTCTTTTACTTTTTTAATTGCATATGCATCGGTATCAACAAGCTCCTCAACAAGCTTCTCAATTAAAGTTTTTTGAATAGTATTCTACAGTCAGGTTCCCCATATTGTTAATACTAACTACGGTGGAAGGGGAACCAAGGGATAGATTTCATTAAAAATTGCAACTCGTGAAGGAGCCTTTAAAAGTATTTTTTTCCTTCATGAAGCCAATAAATCAATATTATCCAATTGGCTTCTAATTTCCTTTGCAATGCGGTGTAACCCATGTGCCAAGCAAGTAACATGTAACAGTTTTGGATAAAATATGTTAAGCCCATAGCACAGTGGTCGATCCCATTGGCCAAAAATAAAAAAATCAAAGTCAGAAGTTTGTCACCAAGTGTGGCATCACTGTTTCTTATAAAAACAAGGTTTTAAAATTTATAGTTGTTTTTGTTTTATTCCATCTGTACTCTTTAAGAACAGCTTCAAAAAAGAGAGCGAGTAAACAGTTGGTTTTTGCAGTGCGAAAAAGTGGAAAATAAGTGCAACTTTAAATAATTAAAACAAAAGAAAAAAAACTTCTGTTGAAATAAATCGAAATGAATATTGAATTAAATGGTATTAACTATATTTTAAAATAATAACAATGTATTAAGCTTGTTGTAGATTTGTTATAAAATTAATATTTTTCCAGTGCCATTATTAGTGATCGTTCGTCCATATATGTAAATTTTAACTAGAGTTTTAGTTGTGTTCCCCCCTGAAGGCTCCAATGGGATTTTTTTTTGGTTTATTAGTTAATATTTCAAGATTCTAAAATTGGTAATATCAGCTGCTCACTTTTGCTCGTCTTTGTGTTATCTCCCTCAGACCAAAGCGGCCTCGTTGTTTTTATGTCCAAATATGAATTTTTGTGTGGTGTTTGTTAATTTCTGTTCGCGTTGCTCTGTTATTGTTATGCATGTAAAGAAATGAGTTTGTTTTTTTTTTGCTTTTTCACCGACTTTTAATTTTATTTGTTCTTAATGTTATCCTTGTTATAAATTGTTTCTGCAATAGGCACATGTTATAATTGCAAAATTTCGGGCTCACATATTTTTGATATTTGGTGCTCAGAGAGAGGTGCAAATGCTGAAAAAGCTAGAAAAGTGAAGGATGTCGTGAAAAGCTATATTAGAAATGAGGGTTACACATTTGAAGAAATTTCAATTAGAAACACGCTTAAATTATAATTGCAAAAAAATTTCAGAATTTTGGCAAACATGCAATCGTATAAAAACAAGAGTTGAAAACACATATTCTCATTGGCTTGCCCAAATGGAGTCGATTTTATTAAACTCACAAAATCTGACTTGAATAAAGATCGAGGACGTCCTAGATTAAGTTTCGGAGAGTGTTCAAGCAGGACAAAGCGACGACGAATAGCAGAAATAGAAAATGAAATTGATGTCTCCGCTGCTGATGATTTGCGATTTGCTACCTTACAATAGAACCCATCGATTTTGCAAGCAAATGTTAGTGAAGTTATATCGCTTATAACTGAAGCAGGTTTAACAAAACATCAATATTTGACAATAAGAAGCTTTATAAACAGTAAACTTGATAATCATTTTTTACCTTGCTACGATAACATTTTGAAAGAAAAAAAGAAAAGTTACCCAGACAAAGTAACTGTCAGCGAATCTCACGCTGAAGTTGAACTATGGACCATACCGTTACTCGGATATTAGAACTAAAGAGCGATGTTGTTAATGAAGTTTTGGATGAATCCGTAAACGGCCTTACATTAATAGGAAAATGGGGGTTTGATGGCAGTTCGGGACACAGCGAGTACAAACAGAAAGTTAAAAAAATAAAAGTTTGGGTGATAGTAACTTATTTGTAACGTCATATGTCCCGCTCCAACTTGTAACAAAACCAGATGAGGCTCAAATTACCAAAATAATTTGGAAAAATCCTCGACCATCGTCCACCCGCTACTGCCGTCCTATCAGGTTCCAATATAAAAAAGAGACAGTTCAATTGTCCATCGACGAAGAGGCATATTACAAAAAGAAAATTGAACAGTTAACTCCCACAAAATTCAAAAATGCTAAGAAAACGATAAATATTGACCATATTCCGCAACTAACAATGGTGGATGGTAAAGCATGTAATGCCTTAACTCAAACTTCATCCGCAAAGTGTTATATATTTAATGCTAAACCCACCGAAATGAACAATATTGAAAAATGTCTGCAGAAAGAAGTTAAAATAGATCACTATGAATTTGGATTGTCACCTTTGCACGCATATATTAGATTTTTCAAGTATTTTCTTCATATATCGTTTAGGCTTCCCAAAAACAATGGCCAATTAGGTCTTTAGAAGGAAAAGCAGAATTTCTCAAAAGAAAACAGAATATTCAATTACAATTCCGAGAAAAAATGGGACAAGCCAAAAACTGGAGGGAGTGGGTCTTCCAATGATGGAAATACGACACGAGAATTCTTTAACAATGCTGGTTTGTCTGGAAATATGCACTGGACACTGCTAAGGAGCTGACAAATAAATATTCCTGGTACTATCTTCCCCCCTCAGTCCACAAAATTTTTGTTCGTGCTTCAGATGTTATTGAATATGCACTGGTATCGATTGGAGAGCTCTCTGAAGAAGGTGCAGAGTCCAGAAACAAAGATATAAAGAAATTTCGACTCCAGCACACGCGTAAAATTTCACACATTTCAACCAATAATGATTTGTTTAACCGTTTACTTTTAACTTCGGATCCTTTTATAACGGGACAACGAAAGTTACCATGCAAGGACAAATCAATTTTATTAAAATCTGTTTTTGAAATGCTAGATTAATTTTGAAGTCCATTTTCATTTAAGGGGTGTTGTTACTAAAAAAACAGCCTTAATATTAACTATTTTAAACCTGCTATAAAAAGAATAAAAACGCAATGTTTTTTTTAATTCTTTTTTATTTCAAAGAGTATCTCTATAGTTATATTTTTAAACAACGTTTTTATAATTTTGTATTACATATTATTTTATATGAAATTAGTCAATATCTTTATTTTTTAAAACTAATCTTGTAAACAAGTTGTTAACATATGAATTAAAAACAAGTTTCGTAAATTTCCTGAAGTTTTTGCTTACGTGGGGTGAATGTGGGTGCCTGGGTACGGTAGAAGGGGGGGGGTATGAGTCATCAACCACTCCCATTTTATCATTAAATAGTTCTGACATATTTATAAAGTTATAAAGCCGTGACCGAAGTTTCACGATGATACCTATACGGAAGTATTTTTGGCCGCCAACTCCATACAGCTCCGACCACTGTGCATAGGCAACCTTAACCATGTAAGGTGCTGCATCGGTTAAAAATAGAAGGATCTGCTTTTTGTCGAAATCTTGACCCAAGAAATTTATTGAGTCATGGAAAGCACGAGCTATCCTAGCATAGTTGCCCTTTTCTAATTCCACAATGCAAGAAAAAAACTCCGACAGTAACGCTCTTCTATATCCGTTGTTTCTTCCATAAACACCCATAAATATTTGCTTTTCAAAAGATTTTTTCTAGTTCGGAGTCATATATTTTGTCCACATAATTTATTCTAAGAGTAGACTGGGCAAGGGATACACTCATTTATGTATGTTTTAAAGAAATTTCTTAAATTTTTGTTACGTAAAATGTTTAATGCTTCACATAAGTCCACACAAAACTTATTTGTTGTCTCTGTATTTTTAAGCAACGATTGGGAAGACTTTTCTGTAACACACTCTCGCTGCTCCTTGTGTTTTGACTATTTAAGCCTTGCTCAACTAAAAGTTTCCTTTCGTGACTCACGGATTTATTGCAAATTTTACAATAAAGTATTCGACCATCTGATTTAAAGGCATTGTTAAATTCGTTAACGTATTTCATTATGCGTGTTAAACTGTAAAATATACTCACAATTAAATTTCGAACATTAAACGGACAAATTTCATTTAAATTATTGTTTTCAATGTTAAAATTTTATTAATTCACTTAATGTTGTTTTTGGACCAGATTTTATTATTGTTGATTGTTTGATTTATTGGGTTTACTGGTCAGTTTTTATTTGTTATGTTTCAAATAAAAAAGGCTCCCTGAAGATGGATGGATATCATCCGAAACGCGTAGGAGAAAAAGCGAATTGATGTTTATTAATTCACGTTAAAATTTCCTGCAGAATCCAGTTTTTTCAATACGTTGCAAAACAATGATAAAATTACATATGTACATATTTTTATTTTAAAATTGAATGTGAATTAATGTGTTAGCATGCGACATCAAGTTATGTAGTATATGCGTCTCTCTAATGTAATTTTGTATTTTAAGCAGAGCTCCAAAAGTATTTATTTATCGATTTTAAAAAATTTTTTTTTTTAAGAATTTTTGGAAAAAAAATAAATTTTTTGCATTTGAAAATTTTTTGAAAAACTTTTTTGCTATGGAAATTTTTTAAAAAATCAATAAAAAATGCCAAAATATTTAAAATATGCATTTATTAATTTTAAATATGCAAAAATATGCATTTAAAACCAAAATATGCAAAAACAAATCGATGCAATTTTGACGCAAATTTTTTTTTTTTATTTTTTTTTGCTTTTATTTATTAATTCAATAAAAAATTAGGTAACAATTATAAAAAGTTAACGCCTCAGCGCCTTAAAGGCTTAAAAGAGGCTATAGTAGGCAACTTTACATTATATGCTTAGAAGATTAATTACATAATAAAATTTGTTAAGTATTTTTTGGAAATTTTAATTTAGATAAAAACATATTCAACAACAATATATTTTGAAAGTATGAGAAAAAAAAAACAAATTACATAAGAAGCGTTTCTACGTTTTGAAGTAAATAGCTTTTTAGGTGGTTCTTAAAAGTTGAAAGAACTTGTATATTTCGTAAGTTAACTAGTAGTTCATTATACTCATGTGGTCCAGCAAAAGCAATACGCTGTTTAGTCAGGTCCAGACGACATCTCACTGAACTTAAATTTAAAGCTTGTCTGGTAATTCGTCGAGTGTGGAATACATTTTGTGTAAACTGAATGGATTGTTGAGGATTTCCTTTCAAAGATCTAAAAACATATGTCAAAATTTTATGTTTATATAGACCTCGAATTGGCAGAATATTTTTTGCATACGTTTTAAACAGATCCAACGTAGAATGCGTTATAGGAAGGTTATAAACAAGCTTTAGAGCTTTATTTTGAGCAGACTGAAGAGATTTCAATGACTGATTGATTCTACATCCGTAAATTATTGGAAGGTATGTTAAATGGGAATGTACAAGTGACTGGTAAAGCAGCATTTTTACCTCAAGACTTAGCTTATTTTTAAACTTGTAGAGAATACCAATCCCGGAATAAATTTTTGATTTTAACATATTTATATGAGAATCCCATAGTAAGTTGTGGTTCAAGTTTACTCCTAAATACTTCACCATATCAGACTCAGTAATCAAACTACCATCTATATGAACAGTCATCTTTTCTTCATTTCTAGAACGGTATGGTTTAAATCTTATAACCTTTGTCTTATCTGTGTTTAGAACAAGTCTATTGAGTCTCGAGAACTCTGATAGTATTGCGGCATCGTACTCAATCTGGGTCTGCAAAACCTTCAAATGATTATATCTATAAAATAGGCAAACGTCATCAGCATACATAAATAATTTTCCGTAAAAGTTTATATTAAATATATCATTAACAAAAATTTTAAACAGCAACGGACCAAGGACACTTCCCTGGGGAACACCGCAAATTACAGGCTTCATTAAACTTTTTGACTCACCCACCTGAACAAACTGCTTTCTGTTAGATAAGTAATGCATAAAAATATCCAGAGTTTTCCCCGCTACTCCAATCATTTTAAGCTTTTCTATTAAAATATTGTGATTTACTAGATCAAATGCTTTGGAATAATCAAAAAAGACACCTGCAACACCACAAAAGCCCGCATCCAGCTCACCACATAAATAATCAACAACACTGACCACTGCTTCCTCAGTTCCAGCTCCTTTTTTAAAACCAAATTGATTTTCAAATAAAATTTTATTTCTGTCAAGATAATCAGAGAGTTGGTAAAATATAAGTTTTTCAAAAATCTTATCCAAAATATTTAAAACCGATATAGGCCGAAAATTTGCAATATTATTCGATCCAATAACTTTAGGTATTGGGATTATTTTATGTATTTTTAGCGCATTAGGAAAACTTCCTTCATCAATAATATTATTAAAAGCAGCTGTTAATATTTCAGCTACTAAATCAAATCTTGTCAATAACATTTTAGGAGTTATTCCATCATAACCTGGACTTTTATTGCTTTTTAAATTATTCAAAACTTCTTCAATATTCATCCTGCTTACCTTTTTCAAAACAAAAGTATTTCTTTGAGGTATTAGAGTACGATAAAAATCATCCACATTTACCGGTATTTTTAATTGTATATTGTTTACAGTTTTAACAAAAAAATCATTAAATGCCATAGCTTTCTCTTCATCAATTGTCAAAATACTCCCATTTTCATTTACGACGTTTTTTACAGAACGGTTATTACGACCAAGCTCTCTGTTCAAAAACTGCCACGTTCTTTTTGGATCACCACTACATAGTTGCAAGTTGTTCTTGTAATAATTATTCATAAGCATGTGGTTGCAATTCTTTATTATTTTACTTATTCTTTTAAGTTGGTTAGCTAGAGCTTTATTGCTACGATTTTTTCTTCGAGCCTTTAATAAACTTTCTTTGAAGGCAATCAAAGATAGCAAATTATCCGTTATCCACGGGGTTAATTTTTTACGTATTGTTGAGCGTTTTGTTATTACTTTAGTACAGTGTGATGCTGCAGCTGAAAAAGTATTAATTAATGTATCACACAACTCTGAAGAACCTCTACATGAGTCTGAGATTACTAGATTCTCATCCAAATAAAGACCAAATTGCTCATAATCCGTTTTATATTTTTTTCCAATAACTGTATTTTGGGTCAGTATTCCCATATCAAAGCCACAACTTATCAGGTTATGATCGCTCAGTTCATTTTCAATTGAATATACGAAAACATCACGGGATAAATTTGTAAAAACACAGTCAATAGATGTGTTACTTTGTGGTCTTGTTACTAAAGCATGACAGGAAAACATATTGTATTCCAAAAAAACGTCGAACAAAAGAGTTTTGATTCTGCTGCTAGACAAAACATCCACATTTAAATCACCAACGAACATACACGGATGACTATTATATACTTGAAGAAGATTATCAATTTTTGTAAGTAGTGTTTGTATATTACATTTCTGTGATCTATAAACAGAAGTCATGATCAGGGGTTTATTATCTACTTTGATATCCACAAGCTCTATTGCCACAACATTTAGATAGTCTTCGCTAAAATTTTGAAGTTCATTATACCTTAATTGTGATTTAACAAAAACAGAATTCCCTCCATACCCGTCTTCCCTGCAAGAATGTATAGCTTCATAGCCTGGAATTGAGTAAATATCAAGGCATTCCCTGCTGAACCAAGTTTCTTGTACAGTTATTACATCAGGCAATCTTTTAATTTGACTTATTTTATATTTAAATTTATTCCATTTACTTATTGATGAAACGCTCCTTATATTAACTGATAGAATATTCAAAAACTGTGTACTTCTCTTATTAATAAAGTTGTTGTATGCATTTAAGTTATTAAAATATTTAGAAATCATTAAAAAAATATTAAAAATTAATACAAAAAAAGATTTAATGTAAATACTATTTAATTTATTTTAATTGGGAGACTGAAAAGCATTACCATCACCGTCCTCATCATCATTGCTATCATCATTATCGCTATCACCATCGTCAGATGTTTCAATTACAACTGCAGAAGTACGCCCTTTCTTTGAACCACCAGCCGAAACCGTTAAAATACGATCAACATCGTCCATTGACTTAATGCGGATTGGTTTGGACTCCAATGTTTTCTTCGCCAAAATATTTCCACCCCTAGCATAAACAAATTTATAGCCGACATTTTTTAAAGATTTAGCATGATTAAAAATTTCCAAAGTTTCTCTGCACATCAAATCATTTATATAAACAGTATTTAAATCATCCATATTCTTCATTTTAGATTTCTCATTCATAAAAACTTTTTTGCTTTTCTTGTTCATAAACTTCACAACTATAGACTTCTTTTCATTTTTCTTATTACGATTTGGTAAAAAATAGGCATCTTCAATCTCATCCTCACAAATATCTGCACCAGTTTTTTTTAGCTATATCCAATACTACATCCATAGCCTTCGAATCTTTATCTGTAACTTTTACACCATTAACAATACAATCACTCTGAACTCTTATATCATTTAAATATTTTACAGACGATTTTAATTGCTTGACTTCATCACGAAGTAAATTATTTTCTTTTTGTAAAGAATTTATTTTTCTTGTATTTGTTACAACTCCCTTTAAAATTGAATCATATTGTGAGGACATAAATTTAATAGTCTCCCTAATATCATCCAGCTGATTAAGCTTTGTTTTTATTTCTGCCAATTCACTA
Organism: Cordilura impudica; assembly: GCA_963682025.1. Classification (NCBI taxonomy): domain Eukaryota; kingdom Metazoa; phylum Arthropoda; class Insecta; order Diptera; family Scathophagidae; genus Cordilura; species Cordilura impudica. The sequence goes on along the minus strand of OY821521.1, from coordinate 152,337,115 downwards.
GCCACAACATTGCTCTCATTTGGCTCACAGAAATGACATTTATACTCAAGAGATGAATTATTAAGTAGTTTGTCTATTCTTCTTTTATCCATTTTCGTGCATACCGAATGGAGAGTTTTATTGCAACCATCACACTGCAAACAATCTTCGCTTTCCAACACTTCTGTTTTGCATTGCAAGCAGATAATTTTATTTTTGTTAATTAAACTTTTACGCTTATTTCCAGCCATTGTTTTTTAATTCACACAGATAGAGCATAAGCTAATCTCCACTTCAAAACAGTTTTTAGATTTTTTTGAATAAAACTTCTATCACAAATAATTTTTTTTATATTTTTGATCTTCTAGTAAGTTTTTTTGACGTTTGATCACGACAAGGTTGCCAAACATTTATTGACTCGGAAATATAATTGGTCGCCATCGTTCTTAGACTATCTACAAAAAACATGCCTTTGCATGAAAATCGCAGCCCTATAAATTACATTAATTTAAATTAAAAGAGAATGCACAAATAAGCCGTTAAACTTGACAGTAGAGATAATGCAACTTGTTCTTGCTTAAAGTTGCTTTTGTTTTGTCCAACTGAAATAGTGCCAGTTTAGTTGTAAATTTAGTTGTGTCTTTTCATATGAATGTTATAAAGAGTAAGAAATGATAAAGAAGATTTTGGAAAAACAATAACATCCTTAACAAGTAAGAAAATTATAGTCGGTCTAGACCGACTATACGATACCCTATACCATGCGTTTAGAGACCCTATCTCTGAGGCCCAACTAACTGGATATAGAAAATAAGCATAAACCAAATTTTAGTGGGATTTTTTTAATTTTTTTGGCTGCAGATATGAAAAAGTTCATATCGGATGCTATATCTATATGGGGACTAGGCCCAAAAATGGACTGATCCTGACCATGTTTGGTAAAGTCTCTTGTATTTTGCAAAAATATATACAAACAAAATTTGAAAAGAATCCGTGCAATATTTTTGTTTTTTGATAGATTTAAGTGAAGATCGGGAAGCAGCTCTATATGGGGCCTATGACTAAGAGTTGTCCCATAGGGATCATTTTTGTAGTACTAATTAGTGGATGTAATAAACACATACAAACCCAATTTGACTAAGATTTATATGATAATTTGGATCTTATGGCAATTTATGTTGATTTCATAGGGCTAATTTGTATGGGGGCTAGGTCTGAACATGGACCGATTCTCACCAAATTCAATAGCGTTCATCCCATGGCCGACCAAATTTCATCAAAATATATTCATATTTGCGACCTTTAGTTTGATTACAAGCTTTACATGGACACACAGACGGACGGACGGACATCGTTAAATCGAATCAGATAGTGATTCTGATTCGATCGGTATAATTAAAGATGGGTCTAGGTCAAATATTTTTGGTAGTTACAAACAGCAGCTCAAAGTCATTATACCCAAACCACATGGTGGTATAAGGTATAAAAATCAATAAAGGTCAATGGTGATTTTGGTTTCTTTTGTTCTGACCAACACTGTTGATTTTAGGATATTTCGAGGTGCACTTATAGGAGACATTTGCATGACGGCTACGTCTGAACATGTACAGATGTTCACCAAATTGAATAGGGTTCCTTTTAAAGCAAATCAAAGACCATATACCAAATCTTAATCAAAACTATATTTGTTACCTGTAGTTTGATTACAAGGTTTACATGGGCACACAGACAGACAGATGGACATCGATAAATCGACGCAAAAGGGATACTGAATCAATCGGTATGATAATTGGTAGATTTAGGTCAATTATTTTTGGCAGTTACAAACATCAGTAAATCAAATTGTGTTATATGGTATAATTAGTGTTCCTAAAAGTTGCATATACGAGTACAACAAGTTTACTCTCTTATAATTTCATAGTATTCTGACAGAAGTTGTGAAAATAGCGAAATACTACCTGAAAAAGATCAGTACTAATGCGTGGAAATATGTTCTTGTTAAGTGTTAAATATCATTTAACAGAAAGACTTTGACTTGGTTTAAATGTGTATTTTTTAGGATTATGAAAAAAAAAAACTAATAATTCCCAAATTAAATTTTAATTTTTATATTAATGTTACCAAAACTTCGCAGGGCTATGCGCGGTTTCCCGTATAAACTCATCATCCGATTTTGATTAATTGTTTAATTCCCCAAGATTTTTCTCTAAAAAATTATTTCTTGTGGGAAAATGGGATTTTTTTTATTTTAGATAAAGAAGTCTAATATTATTCTTAAATTTTTAATATTTATACAAATGCGCCTATTGACAAATGACGTTGATAATAAATAGTAAAGAATAAATCAAAGGGAAATAAAATAATATTTTAGGTATTAATAATAAAAACAAAATGTATATGTTGCTAGCTCCATCTTACAGTGTTGCAGAGTCACACAGTCAGTCAGTCACTGATGAGCCTAAATATTATATTTATATCTACTAGAGGACCCTGCTGTTCCGCAGCATTATATTATATTATATTAATTTTTATAATATAATACCAAAATTTTCCAAGAGAAGTTAACGTACAGTAAAAGTAAAGTTGATTCTCCACGCATAACTTTCCTCAAACCCAACGAATTTAAGCAGTTAATAGCTCAAAGAACACTGAGTGTTCTTAGACCTATGTCAACAGCCTACGTTAACTCTAGTTATAGAGGTTTGAGAGAAGAAAAATATTGAAAAAAAATCTTGAATGCAAAGTTAATTCATAAATTCTTTTAATATATAAGATGTATATGGTCAGAGAATTCTGAATTTGTGCTTATATTAAAAGCATTTGACCTAGCCGTGGATCACTGGTTGAGGAGTCTGTCTGTGTGTCCCAGTTATCATCAAATGGAGAGGTATTTAAATATTAAATTTTGTAGAAAAACTTTGAAATTGGTTCAATTAGCGTACCAGACCTAGCTCTGAAAAATCTACTTGTTAGAAAAATAATTAAAACTTTGGCTTCTTCATTTGTTTTTATTTTTATTTTTATTTTTATGATAATAATTCTATAAAAACAGTTTGATGATGATTTTTTAACGATTTATTACTGATTAGAGTGGTAAGTCAATTATATATTTACGCTCATCACTGACTTACTGACAGATTCTGTAGCCAAAAATTATTTTCGTACAAAATGGTACATTTTATATCTGCTCACGAAATGACTCTATTAAAATTAAGTATTGAGTGTGTATTTCATCAAACACAGACACATCAGTACGAACCGATTTTTTTTTAGAAATACGAACGTTAAGGTTATCCCCGGCTAAAATCCGATACTAAAAAATTAATGTTCTTAAATGGCGCTTTTTATTAAAAAGTAAATTTTCTGTAAAAAGTATCTTTTCAGAAAAATACAGAAGTACATTGCTTTAAAATATATTAAAATACTAGCTGAGTCCGGTCCGCGTTGCTGGCCCGAAGAAAACATCTGGATTTTATATTGCATCTAAATTTTAATATCGAGTGTCGGGCAAAAGTAAAGCACGATTTAATAATATTATGAATATGACTGAAAAAAAATATACGTTTTCTTGAATATTTTAACACCAGCGCCACCTACAGGTGAAAAACTTTGTCAGCAACTTTAGTTTTATGTACATAATATATGTTGCGAATTTGAGCTAAATTGGACCGTAAATAAATTTTTTGGGAAAATCTCGACCCCAGCGCCACCTATCAGGTACAAAAAAAAGTTATGCAAATCGGAGAACCAAAGGAACATATGGTATGAATACGAAGTCGCTAGCATTAGTGGTTCAACAGTTATTAGAGTACCAACATACGCACCAACGTTTTTATATATTAAGAAATATTTTCTTAAAAAATTTCCTCTTCTTAAAACAGTACTCTTTCTTAAAAAAGTAGATTTTCGTAAAAAAGTTTTTTTTTTCATTTTTCAATGGATAACCCAGTCGCCTTACAGCTAGGGTAGAAGATCCCCAAATTTTCGGTATCTATAATATTAATAGGCTAGGCGATTTCTTGTGACTGATGTTTTGTTCTACCGTTTTATCCCGATTTTGACCAAACGTATATTATTTGAAAGGTATTTCCTATTAGCCGTTTTGCAGATTTACAGATTTTTAAATTTTTTCCTTTATTTTGAGTAAATTCCATTTAAAGTTGCTACTAACACATACATAAAATTATACAATGCTATGTGTGTGTTTATTAAATTTGATAATAATATGTTTGTAATTAAAAGGAGTTTGTTTTTTGTGTTGATTTGTGAATTGGCTATAATTGATTAGCATACTTTTAGGGTCTTTATTTAATGAAAAAATAAAATTTCCTAGAATTTGCGCTCGAATTTCGAGGACTGGAATATGCTAGTTGTCTTTATTGATAAATACCAAAAATACTTGTTTTAAAATTAATCTGATACCCACTCCAACGCCATTGTGTTTGGGTGTATAATTTCTAGAGAAATTATATTAACGTTGTACAAAATGTCAAATGCCCTAATAAGTCTTAAATAGATAAATAAATTTTTTAATTTGTTTCCGTAAGGATTAGGGGTACATACATTTATGCAGGCGGCGTGTAATTGTCTTTCAAGAATTTTCCTTATATTAAAAAAGTTTATTTTAGTAAAAACGTACATTTTCTTTAAAAGTACGTCTTAAAGAAATGCCTTTTATTATAAAAGTACATTATATTAAAAAAAGTACACTTTATTAAAAAAGTACCTTTTATTAAAAAAAACCCTTTATTAAAAAGTACCTTTTTATTAAAAAAGTACTTTTTATTAAAAAGTGCCCTTTTATTAAAAAAGTAACTTTTATTAAAAAAGTACCTTAAAAAGTACATTTAATTAAAAAAGTACCTTTATTAAAAAATTACCTTTTAATAAAAAGTAAACTTTATTAAAAAAGTACCTTTTATTAAAAAATACCTTCTATTAAAAAAGCACCTTTTATTAAAAAAGTACTTTTTATTTAAAAAGTACATTTTATTAAAAAAAAGTACCTTTTATTAAAAAAGTACCTTATATTAAAAAAGTGCCTTTTATTAAAAAAGTACCTTTTATTAAAAAGTACCTTTTATTCAAAAAGTACCTTTTATTAAAAAAGTATATTTTATTAAAAAAGTACCTTCTATTAAAAAGTACCTTTTATTAAAAAACTACCTTTTATTAACAAAGGACCTTTTATTAAAAAAGGACATTTTTTAAAAAAGTTCATTTTTTAAGAAAGTGTTTATTAAAATGTACCGTTTATTAAAAAATAACCCTTTATTACAAAAATATATTTTATTAATAAGGTACCTTTTATTAAAAAAGGACCGTTTATTAAAAATTTAATGATAATAAAAAAATACCTTTTATTTAAAAATTACTTTTTATTAAAAAAAAAAATACTCTTTATTAAAAAGGTACCTTTTATTAAAAAGTACCCTTTATTAAAAAAAATACCGTTTATTAAATATGTACCTTTTGTTAAAAAAAGTACATTTTATTAAAAAGTCGATGTTTATTAAAAATTACCTTTTATTAAATAATACCTTTTATTATAAAAGTACTTTTTTATTGAAAAGTACCTTTTATTAAAAAAGTACCGTTTATTAAAAAAGTACCTTTTATTAAAATATTGTCTTGTGTTAAAAAGCTACATCTCATAAAAGTAAGTACATTTTATTAAAAAATTACCTTTTATTAAAAAGTACCTTGTATTTAAAAAATTCATTTTATTAAAAAAATACCGCTTACTAAAAATGTACCTTATATTAAAAAAGTTCCTTTTTTAAAAAAGTAACTTTTAATGCAAAGTATTGAAAAAGGTACCGTATATTAAAAAGTACCTCTTATTTAAAAAGTGTTCTTTAATAAAAAAGTACCCTTTAGTAACAAAGTACTATATTAAATAAGTTCCTATAATTAAAAAAAATACCTATAATTAAAATATTACCTTTTATTAAAAAGGTACTTTTTCTTTAAAAAGTACTTTTTATTAAAAAAAATACATTTTATTAAAAAGGAAAAAAAAAAAAAAATTTTTTTTTCCTTACTAAAAAGGTATCCTTTGTTAAAGAAGTACATTTCATTAAAAGTACCTCTTATTTAAAAAGTATTTTCTATTAAAAATTTGCCTTTTAGTAAAAAAGTACTCTTTTTTAAAAAATACCTTTTATGGCAAAAATACGTATTATTATGAAAATAGTACCTTTTATTAAAAATGTACCAATTATTAAAAATTAACCTTTTATTAAAAGTGTCAGTTGCCTTTAGGCTTTTGTGTTCGCTAGACGTGTTTTTCTTCGTTACTGGTGTTTTTTTTTTTTTTAAACGACGAAAATTACTAAACGTACTTTTGCTTTTATTGATGAGGACCCTATGTCTTCATCAAAAATTAAAAAAACTGGGTCCAGAAAAAATTTCTGGACCCCATTACAAGTTTTTGATAATGAAAATGAAACTGAAACTGAAACTGAAATGCAGTGTGAAAAAGTTGATAAAAGTGAAACTGTTAAACTTTCTCCAATAAAAGTATTAACACAAAACAATGAAGACATATTAAAGTTATTAAATAATAAAGGTATAACAAAATACCTTATTAAAAAAATGTCGATTGGTTTAAAAATCCTTTGTGAAACTATTGAAACTTATAATTTAATTATAATAATTTTGCGTGAAAATAATTGCCAATTTTTTACGCACGACAACAAAAACAATAAACCATTTAAAGTAGTTCTTCATGGACTCGATGGTAAAACAGAACTTCAAGTTAAAAATGAATTAAATTCTCTTGGTTTAGAATGCACTGAAGTAAAGATTATTAAAAGAACATTTAAAAATTACATTGATACAATATACATAGTTTATTTTAAAAACGGTACAATAAAAATGTTTGATCTTAAGAAGAATGTTAAATCTCTTTTTCGTACCATAGTATCATGGGAATATCAACGAAAAATAAAAAACAAACCCGTCCAATGTCGAAAGTGTCAAATGTTCGGTCATGGAGAAAAGGGGTGCAATGTTAAGGTGAGGTGTGCTAATTGCGCAGAAAAACACAAAACTTCTGAGTGTTCATCTGAGAATAAAATACAATGTGCAAACTGTGGTAATAATCACAAAGCTACTGATCTCTCATGCCCTAATCGTTCTGCATATGTTCAAATGAGAGAAAAAATATCAAATCGATCAAATCATTCTCAGAAAAAAACCATTGGAAATATAAACAACAACATAGATAACTTTCCACATATCAACAACAACCAACCATACGTACCAAATGAAGGGACTCATCAAAATTGGCGTCCAAAGAGCAATTATAAATTAAAAATAAACAACTCTCAATCCAACATTAAATGTAACAATAATTCTGTTAATAATTCTCAGGGAGATCTCTTTACTGAGCAGCAGATGACGGATCTCACAATGGAATTAATAACTAAACTTAGTCAATGTAAAAATAAACAAGAACAATTTAGTGTAATAACTCAACTAGCATTTAAATATGTTTATAATAATGTGTAATGATCATGGCGAATTTAAAGATAGTATTTTGGAATTGTAGAAGTATCCGAAACAAAATTATTGAATTTACTAATTTTTTAAATACCAATGATATAGATATTTGTCTTTTAACTGAGACTTGGCTTAGTAATGCAAATAATCTATATCATCCTTTATATTCATGTATAAGAAAAGATCGAGTAGGTCAGAACGGTGGTGGTGTTGCCATACTTGTCAAGAAATCAGTTAACTTCACAATTATTCCCAGCATTGTTACTCAGGTGATTGAAAATGTGGGAATTCAAATAAGATATATGCAAGGTTTAAGTCTAAATATATATAGCGTTTATTTTCCTGGGGGGCATGACAACAGCGTTCTTAGAAACAAATTCAAAAGTGATATTAGGAAAATTTTAAATACAAGCAATAATTATTTGATTTGCGGCGACTTAAATTCCAGACATAGAAACTGGAACTGCTCACGTGCTAATCAATGGGGTAAAATTCTTAATGACTTTACATCATACTTTCCTGTTACAATTTCCTTCCCCAATTCACCCACCTACATTCCGGCAGCGGCCAAAATTAATCCATCTACTCTTGATTTAATTTTATCAAATATTCCGCAGTTTATTTCCAACCCATATACTTTAAATGATTTAAGTTCTGATCATCTACCAGTTTGTTTTAATCTCTCCACGTCTATGCCTTTTATGGAGAATTTATATTATAATTTTAAGCGTGCTAATTGGGAAAAGTATAAGCATTTATTAAGAAACTCGATGAACAATTTTGATCTTAGTTTAAATAATTCAGAAATAGTAGATAATCACATTGAAAATTTCACCAGTTTGCTGCTAGAATCTGTCAGACAATCGGTTCCAAAATCTGCACCTAGAACAAATTACATTAAACTTCCAGATTACATTTTACGTTTAATAAAGCTAAGAAATGCTTATCGTAGAGAATGGTCAAGGTATAGGCAAATTTCTGACTATCAAATTATGAGTAGATATACTGTTCTCATACGAAATGAGATATACTGCCACCGAAATCGTCAATGGAATAATAGGCTAAGTGCAATGGATAAAGGATCCAAACCTTTTTGGAATGTCACTAAAATATTAAAAAGAAAGTCTAGTAATTGTCATTCTATTTTATATGATAATGGTGTCTTAATTTCCGATGAAGATAAAGCAAACGCATTTGCTAGAAATTTTAGTCTAAATCATAGGGTGTCTGGAAACATGGTTTCAAATGATCATACACTGATAGTTAACGAAACTGTTGACCTTTTTGATTCACATAGCATAACAACTTCAACCTCAGACCTCATTTCAATTACTGATGTGGAACTAATAATTGACAACTGTAAGAGAAGAAAAGCTTGTGGTTTAGATGATATTAACAACCAGATGTTAAAAAATCTTCCCAAAATTGCAGTACGTTATCTGACTCATATCTATAATGCATGCTTGACCCTGCAATATTTTCCCAACACGTGGAAAACAGCTAAAGTCATTCCTATACCTAAACCGGGTAAAACACACAATATACTAGAAAACTATAGACCAATAAGTCTATTAAGCAGCTTAGGAAAAATTTTGGAGAAGGTTATAAGCAAAAAACTGGTCGAATTTCTCAATAATAACAGCATTTTACCTGACGAACAATTTGGCTTTAGGAGTTCGCATTCAACTATTCATCAGGTTAAAAGAATCTGCAATGATGTTAAACAAGGGTTGTCTACGGGAAAATCCACAGCACTCGTCTTACTAGATGTTGATAAGGCTTTCGACTCGGTATGGCACTATGGCCTAATATATAAGCTTATTCAGTTTAATTTCCCAATGTTCCTTGTTAAGTTGATAAGGAATTTTCTAAAAGACAGATATTTCTGTGTTTCTATTGGGAATTCTTTCTCAGATCTAAACATAATTCCTGCAGGTGTTCCTCAAGGATCAGTCCTAGGTCCAATCCTTTATAATATATTCTGTGCTGACATGCCCACAATCAGTCCATGCAAACTTGCAGCTTATGCAGATGATCTTGCAATTTATTTCACACATGAACTCAGTCCGAACATTCTGACCGAAGTTCAATGTTCACTGGACCGGTTGGCCGAGTACTACTCTAAATGGAGAATAAAAATTAATTCAAATAAGACACAAGCCATCTTTTTCACAAGGAAAAGAAAACCTTGTTATTTACCTAGTGATAATCTAACTCTTTTGGGCAACAGTATAAATTGGTCAAATAATATAAAATACCTTGGCATTTGTTTAGATACAAAATTAACATTTAGCTCTCATATATCTAGCATTACTGATAAAATTGATAAATATAAAAAAATATTATATCCACTTATCAACAGAAACTCTCTTCTTAATAATTCTAACAAAATTCTAATAGTTAAAGTCATTTTTCAGGCAATAATCCTATATGGCTGTCCAGTATGGGGAAATTGTGCAAAAACCCATTTAAAGCGCCTACAAATAGCGCAAAACAAAATTTTAAAAATGGTTCTCAAGTTACCATGGCACTTCTCTACTTCCAGATTACATGCTATCAGTAATACTAGTATTGTCTCTGAAGCGATTGCAAAAACCACCACTCGTTTTATATCAAGTTGTAGCTTATCTGAAAATCCACTAATCTCTAACCTTTATTAATTTTATTAATTATAAGTCTATCTATATCTTTCTATATTGAATAATAATATCAATTAATGCTTGTTATTATTGCTTTTTTTTCTATTCATATTGAAGGTTTTTGTTAATAGTTTTCCTTCGGCTTTAAATCTTTTATTTATACCTTTCACTTTTCTTTAAAATTTATAATAATACTTTAGATATAAGGCAAAGCCAAATCTGTGCAATAAGTTTTCCTAATATGTAAGAAATTTGTAAATTTTGCTATTAAATAAAGAATTAATTAAAAAATTATTAAAAGTGTAAATTTTATTTAAAAAATCACCTTTTATTAAGAAAGTGTCTGCTATTAAAAAATCAGTACCTTTTATTAAAAAAGTAGCTTTTCTTAAAAATCCCGGCTTTAAAAAGGACATTTTCCTAAAAAATACACCATGTCAAAAATATTTTAATCATTTTTTTATTATAGCCTTATCTAAGGAAATCCCCGAAAATATTAAATAATTCGCAACTATTGTCCATAATTTTTGTTCCTTTAAACCAAGTTATTTGAAATTAATCACTAAAATGGATGTGTGTATATTTAATTCTCACTTTTAATGCCATCAACACTTTCTTTACGATCTAATTAAACAACTCAAATAAAATATGGTATTTTCCATTTAAAGCAGTTAATTCCGTTTTTATTTTTTTGCTAACATCAACATTAAGTTAAATTGTCCACATGCGAAATTAACAATGTACCCTTTCAACAACGTTTCAACATTGTTGTTGGTTCTTGTAACATTCTCTCACATTTCACAAAACAACGTAAAATAAAACACCCTCCTTGAGTAGCAGCGAGTTGGTTTTTGGGATAGAGTAGGGATAATGACGTATACAAACAACGTGTTCCCGCATAATTTTGCACATGTGATTAAATTTAACAATGTTTTATGAATTGTATACATGATTTCACTAATGGTGGCTGAATTACCAAAGCTGAATAACTCTGGCATTTGGACGAAGGAGGAAGGGAGGAGTTTGTGTTGTGGCGCAGATGGCAGAGGTTGTGGCGTTTCAAACGTTCGTACGTAAGTACGTACATACATAATTCCTTTAAAGTGGAAGTATATTTTTGTAAAAGAAGACTGTATTCGAAACGAAAAATAGGGTCAATAACCATACACAACATGGAAAATATTGCTGTAGAAAGTGCAAACAATATTTCTAGTCAACAAAAATTATGATGACTTTGCTAGATTATTAAAGCAGAAATATAGAAAAAATGTTTTTTAAAAAGCATTAACTAGAATAATATATAAAATTTAAAGGACTATAAAGTCCCTTAACCATATTAAACATTATAAGAGTATAATGAAGAAGAGTTTGACAAAATGGAATTTTGTAGAATTAATTAAATTAAGTGGCTTGACTGAGTTTTCTTGTTAAAAGGGGAAATGTTGTTTTAACACGTTATACGATTTAAATTTCATTTCTGTGGCGTGGTGTGGTAACATGATATTTGAGTAGAATTAAAATTAAAAAAAAAAAAGAAAATATGTGGGTTTACACAAAAATTATCCTTGAAGCAATTAAAAATGAATTTATTTAACTAGAATGTTTAACTGAACTGTTTACTTAATATGGCACAAAAAAACTTGTTAAATATTTAATTTACAAGTAGATTTTAAGATTAAAGGCGTAAAACCACACGTTTTTCTGCCATTTACATTAGAAAGATGTTGGCTAGTGTTTTGAAATTTTAGAGCTAAGTAGTTAAACACTTTAGTTTAGTTACTTTATACAATGAAATAATTGGTTGGTTGGGCCGATAACAGCTTTTTCGGTTAATTTCCAGCCAACAAAACAGATCAACCTGTTCCAGGTCCCCATTAATCATGTTTCAAAACTTATTCCAGTGCTATGTAATATAAGATTTATCAGAGCCAGAAATAATTATAGAACTTGCTTCAGAACTGGCACTTCAGAAACAACTTCCGATTAGAACAAAAACACCTTTAAACCAGGATTGCCATAGGCTGTATAGTAGGCTGACACATAGTTGATGTTACTAGAAAAAAAAAACACTGTTGAAGCCAAAGTTTGGCTTGATAAACATTATTTGGACTCTGTACAAGGAAAATCAATCGTTGATAAATGGTTTGCTAAATTTAAACGAGGCAAAATAAGTGTCGAAGACGATGTACGCAGTGGAGCCAAAAGAGGCTGTTACAAAAAAAAAAAAAAAAAAATTATATCAAGAAAGTTTATGTGTGACTGTGCGTGACTACCCCAAAATTAATCTATAGTCACAGCAAGAATATGGGCCAAGTTTCAGATCATTTGGATGAGGGGAATGAGGTTGCCCCATGGCAGACAGATAGACAGACAGAGAGTATGAGTTAAAAGAAAGAGATTAAAAAGTACTGTTTCATCAGAACAGTGCTCCGTGTCACACATCATAAATACGATGGCAATGTTGCATGAATTAGGCTACGAATTGCTTCCCCATCCACCAAATTCCCCAGAACTGGCCCCCCAGTAACTTTTTCCTGTTCGCAGACATCAAAAGAATGCCTGCTGGAAAGAAATTTAGCAGTGAGGACTATTTCGAAGCTATAGAGAAATCGCACTATAAAAATGCTATCAAAAAATTGTATGCCGCTATAATGTCTTTTACAAAAAAAAAAAAAATGTGTTTTACTATGTTAGCCTACGAACTATACTCATGTTTTGATTTATTTCTGATGTCATGACCTATTTTAGATTTTATAGATGTTCTTCATTAAAACCGCTTGTTAAAATTCAGCTACATACTCTTATTTAATTAATATTTTTTATTTATTAATTTCCTGTACAACAAGACAAGTCTTTTAATTAAGTCTCATCGTTCAAAATTTGTTTTTATTTTCCAGAATATTATATCATCACTACTTTATATTCAGATTTTGAACCAGTGGTCGGCAAACACACCATCATATTTTACTTTGTGTGAGTGAGCTGCAATCTCTCTCTTACTCAATGTAGTTAGAGAAACTTATAGTTAAAATAAGAAAATGTACGCAAATAAAAAAATTAATTAACCTATTTTGATTAATTAACCTATTTGTATAACACGATCATTATCATGTGGGCAACATTTTAAGCAAACAAGATCCTCAATCTGTTAGACCATTTCTAGTTTTATTTTTAATAAATTTTAAAGAGGAAAATGAAGACTTTCATATATACGATGTATGTTGACCCAAACATCGAATATAATTTAAGTATTTCATTCTTTGTTTTCGAATGTGAAGCTTCATTCATATTTTTTCAAATCACCGCATTTGATATCGAGTAAAATCAATCGAATTCCATATTTTGGTTTAATATTTGAAGAAGATGGACACACGCTCGACCACGATACGCTTTTCTTCTTAACTGGAGGCCATAATTCTTCAACTGTGAGAAAGAAAAATTATTCTTAACATTTTATTTTGGAAAATAAAAAAATGATTTCGATCGAAAAATTTCGATTACGAATGCGGTGATTTGGCACCAGTTGTAAGCGGTAGATTCAATTCATTTCTCATTTTTAAAACTTCTTTGATATCAACACTTTGCTTTGCATTACTACATAACAAATTCAATTATATTTTCTATTTAATCAAAAACAAAAACAAAAAAAGTTTCCAATATATTAACATATTCATTTAATTTTCTCAAATTATATGGAAATATAATGAAAACTAAAGCGCCCCGGTAGGTGAGTAGGTAGCGTGCTCGCCTATCATGCGGGGGTCGTGGGTTCGGTTCCCACCAGAGGCTTTGGTCTGTCGCTGCAAAAACCAGCCAAATGGTCTTTGTCACCCTCTTATCCCTGGGCCCAAATTAGAATACAATTTTACTTTGCATTGTAATTAATATAAACTAGCAGATTCCAGCGCTCGAAATTCGAGTGCAATATCTAGGCAGCTTTATTTTCAACTTAGCCAATTCACAAACCAACACTTTTATGGTTTATTATTCATACATATCATATGTATAATTTTATTCATGTGTTAGTAGCAACTTTAAATGCAATTTACTCAAAATAAAGGAAAAAATTTAAAAATCTGTAAATCTACAAAACGGCGAAAAAGGAATACATTTGAAATAATATACGTTTGGTCAAAATCGGGATAAAACGGTAAACAAAACATCGGTCACAGGAAATCGCCTAGCCTATTAATATTATAGATAAGTAAATAAAAAAAATTCAAAAGTTCTTGTTAAATTAATCAAAATTTTTTCTTACGATGCATTATTAATAGTTCAATTTTTCGAAAATTAGTTTAATTTTTTTATTAAACAAGAATTCACAATCAAAATTTACATTTATTCTCTCAGTGCATCTCAAACACAAAGCGTCGAATCAACCACTTCCTTCAAATGATCTTTAATTTTGCTTAATATGTGAGCGCATGAGAGCAAAACGCCGCTAATTGGTTTTGCCGACCACTGCTCTAAACGCATTGGTCATATTGAATCTGAATTCCTGTTATCTATGGTTGTCTGCAATGATATACATATCAGCTGACCATGGAAGGTATTTTAAATGCATATAGACTATTGAGTTGCCATTGACTGCTTTTTGTTCTCAATAACAGTGGTGACAACATGCATCAGAAATGCGTCAAACTTCTCTTTGTAAAGAACAAAACATCTGGTCTGGCTATAAATTTTGTTGATAAGAGATTTAAGTGTTTCTGGATTACCTTGTGTTTCAAAGTCTACACATGTTTCAACGATAATATCATGTTCAGACGGTAAAATGAACCACTTATTTCGCTCTCTGAATCTGATTGCGAACTTTGGTGTTCAGACGATTGTTCTCGTTTCATTTTCACGTTTATATTTTTTGTGCAAACATTTCATATTTCACTATTTCATATTTGCCATTTTTATTTAAATATATACTTTTTATTTGTTAAATGTTTCTATTTATTTTATGGCACACATTAATTTTTTGTTTTTTCTTTGTTTATATATTTTTGACAGCTAGTTCAGATAAACTAGCAATAATTTTTTATCAAAATTGGAGATGACAGTAAACTTTTCGTGGTTCGCAGCAAGGTTCAAAATGAACCAAGATGGTTTCCTCTCTCTATGGCGAAACATGTTGATTCGATCATGATTGGGGCGCGAACCGTGAATGAAGAGCGAACCTCGAATTTTGCTGTCCGTCTGAACATATCATAAGACTGATCGCAATTAGCTATTAGACTATGAGATTTTTCAATTTTTTGGTGCCACGAAATAAGATATAATTTAAATTTGTTTTCACAACATTTGAATTCAATAAAAATTAATAAAAAAAATCCACAAAAATAAAAAAACAATTAAATACATCCCAAACCAACCACAACAGGTGTTGACAACATTCAGATATGCTTACACACACACGAACAACTAAAGCATTGTTCATATGAAATCCGGCCGCACAAATGTTATAATATACATTTTAACAATTAATGTGATTTAATAATGTATATTTATTGTCAATTAATGTATATTTATTGTCATTCTATTAGATTCCAGCGCTCGAAATTCGAGTGCTATTTCTAAGCAACTTTATATCTCAACTTAGCCAATTCACAAACCAACACTTTTTTGGTTTATTATTATTGTGAATGAAGATAACAAACTCATTAACAAATTTATTAAACACACACATAAAAAATAAGGGAAAAAATTTAAAAATCTGTAAATCTGGTGAACAGCTAAAAAGAAATACCTTTCAAATAATATACGTTTGGTCAAAATCGGGATAAAACGGTAGAACAAAACATCGGTAACAATAAATCGCCTAGCCTATTAATATTATAGATAAGTATAAGTAAAAAGCAAATTAAACATCATGACCTAACAAACATTCTCGTTTTTGTCTTGATGGAACCCATCAACTCTTGTACAACTTTTCTATCAACCTGTGCCTCATACATATTCTAAATTTATAAAATATTTTTATTGTCCATAATAAACTATCGTTCTTCTTCTTTAATTTGCCTTCGACAATAGTCTAATGTTTCAATTATTATATGTTTTTGTATTACACCAACGGGTATCTATTAGGACAAAAATTTAATGATGAATGGTAACTCTTAATAAGTGGTAGCTAACGTTTCTTGAGGCATTCCTTTACATAAATATCCAAAGTCATAGTTGAAGACGTGACAAAGGGGGAACTCTATAGGCCACAACTGGAAATAGCTTGCCAATCCAAAAACTTTTTACCAAAGTTATCCATTTTTATACCCTATACCACTATGTGGTTTGGGTATAATGACTTTGTGCTGCTGTTTGTAACTACCGAAAATATTTGACCTAGACCCATCTCTTATTGTACTGATCGACCCAGAATCAAACTACAGAAATATAGAAATACCCTATACCATGGTTTAGAGACCCTATTTCTTCGGTCCAACTAATTGGATATAGAAAATAAGCATAAACCAAATTTGAGTGCCATTGTTATTAATTTTTTTGGCTGCAGATATGAAAAAGTTCATATCGGGTGCTATATTTAGGTCGAAAAATGGACCTATCGTGACCAAATTTGGTAAAGTTACTTATATTTTGAAAAAATATACACAAACCAAATTTGAGAAAAATCTGTGCAATATTTTTGTTTTTTATAGATTTAAGTGAAGATCGGGAAGCAGCTCTATATGGGGCCTATGACTAAGAATTGTCCTATAGGGATTATTTTTGGACTACTGATTAATAATAATAAACACATAAAAACCCAATTTGACTGAGGGCTATATGATAATTTGGATCTTATGGCAATTTATGTCGATTTCATATGGGTCATTTGTATGGGGACCAGGTCTGAACATGGACCGAATTTCACCAATAGCGTTCATCCTATGGCCGATGAAAGCTTATGTACAAAATTGCATTAAAATATATTCATATTTGCGACCTGTAGCTTGATAACAAGGTTTACATGGACACACAGACGGACGGACGGACATCGCTAAATCAACTCAGAAAGTAATTCTAAGTCGATCGCAAAAAAAAGATCAGTCTATGTCAAATATTTTTGGTAGTTACAAACAGCAGCACAAAGTCATTATCCCCAAACCACATGATGGTATAGGGTATAGTTAAATGGTGCCACTAAGTATTTATGAAAAGCTCTTGGAGTGCGACCGGTTTTTATGTGAACAATGCTTTAATGCAAATCGGAAATGTGTGCAAAAAATGTACCACTTGACATTAACATATTTCAATATAACAATAACAATATTTATAATACAAAACAACGATATATACATATTACGCGTGTTGATTACGCTCTAATTTATTTACGCGGAAATTTTTGTTTAGGGAAAACTACAATTTATTCACCTTTGATTTTTTCACACTGTCGCATAAATTATTTTAATTAAAGGGTGTCCCAAAATTCATGCAAGATTTTAATTAAAGAGAACACGGAATTTTTTTTTCTTAACATTGTTATTTTTATTGAATCTTGAAGTACACAGGATAGGGTTATGTATGGAACAGCACTATTTTGTCGTAATTTTACATTACATTTTGCCTAAATGGAACTGAATTTCGTTGATGCAGCATTGAAATTTCTTCTTAAATACACGGGTGGTGGGTTTGTTGGCGTAGACCTCTGATTTCAAACAATCCCATAAAAAGAACTCCAATAGTGTTAAATCACAAAATTTAGGTGCCAATTTTGATCACCGACTAGTAAATGTCGTATGCAGTAATTGCAGTATAGCATGTGCCACCATCTTATTGAAACTACATATCGTCCACATCAATAAAATTCAATTTAGGTAGAAAGAACTCTGCATGGTCCAACGATACCTTGAGCCCGAAATCTTTTGTTTTTGGATAAGCACATGTGGGTCCTCTGAACCCCAAATGCGGCAATTTTGCAGATTAACGAAGTCGTCAAGGTTAAACTGTGGATGATTTAGTTCGAAACATTAACAGCCAGTTGCTGATGTTTCATAGTCCATTCAACGCACTCTTTTGGCTGTGCATGATCATTGGGTTTTTGCTCTTGTGTCACTTTCAAATTTCACCAGTATCATATAGAAATTAAGAGTATCGAAACTAGTAAACTAGTGAAAAATAAATGGAGATAGTAAATGTAAATCCGCGCAAAAAGGATTGGCAAAAGGCAACAAAGTTTCCTTCTAGATCAATGCACTCTGTCCGACGTTTCGTCAATTTTTGTTATTCCTTCCAAACAATAGGATTTCTACAAGTCTTCAAAGTTGACATTGGTTTGATCAATGTGTTCACCGTTAGAGCTAAATCTCTCTCCGCTAAACCATTTATTTAAGTTTGGGTGCTTCCGCTGGGGAAGATGGCGGATGAGGTGGCAATTGGATTATATTGTCTTGACGGAAAAAGACTTATTTCTTTATCAAATGGCCGTTTATTGTTTTTCCCTTTTGAAGATAATCAATGTAAATTTTACCGCATATATAAAAAACCCGTCGCCATGACCTTCTTAGCTCATAAAACCACCTTGGACTTCTACGGCGCTGGTTTGCCCAGAGAAACCGTTGCTTACACTCCGATGTGTTGCAATGGATCCATGTTTAAGCTACCGTTATATATCATTCGTATTGCGGTTGAACAACGACGAACACCTTTTTGAAGTTGCCATACAACAGTGTTTAATGTCCCCGACATTACATTTAAAATTTTAATTTCAGAGTCATATGATATGCATTATCAATCACGCGTAGTTTCTCATAAATATTTTCGAAATACTCGGACTTTTTGATAAGTCCTCGCTAAAAAAAGCGATATAATTCATATTCGAAATCTATATATTAATACGTGAAGGTACATTTTTGTACACGTTTTTAAGCAAAATGCGGGGAAGGAGGAGTGTGAAATTTGACGTGGTTATAGTTCATATGGAGGAGAATTGCGGAATATTAAAATTTATGTAGAATGTGTGTTAAAAATATATTAAATTAATTAAAATAAAATATTAATAATAAATAATTTTATAAGAGCCTAAAGGTATGCAAATCAATTTTAGGTAATTTACAATTCATCGAATTTGAATTGTGCTAAAATTGATTAGCATTCCTATAGGCTTTTATAAAATTATTTATTAACAAATTCATTTATATATCTTCGTGTGTTCAACAAATATTTATAATGAAATTTAATGAATTTATTTAAATATACAAAAATTTTTTATATATAGATAAAACATTGTTTTTTGAATGAAAAAATAAAATTTCCTACAACTTGCACTCGAATTTCGAATGCTGGGCTATGCTAGTTTATATAAAAGTATATTGACAAAATACAAGAAAAATTAAATACATGGGAAATTAAGGATTAAATTAAATTAAAACCAAGTAACAAAATTATAGCCGGCTTAGACCGACTATACGATACCCTAAAGAAATGGTATTATATCCAATTTTGCTGAGTTTTTCATTGGATATATAAAATAAGAAGTTTTACTTTATGTGGCAAAAGCTTCAGTGTGCGAAGTTAGCCCCCCATTTTTGGAAATACAATTTTTTGAAGATTGTTCTGAATTGTTCTAGGTTTGTTCTACAATGTTCCAAAACGATGAGTTTCTAAAATATAATTTGTACCGGTAAATCGAAAAAAAAAACGAATTTTAAGCTTTGCTTTGCTTTTGGAAAAAAAAATCCCAGAACAATTCAGAACAATCTTCAAAAAATTTTATTTCCAAAATTGGGGGCTAACTTCGCACACTTCAAAAGCTTATAAGTATTATATTTGCGACCACTAGTTTGATTGCAACGGATATCGCTAGATCGACTCAAAAAGTAATTCTGAGTCAATTGGTATATTAAAAGGTGGACCTAGGTTGAGTATATTTGGTAGTTACAATCATCAGCACAAACTCATTGTACCCTCAACACATAGTGGTATAAGGTATAAACACCATGAGTACTACTGGTTTCAAAAATATCTATTCAGAGGAGAGAATTAGCATGACTTCTTTCTTAAACAATAGTAAATATGTAATTCACACAATCCTCAAACGACAACTTCCGCCTTATGAAAACTCCATGTAAAATTCGTTGGTTATGAATAAATTCTTGCTAAATCCGGAGCACAGAATGACATCTTCTTTAGATGTACTTTTTTTTGCTGGGCCACATAGTGGTGTAGGGTATAATGACTTTTTGCTGATGTTTGTAACTACCAAAAATATTTGACCTAGACCCATCTTTTATTATACGAATCGACTCAAAATCACTTTCAGAGTCGATTTAACGATGTTCGCCCGTCCGTCTGTGTGCTATGAATACAAAAGTTGGTCGTACCAGTGTATTTTTTGCGTGAGCTTATTTGCTGTTTATACTGACAGAAAAAGGAAACGGTATAGTTGACACGAGTTCTTATATACTTATAAAAAAGGGTTGAGACATAATGCTCTTAATTGTTAAATTATATTAATACCTAAAATCTTTTTTTTTTGTCAGGTACATTTACATAGTATTTTTCAAAAACATTAATAGTCGGAACTTGAGTTATATAGTTTAAATACCTGACAAAATGGGAAAAATTTAAATAATAGGTAAATGTGGACGGTCAGTGTGGAATATTTCATCAAGCTATGTAACATGCCTGTAAAGAATTGTATTGTTAACTAGTAAAGCATATTTTATAACTCGGTAGTATTCATCATATACTTATGGTTAATTCCTATGTTACTTTTTTACCACTTAAGAAAAATATCTAATACACAAATAGGAACAAACAAGTCCTTATCACTTACTGAGTCGATTTTGCGATGTCCGTCCGTCCGTCTGTGTGTCCATGTAAACCTTGTAATCAAACAACAGGTCGCAAGTATGGAATATATTTTGATGAAATTTAGTATATAAGCTTCTGTGGTGAAAATCGGTTCATGTTCAGACCTAGTCCCCATACAAATGACCCATTTGACATCGACTTAAATTAATATCCAAATTACCATGTAGAAAGAAAGAAGACGATAGTTACACGAAAGATGGCCGTGAAAGGGCAGAGTTGTTATTAAGGACACACTTTCTAGGAAGTGTGGCAGTAGACAACGAACGGTCGAGTAACAGTCCAAGAAACCCTAGTCGGGAAAATAGGCAAAGAGAAATTTGTTCCAGGGAAAGACTAGAAGGGACTTTAAGCACATTTCAACCCTACAAGTCCCCCGGAACGGATGGGATTTTTCCTGCCTTATTACAAAAGGGCCTAAAGGAAATTTTACCATTCTTAATAAATATCGGGCGTAGCAGCTTCGCCTTGGGCTATATACCAGAGGAATGGAGAAGGGCAAAAGTGGTGTTCATACCCAAAGTGGGGAAGAAGGACACTGCTCATCCAAAATCCTTCAGACCAATAAGCGTAACATCTTTCATGTTAAAAAAACACTTGAAAAAGTCGTGGACAACTATCTAAGATGTGGGATACTACAACAGATGACTTTGCATCCAAACCAGCATGCATACACAGCGGGCAGATCAACAGAGACCGCTCTTATCAACCTAGTGGAAACCATTCAAAAATCACTAGATGAGAAGGAAATAGCAGTTTGCGCATTCCTAGATATAGAAGGAGCCTTTGATAACACTTTACATGATGTAATAGAAAGGACATTAAACCGAAGAGGGGTAGATTCAGTGACATCAACATGGATGGTAGAAGTTCTTAACACGAGATCAGCAGAAACATCAGCAGAAGGGGAAACCATAGCAGTCAACACAACCAGAGGATGTCCACAGGGAGGGGTTCTTTCGCCTCTAATGTGGAGCCTGGTTGATGATGGACTATTAATGGCACTGTCGGAGGCCGGTATAGAATGTCAAGGGTACGCGGACGATATAGTCGTAATAGCGAGAGGCCAATTCGAGGAAATCCTTTGTGACATTGTGACAAAGAGGGCTGAGAACTATCAATCAATGGTGCAGGGCAACAGGACTGAACATCAATCCGACAAAGACCACAATTATACAATTTACCAAGAGAAGAAAACTTTCAAGATGGAAGGCGATTCAGATTCTAGGAGAAGTCATCGAAACAAAGACAGAGGTGAAATATCTGGGCATAGTACTAGACAGCAAGTTCACATGGAAGGCACATGTCAACCATATTACAGAGAAAGCCAAGCGTGCTACAATGATGTGTAGAAGGGTAGCCGGGTAGAACCTGGGGATGTAAACCAAGCATCCTATACTGGATGTACTCCATGATGGTCCGTCCAATCGTGACCTACGGAGCTATTGGTGGGCCAAAAGGACAGAGTTAAAATCAACTCAAATGGAGCTAAGTAGAATACAAAGACTACCGTGTATTGCGATAACGGGGGCAATGAGGACATGCCGAACGGCAGCACTTGAAGTACTCTTAGACCAAAGCCCACTACATGTAGTGGTGCAAAAGAAAGCTCTGGCAACGGCAATCAGGATAAAGGGGGATAAACCTATAACCAGGCTTTATGAAGGGCAATGGAACCGAAGAAGTCAAATTAAAGATTACTTCCTCCTGGATTGTCCAATGGACAGGACTGAGAAGCAATACGACTTCAAGAAATACTTTGTTACAAAACTTAGTAATAAGAAGGAATGGAGTAGTTCAAGTGCAGCATATTCTTTAAAAGAGGATACGATCAAATGGTACGGGTCAAAGACCGAAGATGGAACAGGGGCGGGAGTCTCTGGGCCTAGAACCAATTACTACGAATCAATGGGAATACACACGAGTATTTTCCAGGTAGAAATTTATGCCATCGATAGATGTGCACAGATTAACTTAAATAGAAAGTACAAAAGACGGGACATAACCATACTATCAGATAGTCAAGCTGCTATTCGAGCATTAGGCTCCTATGTAGTAAACTCTAAGTTAGTATGGGACTGTCTGCAGAGACTGAATGAACTAGGCAAACACAATAAAGTCAGCCTTTGTTGGGTCCCGGGGCATATTGGGATCCAAGGAAATGAACAAGCAGATGAGCTTGCCAGAAAGGGAGCTTCCACAAAGCTAATGGGGCCGGAACCATTTTGTGGAATAGGAAAAGGAGTATGGGAAGGCATACTCAGACAATATGAAAATCATATCAGACAAGAGCTTTTCTCGAGCCACTTAGGCTTAAGGCAATCCAAACTCTTGTTAGGCAACTACAACAATAAGAGATTTTGGGTCATAATCGGGATTTTAACCGGTCACTGTAGGCTTAGGGAGCATCTGAGCAAGTTAGGAATTGAGGCGAACCCCATGTGCAGATTCTGCGATGAGAAGACAGAATCACCAGAGCACATACTGGGGGATTGTGGAGCTATAATGCATAAAAGGAAAAAGCACCTGGGTTCTTTCCAAATACCAGGCAGCGAAATAAGTTCACTGGAACCAATCAACATCCTCGAATTTCTGAGGGCTTCAGCGGTGGGTGAGATTTTATAGGGACAAATTATTAGCAGAGGGCGGTACAATAGATCACTTGGTCGCAGTACTTTCGACACCTCTTTATACAATTACAATTACATTACATTACCATGTAGATCTTGGTCAAATTGGGTTTGTGTATGGTTATTACATCCAGTAGTCCAAAAATAAACCCTATAGGACAATTCTTAGTCATATCCCCCATATGAAGCTGCTTCCCGATCTTCCACTTAAATCTATCAAAAAACAAAAGTATTGCACAGATTTTTCTCGTATTTGGTTTTTGTATGTTTTTGAAAAAAATAAGTCACCTTACCAAATATGGTCAGGCTCGGTCCATTTTTCGACCTAGTCTCCATATAAATATAGCATCCTATATAATGTTTTTCATATTTTAAGGCAAAAAAAATAAATAATTAAATAATTCCTCTCATATTTGGTTTATGCTTATATTCTATATCTAATTAGTTGGATATAAGGGATAGGGTCTCTAAACTCTTGGTATAGGGTATCGTAGAGTCGGTCTAGACCGACTATAATTTTCTTACTTGCTTTATTTTAGACTCTGAAAGTGTTTATTAATGAAATTTCCTTAGATTCTTTGGACCGAATTTTTTTAAAACATACAGTTTCTTAAGAATTCTCTATAAGCTTTTATATAAATAAATAAATCTCCTGAAATTGTTTATGACTTGTCTTATGGATTCTCAGGAGTTTTTCCTCTTCAATCAATAACTTTGTATGAATAAATTTAAATATTTACCAAAAAATTTGCAATTTTAATGCATCTGTCTTCAGCTAAATTTAAATTTATTTTGTTTTTTTCCTTCTCTCAAGATTTCTTTAAATAGAATAATATTATTTCAGGCAAAGAGTTCTTCTTTTTATCTTATTACTGTCTTTTTTTTGTTTTCGTAAAAAAAAAAAACAAAGTATTGATTTGGTTTAGTTTGTTTTTGTTGCATTTCATAAAAATTGTTTCCACAGCCAGAAGAAGAAATGTATTTCGTATGGCCAGCTCGTATTAGCATTTACCATTTAACATTAACTTTATGGATCGACTGATTTGACTGGCTGACTTGGCCATGAAATGCCAGCCATTCAACCAACCAAGCGAACAACTTTGCTAATGCCGATAAACGATGTTCTGTATATGCTGTTTGTTGTTTCTGCTGTTGTTGTATGTCATTGTCTGATGCCTGATGTTGCTTTCAATGCTCTGCATTTTTTTCTGTGCTGTGTTTAGTTTTTCCTTTATCCAAGTAAATATTTAGTTTAACATCACGAGAGTTCACGCATTGAATTTGCAATATTTATAGCTTTTTGTTCAGACCAGTGAAATGGAAAACGCATTGAATGCTACATGGAGTTGTATTCTCGCTCGAATATTTAAAAATGTTACATTTGAGTTGAATTAAAGAAATGTTCAATAAATATTTTCAGATGACTAAATTAAATGCTAAATATTTTTTAATGAAAGTTGAGCCGCAATGATTTCTTAATACTACATTAAACTGAGCAGTAATTTTTTAAATAAATCCGTAGTTTTAAATTAACTTGCAATGTAAGAAGTCGCTGCTCACATTTTGCTGATTAAAACAATATTTTCCACTTCGTTGTCTTTTTAAATAGTAAATTATTTTTTCTTATTTTCTTATTTTCTTAATGTTACGGGTGTGACCATGATACTCCCTTTTTTGGTTATATAAAATTTACAATTTAAAAAAATGATGTGATGCCCAAGTATGTTAATTTAAAAAACGTTTAATAACAGATAGACACTGAAAGAACAAGTTTTCTGGTCAGAATGGCCATTGGGCGTGTTTTAAAGAATTATAACTTTCAATTATTTTGATGTAGTTAATTGTTTAAAATATTTTTGATTGTATTAAATACTTACTATCTGCAAAAAACAATTTTTTCTTACGACAAAACTTTTTAGAAAATGTGACGGGTGTGACCTCTTTGTGTGACCGACGTAGTATGAAAATTCGAAAAGTTTGAAGAAATAAAACTTTTTATCAGGGTTGGCATGATTTAATCATTTTGATTTAAATCATGATTTAAATCATGATTTAATCAAATGATTTTTTCGATAAAAATCAGTGATTTAATCAAATATATTTATTTTTTTTTTTTCACAAAAATATATTTTTTTTACAGAAATTAACAAAAAACAAACAAATATATACATGTTAAAGACAGGAATCGTTGACATCTGAGAAATCAATATCATTATTATAATGCTTAAACAAAAACACCAGCTTTCCAGCTTTTTGAATTCCCAGTCGGTTTCTTAATTTACTATGAACAATGCCAAATGTAGAAAACACTCTTTCGACAGCAGCTGAAGAAGCTATCGCCCCAAACAATTGCTTAACAATTTGAAAAATCGTAGAGTATTCTACTTCGGTAAATATGTTCTTCTGTGAAATCCACCACTCTAATGGTGTTACATTTTTTAACACTGCTGGTACGAACATCATACTTTGGAATGGTTTTGATTTTGACTTAAGTTTTACTATCAATGGTAGCAAAACTGAACCATCATAGTGATTTTGTGCTTCCTCCAACGCACTTTCTTCTTCTATATCTGTAAGTGTGAATTCTGTTTGGGTTGGGTCTAATAAAAATGCCAAAAAGTGACTGGGAGTCATTGCTTGTTGATACCTCTTTTGAAACTTCGACATTTGGCTGACATTTATATCAGCATCATCAAATTTAGCTTCAAGTTTCTTCCAAGCCGTTACCGCTGTAGACAGATTTGCATTATTCCTTTGTAAAGTATCCAGTGCTACAGATATTGGCTTCAAAATTAAGAGAAAATCTTCCACTGATCGCTTTATGACCATGTTTTCAACTTTTGTCCTAATATCAGAATCGATAACGTCCCTATTTTCTTCACACACTTTCAGTAGCTTCTGCCACTCCGACAAAAAAACTTCGAAACAGTCAGATACAGTATTCCAACGAACATCTTTTGGCAGCACTAATGCTCTACCTCCTTCTGCTTTGTACAATGCGCTAGCTGCATGATTGTTTCGGAAGTATTTAACTATTTGCACTACGTGTTCCTTGATAATGCCAATTTCGAAATCTTTGGAAAGTAAGTTCAACAAGTGTGCTGAACAGCCGTATGTGATTATGTCGCTTTTTTTTAAATCGTTCCGCATTTTAGCCATATTGTAAGCGTTGTCGGTGACCAAACTTGCCACATTGCAATTGTACTGAGACTTCAATTTTTTTATTAAAACTTCACAAATTTCAGTAAGATATTCACTAGTGTGCGGTTTTCCTGTTGTATCCACCGATTCAAAGAGGATCACTTCACTTTGCTCAGTAGTAATAGCAGCACAAATTACCGGTTCATTATGAACGTTTGACCAACCGTCAACAGACATATTGACAAAACTATCAAATAGCTTAGAGAAGCACTGTTCTCTTTCTTCATGGTATATTTCATCCAATAATTTGCCTGAGATATCCTTCCGAGATGGGGGGATATAACCTGGACGCAATAATGAAAGAGCTTTTTTTACTTGTGGATGTTCGATAGATCTGAAACTACAGTTGGTGGCAAACATAGACCTTGCTATTTGTAGGTCAAGCTTTTTTTTCATAAATGTGGGCGTTTTTACAATAAACGGACTTAAACTATTTCCAGATAGCTCCTTTTTTTTAAGAGATGGTGCCGCGCATTCGTCGCCTTTACCAGAAGAACATACAGAGGTGGTAGGTTCAGAAGGTGGCGCAGATTCTGAAAAATAAATATTTTTTATTCCAAAAATACAATGGTGAAAACTGCATTAACTTACCTGTAACTTCATCATCGTCATCCGGAATATTATTTTTGCATTTTTCATAATGGCTTTTCATCCGCTTCACCAAACCTTGCATTTCTTTTTTACAATTTTTGCATATCGCTCGACAGCCAGTTTTAGAAGTCTGTTTTATTGTGAAATGCTCCCAAATCACATCCTTATAGCGAGGCATCTTTGTAAATATTAAATTAATTTATTCAAGCACACCGCACAACAATATCAACAGGCAACAAAAATAAACGATTCTTACTATCGTTCAACACAGTCGTTCGCTTTTCAGAACGCACATTCTTTCTTTTCTTTCATCAAATACGCAAAGTTTACAAAACCGGGATTCCCCATTTCTTTTACAGCCAGTTTTATCTCAAAATATAATTAAACTCAGAGTTGCCACTGTGGTAAAAATCCACCAAAGTTGGTGGAAAACTTTTAGTTTGGTAGAGACATGGATTATTTTTCGGTGTGGTCGATTTTTTTTTGAGGAAAGTTGTAGCAAAATCGAAAAAATCAAAAAAATCAAAAAAATCGCAAAAAATCACAATTTTGTATGGATTTTTTGAAAAAATCTGATTTTTTGATTTTTTCCGAAAAAATCATGATTTTTTCCAACCCTGCTTTTTATTAACTTTGGTTATATAACCAATATAAAGATAAACGTATAAGAAAATAATAAAACAGCAGATTACTGCAGGCGAGTATGTTTAAAAATAATAATAATAATAATAATAATAATAATAATAATAATTCAGATAAATATGTACAGTACACATACACAGAGACTGAATGTGCTCTTTTAAAGTTATGCATTTTGTGCCTTTTGTTTAAAAAAGAACTAAAAAAGAACGTATTTTTTGGATCCGTAAAACGGCAATGTTACTCAATTTCTTTTGTTCTGCTAGATATTTTAAACACATATTAAAAGGAGTTGCCCGCAACAAGGCTAACATTTGGCTGCAGCTGATTATAAGACCAATTTCCAATGTGGCACTCTGTAACGGTCATGGTTAGGTATCTTATTTTGATTTTTTACATGACTGCCAGTTGATGGATGTTTTTCGATATTTTCGTCAATTATTCCAGGTACTTGTCAACTGATATCGACCCTCAGAAAGAAGCAGTTGATATTTTCCATGCTTACTGGCCACCAGAAATTCCGAAGATATGTCTTTGAATAGTTGCTTAATACCAGTAATTCTTTTTAATGGACTGTGAAGAAATACTTGTTTAACTTTACTGACTGCCTTTTTAATGAATACTGTGATTTGATATTCATCCTTTTCCGTTTCTTGATCTCGATCATTTCTTCTTTTTTCTTCCAATATGTCTGTATCCATCATCATTTTCTAAAAATCTCTTCTTTTTCTATCCTTTTCGCTCCCAAAAGATAAATGAAGTTCATATTTTTCTTTATTATACCCTCCACACCTTAGTGGCAGAGGGTATATATAGCTTTATCATTCCGTTTGTAACGCATCGAAAAACTAATTTCCGATCCCATAAAGTATATATATTCTTGATCCTTATCACAGCTCGAGTCGATATAGCGATGTCCGTCTATCCGTCTGTCCGTGTGTCTGTTGAAATCACGCTCATTCACAAAAAAAAAACCATTTTGCTGGGTAAGTTTACAATAATATCATTTGCCATAATTCCCAGCAGGTTGGTATTGAAAATGGGCTAAGTTGGGCATCATTGTGCTTAGATACGAGCAAAAATATGTAGATACCTCTAAGAAAAACATAAAACCCAGTGTGTTTGTTGTAATATTTTAGTGTTTGAACATAATAGTTGTACAACAACATTCACGGTTCAAAAAAGCGACAAAAAGGATGCACCCATACCAACAAACACAACTACCATGACCTATGTTAGTAGTATTGCCTCATATTTTTTTTATCGTTATCACGTTATAATAAAAAAAAATCGCCAATATGAAAGAAGAAATGAAAACGAAAAATGGAAAATCAAAAATGGAAAATGAAAGATGGAAAATGAAAAATGGAAAATAAAAAATTAAAAATGGAGAATGGAAAATGGAAAATGAAAAATTGAAAATGAAAAACGGAAAAAGAAAAATGTAAAATGGAAAATAGAAAATTAAAAATGAAAAATGAAAAATGGAGAATGGAAAATGAAATATGGAACATGGATTATGAAAAACGGGAAATGGAAAATGAAAAATGGAAAATAGAAAATGAAAAATGGAGAATGGAAACTGAAAAATTGAAAATGGAAAATAGAAAATGAAAAGTGTAGAATGGAAAATGAAAAATGGACAATGAAAAATGGAAAATGAAAAACGGAAAATGGAAAATGTAAAATGGAAAATAGAAAATGAAAAATGGAGAATGGAGAATGGAGAATGGAAAATGGAATATGAAAAATGGAATATGAAAAACGGGAAATGGAAAATGAAAAATTGAAAATAGAAAATGGAAAATGAAAAATGGAAAATGGAAAATAGAAAATGAAAAGTGGAGAATGGAAAATGAAAAATGAAAAATGGAAAATGAAAAATGAAAAATGGAAAATGAAAGATGGAAAATATAAAATAGAAAATGCAAAATGAAAACTGAAATGAAAAATGGAAAAAGAAACATCAAAAATGAAAAAATGGAAAATAAAAATGAAAAATGAAAATTGAAAATTGAAAAATGAAAAATTGAAAAATAAAAAGTAACAATGAAAAATTATAAATGGAATTTGGAAAATGAAATTTGAAATAATGAAAAATTAAAAATTAAAATTGAAAAATTAAAAATGAGAAATAGAAAATGACAAATGAAAAATTGAAAATTGAAAATAAAAATGAAAAAAGAAAAAGGAAAAACGAACAATGAAAAATTAAAAAAGGAAAACGGAAAATTAAAAATTAAAAATTAAAAATTAAAAATTAAAAATTTAAAAATTAAAAATTAAAAATTAAAAATTAAAAATTAAAAATTAAAAATTAAAAATTAAAAATTAAAAATTAAAATTAAAAATTAAAAATTAAAAATTAAAAAATTAAAAAATTAAAAATTAAAAATTAAAAATTAAAAATTAAAAATTAAAAATTAAAAATTAAAAATTAAAAATTAAAAATTAAAAATTAAAAATTAAAAATTAAAAATTAAAAATTAAAAATTAAAGATTAAAAATTAAAAATTAAAAATTAAAAATTAAAAATTAAAAATTAAAAATTAAAAATTAAAAATTAAAAATTAAAAATTAAAAATTAAAAAATAAAAATTAAAAATTAAAAATTAAAAATTAAAAATTAAAAATTAAAAATTAAAAATTAAAAATTAAAAATTAAAAATTAAAAATTAAAAATTAAAAATTAAAAATTAAAAATTAAAAATTAAAAATTAAAAATTAAAAATTAAAAATTAAAAATTAAAAATTAAAAATTAAAAATTAAAAATTAAAAATTAAAAATTAAAAATTAAAAATTAAAAATTAAAAATTAAAAATTAAAAATAAAAAATTCAAAATTAAAAACTAAAAATTAAAAATTAAAAATTAAAAATTAAAAATAAAAAATTAAAAATTAAAAATTAAAAATTAAAAATTAAAAATTAAAAATTAAAAATTAAAAATTAAAAATTAAAAATTAAAAATTAAAAATTAAAAATTAAAAATTAAAAATTAAAAATTAAAAATTAAAAATTAAAAATTGAAAATTAAAAATTAAAAATTAAAAATTAAAAATTAAAAATTAAAAATTAAAAATTAAAAATTAAAAATTAAAAATTAAAAATTAAAAATTAAAAATTAAAAATTAAAAATTAAAAATTAAAAATTAAAAATTAAAAATTAAAAATTAAAAATTAAAAATTAAAAATTAAAAATTAAAAATTAAAAATTAAAAATTAAAAATTAAAAATTAAAAATTAAAAATTAAAAATTAAAACTTACTAGCTAATTCATATAAATACATTTTAAAATTTGTTTTTTTTTTAAATATTAATATCAGGAAATTTTTAGTCAAGAATCAAACTTTGGGTGTTATAATGAAATTTAAATTTCATACCGGCAACAGTTTTAAAATGATAGCCATATCCAATATTGGTTGCAATATTGAGTTTAAGATAAAGGTGGAGGGTATGAAAGATTCGGCCCAGCCGAATTTAACACTCTTACTTGTTGTCATTAAGTTTCTTCCTTTGTTGCCGGCTTTTATTTGTGGCATCTATTGAAAAAAATCGCACATTAACTATATAATCGAATATTAAAATGAACGTTCACAAAATTTGACTATATTATTCATTGTTCTTACTATGTTATTGTTGGAAAGTGTTTATTATGTAAACTAACAATATTAAAAAACTTTTTTAATTTGTACTGTGACAGGTTTAACCGAACATTTTAATATTTCAATTAACTCATGAAACTCTTATTACAAGACATACAAAGCCGAAACTTCAACAAAAAGCTAACAAGAGCGTAGTCTTTTCAGAGATAACGACTTTTAACAATGAAGAGAAAGGGAATATAAAAAAACATAAAACTAAGTCAAAAAATTCAACACATAGTGTTCATTATACATATGCACATTTTAAAGTGTTGCCAAATAGATAAAAAAAACTTATAATTTTTTCCGTTTGTTCATAAGTCTTACTCTCTTCTAGACATCAATCGACCGATTTTTAATAAAAATAAGTAAATTATCTTTTTTTTTCTGTATGGGGCTGTTTTAAGTGGAATTACCCGTATCCTTTTTCAAACGTTCATAAATTAATTCAATCAAGAATTCATTCCATTAATGTGATTCATGAAACTTTGTTCATTTAATGAATTCTTTTCTGATTTAAATTATTTCAAAATCATTGAATAAATTTCAAAAGCATAAATCAGTGTTTTAAGTAAAAGACACAAATTAAATAAATTTAAATTATAACAACTCATTCCAAATATAATTTAGTTTTGCGAACAGTGGTAACTTTTCCATTGCTTTGAAAATAATAAGTTCTTTGGATGTAGTCAATAGAAATTAATTATGAAACTAATACCATTGAATATATCAAGTATCAAATAGAAATGCAGCTAATCCAAATTAAATAATACTGTTACTACAAATTGAGAAATTAAAAAATATGTGGAAATAAAAAAATTTGTATAAGACACTGATATTGCTAAAAGGATAGTCTATAATATTAATAGGCAAGGCGATTTCTTGTGACCGATGTCAGTTTCACAGTTTTACCCCGATTTTGACAAAGAATTTATCATTTGAAAGGTATTTCTTTCTAGCTGTTACCCAGATTTACAGATTTTCATCGTCTGGAATATTTTTTGGAGTTATGTTATACAAAATTATACAATGCAATGTGTGAGTTTATTAAATTTGTTAATGTGTTTGTTTTAATGTGTTGAGTTTGTTTTCTTAATAATGTGTTGTGTTTGTTTTCTTATTTAAAATGAGTTGAATTGTGAAGCATACCTATAGTGTCTTTACTAAATGAAAAAATAAAATTTCCTAGAATTTGCACTCGAATTTCGAGTGCTGGAATCTGCTAGTTTATATTAAAATATGTAGAGCTGATATTGAGTCAATTGATAAAGGATTATATTGGAGAAAAAATTATAGCTATATAATAATTAACAAATACCTTTACTAGACTAGAGAGATTTTACCTTTCTTTATAGTGCTTCCCAATGTACGATTTTGTATTAAAAATGTATGCGATGTAAGTACTGACTTTGGTGGATAACTGGATGAAGTTTGGTTGATTTCGCCAACTACATTTATTAGTCCCAGGAGTTAAGTATGAACTAGAACATTACTCCTACATTGGATACATTAAAGACCTCACCTTAGAACCTTTCCCGAAACTTAGGGTACTTATGGTCGTCGGCCATATTTAGGCTCGACTACTTAGATTAACAAGAACCTACACACTGGGACCAGTTTGATCTTTTAAGCATCCTCGGGTTGTCCCATAAATTAGCGCACCTTAAAAGAAAATAAGTTTTTGGCATATGATTAAATATGTGCCGGGAGATGCTGTGTATGCGCCAAGTGCTGTGAGATTTTGTTGCACCTGGTCACTCCAAAGGAGATTGGGTCGCTCCTTTCTACGTTGCCCACCGATGTGTCATTCATTCATTATATGCATTCAAAGCTGGAGAGTCGTTATCCATTTGCGTAACATGTCTGAGTCATCGCAGTCGTTGGATTTACATTGAGTGAAAACTACGTGGCCTCACATAGAGATGGCGTAACAAATGAACATTTTTTTCGTTTATTCAGTAGGGCCAACTGTTGTGTCAAATTTTTATGACATTTCATAAAGTAGAAAAAAGTTACCGTTATAAAAATGATGCGTCTTTTAAAGTTTGAGAAAAAATGGATTGCAAAGACTTTCGTGTTTTAATTAAACATTGTTTTTTGGTGAGAAAAATACTGTCGGATGCAATGAATGGATTGATAAACATTATGGTGAATCTTCGCAGTCATATTCAATGGTTAAAAGGTGATATTCCGAATTTAAACGTGGTCGGAGGAACACAAATTATGCAGATAGTCCTGGTCGTCCAAATGAGGCAGTCACCGAAGAAAACGTAGAAAAAGTACATCAGGTTATATTGGATGATCGGAAGATTAAAGTGAGTGAAATTGCTGGCATCATACAGATATCAACAGATCGAGTCGCCATATATTATATGAGCATTTAAATATGAAAAAGCTTTTTGCTCGATGGGTGCCGCGAACAAAAACTGAAACGTATTCATGAATTAAGTATGTTTTGGAGATGTTTTAAGTAAATTCAACTGAATTTTGGATTCATTACTATACACCGGGGTCCAATAGATTGCCGAGTGGTTACAAGCGTGCTAAAGCCGACCAAGCCGACAATCGACTGGAAAGGCCAGTGACCAGTGTTTGTTGGGATGTACGTGGTATAGTAATATTGATTACTTGGAGAAAGGAAAGAAATAACTGCCAAGTACTATGTTGAGTCATTGGACAGACTGGATGAAGAAATTCGGAAAAAGACCCCACTTAAATAAGAAAAAAATCTTGTACCATCACGACAATGCACCGGCGCACTCATTTGCTTTGGCTTCAGAAAAATTTAAGTCTTTACACTACGAATTGTTTCTCCACCCCACGTATTCTCCAGATTTGGCTACCAGCTATCATTATTTATTACCAAACTTGAAAAGATGGCGCCAGGGAAAGAGATTTTTCACAAATGGGGAATTCATATCAGAGACGGATGCCTATTTGGAAGAGTTACAAATCGCGTTTTCTCAAAGGTATTAAGATTTTAGAGGATCGTTGGAAGAAGTGCATTTCACTTGACGGAGAATACGTTGAAGAATAAAATTGATTTCAAATCCAAAAAATAGTGTTTTCATTAGTAAGCGACGGAGTTTTCACTCCATGTTTGTCGGCGTATAGCTCCTACAGCACATAGTTCATTCTAATTCACGTTCCATAGTAAAAACGTATATTGCCGTATATTTTACAGATAATATTTCTCTCGAACAGTGCCAGAAATAACTCGTCTTTTAGTTGTCGATGTTTCGGCACCATACATGAAGAAGGGTAATATGAGGATCTGTGAAGTATAATCACCCGAGAGTCTACTTTCTCAATTGCATACTAAGTCCAAAATAGCATTGATTGGCAAAAGTTATTCTCCTCTTAATCTCAAATCTGACTTCATTGTTGTTATTGACACTTACATCTAAATAAATGAAGTCTTTCACAACAATGGTCTGCTACACGAAATGCAACATTTCGTTTTGTCCTCATTTACATGAGTTTTGAATTCTTTTTGAGTTTTGCAAATGCTTTACTTACTGCCTGCATTTTGCAACCAATTATGTTAATTTCATCAGCAATGCAAGCAGCATGATAATTTTGTAACTAATATCTGTGATTTTAGTTTGCGTTTCTTGAAAAATTTTTTCCATCAGCAAGTATAAGAATTCACACGATAAGGCATCACCCTGCCTAAAACCTCGCACAGTATTAAAGGGGTCGGAGAGTTTTCAAAACTTAAAACTTTTCTCCTATCGGAGTATCAAGTGCAGTTTCGTAGTCGACCAGTTGATTTGTTTCCTATCAGGTTGTTGATGAATGGCTTAATTCGTTCACATATAATGCTAGAAAGAATCTGGTATGCAATTGAAAGTAGACTTATTCCACAGTAATTAGTGCACATAGTAGGGCCTCTTTTCTTGTGGATAGGGTAAAGAACACTGAGGTTCCAATAATCGGACATGTATTCCGCAGAACATACAGTGACTTCTAAAACTGTTCATAGAAACATAGAATTTAGAATTTCTTTCAATAAAAGTTCTTAATAACGACAATTTATTAATCTTTTTTTTTATTGAATTCAGTATTTATTGTCTTAAAAAAGTGATAAAAAGCTAAACTAAAAAAATTGTTTTCTTAAAATATAAGTAAAAAACAAATAGATTTTTGTGAGCACTTTTGTGAGTTTGTGAACATTGCCTTACATTAATTATTAAAAATGTTATTTTATTATTTAATATGACCATCTTTAGCTTTGATGACAAGCTGAAGCCTTTTTGGCATACCATTTATAAAATTTCATAAAATTAACCTATCTTTTTTGGACCATTCCTCATTCGCCACTGCCGAAAGCTCCTCTAGAGTTTTCGGAACTGAACTTCTCGTTATAATTTTTTTTTTTTTTTAAAGATATTCCATAAATTTTCTATTCGATTGAGGCCGGCGATTGGGGGGCCACTTATTATCCTGCATACAAAAGGTGACACCTGGTTCACAACCAAAAACTTCGACGCTAGGCAGGTAGGAATCTCTAAAAATTTCAATATAATCAATTTTGCGAAGGATTCCTAACTTTTCTCCTTGCAAGAAACTCCAGATCATTAAGGAACCTCCTCCAAATTTCATTGTCTCATCGGAG
Organism: Cordilura impudica; assembly: GCA_963682025.1. Taxonomy (NCBI): domain Eukaryota; kingdom Metazoa; phylum Arthropoda; class Insecta; order Diptera; family Scathophagidae; genus Cordilura; species Cordilura impudica. The sequence goes on along the minus strand of OY821521.1, from coordinate 152,300,875 downwards.
CCTAATCGATTTCTTTTCGATTCGTTGGCCTATGTTACTAGGTTCCACTGCTCAACCATCCAATCCACATGTTCTTTTGCGAATTTAAGACGAGTGACCCGGTGCTTGGTTGATAAAAGCGGCTTCTTAAGTGAGGCATCTACGAATTGCCTGATTGGAGACATCAATTTGTGGAGATTCCCTTAGTTCCTTATTGGCATCTGTAGCTTTCTCAACGTCTCCTGACAGTACAAGACGCCTTACCATTATCTTTGTATGTGGATTGAGTTCGGGTTGCCGTCCAACTTTATTATTTTTAATGATTGCACCGATATTTTTCCGGAGCTTTGAAGCAAACCAAATAAACACACCATATTTTCTTTCAATTTCACGTAGCGGACTTGCCACTTAAAATATCGTTTTCTATATCTTTTTCAATTTCAGTTGGAATAACTTTAGGCATGGTTATTCCGACTAAAACAATTGATAGTTATATTTCAACTTAAAAAATATTTATATTCCAAATATCTTAAAATAAAATATGACTATTTTTAAATTGTTTTGATGATTTATATTTAATGCAACTACACGTAAGTCACTGTATTTGGCATATGAGATGGTACATGCATATTTACTAACTCTTCGCCACCAGTTGTAAACAGCTAAGCAGGCAAGCCATCAGCGACAACGGCTTTCTTATTCCTTAACCGGGCTATAGCTGTTTGTACCTCTATATAGTCGGGCGGCGGTATGTCGATGCCTTCATTGTTGATTAACGTTTCACGTTCAAGTTCTCCACTTGCGGAATTATTCTCTGCTTCTTCCACAATAGTAGTGTTCATTGTGCGTCGATGACAATATCAACGTTATTATCTCTATATGAAGATGCCCAACACTTAAATCCTTCAGTTTGATAATTTCATTCCTGTCATGGTGCTCCTTAATTGCATCCAACTCCCGCCTTTCTCGTTGCTGTTTTTTACATCTGAAAAGGCGTGCTTCATTCTTTCTCTTATCATCTCGCATCAGCATTCTTGTGTAACAGCGCTCTGCTCGGTATGCAAAATTTTTCTCTACAGGGGCGTCGCGGCATTTAGTTGTACCACTGGTTTCTTCGAGTTCTATCGTAGGCGAGTACCTCTCCAGCAGTACGAATTGAATTGGAGATAGGTGTCCGTTATTCGCCGATACGGGAATTCGAGCATTTTCTTGGAGCATTTTGGATAGTCAAGTTGAATATCTGCTATCTGTTGTGATTGCAACTTTGTCATATCTAGTTTTCTTCTTCCTCTGATATGGGGACAACAGAGTTGCTTTGATAGAATCTATTACTAACTGCGAAGTCGCCTAGCCCCATTCCGTTAAGGGTTTTTCATGGAAGCTAAATTTTCTGATAGTAGGAGCAAACACATTCTCCTTCCCATAGTTGAAATTGAAATCGCCAAGTACAATTTTAATGTCATGTTTCGAACAGCAGTCGTAGAGTTCGTCGATTCGATTTTAGAAATGATCCTTGACCTCTTCGTCTCTTCTTCCGTTGAAGCGTTGGCACATACTAGGCTAATTTTGAAGAAGTTGACCTTGATGTGTAATGTTGAATTTCGTTCATCAACAGGTGTAAAACCGATGACAAGGTTGCGCAGGCGGCTGATTACTACAAAACCGCAGCCGAACTCGTAACTTCCTTCATGAGAGCTATAATAAATGTCGCAAGTTGCATTTTTAGAGCACCCTTGTCAAGTCTTCATATATCCAGAATTGCAGTGATGTCAGCTTTATAGTTTTCGAAGACATTTATCAGTTGGACAGTTGCACCTTGTCTATAGGGGGTTCTAACATACCAAGTGTAAATCCGTAAATAGTGATCCTTTATATGTTTGAGGTGTTCGTTATCAAAGGGGATCGATTTGATTCCTTTTGTTTTGCATCTATATAAGTACGTATAAAATATGGTACCATACAGTCGGCCTAGACGTATCAACGTAATGGTTTACAGCTGGCCTTTTGCAAATTTTAATTATATCGAGTTTTAAATTGCATTCGTTAATAAATATTTAATGGCGAAAAAAAATAATCATATGTTTCCATGAGTTGAACAGGAATTTAAACAGTTTCCCTCTAAAATACGGGTTGATTGCTTTTATTTTAATTAAATAATATCATTTGTTTAAGATTATTACCGATTATTTAACAAAATAACACACTTAGTTGATTTAAGATAAAAAAAAAAATATATAAAATTATTGCCTGCGAATTTATGCGCAAATAATTAAATTTCATGTATAATTTATAACATTTTTTACACAATAGTTTTTATGTTAGAAAAAAATTTCAAACTGTTTTTCTGCCTCTCGTGGTTTAAAGTTTATAAATATTAAAAAAACCGCATACACACACACACGCGCGCCGAACACACGCTAACAAACTTAGTTTAATGATTTATCTGTTCATGGTGTTGATATTTGTTGAAATGTGTTTATAAAATAAAGTAATTCTATTAATTACTAAGGGAATGGGAAACAATAACATTTCTACTCAACAATTAAAGTAGATACAAACAAAAAACTTAAATTACGGTCTCTGATGAGGACAAATATCGAATAGTCGTTTTTATAACAAACATATACGTACACGTACTCATGAGGGCCTTGAATTCTATGACAAATAAATGTTACCTTTTACGGGTCCACAATAATAAAAATTTACATTTTTTATGGTGATTCCGAAGAAATCTCTGTTCTAAAAACCGTTTGGAGCTTTTCTTCGAAAGAAACCACCATATACAACAATATATAATCTTGTGAAAGTTGTTTTGCGGGCGCATCTAAAGTTATGTTGGACATGTCCAAGCATGTTGGCGTACTAGCGGATTTTAGCCGAATTTTTCAGAAGTGAGAACTGTATGTTTAAAACACAGCCACTTTTTCTTTTCAAGGAGTGACATCGAAAAATTCTTAATATATATAAAATGTAATAGTAAGAAAACCATTGAACCTAGAGTTTTTTTTTTTTATTTAATTAAAATTATAAAGGGTCCGCCAAATAACTTTTTTTTTGTAAATGCTATAAAAAAAACTACTGAATATTATCTCAAATTTCTTTTTTTGAAAGTACAATCCTTCCGGTTAATAATGGAAAATAATTTCATTCAAATGGCTGCCTCGGCTGGCCATGCAGTAGCCTACACGATCGGTCCAATTTTTAAGCACATTATCGATTGTGTGCAGCTGTATTTCACCAATGGCTTCACGAATATTGTCCTTTAAAGCGTCAATTGTCTCTGGCTTGTTGGCGTAACACTTATCTTTGAGGGCACCCCACAAATAATAGTCCAACGGTGTCAAATCGCAGCTCCGAGGTGGCCAAACGACATCAGCTCTTGCTCATTTTCGAAGAAAAATGGTCCAATTATGCCTCTGGACCAAAATCCGCACCAAACAGGGACTCGTTTTGGGTGTATCGGCTTTTCAATGTATGCGTGCGGGTTTTCTGTGCCCCAAATGCGACAATTTTGTTTGTTTACTTACCCGCCAAGATCAAAATTAGCTTCATCTGAAAAGATGATTTTTTTTTTTTGGCAAAATCGGCATCTTCTGTAAGTCGATCGCAGGCCCACTTAGCGAAGCGAAAACGCATTGGATGGTTAGTTGGCTTCAACTCCTGAACCAATTGGACTTTGTATGGCGTCATACCAAGGTCTTTATGCAAAATTCGTCTCAATGATGCCTCCGAAATGTTCAATTCTTGAGAACGACGGTGAATTGATGTTGATGGCACTTCACGCACACTTTCTGCCACAGCAGCAATATTCTCGGGTGTACGCACTGTTTTTGGCTTTTCACGCTTTGGTTTATCGATGAGGATGCCAGTTTCTTTCACATTTTTCACAAGATATCGAACATTCGGAGCTGATGGTGCTTCTCTTCTTCCAAAATCCGTACGCAATTTTCGCACACATTCTGCAACATTATCATGATTTTCAAAGTAATGTCGCAATATTTCCCAGCGTTGTTCAAGCGTATACACAACCATATTCGTTCAGCGGAAGGATAAAACTAATTGTCTGTCAAATCAGACATGAGCTAAGTGTTACCATTCGCGAAATAAGCACTAGTTGAAAAAAAAAAAAACGTTAGATGGCGGACCCTTTATTAAAGCTTAAAAAAATTATTTTTGTAGTTCTAATCACTACCTTTGGAGTGATTAGAAATATTTCCAAGGCATTCAATCCCATGTGGTATGATTTATATCGAGTTTTTTCAGAGACCGCACAATACGTGTTGTTATTGATGGGGTCTCATCCAATGAGTTTCAGCTTAATTCAGGGGTACCCCAAGGTTCTATTCTTTCTCCCTCTCTTTTCCTTATCTTTCTGAACGACCTTCTTGGTCAAACTTTCTATATACTTTTCGCAGATGACAGTAATATTTGTCATTCATTTGCCTTCAATTGTATGCCAAGCCTTTTGGAGGTTGGGGCAAAAGGCGGACAATGAAGAACACACTCAATCAAGACCGGTTACCAATCTCCGAGTAGGGTAAAGCGAATAGGGTTGATTAAATGCGCAGACGACGCAATGCTGTTTGTTGACCGATAGGGCCATGGACCTCACAAAGTCATCTGTATATATGGGTTTAGGTATTGAGGAATCAGATACTCTTGATTTTCTGGGCATGAGCATTCAATGTTTTCCAAGTGTCGAAAGAAGCATTCAAGTGTCTTGGTTTTCTAAAACGGTGTAAAAATTACTTCACTCCTCATGATCTCCTTAAAATCTATACCACTTACATCCGACCGAAAATGGAATACAGCTCCCATATATGGGCAGGAGCTTTAAAGTCTATTTTGTAGCTACTGGACCGTGTGCCAAGGAGGGCGTTGATGCTTATTAATGACAGTAGGGTATCACTCGTTGGAACATCGTCGAAATGTGGGCTGTCTAGCACTGTTCTATAGTTGCTACCATGGGAAATGCTCTTCTGAGATTAGAGGACTCATGCCCGAGTTTCAGTTCGCTTCACCCGCTTCTCTAGTAGATCACATCCCTTAGTAGTCTATTGTCAGTTGACCGCACTACGCGTTACGGAGAAAATTCGTTTATCAGTCGAACTGTACGTATGTGGAACAAATTACCCGCACATGTCTTTCCTGATAGTTACTATCTAATAAAATTTAAGTAAAATATCCACAAACACTACTCCCTCTTTCCTCGTTCTCATAACCTATTTTCCGGAAATAAATACAATGCACTGCATTTGTGGGAGGCATCCCCTGAGTGTTGGTTAATAATAATAAAATTGACCCGGAAGCTGTGAAAAATCTGCCCTACATACATTATGCAGCAGGAGTATTTTTCTTTATAAAACATGATTTTAATTTTTATGCTCTGTTTTTGTCATCTAAATTTTTGCAGCGTTCGTGTCTAGAAAATTCTGGACTCTTTATGTTTTCATACTTTCCGCACGAAATAGTCTGACCACTGAGCTAACCGCGCAGATTTTTTACCGGATATGCTGGGAGCTCTTTTCAATATGCTTCCTATTTGCTTGGCCTTAAAAACATAATGTCCACCTTTCTTTCTTCCCGAACCTTACTTCCTATTAATCGTCAAATTCTCCTGATACTTTTTAATAACATTGGAAACAGTTTTGCGGCACTCCTTTGATTCTTTGGCAACTTTTAGTAGTAGCAAGTGGGATTTGGTTGAAAATTAATAATTTTAACACGTACGTTTATTTCGTCACTCAATTTAGTCAAACTAACAAATAGGGTTGTCATTAAGCATAATAATTGATACATTTTTCAAAGATAACTTGGTAAAAAAAATTCGAATAATTCTTGCGAAAAAAAAAGTTAAGAAGAAAAAGGTTTGTTAACATTTTTTCGATCACACTCCCTATGAAGGACATAACTAATGAAATGCAATGAATTACGTTAGTTTGAAACCTGCTCTCCAATAAAATAATGTTTGGAAATATATTTAAATTTCCAGATCATCTGCCGATAACTGACTCTTTCAATAATTGAAAATTTTTTCTAAGAAAATTGCTATGTGTACAATTTGTTTTCCATTAATTGATAAACTGTAGTTCAAATATTACAGAAAATTAAAAGGAAAAAAAAAAAAACAATTTATTTTAGCAAATTTACTTAATGCTACTTATACCACCCTCCAAACCAGAGTGCAGAGAGTGTATCTAAGTTTGTCATTCCGTTGCTATTTAAAATCATAAAATCGGTCCATTATATCCCGAGAATTCAATGATTTGCTCTATGTAGTTCTTGTTATTGTTGCTATGCTCAATTTGTATAGTAGCTGTAATTGTTGTTGTGGTCGTTGTGTTTGTAACATTTGCTTAATGAATGTGTGTGTATCGTTATAATCCACGTGTCCAATTTGTTTAGAACGGTAATGCCACACTTTTTCACGCGTTATCACGAATTAAATACAAAAATTCGTGAGATAAGGAAAAATTATAATAGTAAAGTACGTTTTCTTAAAAATGTACTTAATTATACTGTGGAACATTTTAGGGGGGTGAGAAATTCCAAGTCAGGATGATAGTAATAGGCCAGTATAGTAAGACCTCCAAGAGGTTTGGCGTTCTCAGGCCCAACATAGAATTCCGAATCTTAATAATAATTTTGTTATGTTAAGAAAACATATTAAATTCCCTTTGTTATAATATTTATACCATTTGAATCTATGCATCAATTTACAAACACTCAAAGTATGTGGGGCTCTTTATTTTATTGTAACAATTTTAAATAATATGAACTTTAAGAAATTATATGCCTGTCAACGCCCCATAAACTTAAAAAAATTAAAATGAAAAAAAGTTGTGTAAAATTTCAACAGCGAACGAACTAAAAGTCTATTACTTTGAAATCTTGTTAAAAATGCTCTCCACAATTGAGATGAACTGACAGAATAAAGCGAGAAATAAAATGAAATTGAAAAAAAAAAAAAAATGGTATTCAAGTATTCAAGTAGTTTGTTTTTTTTTTTTAACTGAAACCTCTAAAGCGGCCACTGGCTTTATAGTTTCTGCGTAGTTCAGTTTGATACGTACAACACGTATATACATTCATATGTACATATATACGGGTATAAGAAGATCAAGTAAATTGGTTACCACCAACCAACCAGCCGCACAGTAAGTATGTATTTTGCACACTTAACTTGAGCTTCATATTTACTTGTAAGGTTCGTTTATTATTTTTGTACGTTTTTTATAGTTTTAATTTAAAGTTTTGTAAATTTATGGTTAGGGGTTGTCATAGTAAGATTTTCAATTGATAATAATTTAAGAAATATGATTCAAATGGAACTCTGCTAGGAAAGGTACAATATACAATCGCTTGGAAAAGTATTCGTACACCTAAAACTTAAATTGTCATACTACGAAAAAAATTAGAAAAAATTAACTAGTTAAGTTGTATTATTTTTTTTTAAATAAGTTAAGTCTCGATTCACACGACTAAATTTTTCTTTCTGAAAGTTTGAGTTTATAAGTAAGAGGGGGAGAGAAGAATGGATGGAAATTTTTTGTTTCTTACTTCGTAATTGTCAGCAAAAAAAAAAAAAACTAAAAAAAATAAATAAAAAATTCATAAGAAAAAGCATTCGTGGTTATGAAATATTAACACAAAAAAATTAAATCTATAATATTAATAGGCTAGGCGATTTCTTGTGACTGATGTTTTGTTCTACCGTTTTATCCCGATTTTGACCAAACGTATATTATTTGAAAGGCATTTCCTTTCAGCCGTTTTGCAGATTTACAGATTTTTTAATTTTTTCCTTTATTTTGTGTAAATTGCATTTAAAGTTGCTACTAACACATACATAAAATTATAGAATGCTATGTGTGTGTTTATTAAATTTGTTAATGTGTTTGTAATAAAAATGAGTTTGTTTTTTGTGTTGATTTGTGAATTGGCTATAATTGAGTAGCATACTTTTAGGGTCTTTATTTAATAAAAAAAATAAAATTTCGTAGAATTTGCGTTCGAATTTCGAGGGCTGGAATCTGCTAGTTTATATTAAATTTAAAAAAGTTAATAACTTATGGCATATCTTATGTGCTATAGGACCACTGTGAGCCGATCTGTCATCGATTTAATCTACTTAATAGAATCTTCTTTACTTATTTTAGCCCGCTCATTTTATGCTGACGGATTCTAGACTCCAGTAAAACCCACAATATATTTTTGGATAATTATCCTGTTAGAACCAGAAATGTTCTCCATGGCGCCCAGTTTTTGTGCGCTTTCTTTGAAATTTTCTTTCAAAAAGGTTTTCATCATTATAGACTCGATAAATACGAGTTTATTAACCATGATGCCTGCCATATAATCCCAACCCATAATATTTCACCTCCACTATGTTTATACTTTGGCAAACAATTTTCTTTATGTAATGCAGTTACACGTTTTTCCTTTAATTTTTCGGTATTATTTAATTTTCATCTGAAATTAAAACACATTCCTAAATTGCTCTGTTCCAAAGTAGAATGGCTTTCTACATACTATAAGACATTCTTTGACAAAGGATTCTTTGATTTTAATAGTAATTAGGAAAGCAGTAATTCTGGGATTCATAACAAATAATTCACTTTTCGCGCTCAGTTCGTTTGGAGAGGTGATTAAAACCGAAGTTTTAACAAAGTTTGGTGGACTTGCAGTTTTGAACGACAAACTCCTCTGAGCATTGTCTATGATCTGAGCTATGTATTTCTCGTACAATGATTTGAAATTATTCTCTCGTCAGCATCGATTTCTTTGATTTCGTAACTCAGCTCTAAATATAGTTTCAAAAAGAAATAAAATTAAATCAAATCAATCACGGCTATATGCTCCTTGCAGGAGTAAAAGAAACAAATATTTATATTACACAAACAATTTTATTTTCTAGTGAAATCAGATCGATATAACTGACCCTCGTGTTCTTACATAAGTCGTGGGATTCCCCTAATTGTGAATGTACGAATACTTTTTCAGACGTTCCGTAAGTTTTTCTTTTTATACCCTCCACTCCAGTGTGCAGAGGGTATATATAAGTTTGTCATTCCGTTTGTAATAATTAAAAAAAAAATTTTGGACCCCATAAAATTTATATATTTGTGATCCTTATAACAACCGGAGTTGATATAGCGATGTCCGTCTGTCCGTCTGTCCGTCTGTGGAAATCACGATGACGGCAACAATCGGGCAGCTAGGGTGCTCGTTGGCATAAAAAATGATTCATTAACATCCCGAAAAGTTTGCTATTTAAAATCGTCCAAATCGGTCGATTAGGGCCCGAGATTTGAATGAAGAACTAAAAAAAGTCTTGAAAAAAAATAATTTTCTATGTTGTTCTTGTCACGATCACGCCCTCAATAGTACAGCTACAGTGATCATTTTTAGTGAGAATGATTCACCAAATTCATGGAAAGATTTCTACTTCAAAAATCGTTAAAATCGGTGGAAAAGGTTGAGGGAAATCTCTGAAAAAGTAAAAAAAAAATGAAAAACATGATATTTCTATATTGTTCTTGTTGTTATTCTAAATGTTGCATTGTTTTCATAGCTGGACTTGTTGTTTTTGTGGTCGTTATGGTAATAATATAACAAAAAAAAACCCTTTGTACATTTTTTATCAACTCAGGTAGAAAAATTTAAAATTTTCCATTGTTTTGGCATCACTAAAAAAAATATGTTAGATCATTTCTGTCATTGCCACGAGCCTGGCTGCAAAATTTCAGATCGATTGGGTCACGGGAAAGTGGTTAAAATCGATCCAAAATTTTTTCGACAAGCAGACACTACGAGTTAATATAAAGGAAGTAAAAATTCACCAACATCTAAAGCAAATAATGCTAAAATACCTAGTTGTTAATAAAAAAAAAACAATTGGGCAATTCACAATGGGTAATGTATCGTTGTATCTGTTGTATCGTGAATCACTTTACAATAGTGTAAAATTGTTGTTGGTAATTTGCTATGTTTAGTAAATGTTGTATATTGTATCATAACATATCAGTTCCAAGTGAATGCCAGTTTTTATGAAAAAGAAAAAACAAATACATAGAATTTTATCAGCATAAATAATTATAAAATAAAATATGGCAAATAATGCAAATAACGCAAATACATCGATAAGTTTATTTATATCAAAATTAATGTTTATATTTTTTTAGTATGTATTTTCTCTTTCAGTACCAACCAAAACATTTAACATTTTTTTTTTCATTATAAATTAAAATGCAAGAGGTACGTAACTAAAACTCCAGGGTATATCTCACGACCAAAAAGCAAATACTGACAAGTGTTTTCTCTTATACAAAATAGCAGAAGCAACGAAGCGATCTTTCCTCGTTGGATCGAAAATTACTAAAGAAAGCGTTTTACAATATGAAAATACAACTGAGTGTTCACAACAAATGATTGTATTGTGCATTTCAATACAACATACAATATACAACACCTGTTGTGAATTGCCCAAATGTAAATTTAGCAAAAAAATTTATGTATTAATTTATTTAAAGAGAAAAACACAAAAATAACGTTTGATGTTGTATTTTTTGTGTGTAATATTTAAATATACATACATACACATATTAAATAATACAAATAATATACATATATTATATATATGCATGTATGTATGTATATTCATAGTAACTGCATGTTAGAAATAAATCGGTTATTTTATTTACATAAAATTCTGCAGTATTTTGTTGTGGGGAAAATACATTTCTTTTGCATTAACAGAGTGTCACTTCATTTTGCTCAGCGTGACTATGCCACAGTAGATGGCGCCATAATTTTTGTTTGTTTTAATTAGCTTTGCAATAGTTATTTCTATTTTTACATGAATGTTAATATTTTCAACTAGATATCATACAGAACAATGTTAAGAGTATACACGGGCTGGTCTGTTATTTCATACGTTTTTTCATTATTCTTTTACAAATATGAACATAAGTTTGGCATATTAACTTTTTGTTGTCTTTACAAAATAGAGTTACCGAGTTCGTCAATGAGTTTTTTGCTTACAAAACAGTTCTACATAGTTATATATAATTATTATTCTGCTTTACCTATAAAATATCTGATTGCGATTACATCTAATTTTTAAAAATTGTTTATAATTAATAAAGCATTATTATTCACATAAATACAAAATTTCACATTTTAAATTTTCCATTCAAATTTAAGAAAATATCAATTATAATAAAAACTGAAAATAAAATTCCCAATTATAAATTAAAAAATATTAATTGAATTTCAGAAAATCATATCAAAACGTGGGAAATAATAATTTTAAATTTAGAAATATATTTACACTTAAAAAATGTTTACATTTAAAAAAAATATTGCCATTCAGGAGATATTAATAACTTTTCAGTACCGCGATTCAGTAACTTCTTTTAACGATAGTCGAATCGTAAAAAAAAAGAAAATTGCAAAATTATCAGTAAAATTTTTAAATGATATTCGCTATTGTTAAAGTCAGCTGTGGTTGTTATCTAAACGACAACCATTTTTGTGTTGTTTATTCAATCGATAAAAACTTAAATTTTTAGGTTGAAATGTCGTCATACATAAATAAAAATCATGAAATAGTGAAAATATTTTGCTTTAATTAAAAAACTTTTTTATATAAATAAAAAAACTAAATAGCATTTCAATTCATTATTTCATTTTCAAATAAATAAACAGAAATATTAGTAAAAAAAATAAAGATATTAAACATAAACATAAAATCATCCTGTCAAACACGAAGTAATTTGTTTTTTTCTATTCTTTGTGTTTTTCGCTTATTTTGACAGAGATGCCACTCCTTTACAATTTAAATAAATAGAAAAACAGATTTGTCGATATTAATTTAAATTCAATGAATTTAAGAAAACCTCAAATGATATTTAAGAATTGCTAACATAAAAATTGTTACATAAGTAAACGTAATTTTATGAGAATGTTATTTTTTATATATAAATTTTCACAATTTTTTTTTGATGAAAATTTGAAGTTTTTCAGAAAATAAAGATAACATTAAATTATTTTATTTAAAATGTTTGGGACTTTTCGTTTTTTGCGTTTTTCATCCCTAATTTGATTATTTATTATTATAAATTTATTCTCTATGTTTTCAAAATATGGCAATATTTTAAAAAAAGTTGAGAGCGCTTTTTTTTTTGGTTATTATTTTGTTACTCCATCCGACCTATATGGCCACAATGAAGAAATGTTTGGCCAGTTAAAAGAAACTATACAGCCATCTCCAATTAGCACGATTTAATGCATATAGCCACTCTACACAACCATTACCTTTGCAATGGAGGTTAGGGCGAGCTATTTAATTAGCAAAAACTAAATTAAACGAGAAGTTATGTAATATAACCGGAAACGCATGCATATAGGTATATAACCTAAATGCATGCCGATCAGCAACTACGATGACCAAAAAGCAAACACCGAAATAAATCCGAAATAATAGAAAAGACGAAAACCAACCCAAAGAATTTTCTGAAATAATTTGGTATTAAGTTTAACAAATTGTTTACTTTTTCCAATATTTTGTTTACATTTATTATCAATACTCAAACCGAGGTGGAGGGTATCAAAGATTCGGCACAGCCGAATTTAACACTCTTACTTGTTTAAAAACAAGTGCAACGCCCAATAGTCAATGTTAAAAAGGGTGTGAAGTTAAATATCGAAATAAATATCTGTTAAGAATTTTAACAGAGAATGTTTATGTTAACATTTTCTGTTAAGTATTTCACTTCTGCAAACGTAATTTTTTTATTCAAGTAAAAAAACAATTACCTAAATATTTTAATAATTAAATTTGGACCATAAACATGTATCTGACAAATAATAAATTTGTTTTATTATTTAGTAATTTTATATAAAAAATAATGTATATTCGCATATAGCAACACATTTTTTTTTTATTTATTTATTTTATTTTATTTTTATTTTTTTCTTATGTTTATTTTTATTTCTTTTTTTTATTTTAATTTTTTTTAACAGTTTTTTTTTTAGTAGACTGGTTCCGCGAAGCCCAGTGCCTTGTCCGCAGATTATAATTTTTGGGTTCAGGTATAAGCCGGATTTGGCTAGTTTTTGCAACGACATACCACCATACCTCTGGTGGGAATCGAACTTACGACCCCCGCATGATAGGCGAGCACGCTACCAATTCACATACCGGGGCGCTTAATGTTAAATTAGCCAAAACGGTTATTTCTAGCCGACCTGTATGAGGGTTGTCATATATCAGATGAAAGCCCCATGGGAGTAGAATCTAATGGCATACCGCCCATATTGAATTGTTTATCAGGAAAAAAGTTACAAAGGATCAAAATAAATAAAAGCAGATTTTTCCCATAAGAATTATTTTCAAGGGGCCAAAATGGTTATTTCTAGCCGACCTGAATGAGGGGTTGTCATATATCAGGTGAAAGCCCCATGGGAGTAGAATCTAATGGCATACCGCCCATATTCAATTGTTTCTCAGGAAAAAAGTTACAAAGGATCAAAATAAAATAAAAGCAGATTTTTCCCATAAGAATTATTTTCAAGGGGCCAAAACGGTTATATCTAGCCGACCTGAATGAATGTTGTTATATATCAGGAGAAAGATTGTAATGGCATACTGCCCATATTCAATTGTTTCGCAGGAAAAAAGTTACAAAGGATCAAAATAAAAAAAAGCTGATTTTTCCCATAAGAATTATTTTCAAGGGGCCAAAATGGTTATTTCTAGCCGACCTGAATGAGGGGTTGTCATATATCAGGTGAAAGCCCCATGGGAGTAGAATCTAATGGCATACCGCCCATATTCAATTGTTTCTCAGGAAAAAAGTTACAAAGGATCAAAATAAAATAAAAGCAGATTTTTCCCATAAGAATTATTTTCAAGGGGCAAAAACTGTTATTTCTAGCCGACCTGAATGAGGGTTGTCATGTATTAGTTCAGTTTATTTTTTAATAAACTTTTCTTAAAAGGCTCTAAAAAAATCATGGATTTATAAAAATTTTCATCGAGTTAAGGATTCAGGGGGCAAATCATCGCATTCGATATCGAGTAAAATCAATCGAAATTCCATATTTTGGTTTATTATTTAAAGAAGACGGACAATCGTCAGACCTCGTTTCACTTTTACTATTAACTGTAGCTGTGACAGAGTAAAATTACTCTTAGTATTTTATTTTGGAAAATAAAAAATAATTTCGATCGAAAAATTTCCATAACGAATTTAATGAATATTTTCATAAATATACTGAAAATGATGATTTAACCATTGTTTTCACCACAAACTCTGAATACCCGTGCTAAACATATACAGTATCATTATTATCACTGATATACTAACCACTGTTTCATATTTAAATTATAATTTAATATCTGATTCTATGTGTATTTACTTTATCTGTTCATCAAAAAAAAAAAAAGAAAATATCTTTGTTTAAGTAGATGTACAAAAGTGCTTTACGAGTATATTGTTTTGAACAATAGACTCATTGTCCGTCCTTCTGTCCATCCATCCATTAATCTATCCATCCATCCATTTATTCCAATGATAAAACCACTCATGCTGTTGAATATTAATTCTCGCAAGTTCTTAATTTTGTTTTTTTTTCGTTAAAATTGTTATTAAACAATCCATAATTGTAACAGTTGTATTAAGCAGATCATTGTGATGATAAAACACAAATGAATGCCATTCATATACTGTACATAAATTAAATAATTATAATGTGCAATGTAGTGTTAGGGTGGTACCTATTTTTGCGTTTGGGATTTCTGTAATACCGCCAACAATGCTGAAAACAGGGAATCAAGAATTTCGTTGTAAAACTTGAGCTTATATTATTCGGAATGTCATAGTATGAGATTCTCTTATGTTGTTTTCTTCTTTTGTTCTGAAGAAGGTCCTAAGCACCATTACCGAAGTTTCTTGAAATTATTTTGTTTCTGGGCACTGTGAAATTTCTGACTAAGTGGCTAGGAAAGACTCTTTTCCTGGAAGTCTCCAACTTGGAGAACTTCATAGCTTTCGTTTGATTTAGCAACCGATTCGCATAAATCACTTTAGGTGGAAAATAACATAACATAACATAACGTAACATAACATAACGTAACATAACATAACGTAACATAACATAACGTAACATAACATAACATAACATAACATAACATAACATAACATAACATAACATAACATAACATAACATAACATAACATAACATAACATAACATAACATAACATAACATAACATAACATAACATAACATAACATAACATAACATAACATAACATAACATAACATAACATAACATAACATAACATAACATAACATAACATAACATAACATAACATAACATAACATAACATAACATAACATAACATAACATAACATAACATAACATAACATAACATAACATAACATAACATAACATAACATAACATAACATAACATAACATAACATAACATAACATAACATAACATAACATAACATAACATAACATAACATAACATAACATAACATAACATAACATAACATAACATAACATAACATAACATAACATAACATAACATAACATAACATAACATAACATAACATAACATAACATAACATAACATAACATAACATAACATAACATAACATAACATAACATAACATAACATAACATAACATAACATAACATAACATAACATAACATAACATAACATAACATAACATAACATAACATAACATAACATAACATAACATAACATAACATAACATAACATAACATAACATAACATAACATAACATAACATAACATAACATAACATAACATAACATAACATAACATAACATAACATAACATAACATAACATAACATAACATAACATAACATAACATAACATAACATAACATAACATAACATAACATAACATAACATAACATAACATAACATAACATAACATAACATAACATAACATAACATAACATAACATAACATAACATAACATAACATAACATAACATAACATAACATAACATAACATAACATAACATAACATAACATAACCATACCGAACCGAACCGAACCTAACCTCATCTAATATAAACTAACCTAAGTTATCCTAACCTAGCCTAAACAAACACAACCGAACCGCACCTAACCCAGTCTTACCTAACCTTACCTAACTTAACCTAACGTAACATAACCGTGCCTAATATAGCCTTACCTAACCTAACTTAACTTAGCCTAACATATGTTAACTTTACAGGTTAAAGCTTTCAATTTAGCCAATAAACTGGCCAAAATCTCCCAGATATTTGATACTACAGATGACAGGAGAGCCGCACAACATGTGTTCCCCTATCGCATCCAATTAAGTACCTCAATGGTACCCTAGCTGCCGGGATTGTTTTCTGAATATTGAAATTAAACTTTAGCCCACCTTTGCCTAAGCGATAGGGCTGATTTGGATTTGGGTTCCAACTTATTCCAATTCTTTAGTTTCTTATGACCCATAGGGTGTACATTATAACGGTTCATAACGTAAGACCTAGCCCTAGTTAATAGGTAATCAAAATGTATCTTTGTTACTACTTTGCCCCTAATATCCACGAACCTAGCGCAGCCTGACCGTTGTCCAGGATCCTATCCTATATAAAATGATAAGTCTCTGTAAGTTTAGAATGTTCTAAAGGCGAAAGACACCTTTAGAAGAACTAGCAGATTTCAGCGCTCGAAATTCGAGTGCAATTTCTACGTAGCTTTATTTTGCAACTTAGCCAATTCACCAACCAACACTTTTATGGTTTACCATTGTGAATGAAGAAAACAAACACATTAACAAACACATTAACAAATTTAATAAAACACACATGGCATATGTATAATTTTATGTATGTATTAGTAGCAATTTTAAATGCAATTTACTCAAAATAAAGGAACAAATTTAAAAATCTGTAAATCTGAAAAACGACTAAAAAGAAATACCTTTCAAGTAATATACGTTTGGTCAAAATCGGGATAAAACGATAAAACAAAACATCGGTCACAAGAAATCGCCTGGCCTATCAATATTATAGATATGCAAAAGTGGATTTGAAGTAGTGCATCAGAGGCGCCTGGAAAACAAATAAATTTGGTATTAATATTTAGTAAATGTCAGTTAGGAAAACATTTCTATTACCTAAAATATTTTCTTCTTTTTTATTTAAAAAAAGAAAAACAATTTTTCCGGTTTCTTAAAAAAAGATGAAACATTTTCTTTATTTTTTTCACCTCACAAATTATTTCAATCTTTATAAATTCTACGAGTATTTTGAAAAATCAAACATTGGACATTAACAAGTTTTACAAAATGAACCCACTCAATTTACTGCCACCCTTCAATATATGATTTCAACTAGAAACTATAAAAAACAATTTAAGTATTCTTAATTAGCTCTAATAAGTCTTAAGTAATAAAAAAAAAAAAAAAAACATAACGATAATTAAACATTCAATTGTTTTAAGTGCAGATACATACAAGTGAGTAATTTTGTATAAAAACTTTACATGGCAATTTTCAATATATTCCATTTGTACAGACAGACATACTGGCGTTCGTTTATTATTTGCTCTGGGTTCTTTGAATATTTAAGTAGATTTAAGTAGACACTTGAATGTTGTGTTTAGGGCATGTTTGTGTTCTTCTTTTTCTTTTTGTTGTTGCTGTTGTCGTGATTGAGTTATTCAACTATTTCTGTTTGCATTTTCTAATCCACTTCAAACTCATTATCATACTTGTTTATGGTATAAAACGTGTGCATTTGGCATGCACATACTTGCCTCTGTTGAGGTACTCGCACCTACTTAACTTCGCATACAAATAATCGAACAACGAATTTTCGAATACAATAGTGCTTGAATTCAATTAGAATTATGATCAATTGGTTTCCAATTAATGCTATATTCTTTAAAATTTTTTGAGCTCTTAAACTCGTGTAGAATTACACTGTGAACAAATTCAGGTTAGCAAAAGTTAGGTCGATTCTGAGAGTGAGGGGTGAAAATAGAGGCTAAATTAGAAGACCCGTATCGCGGCGTTTGTTTATGTTAGTTCGAATTTTTTTTTTTATCGACCTTCAAACTTTGCAGTCAAATGCCGATTTTCAGCATATTGTTTATATGGTTTTTTTTGGCTATAACTCGTCGACTAATTGATATTTTTTCAATCTGTAAAAGCCAAATTATTGCTAGAGACCTGTGCAACAATTAAAATTTTTAAAAATATTGATTTAGTAAATTTTTGTGGTGCTTATGAAGCAAAATGTTGGAAAAATTCTTTTTTTTTCCATGCTTTTTGAAAATATTTTCCACAAAACTAAGTCTTTTTTTGCTTTCTGTTTGATCTATAATATGCTTCTCAGTTTCTTTAATAAATTTTATTTGAAAAGAAAACAATCATAATACAAAACTTGCGTTTTCCAGCTTAATATTAATTTACTTCTCATTTTTTATGTACCAATTTTGTTCAGTGTTGGTTTTGAAGAAACATTGAAAAAGAAATTATAAAAATATGGAAAAAATATATTTTTGAAATGTTAGTTATGAAAAGTTTTAAGTAAGAAAATTAAATAAATTAAATTAATGATTTGGCCAGTTGCCGCTTGGCAGGCGGCTGTGGATCAACATCACTGGTCTCTCTAATATCTTGGTCATCGTCATCATCATCAGAAAGGTCTATAATTTCGTCCAACAGATATTCTGGAATTTCATCTTTGTCATCCCCTTCTTCCTCTTTTTCCTCGTCTTCCTCTTCTTCAAAGGTGTTTTTATACCACCAACAAATTTCAGCGAGTATTGCATCTGGAGATTTCTTTCCTCTGTACCTGAAACGAAAATAGTTTTCAATCGTTAATATGTTTAAATTGTGCACTCTGTCAAAGATGTTAGAAAAATCTAGGAATTCAAAATATGCACACTCTATAGTTACCTTATTTCAAATGGAAGAGCAGTTTGGTGATAACGTTCGTCTAGCTCATCAGATTCAGTTGGCAACTGTTGAGCGAGTTGATCAAGATGCTGATGCAAGAGATGAATTTTGTACGACATATTAAACCCAATTTCATCGAAAGCTGCCAACATGTTTGCAACAGATTGCCTGTAGTTGTCTTTGCGTTCTTTACCCAAAAGTCCTTTAATGACTGCTTTCAATGCGAGCCATGCATTTAATTCTCGGTCTGTCAGAACTTGGTCAAAATCTTGACGACTCATTAGTTTCCGTATGTCGGGACCACTTACAACCCCTTCTTGAATTTTGGCGTTACTTAGTCTTGGGAAAATATCTTTTAAGCAGTTGAATATTGCTGGTCTTTTTGCGATATATTTCAAAAAATTTTTAGCAATGCCAAGTTTAATGTGGAGCAACGGCAACAAAATTTTCATTACAAGACCATTTCCGTCCAATGCGACTATTCCACTTATGCTGTTTGTACTGGTTTCTTCCTTTAATACCTTCTCCGTATCGTGAATTCCAATCGCACAAAAACACGGATATTTTGGACGGCCAGATGCTGTTAAGCCTGATTTGCGAAAAATTTACCGAAAACAATTTCCCGAAAACAATTTCCCGAAAACAATTTCCCGAAATTACAATTTCCCGAACACAATTTTCCGAAATGACAATTTCCCGAAATTACAATTTCCCGAACACAATTTCCCGAAATTACAATTTCCCTAAATTACAATTTCCCGAAATACAATTTCCCGAATACAATTTCCCGAAATTACTATTTCTTCAAAGAGCTTGTTGATGGCATTTCCGAAACAATATCATCAGAAATTCCGGCCGAAGCGCGAGCAATCAGTTCATGACCACTTGATGTAGTGGTCCGGGCAAGATCTTTCAGTTCATTAACGATTTTTTCTTTAGCAACGAAAACCGCTTCGGCACTGTGATTGTTATGACCCTACCGGTACAATGTTTTCTTCGATAAAGGATACAACGCCAATACACGCTATCAACGGACTGACCGTCGTCATGATACAAGAAACCATTCAAAAGCAACCTCGGTTTAACTTTTTCGCTATCCAGGAATTCGTGTGGCATAGTAACTGAGTATTACAACCCAAATAATTAAAAAACTTCGCTATGCAAGATGGTAACGATTCCGTAGCAGGTAGTGCATGGGCATGATGTGATGGAGTGAGCGTTATCCGTCGGGAAGTATGAATACCGAAGTGTTCAAAGTCACAATGAAAAAATAAGCGTATGACACTCCAATAAATAGGTCCGGATGACGAGGGAGGGTGGAAGAGGAAGGCCCCGCGGTGCGGGGTGGGGGAATTGTTTTTTCGAGAAGTCGTATACTCGGGAAATTGTTTTTTCAAGAAATGGTATGCAGCAAGTTTTTTTATGGGGGAAATCAAGAATATATGGGAAGTTGTAAACTAAAAATAGGGACATTGTAATTTCGGGAAATTTTTTGTTTTCGGGAAATTGTTTTCGGGAAATTGCGGTTGTAGTACTGATATCTGTTTGAAGATCAATACTTCGGTATGTTGGGACTGGAACAAATTCTGAGTGCGGTAATGGTAATTGGACACTTGGCACTGCTACATAAGTTTTATTCTTTGCTTTCCTTCTATTCAAAGTTTTATGGTAGTTGATACATCCATAGCAATTTTCTTCTTAATGCGGGCTGTTTAACCACATCATTGGTATACCATAAGGCATAACCTTCTTCTTTTCACTTTTCCATTGCATAAGAGTTGAATAGCAATTAAAGCAAACTTTTTTAGGGGCATAGTTTACGTCAGTGATAAACTTTTGCGAGAAATATTGTTTATAGGCTTCCAAAAAAAAAATCACTCGCATTGCCACATTTTTCATCGCTTGCTATGAAACGTCCACAAACATTACAAAAATGGTCCATTTTACATTTTGGTTCCGACATTTTTAATACAATATATATTATACAATGTTTTTTTTTTTGTTATTTTTATGAAACCGATGCACTTGACTTAAATCATTCACAAAATGAAATAAGTTCCAAAAAAATTAATAGCGACTTTTATCACGACCGAGCGAAAATTAAAAGACATCAGCTTCGGCTGAGTTTCGAGTCTTAACTGAATCTTCATTTTTGAAATTAGTTCGCTTGTATGAAATAAAAAAAAATCGCTACCTGTGCGGTGGTTGAAAACAAAAAAGTTGTTTTACTAATTCCTAATTCTTGGAACTTCCCTTTTTAATTACTTCTACCTACATCGCTATTTATTTAATGGTTTTGAGATTTTTAACGCAAATTATCGACTAAGACCATTTTCTCTTTTTAAATGAATATAAACAATATGCTGAAAACCGGCATTTGACTGCAAAGTTCGAAGGTCGATTAAAAAAAATTCGAACTAACATAAACAAACGCTACGATACGGATCTTCTAATTTAGCCTCTATTTTCACCCCTCAGAATCAACCTAACTTTTTCTAACCTGAATTTGTTCCACAGTGTTATGAAATAACGTGATTTTTGTTTTGGTTTAATAATTCAATTCAATTCTATTTATTAATATGTATATTGGTTTGTGTTAATTTATGACTTGGATAATATACATAGATTTAGTGAAGACAAATCTGACCAAGCGTGGTCCAATGACCGTTTTTATAAATTCATTATGAATTTTTTCTACATAATGTGCAATTAGCACACTTGTGATTTGTAAAAAATGCGGTGAAAATGCATAAAATGTGTTCGTTTCTAAATAAATTTAAATATTTTGTTCACTATCCAATTGACAAAAATTATATTCTATATTATTAATGTGTGGTTTCCCCCCACACAGTGGTAATTTTTCCACGCGTGGTAGGAATGTTGGCAGCAATAATGTTAATACGGAAGTTTATAGAAATATCATAGAAGGCATTCCGTTACGTTTAGAATCATTTAATCACATACTCGTATAAAGTTTAAAAACAATTAAACGGCTTAATTCGAAATTTTATAAAGTTTTTTATTTATTTGCATTTATACAAATTTATTAAACACTTTACCACCATACTTTATTCTAGCTATTTTTTAAGTTTTCCAATTCAATTCAATTCAATTCAATTCAATTTAATTCAATTCAACTCAATTCAATTCAATTCAATTCAATTCAATTCAATTCAATTCGATTCAATTCAATTCAATTCAGTTCAATTCAATTCAATTCAATTCAATTCAATTCAATTCAAGTCAATTCAATTCAATTCAATTCAATTCAATTTAATTCAATTCAATTCAATTCAATTCAATTCAATTCAATTCAATTCAATTCAATTCAATTCAATTCAATTCAATTCAATTCAATTAAATTAAATTAAATTAAATTAAATTAAATTAAATTAAATTAAATTAAATTCAATTCAATTCAATTCAATTCAATTCAATTCAATTCAATTCAATTCAATTCAATTCAATTCAATTCAATTCAATTCAATTCAATTCAATTCAATTCAATTCAATTCAATTCAATTCAATTCAATTCAATTCAATTCAATTCAATTCAATTCAATTCAATTCAATTCAATTCAATTCAATTCAATTCAATTCAATTCAATTCAATTCAATTCAATTCAATTCAATTCAATTCAATTCAATTCAATTCAATTCAATTCAATTCAATTCAATTCAATTCAATTCAATTCAATTCAATTCAATTCAATTCAATTCAATTCAATTCAATTCAATTCAATTCAATTCAATTCAATTCAATTCAATTCAATTCAATTCAATTCAATTCAATTCAATTCAATTCAATTCAATTCAATTCAATTCAATTCAATTCAATTCAATTCAATTCAATTCAATTCAATTCAATTCAATTCAATTCAATTCAATTCAATTCAATTCAATTCAATTCAATTCAATTCAATTCAATTCAATTCAATTCAATTCAATTCAATTCAATTCAATTCAATTCAATTCAATTCAATTCAATTCAATTCAATTCAATTCAATTCAATTCAATTCAATTCAATTCAATTCAATTCAATTCAATTCAATTCAATTCAATTCAATTCAATTCAATTCAATTCAATTCAATTCAATTCAATTCAATTCAATTCAATTCAATTCAATTCAATTCAATTCAATTCAATTCAATTCAATTCAATTCAATTCAATTCAATTCAATTCAATTCAATTCAATTCAATTCAATTCAATTCAATTCAATTCAATTCAATTCAATTCAATTCAATTCAATTCAATTCAATTCAATTCAATTCAATTCAATTCAATTCAATTCAATTCAATTCAATTCAATTCAATTCAATTCAATTCAATTCATTCAATTCAATTCAATTCAATTCAATTCAATTCAATTCAATTCAATTCAATTCAATTCAATTCAATTCAATTCAATTCAATTCAATTCAATTCAATTCAATTCAATTCAATTCAATTCAATTCAATTCAATTCAATTCAATTCAATTCAATTCAATTCAATTCAATTCAATTCAATTCAATTCAATTCAATTCAATTCAATTCAATTCAATTCAATTCAATTCAATTCAATTCAATTCAATTCAATTCAATTCAATTCAATTCAATTCAATTCAATTCAATTCAATTCAATTCAATTCAATTCAATTCAATTCATTCAATTCAATTCAATTCAATTCAATTCAATTCAATTCAATTCAATTCAATTCAATTCAATTCAATTCAATTCAATTCAATTCAATTCAATTCAATTCAATTCAATTCAATTCAATTCAATTCAATTCAATTCAATTCAATTCAATTCAATTCAATTCAATTCAATTCAATTCAATTCAATTCAATTCAATTCAATTCAATTCAATTCAATTCAATTCAATTCAATTCAATTCAATTCAATTCAATTCAATTCAATTCAATTCAATTCAATTCAATTCAATTCAATTCAATTCAATTCAATTCAATTCAATTCAATTCAATTCAATTCAATTCAATTCAATTCAATTCAATTCAATTCAATTCAATTCAATTCAATTCAATTCAATTCAATTCAATTCAATTCAATTCAATTCAATTCAATTCAATTCAATTCAATTCAATTCAATTCAATTCAATTCAATTCAATTCAATTCAATTCAATTCAATTCAATTCAATTCAATTCAATTCAATTCAATTCAATTCAATTCAATTCAATTCAATTCAATTCAATTCAATTCAATTCAATTCAATTCAATTCAATTCAATTCAATTCAATTCAATTCAATTCAATTCAATTCAATTCAATTCAATTCAATTCAATTCAATTCAATTCAATTCAATTCAATTCAATTCAATTCAATTCAATTCAATTCAATTCAATTCAATTCAATTCAATTCAATTCAATTCAATTCAATTCAATTCAATTCAATTCAATTCAATTCAATTCAATTCAATTCAATTCAATTCAATTCAATTCAATTCAATTCAATTCAATTCAATTCAATTCAATTCAATTCAATTCAATTCAATTCAATTCAATTCAATTCAATTCAATTCAATTCAATTCAATTCAATTCAATTCAATTCAATTCAATTCAATTCAATTCAATTCAATTCAATTCAATTCAATTCAATTCAATTCAATTCAATTCAATTCAATTCAATTCAATTCAATTCAATTCAATTCAATTCAATTCAATTCAATTCAATTCAATTCAATTCAATTCAATTCAATTCAATTCAATTCAATTCAATTCAATTCAATTCAATTCAATTCAATTCAATTCAATTCAATTCAATTCAATTCAATTCAATTCAATTCAATTCAATTCAATTCAATTCAATTCAATTCAATTCAATTCAATTCAATTCAATTCAATTCAATTCAATTCAATTCAATTCAATTCAATTCAATTCAATTCAATTCAATTCAATTCAATTCAATTCAATTCAATTCAATTCAATTCAATTCAATTCAATTCAATTCAATTCAATTCAATTCAATTCAATTCAATTCAATTCAATTCAATTCAATTCAATTCAATTCAATTCAATTCAATTCAATTCAATTCAATTCAATTCAATTCAATTCAATTCAATTCAATTCAATTCAATTCAATTCAATTCAATTCAATTCAATTCAATTCAATTCAATTCAATTCAATTCAATTCAATTCAATTCAATTCAATTCAATTCAATTCAATTCAATTCAATTCAATTCAATTCAATTCAATTCAATTCAATTCAATTCAATTCAATTCAATTCAATTCAATTCAATTCAATTCAATTCAATTCAATTCAATTCAATTCAATTCAATTCAATTCAATTCAATTCAATTCAATTCAATTCAATTCAATTCAATTCAATTCAATTCAATTCAATTCAATTCAATTCAATTCAATTCAATTCAATTCAATTCAATTCAATTCAATTCAATTCAATTCAATTCAATTCAATTCAATTCAATTCAATTCAATTCAATTCAATTCAATTCAATTCAATTCAATTCAATTCAATTCAATTCAATTCAATTCAATTCAATTCAATTCAATTCAATTCAATTCAATTCAATTCAATTCAATTCAATTCAATTCAATTCAATTCAATTCAATTCAATTCAATTCAATTCAATTCAATTCAATTCAATTCAATTCAATTCAATTCAATGCAATTCAATTCAATTCAATTCAATGCAATTCAATTCAATTCAATTCAATTCAATTCAATTCAATTCAATTCAATTAAATTCAATTCAGTTCAGCTCAATTCAATACAATTCAATTCAGTTCAATTCAATTCAATTCAATTCAATTCATATTCTTTATTGTAATATTTTTTTTTTACATACATATACACATAAACAGCCGTCCAAAGGTTATTGCCATCCCCTCTCCTTATTTTTCAATGAAAACTCTTCAAATTTAAAACATGCGTATATTCCTTATTATTTACTTTTACTATTTGCATAAATAATTTTTTTAAACTAAATTCTATTCTTAAATTTTAGATTAATCCATGTGACCACCTCAAACTTTGAATAAATTTTTTCAAAGTTTCTGAAGTGATCTGGTTCCATGCTTCCTGCTGCTTATTCCACAGGTCTTCGAACCTTCCTTTCCAATTCATCCGACAGTAATTCGTTAGCATTGAGGTGAGGTGACTGTGGTGGCCATTCCATAACTTTACAGGTTCCAGCTGCTTCCTGAGTCTCTACATATTGCTTAAAAATTTTTGCTGTATAAATTTCTGACCCACAATTCTCAATCGAGTGACCATGACGTGATCATTTAGGATAAATTTGTACTGGGTTTTATCGAGTATTTCTTAAATTCTGCACAACTCGCCAACATTTTCGCCACCATAGCAAATCCAAACCATTGTGAAACCTCCCCCCGTGTTTGACCGTTCTACAGCTGAGCGCCTCTCAAAAATTTGCCTCTTGAAGCCTAACACTTTAAACTTCGATTCATCGACCCAAAGGCCCTTGCGCCAATCGCTAAAATTACAGTTTTTATATTTTTACTCCTCTTATTCTTTTTTTTATTTTGCGTTCGAAGATGAGGTTTTTATAGTGATTCTGGCATTTGAGCCAGCCGTTATAAAGCGTCGTTTTACTTTAATCCCACTTACTGCAATCATTCGGCTGGTGACGATTTTGTTTACTTGTCGCTATTATTACATGATTCTCACGTTTTGTTGTTACTCTGGGTCGACCGCTCCTGTTTTTATTCCCAATTGTACCACCCTCTTTGATTTTATTCACAATATATTCCACGGTTCAACCGGATACTTTGAGCTCCTTTGGAAATAAAATGCTCACGAGGTTCAAATAAAATTTCCGCAGTTTTTGTTCTTTCAACTCAATCAAATATTTTACACTTTCTTTCTCTCAATTCAATCAAATATTTTACATTTTCACATTCACGTGCTACGTTTTAGTTACGACGTAATAACTCTTCCGTTTCTTGTTTAATGTGTTTCAATATTCATTTTTTAAATTATTTATACTTCCTTTCGGGTAACAAATTAAAATACTTGCCACTACCTGTTGTAAAAAGCCCATGCTAATCCTTTGGCCAGTGAGGAAATTTCAAAAGAAAACTCTTTTCAGCAAATTCACTATTTTCTATTACATGTTAAAAAAAGGCCAATGTTTTTATTGCATATAATAAAATATTTCCTCAATATTGAATGAAAAATTCCATCTGTAGTAATTTTATGACCTTCAAACGGAAACTATTTTAGGGATTGCAAATACTTTTGGATGATAGAGCATATCTTTATATATACATATATTTCTTCTGTCCCCGTGTTTGTCACTGAACTCCTCCTAAACGAAGTGATTTTTTATGAACATTTTTTTTGTGCGATTAAGTTGATTCGAGAATGGCACCTCCCATACAAAATAATTATTCAATATCATATACATATATCGAGTACAATGATACCGAGTACTTTACAGATTTCTATGAGGTCATAAGTAGCAGTGCCGAAAATGGGCGGGATCAGATAAGTGGGCGTGTCACCTCCCATACAAAGTTAAAATTGCAATATCCTATGGCTGGAGTAATATAAAAGGGGAGTAATGATACTTTCTGTGATTTTATAGTTTATTAGTGTATGCAGCCTTGATAAAAATGTCCGTATCAGATAAATAGACGTGGCACCTCCAATACAAGGTAAATATTTTATATCATATATCTCGAACAGGGAAGAGAGCTTTACAAATTTGTGTGAGGAAATCCATAGTTACTATGAGTAGCGGCACCGAAAATGGGCTGAATCGGATAAATTGGCGTGGCAGCTAACATACAAAGTAATAAATAAATAAAAGAGCTAGTGCCTATGTATGTCTAACCATCACGGTTCAACCAGTCATATTCAAGCCATATGTGGGTGAGGTGCTCCGGATTGTTTTTTTTTAGTTAGGCCCCCTAGGTGAAGCTAGGGTCACTTTATTTAACACCATATAATATTTAAATAAAATCAAAGTCTTTGGAGAAACTTCTACCCGATAGGTGGCACTTTTTACATCAATAATATTAAACTTAAATATATAATCTTTGGTATAATCACATAATTTTCCGACAGGTGGCGTTGGTTGTCGTATAGATTGTTTTATTATTTTATTTATTTTTATTTCATTGTGTTATACAAATTTTTACAAATGTATTTGACAAACATTTCGAATTAACTTTCTTTCAATTTTAAAATGGTAATATTACGAAATATCTTAACAATATTGATTATCTTAAAGTAGAAATATTTTTAATGTAATTTTAATGTAATAAATAATATAATATTCAATTCGATTACCGGCATGAATACATAACCAACGAAAATTGTCTTTTTGAATATATATATATATATACGTTCAAACAATTCTGAGCGGAAACAGCAAGAGATTCGTCTGGCATATGCAATTGTAGGTAGCGTAGGTACCCTGGTAGGTGAGTTGGTAGCGTGGTCGCCTATCATGCGGGGGTCGTGGGTTCGATTCGCACCAGTCTAGCCAAATTAGAATCTGCAGACAAGCCACTCGGCATCTCGGAACTAGGCTTAAAAAAAAATTTCAAGTCGATTCACGGCTGCGACTTGGATTTTAAAAATTTCATGTTTCGTTTGTATGCCAAACGATTTGTGTCTATAAGGCGAAAATGGAAAACATTGTACACACGATGGCTTAGCAATAAATAATAATTTTCTTGGATTAGAAGAACATTAAATAAAATAAAATTTTCATTAAAATAACATTATGAATTTGATTATATATGTACATACTTATAAAAAAATATATCCTACCGAAATTGAAATGCTAGAGACTTCCGCAATAGTAACATTCTTTAGAATAGGTAAGAAGTGCTGGTATTATAAATATAGGCATAGTTAAGCTTTGGTATTTCCTTTACTCACCATCGTAGAACCACTTCGAGCTTCCAACAATCAGAAAATATTCGATCCTTTCCACTTCCTCTGCAGCCATGCAACTACGACAGAATTCATTTGAAGAAATTCTGAAGCGTTTAGCATATTTTCCTATAAGGAATTTGAGTACAAATATGGCCATATTTTCTTTGTAATCCTACATTTTGATCCATTAGTCTTTATGTACTTAGTTATATCAGTGGTCGAAGTTCTAGCTTAAAAGATTCCAGGGGGTGTACTAACGCCTTCCAATACCGCTGGAACTTGAGAGATAGTTAGCGGTTTCCTGGTATATTTCTGTTCCCTTTGACCATTATAAGTGTAATATCAAAATGCTTGACCATCTTATTTAAGAACGAGTGGCAGTTAGGGCAGTTGTAGTTTTCAAGAAAAATGGATTGATGGATTTGAATGTGGATTGACTGTTGGAGTAGAATATTGTAGATTGTAGATAGAATATTACAACCAAGTCAATTAGCAACTTCCTGTATTGCCTATGCGTGATATAGACAGAAGTCATGTGGTAATTTTCTAGCCAGACTTAATTCCAGCTCCTAGACTCCGAAACCGACTTAATTGTGTAATTTTGATTCGTCATTGTATAAATTTATGAAATGGGTTGGTACCATACCAACGTTTCTCTGGCCTGTATTAGGATGTTGTTGTTCCTTGGAGGAGTATAATCCACGTTCAATTGTATGTTTCTATCAGTCGGGATCAGCTTATGGCCACAATTTATTTATTTATTTATTTATTTATTTGTTTGTTAAATGCTATCACAACAAGATAAATCTTATAAGTTAAAGTGATAGCTTAATAATTTGCAAAGTATTATATGTTTTAGAGCTTATTTTAGTATAATGATACATTAGATATAATATTTTTAATTGATACAATTATAATTTATTGAACGAAAAATAACAATTTTCAAGGTAATTTTACTAATTCCTTCACTAGTTCCTTTTTAAAACGTAACGTGTTGCTTTCTGTTTGAACGTTATTGTCTAATTTATTCCAAAGACGTGTAGTATAGATGAAAAATTGTCTTTCCGAAATAAGGCTTCTAAATTTTGGTAATATCATATTCTTCCCACGCTGAGATCTAGCAAAAGTAATTTTTGTGTAAAGATATTCAGGCTGCTTTTCGTATACGATTTTATGCATCAATACAAGGCATTTAAATCGTAGTAGATTTTCAAAAGTCATATTAAAAATCTGATACGAAAATGCCGATATACTGTCACTTCGTTTTTTGGTAAATACGTATCGAGCTATATTGTTATAGACAACAGTAAGTTTTTCAGTATCAGTACTGTCACAGTTTGCAAATATTTCACACCCATACAGCAGAGTTGGTATGAGATATGTTTTGGCCAAGAGCATTCTTATGTTAAGAGGCGTCGAGGATTGAACAGCCCATAAATTTCTCAACATTCCATATATCTTTCCTGCAACGATATTAATATGGTTAGTCCAGGATAGCTGTGAATTAAAATGTATTCCCAAGTTTGATGACGATTTAACACAGTCGATTTTAGCATTGTTTATTTTCAAGTAAACATCAGTATCTACGGTAATCTCATTTTTCGCAATAAAAATATACTTCGATTTGGCAGGATTAAGACTAAGACCATTTTTGACTGCCCATTTATATATATTATTTAAATCATCATTAATTAACTCAGTGCAGGTTTCAATATTCTGTATTTTTGTGCTGATGTATACCTGTACGTCATCTGCATACATTTGAACGCTACAGTGTTTAGGAACTCCAGGGAGATCATTTATGTACATACAGAAAAGTAAGGGGCCAAGTATGGAGCCTTGCGGAACTCCCCTGTCAACGTTGAGGGCTGATGAAGTTATACCTTTAGGTAGACAATTTGTTGGCGGTTTGAAAGATATGAGGACATGAATTTATAGGCTGATTTAGAGAAGTTAAAAATTTTTATTAGCTTAGAAAGAAGGATTGAATGATTGACCGTATCAAAAGCTTTACTGTGGTCTAATAGCACTAAATAGGAAACCATGTTTACATCAAGTTTAAACCTGAGATCCTCTACGACGTCGATTAAAACTGTGATACAACTTCTTCCTTGCCTAAAACCTGACTGCTTTTCTGATAGTAGACTTAGCATTTTTAAATAATCATTTATTTGTTTATACATCAATTTTTCCAAAACTTTTGATAAAAATGGCAGTATCGCAATTGGTCGAAATTCTGTGTTGTTTTTCGGGATTGGGATAACTTTAGCTTGTTTCCACATATCTGGGAATATCGACTTAGTAAGGCTCGTGTTAAACATGTAGGTAAAAAATGGTAAAAGTTTTGGGATAATAATTTTAATAAACTTCGGACTGACTTTATCCACGCCAACAGCATTTGACTTAATTGATAGTATACTTTCCAGAACTTCCGATTGTTCAGCACATCGAAAAGAAAAACCATTTTCAACAGGCAATTGTAGCATGGAAATTAATCGATGGCTAATCAGGGCGCAGATTGCATCCCTAATATATCTAATGGTGTAAAATGCGGCTCAATGCATCCGAAGGTGTAGCATGAAAAGCCCCACCCCATACCAGTTGTGAACTGGATAAGACTAAAAACCTTTTTTGTGGCAGGCCACCGCTAAATTAATCTAATTAGTTATTTTTGGATTACAATCCCACCGCTTCCCAACTGCTTCCCTGCAGTATTGAGGTAATGCTATTCTTTTTCACCCACTCCTTAACATTGTCTCAGACGGTTTGCTTCCTGCCTCGGAATAACCATGATATCTGCCTATATCAGAGAATGAGATTTCAGTATCTCCTGGAGAGATAGGATCGAAGGCAGGACTCTAATATTTCCTTGTGAAAAGAACAAATTCCATTTTGAACGGTTTAACTTCCAATCTAGGACAACTTAACCATTTTGAGAACTCCATTTGAGCCCTATATAGAATGTTCCTCAGAGTAGATAGAACTGTCTCTATCTGCAAACATTCCAGATAGAGAGTTCGGTGATGATAGATCTAGATAACTCAAACGTTTAACTGTATTGGTCTTTTATTTGTCACCTAATATTTTTAGATTTTCCATCGAATATGTCTCGTCGTCCATAAATAGCATGCAGGAAGTTTTTCAACAAGTTTATATCTAAAAAGTGCGATCTATCAATATAGTGCTGTCAAATTTTGAACCAAATTGACCGAGCGATTTCATGTTTACAATCGATAAAAGCAAACTTATTTTTATATTTTTAAGTGGATAATAGAAAAATAACGAGTTTTGTGCATTCTTTAAAGACTCTCAGTTGAAGTAACCGAAAGTCCCTGATGAATCTAACGGCCAGCAACGTCATGGCTACATTTATTTTGAATGCAAGCGCCATAATTCAAATTTTCTTACCTTCAAAAAGGAAACGTCTAATTTTATTGAAATCTATTGAACCGTTTTAACGATGATTTGAAGCAACACAAACTATGCGGTTTTTGCCAGATTTGCCAGAAAGTCAAATCTTTCATCGAGAAACTGCACGTGTGCACGAATTTCTCCCTCATCCACAATATTCTCTTGAATTAGTACATTTCCACGTGGCACTACATAATCTGTTATATTCTGCAGAAGATTGTGACACATCCAGATGTCAAATCAACTTACCTAAATAAACATACACACTTATACTGACATATTTTCTTTGTCAATCAGTTTTGCTTCCTCTTTTGTAAACAAATTAATTTCCTTCAATTTATTTATCTTTCATACACAATTTCTGTTAGTAACCATAATAATTGCAAAAAAAAAAGAAATTCGTTTAAAATTTTGTACAGCTTTATATGTATTTTTGTAACTTAATGTTAAATTGACAATATGACAAAAGTCAATTTATAAATGAAAACAAAATTTACGAACTATCAAGAGATCGACCGACTTTAAGTTTATTTCATTTATATATTGTCCCTGTTTAAGACAAGATGATGCTGGTAAATTGACATTTGACATTGAGTTGCACGGAATGTAACAAAAATTTAAATATGAACGATAGAAGTTGGCAAAACGTTTATGGAAAACTCTGGCATAAAAAGAAACAAAAAAAAAAATAATAAATGAAATATGTAGTACGACTATAAACTTTGTTGTTAATGTGGCAAAATGTTTAGCTGTATGAAATTTAAAATGAACTAACCTGAGCTGAGCAGGTAATAACAAGTGAGCGTATAATATTTAGTTATGAGGATTATTGAATACCGTATAGCATTTTTAGTAGGAATATTAAGAATTGTTAGAAGCAATTGCTACACAAAAAGGACAAAATTACTACTAATTATATTATTAATGTAGGTGAGTTTAAGGTTTAATTCCCTAAATTCAATCATTGATTTGATCTTAATTATCTTTGATAATTATCTATTACAACATTAGTTACGACATTAGCAAGTAACTATCAATAACTGAATAACTGAAATTATTCGATTTTTCTTCAGTTGGATTGAAATAATTAATTCTAATAATAATAATAATAATAATAATAATAATAATAATAATAATAATAATAATAATAATAATAATAATTTAAAAAATTCTAAGATTCTCTTCACATTTTGAGTAAGATTCTAGTGAAATTCCTTGGACTATTGTTCGCTTTTCTAGCTTGCAACACAATACAAAATTTTGAGCCAGAGTTTTATTACAGTTTTTTATAGTTTTTTTTGCCGCGAAAAGATTTTTAGGATCTAGATCACAAGTTTTCTTTTGATATACATATCTTTAATGCTGAGACTCACTGACAAATGCAGTGCTTTTCAGAAAGAGACTTACGCAATTCACATAGCAATGAAATAATTCTTGAATAAGATATGGATCCATCAGCCATATTTTTTTATTTTTTTATTAACCAAAACTCAGGGGATGCCCCTACAGATGCAGTGCATTGTATTGATCTCAGGAAAATAGGTTATGGGAAGGAGCAAAGAGGGGGTAGTGTTTGTGGATATTTGACTTAAATTTTATTAGATTATAACTGTCAGGAAAGACCTCTGCGGGGAGTTTATTCCACATACGGCTAGTTCGACTGATAAACGAATTCTCTCTGTAATGCGTTGTGCGGTCAACTGGACAATAAACTACAAACGGATATGATCTACTAGAGAAGCGGATAGAGCGAATTGAAACTCGGGCTCTTGGAATAAGTTCGCTAATCTCAGAAGAACATTTCCCATGTTAGTATCTATAGAAAAGTGATACACAACCCACATTCCGATGATGTTCCAATGAGTCAGTAGAGTTGGATACCCTACTGTCATTGATGAGCATCAACGCCCTCCTTTGCACACGGTCCAGCAGCTCCAGAATAGACTTTGAAGCTTCTGCCCATATGTGGGAGTTGTATTCCATTTTTGGTCGGATGTAAGTGGTATAGATTTTAAGGAGATCAGAGGGAGTGAAGTAATTTTTGCACCGTTTTAGAAAACCAGGACACTTGAATGCTTCTTTCGACACTTGAGAAACATGCTCGTTCCAACGAACATCACATTGAATTCTCATGCCTAGAACATCAAGAGTATCCGATTCCTCCATATATACAGATGACATTATTGAATCCATGGCCCTATGGGTCAACATGCAACATGAGTCTGCAGCGCATTAAAATCAACCCTATTCG
Organism: Cordilura impudica; assembly: GCA_963682025.1. NCBI lineage: Eukaryota > Metazoa > Arthropoda > Insecta > Diptera > Scathophagidae > Cordilura > Cordilura impudica. The sequence goes on along the minus strand of OY821521.1, from coordinate 152,266,368 downwards.
CTTTTCCCCACTCGGAGATAGTTAACAGGTCTTGATTGAGTGTGTCATTCATTGTATGCCTTTTGCCCCCAACCCCCAAGAGGCTTGGCCTACAATTAAAGGAAAATGAATGACAAATGCTGCTGTCATCTGCGAAAGAGTATATAGAGTTAAAAGTTTGATCAAGAAGATCGTTCAGAAAGATAAGGAAAAGAGAAGGAGAAGGAACGGAACCTTGGGGTACCCCTGAATTAAGCTGAAATTCATTAGATGAGACCCCATCAATAACAACACGTATTGTTCGATCTCTGAGAAAACTCGATATAAATCGAGAGAAGTCATTACCGACCCCAAATGCAAAAAGCTTTGATATCAGTGCACCGTGCCTTGGAAATATCTAGAGCAACCACTTTACTTTCGCCAAAACTGCGAATGGATCGACTCCAGCGCTCAGAAAGTAGAGCTAACAGGTCTCCCGTCGAACGATTTCTACGGAAACCATACTGACGATCATTAAGAAGTGAGTTGGCCTCTAGGTAGTTCACATATCCCATATGGGTTTGCTGCTCTCATAGCCTGGCTGTTGGGGTTATAGACCAAATCCGATAACACAGCGTGAGACTTATATGGGAAACGAGTTGGCTGGCGAATGTGCACGGAATATTCCAATTCCTTTATCTGAGCTGATGAACATTATTGAAGAGGAAGCTATAATGTATGCATGGCGCAGAGTACAAACGAATGGCAAATGTAAACAACATACATACATACAATGTATTTTTGGGGTGTTGCTCAATCCAATGGTTCGAGCCATACACATATGCTATGTTGGTCAACGTACTTACTGGAATTCACCTACGCTTGTGTTTTGTAACTTTTCTCTTAGATTAGAAGTCTAGAACTTCTCATAAGTTATTTATAAGCAGAGCCATCTGAAAAATACAGTTAATCTTAGTTTGATTGTAAAACGCACAATAACTGATTCTTTTTATTTACCCACGACCGCCATATGGCGATCCAGACCCTGCCAGATTCGGATAAAAAGCAAAGTTAAAAAGCAAAGCAGTATTTTGCTTAATTTAATTGTTGCTTAATCTGAAGGCAAGGATAAAAGACAAACATTGCTTATGCCTAGTCTTTATCCTTAAGGACCAGAGGTACAAGAAAATAAATTTTTTTTATTAAAAAAAAGGCCTAGTTGGACAACAGTTACAGGAGCTAATAAAGGAAATTCAAGAAGCCGAAGACAGATGGGCAAAATTGCTAGAGGAGAGCATATAATGGGAGGAACCCAAACGAGGTTGTAGCCGCAATTGTAAATGCTTCAACGGCTGTAAGGATTAGCGTAGAGGTCGTAATTTTACTTGGTGCTATTGCAACAATAATAGTTATTGAGAGATATCTTAGAAGATATGTGAAAAAGCAAATTCGCAGACAACCAGTATACGCAAAATTTAAGACTTCTTGCACGATATCCCAGATCCGATGGTCATTGCCACATTAAGAAATAACTAAGCACTCTTTGGTTCTGCTAATGGAACAGTCGGCTTATTTAAAGGTATACTCACTGTAGTGGATGGCAGAAATCATAGGTGTCTTCAGAACCGACTTTTGTAGACTCTCTCGATGGGGCGGTATCAGTGAAATATTTAAGATGTGAATGCTCAGGATAGAAGGAACGATGGCTTAGATATCTAGGAAAAACATTTTTTTTGACAATTGACAATTGACAATCTGTTCCACTTGGAAATTTTTTAAAGAAAATCCGGCTGATTAAGGGCAAAATCATAGCGGGAAAGCTTCTTTTCTCTATTTCTTTTTGATTTTTCCCTAGCCTTTCTTTATCTTATCTCTATTTCTGCTCCGATACTATCGGATGTAAGGAAATCCCAATGGCCATGTGACTTACGTAAACCTAATCTATTTATTATATTTTTGACTAAATTGGCACAACAAAAATTGCTGAAATGGACATATTATTTTTAAAAATATTTTTTAAAGTAAAATTACAGTGACAGCCCTGACATCCGGAATGTTTGGGGATAACCGAAAACTCCGCATAATTGAATGTTTTATTAAAACTAGAAATTTTACGAGAATTACGGTTTATTTTATTATTTTTAGGGATTCTCGTTAATTTAGTTTAAAATTTTGTACCAAAAACAATTTTTTTTATACATCAGTTCATTGAATTTTATTTTCTGTGAATCCCTGAATAATAATAAAATAAATTGGTCTTGTGAAAGACCAAAAAGCCAAAAAATGTCCTAAAATACAACAAAGTGTTCCGTTTAATTGAATGCCGTACCATCGGCATTTTACAGTATAACGGGTTTCAAAATTTTATTATTTGTTTAGATATTTGTTCATGTCCAAAAACCAATTGTTGTAAAATTATTTTTTTAAATTACTTGAATTATTTGAATATTTCGTTATTCCGAATTTAAAATTTTTAAGTTTCAGAGTAATTATTCGTCGAAAATTGATTAACTGAATGAAAATTATATGACTCACAGACGTAAAGATGGACGGACATTCGTTTGTCGATCATCCCAACAAAGTAGGCCTTTAAACATAAGCACAAATAGACTCTCAGGTCCTTTGTGCTACATCGAAAAGATGTATACCTTCTAGTCTCTGCCTTGAGCTTCTTGTAAAGCTCTGTTAAGATGTAATATTCCAATATCTGTTAGATCAAAGATCAATCAGCAGTATGGTCTCCAGTTTAGTAGTTCCGTGTCTGGAAAATTAGTAGTACTACATTAGTAGTACTACATCTGCTACTTTTGCGGAAATTATTATATTGAATCCTTAGTCATTCAGAGTGTCTGCCTATTAGGCAATTACCGTTTATAAACGCTAGTACCGTTAAGCTATTGTCTCTGGAGAGAGACCACAGCAGGTATAAAGAAAATCGGATCTGGTTTTGATTTCTACATATAAGTTTAGTGGCTCACCTGTGATTTCTATTCTCGGCGATGTAAAGTCAAAATACAAGCTTTTACGTTTCTACAGGTGTTCTGTGGTAACCTCTAAATTTGCTTCTGTGCCCTAGAATCGATGTATGTAAGTCGAATGTTGAACTACTGGGGCATTCTAATCTAGGACATGTGGCAGTTATGGCAGTTCTCAGGAGCATTTCTGCCATGCTGCACGGTGTCTTTCTATCCGGTATTAGTGTATTGATGATTACAAGTTCCTTATTGTTTGGACTGTGTATATTGCAGCAACATATTTGTTGGCGTTAAAATACCTCAATATGTTACAAACGGAATAACAAATAATGCACACTATTTTCGTACAAAAAAGTCTTTTGCTGTTTTCTCTGTTGTACAAAATCATGTTTTTCATTTAAGGTGTTGTTTAAACAAAAAAAAAAAAAAAAAAAAAAGTTTTCTGTTAGCCAAAAGTTTTAGCCCCATCAAAAATGCCCCCACTGGCAAAGAAACTTTTTACATTATATTTTTTTAAATATTAATTAGAAATGTTTGTTTTTGGGTGAAATGGAAAATAATTATGTTAATAAGTAATATTAGGTGGCCTTATATCTGGGATTAGCCTTGAGACTTTTGCTTCATGTTTTTTAGTACTGTAGGCTAAACTGAAGCTAAAACGTATTCTAAATAAATAACGCGACCAACGGTCTTTGAGGAAATAATCCTCGGACCCTATTCTTTAAATGAGCACGATTTTTTTGTGTAACAATTGGGTGGACTAAATAAAATTAGTTCATAGGTTTATTGATCTCAAACTCGTTTTTTTTTGTGTGAAATTATTTTTCAGCAAAATGTTGTTGAAATTTCGTTAACTTGAAAAAATATTTGCCATAAATCAGCTTTATCAACGTATGTTACTCCGTGTGCCTTCCAAAATAGTATGGTATGGTTCGTGTTGGATGATAAAAAAAAACCTTTGCCTTGTTTGGCGCTAATGCACTACTTTACCATCGGCTATACATAAATGTATACTATACATATATGAATATTTGTTTGATCTAGTCTAGTCTAGCTAATTTAACGCACTTTTTAATCTCAGAACATACATAACCATATCCTGGATTTTCTGATCATTTGTAATAAAGTAAAGTAAAGTAATTTGGACGGTCCTCATCAAAAAAAAAAAAAAAAAAAAAACGTTCAATCTTCTATTGTGGATAAAGAAAGATCGTCATGGCGCAGAGGGGTTTTAACTCCAGGTCCACGCTTTTAACTCCTAACCCCTCCACATTTGCCAGTCAAATTGATAGACATTTTTTAGTACCACCAAGAAAAAGCGCTCTCAAGATAACAGGCGATAATTTATTCCATCCCCATACGCTTATTTGAATTCATTTTCAGGACAAAGATTTAGAATACATAAGAATATTCACAGAGTCTTGACATGCCCACGGATAAACTTAAGATTTTTACTAATCGATAAAAGATTGTGGTATCTTGTGGACCCAATTTTGTTATCATCTCTGTATCTGTATCTCCACTGACAAAAAATCGTCTACCAAATCCCAAGTAGGTGTAGGCACAAATATTGCCAATAATGTCGGAGACACTCCAATTTGACTCTTCTGGGTAGCGGGACAGAGGCAATTATATTGAGTGCGCTTTTTTATTCAGTTGCCGGAGAAGAATGGCAATATGAACCTCCATGCTTTAATAAGAGATTGATATGGCTCATTTACGATCGTCGTCTAGACTTCCCCGAAAACAGCTACGCAGGCTGGTTACAGAAGATAAGGAAACATCACTACACTTCCTCTGTCAATGTGGGACATATGCTTGTCAGAGATTGCAAACGTTGGCACTCGGGTACTGACGGATTTGTCTATCTAGCAGCAAGATAAACTTGTCCATCCAGGGTTCCGAACGGATCGGTTTGTATTCCAATGCATCTGACTAAGCACAATCTTTCACAGGTTTCACAACGGTACCAAGTGTGATCGCCTTTTTATTTTCTATCAGATCGTAAATCGTAATCCTATTTAATAGTACTAGCAGATTCCAGCCCTCGAAATTCGAGCGCAAATTCTAGGAAATTTTATTTTTTCATTAAATAAAGACCCTAAAGGTATGCTAATCAATTATAGCCAATTCACTAATTTTTATTACAAACACATTAACAAATTTAATAAACACACACATAGCATTGTATAATTTTATATATATGTTAGTAGCAATTTTATATGCAAATTACTCAAAATAAAGGAAAAAATTTAAAATTCTGTAAATCTGCAAAACGGCTAAAAAGAAATACCTTTCAAATAATTTACGTTTGTTCAAAATCGGGATAAAACAGTAGAACAAAACATCAGTCACAAGAAATCGCCTAGCCTATTAATATTATTGATTTCTTAATGTTCATTGCTGTCTTTTTGACAGTCTGTCCGTTATACATTTTCGCTTTCATTCCATAGCTCTACACACAGAAAAAGAATTGGTTGGAATTCGGTTACCACTAGAACGATATGTTTAGGTAATACAATTTTTTATTGAACATGTGTGTTTAGAGATGTATCAGCGATACATACACATTTTGGTTTGCTTGGTGATTAATTTTTTTTGGACGTCTAAACGTTCAAGCAAACAAAAGTGTGTCTGCATTACTGACAAACAAACAAACGAGAATGTAATTGTATGTATCTATGTATGTATCTATGTATGTATATAAAATGGCACGAAAATAACCAAAATTATTGTAATTATCTTATTAATTTTAATGATAATTTTGTCACTTAGTGTTAATATCCTGGGTTATAATAATGTATTCAGAACACGGGTGCAGGGTATCAAAAATTCAGCATAGCCGAATTTAATGCGCTTACTTACAGCCGTAAATTCAATTTTGAAACATGTTGCCCCAATAAATGGTTGCGGCACACAGTGCCGTTGAAGCAAGCGAAGGTTTCACAAAAATGGGGATTAAAACGGCCAACGAGGTCTTATTCGGGACACTACATACATTCGAAAAATCGCGGAGCGGAAATCGGAGCTAATTATATATAGTCAATTTTGCAGAAAATTTAATTAATTCTTTTAGTTAGAAGAGTAATCATAGAATTACGGTGCATCGTTACTCTTGCACTTATATATACCTATTTATACGTACATACGTATATACATACATACGTGTATATAGGTATATGTACCTATACATTCACCCTCTCACTCATCTGATAAATCATTGTAAAGAATACAGGGAATACAATTAATGAATCATAAACTATTTTATTATTAAGACATAAAAACAATAAAAATTTATCAGATCAGAAATTAAATTAATTTTGTACTTGTCCCACAATTTTAAGAAATCGCGATGAATACTCTCTCCTGCTTGCTCAGACCAGAATCCCAGACCAACATCATCGTCGGAATAGGCAAGACATTCTCTGAGATAATCTAAAATGATGCGTATTTTCAAAGTAATGTTGACACCGGTCGCAAGGATCATTTTCTCCAATTCTTCCGTTAGTCTTTCCAACTCGGAATCGTTGGGTCTCGTAACGCAATATGTGCAGTTCTGGGACAACACATTTCTCGAGAACAACACATTTCTCACAGACATCATCGTTCTCTTTGAATTATGGCTCGTGAATGGTACTACAAGACTGCTTCGCCATTGTTTTTTCATTCCCAAAGTACAAAAGTGTTCATAATCTCCTTTTAGATCCCCATATGTTTTCAGTCGACGAGAACTTTTCTGACTTTCGGCTTTTAGAGCTTCATAATTTCTCAGAGTATTCAAAGGAATGGAACAATATGGACAAGGGAATGAGGCAGTCGCCGTTTGTTGCCCATTTATAAGTAATAGAACTTTGATATCTGAAGAAAACTAGAAGGGGATGTCATTAATCTTAATCAGATCGAAAAGAAGATTCAATTTATCGTAACTTTTTTTAATTTGGGATACTGCACACAACATAATTAATCTACGAACGCTAGACAATTTCGATTCCTGGCCTACTATACCACCATTTGAATACAAAGTTCGCTTATGGGCAGCTATCTTTGAATCAATTTGTGAATCTTCATACTCAGGTTGAATAGTCAGCGAAATTTTGCCATCAATTTAATTGAATAGTTGCCACAAAGGTCTCTTTTTGCAATAACTTTTTCAAATATGGATTCTGCATTTGCCCAGACGACAGATAGCTTTTCTTTGAGTTTTTTGTTCTTATCACAAATGTCGAATTCAAAAACATCGTTTTGATATAAATCGGCAAGCGTTGTAGACGTATTTTGGAGATGTTTATTGTAATGTGGGGGACCGTTTTTCGGCCGACACTGGAGCGAAGAAAATTCGAGAATTTATTCACATAATTCAATGAGGCACCCGTGTTCACCTGGAAATCAAACATTGTAAGCCTTTGTCAGTTACATTACAAAAACTATGTCACAAACCTGAAAATTATCCAAATCCTCAACAGTGAACCCCTTTTGTTTTTGGCATGGATTCAATAAGATTCTACTCTCTTTTCCGGATGTTGCTACAGTTATTTCACTATCTTTCGTATTCTGGCCAGGTAAAGATTTAACTTTATTGAGCAATATAGTTGACGCAATTCTTTCTTGACTTTTTCTGGAAATTTCGATACCACGGTCATAATATTTCTATGAGGTATCGCGGTGTCCGAACGATGAACACACCGGTGCTCGTGGCCTCGCTTAATCTCGTTGAAGCACTCCCAGCACATTTTTATATAATTACTCTTGTGGCAGGAGTAATTTCTTTCATTTTCATCGGAGATGAAGCTCTATTGGGACCACTGGATTGCTGCGCTTGCTCTTGTATGTGCTGGTAATGTTACACTCTCATATTTTGGCATTTCTGGTAAGCGCCTCGTGAAAATATTATTTTCATGTTCAAATAATACGTGGCTGCAGGTCCGACAAATGCTCTTAGAAAATTTAACATTATCTAAGGAAAACTTCTCATTGATGAATTTCTGGATCAATCCCTCAATTTTCACACTTATATTAAAGAATTGCACTTTTATTGCCAAACACAATTTTTCGACCACATACTTTAAGTCGATTTTCTTCATAAGTACACTGCCGAGTCAATGGAACTGTCATTTCTTTCCTTTCAGAATATTACAAATAATGCGCTCAGTTCAACGACCTCAAAACAACTAACTTAAAAATGACAAGTAACCAGCAATTGCTTTGTTTTGTTTTGGCGACACATCGCTACTTCATATATTTAACTCATGTATGTATGTCTATGCTTTTTGGAGAATGTAAACAATTTTTGGGAATGTCGAGTCTCCTTAGTATAACTAAGTGGAACAAGAAGAGAAACGGAATCATCAATTTAGTCACTAGAAACGTTGAGCGCATCTCTGTGTATAATAATATAAACATTTTTATACGGACCTATATGTATATTCGTATATATAGGTCTGTGTGTGTGTATATAAGTAGGTTAGTGAAATAATGAGAGAGTATATATGTAGGTATTTACATAGCGAAGGAACAGATTCGCCGATTTCGTTGTTTAGATGTATATATATATATATATATAGGTATATACAGGTGTAAGAGTAAGGGTGCACCGTAATTCTGTGGTTACTCTTCTAACTAAAAGAAATTTTCTGCCAAATTGACTATATATATAACCAGCTCCGATTTCCGTTCCGCGATTTTTCGAATGTATGTAGAGTCCCGAATAAGACCTCGTTAGCCGTTTTCGTCCCTATTTTTGTCAAACCCTCGCATGCTTGAACGGCACTGTGGGCAACCAATAAATAAAGTCCAAATTCCATAGTATCAACTAAATTAGACAATTCGTACAATCGAATCTACGGCTGTTTGAAAAATATAATTCAGTAATCACTACAGATTATTGCCACAACGAATTTGGTTTCTGTGTGTATATTAAATTTTATCCAATTTTGCAAAAAAGTTTTGATGACTGTCAGTCAAGAATCTAAAGACATAGTAGTCTAAAATTTTTACAAGTGTCATGTACATATTTTTTTTTCTTTAGAAAAAAATAGTCGTCTTAATTCCATCTTTTGCCAATGGCATGTATTTATTATACAACCATCGTTTGTATACTTTTAGATCATTTTTAGGCTTTAAGTCCAACCCATTTTTCCACTATTAATATTGAGTTTTTTTTTTACAAATGTTATTTCTGACACTCAATGTCCGGAAAATATGCGAGGAGCGAAGAAAAATCTGCTTATTTTGTTGCCTAGTGCACAGAGATTGCTTCCGCAAAAGTTGTTGATAATATTTTTGAATTAACTGCTGTGTAGCTACCGCATCGTTTTCGAATTACTGCAATCTCAAAGATTTTTGACGGGGATTTTTGTTTCACAGTATGATAAATCTAATATTCTCCAAACTGCCTATCGATATTTTTTTTAGCGACCAAAAGTTTTGGGATGTGAAAAATTATAGCTTTGTTATGAAATGCTATTATTGCTTTAAGATCAGAAGCTCTCTTTTAATATTACGCTAGGTCTTAATATTACGCTAGGTTAATTCCAGAACTTTTTCTGAAAATTGTTGTCTCTTTATCTTATACATCACTAGTTTTTTTTTTAATCTGGTTTTTGAATTTTTCACTAGTTTTTGATAAACATTCAAAGTATTCCTTTAAATTTCGTTGACTTATTAGAATTGCATAATTTTTCTTAAGGAAACCATCTGCCTTCTTAAACAATTGCAGCTTATTTATTTCACAGACATTTCGTATCTCTTCAATTGCTTGTCATTAATAACAGCAAATTAATTGAAGCGTGAAACTTACATATGTAGATGTTCATAATTACATGCTTTCTATGTGTCAATAAGTGATAAGTTATTACATATCAACAAACTAAATATTTAGATGATGGCAGGGAAAATACAAATGCGCTGACATTAACTCAACTCATACATACAAAAAGACATATGAGTTAGTACAAGACTTAAGTTGTTGTAAGCCATTACAAACAATACATAATGCATAAGATAATTGATTGTTTTAGATGCCTGGGAGCATGTGTGCGTGTGTGTACGCTCTCGTGTTACCTTTGTGTTGTCAATAGTCTTATTATATTAAATGCTACTTGCATATATGGCTTAATGACAAAGAGTAGATTAGTTTGAGCAATTAATGTCATGTTCGGTGGTAAAACTCTGTGTATGTATCATAAGGAATGATAAGGAAGTTATTGTGCATACATATCTATAATATTAATAGGCTAGGCGATTTCTTGTTACCGATGTTTTGTTCTACCGTTTTATCCCGATTTTGACCAAACGTATATTATTTGAAAGGTATTTCTTTTTAGCTGTTCACCAGATTTACAGGATTTTAAATTTTTTCCTTTGTTTTGAGTAAATTACATTTAAAGTTGCTACTAACACATACATAAAATTATAGTTTGTTTTCTTCATTCACAATAATAATAAACTAAAATAGTGTTGGCTTGTGAATTGGCTAAGTTGAAAGTTGCCAGAAATTGCACTCGTATTTCGAGCGCTGGAATCTGCTAGTTTTAATAGATTTGTGAGATTCTAGGCTGTCTTCGCTACAACCATTTCGCTAGATACAATTTCTCTAGACACAATTCTACTAGACACCGTTTCGCTAGATACAAATTTACTAGACACTCGGTCCATTCTACTAGGGAAAATTTTTACTTTCATTATCCCGACGATATAAAAACAATAAAAATTAGGCGGTGATTAAAAAAAAAAAAGAAAAAAACAAAAAATATAATTATAAATTGAATATTATTTTAAAGTGGAATTATACCAAGTGGAATTGTTCTCTAGTGAAATTGGAAATTAAAAGTGAATTTTTCCCAATAAATTTGTGATAGTGAATTTGTCTCTAGTAGCTATGTGTCTAGTGTAATTATTCCAGTGGGGTCATCCGCTTACCCTTTATGATATTTCTTATCAATTTATTTTATAAACCATCTCCTTTGTTTGTTCTGCATTATTTTTATGTTATTGAGACCAGAGTCGCTCTCCTTGATGAAGGAAATGTATCTGTTATCCCATTGAACATATAAGAACTGATCAGACTCATTTATGAGAATGGAAAAAATTATTTTCTTAAATCAGTTTTGAACAAAAAAAAAAAAAAAATAAAAAAATCGCCAACTGGATTGTTCTAAAATTCTTTTTTTTTTCATTTCAGGATAATAAATAAGCAAATTTTGGGACAATAGAGAAAAATAGCAAAAATTTTTTAACTCCATTGGGAACGACAATATACACACAATCCATTGAATTATTCAAAGTCTTTTGATCCGTCTTACGTCGTCAGCGTCATCAAAAAGAGCAATGTGTTTACATGATTACTTAACCTTGCAAGGTAGTTCTCGTTGAAACTTCTGATTTTATCTACTAACTTAGGAATAAAGAGATCATCATGTATAGAGTTGCTGGCTGTTCTCCATAGCTGAATTCTATACGTCCAGAGGGGTTTTATATTGTTTTGTAAATTAATACTTTATTTTCCAGATTTAACTGACATTTCAGGCCGAGCAGCCGAAAAGGTCGTTTTTTTAATACTAAGTTGCTGTTTTTTGCTGTAATGTGTGCTTTCAAACCAATCTCTTCTTTATGTGTTTTTCTAAATATTATACGTAGCCACATTGAAGAATTCAACTATTATTCAGGGAAATAATGGGACAATTTCCATGGCCTAAAGTGAAATTAATATGTACCGATTTTTCAGTGTTGATATCTATGATCCATTTGTTTAACCAAGTTTCTCTAGCACTGCATTAGATGCAATGATTGGACAGATTTCTGAAGCTAGTGTTATCTAGATTTCTGAAGCTAGTATATCTGACGTAGAAATTGTGTATAGAATTGGTCCCAATACACAGGCCTGTGTAACTCCAGGCTTTATGTCATAAATATTAGAGTGTTCATCTTTTGCTTTAACATAAAATAAATACGATTTTTAGCAGCAAGTAAAAAGACATTTGTAAAAGTTTTTTCAATTTGTAATATAACCCTGCATGCCAACCAAATTTTATCAAATGTTTGTTAGACATCTAAAAAGATTCCAGTGCAATATTTTTATACCCTCCAAACCTCAGTGGCAGAGGGTATATTTAGATTTGTAATTCCGTTTTTAACGCATCGAAAAACTAATTTCCGACCCCATAAAGTATATAACTATATTCTTGATCCTTATCACAGCTCGAGTCGATATAGCGATGTCCGTCTGTCTGTTGAAATTACGCTCATTCACAAAAAAAAAAAACCATTTTGCTGGGTAAGGTTACAATAATATCATTTGCCATAATTCCCAGCAGGTTGGTATTGAAAATGGGATAAATCGGGTGTCATTATGCTTAGATACGAGCAAAAATATGTAGGTACCTCTAAAAAAACATAAAACCCAGTGTATTTGTTGTAATATTTTAGTGGTTGAACATAATAGTTGTACAACAACATTCACAGATCAAAAAATCCACAAAAAAAATGATGCAATCATACCATCAAACACTACTACCATGAGCTATGTTAGTAGTATTGCCATATATTTTTTTTTATCGTTATAACTTTATAATAAAAAAAAATCGCCAATATGAAAAAAAAAAAATTAAAACGACAAATGGAAAATGAAAAATTAGAAATGGAAAATTAAAAATGGAGAATGGAAACTGAAAAATTAAAAACGGAAAATGGAAAATGTTAAATGGAAAATGAAAAACGGAAAATGAAAAATGGAAAATGAAAAATGGAAAATAGAAAATGAAAAATGGAGAATGGAAAATGAAAAATTAAAAATGAAAAACGAAATATGAAAAATGAAAAATGGAATTTGGAAAATGAAAAATTAAAAAACAGAAACGCAAAATGAAAAGTGAAAAATGGATAATGGAAAATGAAAAATGAAAATTTAAAAAATTTAAAATGGAAAATAAAATTGAAAAATTAAAAACGAAAAATGGAAAATTAAAAATTGAAAAATGTAAAGTAACAATGAAAAATGATAAATGGAATTTGGAAAATGAAATTTGAAAAATGAAAAATGAAAAATCGAAAATGGAAAATGGAAAATTTAAAATGAAAAATGGAAAAATGGAAATGGAAAATTAAACGTTAAAAACTACTAGCTAATTTAAATAAAAATATTTTAAAATTTGCTTTTTTTAGTATTAATATCTGAAAATATTTAGCCAAGAATCAGTTGTTTTTATTTTTTTTTTTTCTGGGTGTTATAATGCTGGCTGCGTTATATAATGAATTTCATTGGGGGTTTTCTACTCTATTAAAATAAAAATAATGCCATTTTCAAATAGTAACGAATTCCTTCTGTAGAAGACACGATCATTGTTTTTTATAACAAGGAATTATAATAGAAACAGGCCAACAAAAAAAGCATTTAACTTTTAATTTAATTGATATTCGAAATTTAAATTTCAGTACCGACAACAGTTTTAAAGTGGTAGCCGTACCCAATATTGGTTGCAATAATGCATTTCGTGTCAATGCAAAAATACGATGGCATTGCAAAATTCATTTAGCCATGAAGTCAGTTGACACAATGGATCGGTTTTTTTTTGAGTGTACAGAATGTGCGTAAGATTAGTTTCAATGATGCATTTGAAAGACTAGCATAACCCAGCACTCGAAATTCGAGTGGAACTTCTAGAAAATTTTATTATTTCTTTACATTTTTTCTTACAATATTTTTTGAAATCTATATAATACGTGAAGGTAAATTTTTAGTTCCCTTTTTAAGAAACATGCGGCCACGGAGGAGTGTGAAAATTGGCATAGTTATAGTTCATATGAAGGAGAAGCTGAGAATGATAAAATTTATGTTTAATCTGTCTTAAAAATATATTAATTTTAATAAAATAATACTTCGTTACACCCTGTTAATGCGAATGATTTAAATTATATATCAGGCGCTCTGTGTTGAATTGTGAATTGCTAAAATTGATTAACATACCTTTAGGCTCATTTAAATATTCATAAATTTTTTATATAAAGGGTCCGCCATCTAACGTTTTTTTTTCAACTAGTGCTTATTTCGTAAATGGTAACACTTAGCTCATGTCTGATTTGACAGATAATTAGCTTTATCCTTCCGCTGAATGAATATGGTTGTGTATACGCTTGAACAACGCTGGGAAATATTGCGACATTACTTTGAAAATCATGGTAATGTTGCAGAATGTGTGCGAAAATTGCGTACGGATTTTGGAAGAAGAGAAGCACCGTCAGCTCCGTATGTTCGTTATCTTGTGAAAAAAAGTGAAAGAAACTGGCATCCTCATCGATAAACCAAAGCGTGAAAAGCCAAAAACAGTGCGTACACGCGAGAATATTGCTGCTGTGGCAGAAAGTGTGCGTGAAGCGCCTTCAACATCAATTCACCGTCGTTCTCGTGAATTCTACATTTCGGAGGCATCATTGAGACGAATTTTGCATAAAGACCTTGGTATGACGCCATACAAAGTCCAATTTGTTCAGGAGTTGAAGCCAACTGACCATCCAATGCGTTTTCGCTTCGCTAAGTGGGCCTGCGATCGACTTACAGAAGATGCCGATTTTGCCAAAAAAAATCATATTTTCAGATGAAGCTCATTTTGATCTTGGCGGGTATGTAAACAAGCAAAATTGTCGCATTTGGGACACAGAAAACCCGCACGCACACACTGAAAAGCCGATACACCCAAAACGAGTCACTGTTTGGTGCGGATTTTGGTCCAGAGGCATAATTCTTCGAAAATGAGCAAGGAGTGGCCGTTACAGTCAATGACAATAGTTATTGGGCCATGCTGAACGAATTTTTGTTCACAAAAATTGAAGAGGAGGATATTGGCAACATTTGGTTTCAACAGGACGGCGCTACGTGCCACACAGCCGAAGCTACACTCGATGTTTTGCGCCCTGTTTTTGAAGATCGCATTATCAGCCGCAGAGCTGATGTCGTTTGGCCACCTCGGAGCTGAGATTTGACACCGTTGGACTATTATTTGTGGGGTGCCCTCAAAGATAAGTGTTACGCCAACAAGCCAGAGACAATTGGCGCTTAAAGGGCAATATTCGTGAAGCCATTGGAGAAATACAGCTGCACACAATCGATAATGTGCTTAAAAATTGGACCGATCGTGTAGGCTACTGCATGGCCAGCCGAGGTAGCCATTTGATTGAAGTTATTTTCCATTATTAACCGGAAGGATTGTACTTTCAAATAAAAGAAGAAATTTGAGATAATATTCAGTAAATTTTTCTTTATAGCATTTTCAAAAAAAAAAAAGTTATTTGGCGGACCCTTTATATAGAGCCTAAAAACATTGGAAGACAAAAATGAAAAAATATCTCCTAGAATTTGCACTCGCATTTGGAGTGCTGGGCTATACTAGTATATAGAAAATGTGTGATAAAAAATAGTTTTATTAGAGAATAAAGGTAGTCAATTTTAGGATATTCACAATTCAACACAGGCCGTGTGATATACAATTATAATGAAATTCGATGAATTGTGAATTGGCTAAAATTGATTAGCATACCTTTAGGCTCTTATAAAATTATTTATTATTAATATTTTATTTTATTTAATTTAATATATTTTTAACACATATTATACATAAATTTTAAAATTCTGCTCTGCTTCTCAATATGAACTGTAACTATGCCAATTTTCACACTCCTCCGTGCCCGCATTATGCTATTAAAGGAAAAAAATTCCTTCACGTATTAATAGATAAATAATGAAAAGAGTCTAAAAACGTTAATTTATGAGCGCAATATGGGAGTTATAATTTCGGAGTGCTCACAAATGTAATGGCTGGTTTCTTTTCCCTTAATGAAAATCATTGGGACGGTTTCTAGCCATCCTCTGTAAGACTACGAGTTTTCTAAGTTAACTTAGGCTTTTTAAGGTGAGATTATATTAAATATTGCGAAGGAGTGATTGCCGTTATTGTTTGCCAGCACACATAGCCTCTGATCATCGTTTGCAAAACCTCGAACTTGGTATATACATAAATCGCAAATATTCTTTAAGACATTCTTCTCAACAATTTCCTCATACACTTCTCAAACATGGGACCAATTTTCTTGAAAATTTGATTTTTGGTTCACTACATATGTATTTTGCCCACTGTGCTACGGACCGAATACTAAGTTACAATCTGTACCTGCTCTTTCTTCTGAACCTGAGATGACCAGATAATTTCGCTTTTGCAAATGTCGTTTGACGAGGTTCCAAATCAGTAGACATTACACCTTTCTCCACTAAGATTGCTATGATATTACCAGATCTTTTTTATGAAATACAATTCTCATTGTAAGTACTTATTTAATGAGTCTTCTCCGCGGCTTTATGTTATAAATTGTCCCTAAAGGTTTCAAAAAATAAAGGGTTTTTCAACAGGGACGCTACAAAAGTAGAAAGACAGGAACAGCAAACGACGCCATATTTCTTGCCGCTCTTGTGACATTTCTCTTCAGTAAGGTTTGCCATTTCATGATGGAAAGATATACGAGCTAACAACGAGTCGAAATTATTAAAATTTACTACCGAAATTCGGAGTCAGTGGCCTTAACGCTACGTCCAATTTGTGGTCGTCATAATCGTCCTAGCAGATCAACAATTGAGCGTCTAGTGGAAAAATTTGAATCCACAGGCATAGTACAAAATGTTCCCGTGCCAGTGAGACAAAGAAGTGCCCGTAGTGTCGAGAATATTGCTGCCGCTGAGGCTTTAGTTGAAGAAAGCCCAAATGTGTCTCTCACACGTCGTTCTCAAGCGTTGGGCGTCACTGTGACGTCGTTGTGGCGAATTTTGCGAAATGATCTTGGCCTACATCCTTACAAGATCAAATTGACGCAAGAACTGAAGCCGCTTGACCACCAGAAGCGTCGTATGTTCGTGAATTGGGCTGAGCAACAACTTGAAAATGATTCGGATTTTCATCGAAAAATCATCTTCAGCGATGAGGCTCATTTCTGGCTGAATGGCTTCGTCAATAAACAAAATATGCGTTATTGGTCAGACAGCAATCCACACGTACTCATCATTGCATCCCGGAAAAATTACGGTTTGGTGCGGTTTATGGGCCGGCGGCGTCATTGGTCCGTACTTCTTCCGTGATGATCAAGACCGGCACGTTACTGTGAATGGGAATCGTACCGTTCAATGATAACCGAATATTTTTGGCCCCAATTGGATGATATGGACTTGGAGGACATGTGGTTCCAACAGGACGGCGCCACAAGCCACACAATCAATTTATTGGAAACCAAGTTAGGAGAACGTGTTATCTCACGAAATGGTCCAGTCGATTGGCCGCCTCGGTCGTGCGATTTAACGCCGTTGGACTATTTCCTGTGGGGCTACGTCAAGTCTATGGTCTATGCCAACAAGCCAGCGACGATTGATGAACTTCATACGAATATCGAACGTGAAATTGCAGCAGTATCTGCCGATTTATGCTTGAAAACCGTCGAAAATTGGCTCAGCGTCTGGACTTCTGCAAGCGTGCCCGTGGTGGCCATGTAAAAGAGATCGATTTCCATACATAATGGCATCGAACGTACTTTCACAGGAATATAGAATTTCATTGATATCCAAAACTTTTATAGCGCTCTTATTGAAAAACCCTTTATTTGAATTATCTCAATTTCAATTTGATGAGCCAAAAATATGGAGAAAAGTAAACAATTAAAAGAGTAACGAAGAAGAAGCATTTTCGGTAAACATACATATATAAGACTAAACTTTCTTCGGGACTTTAGCCCTTTGAATTCTATTTGCGCTAGTGTAGTTTACGAGTTCAACTCAGGTTTGTTTCAAATTCTAACCATTTTTGCAACTCATAAGGCTGAGTAATATAATTATTTTGTCGGCAGCCCATATTTTCCGAGTTTGCGGCGTTCAATATTTTGACATTAATTTATATAAATTCATTATTAATTATTCAAGCTTATTTAAGAGACTTTTATTAGAAATTAATTAATCCATTATGAACCTATTCACTTTTATTAATTTTTGGTGATGTTTCTTGTTTTCAACCATTTTTTCAAAATATAACCTAAAACCTGCTCCGATTTACTTGAAATTTTGACACAACACTCTCGACATGTTGTACATTCAGAAAAAGAAATGCAAAAAAGGCTTTTAAACCCTTACCCCGCCCCCACTCCCTAAATTATGGCATGAATTGACGAAAGTTAATCAATGCAAATAGCGAATTTCCCATTTCTCTCGCAGAATCCAATTGCTTCATATATTGCCATTATTTCAGCAGTAAAGACATACTAAAATCGTGAAGTAGCGATGAATAAATAACATTGCTCTCTGAGCTAACGGCATTTGTGTTTGATCTGTCTGTGTAAATAAAAGTTTTGTCGTAGTGTTTACTGATAATTTCTTGAAATATTAGACGGTATTGATCTATATATTAATACGTGAAGGTAAATTTTTAGTTCCTTTTTTAAGCAATATGCGGGCACGGAGGAGTGTGAAAATTGGCATAGTTATAGTTCATATGGAGGAGAATCTGAGAATGATAAAATTTATGTTTAATCTGTCTTAAAAATATATTAAATTAAATATAATAAAATTTTTATAATAATTCGTTACACCCTGTTACTGCGAATGATTTAAATTATATATCAGACGCTCTGAGTTGAATTACAAAATAGATTAACATACCTTGAGGCTCATTTTAATATTCATAAATTTTTTATATATATAGATTAAAAAAACATTGGAAGACAAAAATTGAATGAAAAGATAATATTTCCTAGAATTTGCACTCGAATTTCGAGTGCTGGCCTATACTAGTTTTTATAGTTTGATAGAATAAGTCCATTGACTTCATGGAGAGTGCCTTAAAGTATTAAAATTTGCAATCTTAGTGAGGAGGTAAAACTTGGTAAAATTTCATCAAAGTCCATCAGCATTTGTTGAAATACATACAAAATTTGTGTCCGTCCGTTTTGTGTTTTGTGGTATAGTGTAATTATATATTTACATTTTTGGAAGTTTTTTAAAATAACTTCTATACATATTTACATTATTTTCCTTTGGTCTGAGTCATATTTCCATTAGATATTCCGGAATCATAAATTAAAAAATTCAAAGTATATTTAAAGCATTGTTGACAATCTAAAATAATAAAAGTTAACCTATTTATCAGCAATTTAAATTTCTAATCTCTCAAGTCTAACAAAAGTATTTCTGGCTGATGCCACTATTTATTAAACACATGTTGCTGCTGTTTTCTATTTAATTTCAAGATACCCCCTGTTACTGTTGGAGCACGTTTTTTCTTCGTTATCTGTGATTAAATGATGTATTTTCAAAAATATGTGTGTCAATGTTTGATTTACTTTGCCTAGACTTTATAATTCGAGAATGTTGAAGTCATAAAAGGTTATCAGTTGTAATTTGGTGACTGGTAGTGAAACTGACTGCTGCTTGGCATGTCTATATCAAATGCAGCCCAATACAAAATAAACTAATAACATATTATAATAGAATTCTATTTAAAATTGTTTACATATATATTTTAGTGTACTATGACTAAGTTTTTTTAATTTATTTCTTTAAATCAGCTACAATATAGCAACATCTGTACAAAAATTTTTAATATTTTACAAAAATAATACAGAGTTTAAAGTAATGACTAAGTTAAACTGATCATATATGAAATTACTTAACTCAGACTTCGAGGACTACACATATTAGGTGTTATCCACAGTCTGTCATGTAAAAGGTTTTGAAGCTGATGCGGTTTCGTGTTCCAATGTAATGCTGTACCCAATTGAAAAGGTGGCTTTCCATTGATTTTGGAAAATATCTGATTTTATTGGGCAAAGAAGTTTCAATAAATTTTATTAACGATTTGAAATATGGCCCATGTGAAAAAAAAAATGTTAACAAGTGGTAAAAACATTTCCAACGATGCAGAGAAACCGTTGAAGACAAAGACTGCACCAGACGATGATGAACAAGAACGTCCATTGACAATTATAAATCTTGCGGAGTTTATTGACATTTCGAAAGGATCAGTTGACAATATTTAAAAGACCCTACTACCCCAAAACAATAGAACCTTCATGCGAGTATCATGCAAACCGGAACAAGAAATATTTTTTTTACCGTTATGCGTCGTTGCTGTGAAGCTTTTAGCAAATGTAGACCATTACATCTAAAATTCGACTCATATGGTTCCGTAACCACTGTATTCGCCGGATTTAGTATTGTGTACCACTTCGGGTACACCGTATTAAAGACAATTGAGAACTAAAAATCCAAATCACTGTGCTTTTCTGGAAAACGACTAAACACCTGTTTCGGGTATCGGAAGGGGATTACTTAGCAGGCATTGCAATTTATTTTTTGGAATAAATAAGATTCTTCATTTTATAAAAAAAGTTAGCTTTTCATTTAAACCAGTAGTAGATGAGATTTGAATGTTGTCTACAAAATTAATTGCGACATAATATTGTTGTCGTCATAGCATAATTTGTCATAAAAATTACCGAATCTCTCAATCAAGTTGTTCACTCTTTAGTGATTTTCTTAATTATCTTCATTCCTTCCTCAAAGTTCCTGTTAACATAGGAACCGGAGTTTGCCTTCGGTAAAATGAGTTGGCAGCCATGTAGAGTAACTCTAGGTTGGATTGAAGTACACGAGCACAATCAAAGCTCTGATTGTCTAGCCAATCGCGGATTTCTTCATTTAGTGTTAAATCCAAGAGTTTACTTTCACTTGACAAGAAGGACTTCAAGGCCTTGACGATACATTATCCTGAAGGTTCTGAAACCGTGAGTTTGAATGTTACATTCCCTAGATTACGTAGCACCAGTTGCAAAGACTTTCGAAAGAAAAATAATCCCTTATACAACTAGGATCTGTACAAAAGTTCAAACTGGTCGTTGCACGTAGTGTCTTCTTTATCTAGTCTACATACATAGTTCCAGTGGGTTAATTTTACCGGGTTTATGTCACCTTCTTAGCTGCTCTTGGACTTTATATACCATAATTATTGTCGGCATGTGCCGGCCGGTACCCAGCGCAATATCAACGAGTGCTTTTTCGAGGAGAACCTAATATTCTCGGTGAAAACATCTGGTTACCATTGGTTACGGCAGTTCATCGTTTGTGAAACAAGAAGTAGAGTCTAGTAAGTCCATGTTGAAGAAACACACTAATCGAGAGGAATATTGCAAAAGTTGCAGATCCAACCCAAAATATTAGGGTAATAGATATCAGTCAGCTCTATGTCCGATATCCCAGATAGGTGTTCTAATATTTGCCCACCTAGTGTTCTGAACCTGACACTACCTAGAGCTTTACACTCGCAGAAGAGATGGTATACTGTCTCTTCGTCTGCGTGTACTGAAGCTGCGGCAGTGATCGTTGCGTAGAAGTCAGAGTTTTCCTGTGTGCTTACTGATCAGTCA
This sequence comes from Cordilura impudica, assembly GCA_963682025.1. Taxonomy (NCBI): domain Eukaryota; kingdom Metazoa; phylum Arthropoda; class Insecta; order Diptera; family Scathophagidae; genus Cordilura; species Cordilura impudica. The sequence goes on along the minus strand of OY821521.1, from coordinate 152,244,997 downwards.
ATGACCTGTCACCACATCCGTAAGCACTCATATGTCTTTTCTACTTTAACTGTCCGTCTTAAGTTTTAGCAAGGCCTCGCAATTTTACAGGCGTCAGTATTCGTCTACCATTTCCGCTGATCATAGAAAGTCACGAAGATGTTTCCCTTAAATGATTCCCAATTGAGTTCAAGAGACGCCGCGGAAGAAGGAGCACCAAGAGCGGAACCTGTCCTTGTCAGTTTATCTGCCCGTCACTGTCCTGGCACTGTCCCGGCACAACCCTTTATGCATATAAAGTCCTGCAAGTTTCCCTGATTGCCAGAATCTGCGCCTTAAAGACAGCGACATAATACGGTAGTCTTTAATAAAGTTAAGTATCAAAATTGCAGAAGAAAACGCACCGACACCGACACCGAGGGTTCAGCTCTACTTTTAGTCATCGGTGAAGACGTTAGTGTCATACCCTGCCGTTGAATCACTCCCATACTAATCCGTTCTAGAAGGGAAATTGACCTGAAACGATTTTCTGAAATCCAGTCTAGGTGTAAATTGATCAGATTGTGGCCTTAAATTCTGTAACCACTGATAAATTCTGAAACCATGGGTACTGATCATCCATTAACCTTTGGCAGTCAATCGCTCGCACTAGTAACCTTAAATTTCGATAGAAAATTCCTTTTATATATAATTTAAAATGGGTACAAGTCCAAATATTTTTTCTTTCAGTGTTGTTGTTGTATTAAGTTCTATTTAACTTCTACCTGTAGTATTGAATTCTATCAAATTTACTGTGAATTAGTTAAAAACTTGTTTTCATGTTCGTGAATTTCTTGTGGTTACTTCTCGTAGACCAAATATAAATTCACAAACAAAAAACTTTATTGCATTTAAGCTAGCGGAAAATTTTAGAAATTCAACTTTGTAAGTTAAGAAAAAAATAAATATTATTTTCGTATATTTTTTTGAGCTCTTTTCCACTGATATCTCAATATGAAATACTTTTCTAAAGAATATTAAAATAAAATACAAGTTTTCTTATAACTTCCTTTATCACGATGACGACGTTGAGTTTTGAAAGGATGTAACTGAAAAATAAAAATAAAAATAAGAAACTCGCCTTTCCTTTGCCATCTTTGTTGTTTATTTTTTGTGGTGGATGTGGATGTACTTTATGAACACATTTACATTTTTTAATGCAAAGTATTTATATATGTATATATGTATTTTTATACATACATATCTATATATACGAAAGAATTTTTACAAAGTTGTGCATCCAGTTGAACATTCTACCATGTATGAGATTTTATTTTGTATTGAGGGGAAAAAAGTTGTACATATGAAATATGTGCTCACTACTGTGGTAATGAAATTTTATATTTTTCGTAGTACTGCTGGTAAAGAAACCGTTTTATTTTTAAACTCTTTCTTTAAACTCATACTCTCTGTCTGTCTGTCGTGGGTCAACCCCATTCCCCGTTGTCCAATTGATCTGAAACTGGCCCAAAGTCTTGTTGTGAGTACAGATTAATTTTTTAGTCACGGAGTGATCTAAATGTCATTACCCCTCATCCGATCGATCAGAAGCTTGGTCCATATACTTGCTGTAAAGAAAGAATAACTTCGAACTAGTCACGCACAGTCACGCGTAGTCACGCACAGTCATGCAGTGATTTAAAACCCATTTCCCCTTATCCGATCGATCTGAAACTTGGTCGATGGACTTGCTGTGAAAAAGATTAACTTTGACATAGTCACGCACAGTCACGCATAGTCACGCACTGTCACGGAGTGATTTAAACCCCATTTCCCCTTATCCGATTGATCTGAAACTTTGTCCATAGACTCGTGTGGTCAAAGATTAATTTTAAGATAGTCACACACAGTTACGCATAGCCACGCACAGTCACGGATAATTTAAACCCCATTTTCCTACATCCAATCTACAAAATCGTTGTCACCAAAGATTAATTTTAAAATAGTCGCACAAAGTCACGCACAGTCACAGAGACATTCAAAACTCATATGCATAAGGAAAGAAACTTTGTTTTTATTGGTTAGATTATTATACGTATTTGAAAGGTCTTAGAAGTCTTGGATTGTTCTCATATTCAATTCCTTGATATAGGTGGATCAACTGAATGACCATGTTAAATACAGTTTCGGCTGCAAAACATACGACGAGATCAATATATCGACAAGATCTAAACAGATTTGGTCAAAATTTGCTTTCAAATCTCCCTCAGAATCATTGAGATACTATGAGGGCGGATCAATAAGTGCACACAGAAAGAAGAGCAGTTGGAATCTATAATATTAATAGGCTAGGCGATTTCTTGTGAGCGGTGTTTTGTTCTAAAGTTTTATCTCGATTTTGACCAAACGTATTTTACTTGAAAGGTATTTCTTTTTCACCGTTTTGCAGATTTACAGATTTTTAAATTTTTTTCCATTATTTTGAGTAAATTGCATTTAAAGTTGCTACTAACACATACATAAAATAATATATGTTCATGCTATGTGTGTTTTATTAAATTTGTTAATGAGTTTGGTAATGAGTTTGTTATCTTCATTCACAATAATAATAAACCATACAAGTGTTGGTTTGTGAATTGGCTAATTTGAAACATAGTGCTGCCTAGAAATTGCACTCGAATTTCGAGCGCTGGAATCTGCTAGTTCTTATTAAAGTGATAAGAGTTTTTGTTGTAATATTATAAAATTATTATTAAAAGTAAAGGAATCTACAATGATAAAATTAGTTCCGTTTACCAATTTAAGTCTTTCTACAAATTACTAAACTTTTTTATATGAGGCCACCTGTTAAAACCAAGAAATACATGGTTCAATCCTAAATATTGGCGACTGGAACTACCAATTCTATTATCACAACATTTCCCAAACCGAAAATATTGTTAGAGTATTGATTTTTCGTTACAACAAAAGAAACTCAAACTTTTTGGTTTCAACTTTTTTGTTGTTCTAACCGAAAGAAAATTGTATGAATCAGTTTATGCCGTAGATACCAAAAGTAAGATGCGAATATGATTAGCCAGACCGCATTTTTATACCCTATACCACTATGTGGTCAGGGTATAATGACGTTTGTAACTACCAAAAATATTCGACATAGATCCATCTTATATTACACCGATCGATTCTGTGTATCCATGTAAGGCTTGGAATCAAATAAATTTTGATAAAGAAAAATTTTAAATATAATGTGATAATATAATTTATAAACCAAAATCATAAAAAGAGCCAAATTATACTTATATAAAAAAATGAATGATCGAACGTTTGCGTTAAGAAGAAATTCTCGTTGTTATGAACCTGAAGATGTTAGTTAGTCTACATGTCAACGCAAGAAAAAAATGTGTATGTTAGACGAGGCATATAAACACTTCCACGTTGCATTTAAGGGCCTGACCAGATCTAAGATGTATTCAAAATGCTTACCGCTTCTTATTTTTCTGGTTAGAATATCACGATGACGATGACGGTCGTTCAAAATATATTTGACCTGGACACATCCATCACTTGGAATAAAACTACAGGCCAAAGAAATATATACGCAAATTAAATTACATATAAAGTACATAGTACAGAGTAAATTTGTAAAAGAAAGAACATGTTAAGGCCTAGGCCAAATCTAATCTATATATCAATACGTGTAAGTAAACCAGTTTTAAGGCAAAATGCGCTCACGGAAGAATGAGAAATTTGGCCTAGTTATAGTTCATATGGAGGAGAAGTGCAGAATGATAAAATTTATGTATAATATGTGTTTAGAATAAATTTAATTAAATGAAATAAAATATTTATAAAAAAAAAAATAATTTTATAAGAGCCTAAAGGTATGCTAATAAATATTAGCCAATTCCCTATTCATCGCCTGTGCATTTATTATTGATGGTTTCAAAAAAAGAGTATAAAATTATTTATTAACAATCCCATTTATATTTCTTTTGTGTCTTAATCAAATATTTATATTGAAAATTAACTTATTTTATTGAAAAATTCACAAATTAATGAATTTTATTTAAATATTCATAAATTTTTTTAATATATGGATCAAAAAACGTTGAAACAAACAAATTGAATGAAAAAATAATCTTTCCTAGAACTTTCACTCGAATTTCTAGTGTTTGGCTCCCTCTGCGGAAACTTTCCCGAAAACAATTTCCCGAAAACAATTTCACAAATGCAATTGCCCGAAAACAATTGCCCGAAAAAACAATTCCCCGAAAAAACAATTTCCCGAAGTTTCAATTTCCCGAAGTTTCAATTTCCCGAAAACAATTTCCCGAAAACAATTTCCCGAAATTACAATTTCCCGAAAACAATTTCCCGAAATTACAATTTCCCTATTTTTTGATTACAACTTCCCATATATTCTTGATTTCCCCCATAAAAAATCTTGCTGCATACGATTTCTCGAAAAAACAATTTCCCGAGTATACGACTTCTCGAAAAAACAATTCCCCCACCCCGCACCGCGCCCTTCCTCTTCGACCCTCCTTCGTCATCCGGACCTATTTATTGGAGTGTCATACGCTTATTTTTTCATTGTGACTTTGAACACTTCGGTATTCAGACCTCCCGACGGATAACGCTCACTCCATCACATCCTACTCATGCAGTAGCTGCTATGGAATCGTTACCACCTTGCATAGCGAAGTTTTTTTTAGTTATTTGGGTTGTAATACTCAGTTACTATGCCACTCGAATTCGTGGATAGCGAAAAAGGTAAACCGAGGTTGCTTTTAATTGGTTTCTTGTATCATGACGACGGTCAGTCCGTTGATAGCGTTTATTAGCGTTGTATCCTTTATCGAGGAAAACATTGTACCGGTAGGGTCATAACTTGCAACGATACTATAAAATAAGAGACCCTTCACAATTACAGTGCCGAAGCGGCTTTCGTTGCTAAAGAAAAAATCGTTAATGAGCTGAAAGATCTTGCCCGGACCACTACATTAGTGGTCATGAACTGATTGCTCGCGCTTTGGCCGGAATTTCTGATGGTATTGTTTCGGAAATGCCATCAACAAGCTCCTTGAAGAAATAGTAATTTCGGGAAATTGCAGTTTCGGGAATTGTGTTCGGGAAATTGTAATTTCGGGAAATTGTAATTTCGGGAAATTGTAATTTTGGGAAATTGTGTTCGGGAAATTGTAATTTCGGGAAATTGTCATTTCGGGAAATTACGTTCGGGAAATTGTTATTTCGGGAAATTCTTTTCGGGAAATTCTTTTCGGGATATTGTTTTCCGGAAATTGTTTTCGGAAAATTTTCCGCAAATCGTTTGGCTCTGCTAGAATAAATAAATGAGTTCGGTTGAAAAAATACTATTAGGAACTTCCTAAGCGTTCGAATTGAGGTTGCAATGATTTAACAACGCTAGAAATATAAAAGTCATAGTAGCCATAGTTTCCCTAAATTTGAAATATATAAATGACGTTATTTCAAACTTACTTTTTACCTAATTCCCTCATTATATTTACATCCAGATATCAATGTCCATTAATAACCTCCCCTTAGGATCTAACGATTGTTGAACCTAAAAGCATATTATAAAGGGTCCGCCAAATAACTTTTTTTTTTTTTTGAAAATGCTATAAAAAAACTACTGAATATTATCTCAAATTTCTTTTTTTATTTGAAAGTACAATCCTTCCGGTTAATAATGGAAAATAATTTCATTCAAATGGCTGCCTCGGCTGGCCATGCAGTAGCCTACACGATCGGTGCAATTTTTAAGCACATTATCGATTGTGTGCAGCTGTATTTCACCAATGGCTTCACGAAGATTGTCCTTTAAAGCGTCAATTGTCTCTGGCTTGTTGGCGTAACACTTATCTTTGAGGGCACCCCACAAATAACAGTCCAACGGTGTCAAATCGCAGCTCCGAGATGGCCAAACGACATCAGCTCTGCGGCTGATAATGCGATCTTCAAAAACAGGGCGCAAAACATCGAGTGTAGCTTCGGCTGTGTGGCACGTAGCGCCGTCCTGTTGAAACCAAATGTTGCCAATATCCTCCTCTTCAAGTTTTGTGAACAAAAATTCGTTCAACATGGCCCGATAACGATCGCCATTGACTGTAACGGCCACTCCTTGCTCATTTTCGAAGAAAAATGGCCCAATTATGCCTCTGGACCAAAATCCGCACCAAACAGTGACTCGTTTTGGGTGTACCGGCTTTTCAATGTATGCGTGCGGGCTTTCTGTGCCCCAAATGCGACAATTTTGCTTGTTTACATACCCGCCAAGATCAAAATGAGCTTCATCTGAAAATATGATTTTTTTTGGCAAAATCGGCATCCTCTGTAAGTCGATCGCAGGTCCACTTAGCGAAGCGAAAACGCATTGGATGGTCAGTTGGCTTCAACTCCTGAACCAATTGGACTTTGTATGGCGTCATACCAAGGTCTTTATGCAAAATTCGTCTCAATGATGCCTTCGAAATGTTCAATTCTTGAGAACGACGGTGAATTGATGTTGATGGCGCTTCACGCACACTTTCTACCACAGCAGCAATATTCTCGGGTGTACGCACTGTTTTTGGCTTATCACGCTTTGGTTTATCGATGAGGATGCCAGTTTCTTTCACTTTTTTCACAACAACATACGGAGCTGACGGTGCTACTGTTCTTCCAAAATCCGTACGCAATTTTCGCACACATTCTGCAACATTACCATGATTTTCAAAGTAATGTCGCAATATTTCCCAGCGTTGTTCAAGCGTATACACAACCATATTCGTTCAGCGGAAGGATAAAACTAATTATCTGTCAAATCAGACATGAGCTAAGTGTTACCATTCACGAAATAAGCACCAGTTGAAAAAAAAAACGTTAAATGGCGGACCCTTTAAATGGACGGAGAGTGTGCGAAGTTAGCCCTCCATTTTTGGAAATACAATTTTTTGAAGATTGTTCTGAATTGTTCTAGGATTGTTATACAATGTTCCAAAACGATGAGTTTCTCAAATGTAATTTGTACCGGTAAATCGAAAAAAACGAATTTTAAGCTTTGCCTCCCCACTTTTGGAAAAACAAAATTGGCGGTTGTTCTAGGTTGTTCTAGTTGTTGTAAACATTGTTCCAAAATAGATATGTCGCAAACCGTAACGTACGCAAATGAGAACAAAAAACATTTTTCCGCGATATCAATATTTTAACGCAACACGAAAGTTAACGTACAGATTCCAAAATTTCTTCCCCATTTTTGGAAATAAAATTTTTTTAAGATTGTTCTAGGATTGTTCTACAATGTTCCAAAACGATGAGTTTCTAAAATATAATTTGTACCAGTAAATCAAAAAAAAAAAACGAATTTTAAACTAAGCCCCCACTCCTGGAAAAAAAATATCATCGTTATTAAACGATATTAATATTTTTATGCAACATGAAAGTTAACGTACAGATTCCAAAATTTCTTTCGTACAAGGTATCCTGAATGGCACCCTCAGCACTATTTTAAACAACTCCAAATATACTAAATACTTAAGTTTTTGACCCAATCAGCAGTGCATTTGTTCAGAAAAGTGATTCGATTAGCGTCGTTTCGGTTTGCGTCGCATATCCCCGGTCCCTATTAACGACGCAAATCGTAGCTTCAGTGTATAACCAAAAAACTTACTTAAATAACTCGAAATGACAATGTATAGTGGAATATGCAGATTTTTTGCCCACATCATAAAATTTTATTTAACAAGTAAGAAAATTATAGTCGGTCTAGACCGACTATACGATACCCTATACCATGCGTTTAGAAACCCTATCTCATAGGCCCAACTAACTGGACATAGAAAATAAGCAAAAACCAAATTTGAGTGGGATTTTTATTAATTTTTTTGGCTGCAGATATGAAAAAGTTCATATCGGATGCTATATCTATATAGGGACTTGGTCCAAAAATGGACCGATCCTGATCATGTTTGGTAAAGTCTCTTGTATTTTGCAAAAATATATACAAACAAAATTTGAGAAGAATCAGTGCAATATTTTTGTTTTTTAATAGATTTAAGTGAAGATCGGGAAGCAGCTCTATATGGGGTCAAAGGGATCATTTTTGGACTACTCATTAGTGGATGTAATGAACGCATATAAACCCAATTTGAGTAAGATCTATATGACAATTTGGATCTTATGGCAATTTATGTCGATTTCATAGGGGTAATTTGTATGGGGGCTAGGTCTGAACATGGACCGATTCTCATCAATTTCAATAGCGTTCATCCCATGGCCGATAAAAGCTTATATACCAAATTTCATCAAAATATATTCATATTTGCGACCTGCAGTTTGATTACAAGCTTTACATGGACACACAGACGGACGGACGGACGGACGGACGGACGGACGGACGGACATTGTTAAATCAACTCAAAAAATGATTCTGATTCGATCGGTATAATTAAAGATGGGTCTAGGTCAAATATTTTTGGTTGTTACAAACAGCAGCACAAAGTCATTATACCCAAACCACATAGTGGTATAGGGTATAAAAATGGTTTTCTTTCAATAATATAAATTACTATTTCTTTTTATACCCTATACCACTATGTGGTTTGGGTATAATGACTTTGTGCTGCTGTTTGTAACACCCAAAAATATTTGACCTAGACCCATCTTTAATTATACTGATCGAATCAGAATCACTTTCTGAGTTGATTTAACAATGTCCGTCCGTCCGTCCGTCCGTCCGTCCGTCCGTCCGTCTGTGTGTCCATGTAAAGCTTGTAATCAAACTGCAGGTCGCAAATATGAATATATTTTGATGAAATTTGGTATATAAGCTTTTATCGGCCATGGGATGAACGCTATTGAAATTGGTGAGAATCGGTCCATGTTCAGACCTAGCCCCCATACAAATTACCCATATGAAATCGACATAAATTGCCATAAGATCCAAATTGTCATATAGATCTTACGCAAATTGGGTTTGTATGCGTTCATTACATCCACTAATGAGTAGTCCAAAAATGATCCCTTTGACCCCATATAGATCTGCTTCCCGATCTTCAGTTAAATCTATTAAAAAACAAAAATATTGCACTGATTCTTCTCAAATTTTGTTTGTACATATTTTTGCAAAATACAAGAGACTTTACCAAACATGATCAGGATCGGTCCATTTTTGGACCTAGCCCCTTTATAGATATAGCATCCGATATGAACTTTTTTATATCTGCAGCCAAAAAAATTAATAAAAATCCCACTCAAATTTGGTTTTTGCTTATTTTCTATGTCCAGTTAGTTGGGACTAAGAGATAGGGTTTCTAAACGCATGGTATAGGGTATCGTATAGTCGGTCTAGACCGACTATAATTTTCTTACTTGTTAAGATTATGGTATGTAACTTCAGTTTAGGGACGAATATGCAGCCAATTTTTATATAAAATTTTACTAATATATATAGCTTTAAAATGGTATACATATGAGCACGTAGGTAAGCAAGCTACTAGTTAAAATCCCTACCGAAGTTTTTACATGTAGCAAAAAAAAAAAAGCGTTACACGATGCCTATGCATAAATTTCAAACGTTTTTAAATAACTGAACAGATAATTCTAAGGTCGGAGTCTGCATGAAATTACCTTTCCAATAAGGTATGTAGCTCCTAAAGTGTAATGTGAATTGTATTTAAAATATGCCCTGTTATATGATTAATTTTTTTATACCCTCCACCCCAGTGTGCAGAGGGTATATATAAGTTTGTCATTCCGTTTGTAATAATTAGAAAAAAATTCTAGACCCCACAAAATATATATATTTGTGATCCTTATAACAAGCGGAGTTGATATAGCGATGTCCGTCTGTTCGTCTGTGGAAATCACGATGACAACTGCAATTGGGCAGCTAGGGTACACGTTTGCATAAAAAATGACTCATTGACTTTCTGAGAAGTTTGCTATTTAAAATCGTCCAAATCGGTTGAATAGGGCCCGAGATCTGAATGAAGAACTAAAAAAAGTCTTGAAAAAATATGAGTTTCTATGTTGTTCTTGTCACGATCACGTCCTCAGTATGACAGCTAGGGTGATCACTTTTAGTGAGAATGATTTACCAAGATCATGGGAAGTTTTCTGTTTCAAAAATCATTAAAATCGCTGGAACAGGTCCAGGGAAATCTCTGAAAAAGTAAAAAAAAAAAAATGAAAAATATGTTTCTATATTGTTCTTGTTGTTATTTTAAATGTGATATTGTTGTCATAGCTGGACTTCTTGTTTTTGTGGTCGTTGTGGTAATAATATTATAAAAACTAACCATTTGTAATTTTTTTTTATCAACTCTGGTAGAAAAATTTTAAAGTTTCCATTGTTTTGGCATCACTAAAAAAATTTGTTAGATCATTTTTGTCATCGCCACGAGCTTGATTGCAAAGTTTCAGATCAATTGAGTCACGGGGAAGGGATTAAAAATCAATCCAAAATTTTGTCGACAAGCAGAGAAGCAGACACTACGAGTTAATTTAAGGGGAGTCAAAATTTACCAACATCTAAAGCAAATAATGCTAAACTACTAAAAGAAAACAATGTAAATTTACCAAAAAAAAAAAAAATGTATGTATTAATTTATTTAAAGAAAAACACGAAAATAAGTTTTGATGTTGTATTTTTTGTGTGTAATATTTACATACATATATGTATGTACATTCATACATACTTATATTAAATAACAAATAAATATACATATATTCTATACATGTATATTCACAACAACCGCATGTTAGAAATAAATCGGTATATTATTTTATTTATTTTGTTTTAGGGAAAATACATTTCTTTTGTATTAACAGTGTCACTTCATTTTGCTCAGTGTTGCTATGCCACAGTAGATGGCGCCGCAATGTTTGTTCTAATTAGCTTTGCAATCGTTATTTCTATTTTAACATGAATGTCAACATTTTAAATTAGATATCAAACACAACAATGTTAAGAGTATACACAGGGCTGGTCTTTTATTTCATACGTTTTTTCATTATTCTTCTACAAATATGAACATAAGTTTGGTATGTTAACTTTTTGTTGTCTTTATAAAATAGAGTTACCGAGTTCATCAATGAGATTTTTGCTTTCAAAATAGTTCTACATAGTTATATAGAACTATTATTCTGCTTTACCTACAAAATATCTAATTGCGATTACATATAATTTATAAAGATTGTTTATAATTACTAAAGCATTATTATTCACATAAATTTTTAAATTTTCCATTCAAATTTAAGAAAATATCAATTCTAATAAAAACTGAAATTAAAATTTCCAATTATAAATTAGAAAATATTAATTGAATTTCAGAAAATCATATCAAAACGTCGGAAATAATAATTTTAAATTTAGAAGACATCAATTGCATCTTTAATATATAAATTTTATTCGTTAAACACAAATTGAAATTCCAAAAAAAAAAAAAAAACACCAAATATGTTTACATTTAAAAATTCAACTGAAATTAAAAAAAATATTGCGATTGAAGAGACATTAATAGCATTTCAGCATTTGATTACAGAAACCGTAACTAGTCAAAATGAAAACCAAACGATTAACCTGATGACGACTTTTAGCTTTAAAAAATGGACACGATTTGGAATATGGAACGTCCGTACGCTTTTAGATAGCACTTGTCTTGCTCAAGTATGCAACGAACTACTCCGTTACAACCTCTTATTCATGGGTCTCTGTGAAACCAGGTGGCCTGACTCTGGTGAGTTTGCTACAGCTAATGGACTTACTTTGATTTATTCCGGTAAACCACTTGAAGAACCAAGATCGAGCGGCGTTGGGCTACTGCTGTCTAAAGATGCCCGAAATGCATTAATAGATTGGAAACGGCATTCTGACAGAATCATCACAGCAAAATTTAGAACCCGCGCCAGAAACATTACATGTGTACACTGCTATGCACCCACTGAAACCTCAGAATTGTCTGTGAAGGAAGAGTTCTATGAGCACTTAACAAGAGTAACAACCTCTGTTAATCGTGGTGATATTATGTTGATGACGGGGGATTTTAACGCTCAAGTTGGACCCGACAACAGAATGACCGAAAATGGTGAACTTTTTGCCTAGTTATGCCTCAACAACAACCTGGTTATCGGTGGTACGCTTTTTCCCATAAACGGGTACATAAAATTACTTGGGTCTCTCCAGACAACAAAACAGAAAACCAAATAGACCACATAGCAATCAGCAGAAAATGGAGAGGATCTCTGCTCGATGTCCGCAATAAACGAGGCGCCGACTGTAATAGCGACCATCATCTTCTAATTGGCACAATCCGTCTGAAAGTTGCTGCCGTAAAGAGTATCAAAAAAGTACAACGAAAATTTGATGTAAAGAAACTAAAAAATCCAACCATACTGAACACCTATTCTGAAGCATTAAGAACCTCTCTAGAAGCCTCACAACCAAATTCCACAGTTGGCTGGAAGACGGTAGAAGAATGTTTTACATCGGCTGCTAAAGAGCATTTAGGATTCAAAACCAACAATAGGAAGCATTGGATTTCAGATACTACCTGGGACTTGATTGCTGAAAGAAGGAATACAAAAGCACAAATAAATACTGCATTGACGCACGATGAAAAACTAAGGTTACGCACAATATACCGGACTATTGATAAGAGTGTGAAAAGAAATGCACGTAATGACAAACGCAGATGGTTTGATGATCTTGCTAGAGAATCAGAAATCGCATCTGTGAATAACCGTACTAAGGATCTATATAATATAACCAGGAAACTTACTCAGAAGAACTTTACAACGGCAAAACCTCTTAAATCCAACAACGGCGAAATAATTACATCAAAAAGTGGCCAAATGGAATTATGGTTGCAACATTACTCTACTATGTTGTCAGATACAGCATCCATACAGCACGATCCTTGTGACTGCGACCACCACGATATAAGGAATGATATACCTACAGAATGCCCTGATATACCCGAAATTATAGAATCCATAATTGCCCTTAAGAACAACAAGTCCCAGGTATAGATAACATCTCCCCCGAGCTTTTCAAAACAGCACCACAAACAAGCGCCCGTTTTATGTATAAAATTATTGAGGAATTTTGGAGGACTAATCAACTATGCGATGAACTTAAGGAAGGGTTAATCATTAACATCCCAAAAAAAGGAGACTTATCTCAATGTAGAAATTGGCGTGGTATCACACTCATCAACATAGCAAACAAAGTTATAACACAGATTATAAACAAACGACTCTCAGCCGCATTCGTTTCAAATCTTCGAAATGAACAAGCTGGCTTTCGACCCCAAAAATCCTGCATAGACCATGTGAACAGCCTCCGGATTATAATAGAACAGTCCGTCGAGTGGAGATCCCCTTTGTACCTCGTTTTCATAGACTTCGAGAAGGCCTTTGATACCCTCTCACACTCGGCTATTTGGAATGCCCTCGCATGTAAAGGCACACCCACCAAGATTATATCATTGATTCAAGCCCTCTATAATAATGTGTGCTGCAGAGTGATGCATGAAGGTTGCGTGAGTGATAGATTTCTCATAAATACTGGCGTGAGGCAAGGTTGCATTTTATCCCCCCTGCTTTTCAACATAGTCTTAGACAACATCATGAATAAAGCAACCCGTGAAGAAAGAGGAATTTCATGGGGATTTCATAGAAGGCTTGAAGGATCTCGACTATGCTGATGACATTTGTCTGCTTTCACATAACTACAACGACATGGCGGCAAAGATCACAGCAGTACAGAAAGAAGCAGAAAAAGCCGGTATGAAAATAAACATAGCAAAGACCAAGGTAATGCGCATCAACTCTTCAAACAACAGAACGTTTTCCATAAATGATATAATGTTAGAAGATGTTTCCAAATTCACCTACCTGGGTAGTTTATTAACAACAACTTGGGGTTCCAGTAATGATATACAGAGTCGCATTAGTCTTGGTAAGCGATCATTTGGTCTCTTAAATCCCATTTGGCGATCTCCTCAAATGTCAAAAAGAACAAAAATTAACATTTTCAATTCTTGCATTAAATCCGTGCTTCTTTATGGATGCGAGTCTTGGAACGCAGCAGTTCGTGATATAAACTCATTGCAAGTGTTTATAAATCGATGTCTACGAAGAGTTCTAAGAATATTTTGGCCTCAAACAATTTCGAACGAAAGGCTATGGAGAGAAACAAATCAAACCCCCATTAGTAATGAAATTCTTAGAAGAAAATGGCGTTGGATTGGTCATACCTTGCGAAGGCCACTGAATGATACTACAAGAAATGCTATTGAATGGAACCCTCAAGCTAGCCGAAGAAGAGGAAGACCATCACACACATGGCGTCGCCAAATTGAATTGGAAGCTGCCAGAATGAACAAGAGCTGGAACGAGATTAAGGCACTAGCGTTGGACAGAATTGAATGGAACAGATATGTTATGGCCCTATGCTCCTTATAGGAACGATGAGAATTTATTATTATTATTAATAGCATTTCAGGATAAGAAAATATTAATTTAAATTCAATGAAGTTTAGAAAACCTCAAATGATATTTAAGAATTGCGAACATACAAATTTTTTACATAAATAAATCAAAAGTTGGCATCACTGGGTTAGATTTTGTATTGTATTGTGTTATTTTGTGTTACCACAAAATTTAATAGAGAAAACTCCCTTTTAATTGTAAAAAAAATTTATTTTCCAAATATGGCAATATTTAAAAAAAAAAAAAAAATTGAGGGAGCTTTTTTTTTTTTGGTTATTATTTTGTTACTCAATCCTACCTATACGGAAACTATGCAGCCATCTCCAATTAGCACGATTTAATGCGTATAGCCACCCTACACAACCATTACCCTCGCAATGGAGGTTAGGGCGAGCTATTTAATTTGCAAAAACTTTAAATTAAACGAGAGGTTATGTCATATAACCGGAAACGCATGCATATAGGTATATAACCTAAATACATGCCGATCAGCAACAACGATGACCAAAAAGCAAAACACCGAAACGATCTTTCCTCGCTGGAGCGCGAATTACTAATGTGAGATAGCTCTATATACCAACTCTTGGAATAAACAAAAATCCAGATCAGACCAAAGAATTTGCTGAAATAATTTGGTATAAAGTTTAACAAATTGTTTACTTTTTCAAATATTTTGTTTAAATTTATTATCAATACTCAAACCGAGGTGGATGGTATCAAAGATTCGGCACAGCCGAATTTAACACTCTTACTTGTTTTTGTTATAAATCGTTTTCGTAAAGAGATGCGAATATTGCTCTTGACTAAACATCTAACATATTTGCCAAATTATTAAGTTTGACATCTTAGCTTTTCGATAAAAATATTTTTATGGTGAAATTCCAAAACTAATTATGAGGTGGTCCTACACTATGATTTTCCACTGTGTGACGTTTCTAGTTACAAACAAGTGATCTATTAAATTTCGGTGGGAAAAAAGGATCGAAAGGAGACTATTTTGAGAAAATAAGGTATTTTTCCCAAAATTTTTTGGATTTCTTTGTTAGATCTGATATTTTTGGAACTAACCTCGTGTACCATAATGATTGGCTCATTCAGCGATTTTTAGCACCTCCATCATATTCAGTTTGGTTTTTGAATGCAATAAAATTTTATCGTCTGCATTTTAACAGCAGTTTTTTTATGCATTTTAAAAGTCGTTTTCACGCACTCACAACTTCTTTATTTTTGCACGGTTTCGCTACATTCACAGTTTCAAAAGAAGTAATTTTTCTAGTTGTTTCATGCAGTGGGTGGATTGGAGTGCCTGGTCTTATTTTATGTGTAATTTATTTTTGTTCTTGCTTGCCACACTTGACTTTCTATGCAGTTTATTAAAAAAGTAGTAAAAATGTATGTATACTCATACATACATATAAGTGTTTACCAGCTTTTTTGTCAAGTAAGTTCTCAACACAAATTGTTTGGTTACAAAATAAAAAAAAAAATCGTGCTTTAATTTTTGCTTGACAAAAAAAAAAAAAAATAAATAAATAAATAAATTTAAATTATATATCTGAAAATATTTAGGTTAAACAAATATTTGTGAAAATAATTCTGTTTAAAATTTACCACATTCCTTTATTATTTATTTATTGTAATATTTTTTTTTTTAATTTTACTGCTGAAATTGTTTACACATGATTTATGCTAATTAAATCCATTAATTGCAGATGTCCAGTTTTACCCTACAACATTCACTGGTAATGAGTTTGTGTTATGAGTTCGTGTTGATATGGATAAATAACGAAAAACCTGACATTGATTATTTTATTTTTGGACTGTTCGATTATGCGTCTCTTGAATGTAGATTTTCATTTGTGCCCATGTAAACATTCTAGCAGGCCCCAAATGATAACATCAGTATACGCTTGGACCAGTTGATTTAAACGTGATCGAAAATTAGTGGCTATGGCACACCCCAAAATGTAGCGTACATTGTAGTATAAACAATTAAGAAAATTATAATCGGTCTAGATCGACTATACGATACCATATATCATGCGTTTAGAGACCATATCCATATCGACTCAGAAAGTGTTTCTGTGTAGCCTGTAATTTGGAAAAGTTGTATTTGAAGTATACTTAAGTCACTACTCTTGTAATATCGATTGTTCTACTAAGACGAACATCTCTCCAACTTATCTCATCTATATTGTAAGATGTATGGTACTGTAATTGACAACACACGACATTCATTTCTCATTGTTTCTTCATTTTATATTTTAAAAATATAAAAATAAAACATCCATAATTTCTTTAATTTAATAAAAAAAAAACATACGGATGCGTCTTATATAAATTGAAACCATAATTTAAATCCATTTGATGCAGTCGTAAAAAATATATATTGGGAGTTCTGGGGCATTATCATAAAACAATTCATCTCTTAAAATGTGAAAATATGGATGGTCAAGGATTGTGTTCCATGGTAATATAAGCCAGATTATACTATGTTTGTTTTATTTTTCTTAAGCCTGTGATATGATGAATTTTTTACTGTTTTTGTTACTTTTTACTGTTATTAACTTTTATTTTTTATTACAAGGAAATGCTTTGGTTTTCACCAAAGAAAAACCTTATTTTTTATTTTGTGTTTCAGCTTGAGAACTGTATAACGAGTATTTATGTTCTACAGACAAAAGAAAGAAAAAAAAAACGTAATAAAAATCTGCCGGAGTTGTGATACAATCGACAGCCAGAGTTGTTTAAATTACAACCACATTATTTATCCTCACAACCGCTATTCATTCATTCACTCTTTGCTTACTAGCATCACATCACCATCATCATAATTTAAAAGAAATAAAAAATAGTCAAACAGCATGTTTTAAAAATTTGCACTTTTGTGTGCAGATATATTTTTTTACCCTTTACATTAATGTACACAATGTATGTTTGACATTCTGTTTGTAACTCCTCAAAATATAAAGCGGATACTTCATGGAGTATTTTTGTATATATGTATATTCCGGCTCTTGGTTTCGTCTTAGTTTTGAATTCACGATCACACCTACAAAAGTAGCGGGGTTTCTGATTTTGTCAATTAATCAAAATTAATCAACTAGAATCAAAGTTATGATTGTAAATTGAACCCGTGAAATCTGCATACAAAGTTTTAGATTTTGATACGCATTACGTGACAACCAGGGTTAACAGATTTGTTTTGATCTTTCTTGTTACAGCGAGTATTTAGTGTTGCCAAAATACGTTTCTTAATATTTGGTGGTAACAAAGCCGCCAAAGTAGCTTTTCTTAAATTTTTTCTGTCAACAAAATCACTAGTATGAGAAAATTTTATTTTGTAGGTTAGGTAAAGTAAGAAGTAGCTATCGATAGAAATATGGCGACATCTTTTATATCGGTATGCCAACATTTCATATCTTTGACATTTGTTAACCGATAGACTTGAGAATACGTAATTTTGAAACTTCAATTCATTACAATTCTTTCCATATATCGCTTTGTACCAAAACAACATGTCGAACTAGTGACGCTGTACAATGCAAATAGTAGTAGCTCCGTCTGACAATACTATTCATCGTTTAGTGTAGAATTTTGTGAGCACGGTACAGAACGAGATCGTCCAAATTCCGTTCATCAACGCACAAAACGTTCCAATGAACTGGCTAAATTGGTAAGAGAGAGTGTTTCCGAGAATCCAAATGAGTCATATCGTACCGCGCTCAACATTTCGCAGGCAGTGGAGCCACTTTGTGGCGCATTTTGAAGTATAATTTTCATTTGTTTCCATATAAAGTGTAATTGACTCACATAAATTTGTTGGCAGACCGGCCACGTTGCTTGCAAAACAGCCTAACAATCGCTCGAATGGTTGACACTGAACCTGATTTTTGGAAACAAATTTTGATGGCGGACGAGGCCCATTTCACTCTTTGTGGCGACATTAACAAGCAAAATTGCCGCATTTGGGGGACGGAGAATCCACACGAAATCCATGATTTTGTATGACTCTTTGGGCCGGCATCTACACCAAAATAATCATTTGGCAATTTTTTTTCAGAGAAGGCGAAATTGACGAAGAGAAACGCCATCGGGGAATGCTGGTACATTTCGTCTGGTCGAAAGTGCGTTAAAGTGCCTGTCTTGTCGACTTAACCACACGGTTTTCGAGCACTGGGAAATATATTATGCGTCCTGCCTACGCCCCGCCATAAAACCTTTACAAGCTGGAGAGATGTACTTGGCATACACTCCACACTTTGTTATTGTGTCGGGCCTACTTAAAACCCTGTTGCTTTAGAGGCAGCAGCACCTGGGTGAATGCACCTCCACATCGATCTGTGATCTGCCCGCGATGTAGGCACCACAGCCACTGCGAAACTCCCCGAAGGGCCTTTCCCAATGAGATCGTCTTGAAGAGTCATTAAAGATTCCGACATTGACATCGCTTACCATGACATACTTTTTTGACACCTCTCTTATGCACTCTTGTATCGTCGAAAGACTTCAACTCATGCTACCATCCTACCTTCTGGCATCCGACTCATCTTACGACTCATCTTCAGCTCATGCCTCTTCCCAACGACGCACATACCGGCTCGGCTCTATCCAAACAACGCATATACCAGCTCTTCACTCCACGACCACTCCCTACTAGTCACACACAGCAATCTCCTCTGCACATCAGATTCGAGAGCCTAAAGTGCCACGTTCGTAAAGTGTTCCATCAATACCATCAGTTCAACTTTGTATCACATATATTAAAGGGATGTGAGCAACCATTTCATCTGGTTGGATGTTTCACCATCCACCAGCCGGCCGTCACATCCCATGTGTCATAGTTCGCTTTGTCTCCGTGGGGAGTCTAAGAGTCCTCTTCTCTGGGCTATTCGATCTCCCCGCAGTACCAAATTTATAGCCTCTTGGTAAGGCGTCGTTACCAATTGGCCAAATTTAGTAACTGCCAGTTATCCCCCAAGTAGGATTGCACTGACAGACATTTGCGACCTTAACCTTTAGCCGCTAGGAATAATCACCAGAATTAACTCCCTTTGCCTAGCGTTGCCCAGGAGCACCACGAGGAGGTTGGTTATAGGTTGTTGTATCAACCACTACTGGCGAACCAATAGCTTAATGATACAACTTTGCTTCCGTTCAAAAAGGACATACCGACATAAAACGTGGCGTACCCTGTAGATTTCCTGGATTTGTTGTCTTACCAGGGGAAGTATAGGTATTTCTCTCAGTCCCTGCCATAGACTCTTTTGAGATTCGTATGAGGCTTTTCAGATGTGGTAGTCGAGCATCCGAGTGAGCGCCGGGAAATAGTAGAGACAAGTTAAATACTTTCCACTCCATCTACATCTCTACAGCTACAACAGAAATCATTTGACAAAGAAGCCTAAGACGTTTAGTGTACTTCTCTAAGAGACAGTTCCGGTTATTACAGCGTTCCACGGGCAATTGCAAGCTTGCACGAGTCTAAACTATATCAGCACATTCTTATTCCGTAGGAACCTTTAAGGAAGTTTGCAGTGTTTTCAGCTCTTCAGCATTGCAATTTCTTAGAATGTACTTATGGCCTGGTTCCCAAATGATTGGAATATCGAACTGCTTGGCCATATCATTAAGGAAAGAACCAGTTGAGAGCAGTTCTCGTTTTCAGGATTATTTATTGAATTTGACCGCGTCTTGACTATTGAAGAAACTGTTAACTTCGGTGGTAGGTAGATAGGCTATTTTAACTTCCCTTATTTATTTATATATTTATTTATTTATTTGTTTGTTTATTTATTTATTTTTAATTCGTTATACTATAAGAAGCCACCAAGGCCAATAAACTGTGTTATTTAATCACCTCTGACTGTAGCAGTCTGGTAATAGCGAGTCAAACTGCATCCGAAACTATCTTGGTTGTCTAATTCCGATTCGTCGGCGTATATATGTATGGTATGGCAGTTACTTTGGGCCTTCCAGACCAAGGTTCCCTGCCCTGTGCTAGGGTTCTGCAATGTCGTTCCAATATCGATGGTCGATGAGGTCACAGGCTACTTCCTGTAAGAGCTGGTTGATTGCACTCGAAGATGTAGTATGAAGTACCACAACGACGCACTGAGATTCAACGCGTTCTCGACGGAGAGCCACTGTACGATGACCCCGTACATTAATATTGATCGAACCACCGCTGTGGAAAACCAATTAGCTATTTTTGGATTAAAACTTCAACGTTTCCAATTGGCTTCCCTGCAGGAGTAAGGCAATGGTGGCCTTCTTTACCCACTCCACAACGTTTCATCTGAAGTTTTGCTTCTTGTCTAGGAATATCAAGAGATATTTCTCTGTATCACAGAAGGCGATTTACGTATATCCGAGAGAGATAGGACGACAACAATTTCTTTTCTGGTCGGATTACAACAACTTTCCCAGTTTGAAAACTCCACAAGAGTCCCCTGTAGAATGTGATTAGAGTAGATAGAACTGTCTCTACCTGTAAACATTCCTTAAATGAGGTTCGGTGATAATAGATTTGGACAACTCAAACGGTAGCTGTTTTCTTTCTTTATTTGGGACCGTCTGTCCTCAGTTCCGGATAGTTTAGAGGATTTGTCCCACTTGAGACAAAGCTTACAATATGGTTTCGAAACAGTGATCAAAGATGCAAAATCTGGTCAAAAGTAAGTGGAGACTTCCGAAATGGTAACACAAGTGGCTGCCAATAGACTCTCGGGTCCGGGACGAATAGTCAGTTCCACCAGCCCCCACTTTAGAACCAAATTCAGCTTGTTAAAAAACTTTTGAGATTTAGTATTCCAGCATCTGATCCCCTTTGCATAGAGAGAGGGAAAATATTTCATACTTTACACTTCCTCTACAACCATGCCGTTACGACAGAAGTCCTAAGGCGTTGAAGAAATCCTGAGGCGTTCAGCGTGTTTTTCTCGATAACAGGAAATTCATTTATTAACGAGTGGCAGTTGGGGGCAGTTGTCGTTTTCAAGAAAAATGGATTGATGGATTTGACTACGGTTTTACTTCCTTCCTTTATAACATGTAGTTGGCGTGATAACCTTCGAGCCACAGTTAATGCAAGCCCCTTTAAGTAGACTCCGAAATCAATTTGGCTTTGCAATTTTAATCAGTCAGTGCATAAAGTTATGGAATCTCGCAGCTAACTGGAGTCCTTCCAGATCAAGGGTCCTTTTATTAGGGTGTTGTAGTGTTGTTTCTTGGATCAGTATAATTAACGTTCAATTGTATGTTCTTGTCATTGTGGTTCAATAAATGACCCCAATTGTAGTCTCGTCATTGTAGTGTGCTGTTTAGTCGGATGGCCGCTGAGGTTGTAGATTGCTTCCCTAATAAGTCCTACGGTAACAGATTGAAGAGGATTTTCAAATCATCCGAGGGTGTATTCAAAAACAGTTATATAGACGTATATAATTACAAAGTCCCACAAACGAGTTCTCGACTATTTTAATATATAACACTTAATATTTTATCAGAATAGAAAATCAGTTAAAGCAACCGATGTATACGGTTGTAAGAACCGAATATTTTGAAATTTTGAAACTAATATGAATGTGAATTTAACATGTAATGAGATTGTTGCAATTGAATTGATGAATCGAACCGTTTTTAAAATGATCCAATCGAACTAAAAATGAAGTCGGCATTAGGATTGTAAAGAAAATATTGATTGTGATAACCGATTGGTTGTGATAAGTGAATATACGGTTGATGCTGCTGAATAATATCAAAATTCGGTTCGTGTAATCGAATTAAATGTAAATTCTGTAACAGTAAACCAGTTTCTGTTGTAGCAACCTAATTTTAGGTTGCTACAATTTCATTTTAAACGAATTTTTCTGTGAGTGTGGCCCGCGCCACCGGATTATATACACAAAAATTTTTGGGCTCTCTTTCGAAACACAGATGAACGTGCCACATAGCCTTTGAAGCTAGGAAATTGTATGAAAATACTTTGAAGGTTGCTGAATGCAATTATGCACTCGAAGACAGAAATTATGGGCAAAATAGAGACTTCAGTGAGCGAAAACATCATTGTAATGACCACTTGAAATTGGTCCAGAGTAAGCCAAAAATTTGTATTCAATACGTAATGTCATACATTTTTAAATTGTAGATAAATTTTTTTGTTTTTTTTTTAAGAAAAGTTCCATCGTTAGTGCTCATCAATCACGGAAACTGTTGGCTGCAAATACTACAGGAGAGCTTCACACCAACAGAACTAACATAGCTTATTCTACTACTTTCTCCTTCTCTGGGAATCGGACGCCAGTCCTCCTGACAGCATAGCTCATACTTGGCGCACCAACAGCTTAGTCTTTGATGCTAATACTAGGGAATCCATTTTTTAACGAAATCGAATTCCAGAATTTCCGGATTTACGTAAGATGAAATTCAGAATTCCGGAATAATTCCGGAATTGAAAAATAAAAAGTCAAGAGCAAAAAAAAAGGTTAACCAGCATAAATTTATTTCAAAGTAAACAAAGAAAATTTTTATTTTTGTATTAATATTAATAAAAAAAAAAAATAAACAAAACCAATTCAATATTTAAAAAAGATAATATAAAAATAAAAATTTATGTTTGCTTTTTGAAGCAGCTTCTTAGCATACACAAATTGTTCAATGTAGTACCATTAAGTCGACCTAATTTTTGTTGAAAATGCTCCAGCGGCGGAAAAGGCTCTCTCTGCTTCAACACTTGTTGGGGGAATACACAACAAGTTTTTGTAAATTATTTCCAAAAATGGTCCACGAGATCCACCTTCGTCCCAAAATTTTAATTCATTTCGAATCGCAGATTGAATTGATGTTTTTTTTAAATTCTTGTTGTCGGCTGTAAAAGTGACTGTGGATTTTTTACTCCAACAATTTCTGTAAGGAGGGCTTCGTTTCACTTTCAAAAAAATTCGTTGCGTTCAAATACTAAATCAGAATCAGACTCGGAATCCGTTGGATCAACTTCAGCAGTAATTTCATCATTAAGTCCCCGGGCCAAAAATAGAATAATTTTATTTATTTCTGTTTTCGAGTGAATTTTTGTTTTGCCACCATTATGCAAATATTGTCGCACATCAGATAAAATAGTTCTTCTCCGATTCAACTGCAGTTCTAGCTCTTTTTTCAATTCAAGGGCAAATTCGTCATTCTCACTAAAATTTTGCACGGCATAAGGCGTCTACGGCTAATTTTACTGGCATCAAATTTTTAGATATTCTGATTCATATAAAATTATGTCCGTTTTAATGTCAATTAGTGTTTTTTTTAATGAAGTTTTCAAAATATTAAAACGCTCTAACATGGACAACATGCTATTCCATCTAGTTTTTGAATCTAACACAAGCTGTAATTCTTTTTTATGATCTTGCTTCACGTATTTTTGAAGCACTTCATTTTTCAAAGGAGAACGACGAAAAGTTTTAACAATTTTTCGAACTTTTGTGATTAATGCTCGTAGTTGAAAGTTTTCAGTGGTTTCCATAACATCAGTTTCAATTCCCATATCTACCCGCATTCCATTGTCATCATCCTCATCATCAGTAAGATTTTCTTCATCCGACTCAAAGTTCGGTTCATTTTCATTATTGTCCTGCTCTACTTCGTTTTCTGTTGCATTATCTACTAATTCCAACGTTTGCTTTTTATAGAGTACGTTACCAATTGCAATTTGAATTGCATGAGCAAAACGTAAAATTTGTTCGCAGGGTACCAATCTACCAAATTTTTGCATCATGGAAGCACCATCTGTAACAATGCACAAAATATCATTTCCAATATTTAATTGGCATGGTTCAAGCTTTTTTTCCAACAATCTTCAGACGCAAATCGGCCATTAATATGAGCCAATCCCAAATTCCAGACCCGATCTCCTGATCCATGCACGTTAACATTCATAAAACGTCTGTTTCGAGAAGAAATCCATTCGTCAAGTGTCAGACTGAATCGTACGTTTCTGTCACGACTTTTTGTATACTGGTAAGTGACTTCGGAATATCACAAAATCCCCGCGTTCGTAAACATTTTCTTAAATCGTCTGAACTACAAAATATGCGAAACGGTAATCCGTCTGAAGCTACCATTCGAAATATTACTGCAGCAAAACTTTCGTCTACTTTTGAAATATAAAAATCTTTAATCGTTTTGATTTTTGTAGCTAGATCGCCGGTATTCGCACCAGCAGCATCCGTATCATAAATTTTTCGTTTATTTAAAGTCTTGTTATGTTAAGTCCGCAAGTGGGTGTCGTACACCCACCCAATATCTTTAAAACCTGCTTACATTGTGTACATTTCGCCACTTGAGTTTTTGTCCCTCGTAAAAAGTAATTCCACACCAAATTTTAAGTACTCTCTTCGGAGACATCTATAAAAATTTCGTCTTGCTTATCCACCATCCTTGGGATTAAAAATATGTACACAAGAAATATATGAAATTTTGAAACTAATAAAACCTACATATATCAAATACTGCCATGAAGAATTGAACTTGATAATGATTTACTGTTTATTTATACTATATATAATAATAATATTGTATAACATATAACAAAAAATTTAAATGTCAAAACGAATAATTTTATTTTTATTTCTCATGGCAAACTGTTTCTATTTTTTTTTTTTA
Source organism: Cordilura impudica (assembly GCA_963682025.1). Lineage (NCBI taxonomy): Eukaryota > Metazoa > Arthropoda > Insecta > Diptera > Scathophagidae > Cordilura > Cordilura impudica. Next base: position 152,219,893 of record OY821521.1, on the reverse strand, counting down.
AATAAATCGTTACAATACAAAGTAATAAAGGGTCCGCCAAATAACTTTTTTTTTTGAAAATGCTATAAAAAAAAACTACTGAATATTATCTCAAATTTCTTTTTTTGTTTGAAAGTACAATCCTTCCGGTTAATAATGGAAAATAATTTCATTCAAATGGCTGCCTCGGCTGGCCATGCAGTAGCCTACACGATCGGTCCAATTTTTAAGCACATTATAGATTGTGTGCAGCTGTATTTCACCAATGGCTTCACGAATATTGTCCTTTAAAGCGTTAATTGTCTCTGGCTTGTTGGCGTAACACTTATCTTTGAGGGCACCCCACAAATAATAGTCTAACGATGTCAAATCGAAGCTCCGAGGTGGCCAAACGACATCAGCTCTGTGGCTGATAATGCGATCTTCAAAAACAGGACGCAAAACATCGAGTGTAGCTTCGGCTGTATGGCACGTAGCGCCGTCCTGTTGAAACCAAATGTTGCCAATATCTTCCTCTTCAATTTTTGTGAACAAAAATTCGTTCAACATGGCCCGATAACGATCGCCATTGACTGTAACGGCCACTCCTTGCTCATTTTCGAAGAAAAATGGCCCAATTATGCCTCAGGACCAAAATCCGCACCAAACAGTGACTCGTTTTCAATGTATGCGCCAAGATCAAAATTAGCTTCATCTGAAAAGATGATTTTTTTTTTTTGGCAAAATCGGCATCTTCTGTAAGTCGATCAGTTGGCTTCAACTCCTGAACCAATCGGACTTTGTATGGCGTCATACCAAGGTCTTTATGCAAAATTCGTCTCAATGATGCCTCAGAAATGTTCAATTCTTGAGACGGTGAATTGATGTTGATGGCGCTTCACGCACACTTTCTGCCACAGCAGCAATATTTTCGGGTGTACGCACTGTTTTTGGCTTTTCACGCTTTGGTTTATCGATGAGGATGCCAGTTTCTTTCACTTTTTTCACAAGATAACGAACATACGGAGCTGACGGTGCTTCTCTTCTTCCAAAATCCGTACGCAATTTTCGCACACATTCTGCAACATTACCATGATTTTCAAAGTAATGTCGCAATATTTCCCAGCATTGTTCAAGCGTATACACAACCAAATTCGTTCAGCGGAAGGATAAAACTAATTATCTGTCAAATCAGACATGAGCTAAGTGTTACCATTCACGAAATAAGCACTAGTTGAAAAAAAAAAAAACGTTAGATGGCGGACCCTTTATATTTTTTTTGTATATGTTTTTGTCAGTCGCTGAAATTCCGTGTAATTTGGTAAAAAACAAAAAAAATATTTAAATCCGAATAATCCAGAATTCGATTCATTTCAATTCCGGAATTTCGAATTTAAAAAACAAGGCGGAATTCCGAAATTTCGAAATCCGGATTTGGATTTCCTAGCTAATACTAATGTAGATTCTTTGTTTGAAATTTTTTTTGAAAATTGTCTTGTTTAGGTACACACACCCCTGTATGAAGTACAATATTTGATTTGAGACGGAAAAATCAAATGATAAAGAAAATATTAACTTTTGAAATTTCACTAATATATCGAGTTAAATTGTTGTGTATATAATTAAAAAAAAAATTATTTCTAATAATCTAAAGAACTTAATTATAATTTAGAGCGTGATATGGAATCCTAAACTTTTAGCCAAAAGTGCACTTTTTTGTTTTGTATAAACAGAAGAATTTACACAGATTTTTTTTTTACAAAATAATGAAGCTAATGAAGATGATGATGTTGTTGATGCCGATGCTGATGCTAAGTGGTTTTGCCACTACTTCTGAAATCTGTTATTTTGTACAGCAAGCTGTGTTTCTCATATTTTATTTCTATTTCGAGAATTAGTTAACTATCTGTCCATTCATGTCTGTCTTGCAACTACATTTCAGTTGGTTTTACTATTTCAAAGTTAAATAACTTGATATTATTACAAGCACACGTATGTTTAAAAAAGGGCAACTGGAGAAAAGTTCGATTTAGCTCTGGGATAACTAAAGCAAAACTGAAATCAATATGAAACGTGTTCAATTTAGTTGAAGAGCAGTTGTACTAACTAAGAAAATCGTTTTATGTGAAAACGTTTGAGTGCAAATGAGTTTTGTTTTATTTGATGTTTTTTCTTCTATTTCGTTCATCAATTTTGAATTTTGACTAATATTCTTTATTATTTTCTTCTTCTTTTTCAGGTGAGTAATAATGTGAACTACATTTTCTGCGAAGCCATTATTCATAAGTCATATTAATTTTAAATGTTTTTATATTCACCTTTCAATGAAAAATTATCTGTAAGTCATTTTGGGCTTAACAGTCAATTACGTAGAATATGTTTTACGTACAAATTCAGTACGTGTACGAGAATATGGTGAAGAAACAAGTAAATGTTAGGGATTAATGAATCCCTTCAGGCTTTGTTCAGATCTAGAATTCTTCTTATATATTACAAAATATGTTTATGAATAAAAGGGAATAAATCGACAAATTTAAATAGGTAAGTTGCCAGAAACAATTTAAAATTATTTGAAATTGTTAAATATTAAGATCATAATAAAATAGCCACAACCGCAAAAAATCTAAGATTGCATTGCCATTATAACATGATTCGAGTTTATAAGAAATAATTTTGTGCTTTTGGGAAAATCAGAAAATCCTCTTTTTTAGATAGCAATATAACATAATACTCAGTAAAGCTGTCACCATTAACATAATTAGGTATAACAATATCTACTCTAGGGTGGCCCATAATACAAAAGCATCGAATATTCGCGCTCCACCACGCTGATCCTATTCGAATAGTGCTTAAAAATGTTCAGTCCAAATTTGAGCACAATCCGTCAATATTTAGAGGTTGCGATAGTTTAATGATTTTTCGGGGTTAGATAGAAATATATTAGAAATAAAAATATTTAATAAAACAAATAGATAAAGAATTAATAAAACTGTATATTAAGTACAAATTATCATATATTTATTATTTTTTAAATTATCGATAGCCACTTTTACAATATTAGCTTTAGAAACTCCGGGAAATTTTTTTCTATGGTAATCAATTAATCTAAGCAAATATTGCTTGTGCTCCTCATTTTTCGTAATTGAGCTGTTAAATTGGGTCACCAAAGCAACACCTCATTCTGCATAGTCATTTACAACTTTTAGAAGTCTAGCATTTTCTTGCATCGAAATAAAAATGGCGTCGTCTTTCTACTCTGTAGGATCCTTTGAAAGAAATGACTGTCCCTTTTCTTGTCCATCATCGCATAGTAAATTAAAAAACATTGTTGACCTTTTGGTAACATAGGACTCAAGTAGATTTCTGTGGTTAAATACTTTTCCGTTCAGTCTCTTTAAGGCTTTAGCTTTTGGTGATAGCTGGAGATTTTTCACCATTGTTTTGTAGTTTCATATGTAACTCTGGAATCGAATAAGGCAAACCCGGTTAAATGTTCAGAAAAGTACTATAAATATCGATGAAATAATTTTACAGCAGCTTTAAAAAATTTTTTCATTGGGATGGTTTTCGAGCTGTTTAAGGAGGTTTTGGTCATTAAGAGGAGCATTGATTGCTAAAGGAGGTTCATTCCAGTATCGGCCATATATAAGACTTACAAACAAACTTATTTCGGTAACTGCTTTCTTTTCCTCGTCTGTGAGATCAAATTGATTTTGAAACATACATATTTTTATGCAATAGATCGCCTCCGTCATCCAACGAGCAAGATGGCACGCGCCTGATGCATAAAATTTAACTTTTATTGTTCCTGCTTTATTTGCATCAGCAAGAAAATTTAGACAAAGCTTAAGGAGTTCACGGTAATCGTCCCCTGGCTGTTCACTTTTGATGGCATCGGTATAATATTCATACATTTGCTGTTAGAGTTGAAGCAAGTCACTTGTATGGAATAGAGTTAGCATGTTCTACATCGGTTCCTTTTAAGATGTTCGGAACTGCTTAAAGATTTTATTATTGTTTTGCACTACTTACATTATTAGAAATCACTGAAAATTTACAAAACTTACATTCAAAATGGCTTGTACTTAAAAAAAGAAACAAGTAAGAAAATTATAGTCGGTCTAGACCGACTATACGATACCCTATACCATGCGTTTAGAGACCCTATCTCTTAGGCCCAACTAACTGGACATAGAAAATAAGCAAAAACCAAATTTGAGTGAGATTTTTATTAATTTTTTTGGCTGCAGATATGAAAAAGTTCATATCGGATGCTATATCTATATAGGGACTTGGTCCAAAAATGGACCGATCCTGATAATGTTTGTTAAAGTCTCTTGTATTTTGCAAAAATATATACAAACAAAATTTGAGAAGAATCAGTGCAATATTTTTGTTTTTTAATAGATTTAAGTGAAGATCGGGAAGCAGCTCTATATGGGGTCAAAGGGATCATTTTTGGACTACTCATTAATGGATGTAATGAACGCATACAAACCCAATTTGAGTAAGATCTATATGACAATTTGGATCTTATGGCAATTTATGTCGATTTCATATGGGTAATTTGTGTGGGGGCTAGGTCTGAACATGGACCGATTCTCACCAATTTCAATAGCGTTCATCCCATGGCCGATAAAAGCTTATGTACCAAATTTAATCAAAATACATTCATATTTGCGACCTGCAGTTTGATTACAAGCTTTACATGGACACACAGACGGACGGACGGACGGACGGACATTGTTTAATCAACTCAGAAAGTGATTGTGATTCGATCGGTATAATTAAAGATGGGTCTAGGTCAAATATTTTTGGTTGTTACAAACAGCAGCACAAAGTCATTATACCCAAACCACATAGTGGTATAGGGTATAAAAAATAATCGCGCACAACCTTCTCGTTTAATGTATTTATTATCAATGAACTTCGCTCTTTTTTTACTTTTAAAACAGCAATCAGGGGATGCCCCTTATTAATACAGTATTTTGCTTTGATAGAGGAAAGTAAGTGCATGAAAAAAAATAAGAAATTCTGAAATTTGCTAACATAAACTCGTTTCTTATAATTCTGCATTCAAAATAAGTTAAATAATTATATAAAGGGATCAATATATTTCAATTTTAACGAATGTAAATCTAGTAAAGATCAAAGAAAAGTGTGAAAAAGTATCTCCAATACATAAAAAGTACAATAATGATAAGCCAGTATTAAAAGCATGTAATAAAAGATGTGCAACATAAAAGTCGCCATTCATTGCGACCTATAAATATTGTCCCATTGAGCCAATTTTTGGTATACACATATATTTTAGTAAAAGAAACAAAATCAAGCTTGTGGGAAAAGTATTGGACAATATTTTTACTTTTCCATACAAGCGTGGGCCACCCTAATCTACTCGTTGCTCTTTCGTGTTATGTTCTTAACCCTTCGTTGCACGATTTAATTTCATTAAAGATAATTTTTTTTTTTTTTGGTTTTATTCTTGTTACTTGTTAAGTTATGATTGCAGAAATTAAATTTGGCTGACTTCCTATACTATATGTATTATAAGAGTTATGTAACATTGCATATACGCAATATCATGCAGCAAATCCATGGAAATCTCTTAACTTCCATTTTTGTTTTGTACCTTCACATTTTATCGGTTTGAATGACCAAAAATTGTTAATAAAGACAGTTTTTATTTAATTAATGTTTTTATTAGATCCCAGCCCTCGAAAATCGAATGCAAATTATAGGAAATTTTATTTTCTCACTTAATAAATTATTTTTTAAGACCCTAAAGGCATGCTAAATAATTCTAGCCAATTCATGATTCTAGTTTTTATTGTCGTTATTGGTTTATGTTCAAAATTATTTTTGTAGTTATTTTCATTTTTGGCTTAGGTCCAAAATAATTTTTGCACACACATTAATAAATTTAATAATTTTATGTATGTGTTAGTAGCAACTTTAAAATCATTTTACTCCAAAAAAATGTAAAATTGTAAAACCCTGCAAATCTGGTGGACAGCAAAAGAGAAATACCTTTCAAATGACGGATGTTTGGTCAAAATAGGCTAAAAAGTGACAAACTTGAATCGGTCACAAGAAATCGCCTTGTCTATTAATATTATAGAATTCGTTTTTCAGTCGAACTAGCCGTGTGCGAAATAAACTCCCCGCAGAGGTCTTTCCTGACAGTTGTAATCTAATAAAACTTAAGTCAAATATCCACAAACACTACTTCCTCTTTCCTCCTTCCCATAACCTATTTTCCTGAGATCAACACAATGCACCGCATCTCTAGTGGGCATCTCCTGAGTGTTGGTTAATAAATAAAAAAAAAAAAAATAAAAAAAAGATATAATATAATCACAGGAATGCTTGCACTTTCATTTGTGTTTGAAAAACTATTCTGTATGAAATGGTTTAACACAATTTTTTGACTTATAAGTCTGTATCGCACTTTTCGCACTTAAAACGTATATCCCTTACAGGCCGACAATTTGAATGTAATTCGATTATCTACCCGTTTCAGCCAATGATTCATGTCGAACTTCGTTTTAGGGAATTGGCAACTTTCTTGGATGCTTCCTCTAAAATAAAAAATTGTTAAAATATGATTGTTCAGATAAACTATTTTGAAAAAAAAAAAAAAAAAAAAAAAATGGAAGATAGGTTCATTGCTTACGGGAAATACTCTTTTTTAATTCTGAAGGTCTTCAATGAGCTGTTGCATTTTGAAATTTGGTGTCTTTTTGTAATTTAGCGCTTTTGTATAAAAGACAAGCATTGACCAAGGCGGTAACAATCAAGTAATAAAAAAGATACACATACCACTTCTAAGAGCGTATTTTGATTTTGTTGCGCCCTAAGAAGGAATCCAGAAAGTCGACCCCATCCATAAACTTATCTTCTGCTACAATGCACATTGGTCATAATCGTGGAAAACTTGGCATTAATATGAAGGAAGCATCCGATGTGCATAAAACTTACACCCCTATAGTTTTTGGGGTCACTGATTTCATATTTGAAGTCAGATTTTTGAAAAACAAAATGGCGGACCCAAAATGTGGAATTTTTTTTAAAACTGCTTGAATTACTTTAGGAATGAGACTTAGGGGGTTTTTGGGATCGCTGATTTCAAATTTGAAGTCAGATTTTTAAAAAATAAAATGGCGGACCCAATGTGGGGGACATTTTTTTAAAAAGGTGATAAATTTCTGTACAATTGAAAAAGAAGAACTTAAATGCTTATAAGTAAAACAAATGAATTTTAATATCGGCACATTTTTATGTATTAATATTCAAAGTCTTTATATTCTTCTGATTCAGATTCAGAATGAGATTTCAATTTTGTTTCGGAGTTTTTGTCATCAGTTGTGTTCGTTAATAGTGACAATACTTTCTGTGGGAGTGTTTGTTTATTTCTTAAATAGATACTTGATATTAATGAATCAGAAGAATCTAATGCGCGATGGAAAACATCTGCAAGGTTGTGTTGACGATTATCTTTCCTTGCGTGATTCAGTCTGTCTGATTTGTACAGTCTATGGCGCCACTCAGAGGCCTCCTCACTTAAAACTCTTACGAGAAGCTCTGCAATTTCCGTTATTTGCTTTGGATGCACAAGCACTTTGTGCACCGTGAGCGTCATATGTAACCAAGGATATTTTTCCTGTATCATGTTGCCAATTTGAAAACAAATTATAGAATTTTTCAAAATAGAAAAAACGTCGCTCGCACAAATCAAAATTCTATGTCAATAACGGTAATCAAGCTTTGTTTTGTTTTGCTTCCTTTGAAGTTTCCACTTTTCGGTAAAAGCATGATATAAAATACATTTTACATACATCAAACGTAGTCGTCTATGGAAACTACACATGAAACTTTCGAAAAGCATGGAAATTGACCACATCGGGTACCTTCTGAAGATATTGCCCGATCTGGTCGTTTTTATATGATTTCTTGATGAACAATTTTAAAAACCGATAAAAAATTTGTAGCGGTCTGCATACAAAAAAAAAAAAAAAAAAAAAAAAAAAAAAAAAAAAAAAAACACGAACAAAATATTGGAAAAAAAATTAGCAGTCTCAAAAAATCCCCTTTACGGAAAAATGGGGAATAGGCTATGGTAATTCAGAAGTGGAAACACTACTCCTCCTCGTAGAGGTAAGGATTTGGTGTGTCTAGGTGATCCAATAAACATTAACGGTTTATTTATTGGTATTATTTTTAAAGCTTCTCTAAAAAGCCATTATTTTCTTAATAGAAGAAAAAAAAATATATTTCCCCCATATACTTCATGTTGTGTATATAGTGGAAGCTTTGAACTTTATTATTAAAAAAAAAATTATATATTTATTGAAAAACAAAAAAGTTACAGTAACTCAAACTTAGGAAATTTTTGTCTGCAACAAATACAAAAACACATGCTTAATGCAAATGGCGACTTTGAAAGCTATAACTTCACTATAAAAGCAGCTAGATCAATTTTATTTTGTTTCTCGGTTTAGTTCGAGTTTTATCTTTTTCCCCAAATAATAAAAAAGTCAAATTGGACAACTTTTTTTTGGACTTAATGACAAAAAAATCCAAAATATGACCAATGTGCAATGTTTGGGCAATCGACATTTATTTTTCTTCCCAAATTTTTGTCGAACCTTTCAACACTAACCTCAGGATTCTTGCCACAAAAGTTTGACATCAAGTTAACAATTTTGTTGTCTCTCCAAAAAACAACAGATACATCAAAATTTATACCATTGCAACATATTTGCAGGATTCTCAGCGTGGTTTCTTCATCATAATTTTATCGTCTGGAAGTTTTAAGTTTGCAATTCTACTCCGACGGAACGTAGCCAGCGGGATCATTAACGGCAACCATGTATGATCATAAAAAAACGAGTCTTAGAAGCCTAACGACAATGTTGGCACCTGAGCCCATATCATTTTCTTCGGGAACCCTAAAGAAGGGGTTGTAATCTTGACCCGGTATATATTTCCCCACTTGTTTGGTTTCATTGGAAGATCGTAGAGCATATTTGCTCGTCAACAGCAAGGCAGCTTTGAACTGGGACCAACATAAACTTGTCGACTAAATGTTTTAATAAGCCGGTCACGATTTGAATAATTTTTCAGTCTTATTTCATCATTGTTATTGAAATGTAAAATTGACTTAAGTTTTTCAAATCAATTTAAAGAAATAGTCTCCTGTATAAGTGTATTTCCAACAATCGTTGTCCAATATTGACAATTATTTGGAAGTTGAATCACAGGCATCATAATGCATATACCCAAACATGTTTGTAAGTCCAATTGATCAATATGATCTCGAGATTCTTGATTTTTCTGCCAAGTATATAAATTCGTCTGGTAGAAAATAGAATTCATAAGTTCTTCTGAAGAAAATATGTGAAGTAACCGCAAGGTCCACTTAATTTCAAAATCGTTCTGGAAGCTCTTCGCTGGCCTTAAAATCAGTGTTTAAATCTTTTCCGTATTCTTTTTGTTCCCAAATGTCGTAAATCACCGATATTGCTTCTCTCATAAGCATTTGCCTCCTCTCCAACACCAGATATTTTTCCTGAATTTGCTTTTGCTTCGTCCTCCACATACTCCAGTCGACTTATGTATGTTGATTTGAACATTATTGTTAGTCATCAAAAAAAAAAAAAAAAAAAAAAAAAACATCTTCACTTTTACCCCAAAAAAAAAAAAAACATCTTCACTTTTACCCCAACCTTCAATTAATTTTGGAATTTCGTGATTTATAAGTGACTTCAAAATAAATAATATTAACATTAAATGCATGGAATTGCATATATGCAATGTAACAATATATTAGCAATATAAGTTCTTATTAGCGCAAACGCACAAATGTGCACATATGCAATGGTGCTTAACAGCTCTCAAGTAAAAACTTTGCAATTAGGTAGTAAATTACTCAAATAATACTTACAATTCGGTTAGCCTTCACTGGATTTCAGAATAATAAAAGAAATCAACGCAATTTTTTCGCTTAATTAAAGCTCTTGTTGTTTCATCAGCTAATTTTAACATATGATTAACAAACTTTGCAAAATTGCGCCAAAAAAATTAAATGTTTTGACAAAAAAGAGATCAACGAATAAACAATTACTGTAAATGGGGAATGCCGAAGTTGCCAAATACGAGCGAAGTCTACATTGCATATATGCAATGCAATGCAACGCAACGAAGGGTTAATAAATATATAGTTACGTAAATGACTTAGGAAGGCCGTATGATTAACTTATAATTCCTTAAAATTATCACTTATACGTCTAAGTATTTTTAAAAGGTGTTCAAAAATTCACGCAGGTTTTGAATTACACAGAAAAAATGTGTTTTTTTTTCTTTACATTTTCAGCTTTATTTTGAATCATTAGGTACACATACACATTTTTTTTGTCGAAATTTTCCACCATAATTTTGCATAAATGTGGCTAAATTTCATTGGTGCAGAAAGAAATCTAATGGTGGTAATGTCTCATATAGTAATTGAATCGTTTCACGGGCTGTATTGCCTGTGGCATCGTCTCGTTGAAATCACATGTCGTCCACATCAATATCATCCAATATAGGCAGAAATAACTCTATAATTTCGATATCATACTGCTTCGATATTGACATTTGAACGGCTTGTTTTTGGACCAGTGTGTTAAGCATCACCAATTGATAGAATCCGCCTGAATTTTTCAATTACTCTCCGCACGGTTGACGATATTAGAACAATTTATTTTTTTTATTTTATTTTAGTCTATGGAATAAATGCTTACAGACATTAAAATCATAAAATATAATATAAAAAAATTTTACCATAAGAAATGACTAATTTGTAAATTAAACGGTTTAAGTACAGAATAATGTTACTTTTTACAATATTAATGGCTAGAGAATAATCAACAAATTTATACAAATCATTAAAGTTAGCACATAATATTCTTAACGGATCGGCGCACAGTGGGTTATTGGGTATCAAAACTGTCGATTAATTAAAAAAATATTTTTGAAGTTACACTCGAATACTTAATACTCGTTGAAAGTAGACATAATTCTGCATCACTAACCGAAATTATAACGGTTCTAAGTTGTATAGTGTAGCTGCATTGTGTTGTTGAATTCACACTTTCATTTTCTGTTCGCTTGCGGTCGCTGTAAAAGTGATATTTACAAGTTTATCAAAGTGTTTTTCGTTAAAAAAAACTTGAAGTAAAATTAAATTCTGAGTATGGAGCCTTCAACGTCAGGTATTAAACTATTTTTCGGAAAAAAAATTTTAGGAAAAAAAAGTGATCTAATATTTTAAATTTTGTTTTTTTGTTTAAACTCCACAAAATTTGCCTGTTTTGAATATATAGATGGACATATAGTTCATTGTAGGGCTAGATAGGGCTCTAAGTTTTTTTTTTCTAATTTTGTGGATCGTAGACAATATTCCTGCATAAAATTGAAGTGCCCTTTTGTGCCTTTTTTGATTAATCCCACTTTTTGTTCCTAAACTCAATGGATAAAAATGCACAATTTCCACGCATGTTTTGTGGTGCTGGCGTTAAGTGTTTCTGTTTTGTTTTGTTCTTGGTGTTTATTATTTGTTTTATGTTGTTGTTGTATTACTGATTTGTGACTCAGTTGCTGAGGGTTTATTATTTGTTTTGTATTGTTGTTTCCGAGTGTTTGCGTTCCAGTTTGTATTTTTCGCGACACAATGTTAGTTTTGTCCCAGTGAGTGTCAATTTAATTGTGAAAAGTTAAATGAAAAGTAATTTGCACTTTAAAAGCTTACAAATGTATTAACTATTTTATTAGGGATAAGTTCAAACACTCTTTTCTTCACTCGCCAATATCTGTACGACTTGATGAAAAACTCAGTTTTGCAGCGTTTTGAGGATAAGTTCAACTATTTAAGGGAAGAAATGAAGAAGCGCACTGGACCATCAGAGGAAGATATTCCTGCTTTTAATGCCACAATAATTCTTTTCATCTCCGAATTTAAAACCCGATGGTCAAGATGTCATAGAATAGAAGAACGTTTTTTTAAAACCAATCGGAATTGGTTAGACTCTTCTATTTCTTTTTGTATAAACAGCTGAAACGAGGTCGTAAAGAAATTGCTTTCGAAGAATGCGACTCAAAAACAAAGTACAAAAAAACTAAGGATTTGAGAGACAACACATCCTTGTCAATGCTTACTTTTGCAACTCAAGTAAAGTTAAGGGAATCTGGTAATATTGGGGCGTCTAAGTTAGTACATGATGTAGCTTGTTCGTCACCAACGAGAGTTGACAAATACAGAAAAAATATACTTAAGTCGGTGGTGTCCAACAAAATGAGTAGTGAAGAAGCATTAGCTGTTGTGGTTGAAGCTGGACTATCGCGGCATCAATATAATATTGTGAAACAGTCTGATCCAGAAAGGTTTCCCTCGTACACTGCTGTCCAGTTTGCAAAAAAACTATGCTATCCAAAAAACGATAGTATGAGTGTATGTGAATCTTCCGCCGAAGTTGGCTTACAGGCGCTTCTTAATCACACTGTTGAACGCCTAGTACTGCTACAAGACTGTGTGGTTGATTCTTTAAACAAAGAAGACCTGTCTGAATTTTGTTTATACACAAAATGGGGTTTCGATGGGAGTTCTGGCCATAGCTCATATAAACAAGCATTTCATGGCACAGAAGCTAGTGATTCCTCTGTGTTAATAACATCAATTGTGCCATTAAGGTTGGTATGCGGGGAAAAAATTATATGGCAGAATCCTCGCCCTTCTTCAACCAGATTCTGCAGACCATTGAAAATAGCGTTCATCAAAGAAACTGCAATTATTTCAAAGCTAGAGCATGATAGAGTCCGTGAAGAAATTAAACATCTAACTAATTCAACTGTGGCACTTGGTGAGAAAGTTGTAGTAGTAAGACATAGTTTAATATTATCGATGATAGACGGAAAAGTTTGTAACGCTCTCACTGAAACTACATCTACACAAAAGTGTTACTTATGCGGCTCCACCAGCAAAGATTTCAACCAAATCGATAAAATGATAAAAAAGGAAATTAACACTGATAATTTACAATTTGGGTTATCAATTTTGCACGGATGGATTAGATTTTTTGAGTGCCTTCTTCATTTGTCTTATAAACTGCCAATCAAAAAATGGCAAGCTAGATCAGACTCTGAAAAGCAAACTGTTGAAGAAACTAAAGCAGAAATTCAAAAACAATTTAAAGAGAGGTGTGGGTTAATTATTGATCGTCCAAAACCCGGATTCGGTAACTCTAACGATGGAAATACGGCCAGGCGTTTTTTTCAGAATGCGGAACTCTCAGCGGAAATTACTAAAATTAAAGTTAATTTAATAGTCAGAATGCATAATATACTGATTGTGGTTTCTTGTGGTCATGAAGTAAATGAAGATAAGTTTCGGGAGTTTGCACATCAAACGGCTAGAATCTTTGTAGAAAATTATCCATGGTACTATATGCCTCCAACATTGCATAAATTTTTTATTCACGGACCTGAAATAATAGCATACGCATTGTTACCGATTGGCCAATTATCGGAAGAAGCGCAGGAAGCTCGCAACAAAGATTTCAAAAAATATCGCGAAAGTTATTCTAGAAAAATAAGTCGAGAAAAATCCAATCAAGACGTTTTTAATATGATGCTGATTACCTCTGATCCAATAATATCAAGCAGGAGAAAATTGCCTAACAAAAAATTGCAAAGCCTACCAAAAATGGCTTTGGATCTGTTACAATCTCCATCCTTAAATTTGGGAAAAGCTCATGTCAGAGACAATAACAGTGCTCATGGCAGTGATTCTGACGAGGAAGATACTGATGAAGACGATGATAGTAATGATGATGCATAATTTATTGATTCTACCTAATTTGTAATAAAATAATAAAAAATAAATAAAAAATAAATAATAAAAAAAAGTTATCGATATTTTAAAACTTCAACCTCAGATATCTCGATAACTAAGCGAGTTATCGATAAATGTTATTTAATTTTTTCGGCTTATTATGAGGTGTGCTAACAAAAAATTATCAGTTTGAGGGGCCTGAGAATTAATCGACAGTTTTGGTACCAAATACCCCTGTGTGCGGCGTTGGCATAGTTGGTACGGAAAATTGGAATTGAAAGTGGATGAAAGTAACGTGTAGGTCGCTGAAATATTGTGTAACAAGAATTCTGACGATATATCACCATTAATCAGATTAAGCAAAAACTACACATTCAGCATGATTCTACGGCTTTTAAGTGTTGGCAATTTAATTAACGCTAATCTACTGTCATAAGACGGCAAATTTGTCGCTGGATTCCAGGAAAAACACCGCAACCAGAGCAGAAGAATTGTTGAACCATATTCAAGTATAGGTCTTACGAGGGATGTATATCACTGTTAAGTGATATATGGATCAGTAAATTCCTTGGCCCATCGCTTAATAAAAGCCAGTCCATCTCTAGCTTTATTGACCGTCATATTGATGTGTGAAAGAAACACAGTTTTGCATCAAACAAAATCCCCAGATCCAGAAAGGTATCAACTGCTACCAACGGTTGTCCACCCAAGGAGTAGTTTACATTTATGTAGTTTCTTCTTGAAAATTGCATGTATTTACATTTTTTCATATTCAGTTCCATTAAGTTTATATTGCAGCACGTACAGAAGTTATCAAAATCCATCTGTAGATATAAGTGATCACTCATTGTAAATGAGAAAAATTTTAACATCATCAGCATACATTAATATATTGCAAAATTTTATAGTGTTCGGAAGATCGTTTATAAATAAGGAAAAAAGAATTGGACCCAGATGGCTGCCTTGCTGAACTCCCGAAAGGACATTTATATTTTTAGATGTTTTATTTTTATATTTAACATTCTGCTGTCTATCATATAAGTAAGACTTGATCCATTTTAGACTATTGGGAGTAAACCCCAACAAATTTAGTTTTTTTAAAAGAAGATTATGGTTAACTTTATCAAACGCCTTGCTAAAGTCGGTGTATATAGCATCAGTTTGTTTACTATTTACAAATCCTGGGTTGACTAAGTAGTTAATTGTAAAAGATTAGTTATAGTTGTAGTAGTCTGAGATGAATTTCTCGAAAAGTTTGGGAATTGAACTATGTTTGACAATTCCTCTATAGTTTTTTACATCAGATTTACAACAGGATTTGAAAAACAGAATAATATATGAATTTCTCCAGCAATTAGGAAAGTAACCATATTTGATGAATGTGTTAAACATGATGGTCAAAGAAACAAATAAACTTTCAGCACAATACTTTTAAAAGACAATTGGGAACACCATCAGGTCCATGGTTAAATGAAGTTTTTAATCTCTTTAATTCGCATGCAACTTCAGCAAGTAGAATAAATGGGAAACGAATTGTTTGATTTGAAGCAAGTTCAAAAGGATAACAACTAGAGTTATCATATTAATATTCCAACTATATTTTTTTTTACTAAATTTTCGAATTGTAGGCTCTAAGCTTTTATTATTTCTGTAACATTGTTCAACAATGATATTGCGTTGTCCTGTCGTGTAATGCTCTTTTTTTACTAACCCTAAACCGTCAGCTGTCAATCTGTCTTTTTCTTTGGGTTGCTAAACTTTACTGCACAAATGGCGACAGATTCACATCTTGCCTGAATTGTGCGACCCCCTTTATGTCATAATAAATAACATGGATGGCATACTCGTAATGCAACCCTTTTCTTAAATAATTACATTTTCTTAGTAAGGCATTTTCTTAAAAAAGTAACTTCAAAAATAAAATCTTAAAGTATCTTTTCTTAAACAGTATCCTTTCCCAAAAACATAATTTCTTAAAAAATATCTTTACTTAAAAAAATACATTTTTCTATAAAGCAACCTTTTCTTAAAGAAGTATCGCTTAAAGAGTATTTTTTGTTTAAAAGTATATTTTCTTACAAAAGTATATTCTTCAAGTACCTTTTCTTAATAAATGTAAAAATAAATAAATGTATCTTTTCGTGAAAAAATTACCTTTTCTTAAAAAATACGTTTTCGAAAAGAAAACCTTTTCTGAAAAAAGTATATTTTCTTAAAAAAGAATATTTTTCAAAAAAGTATCTGAGAAAAGTGCCTTTATTAAAAAAGTATCGTTTTCTTATATTTCAGTACATTTTCTTGAAAAAATTCTTTAACAAGTACCTTTTCTTAAAAAAGTACTGTCTTCCGAAAAGGTACGTTTTTAGGAAAGTTCTTTTTGTTCAAAAAGCATCTTTTTTTAAAAAAGTACTTTTGTTAAAACAGCGCCTTTGTTAAAAAATCATGTGAGTCCGATCACAAGGGAGATGTGTAAACATCTAATAATTAAAAAAAACATCAACATCATATATTCCAGTGCATAAAAAATAAGTCGATTATGCTGTTTTCTGAAATTCAATCGATGTTTTCTGAAATACAGTTAATGTTTTCAGCAATTCAAATGATGCTTTTTGAAATTCTATTGATGTTTTCTGAAATTCTAATTATGTTTTCTGAAATTCAAATGATGTTTTCTGAAATTCTATTTATGTTTTCTGAAATTCTATTGATGCTTTCTGAAATTCAATTGATGTTTTCTGAAATTCTATTGATGTTTTCTGAAATTCTATTTATGTTTTCTGAAATTCTATTGATGCTTTCTGAAATTCAATTGATGTTTTCTTAAATTCAATTGAAGTTTTCTGAAACTCGAATGATGTTTTCTGAAATTATATTGATGTTTTCTGAAATTCTATTTATGTTTTCTGAAATTCAAATGATGTTTTCTGAAACTCGAATGATGTTTTCTGAAATTATATTGATGTTTTCTGAAATTCTATTTATGTTTTCTGAAATTCAAATGATGTTTTCTGAAATTCAAATGATGTTTTCTGAAATTATATTGATGGTTTCTGAAATACAATTAATGTTTTCTGAAATTCTATTGATGCTTTCTGAAATTCAAATGATGTTTTCTGAAATTATATTGATGTTTTCTGAAATTCTTTTTATGTTTTCTGAAATTCAATTGATGTTTTCTGAAATGCAATTGATGTTTTCTGAAATACAATTGATGTTTTCTGAAATTCTATTGATGTTTTCTGAAATTCTATTTATGTTTTCTGAAATTCAAATGAAGTTTTCTGAAACTCGAATGATGTTTTCTGAAATTATATTGATGTTTTCTGAAATTCTATTTATGTTTTCTGAAATTCAAATGATGTTTTCTGAAATTCAAATCATGTTTTCTGAAATTATATTGATGGTTTCTGAAATACAATTAATGTTTTCTGAAATTCTATTGATGCTTTCTGAAATTCAAATGATGTTTTCTGAAATTATATTGATGTTTTCTGAAATTCTTTTTATGTTTTCTGAAATTCAATTGATGTTTTCTGAAATACAATTGATGTTTTCTGAAATACAATTGATGTTTTCTGAAATTCTATTGATGTTTTCTGAAATTCTATTTATGTTTTCTGAAATTCAAATGATGTTTTCTGAAATACAATTGATGTTTTCTGAAATTCTATTGATGTTTTCTGAAATTCAATTGATGTTGTCTGAAACTCATCATTCGAGTTTTCTGAAATACAAATGATGTTTTCTGAAACTCGAATGATGTTTTCTGAAATTGTATTAATGTTTTCTGAAATTCAAATGATGTTTTCTGAAATACAATTGATGTTTTCTGAAATTCTATTGATGTTTTCTGAAATTCAATTGATGTTGTCTGAAACTCGAATGATGTTTTCTTAAATTATATTGATGTTTTCTGAAATTCTATTTATGTTTTCTGAAATTCAAATGATTTTTTTACGATTTTTTTGTATGAGTTTTTTTAATGCGGTCCCTAACCCTCGCACAAAAACAGGTTTGAGTGTATTTTTTTATGATACGATTTTCCTACGCTTTTCCTTACTTGGATGACGGTATTATATATTGCATTTTGTATTAAGATGTCGTCATGTGTTAAATTGATTTATGATGTACAATGGAACTTAAAGCTATTATTAACTAATTAAATTTAATTAAAATTTCAACTAACAAAATTTATTTGTTTGTTAGATTTATCGTCATTTTTCAGACATATTGCAATTACTACTGTAATTAATATGCAATTTTAATTTTGTTTAAATGGTGCGTGGTAAAGAAGAAGAAAGCATATATTTCAAAAATTCATAACTGCACTGTATTCTTAATCGGACCGGTTTCTGGCATTTCAGCCTTCATCAGCGATTTATTGAACATTGTGATAATTGTTATGTTTTAATTGAACAGATTGTTTCTATATGAAAATTTTATATTATATCCTAGTTATTGGAAAATATTCCAAATTTATATCAATTTAATGCTTAGTAAGAATCAATTTAATGCTTAATAGTAATAATTACTAAAACTGTTTATTAATGAAAGTTGTTAACATATAATTGTTTATATGGTCTGAGGCGTTGCCAACTAACTATATTGAAAAAAGTACGAACAAAGACAACCATGTCAGTTAACACTGCTTTTGCATTATCTTTACTTGCATTTTATTATTACATCGTCATTCGTACGTAATAAACACAGAAAAAAAGATTTCTTTAGAACTCAAATAAAACTTAAGAAAATACAGAAATATTTTGGTGGAATTCTACAAATCGTTGTGGTTTGTGAATAAAAACTTAATTATAGTTTATTGAGGAATAAAGTATTTATAAAAATACACATCAAAAATTCCACAAAATGCAGTCGGCTAGTAAAATAAATAATGTGTAAACTATTTGACAAATAGTTGGTCAGGTAGTTTTCAAGAAAATGTTTAAAAAGAAAAAATGGTATCAAATATTTGGTCTACGGAGCTAATTTGAAAATTAAAAAAAGTGTTAAAAACACGAGTTACTTAGGTTTGTCTCTCCTACCACAATTCCAATTTCGAATGCATTGGGTAATTGCCCATGAACAGTTTCTCTTGAAAATATTTTTTCACCAATACAATCATAAGTCACACAGCGTTATCTCCTTCAGCTCACACCGATATAAGTTACGCTGTTTTTGTGATTGTATTGTGAAATAGAAATTTACCCCCCTGCGCGTATAGATGTTTACACATCAAAAAGATTGCTTTTCATAAAAAACCTCCTTTTTAAAAAATCCTTTTTTATAAATTTTTTTTCTTAAAAGAGTGTCTTTTCCTTTAAACTTGTCATTAAGGAAAAAATAATCAATTTTTATAAAAAGAATTATTTAAAAAAAGCACCATATCTTACTTTTGCTTAAAAAATGCTTCAAAAATGTGTTTTCAACTGCCGAATTTATTAAAGAATAAATAATATGTCACGTTTTAAATCTGGCCCTCTTATTGGAATACCATATACATAGTTTCAGTTAATATTTAACTTTAAAAATGCGTCGTTAAGAAAAACATCACAAAAAAATTACTACAATTCTCTACCAACAACAGAAGTTTGAAAAAAAGACACTTATTCTTTTAAGTTTATTTAATCATCAATTTAAGATGTCGATTATTTGCATCTCCATCTACGAGTAATCAGCTTCTCTTAGTTCTACTTACATACACTTTTATTGTCAACAATACCTCACTAATTTGACAATTGAGTGTTTATTGTAATGTTCTTCCATAATATAAAAAAAATAAAACTTTTTTTTCTAGTGATGATGACAATGATGATGACTAAAAAAGTAGCTGCGAGTAGAAAATCAAGCCAATTTGTCCATTAGATTTTGTATGGAATTTAATGACATTCTATTTTACTTTTACTCGTTTACCAGTAGCAAAAGAAAAAAAAAAGAAAAAACAGCTGTTTGTGTTGTAAATGTTTATTGTTTATGTTAATTTTACGTAATAAAATTTATTTTTATGGTTGAATACAATTTTTATTCTTTTTGCAATTGCCATCATCGCCATCATCATCATTGTATTATATCGTTAGAATTACTTGAGTGTTTGTTGCAGCACAGAATTTATAGTATTTTCGTATCTTTGTATATAGTACTGGTCAAGTGTCAGATCTATATTTAGATTTTAAATCAAGAGGCAGCAGTTCGCGCAAAACAGATTGCACACTTTAAAGTATTTTGAATCCCGATCAAGAAATCTGGGAAAATTTATAGGAAGCATTATCCATGCGAGAGGTTCTTAAAAAAAAAAAAAAAAAAATGTTTCACTACGAAAAATATTTGGGTTAAATAAAAATTAGGTTCGTTCCTTTACTTTTCGGTTACAATTTGGTAGAATGCGATTAAACTAAAAATATTCTCACAAAACGACAATAATGCACAAGAGTGCATTAACGGGAAATCTCCGATTCTTAGCCGTAAAAAATAGGGTCTGCTTCCTCATTTACCGTATGCTCTAGATTATTGCTATATAAAAAAGTATGAGTAAGTCAAGAACAACTCGAACAAACATCTACTTATAAGATCTGAGTTCACATAGTTATGCCCGTCCGTCTATCAAGCTGTTATTTAGCAAAGTCAATCCGCCCGTGTGTCAAACATTATTCAAGCGAATTTTGTATATGATCCATACTGGAAAAGTCATACGAACCGATCCTAGGACCTGCCACTTTACATGGCGATGTCATAGGTTGGCTAAATTTGCCGCTTTAGAGAGAAATAATTCCAAAAAATGCCACAAGCAGTCAATTTAGCCTTGACATCGCCACGTAAACAGATTTGAATGTTTAGTAATCGCCTTTCTTTTGCGAAAATTCACTTCAAAATTTGGGAAGGTTTTTCACTTGTAAATTTAAGTGATATCATGCCTGTACAGGGTGCATCTTTAAGATGCTATAATTTTTTATATAATACTTTTAAATAATTGCTATAGAAAACAATTTTAACAATTAACAAAATACCTCATTTCATATTTGAAATATTTGCTCCTTTAGCCTTGATAATTCTGTCGATTCTATCTTGTGTTGTTTGATCCCTTTCTCGTCGATGTGATGACATATTTGTCTTGACTTTTTGCCACGTCCTTGGATTCCAGTATGCCCTAGAGACAAAAGCCAGTTGAAGTATACAGTCTGTGTTTTGAGGAAATTAATTTTGTAATGATATTTTTTAAGCAAACTTGTTAAAAAAACATGAGTGGATGAGTACCTGTCATATTGCGCCATCTATGTGTCATATTAATAACAACTCCATATTATCTTATTATAGTAGTACGTAAGTAACATCTGTTTATCTAGTAAGTAAGAGGTAGATGTAATTAAAAGAAAGAATTCAATAAATCACTTCTGATCCAACTACCAAACACGATATACTACAGTGGCGGCGTGGATTAAAATAAAAGCGTAACAACGAAGACCAAAAATAATGTAAGGAAAACAGTTATTTTTTCTAAGTGACACAAAATTTAAAAATTTTTAATTGCGACCTAAAATAATTACAGCTGAACGCGTAGTTCGGATCAGTAGGAGTCGAACATAAATGAAATGAATGGTATTAAAACGAAGCAAGATGAAAGTACAGTGAGCGTAAGCACTCGTAACAACACAAAACAACTTTCAAATGAGAAATAAAAAGACAACGAAAATAGATAAATGAAAATCGGTTGCATATTAATTATAGTATTAATTGCACTTGTCTGAAAAATTACGTTAACGAAAAAAGTCAAACAAAATAGTTTAGTTTTATCGAAAACATTAAGCACGCAAAACGACATATTTTTCTTATGATTTCTAGTACTATTTTTGAATTTAACATTTATTTCAGTTACCTTAAAGTACAACAATGAATACAGAAAAGTACAACTTTGTTTTAGATCATTGAATAAACTGAAAGTCAGGAAGACAACACGTTTTTTAATTGTTTCATCAGTTAAACCATAATATATTATACTGTCTGAAATAACGAACAAGAAAAATGGATCGTTGGCTTAAAAGAAAACCTGATAAAATCAACGACGGCGCTTCAACATCCATAGAAATAACAGATACTAGTACCGGTAAAAAAAAAAAAAAATTAACCAACATTCAGGGGATGCCCCCTACAAATGCAGTGAATTGTGTTGATTTCACGAAAATAGGTTATGGGAAGGATGAGAGAGGGAGTAGTGTTTGTGGATATTTGACTTAAATCTTATTAGATTATTACTGTCAGGAAAGACCTTTGCGGGGAGTTTATTCCACATACTGCTAGTTCGACTGATAAACGAATTCTCTCTGTAATGGGTTGTGCGGTCAACTGGACAATAGACTACAAACAAATGTGATCTACTAGAGAAGCGGGTAGAGCGAACCGAATCTCGGGCACTTGGAATAAGTTCGCTAATCTCAGAACATTTTCCATGGTAATATTATAGAACAGTGCTACACACCCACATTCTGACGGTGTTCCAATGAATCAATAGAGTTGGATACTCTACTGTCATTGATGAGCGCCAAGGCCCTCCTTTGCACACGGTCCAGTAGCTCCAAAATAGGCTTTGAAGCTCCTGCCTATATATAGGAGTTGTATTCCATTTTCGGTCGGATGTAAATGGTATTAATTTTAAAGAGATCAGAAGGAGTGAAGTAATTTTTACACCGTTTTAGAAAACCAAGACACTTAAATGCTTCTTTCGACACTTGAAAAACATGCTCGTTCCAACGAACATCACATTGAATTCTCATGCCTAGAACATCAAGAGTATCCGATTCCTCACCCATATATACAGATAACATTGTTGATTCCATGTCCCTATGGGTCAACATACAACATTGAGTCTTCAGCGCATTAAAATCAACTCTATTCGCTTTACTCCACTTGGAGATTGTTAACAGGTCTTGATTGAGTGTGTCATTCATTGTCTGCCTTCTGCCCCCAACCACCAAGCGGCTTGGCCAACAATTAAAGGAAAATGAATGACAAATGCTGCTGTCATCTGCGAAAGAGTATATAGGATTAAAAGTTTGACCAAGAAGGTCGTTCAGAAAGATAAGGAAAAGGGAAGGAGAAAGAACGGAACCTTGGGGTACCCCTGAATTAAAGCTCGATATAAATCAAGAGAAGTCATTACCGACCCCAAATGCAATAAGCTTTGATATCAATGCACCGTGCCACACACAATCGAATGCCTTTGAAATATCAAGAGCAACCACTTTAATTTCGACAAAATTCCGAATGGATCGACTCTGGCGCTTAGAAAGTAGAGCTAACAGGTCTCCCGTGGAACGATTTATGCGGAAGCCATACTGTCGGTCACTAAGAAGTGAGTTGACCTCTACGTAGTTCACAAGATGGAAATTGATCATGCTCTCCATCACCTTTGAGAGCGCAGAGCAGATTGCAATTGGACGGTAATTTTCAGGCTTATTAGCCGCACCCTTTTAGGTATTGGTTGAACATTAGCAACTTTCCAGCAAGTGGAAAAGATTCCCGCACGGTACGAAAGGCTGAAAAGGTTAGTCAATGGACTGGCTAGCGTCGAAGAGCACTGTTTCAGCACCAGTGCTGGTATACCATCCGGTCCCGGTGACTTATTAATGTTGAGATCCGAAAGAACCTTTTTAACTGCACGTGCTCGAAAGAATATTTTAGGCATAGCACAAGATACACTTTCAAGTTCGGGCAGAGGTTGAAAACATTTATTAGGAATATAGCAAAAGGTTCAAATAATGAAAATAGAGTTAAATAATGGAAATAGAAGTTTCAAATCTCATAGCAAAAACCGGAAAACCCCACACTATCGGTGAGGAATTAATTTTATCTGCAGTGAAAGCCATTGTTAATACAATGCTAGGTGAAAAAGCTGCAAAAGAATTAAATTTACTATCTTTATCAAAAAACGGTTAGATAAAATATCTGGTGACATAAAATTTCAATTATTGGACAGAATTCGTAATTCCCAATATTATAGTTTACAGTTGGATGAAAGTACAGACTGTAATAAGAGGTCGTGGTTACTTTGTTACATAAGATATGAATTCAAAGACACAGTCTGACCCACACCACCGCAGAAGAGGTGTGCGATAACTTGAATGAATTTTTAATTTCAAATGATATTTAGTAGTCAAACTGTGTAGGAATAAGTACAGACGGAGCATAGCACGTATGTCGGGAAAACTAACTGGATTGATTACACTAGCAAGAGCAAATAATTCTTCAATTAAGTGGCACCATTCCTGTATTCATAAGGATGTTTAATGTAGTCCATGACAACGCATTGAGCAACCGCTTTGACGTGGTAACTGGTGTTCGTCAGGGATGCATACTATCCCCCTTACGTTTTAACATCGTTCTAGATGTAACAGTGCACAATGCTAGTCGTGTGAGCAGAGGTATAAGACTCAACCAGCAACTCGAGAGCCTGGAGTACGCAGACGATATCTGCCTTTTATCTCACAGTTACTGTCATATGGTAGCTAAACTCAAGTCCCTCGAGACCGAAGCATCTAAAGCCGGCTTGAAGATACACATAGGCAAGAGCAAAGTGATGCGCTGCAACACCCTTAACAACTCAAAATTCAATGTACCGGATGTTGAACTTGAAGAAGTTAAATCCTTTTGCTATCTTGGTATGCGTTAAAATACCGGCCGCTCCAGTGATGAAGTAAACTATCGTATCTCAAAAGCTAACCAGACCTTCGGCATGCTTCGCTCTGTATGGAAATCTACAATAATTTCTAAACGTACCAAGATAAGCATATTTATGCCTGTGAAACTTTGAACACAACACCACGCGACTTGAACGCGATCCAAGTGTTCGTTAACCGCTGTCTTCGTAGGATCCTAAAAATATTTTGGCCTAACACCATATGCAACGAGCAGCTCTGGCGGCAATCAGATCAGCGTCCTATCCGAGCCGAGATCCTTAGCCGAAAATGGCGTTGGATTGGACACACGTTGCGCAGACCTCAAGGCGACATTGCCAAAACTTCTATCGACTGTAATCCTCAGGGCAATACTCGAAGAGTAGGACCACCCATATCCCTTGCACACTTGGCGGCGTCAACTCGACTCCGAAGTTACCCAAAGCGGCATGAGCTGGATAGAGATAAAAAATCTATCATCAAATCGACCCCGATGGAGAAACTTTGTTGCGGCCCTCTCTTCCTCATAGGAACCATAGGACATATATATATATATTGCTGTATTCATCAAGCAGCTTTAGCTACTAAGACGATGCCAGAAGAGTTGAAAAAGGTCTTGGATGAAGCAGTTAAGATAGTCAATTTTATTAAAGCTAGGCCATTAAACTGCAGAATTTGAGCAGCTCTGCCATTCTATGGATAGTCTTCATCAACAGCTTTTACATCACACAGAAGTTCCCAGGCTCTGTCGAGAAAAGTGTATGCAAGGCTTTTTGAACTAAGAGAAGGGGTTAGTATATTTTTATGTGACTATTCCTGGATAGCTATTTTAGCATACATAGATATATTTGCATACATAAATGCACCTAATTTGGGTTTGCAAAGATTTGATGTCACAATATTTGAAGTCGAAGACAAAATTTCGGCAATGATTTTAAAATTAAAATTATGGTAACAACGTTTATCACAACGAAATTTTGACGCCTTTGCAAATTTAAAAAGCTTTATTAACACTTCTAATAAAAACTTACAAGTTGAGATTTTAAATTATTTTATCCAACATCTGAAAGAAATGCAATGCTCTTTTCGTGAATATTTTCCACTTCCTGATGAAACCAAATTGTGGATTAAATATCCATTTAGGGTGAAGTTTGTTACAATATCTGGTTTAACATTAGTACAAGAAAATTCGTTAGCAAAAATTTCTACTGACAGTTCATTGAAAATTCGATCATCGAAAATACTACAGCAAACTTTTGGCTTTCTTTACGTAGAGATCATCCTGAGATAGCAAAAATTGCTTTACAAGTTTTAATTCCATTTCCTATCATATATTTATGTGAAAAAGCATTTTCAGCACTTGTATATTTAAAAAATAAATATAGAAATCGATTAATGAATGTGGAAACTGAACTACGAATTCAAATCTCAAGCATACCCCCTGACACCTACCCCTGGTAGGTGAGTAGGTAGCGTGCTCGCCTATCATGCGGGGGTCGTGGGTTCGATTCCCACCAGAGGCTTTGGTCTGTCGCTGCAAAAAAAAAAAATGAACTACTCCCTCTTTCCTCCTTAACTTATTTTCCTGAGATCAACACAATGCACTGCATCTGTAGATGCCCCCCCCCCCCCCCTAAGTGTGATTAATTAAAAAAAAAAAAAAAAAATTAACGGCAAGACCATTAATTAATTTTTTTATATTTAAACTTGTTTTTATTTAAGAATTTATTTTTATTTCTAATTAAGGAATTTGTGAATAAAATATAGTTGAAAAAACATTTGAATTTCTCTTTTATTTCATTATGGAAAGCCTAATTTTATTTAGTGGTCCGAAAATTTCAGATTTTTTAGTTGGTGGTCCGCGAAGAAAAAAAGTTTAAGAATTGCTGTTTAGACTTTGTATGTTTTCAAACCTGAATTTAACTTTAAATTTTCGCAATTGAGCTAATCGGGCTGCTTTTCTACTGGAGTGTTGGAAGCTCTTTTTAATATGCTTCCTATGTTCTTGGCCTTAAAAACGTCATGTGGACCTTTCTTTCTTCCGGGACATGTTTTCTATGAATGGTCAAATTCTCTCGATAGTTTCTGATAACATTGATTATTTGTCCAACTTTTTGTAGTACAAAAGGTGGATTTGTTAAAAATAATTTTAGCATGTAGTGTATTTCATCACTCATTTTAATCAAATTTACCACAAATCAACGGGATGTCTGTCATTAAACATAACAGCTGACTTATTATTCAAAGATAACATGATAAAAAAAAAAGAAAAAAAATGTTCAAATAATGCTTGTGAAAAAAGTTAAGAGGAAAAACGTGTGTTAAGCTTTTTTTCGATCTCACTCCTTATTGATGGGCGACTAAAATGCTCTTCTGTATCTATAACTCTCCTTTGGGGTAATAAATACGAAAAGTTTTGCTCTTATCCGAAAAACTTTGTTTTGAACGGAAACAATATTCTTTCCCTGGCTTTAACATAATATTTCATTTGTTCGTGTGCATATTTATCGTTTGTATATTGATTAAATAATAAATTGTAATTGTTATATTTTTATTGTTCAAATACAAAACATACAACAGAAAAAAAAACATTAAATTTATGGCTGTTGTTGATGCAGTCTGTAAACAATTTGTTTATTGTAAATTATGGTAGAAAATTGTAAAACGAACTGTAAATTATGTTTTCCTTTTCCAATACAAACCATAACTTTAATATGGAAATAATAATAATAATAATAATAATAATAATAATAATAATATCAAGAATTTCATTGGTAAGTAACAGTAAGGGCATTCACTTTATAAAAGAAGAACTAATTTAAAGTAAATAATTTTTATTTTTTTTTTATAAAGAAAAATTAATAGGAAAAACTTTGCGAGTTTTGTTACATGAAATATATTTTTATCTCATATGTTACAAAAAAGTTGTAAGTAGCGAATACCCGTAATGGCATTACTAATTTGTATTTAATGTTGAAAGTAAGATCCTTATTTTACTGTCCTTCCTTGCTCGCTTCCCTTAAATTATCTGTAATCATTGGGCAATACTAAATACGAGTACTAGCATGATAAATACAACTTATTTTATTATTCTTCGATGTAATTAAACATTATGGATTTATTTTTTTTTATGACTTTAATTTATTTATGTAGCGTACAAAACTGGCAGTATTCTATTGGATATGTGGCTATGAAAATAGAGTCTTCATCATTTGTTAATGAGAGTTCATTGGCTGGAAATTTGGTTTTTATACTGTTGAATAACAAACATTGCAAATTTTCCAAATAAGTAAATTTTAATGAAACTGAAATACGTTGTAGAGGAAGAAGTTAATCATCTAAAAATATGGTTAGACTTGACTAAACAAGATATTCAAATTATCCTTAAATAAAAGGTATTCTAGTTGATATAATTAAAACTTGGATAAGTTAAAAAAAAAAAAAAAAAACTGTGGGACTCGCTGTCCATTCTATACATATATTTAGTGTTAAAAAAGGTGGTCTCAATAATTTGTCCAAATTTTGGTCAAAAGTAACCATAGACAAAATAACTAAAACTACTACTACTAAAACTACAGTAAAAGTCATACGATCCTAGGACCTACCACTTTTATATGTCGTAGTTTTAGGCTGGGTAAATTAATCGCTTGTGAGCTGTCACAGAACTAAAAATAGATGCATGACAATATCATTCGTATGAAATTTCCAGCGCGTTGTACCAATTTTTCTCTGGAAATATAATTATGGTATCTAAACAATTTGAATATGAATTTTAGGAAGAAAATCTCTCCAAAAACTAAAAATTAATTTGTTTCCCTTTTTAAGGACAGTTACAAAATCTATTATTTATAGGAATTATAAGAGATATTGTTCTAAAAAGACACAAAAAACTTGATTTGGAAGCAAAATATCGGTTACCAGACTCATAAGTTAGGAGTGCATATAATAAATTTAAAGCAAAAACTATGGGGCATAGTGGAAAATCGAAAGAATATTCGAAGCTACAAAAACCCCAAACCAAATATATGCAATCAGTGAGAATTGACAAATGAAAGGAATAACAATGCCAAAGCCTCCAGGGAGAAACAGAAAGAAGTGATAAATTGCAGGTTGCGTTAACTTTCCCAAAATTATCAGGTGTACAAATAACTTTCCGCCATTTGATAAAAGATCACGGTACCGGAAAATTATGTTAAAAGTTTCAAATGTAAAATGTCGTTATCATCATGCTGGACTTCTGAAACAAAATAACCTTGAAATAGAAACGAATTTGATATTAGAATCATAAATTCTGTTCGTGCGGAAATGTGAAGTTTTGAGCAGAACAAGTGTCATTTACGATTTAGTTCTTCAATTGAAAGAAATCTGCACCTTAGGCACATCGATTGCTTGTATAATCATATGTAAGACTGTCGTAAGAGAAAGAAAGTTGTCAAAAATTTAAGAACTGTGAATTTCACATGTAAAACAAAGAACGTAGAGGAAGGCCGAAAGTGTATGACGACGAGGAATTGGAAGCATTAATGGATCAGGATTCGTAATACATTAGAAGTGAGCAAGCTGATGAACTTGCCGGAAGGGGAGCTTCCACAAAATTAATAGGGGCAGAATCGTTTTGTTTAATAGGAAAAGGAGTATGGGAAGGCGTACTCAGGGAACATGAGAATTATGTTAGACGGGAACTTTTCTCGAGCCACTTGGGCTTAAGGCAATCCAAACTCTTGTTGGGTGGCTACAACAATAAGAGATTGGGGTCGTACATTGGGTTGTCGAAGAACGGAATTAGAATACTAACCGGGATTTTAACTGGTCACTGTAGGCTCAGGGAATATCTGAGCAGGATAGGAATCGTAGAAAACCCCATGTGCAGATTCTATGATGAGGAAGCTGAATCACCAGAGCACATACTTGGGGAATGTGGAGCGTTAATGCATAAAAGAAAAAAGCACCTGGTCTCTTTTCAAATACTAGGTAGCGACATAAAACTATTAGAACCAACCAACATCCTCGAATTCCTGAGGGCTTTAGGGTTGGATGAGATTTTATAGGGACAACCTATTAGCAGAGGGCAGTCCAATAGATCACTGGTCGCATACTCCAAATACCTCTTTCTACAATACAATACTATACTATCGTTTAAAATCATTGGGAATGATTCTAAAACAAGGAAATTGGGTTCCATATGAAGTGACGCCGAGAAACGTTGGATGCCGATTTTCTACATGTGAATTTCTGCTTGCCAGACATAAATAAAAGAGTTTTCTGCACTGATGATGAAGAATGGATCCACTATAATAACTCAAAAGGAAGGAATCATGCTTCAACATGTACGAAATATTATTGGTGGGATCAGCCTGGAGTCGTGTACTATATGTTCCTCAAATCGAACAAAATCATTACTGGGACTATCTACCAACCATAAATGATGAGATTGAGTCGAACACTCAAGGAAAATCGTGGCCAATATACGGCAATATTATTTTGCTGCATGATAGTAATCGTCCACATGTTGCAGCATCGATCAAAACCTATTTGGAAACACGCAATTTGGAAGTTTCACCCCACTCTCCCAATACAGCAGGCATTGTTCCTACTGTTTCCACAAGTTTCGATCATTTGAAGGCATCGAAAATTGTGTCCATTCGTGAATTGCCTCAAAAGATGAAGCATTCTTCCGACAAAGTATCCGTATGTTGTCAAAAAGATGGGAAAAAGCAGTGGCAAGCGATGCAAAATACTTCGAATAAAACATAGGGTTCCGTTATTTCACAAACTTAGTAATAAGAAGGACTGGAGTAGTTTGAGCATAGCATATTCTTTAAAGGAGGATACGATAAAATGGTACACGGACGGGTCAAAGACCGAAGGTGGAACAGGGGCGGGAGTCTTTGGGCCTAGAACCAATTACTACGTACCAATGGGAATACACACGAGTATTTTCCAGGCAGAAATTTATGCCATCGATAGATGCGCACAGATTAACTTAAATAGAAAGTACAAAAGACGGGACATAACCATACTGTCAAATAGTCAAGCTGCTATTCGAGCATTAGGCTCCTATGTAGTAAACTCTAAGTTAGTATGGGACTGTCTGCAGAGACTGGATGAACTAGGCAAACACAATTAAGTCAGCCTTTGTTGGGTCCCAGGGTATATTGGGATCCAAGGAAATGAACAAGCAGATGAGTTTGCCAGAAAGGGAACTTCCACAAAGCTAATGGGGCCGGAACCATTCTGTGGAATAGGAAAAGGAGTATGGGAAGGCATACTCAGAGAATATGGAAATCATATCAGACAAGAGCTTTTCTTCAGCTACTTAGGCTTAAGGCAATCTAAACTCTTGTTAGGCAACTACAACAACAAGAGATTTGGGTAATCAAAAAACGGACTGAGAATAATAACCGGGATTTTAACCGGTCACTGTAGGCTTAGGGAGCATCTGAGCACGTTAGGAATTGAGGCGAACCCCATGTGCAGATTCTGCTATGAGAAGACAGAATTACCGGAGCACATACTGGGTGATTGTGGAGCTTTAATACATAAAAGGAAAAAGCACCTGGGTTCTTTCCAAATTCCGGGGAGCGGAATAAGATAACTGGATTCAATCAACATCCTCGAATTTCTGAGGGCTTCAGGGTTGGGTGAGATTTTATATGGACAAATTATTAGCAGAGGGCAGTACAATAGATCACTTTGTCGCAGTACTTTGGTCACCTCTTTATACAATTACAATTACATTTCACAATAAATGCCAAATTTGTGATCAAGATACGGTGAAAACTATTTATTTCTGTGAAATTAGCATCTCAAACGTTAGCATCTCACTAAAAACGTGCAAATTTACTTGCATCCAGCATAGTTCTATAGTTCCTGACAAGGTTTGGCAATAGTTCTACTGATTTGACTTTAAAATCGCGATTTAAAGGTATGAGATGCAAACTTCGCAAAAAAAATCTCAGCATTTCATCAGATTTTGAATATATGACCTTAGAGAAGTTGCATCCAGCATAGTTCTATAGTCTCCGATGATTTTAACAATAGTTCTGCTGATTCTGCCTTAAAATCGCGATTTAAAGGTATGTGATGCTAACTTCGCAAAAGATATATCAGCATCTCATCAGATTTTGAGAACTACTCAGCATAGTTCTATAGTCCCCGAAGCTATTATCAAGAGTTCTGGTAATTTGTCTTGAAAATAATTTCTTAGCAAATATAATATTGCACCTTATATCGCACGGTTTTTGACGGTGTTAAAAACGTGTTTAAAGAAAAAAGAAGACTAAAATGATCGTTTTCAGCTCCGAAAAAGTCGACAACCGGTCTCCCGGTATCAGCATCTCACCATTCTTTTTCTGAGATGCTGATTAAATATTTTTGTTGCTTTTTTGAAGACGGCTAGAAGCCGAAACTCTTTTCGAAGTAAGGCGGGAATCTTTTCCGGAAAAAAAGATGGTTCTAGTCTCCCCTCATTAATCTCGAAGAGTTCCCGCATCTAGGCATTCTCAAAAAAATAATAAAAAAATTTTAATTTTGAACTTTAATTTCTAGAACTTTGCTGTGAATTGGTATTCCTACTCTCAGCGTTACCCGGACCCAGCGACGAGGACGTGGTAAGATTTGGATCCATTTTTTTTTTGTTTTATGTATTTTTTTTGATTTTATGTTTTATGCATTTTTTTTTGATCGATCGCGATGGGTAATGTTTTAATTTTTAGATGTACACGTTCAAGAACATGTTCTGTTTTATTTTAGCAGTACACGTGCAAGAACACGAACTTAAAGTAGAGCTACACTCGAAACAAAAAATATGCGATAGAAACATGTTCGTGTAGATAACGAAATATTAAAACGAAACACAGTCATGATTGTGTTCGGCACCATACAACATTTAGAAACACACATATTTGATATCAAAATAAAAATATATATTTGTTGGTCTGAGCTATGTTTGTTTACATATATGTACGAGTTTTTTATTCAGTGAGTGTTTTTTTTCTGAACTCTGCATAAATCCAAAGATTCGGCATAGCCGAATTTAACACCCTTATTGGTTTTTTTTATAGCTTTCTAACCATACTTTTGAAGTTATTATTACTGAGCAGTAAACTTTATCAGTCGCCTGGTATGAAGTACTTTGCCAACGCTTTGTCGATAATTTCTTGTTTACTGGTCATGGGCATTTAGTAATTTAAGATTTTCTTGCTATTAAAAGAAACTAATCGTTTCGTTTCTCATTTGGTTCTAAATAAAATTCGCATGACGCTACATAAATCGTATTTAAATTTTTCATAAAGATACTATGAAATTTTTATATCCTAGGGTTGATGGCATTGTTGTTATTGTCGTTGTTGTTTATTTACGGCTGTCGTGATGGCAACGACAAACTATGTGGAATATCAAATATTCCGAATAATAGCTTTTCTTTTATTTTATTGTTGCTATTGTTGTTGTTTTGTAACTTACTCCACATTTTGGTTTGGGAACAAAAAAAAAAAACAAAACAACAAAATGAAAAAATAAATTATGGTAAAATACAATTAACTAAAACATGCAAAATGTATAGAAGAAGAAGAACCAGAAGACAAACAATATGAACGAACACAAGGCATATTTGCCATAACTAAACACAAAATAAAACTTACTACAAATTTCCAAACAAAACTTTTGACTACAAGTATTTTTCAGTCAACAACAGCAGAAAAATGGGAATTTTTGTTTTTGTTGAATTAAAAACTCATGCCAAAATAATTCTTATTGTTTGCAGGATGAGTATGCGGAGTGTTAAACATACGTTATGAGTTCTGTGGAAATTAGAATGAAACAATACTCAACTCTTAGCAAATGCTTCATAGTTTTTTTTTTTTTACAGAATAAATAAAATATTTCACAACTATATATATGCTATAATATGACGACTGTGGCCTAATTAGAAAGAACGAGATAATGATGCTGATGACGAATAATAGAATTTGTAAATAAATAATTAGTTAAGAGTATAATAGGGGAGCATTTGCCACCCCTGTTTATCTTTGAATTTAAGAAAGCTCATAAATATTAATAAGAAGTAATTTCTGCAACTATCGTTCATCTCTTACAGCTCGAATTTTTATAGTTTTACTGTTTTCGGGTTGTTATAATATTTTCGAATAACTTTGTCAATGCGTGCGTCATAAAAAATCATTTTTGTTTATTAAGAACTTGAAATGAATTTGAAATATTAAACATCAATTTATTTTTAAAAATTTGATATTCCAACAAAAGTAAAGGTGAGCATCCCTATTCCCGCAGATTTAAATTTAAATAAAAGACACTAATTCTCTTTTTTTTTTTCTTTTATTTCCCATAAGCCCAATTATAATTATTCCTATTCGAGTAATTGTAAATAAAGTAAATAAAGCTCTTTAGATTGGGTCCCCTTTTAAATTGTAAAATACCGCGTCCAACCAAAAGAGATTTTTAATATTATTAAAACCCATAATAATACAATTTTTATAAAATTTTTATAATCCCCTACATATCGAATATCACACCTATATGTATGTTATTAAGCCATGTAGTTCCTTTCTTCATCTCGTAGGCCTTCCTTCAATGGTTGTTCGCGTAATGATTAGTAACTGTTTATATTTTGGGTTTCTCATAATTTTGCCCGGAGTATGCCATCATTCGTTATTATACCCTATACCACTATGTGGTCAGGGTATAATGACTTTGTGCTGATGTTTGTAACTGGGTTAGGTTAGGTTGAATGGGTACCCCTTAGAAGGTGCCGGATGGCAGAGATAGGAAAAAGGAATAAAAAGTACAGAAATAAAAGTACAAGGGGTATGGAAAATGGAAAAGAAAAGAACAAGTGAAAAAGATACCTTTCGTCCGTTATGCATCCCTGCCAGATTCCCTCAAGAAGTCCGCAAGGTCGCCAAGTGGAACGTCTACTACTATATTATCGAAGAATCTTTGCCCTAGATATCTAAGGCGCCGCTCCTTCAGTCCTGGACATTCACACAGCAAATGTTGCACTGACTCCTCCTCGTCCACATCCATACAGCTCCTACAGAAGTCACCTCTCGGAACACCTATGCGTTCAGCCATCCGCCCTATTACACAGTGCCCAGCGAGTACTCCTATAAGTAGGTTGATTGTCCCTTTACCAAAAGTAAGGAGTGATTTCGTTCTCCTTTGATTGGGCAAGGGCCATAGGATCTGGGATATTCTGCAAGAGGTCAGTTGCGTCCACCTTGTCCTTATTTCAAGATCAGCTGCCTGCCTCTTGAAACAGATTAGACAGCTCTGATAGAGGGATTCTAATAGCAGTGTACATCGCCCCGCTCAAAGAAACTGAGCCTTTCCGCGCACTCTCGTCAGCCAGCTCGTTTTCCTGACCCCACTATGTCCTGGAACCCATATCAGCCTCACGATGTGCTGCCGGATCCGGTCGAGCTACCTGATACATTCCCTCACACACTTCGATCTAACTGTCCTCGATTTCAGAGCTTTGAGAGCAGCAAGGCTGTCCACGAAAATATTAATGGTCGTTGGATCCATATCCCGTTCCAGAATTATTTTCGTTGCTATGAGAATTGCGTAAATATCGGCCTGGAAAATGCTACATTTGTCAGGGATTCTCCGAGTTACCTGAATGTCAAGTTGCTGGGAGTAGATCCCTGAACCTGTACCCTCTTCCATCTTCGAACCGTCGGTATACACTGAGATGGCAGCCCTGTCTATGACCGAGTTTGCGGCCCACTTTTCCCTAGTCGGTATTTGGATCGTAAAAATACCCCCAAAGTTCATCACCGGTGACATGTAAACGGTTTCCCGATCAATTTGTGTCCCGCACACTGTCCGCAGTATTGTGCCGTCTCCCCAAGAGCTTTGTTCCAGCTTATATGACTCCCCTAAACGGAGAGCCACTTTCACTGCCGTGCTCTTGATGAAAATATCAATAAGCATGATGGTCAGCATCACCTCCAGTTCCGCCTGTGGTGTCGATCTAATGGCTCCGGTAGTGCCCAGATAGGCCAATCTCTGTACATTCATGAACCCAGAAGGTCTGGCCCCCTACGTTCACAGCTCCCCACCACACCAGATTACCACAAGTCAAAATAGGTTTAATTATCGCACAATACATCCAGTGGAGACCCCAAACGTCCTCCTGCAGGTATAGAAGTCACATAACGCCTTCTTAGTCCTTTTCTCTACGGTCCTCAACCAATTGAGTTTAGAGTCCAGAATAACACCTATAATATGTTTTTAAATATGTTTTTATATTCTTCAATTAAAAACACTTTTTATTTAGTTTTGAGCAGCCGCTTGTGCGACTGCTCGTCAGAGCTATTATTAACAGTCTGTTCTTTATTTATTTATTACAACTTAAACTACTCTAAAATAAAATGACATACACGCACACATTCACACATTAACCGTGGGATTTAGCTGGCTCAGCAGTTTACAGGCCAGCCAGCTATAATGAGTGTGGACATATAACTCAACGGAATGTGAGTGTTTAGATACATGCAGAAGGCATGTTAGTTATGACTAGTCAAACACACTACACACCCAAATACTTCACCTCCTTTGACAGTACCAGCGTCCTCCCGTCCAGTCTTGGAGGATTGAACTCAGGTAGCTTCGTCCTTCTGGTAAAGAAAACCAACTCTGTTTTAGAATGGTTGACCTCCAGACCGTTTTCACTTGCCCATTTCACGAGTTTACCTAATGCCGACTCCATGAGGTCACCGATCGTTGATAGAAATCATACCAGAAGCACAACATCATCAGCATAGGCGACCAATTTGGTGCCCGTTCTGTCGAAAGATTGTAAGATTTTATTGATCACCAGGTTTCATGTTTGTAACTACCAATTACTTTTTGAGTCGATTTAGTGATGTCCGTCCGTCAGTCTGTCCATCCGTCTCTGTGTCCATGTAAACCTTGTAATCAAATTACAGATCGCAAATATATATATATTTTAATGAAATTTATTGTATAAACTTCTATTGGCCATAGGATGAACTCTATTGAAATTGATGAAAATCGGTTCATGTTATGACCTAGTCCCCATACAAATGACCCCTATCAAATCCACTTAAATTGCCATAATATCCAAATTATCATATAGATCTCGATCAAATTAGGTTTATGTGTGCATAGTGCATCTATTAATCAGTAGGACAATTCTTAATCATAGTTCCCATATAGAGCTGATTCCCGATCTTTACTTAAACCTATCAAAAAACAAAAATATTGCACAGATTTTTCTCAAATTTGGTTTGTATATGTTTTTGCAAGCAATAAGTGATCTTACCAAATATGGTCAAGATCGGTCCATTTTCGAACTAGTCCCCATATAGATAGAGCATACGATATAAACTTTTTCATATCCACTTAAATTTGGTATATGCTTATTTTCTTCTTTTCTTATCTTATTAGTTGGACATAAGAGATAGGGTCTCCAAACACATGGTATAGGGTATAGTTTTGTCGGTCTAGACCGACTATAATTTTCCTACTTGTTTATAAAAGCAAAGAGCTCTCTATTGCGGTGTATTTTTTCAGTACTTTGCTGTTCTATATAAAGTGGGTCACTACGAGCGCGGTTTGATAACTTAGTAACTTTTTGCGAAAAAGATAAGTTTTTCGTCATGGTCATAGTCTCCTTCATTATATTTACTCTAGAGTTTTTATATTATTATTCTTTCCAAATAATGGGTTTTCTCAAGGTCCTCAAAATAGTCATTTGCTTCAGTGATGACTTCTTCATTCGGCTCAAATCGCTTACCGCTGAGCCACTTCTTCAGGTTTAGACACATGAAATTGTCGCATGGAGCTTATTCTGGAGAATATGCTGGATGGGGTATCAGTTCGTAGCCCAATTTATAGATTTTTAGCATGGCGACTATACCCGTGTGGAACGGTACGTTGTCATGGCGGAATAGCAACAACAACAATTCTTGTTGGCAAACTAATATATGTTTGTAGTATTTTCTAATCTGCCAATCAACAATTTGAAAAGTTTATAACATCCTAATAAAAACGTAAAAAAAAATTAGAAAATACCATTTGACAGATGTTGGGTGTCAAAGATATCTACTAACCCAGCAAAACTTTCCATTAAGAAATCAAAAGTGTTCAATAGTTACCTTTCCGTTACGAAACCCATTATTTTAACATGGGGGTATCTTTGGAGGAAAGGCCTTACCGGCACCTTACTAGGTATTGATACAAATGAGTGTTTGTTACATGTAGGGAGTAAAGTAAATATCTGTAAAAACAACACATTGGTATCGCGCAATATGTTGTAAATAATGTAATGTAAAATATAACTGCTTTTGCGGCGTTTTTTGGCCAATTATGACTATCGCCGCGAAATAGTTTGTTTCATTAAATTTAACTCATTATCTATAGTTTTTACTAATACAAACAGTGGTCATTACCAGTAAGAATTTACATAAATCATTATGAGGAAGTCCTTACATATAGCCTGAAATTATTTAGAAGGTATGGGGTTAACATTACCATGTAATGCAACGGTAATTACTAATCACTACCAAGGTTTTGCTGGGAATTTATATTTCCTTCTTTTCAAATTCATAATTTTTTTTTAAGTTTTGAAAGAAGTACTACAAATTGATTAAGTTTTCGAGTATTACATTCAAAACCCTGAATCAATTATGAGTTGGCTTAATTAACCCATTTATCAAAAAAGGAACAAAAAAAAAATCAATTTTATATTTTTTAATTAAATATTTTTTTCTATAAGCAAATAACGAAATAAGTAAAAATTTTTAAGGCTTTACTAAAAATATTTTCGCAAAATAAAAGAAATTTTCGTATATGCTACGTAAGAATTAGTTACAAACAAAATTTTTTAAATATCGCATGGATTTTTTCGTTCTGGGTATGCCAAAGTCAGCGCCAAACCTTTTGTGGTTTTTACTTTTACAATTATCAAGAACAAGACCGAAAATAAATTATATAGTAGATATTTTTACAACATACAATGGACGTCCAGTAGTACGTACTTTCATTTCCACGAATTTCCAATAGTACGAAAGGCAAATTTTTTACATTGGTAGTTCTGTAGTAAGAATAAAAAAATTTTGCTATTCGATAATACAAATAATTGTATTTTTTGCAAGAATATGCTTGTTTTAAATTTTACTTTGAGGTTTTTTACTAATTTTTTTTCTCCGGTCAACTGCAAAATAGCCAGTTGGTACGAAATTTAATAGTGATAGCAAGTGCCTTGTGTCGCGTGTTCTATATTTGATACATAAAAATATTCAAAGTGAAAGAAGCGAATTTCCTTAAAAAAAATTTTTAAAAATTATTAAAGACAGTGAATGTGGAAATTTTGAAAGCTAGTATGGCTAGAAGGCGCAACTTTTATCTACAACATGTGCACTAAGATCCCGATACAGAATGGCAACTGGATCTGCAGGGATCTGTTATTTCATAAAAACTTTTATGGAGGCGACTTTTTTGATAGTGATGGCGAAAAGCTATTGTCTTCTAAAGAACTTGTAGCTCTATTCATCGATAAATTAGCTACTGTTATTAAGGAGTACGGTCTTACTCATGAGCTGGTTTATAATGCAAATGAATTCGGACTTTATTAGAAAATGCTGCCGGACAAAACGTATGTACGTAAACTCTCAAAAAAGAGAATATTGTTTTTAATTTGTTCGATTGCTGAGATAACAAAGATGATTAAACCTATTATGATTGGAAAATCTCAAAATCAAAGATGTTTTCGTAAAAATTTTTTTTATTGATAATGCTCCAAGGCATCCTCCTGCACAAGAATTGGTGCAGGTAACTAAAGACTGATAATAATGGGTTAAGTATATGCCGCTTGCTATCGAAAATTACGGTTTTATCTGAAGATTTCGAAACATCTCTCAAAAAGACAGATTTGTTTGAAGCAATATCTTTGGTTGCAATGTCATTGGAAACACTCTGTGCAGAATTCCTAAAATTGCTGGAATAATGTTTAAGTGACTGCGAGATAGCGAATAACTGCGTCATCTTTTTTTGTTTTGAATCAAGAACTAATTTAAATTAAATTATCTGCATGTGTTTTATTTTATACTAGAAATTTCCAGCCCTCGAAATTCGAGTGCAAATTCTAGGAAATTTTATTTTTTCATTAAATAAAGACCCTAAAGGAATTCTAATCAATGATAGCCAATTCACAATTCAACACAGAAAACAAACTCATTTTTATTACAAACACACTAACAAATTTAATAAACACACACATAGCATTGTATAATTTTATGTATGTGTTAGTAGCAACTTTAAACGCAATTTACTCAAAATAAAGGAAAAAATTTAAAAATCTGTAAATCTGCAAAACGGCGAAAAAGAAATACCTTTCAAATAATATACGTTTGGTCAAAATCGGGATAAAACGGTAGAACAAAACATCATTCACAAGAAATCGCCTAACCTATTAATATTATAGATAAAAGGATGAAAAAACTGTAGTCAAATAATACGAATTTTCCAACATTACGAAAAGGCCTGACATTATGTAATTCGTACTATTTTTTTCTATGGAAATAGGGAACTAATTTCCAACTATTTCGTAGAAATATTTTTTGTGTAATATAAAATATAATTCCGCATAAAAACGAATAGGCTGAATATTGCTCTTAGAAAGGTTTCTTGTATCTTGCTCTCAAAGAAGGGGAAAAATCGACGTATTAATAAATCGATGTCATTTTATTATTTGTTTTCCGAAAGCTGCAAAATTTGTTCTGCCCGAATATTTTGTAGTTGCTGTTTAAGGCCAGTTTACACTATCACACTTTATAATGCGACCTGTCAAAAAGTCGAGTAGTCTGAAAAAGTCGTATCATGTAAAAAGCTTATGTTATGAAAGTGACAGCCTGTTGGATTTTATTTTCGAAGTCCGATGGTTTTAGAAACATTTCTAAAAACTTGCCATTTTCATAGGACCGGAGTTGTTTTTGTTTTTTTTTTTTTTTGGTAATATTAAAAAAAAAAGGTAAACAGAAACAAAGAAAGTTGAAGTAAAAAAAAATTCATAGTCATTTA
The DNA here is from genome assembly GCA_963682025.1 of Cordilura impudica. NCBI lineage: Eukaryota > Metazoa > Arthropoda > Insecta > Diptera > Scathophagidae > Cordilura > Cordilura impudica. The sequence continues at coordinate 152,179,342 of OY821521.1, read as the reverse complement.
TTGTTCGGTTTAAGATCATGTATATATTTTTCTAATGAAAGAAAGATAATAATTTTTGTAATGTAAGAATATGTATTCCAATACAGATCAACAATACATAACAATAACGTAAAAAAAAATTTAAAAAAAAATTTGCTTGTTATTCTAAACAGCTGTTTTCATAAGACTTGAGTGTGATGGTGTAAATGGCCTAAGTATGCAGAAGTAATGTCGGCACAACTTTGTGACAGTCCCATGAATTTCATCGGATTTTTATTTCGAAAAATCATTCGACTGAGTGGTATCGTGTAAATGGGCCTTTATTGCCATGCTACCAGCAATGAACGTATACGTCATCAAGTCAATTTTATGCCATTTATAAAATACAAATAAATATACATTTTACTTTAAAATAATTCCAAGCTCTTTGATATGGCTTCTTTATTATTCAGCTCAAATTACTCGTTCATGGATTAGACATTTTTTACATAAAGGAAATAATTTTTTTTTTTGTATTCTTTTGAAATCTCTTCTTTTTTCATTTTCCTTTTAGTTTCTTTACACTAATTTTTAATCATTAAAGTAATTTATATTTAATTTAAGCTCTGATCCTTTTCATATACAAATCTCATTTGATATTTAAGACCAGACCATGCATTTACCAAACACGACTCGTTTCTTGTGCAATTCTAAATTGCATTCTTAAGTTTTTCAAATAAATGTTAAAGATTACAAAGCGCTGCACTTAACAAACATAACACAGGATACAATACAAGTACAATATAGAAACGACAACTACGACAGAGCGCAAGGAGTACGAACATTGTATGCAGTGCACAATACTAAAGGGAGTTTGTACCACCAAAGGTTTTAGTTGACACAAAGCTACCAAGCAACAAGAGGAAAAATTTATGTAAATACAAGAAATGAAATCGACGACAAAAAAGAAACTAGGAAGAAGGACTTTTTCTTAAACACATTTAACTAAACATAAAGTGTAAATAAAACAGTGTAGTTGAAAAAACGAAAAGACATATACAAAAAATATTATAGTCGTTACGCAGCGACCATATAATACTCTATAAGCCGGTGATTTACGAGATCTTAAAGAAAAAGTAGTCAAATTTGGACTTACACCTTTGAAATGGATTTTTATGACAATCTGCTTAGGCAGAAATTGATAATGGCGCCAGAAAGAAAACACTGGCAAAGCACTGATTTGGAATGCTTAGAAACGCACGTAAGAGCGTAACATACTGTGGTTTCTGTATTTGAAGATTGTTTGCTTCGATAGAACTTACGAAAAGGTTAGATCTCAAACAAACTGTCATACTGCGTTTACCTGTTGAGATTTATGATCAGTATAGTTGGGCAAATCATCATGAAGAGATGCACGCTTGAACAACGCTTCCAAATTATTAAAATTTACTTTGAAAATTAGTCATTGACTTAGTGATTTTTGTGGCGCACATAATCGTCCATATGAGCAATCCATCCGTCGAACTGTGGATAGATTTCATACTCTCACATACTCTCTAAATGATTCAATAAGAGAGATCTCTTAATGTAGTCTTAATATCGACATTTTTTTGATAAAAAATCGAAATAGTTTTGCAATATCACCAAATTTGGAAAAAATCCTGAACCATTGCTCCGTAAGATAGAATTTTGATCTTGATGCCGCATTGAAAATTATTAATATGTTAATTAGTTTGTCCTAATGCTTGTAACTACCAAAAATGTTTGACCTACATCTAGATCTTTTATTATACCGATTGACTCAGAATCAATTTCTGAGTCGATTTAGCGATGTCCGTCCATTCGTCTATCCGTCTGTGTGTCCATGCGAAGCTTGTAATCAAACTTCAGATCGCAAATATGAATATAATATATGAAATTTGTTATATAAGAGTCTATAGCCATGCGACAACTGCTATTAAAATTGGTGAAAATCGGTACATGTTCAAACCTAGTCCCCATAAAAATGTCCCTTATGAGATTGACATTAATTGCCATAAGACCCAAATTATTATGTAGATTTCGATCATAGCCCCCATCGTCACTTAAACCTGTAAAAACGAAAAAATCCATGAAATTTTTCTCAAATTTGGTTTGTATATCTTTTTGCGAAAGATCGGTCACGATCGGTCCATTTTTCGACCTAGTCCCCATATAAATATGATATCCGATATGAGCTCTTTCAGATCTGCAGGCAAAAAAATTAATAAAAATTACACTCAGATTTGATTCATGCTTACTTTCTATACCGAATTAGTTGGACCTAAGACTAATTCTCCAAACGCATGGTAGAGGGTATCGCATAGTCGGTCTAGACCGACTGTAATTTTCTTAATTGTTTTATATGCTCAAGCAATCTCCATTTTAGACTCTTTTCCTTTAACGCATACTCCCAGTCTGTCTGTCTGTCTGTCGTGGGGCAACCCCATTCCCCCTTATCAAATTGATCTGAAACTTGGCCCATAGTCTTGTTGTGGCTACAGTGTCATTTTGAGGTAGTCACGCACAGTCACGCTTAGTCACGCGCAGTCACGGAGTGATCTAAATGTCATTTCCCCTCATCCGATCGATCTGATCTTGACTAAGTCACGCACAGTCACTCATTGTCACGTACAGTCACGGAGAGATTTAGAACGGATTTCCTCTCATCCAATCAATCTGAAACTTGGTTGATATACTTGCTGTAAAGAAAGATTAACCTCGACATAGTCACGCACAGTCACGCATAGTTACACGCAGTCACGCAGTGATTTAAAACCCATTTTCTCTTATTCGATCGATTTGAAACTTGGTCGATAGATTTGCTATAAAAAAAAACATAACTTTGACATAGCCACGCACAGTCAACGCACAGTCGCGGAGAGATTAAAACCTCACTCCCCCTCATCCGATCGATCTGTCCAAAGACTCGTTGTGGCCAAAGAATAATTTTAAGATAGTCACACACAGTCACGCACAGTCATAGCGATATTTAAAACTTATATGCATAGAGGCCCGTTTACAAGATACCACTCAGTCGTATGATATTTCGAAATAAAAATCCGATGAAATTCATCGGACTGTCATAAAGTCGTACCGACATTATTTCTGCATTTTTAGGCCATTTACAGCATCACACTCAAGCCTCATGAAAACAGCTGTTTAGAAACAAGCAAATTTAATTTGAATTTTGTATATTTTATTTCCACTTTCTTTTTTTTTTTTTTTGTTTGCCTTTTTTTAATACTAGCAAATTCCAGCCCCCGAAATCCGAGTGCAAATTCTAGGAAATTTTATTTTTTCATTTAGTAAAGACCCTAAAGGTATGCTAATCAATTATAGGCAATTTGAAAATCAACACAAAAACCAAACTAATTTTTATTACAACCACATTAACAAATTTAATAAACACACACATAGCATTGTATAATTTTATGTATGTGTTAGTAGCAACTTTAAATGCAATTTACTCAAAATAAAGGAAAAAATTTAAAAATCTGTAAGTCTGCAAAACGGCTAAACACAAATACCTTTCAAATAATATACGTTTGGTCAGAATCGGGATAAAACGGTAGAACAAAACATCGGTCACAAGAAATCGCATAGACTATTAATATTATAGAAAAAAAAAAAAAAAAAAAAAAAACAACAACTCTGGTCCGATGAAATGTTTCTAAAACCATCGGACTTCAATTTCATAACAAAAGCTTTTTACATGATACGACTTTTGCATAATACTCGACTTTTTGACAGGTCGTATTAAGGAAAGAAAGAGTTTTAATAAAAACTTTGTTTTTATGGGTTACACTATTAAAATGATAAATTGTAATTGAGTTCGATTTCAACATACGAATATATGTAAGTAATACAAATTTGTATGTTACCTTCTCCATAATTCTATTTTAGTTTTTTGGATATTTCAGTACCGGCACGGAAAACAAGAGAGATTTATTTTCAGACTCTATTGGTTGCAATACATGCCAATCAACCATTCGAGTATATTGAAGTTTTGTTGGTGAATCGGATAAAGTGACATCATTGTCCGCATAAAGCAAATTTTTTATTGGAACAGCCAGGTAAAGGGCAAAAAAAAATTGGACTTAAGATTCAAAAAGTTTGATAAAACTCCAGACTCTGTGAACCGATTATTTTTTTTCCATCAGTCTTTGTATTGCTAAATCTGAATCTGAGCTCTCCAGCACATCATATACTTGCGAAATCCTAGCTTTAGAATACAAAAAAAAAAAAAAAAGAACACCTTTCCTAAATTTGGGGCTATACTATATCGTGAACAAATTTTTGTGCCCAAAACTCGTAAGAACTACTTAAACTCCTTCTTGTTCTCAAAAAAATCATTCATTAAAATTGCGATTAGGTTTCCCTGAGACCAGAGATTACTTTGCGAAAATTCTTAATCGCGCTGAATCGGAATCTATCCTCAGATCATATCAGGTTTTTAACCCTTCGGTTAGCGAGAAGGGGACCCTGGGGACCTTTTTCATTTTAAAACTGAAATTACTCCTATTTCGGCCCGGACAAGGTACCCAAAAGTTACCCTGTTTTCCAAGAGAATTTTGTCAAAAATCGTTTAAAAGAAAATTCAAGGTGATACGCCCAATAGTTTAGTTTTATTGAGGTTTAAAGGTGAGTATTAAGACATAAACTTTATTTTGGCTTCTTTTTAGCTGTTTTATTGTTTGATGCCTTAGATTCAATGCCTTAGATTCGACAATGGAAATACGCGACAGCAGCGACTAATCAACAGCAGAACTGCGGCAATTGATAATATTTAGCAAATGTTGCAGTCTAACTTAGCAGCACTCCGCATGATTCACTGACAGTTGATGAGCAGTTATTCCGTACCCGCTTCACACAAGGAATGATTTATTCTGGTAAATTGCCTGACCAGGAGCGTGAAATAAATCAAGGGCAGAACGTTGTACTTGCTCTTGCGGATAAATATTTGGATTCTGGCCGCACAATTTATGCTGACAATTTCTTCAGTACATTGAACTTGGCGCGTATTTTGATCAGAAAGAAAACTGCATATGTTGGAACAGTACGCTCTAACAAAACATTTGTGCCACGGGTTCAACGAAGGCGATATAGCACTATGCTCATATGTGCCCAGTAAGAATAAATCAGTAATTTTGCTATCTACACAACATTACACTTGCGATGTGAACATGGAAACTGTAAAGAAGAAGCCCTTAGCCATTCTTGATTACAATGCCAACAAATCCGGCGTTGATACTATGGACCAGATGCTTGGTACGTATACATGCAAGCGCTCAACAAAGCGCTGGCCGCTTGCCATGATTTACAATATGCTCGACATCGTTGCATTAGCTGCATTCATAATATTCAACGAGATGAACCCAGTGAAGAAAAGTGACAGACGGCGCTCATTCCTCCTTATGCTTACTAATCAGTTGGCATTACCCAACATTGATGAACGTGCCCTGAATACTCGCATAACTGCATATCCAAGGATACGGAATGCAATGGAGGAATTTGATGTCAAGGTAAGAATTGAGAATTCTAAAGGTCAAAAGCAGAATGATTATATATATTTTTTTCATTTTAGATAGTACCAAGACCAACAGAAGCAGCTACTCCGTCGTTTGCGCTAAGGACCAACAGGCCATCATGTCGACTATGCCGTTCAGTGTACGGTCGTCAACGCAAAACAAGGTCCTATTGCTGTTCCTGCAACAATGCAGTTTGTGCAGAGCATTCAAGATTAATGCATCGGTGCTTAACCAGCACTCAAAATGAGGAACAACGATCGCAACAATAGTTTTTTTAAGTTTTATTCATTGTAAAACTAAATTTTCATAATAAAATTCATAAAAATTAATTATGTTAGTATAAAAAAAAAAATATTTTAATTTATTTATCAACACTTTACTTAATAAACAATAATAAAATAACAAAACAAAAATTTTAAAATATCTTTTTCATAGAAAATGTCATATCAATTGTCATGCGTTTAAGGGTACCAGAAGTGTTGCTAGACGGAGAGTTAAAGGTTAGGAGCAATATGATAGTTTAATTCTGAGGTTTAACTAGGACTCTGCGCACAAAAGACTCTTGTTAAAAAGTACTTTGGGTTCAGGCTTGGAAAATTCTATCGATTTTTGAGTAACTTCGTTTCGCCAGAAAAGGGAAATGCTACTTTCAGATGCTTTAATGAGTTCCATGTAAAAAAAAATTATTCAACGTGTAGTATTTTTTAAAATATTAGTTAAGAGATCAGATGCAGAAATTCTTATTTCAGATTCAGCTTCAGCGCTTTAAGGGTCTCTAAAAAGAAAAACTTAGGTCTAAGAGTTTATTAGATTTTTTTCCTGTACATATAGAAGTATTTCAGATTCTCCGAATTTGTCCTAATGGGGTATGACATACCAGATTCTAAGCATTATTCTAGTTAGATAAAATTATTCTAACTTAAAAAATTGTTCTATTTAAGGTTAAATTCAAAATTTTGCTAAGAGGAACTATTTTTAAGAAAACGAAAAACGAAAACAATATGTCAGATTCTAGAATTATAGATTATATAGAAAATTATACTAGGAATTTGTTGACATGAATGAAAATGGATCAAACTCTGAGAGCCATTCCTTAAATAAAACTAGTTTTTTTCCATAATTTAGAAATAATTTCATTGGAGTTTTTCTTTTCAAAAAATATTTATCTACAATTTCATCATAGTCCAACCTAGTATTAATTAATATATTTAATTCCCAATGCCTTACAAATGGAATGCAATTTTTAATATTCCACCAATTTCACGATAGCTGTTATACATACATATATACATATATATTACATATTTACAAAGCTAAAAGCGAGTAACAACTGCATAAAGGGAATACCACTACAAACAAAAGACACTTCAGTTTTGTTTAAGATCCTAAACAGTGCTTAGTGTTAAAAATCAATTTGTATGGTGTATTCAAATGTCGTGGAATATAATAGAGAGTCAATAGGAAAATTATACCAGATTTAAAAAAGATTTGGATTTTTTTTGTACAAAATCCTATAATTATGAGAATACTTTTTATAGCGAATCTCATTCTATGGTCAGGGTATATTGGATTTGTGCTGATGTATGTAACTAGATCAACAATGTCTGTCCGTCCGTGTCTCCATACTACAGACTACAAGTCGAGAGCAGTCTGATAAATCAATGAACTATGAGTAAAATATATTTTTTTCGGTACTGATAAGGGCTGGTGACTCGCCCTGAAACAGCTGTATAACCAGTCCTTCAGTATATAGATCAGTTTTTGCAACTCTACCCAATCGAAAAAGCTTGTTATTTCTCAATACATTTAGTCCAGCGTTTTACCAATTTTATTATTCCTTCCAAATAATTCGTTTTCTTAAGGTCCCCAAAATTGCCGTTTGTTTTAGTGATGGCCTCTTCTTTCGATCCATACCTCATACTGCCGAATCATTTCTTCAGCTTTGGAAACAGCAAATAGTCGCAGCGGGTTAACTCTGGAAAATATGCTGGATGAAGTAGCAGCTGGTAGTCATATTTATTCATTCTTGCCATGGCAATCAATTAATTCCGGGAATAAGCGGATGTAGAATACGCTTTTCTAGTATATCCCGTCATGTGTTGCTAGACATTAATAACTTTTGAAGGCTTCTATCCTAGAGTTCCAGAAGTGTGAGATATATTTACTTTATATGGAATGTCTCACCCTAATTGGTCCGATATCGAGCACTCATGGTTCGATAAATATTACATAAATATCTAATCATGCAACGTTTCAAGGCTCCAACTATCATAACTCTCAAGAGAAGTTACTTTGCATTGCAGATGATACGTTCACTAGTTTTCTCCCGACTATATTTAGTTATACTGCTCAAATGAATAACTATTTAAGACTCATAAAGTTTCACAGCTCTCAGTAACATAGTACTTTAGATGTATGATGTTAAATATTTTCTTTATATTACAGGTGTCATGCACACATTTGCGATTACTTCTACTTTTTGCTCGACCACTCACCCCAATAATATATGAACCCGCACAAAGTTTTTGCAACTTTTATAATACATAATCCCCATTGGTCCGATACCGCCCACTTTTGGTTCGATTATTTACATATACATCAAATCACACAAACTTTCAAACTCGTGCTTTCATAATAGTCCAGATATTAATATTTCCTTTATATGTGAGGTGCCACGCCATCCAGCCTGATCCCAGCTATTTTTGCCTCGCCTACTCGCTTTAATAATATAAAGTTTTAAGGCTCCCAGTATCATAGCACTTCAGAAAGTTGAATTTATATTGGAAGATCCACGCGTCCTGGTTTTATCCCGTCCATATTTAATGAGACTGCTTCACTTTAATAACTTATTAAGTCAACCAAAGTTTCAAAGCTTTGACTATCATCATATATACTTTTCTGAATTTGGAAAATTCCAGAAAATTATGCTTTGTGTATTTCACTCTATAAAATGACACAAACATTCTCATGCCTGCATGTAAGTATGGCCCTAGCGCACAGTCTTCGCATAATTGTAAACTACCCACTTAATAGTCTGAGGAAGGTTAGTGGCAAAATTGCACTGGCGTATAGTCGTTTTAACGTTTGGGCATTTTCATATGGAAAAGTGTAAAAGGCCACTAAATCGGTTGATTAACGACAACATATTCATTTTTAAAGAAACTATAACTGCAACATCAGTTTTCAATTCCAAAATGAAACCAGATTGTTTTTCTGATCAATTTATACCAGGCATTCTTGGTTCCGAATGTTGTGGAAATATTAAGCATAACCATAATTAAGGAAGTTGTGTTACTATATTCTTCCAAATTAACTTCATCGCCTTCCAAGTACACTGCCACCGATATAATACACTTATGCCAACTTTTTAACCAGTCCTCGAAACAAAACAGTGTCCTCAAAGCGGTATTTTGAATTTATTGAATAGCTAGCAAATTATATGACGCTAAAGCAGGCCAATAGGATGGTTGTAGAACGATATGAGTCAAATTATGTAGGAAATTATCAATGAGAGAGTTTCCGACCTATAATTCTAGCCACTTTCGAAAAGCTTCATGTAAACGAAACATAACATTCCATTAGTAATTTTCCTTATTAACAGTTTGGCCCTGCGGAATTTATTCATAGTGCACTTTACCGCTATAATCGAAGAAACTGTTAGCGTGACCTTAATTTTTGACGACTTTGGTATTATCTTTTCGGTCTAACTTTAACTTTAACTAACTTTTGCGCAATATTTGCTTGATTCGTCGGTTTTGTCGAGGTCGTAGGCATAGATCCAAGTCGTATTTCTTTCACATCGCTCCAGTAGTCAGACATTTCATTTCACAAACAAAATTTAATGGAACTTCTTTATTCAGACATTGTTAAAATCGTTCAATTTATAGTTATTTACAAAAACATCACTATGAAATCAATGAAGATATTGATATTGAATTTGGCACAGATATCAAAAACGGTACTGACAACTGAGAAAGTATTGTTTGTCCGTATTGGTAAACCTGCGAAGGGTTAATTGAAAAGCCGCCTCCTCATTTGGGCACAGAATTAAGTAGGCTTTTAACATATCCACAGGGATAATAAAATCGGCCTATTATTTTATATTTATTTAACTATTTTTTACTTTTTATTATTAACCAATACTCAGGGGATGCCCTTAAAATGCAGTGCATTGTGTTGATTTCAGGAAATTAGGTAATGAGAAGAGGCAGTAGTGATTGCAACTGTCTAGAAAGAATTTTGGGGGAAGTTTATTCCACATATGGCTAGTTCGACAGATAAATGAATTTTCTCTGTTATGCGTCGTGCGGTCAACTGGAAAATAGACTACAAAGGGATGTGATCTAATAGAAAAGCGGGTGAGCGAACTTAATCTCGGGAAATTGGAATGAGTTCGCTAATTTTATATGTTTATTTGTTTATTTCTTAATCTATAGAATAATCCTTATTAATTCCAAAAATTTAATTGATAATTGTATAGCCAGATAAATAATTATTTTACTTTTTATGACATTTGTATTTGTATTTCAATTAAATTTTTAATATTTCAATTAAATTTTTTATATTTCAATTAAATTTTTTATTTTTTCATTCATGTTCGCCTATTTTTTAAATGTTCTTGTAAATAGTCTGTAAGGGTTAATTCCTTAGATTAATAAATAAATAAATAAAAAAAACCAATAAATCTATAAAGGTTATTGAATTCAATACACATTCTTCTAAGCGGGTTACCATTCGTGCAATTTGATCTATAAAACTGGACAGATAAAGGTGAGAAGAAACGTGTTGACCGCTGAAGGATGTTAATTGAAATATTGTTGATCAGGAAACCACAACAAATATCACAATAATTATGTTCAAAAGAAACGAAACGTTTAGCATAGATCTGCGGCTTTTTAAAGTTTGACACCTTAACAAGGGTGAGTCTGCTGTTATACGATGGATTGACGGATTGAATGGGTTAAAATTTAAACTACGAAGACAAAATAGTAGGAATTGTTGTTGCACCGATTCAGTGCTATCAATATGAGTTTGATAGATAGGGTCCCATATATTAGAGGCATATTCCAAAATCGGTCTCACAGGTGATATGTATAGTGTTTTTGTTAGAAACGGATCATTAAACTCTTTAGACCAACGTTTTATAAAACCAAGTACTCCCCTGGACTTGTTTACTGTAATTGTAATATGAGGAACGAAAACTTCCCATGTTAGTGTCTATAGAATAGTGTTACATAACCCACATTTCGACGATGTTTCACGAGTTAATAGAGTTTTACATTACATTACTGTCATTAATGAGCATGGTCCAGTAGCTCGTATAGAGACTTTGAACCTCCTGCCCATATATGGGAGTTGTATTCCATTTTCGATCAGATGTAAGTGGTTTAGATTTTAAGGAGATCAGAATGAGTGAAGTAATTTATGCACCGTTCTGGAATATAAAGACACATGAATGTTTCTTTCGACACTTGAAAAACATGTTCCTTCCAACGGATGTTGCATTGCATTCTCAAGCCCAGAGCACCAAAAGTATCCGATTCCTCAATACCTATACCACCCATATATACAGATGACATTGTTGTATCCAAGGCCTTATGGTTCAGCACACAACATTGAATCTTCTGCGCATTAAAATCAGCCCTATTCGCTTTACTCCACTCAGAGATCAACTACAATGAAGCAACAGCTGAGCAAAAAATATAAATATTTTCCAAAAATAATACAGGCTTCAAACATTGTTATAAACATAATTGTTAGAGTTCAAATAAGTCGTCAATCTTCTATTACTAACATCAATTGTATCGGATAAATCCATTAAAGCATAGTGTCTGTTCACTTCGGCAGAAATTCTTCGGAATGGATCGAAATAGATTAAATTTGATCTGTGGAAATTCATGTAAACAGGTTCAATAGATCGAAGTTGTCTGTTCGGGTAATTTATACATATTTTTCCAAGAAGGCCTTCGGAAACAATTTTAACATGAACTTCGGCAGAAATTCTTCGGAATGGATCGAAATAGGTTAAATTTGATACGTGGAAATTCATATAAATTGGTTCATAAGATCGAAGTTGTCTGTTCGGGTAATTTATACATATTTTTCCAAAAGGGCATTCGGAAACCATTTTAACATGAACTGAATTGAGGTAAAAATGTTATGTTAAAAGTGATCCTCCTACTTTTCAAAGTTTAATGTGTGCGAATACTGTGGAAGATTTAATTCCGCCTTCGACCGAAGGTATCGAAGACAAAATAGTAAGAATTGTGTCTGAAATGATTCAAGTTTTTTGATGAAGTCATTGTATTGTGGATCCCAGATTACTGATGCCTATTCAAGTATCGGCCGGACTATTGACGTGAATAGATTTTTTGTTACAGAAGCATCATTAAATTCCTTTGCCCAACATAAAATACCATTTGCCTTAATAACAGTCAATATTACGTGAGAACTAAAGCTTAGTCTCTTATCTAAATGAACTCCCAAATCAATGAATGAGTCATGGATGACATAGTCGAATATTAAGAGAAGGTCTTAGAAGGGCATTTTTTAAATTTAATTTCATTGAGTTGACATTACATCGTTTGTAGAAGTTATTAAGGACAGGCGGGAGACGTATGTGGGTTGAGTAGATTTTTACATCGTAGGCGTACATAAGGATATTACTATATTCGATAGTCTTTGGTTTTACGTGCGTGACTGTCTTGTCGACTTAACCACACGGTGTTTTAAGCACTAAGTGAGATACAAAACGTCCACCGGCGCCCCTTCCTTAGATGGTAGCAAGCTAGGAGAGATGAATTGTCATACTCTCCTCCCTTTGCTTTTGGGTTGGCCCGATCTAAAAGCCTTATACTCTATGGGTCGTAGAACCCGGCCGAGGGGCCGTTCCCAAAAAAAGCTATTTAAGGGTACAACACTTTTTTGTCGGTCATCAGAAGCACTTGCAAAAACACATACCTTCAATAACCGCACATTTGTCTACTACGTTGGTTCTTACTAGCTGTTATTATCAGGCGGCCCTGATATGTACAACGTTCCGTACCAACTTTTCAACCGATAACCGTCTCATACGCGAAACACTGTATTGTGAAATGACTCAAGCGCTCTTGGGCTCGTCTTCCATCCGACCCTCTTGCCTACTGATTCTACATCTTTGCTAGGACTGGTACTAGCTCACCCATTCACAGCTTCGAATTTTCTGGCTCATGCTTTCATCCGTCTACTACGCTCCGGACTTACTAATCGGCGCCATCATGCTAGATGATGCTTACGTCAACGTTCGGTACTTCGCTTTTCAACTGTTTTCCGACTTGTCTTGGACGCTGTATAGACATGTGCACCTGCCTCAAAAGCCTTTGACTCGTCTTCGACCCACACTCTCGCTCAAATTCCTCCGTCATGGTATCTTGTCAGGACAACTGACGCACCCACACCCGGACTCCTTTTCGCTCATGTAACATCTTTACCAACATTTACACCTTGGGACACCAACACAATTGTGGGATGTGACACCCCTCCAGTTTTATGTTTTTGCTTGTGCTGCCTTTGACTTTGACAACCCTGTGAGGTAACCTTGGGCTTAACAGCTCACCCGTGGTGCCTCAGGTAAGGCCTCGTTGCCAGTCTGGCCACATACTAGCCGCTACCAAGTTATTCCCCAAATAGAATAGTACTTGGTGGACCTGACCTTAACTTTTAGCCGCTAGGAATAATCACCAAAATTAATTGGCTTTGCCTAGCGTTGCCCGGGAGCACCACGTGGATGTAGGTTATAGGCATGGGCGAAGTATCAACCGTCACTGGCGAATCAGTAACTTTATAATACAACTTTGCTCCCAGTCTTTGGAAGACAGCAGGAATAGGATAGATTAGAGTTATCGAAAATTACACATTGCTTACGAATTTTTAAGTATGACGGATCCATTTTAGGAAGTTGCCGGAGCATCCAATAATATCGAGCTTCGCTATCAGTAGATCATGGCTGACTTTATCAAAAGCTTTAGTGGCTAATTTTTACAGAAACCGGAGCTTATATAGGAAGTCAATTCCTGGCGGCTGCCAGATTTAAAGTGTGGAATAATAAACGAGTCTTTCCAACACTTTAGAAAAAGTTAAGAGAGTTATTATTTAAGTGAGTTTATCGGGTAGCAGGGAATATCATCTGGTCCAGGATTAAATTAACTTTTAATAATTTTTAGGCTCCTATGATCAGTCAACGGTCATAGTGGTTGGACATGATGAAATTTTAAGGTTTTGAATTTTTTGGATTTTTTCTAATATATGATTTCATTTTTCTAGGTATCGTAAAATTTTTATTATAAAATGTAAACTTTGATCAATTGGATTATTACTTTTGTTAAGTAGGGCCTGATTTTGCAATTTTGCAAACATACCAGTATGTTCGAATTCCAAGGAGTAGCATTTGCTTTAATTATTTTTACTAAAAGAACAGTTTTCTTATATATTTGTTGAAAGAATCATATAAAATGTTTGAATTACTTGAAAAAATTAACTAAAATATAAATATATATAATATTAATAGGCTAGGCATTTTCTTGTGACTGATGGTTTGTTCTACCGTTTTATCCCGATTTTGACCAAACATATATGATTTGAAAGGTATTTCTTTTTAGCTGTTCACTAGATTTACAGATTTTAATTTTTTTTTTTTTAGTTTGAGTAAATTGCATTTAAAGTTTCTACTAACACATACATAAAATTATACATATGCTATTTGTGTGTTTATTACATTTGTTAATGTGTTTGTTAATGAGTTTGTTGTCTTCATTCACAATAATAATAAACCAAAAAGGTGTTGGTTTGTGAATTGGCTAAGTTGAGAAATAAAATTGCCCAGAAATTGCACTCGCATTTCGGGTGCTGGAGTCTGCTAGTATATTTTATTTTTCTAAAATGTTTTGATTTTTGGTTAAAAAAAATACGGATATTAAGAAAATGTTTCTAAATTTCTCACCTGGGCTAAATGTTTTCTGCATAATATAACAAGTCTATTAAGATTTTTTCTCTTTTTTACATTTCTCCTAAATATGGTGTTGTGAAATTTTAAGTGCTCTTAGTGTTGTTAAATTTTGAACAGTTTTAACATAAAATCGATACTTATACACAAGAACGACATAACATTTATGTGTTTTATGGAAAATTGACAAACACTTTAGATTGACACTTTATACACTAAAGATTTGTTAGAATTGTATATTGTAAGTGAAAATTTGTATGATTCGAAAACTACTCAACCATTTGCTAACACTTTGTTGTCAAATACAAATGCAATCTTTCTGGGCAAATTGATTAAGGTATAAAAGAAATTCATACAAACAACTCGAAGTATAATTTAGGTTAGATCGATCAAATAAAATACCATAAGTAGAAGTTTGCAAATATAATCTTTTGATTGACAGAAGAAAGTAATTAGAATGCAATGTTTTGAATATGAAAAGTATAAATATGAATAGAAAATTAATTAGGTTTTTTTTTTGACAAATTAAATATGTAGTAATTTCAGCAACATGCAAATCTTTTTCTTATTCTTTAAATCGTAGCTGAATTATTGCTTCACCCTAATGATGGCTTCTTCCTATTAAAAAAGCTAAATTGTCCTTATCAAAGTGAGTTAGAGTTGATATACAAAGACATTTCAATATTTTTATACTGACATGCTTTGATATATAAACAAAGAAAATTCATGCAACACAGAAACAAATTCCAATCTAAATTGGAATTGAAAACGTAATTGGCCCAGAAAACGTAAACCGACAAATTTTTCAATACGAAACCACTTTCAATTTCCTAATTGATATTTTTAGTAGCACAGGTACCAAAAAGCTATACAGAACAACTTTAAATTAATAAAAAATACTATTGGTTTGTATATATTTGGAAATATACACATCAATATTTACCATAAATTTTATTGCCAATTTAGGAGAAAATCGTAAACGTATTATCGCCACCTTCTTATTTCGTACAAACCACTTTTTATTTCTTACAAAATAATAGTTTTTTTTAAACAAAATACAACACTGATAGCGAAGCAAAGCAAACAAGAAAAAAAAAAAACGATTGAATAAACGTGCAAGTATTAGAAAAGATATATTTCAAATTTGCTTTAATTTCTTTATTGTTAAATTGTTAAGCAGCGAAGTTCAGAATAAGACAGGTCATTTGTTGAATTCATAGAATGCCATTAAGACTTGTCTAAGGGGTACGTGAATGGAGATCGGGTTGTTGTGGAATCTCATTGGGCAGACTTGCCAGAACACTTAAATTCTTCTGGGCCACCGTCGAAAGATAAAATCCTTGACAGATTGGAAATGACATGTTAGGAAAAAAATGAGTCACAACAAAAAAAAAAAAAAAAAACAACACAAAACTGACGGAGCACTGTGGCTGAAATTTTGATTTCATTGGCCAAAAGTCGAATTTTTTTAGTTACCGATTTCTAAAATTTTAACGTCATTTTATAGCTAATATATCCAGATTAATGTAGCTAAAAAATTAGGTTAAACTATTGCTAAGTGTGGGCGTGGCATGCTGTCAAACTCAACTGTTTTTTTAATTTCAGAAAATGGTGATTTTTTGTTTGTTTTTTTTTTATCAAAAATAAATGGTTACTACTCGCAAGTTATCATCGATAATGACCTGCGGTCCTTTTTACATAATTGGTAGGCCCCATATATATATCTGTGGTTTTCTAGAATAACCGCGTATGTCATAAAATCAAAATGTTCAGGGGAGCCAAAAAAAGTTATATTTGAAATTATTGGCTCAATATAAAGTTTTTAGAGTTTTTTTTTTAACAGTCCTGTAGATATGGGCAATAAATACTTTATATAGAATTTTGGGTCAAAAATCTTCAGAGAAATAGATTCGAGAGAAGGACGAAAAGCAATATGTAAATAACACTTAAAGACAGTGTTGTCAGAACTCTTCGATGGAAATATGCTAGATTGGTCAAAAAAATCTGCTAAAATCTGCTAAATCGTAAAATAAAAAATATATGCTAAAAATATGATGAGTAAAAAAAAAGCAATTCTTATATTATATTCCTTCTGCCAAAAATCTGCTAAATTTAATAAAAAAAATATGCTAAAATCTGCTAAATAAAAAGTTTTTTTTTTTTTTTTTACAGTATTTATTATTTTAATAAAGCTCTATTAAAGAAAAAATAATCTTTTAAAATAATATTTATATTTAATTCATTGAATTCGTTAACAAGAATCATCTTTGTATACTTTTTTTAAGTACCTTAGAATAACTATAAAAGTTAGATTTTTTAAATAATATTACATTTGCATTTAATAATAATACATTTATTTAAAAAGTTTGGAGGGAAAATAATATATTTTCCATTTCTTCATTATCCTCATTAGTCACAAGCGTTTCATATTTTTCAGATGAACCAATTTTAATTGCAAAACTATCTGGTATTTTAAAGGAATAGCAGCAAGAAGTTTCAAGTTTTAACCCTTCTCTGATTTGCAGGATGCTGCACAGAAGATCAGTCTTCGTTCTATTTCTTATTTTATTTTTGACCAGACCCATCGTGCTAAATAATCTTTCAACATCTGCGTTTGAAAAAGGCAAAACTAACAATGATATAACAAATTCTGATAATTCTTTAAATGGGTTTTCTTCAACCGAATTTTTAAAGTTGTAAACTTGGATCCAAAATGTTGAGGTATCCATATTAATGTCCCAATGCTGCTTTTGTTATATTTTCCCATTTCCCATTTTGTCGATTTCATTAAAACTTTTTTTAAACTCTTCAAGTATAATGGTAATTGGTTCCTTTATTTCCTTCAATGTATTCTCAATTGAAAAATAGTCTATTTTTTGTAAAATTACAATATTTTTTGGTAAACTATTTTTTAACTCCTCTACAAGCTCTTTTAAAAATTTTACACATATTCTTCTAATTTCAATTTCATCCTCCTTTGAAATTACATTCAAATTAATTTTTTCTTTAAGAAGATTTTCAAAACCATATCCCAGATATGGTTGAGGCAATAAATACTCCTCATAATCATGACGGTCCTGTGTAATTAGTTCCAAAATTTTCTCTTTTATATAAATTTTTCCTGCAATTGCCTGAACGAGGAAAAATAAATCATTTAAAATTTTAAGAGGATCGCTTTGTTTTGCTTGTAAAGCTTTATTCACTTTTTGGGTTCCATTTAAAATTGATTTTAAAAATGTTGAAAGTAAGAATAGTTTTTCGCCCTTGTAAAGATCAAACAAAATTTTAGCAGTATAACATTTTTCATGAATTTGAACAATTCCAAAATGGGTTTTAAGTTCCAGCCATTGATCACATATTCTTTTTAAAGTAATATCAATTGACATCCACCGAGTAGGACAGGCTCGAGTTATCTTAAGGTGATCTATACCATTATTGATGGATTTGTATATATTTTTGTAATGCATTTGCCTTTTTTGTGAAAACCATGAATATGTCTCATTTGCTAAAAACTCTGGAAAACATTTCGAAACTGCATGCGTTACAGCCAATTGTAAAGAATGACATGCACATGGAACAAGTGTCAAATACTGATTATTCTTTAAACTTTGTAGCTTTTTATGGACGCTATTGTTGACACCTACCATCACCCTGGCATTATCAGTTCCTAACCCAGAAAGATTTTTAACAGATAAGTTAAAATCATTCAAAACTTTTGTTATTATAGCTGTGATTCCTTCATCAGTACTATCTTCACATAATTCCAAAGACAAAAATTTCTTTTCTTTTCTCTTTCTGCTGTAATACTTAATAACAATGCCAACATATTTTATAGTGCTTATATCAGTAGCTTCGTCTATAATTAGGCTGAAAGGAGTGTTTCCTATATCCAATATTAACTGTTCTTTAAAATATGGACCCCAAATATTTTTTAGTATTGCAGTGCATTTGGTTCTTCCAAGAGAAATTTCCAAAGACACTGGGTCATTTTTATAATTTTCTTTGTCACATTCAACTAGGTGTTTAATAGGATGAACTGCAGAATGACATGCTATATACAATGCAAGTCTTGCTTCAGTTATTCTTGCCGATGTTGATATAACACTGTTTGTAGAACTATATGAAAGTTTCTTTTGCAGTCCTTCAAATGGCTGTGCGAACAATTTATGTTTTTTTACTGATAGCATGATATTTTAGAGTGGAATGCTTAGATTGAATTTGGCAATTACAGTATTTGCATTTCACGAAAGAGTTGTCGTTTCCACTTATTATAATCCAGTTTTTGAACATTTGGTTTTCCAACCACCCTTTTCTGGCTTTTTGCAAATACCTTTTTTTCCTTGAAACAAAAAATATTTAGTTTTTGGTTTTATTAAAATCACAGTCACTTACTTATCCGGATTTTGCTCCATGCTATCATTTGTATCACCATCATCATTTAAATCTATAACATCGCCATCGTTTTTGTCCCCATCCTCGTTAGAATCACCATTATTATTTAAATTAATAACATCTTCACTATATTTGGCTCCATCATTATTTGTTTCTAAATTTATATCAACAACATCAGCATCGTTGTACTTGTCTTTGGAAGAATCATTTTTGTTTTTTTTTTCAAATACCTTAAATATATAAATTGGAAAAAAGTTCCACATGCAAAAGA
Source organism: Cordilura impudica (assembly GCA_963682025.1). Classification (NCBI taxonomy): domain Eukaryota; kingdom Metazoa; phylum Arthropoda; class Insecta; order Diptera; family Scathophagidae; genus Cordilura; species Cordilura impudica. Next base: position 152,160,192 of record OY821521.1, on the reverse strand, counting down.
AATGGGCAAAGTAAAAGATTATTGGCGTATTTCATTACTTACCTATTCATATTGAATAACATTTTTTTAAAAAACAAATAACAGGTTTTTTTTAGGTTTTATTACAAATATTTTTTTTTTGAGAACAAATAAACACGCCAAATGCTTTCTTCTTATTTCACTGTTTTAGATTTTTTTCATGTTTGTTTTTTATGATTATTTGAGCAGTTCTATATTATAGTAGTATATCAATACTACTACAAATTTTACACTGAAAAAAATGGCAATTGATGAATTACGTTTGAAATAAGAAAGCAGTGAAAGAAAACATGTACAAATTGTTACAAAAAAAAAAAAAATTATTTTATTAAAAAAAATTATGCTAAAATTCTGATTTTTTTAAATAAAAAAAATATGCTAAAAATCTGCTTTTGTCTAACAGAATATGCTAAAAAGCAGTTAGCAGATTTTTTCAAATAAAATATGCTATTGCTCAATTCAATCTGCTAAATCTAGCAGAAAATATGCTAAAATGGCAGCATGCTTAAAGTGTGTGCAGATAAAACAACTTATGTCGACAAAGGTCGTTTTCTTTGAAAAAAAAAAAACTACCAATGCATCCACCCATGTAGACATAAGTTGTTGTTGCTTGAAAAATGGATTTTTTTGTTCGTCAACAAAAAGTCAACGGGACTTAGGATGAGAATATAACAACGTATCAAGAATAATAGTGACAAAAAATAACAGAAATAAACACACAAGTTTTTATAAGTGGTTATAAACTGAAAAATAATCCAAAATTATTTTGCATTTTTTTTCATTAATAACAACGTATGTCGCTATGTGTCGTTTTTTGAGAAAATAATTTGTCAGCGATCAAACGTAGGTTGACATACGTCGTTAGTGCTGCAAATTAATTTAATAAACATTTAAGTTACGTCGTTATTTATAGAAAAAAACTCAGAAATGGTCAGTATTTTTTAAAAAAAAATTTAACACATGTAAAGAGCGTTAAAAATTAATATATATGGCATCTTTAACTCAAAACTGACAAAAGTGGACATACGCGGTTATTCCAGAAAACCACAGATATAGCATACGATATGAACTTTTCCATATCTGCAGCTAAAAAAAATTAATAAAAATGCCACTCAAATTTGCATTCTGCTTATTGTCTATATCCAATTAGTTGGACCTAAGAGATAGGGTCGCATGGTAAGGGTATCGTATACTAGGTCTAGACCGACTATAACTTTCTTAATTGTTTTTAAAAGGTTTGTTTACCCATATATGTATGAAGTGTTTTAATAAATAAGAAATATTCAAAAAATAACAACCCTTATTTTCATATCAAAATCAGAATCATTGCGCAAATGTTCAGCAGATTTATTTTTCAAAAATTAAAAGATTTGACAGCAAAAAATTATAAATTTTTCTGTAGTAATAGCAAGACCATTAGATAATACTAGCAGATTCCAGCCCTCGAAATTCGAGCGCAAATTCTAGGAATTTTTTTTTTCATTAAATAAAGACCCTCAAAGTATGCTAATCAATTATAGCCAATTCACAAATCAACACAAAAAAAAAACTCATTTTATTACAAACACATTAACAAATTTACTAAATACACACATAGCATTATATAATTTTATGTGTGCGTTAGTAGCAACTTTAAATGCAAATCAAAATCGGGTTAAAACGGTAGAAGATACTTCGGTCACAAGAAATCGACTAGCCTATTAATATTATAGATTACTAACATTTTTTTAAGTGAAAATATTCTTTGATATATCAATTTGATAATATCAAAATTTCCAGTTGATTTTACGTTTTTTTAGTGTAGAATTTTTTTTTGAGTGTAAACATTAAAAAAATCCCAAAAATACAAAAAATGCCTGTAATTATTGCTAAAATCCAAATATGAAGTTTTTTTAATAAATAAAAAAAATATAAAAACCCATATTCACGCTAAAAGTTAAAAAAAAAAATTAGAAGTTCAACTTTGACCTAAAATTTCTTAAAATGTACTCAATAAATTTTAATATAATTAAAAGAGACTCAAGTGCAACTAAATATCTACCCACTAGAAAAAGAATTACTAAAATATTTTGATCGGTTCCAAAAGTTGCAGAATTTTGGGCAATGAAAAACAATTTTCAGCAACTGTGCGGAGGTGGGTACAACCAATATGTCTTGACTGATATTGAGGAATCCATAGGAAGATATTGCGGCCTTAATAGAAGCGTTTGTGACTTTATTGGCAAAAGTTTTGCTGAATATCCCGACAATGTACTCCTGCACCTGATCCAAAAATAAATTCATCACCTTCAAAAAGCTCTACAACTTTTTATGCAAATACAACACCTTTAAAAATACCCGAGCCATCTTCTCAATCAATATTTGATCTTAACAACGTTATAGTTGAAGAAAACGAGCATCTAAAAAGGATTGTTAAGCTAATGGAAGAGCAACGTATAGATATGAAGTTAAATAAGATTGCTCGATTAATGAAAGAACTACGTCATGATATGGAATATCAAAATCAAAATCCAACACAAAATTGTTTTTCAAATTTCTCTATATTTTCTTTTTGGTTGCAAGATGAAATACTATTTACAATTTTTTTGTTTTTTTTTTTGACATTTCGATTTAACGAAAACGAAAAATTTCTAAAGAAAAACATCGTCAAAAACTGCTGCTACAGTATCACTGAAATTGCCTCTTTTTTTGGGTCGCGCATGTTGAGGCGCATTTTGAACTTCAATACATAGAAGCCACCAAAATTAAACTACTATCGCCGCATTGGAAACTGAAATGCTCTCACATGTAAGTGATATTGCTTTAAATCCGCTGACTGATGCATACGACAAGATCAATCATCGTCTTATTGAGTATTTTTCTGTGTAGGAGGAGAGCCGCATTCAACAACGTCTCAACAGTATGGATATCGGTGACAAAAAACCGCGCACGTTGCTCCTTCTTCCATCGCAGGCGCAAGCCATGCTCTCTGCTTCTACAGAAGTTGAGATGGCAAAAAAAAAAAAAATCGTAGATATATCCACTTCAACTCCAACTATTGCAACTATTAATTCGTTGTTTGATTTTTCTGACATGAAGAAACTAATCCAGAAATATACCGCCGCTATTCGAGAGATAAAAACCCGGCGCGAAATTTTTACTAATATTGTTTAATTAATACTAGTTTAAAGATTATAATTTGTTTCTAATTTTAGTATAAATATTTATTAATACATTTAAATAAAATATATGTGCACTTTAAATCAATAGTAAAAGTTTACTTAAAATTTTATCGATGTTGTGTTCTGTATATAATATATCCAAATGGTATTGATATTGTTGGGAATTTCAGTGTTATTTTTCAGTTTAATCCTCACAAGAATTAGCTGTCTTCCAAAAAAACCAACCTTTGGCCCCTGTGAATATTGAGACTAAATAAATGTCAGGGGCCAAATGTTGGCATTTTCTGACCAAAATTAAGTTTAGGAATAATAAATAAGTATTGGTTGTAAAATACGATTGAAGAAAATAAGATATTATAAAAAAAATACCTATTTAAAATGTCAAAATATTCAACTTTTACATGGAAACTCAACAAAAAATTTAAATGCATTTTTAACTCCAAATTACTTACGTTCCTATCAGTCGATTTTTACGTTTGAACACGCAAATTGAAGCTTAAAGTCCCTCCTATTGAACAAAGCAAAATGCGTAAAAAAATACCAATCCGGTCAAAAATTATAGAGTTTTGACCGCTATCTCGCGAAATTGACCACTGTGCGGCGGTGTTCAAAATATAAAATGTATTAGTGTTAGTGTTCAAGTGTTGCCCCTTCTTAAATTTTAGAATCCCGGTTCATATTACCGCTTATGCCTTACATAAATATCCTCACTGACTTTGATATAAAATGTCCTTAGACTCAAAAAAAAAATAATTAATATCATTATTTAACAGACATTTCTTTTTAACCCTTTGCATATCCCATCTTCTTTAAACGATAAATACTCCATAAGTCAGGTTGAATTAATCTGTGTATCCACCAACATGATATGGACATACGAAGGGCTAAAAATAAACGAGGACCGACATTTATTAGATCCTGGCATTAGAGTATACATTTTGAACTTCACAATTTCTGCATCACATCAGGTTTTCGCGAATGCAAAATCACTCTTTTTCTATATTTTTTATAGAACTTTTTTCTAAACAAAGTATCTTTCTTTGAAAGTACTATTTCATTTAAAGTACATTTTCTTGAAAAATACTCTCTCTTAAGAAAGGAACTTTTCTTAAGAAAGTAACTTTTCTTTAAAAGTATCTTTTCTTAAAAAAGTACATATTTTAAAAAAAGTACATTTTCCTAAAAACATTTTCTTAAAAAGTATCATTTCGTGAAAATTAATGTCTCTTACAAAAGTGCATTTTCTTAAAAAGTATCATTTCTTACAAAGTACATTTTCTTTAAATAGTACCTTTTTTGAAGTAAATTTTTCTTTAAAATTACCTTTTCTTAAAAATTGCCTTTTCTTAAAAACATTTTTTCATAATTTTTCCCCGCACAAGTTAGCGGCATACAGCATATAAACATCTCTAAGGTCTTTTCTTACCAGGATTCCATAAAGCTGCATGAATCCAGGATCTCGTTCCATCTTTTTCGAACTCGAAATACTCAAAATGTTTTGTTTTTTATATCTGTCATGGTTTGATTAATATTAAGTAACTGCAGACTCCTTATGCACCAACTCGTTTGCCCTTTCATTTCCAGGAATGCTATTAAGTTTTACCCAAAAAGTATTAATTAGTGTTGTTCAATGAGAACCTGAAGCTATCCGTAGCAATCGCTTGCCACCATGAAGCTGATATTCCTGTTTTTCTATACCTCTAAAACTGCTCCACTATCAATATATACAATTCATTGATATACAATTTTACCTCTAATGTATAAGTGGAGTCAAATAGAAAAATACCAGTACCCCATTATTTTGATCTTTATATCTGTGGTCACAAGGAATATTGACTTATATTTTGATTAATTTTGTAATGACAGATAAATTCAGAATAAACTTCTGTAACATACGTGAACTGAGGACGAATTTTTTCTCTGTATATGCCCACACTAGCTTCCATCGGCCGGGTGTTTTCCCCCTTATGTGAGACCCAGGTGTGTGATGATGCCGATCCAGAGGATTTTCACATACCTGGTTATCACCTTCTATCCCTTTTTACTTTTCATAGCCTCCTTGCAATGTACATTCGTGACAATGTTGTGTACCAGTTCCAGCAGCATTATAACAGTAAAGATGCAGAATTTAACTCACTTTGGGTTAAGTTCAAAATCAGGTCACATATTTTACATTTCAGGATTCTATTAGAAGCCCAAACATAGAAAGGGCTTCGATGCCCTTTCTGAATCCATAACTAGAATCCTGGAGAGGCGCCCGAATAGCGAAATCGTAGTTCCCGGCGATTTTAGTATTCACAACTCTTCTTGGCTTCACCATTCGAGTCATACAACTCCCGAAGGCCGTTACGTTGACAAAGTACTCTCCACCTCTTTCTAAATTCAAACCCTGACAAGTATGAAGAGAAAATACTTGCACCTCCCGGTAATTTGGATCACGATTTCTTCAACATTTCAACTGGAAACTTTGTTTCCTGGATAATAATGTTGACGCTGCATCGATAATGGTGAAGAAAATAGTGCTTGGTATGCGATCATTAATTCCATTAAAACACATTTCGGCTTAACCTAATCAAAAATCTTGTTTTAGTCGGACTTGCAGAGATGTAGTTAGATCCTGACAGAAAGCATTCAGACATTGGTGTGAAAATAAAAATTATCACTGAACTGCTACGCAAACAGGCGAGAAACGAATGTGCCAAAGAAATAAGGCGCGAAAAGTTTCTTTACGATCAGCGTCTTTCTGCTAAGTTCTCTCTGTTCCTCGGGGCAGCAAGTGCTTTTGGTCATTTATTATAAGAGTAAAGAATAATGCTAGTTCTGCTATCCCAACTCTTATAATAAATGACCAAATACTCACTGACCCAGTTGATAAGGCTAACCTTTTAGCTGAACTTTTTGCTAAAAATTTATTTTTACCGGATAGCGCTCAACCACTGCCCGAACTCGAAAGAGTATCTTGTACTATGCCTAAAATAATCTTCCGAGCACGTGCACTTAAAAAGGTTCTTTTGGATCACAACATAAATAGGTTTCCGGGACCGGATGGTATACCAGCACTGGTGTTGAAACAGTGCTCTTCGACGCTAGCCAGTCCATTGGCCAACCTTTTAGCCTTTTAGTACCGTGCGGGAGTCTTTCCCTCTAGCTGGAAAGTTGGTAATGTCCAACCAATCCCTAAAAAGAGTGCGGCTAATAACGCTGAAAATGACCATCCAGTTGCAATCTGCTCTGCGCTCTCAAAGGTGATGGAGAGCATGATCAATTTCCATCTTGTGAACTACCTAGAGGCCAACTCACTTCTTAATGATCGACAGTATGGCTTCCGTAGAAATCGTTCCACGGGAGACCTGGTAGCTCTATTTTCTGAGCACTGCAGTCGATCTATTCGCAATTTTGGCGAAAGTAAAGTGGTTTCTCTGGATATTTCCACGGCATTCGATCGCGTGTGGCACGGTGCATTGATATCAAAGCTTAATGCATTTCGGGTCGGTAATGACTTCACCCGATTTATATCGAGTTTTCTCAGAGGCTGAACAATACCTGTTGTTATTGATGGGGTCTCATCTAATGAGTTTCAGCTTAATTCTGGGGTACCCCAAGATTCCGTTCTTTCTCCTTCTCTTTTCCTTATCTTTCTGAACGAACTTCTTGGTCAAACTTTTAATTCTATTTACTCTTTCGTTGATGACAGCAGCATTTGTCAATCATTTTCCTTTAATTGTAGGCCAAGCCTCTTGGAGGTTGGGGGCAAAAGGCGGACAATGAATGACACACTCAATCAGGACCTGTTAGCAGTATCCGAGTGGGGTAAAGCGAATAGGGTTGATTTTAATGCGCTGAAGACTCAATTTTGTATGTTGACCCATAGGGCTATTTATTAAACAATGTCATCTGTATATATGGGTGGTGTAGGTATTGAGGTATCGGTTACTCTTGATGTTCTAGGCATGAGAATTCAATATAATGTTCATTGGAACGAGCACGTTTTTCAAGTGTCGAAGGAAGAATTCAAGTTTCTTGGTTTTCTAAAACGGTGTAAAAACTACTTCACTCCTTCTGATCTCCTTAAAATCTATACCACTTATGCACATCCGACCGGAAATGGAATACAACTCCCATATATGGGCAGAAGCTTCAAATTCTATTTTGGACAAGCACTACTCCCTCTTTCCTCCTTTCCATAACCTATTATCCTGAGATCAACACAATGCACTGTATCTGTAGGGGCCATCCCCTGAGTGTTGGTCAATAATTAAAAAAAGGAGTGATTTGAGTTATGTTTGCTATCATACTCGTATTCTACTAACAATGCTTTGTATTTACGTGAAATCCCCGGTTCTCTAACATGTTTATTAAGAAGTTGTTAATTAAAATATTCTGACCTAATTTTTCTCTAAAGCATGATTTTCGACTTAGGCGGTTATCGCTTGTTACCACAGATATATGTAGACTGCAGCGTAATGTTCGTTTTAACCCGAGCCGAATTTTCTAGTAGGAGCTATACTTGTAAAACATGTAGATATCATCTAGAATTTTTTATTCTGTACTGACTTCTATCATAAATTTAAAAAATTAAATTATTTTCAATATTGAATTTTATGCAGTTGATGCAATTTTATTCTCTTACAATTCCAACTGAATGTGATAATTTACTTGTGCTTTGAGAAAAGCAAAATTTATGTAGAAATAATAAATCTACTTGTAACCTTTTAAGGCAACTTGTCTGTTGCAACAGTCATAATATTATTACTATTTTTTATATATTATTTTTATTTTTTCCTTTCCTCTTAAATATGACAAGCAATTCTGTGGTCATATTTTGTTTTTGTTTTTGTTTTTTTTTTTTTTTTTTTTGTAACTTCGATGTAGTAAAAAAAAAATGCTGGGTTCGGTAGAATTCTCTAGCATCTTTTGAGTAGTTGATTGAAAAAATACTTGTATCTAACGGTAATCAGGTGATACAGTGCAATATACAGAGAAGAGACATTAAAAACCAGAATTTGTACTTAAGGAATAAAATATATGGCTTAACATTTTGTGCACTACATAAAGTTGGGATTACGTGCGCAGGTTTCCATTCAGTTCATGTCTTTTTCTTTATCTTAGAATTTATTAATGTTTAAGGCGGGGGGCTTTAACTCTTAAAGTGGATATAAGTAAAATAATATCAATTTAATTGAATTCTTTACTTTTTCTTTTTCTTTGTGTGTAGGTGTTAAACGTTCTTTATACTTAGAAACAAAGTACCCGTTGTGACTAATGTGTATTGGGTAATTTTGTGTCTCACCAAAAAGGTTGCCTATACATTTTTCTTATTGAAATTCTGATTGTTTTAGTCAACTAATTGTAATGTCTTTATTTGGTATTTAAAATGTAAAAGTTGTTAATATAGATTTTAAATTGAGCATTTTAAATGCGACAGACAGAAAATTTTGTATATTACTATTCGGAAACAATTTGTAAAACGATAATTTAAATGTATGTAGTTAAAAAAAAATTATGAAACATTCTTAGGAAAATAAAAAACTGAATGCAGCAACAAAAGTGAAGACTTCCTAAAAGAATCACATAATCATTGCTTCTAAAGGAACAACTTCCGAAGATTTTTGTGTATATAAAGTTGTTATGTAAAAGTTATTTCAAATCTACACAATATTAATAATTATACTTTAAAGAATATTTGTTTAATAGAAGTGATTTATCATGAAATAACTGACCCGGGGAATGCTGTTATGCCTAAAATACATAATTGTTTTTCCCTCAGATTTGGTTTGATGTGTATTTCAATTACGGAAGGAAATTTTTTAAATAAGAATGAAATGAAACACACGTCTCCAAATGGAAGAGGTTTAAAACTCCTGAGCTGAAAAAGGAATATCATACGGCTAGGAGAGATCTTAACTGACAAATAAAAACTGCTCTAACTTCTTTTCTACTTATTTAATGCCAAATATTTAATTTCACTCCAGCTTCGTCCCATTCTCGCTGCTTCCGTCTCCACAGATCTTCTCCTGTTGTTTGCAGCCCTACCTCTTCTACGACTCCCTTGCGGGTTCCACTCCATTGCCTGTCTGGCAATATCGTTTCTTGGTTTTCTTAAGGTATGGCCTATCCATTTCCATTTGCGCTCTTTTATTTCCTGGCTTACTGGTTTCTGCTTAGTCAATTTCCATAGCTCTGCATTAGATATTACATTCGGCCAGAATCTCCTCATGATTCTACGTAGGCGCATGTTCGTTCCACGTTTCACAGCCATAAAGAATGACGGACGTGACGTTTGAGTTGAAAATCCGCAGTTTCGTCCCTTTGGAGATGAACCGAGACCGCCACACATTGTCCAATGCTCCAAAAGCTACACGTCCTTTCTTGATTCGGTGTAGTATATACTCTTTGGTTCCTCCGTTGTCATTTATGATGCTGCCGAGATACATGAACGAGTTGACCGTTTCAACTACTTTTCCATCTATAGTGATGCTTGGTGGCGGCATTGTGTTGATGGACATCATCTTTGTCTTACCGACATTTATTTTTAATCCAGCTCTAGCTGCGTATGCGTGAATAGCATTTGGTTTTTCTGCCAAATGACTATGTGAGTGAGCAGGCAAATGTCATCCGCATAATCGAAGTCGAGCAGGCTTCCTTGCACCCCCCATTTTATTGCGCAGGAACCTCTCATTGCGTCGTTCATTATTACGTCCAAAACGATGTTAAAAAGCAGGGGGGAAAGCACAGAGCCTTGTCTTACTCCTGGAAGAATGTTGATTTTGTCGATCAGTTGATCTTCGTGTAGAACTCTGCACGGGACGCCTTTGCACTCCAGTGCGCACCAGATTGCGCCATGGTGTATGGTGTCGAAGTCAATAAATCCCAGGTAAAGTGGCGTTCTCCATTCAACCGACTGCTCAACAATCACGCGGAGGCTATTCACATGATCAATGCATGATCTGTGTGGTCGGATACCCGCTTGCTCTCTTCTTAGTAGTGGTTCCAATTTTTCGCCAATCCGCGTGGGCACAATATGCGATATTAGTTTCAACATGACATTCAAAAGGGATATGCCTCTCCAATTTCTGCAGTCCGCTAAGTTGCCCTTCTTAGGGAGCTTAATTATGAAGCCTTCCTTCAATATACTGGGGAGGGACTCATTTTCCCAAGAGTGTTCTATAACTGAGAGTATTATATGCGCGCTCGCTTCAGGGTCAGCTGTTAATAGTTCTGGAGGGACATTATCTGGCCCAGGTGCTTTATTGTTTCGTATGCTTTTGATTGCTTCTATAATTTCAATTGTATTGGAACATTGTATGTCCATCTCTTCCGTGACTGCATGGTTGCTACAGTCATATAGTTGTTGAGAAGCAGGCGGCATAACTGACAGCATTTTTGAGTAATACTCAGTCTAGATTTGAAGTTGTTTCTGTTTCTATGAGGTAAGCACGCGGTTCCCGTCTATGAGTGGTCTGGATGCCACCATTTGCGTGCCTGATGTTTCTAAAGGTCTCTACAGCGATTCGTGGCAGCGGCTGCTTGTGCGTTTGATGCTTTTTTATTTATCCACGCGCGCTTGTCCTTCCTTGCGCTTTTCTTGACCGTGCGTTCTCCGTCGTTGTACTTATTTTGCCACTCCTGTTTGGCAGCTCTTGTTTGCGCGTTGTTAAGTTTATTTTTGAGGTTTTTCCTCTCGTTTATATCTTTCCAAGTGGCGTCTGAATTCCGGTTTTTCCGAACGTGGTCTCGGTAGCCTATATTTTGTTCTGCTACTTCCATGTATGCTTTGCTTATTTCTGTCCAGTCCGCGCTATTGGCAGGATCTCTGTTTCTCAAAGAATAAGTTCCCCCCTAAATACTCTATATACATACACAACAACTTCGCGATAAAAACAACAATTTGATCTGCAGCAATAATAATAATTTAAAGGTTTGGCTTAAATATATTTTCAAAATGTGCCACGGTTCCACTAAATTTCCTTTCTGCATACGGTATCACTGAATTCCATAACCACGCCATCTTAACCACAAATGACTTGTCCATAATAATTGTTGAAAGCCTTGGGTAAATTAAAGAATTAGATCTGCCAAATTTTTTAGTTACAATGACTACTAAAGTATGCGCATATTCGATTGCCTTGATGCCATGCTCCTCTAGCTAGAAAAGTAAATGACTAGAGACCAATCACAGCGGAAAAAGGACTCCTCTGATGGCAGCCTCTGCCCGCGTTTACTACTACGGAAGTATTACCCATAGTTGCGACAATTTTCCACTTTTCGAGCATACTCCTAATCATGCTACTTTGAAGCGTAACTGAGATTAAGTTCTATGTCCTCAATATCAAGAAAAGCACATAAAGCTATTTCTTTATCACGGTGGGCTTTATCGATTTTTTCGACAAGATATTGTAAAGCCAAGTCAGTATATTTGCCCTTCGCATAAGTGTACTAAGGGAAGTTTGACATATTGATCAAAAACATTACCTAGTTATCTACCAGTCAGCTTTGAATAATTTAAACTGGAACATAAAAACAATTTACCTTAAGGGTCTCTCCGCTACTAGTACAAAGACTTATTAGGAATTGCTTAACCACTTTACCATCAGTTTATTTTTATCTTCCATACGAAAATATGTTTTTATATTATACGAGGATTTGCAGTCTACTTGACTACGGATTTGTTTTAAAGATAGAACATAAATGTTTCAAAAATTTAATGACCTTTTCGTTACGTGCTTCCACTAGCTGACCAGAGTAGAAGTTCTTCAATTGGTGGTTTAAATTTCTTGATAGCATTCCATAAAGAAGACTGCTTGATGTGTGAGTTTTCGTTTAGTCTAAGTTTTGCCGCCTAAGCTTTAAATGATACAAGTGGTATAAAAATAAGACAATTAAAGACGGTACAGAAGTTGGGGGTATTTTTGTAGTGTACACTAAACTAGTTAAGCAATGGAAATACGAAAGTACATATACGCCTTTCGTCAACGCCCAATTGCCTTAGACACATTTACACAAAAAATGACAATAAAACATTAAAAAAATTTTATTTATTCCACAGCTGACGCCTACGATAATTAAATGATCTAAATTTAAACTTTTAGACAATAAAAGTTTATTTCTTAATTATGATTGATGTTCTAATACTCAGCAACATAGTATATCGTTGTATATTAACATGTCTCCATATCTCTGTTTGTAAATATGCTTAAAATGATTTTATTTAGTGTTTAATTTATTTCCTAGTTGGTTTTGTTGACTTTTCGACTTCCTGATTAAATCTCAAAACAAAAACCGAAAACTAATAAAAAATACTCTTGAATCATTTCTATATGGTAGTTGAAAAACAAAATGATGTTGTAGAAAAGCAATTTCCGCTAGAGAGTGTAAGTAAAGTCCAGAAATAAAAGAGAGAAGTAAAGATAGCAAGGACTGTATTGACTAACATGATTTAAAGTTATCAACAAGTGGTCTTCGGTATAAGATTTATAATTAAGATTAGGAGTACATATTTATTTCATTGTTGCAAATCCAAATTGTCCTTTAAAAATATTGGAAAAATATAGTATTTTGTGATAACTTATTTTAAGTTTTCAACAAAGCTTCCTTTTAGCTCTGATTCTATAAATTTTGATCCCTTCCAAATAATAATATTCTCAAATATTTTTTCTGCCGAAAATTCCTTCAGGTTGGAAATAGTAAACAATCGTAGGGTGTTAAAGCTGGAAGGTATACTGGATGAGGAAGTAAAGCGTATCACAATTCCTGAAATCTCGTTTTAGCTACTACACACATGTGCACTTCAGCCCGTTTTTCATGGGATCAAATGTATTATATTTTTTTCTTGAAGACTTTCATAAGAAGGTATAAAAGTTTGAAAAAATATTCCCTTGTCAAAGTAATCCATGAAAAATCTTCAGCATATATTCCCAATACATATTGCCATCAGCGCACAGTGCTTCCTTCCCATATAACAAATGGACAAAAATAAAAGGAGTTATTGTAGATTAATGAAATATGGTACACTATTGTAAATAGCGCAAATTAGAAAAAATTCGAAATTTAGAAAAAAATCGCGGCCCCAGTACTAGCGAGGGAGTCGACGGTAGCGCCAAGTCGGCTTTAAGCCGCACAACTTGGCCCTCTGGCGCCGTGGATTATATAGGTTACTAGCATAACCTAGCACTCAAAATTCTAGTGCAAATTCTAGGAAATTTTATTTTTCTCCCTTTTTTTCCAACGTTTTTTTATTCTATATATGGGGCATTTCATGTCAAGTGATCCAACTTTTAAAACCGATTTCTTCCGATCGGATTGAAATTTGCACCACGGTTGGTCCTATTGGATAGTAGCTTAGACACAAGTTTGCAACAAGATTGGTCCAGAACTCTCTGAGTTAGAGGGGGTCAAAATTTGATATTTTACCAAACAGGTGTTTTTTCTCATCCATGTAACTTTTTACCCATTGTTGTTAGCAAAATTTGTCCCAAACAGTTTAGATAGCTATTTCTTCAGCCTTACGGGAAAAAATAAAAAAAAAAAAAAATAAAAATTTTTTTTTTACTTTTTTGCAAAATTAAATTTTTTTTAACTTTTTTTCAAAAAAGAATTTTTTTTTGAGCTCAAAAGAAAGCTTTTTTCCTTTAAGAGCTTTTTGGTCGCTTAATGGGATGCGAGTGGGATATCTATAAAAAAAAAAAAAAATGTTTTGTAACTCTAGACAACGGTTATTGAATTTTTAGCATATGCACTAATTTGAATTTTTTCGTATTATTGTGTAAGTGTTTCCAAAAACCTTAAAAATAAAGCATACACTGAGAAACTAGACAAATTAACCTTTCCGACGGTATGTAACATATCTAACTAAAATTTCATACCTTCGATACTGTAATACCCGCAATATGTTAAACTCAGGGAAAAAAAAACTTTTTTTCTATAGAAATTTTGAAAAATTATTATTTGTTTTTTTTTTTTTACTTATTTGTAATAATAATTAAATTAATATATAATAATAATAATAAAAATAAAAAAAAAAGAATTTGATAACATTTTATCGTAATCACATTAGGTCCATATAACATACCTAATTTTTTAATTAATTTATTGTAGCTGATGAAGTATTTAAGTTTTGTACATTTTTAAATACCCAGTCTTTCATCCAGCTTATTTATTGCCTTTATTTGCTACTTTTTTTTGCCAACCTTTTCTTGGCGTTACTAGGTTCAGGTGTTGATTTCGCTGCTGGTTTCTTTTTTGGCTTTTAGAAAGAACTCGCATTGAGTAGAGGCAGAAAACTTGGGTCTTCCATCGACAAGCGGTATAAAAGCATGGTATTGAGCGGTGCTATCGATTGTTATCGCAGCATTGATCTGTTCTTCAGTGTTTTCAATGTTTTCTCATGATCCTCTTTGCTACTAAAAACTATTTTAGTTTCTTTACAATAATTCATTGCCCAATGGAATAAAGCAAAATGTCAAATTTTGACCCCCTCTAACTCAGAGAGTTCTGGACCGATCTTGTTGCAAAATTGTGTCTGAACTAATCTCCAATAGGACTAACCTTGGTGCAAATTTCATCCCGATCGGAAGACATCGGTTTTAAAAGTTGGATCACTTGACATGAAGAACGCCCCATATATGTACATGTGTATATAAAATTTATGATAATAATTAATTTTATAAGAGCCTAAAGGTATGCTAATCAATTTTAGGCAATTCACAATTCAATACCGAATGAAATTCGATGAAATGTGAATCGGCTAAAATTGATTAGCATACCTTTAGGCTTTTATAAAATTATTTATTATTAATATTTTATTTAATTTAATATATTTTTAACACATATTATACATAAATTTTAAATTGCTCCACTTCTTCTCCATATGGGCTATAACTATGCAAATTTTCACACTCCTCCGTGCCCGCATTATGCTTAAAAAGGGATAAAACAATTTTTCTTCACGTTTTAATATATATCTATACACTAGGGTGACAGCCATTTCATTTTATTGGAATTTCAAGACGTATTATTGTGACACTGGATCTAAAACTTTAGTGCGCAAAATTTGAGCCAAATCGGACAATGCTTTCTGAACGCGAATTGAGTTCAAAGTTCAAATATGCATTTATATGTAAAAATTATCAAAAAAAAAAAAAAAAAAATGATTTTTCACAAAAATTTTGATATTAATAATTGCGTTTCAATTAAATCGATTAATAAACCATAATCTACAGTAAATTATCTTTCTGATAAAATAACAAAATCTATTATCGGTTAAAAAACAGCCAAGTTATATCAAGTTCCCCAGGCAATAAATGCGTCGCAGACCAATTGATTAAGAAAATCGAACTCACATTTTTGAAGACATTGCAATAATTTACAACAACAATATTTTTGCATTCTCCTGGTCCCAAAATGATCTTATGTAAAGAATTTTCCATCTGAAATACCATGTGTTCTTTGAATATTTTTTGTAAATGGATGTCAAACTTGGTTGGAGGGCATTTTTCGTATATTTGTATGGAAACAGGCTGATCTTTTTCGAGTAGTAATTCGTCAATTCGTTATTACCGAAAGTCTTTGTAAATTTTAAGAACGTAATGTCCTCTTATTTGCAATTTTATAGTGTACTAGCTGAACCCGGTGTGCTTCGCTACCCCTCATCGTTATAAAATAAAATAAAATAAAAAAAAAATATTTATACATTAACAAAATATTATTTATTTAATTTAGAATTAATTGTGGCACTAACAACTTTATATAGTCAAGGGCTTAATAGAAGTTATTATGGATTTTAATTTTTCTAAAAAGGGTGTGGTCCCGCCCAGTTTTCTTGTAGTACTATTTCTATTAATTTCAATACGATATATACCAAATATCATCGCCGTAGGTTAAAAAATGGCCGAGATATGACGATTTTAAATTTTGGGTTATATGGGCGGAACCACGCCGTTTTGCCCACTAACAACTTTATATAGTTAAGGACTTAGTATTTCGCAAAAATTTCCTTTTGTGAAAATTTCATGACGATCCTTCCAGTAGTTTAGAAGATATTACGTATTTTATTTTTCTAAAAAGGGGCGTGGTCCCGCCCGCTTTCCTTCTGGTATGTATTTCTATTCATGCCAATACCATATGTACCAAATATGACCGCTGTAGGTCAAAAAATTCTCGAAATATGAGTTTTGGTTTATATGGGCGTGGCACCGCCCCTTTGTCCAATCAAAAATTTATATAGCCCTATTATTCCTTCCAGAGTCACAGTAACACGCTGTGAAAATTTCAGGAAGATCGGTTTAGGGGTTTGGCCTCCTATAAAGCACAAACAAACACACATTAATTTTTATATATATAGATTGAAAGCAGATTAATTAAAATTTAAGGTAAAATGGGGCGAAAAAGGGGGATTTGGTAATACAAAAATGTATGGCTACCTTACCTGTAGATAAAAAGTGTATAAAACTTTAGGTAAATACATATTACAAAAAAAGTATTTTGTATAGCAAACACTGTTAGTGGTATAAGTAAGTATCTGAATTAAAAAAAGGGGGCGGTGAAGTGGGCGTGGTTCATAGTTATATGGCGACGTTAATATTATTAAGAGCAATATACTACCAAATAAAAAAAATCCGTTGGAAGGAACAAATTTGTACATAGAACAAAAAGTTTAAAACTTTCAAACAAAATTTGGCGTGAAGAGGAGCGTGAAAGGGAGCGTGGCATAAGAAATGTTTATTTCTACCTCGCCTGGAGTATAATGTGTATACAATTTGAAGTAAATCTGTTAAAAACTATATGGGAGCAGTTACATAATTTTAAAAAAGTGGCTTAAAAGTGGGCGTGGTCGAAAAAAAAGTACCCTATTAATCATGCCAGAGTCCCAGTTAAATGCTGTGAAAATTTCAGGAAGATCAGTTCAGAGGTTTGGTCTCCTATAAGGTACAAAAAAACAAACAAATAAAGAAACTCACATATCATTTTATATATATAGATAAATTTGTACCATGTGTGTCTTAAATATTTTTTTTAAATCGATCTCAAACTTGCATGAAGTGCATTTTTTCATATATTTGTATGGCAACTGACTGATATTTTTGGAATAGTAGGTTGCCAATAGCACATTATTAGTCTGAATGGCTTAAAAATTTAAATTAGTTATCTAAGAATATAGTCAGTTGCAATTGTTAAAAAAAAACAACATTTTTTTTTAATTTTTGTTTTTTTCATTACTGATGTTTTTCGAGTAGTAGTTCGCCCACCCCACACCTTTCATCCGAGTGCTCAAATATTTTAAGAAAATAATCTGTTGATATGAGGGACTACAATATGTATTAATTTTTACCATGTATTTTTGGAAAATATCTTTTAAAATGATGTCAAACTTCCATGAAGCGAATGTTTTCATACATTTGTATGGAAAGTGGTCGAGCTTTTTCGAGTAGTAGTTCGTCCACCCCACAATTATTTTCGGAAACATTTGAAATTTAAAAGAAATACTCTCCTTACATTTTCAACTCTAAAAAATATAATATTTGTCTAAGTCATTATGAAAAATTTTCTGTAAAATTATCTCAAACATGAAATAAGAGCAAATTTTCACTCATTTGTAAGCGAAGAGTCTGATCTTTTTCGAGTAGTAGTTCGCCCGAGCCACAATTATGGCCAGATTACTTTGATTTTGGTGTACGCAATTTACTCATATTTCCAACTTTAAAAAGCATAAACTTGTACCATGTGTGCCTTAAATATTTTTTGTAAATCGATGTCAAACTTGCATGAAGTGAATTTTTTCATATATTTGTATGGAAAGTGTTCGAGCTATATCGAGTAGTAGTTCGCCAACAGCACAATTATTGTTGGAATACTTTGAAATTTTAAGAAGATTATGACGATATATTTGCAACTGCAAATAGTGAAAATTTTTAGCAAGTCGTGATGGAAAATTTTTTTTTACTTACATCAACCTTGAACAAATTTTCACACATTTGTATAGAAAGTGGCTGATCTTTTACGAGTAGTTGTTCGCCCAGAGCACAATTTTATTTGGAATAACTTAATTTTTTTATATGAGTCATCTGTGAATAAGGCCAATTATGGGCAGTGAAAAATTTTTATACCCTATACCACTATGTGGTTTGGGTATAATGACTTTGTGCTGCTGTTTGTAACAACCAAAAATATTTGACCTAGACCCATCTTTAATTATACCGATCGAATCAGAATCACTTTCTGAGTTGATTTAACAATGTCCGTCCGTCCGTCCGTCCGTCTGTGTGTCCATCTAAACCTTATAATCAAACTGCAGGTCGCAAATATGAATATATTTTGATGAAATTTGGTATATGAGCTTTTATCAGCCATGGGATGAACGCTATTGAAATTGGTGAGAATCGGTCCATGTTCAGACCTAGCCCCCATACAAATTACCCATATGAAATCGACATAAATTGCCATAAGATCCAAATTGTCATATAGATCTTACTCAAATTGGGTTTGTATGCGTTCATTACATCCATTAATGAGTAGTCCAAAAATGATCCCTTTGACCCCACATAGAGCTGCTTCCCGATCTTCACTTAAATCTATTAAAAAACAAAAATATTGCACTGATTCTTCTCAAATTTTGTTTATATATATTTTTACAAAATGCAAGAGACTTTACCAAACATGATCAGGATCGGTCCATTTTTGGACGTAGTCCCTATATAGATATATCATCCGATATTAACTTTTTCATATCTGCAGCCAAAAAAATTAATCAAAATCCCACTCAAATTTGGTTTTTGCTTATTTTCTATGTCCAGTTAGTTGGGCCTAAGAGATAGGGTTTCTAAACGCATGGTATAGGGTATCGTATAGTCGGTCTAGACCGACTATAATTTTCTTACTTGTTTTAGTTTCTGTTTTTTTTTGTCGAATAGTAGTTCCTCCAAGCTTCAATTTTTGGCGGAATGCTTTGAAACTTGAAGGAAGTGTTCTCTTTGTATATACAGCTCTAACGAATTTAATTTTTTATTACGTCGTTGTGGAAAATTTTCTGGAAAATATCATCAAACTTCAAATAAGAGCATATTTTCACAAATTTGTATAGAAAGAGGCCAATATCAGCCAAGTAGTGCTATACCGACGCCACAATTTTGGTAGGAATGGCTTAAAATTTTTTATGAGTAATCTCTGAATATAGTCAATTACAGACAGTGAAAAAATTAAAAAAAAATCTTTTTTATATTTTTACACTTTTTGCAAAATTTCCGATCTTTTCCGAGTAGTTGTTCCCACACGCCAACATTTTTGTCCAAATGCTTTAAAATTTTTAATATATATTCTCCACATATATTCAGATTAAAATACTAACAGCTTTTTCCAAGTGTTCTTGTAAAATTTTTTCTAAATAGGCATCAAACATTTACGAAGATCATATTTTCATACATTTGAGTGGAAAGTAGATGATCTTTTTCGAGTAGTAGTTAGTTTTTATCAGAATGTTTTAATATTTCAGGAGGGTAATCTATCAGTGTAGCTGTCTTCAAAATATATAAAATCATACCATGTATTTTGGGAATTTTTTTTTTTTAAATGAAGTCAAACATCTATGAAATGAATATTTTGATACATTTGTATGGAAAGGCGTCGTTCTTTCTTTTCCGAAAAGGAACTTTTTAAAAAATATACTTTTATAAGAAAAATACCTTTTTAGGAAAACATACTTTTTTTAAAAAAGGTACCTACTTAGTTTATAAAGAAATAGCAGTTTTTGAGCATGTTGCTTGAATTAAGTCATAGTATAACTATTGTATTTCTATAGGCGTATATCTCGTTTATTGTGTATGCAAGCGAAAAATCTGTATATACATATATCGGAGCAGCACCACGGTACAGTATGATATAATGTTCTATGCTCTAAATATCCGTCTTGATATTTTATTTTGAAATAATTTTACTAAATTCTTGAAACGCTTTTACATAGAACGGGTGATTTTTTGGGGTTTTTTGATTGAAGAAGATAAATTTTTGTAGTATTAGTAATACTAATCGAAGTTCGAGCGCACATTCTAGGAAATTTTATTTTTTCATTAAATAAAGACCCTAAAGGTATGCTAATCAATTATAGCCAATTCACAAATCAACACAAAAAACAAATTCATTTTTATTACAAACTTATTAACAAATTTAATAAACACACACATAGCATATTGTATAATTTTATGTATGTGTTGGTAGCAAATTTAAATGAGTAATCTCTGAATATAGTCAATTACAGACAGTGAAAAAATTAAAAAAAAATCTTTTTTATATTTTTACACTTTTTGCAAAATTTCCGATCTTTTCCGAGTAGTTGTTCCCACACGCCAACATTTTTGTCCAAATGCTTTAAAATTTTTAATATATATTCTCCACATATATTCAGATTAAAATACTAACAGCTTTTTCCAAGTGTTCTTGTAAAATTTTTTCTAAATAGGCATCAAACATTTACGAAGATCATATTTTCATACATTTGAGTGGAAAGTAGATGATCTTTTTCGAGTAGTAGTTAGTTTTTATCAGAATGTTTTAATATTTCAGGAGGGTAATCTATCAGTGTAGCTGTCTTCAAAATATATAAAATCATACCATGTATTTTGGGAATTTTTTTTTTTTAGATGAAGTCAAACATCTATGAAATGAATATTTTCATACATTTGTATGGAAAGGCGTCGAGCTTTTTCGAGTAGAAGTTTGTCCACTCCAGTAGGACAGCCCGATAATTTAAGGATGATATTCTTGGTACTTGTATGATTCCAAAAAGTTTACAGTTGTTATACTAAATACTTATATTTATCGTTGTACATGGTTTCAAACATGAAAAATGTTAATTTCGAGTAGCTCGAGTACTCGAGCTTGACCGTAGGCTGTGATCAAAACTATAAAATTCAAAAATAATTTTTATTTCAAAATTATGAAATTCAAATCGTTTTCTGAAAGACTAGTTCATTAGGATCGAAATTGTATGCTTGAATAAGTTTTCCGACATAACTTCTATATGATGTTTTTGTTAAAAGATTTCAAAATAACTGTTATTTTCCCTGGTTAGCAGCCTTAAACACTTTTAAAGGTGTGCCATGAACTTCATCAAATTCGATTTTGATTTAATTCGGTTTTTTGGCTTTCAAATAAAGCATTTAAGCTCTGCACAAAATGGTTTTTCCGTTATTTGAAAATAACAAAAGTTGTTTGCTTTAATCGATTGTAAAGATGAAATCATGCGATCAATACAGTCACTCACAGCTTATTTGATGCAGGTAAGTTTTTTCAAAAACCGTTATATATTTAAAAATATTGTTCTAAAAATACAAAAACAAAAGAATATGGTTTAGTTGTGTTGTAATTTTATTTAACAAAAAAACAAAAACAAAAATGTGCTTTGTGCTCTCAAGAAACTAAAAAATGCAAAATAAGGTACAAAATTCATGTCACAGCTTAAATGATGCAGTTAGTTTTATCGTTATCCTTGTTGTTGTTTTCAGCTTAAGATTTTAAAATTATTATCTGCAATCATTCCTAATTGTGTTATTGACTGATACGCATTAAAAAAAATAAAAATAAGTGAATTTTTTCAACCATGGCACCGCGTACATTCATTGAAATGCGTGAGTTAGTATCAAAGCACTATAAGAATGGGCACACTCCACGGAAAATTACTGAAAAGGTTAATTTAAGCTCTTCAACAGTTCAGCATATAAAACGCTATTTACATAGGTGAAAATCGTGTTGAAAACAAGAGTAGACAAGCTCCAAATAAAATTTTTACTGAAAGTGATTCTAAGTGGTTAGTGCAACAAATTCGTAAAAATCCAGCAACAAGCGCTCCGAAGCTGACTTATGGCCGAAAAATATTTGGGAAAGACATGTCATCTTGAAACAATTCACAGAATATTGAGGGACGCTGATTTTAATTTCCGAATTCCTCGAAACAAACCATTTATAAATGAAAACAATAGAGTAAAATGGCTGCAGTTTGCGCGTGACCATTTAAATAAGAGTCCAGCATTTTGGAGAACTGTAATTTTTGTTGATGAAGTGAAAGTTAATATATCTGGACCAGATGGAAGACCCTACATTTGGCGCAAAGTTAATACTGAGCTGAAACCTCACAATTTACGTGACACTGTGAAACACGGTGGTGGAAATGCTATGGTTTGGGGATGCATGTCTTCAAATGGAGTAGGTAACTTGGCCTTTATCGAAGGAATATGGATAAAAACATGTATTTGAAGCTTCTCCAAGAAAATCTAATTCAAAGAGCGACGAAATTGCAAATTGAGGACGCCTTTCGCTTCTACCAAGATAATGACACTAAGCACAAATCACTATTAGTACAGACTTGGTTGATATGGAAATGCCCGCATACAGTTCAAACTCCAGCACAATCACTTGACTTAAATGTGATTGAAAATTTGTGGTCAATACTGAAGACAAATATTCGAAAATACGATATCCATAACAAATCTAACTTAAAAAAAAGTGTTGAAAAAAGAGTGGGATAAAATAGATCCAGATTATAACAAAAAGCTAGTGGACTTTATGCCGAAAAGGCTTCAAGCGGTTATAGATAATAAAGGATATCCTACTAAATACTAAGCAATCGAAAAAAATTTTAAAATTACAGTAAATCCTTTTTTATTTAATGTTTTCTAAAATTGCATCATTTAAGCTGTGACCTGAATTTTGTACCTTATTTTGTATTTTTAGTTTCTAGAGAACTTAAAGCAAATATTTTTTTTTGTTTTTTTTGGTAAATTGAAATAACGCATAATTATTAACTAAACCACATATGTCGTTTTTATATTTTCAGAACAAAATTTTTAAATATATATTTTTAAACATATAAAATTTATCTGCATCAAATAAGCTGTGAGCGACTGTATGGCTGAAAATTTGAAAGCAGTCTGACAGATGTTACATATCAGAAATAAATCTTGTTAAAAAATTACTGAGCTATTTTTTAGATTTTGAATGAACTCTGCAGTTTGTCCTCTAGTTCCTAAACTTCTTTACAAACGATCTACTTGTAGTTTAAATGATGACTGATGATGAATAAATCTCAACTGAAATTTATTCGTGTTGCATTTAACAGAACTCGTTTATGAATAGAGTTGTTTAACTGGTTGTTAAAGATGTACTTTTGAACAGATAACAAAGCTGGGCAGAAACATGACTATGAATCGTGCATTTTTTGCTTTCTATTTTGTGAAAAGAACATATTGTAGGTACAGAATTTGTTTTAAGAATTTATTGTTTGATACATTTAAATTGTTTTCTTTCCATAAAGAAAAGAAAACTTTAATAAAAAAATTTCCATATGTACGAATGATTGAGTGGGAATGTGTTTAAAAATCAAACTTCTAGTACACAAACTACATATCTACATAAGTATGTATGTATGTATATACAACAATGTATTGGAAAATATTCCACACAATACAAAATTCGTTTTCTATTGAACAGTGTAGTTTTACTGTCATAGCATAGTTGACCTGATTTTTTTTTCTTTCTTTCTCACTGCTGCATCTTTATTTTGTTGTTTTTTGTTTTTGTGTTATTCCCATTCATTGAATATTGTTGGTGTTGAATTTCAGTGTCTGATGTTTGTGAATATTGTACCACCATCTGTTGTGGCATTGAGTTTGTTCGATATTTGCAATTTTTTTTTTTTTTTTTTTTACAATCCACCGTCATGGTTAGTTTTCGTTACACAATAAGTTTGTGGCAGTCTGAAATATGTGTATAGAAATATCCTCTGGTCTGATTATAGGTCATTTAAAATATTTTGTTTTTCAGTAGTTAATTGTAAGGGGCCTTAGCCGCCAATTGAAAAGCGATGAAAATGCTTTATTGGAAATGATTTCTTGAAAACAGAAACTTTAATTTCTTATGAAAATTTAATTTTGTAAGAAAATTTGCTTTTATGAAAAATTGGGGTTTTAAGAAAATCGTCTTCAAGAAAAGGGTATTTTCTAATTGTTAAGAAATTGTTCTTTCTTTTCCGAAAAGGAACTTTTTTAAAAATATACTTTTATAAGAAAAATACCTTTTTAGGAAAACATACTTTATTTAAAAAAGGTGCCTATTTAGTTTATAAAGAAATAGAAGTTTTTGAGCATGTTGTTTGAATTAAGTCATAGTATAACTGTTGTATTTCTATAGGAGTATATCTCGTTTATTGTGTATGCAAGCGAAAAATCTACATATATATATATTAGGGTGGGTCAAATTTTTTCTTCAAAAGGCGTATAGCAAAAATGTAATCTACGTAAAATTCTAAGAAAATTACGCTAAGAAACTAGGGGTCTAAAATCAAAACCTAGCTCCCGCCCAGAGACATGAAGAAAATTCACTTGAGAATTAAATTTTTTTTTTTTTTTAGATCTCATAATAAAATTTCATTATTATAATAAAACAATTTTTTTTTTATTATTATCAATTCTAAAAAACACAACTTTTTTAAAATTTTCTTAATATGTATAGCTGGTCTTATTTGTGAAAGCATTGACAAATTTCAGTTTTTTAAGTCTTTTTTACAGTCCATTCGGAGTATTTGGGTTCGACTTTCTAAAGTCACTGCCATAACATCGTCACGATTTTTTGCAATTACTCGGCGTGAGACATGCGTTAGCAACTGCACACATCGCTCGGTTCCCTGGATGTGCGACGGAATTCCTGGATCTGGCAGTGGTACATCATCAGATTTAATATACTCTAACAGGTGCTCGTGTGGGATGCTTGCAGTAAATGGAGGCTCAGATAATATGTTGTCATCATCTAAGTCGACTAAATCCATATAGTCTGTGCAATTAAAATTAATGGAATGCTTTTTATAAGCCCTGAGTTTAGTTGAGTCATACAATTGTTCACGGCAATACAAAATTTTGTTAATGGCTCTTGCACGAACAGGTTTCCTTTCGTCGAAAAGCATCGTTAACAATATATTTTCCGGATGGGCGAAAAATGCATTGTTTTGTATCGTTTTGTTTACAATTTCTCGAAGATTTTGCGGTAAAAATTGCGTTGACTTAATAAATTTATATAAAAGCGCGCTGCCATGTACTACTGAATTATAAAATTTTACATTAAAATACATCGGTACATAAACTTTCATAATAAAGTTAGCCAATATTTTTAAATTTGTTGAAGGCAAACTAGTTGCAACATATAGGCGCAAGAGTCTGCTGGCTTTTGTTAACCAGCGAGAATGAACAATTTGTCCCGGTTTCATGCTGGCTATATCTTCTGGACACGAACCTTCCGATACAGCTTTGGCTATTCGAAAGAGATATAGAACGTCAGTAGAAAGTTTTTTTTCATCTTTAGCGTCCAAAGGTGGAGGCATATTTCCCAATAAAATCGGTTCAAAATCAGGTAAAGCCTATAACGAAATGTTTGTTTTACTTTTAAGGGACTTACATTAAGCGTTGATAAAATAAATGCATGCTTACCGGAAGTTGTTCGCAGGTCTGAATTAATTTCGTCAAAGCCCCACTTGCAGTACGTGGTCCACTTGTAGTAGATTTTTCTAAAGCATTGAACAAATGGCGAAGCGGGAGCTCGTTGAAATGCAACAAACAAACAAACCAATGTAATGGTTTATTCAACAAAACTTCAAACTTTCGTAGAATTCCATTTTCAGTTCCAGTATTGGTGGGTTCCCCATCGCAGCAAACTGCTATCAAGCTGGTAAGCGATATTTTTTTTTCCTTGAAGAAATCACATAATTGCAGCTGTTTTGTATTGGAGTCCTCAGCGTCAACTTTTATGTGACCTAACAACTTGCTTCCCGGCTCTTTAACAATCACTATATGAGACTCCTTTTCCACTCTCGGATGGTATTTTCCACTAATTTCTTCCCGTGTCAGTGCATCATTTTTTCTGCCATCAAAAGAAAAAGCTAATAAGGCTGAATCATTGTTGTGCATGCGACGAACAGACTCCCTGCTTTTCATTTTTTCACGACCTACTTTGGATTTATCCATAATAATTGGTTCCCCATTTTCATCTGTAAAGCCAATGTCTTTAAATAAAGCTGTAGCTAAACACGAGGCAACTCTGTCCGAAATGCCGAATCTATCACACATCATAGCAAAATTAATTGTGTCGTATCTTTTAGTGTAAGGTCCCCTTCCGCGCATTATCGGCTCCCTTGCAGCTGGTATTGCAAATTCGATTTCAGAAGCGACGTCCATTTGTGAAGAGTCGAACCTATACGAAGGATCTAAGCTAGCTGGGAGTTCGCTGGACAGTTCGTCTACTATATTTAACACGCATTCAGGAATTGTATTATTTCTGGTGGTGTGTTGGTCAATCATGAATGCTTTGAGAGGATCAGGAATTAATCCACAGGAGCATGGCATTGTTTTTTTGCAACTGCATTTACCGATATAAAATACATCATTCAACGATGTCTCAAATACTGAAAATGTATTACCTCTTGATATGTTTTTTACCTCTTTATGGTATTTGTTGAGAAATGTATTTAGTTTTTTTAAAATGCTTTTTCTATTTATTAGTGCAATATTAATTTTTTCCCAAATTTCAATTATTTTGTTTGCAATTATCGAAGAAAATCTGGCATACGATTGTTGTTTTTTTGATTTTTCTTTTTCGCGCTCACTTAATAAAAAATAATACTTTAGAACATCACGATAACTTGGCAAATTTAATTCACTAAATTCACTTGGCATGCCAATGATACTAGCGTTCTGATTAGTCAGAAAACTTGATCCGGAAGAGTCAATTGACATTGCTGATGATTCCATAATTTAAGGTGAAAATTTTTTTTTAAAAGAGAAATTAACACACGCTTACTTTTTGAAAGTTAACTATCAAGTGCATAAATCAATCAAAACAAATGTTTAACACCACGTTTTTATAAAATGCATTAACGGTAAATTTCTACAATGACTAGAACTATTAATAATATTGGATTCTAATTACTCTTTGTTGATAACTTCAAAAGCACATTACTAAATTATACTTTTTAAAAGGGAAGAGCGGAGCTTAACAAAATCATTCTCTTTTTAAAGCTACGTAATTTGTATAAAAAATTAAACATAATATCGATGCAAGACCAATATGCCATATTTCTTGAACCATACTTAGTGGGAACATAATAATTTATTTGTAATCAAATAAATTTTCATGTCTCTCGGCGGGAGCTAGGTTTTCATTTTAGACCCATACTTTCTTTGGGTAATTTTCTTAGAATTTTGTGTAGATTTCGATTTTGCTATACGCTTGTCACGTTTTTTCTCACCCGAACAAATTGACCCACCCTAATATATATATATATCGGAGTAGCACCATGGTGCAGTATGAGATAATGTTCTATGCTCTAAATATCCGTCTTGATATTTTATTTTGAAATAATTTTGCTAAATTCTTGAAACGCTTTTGCATAGAAAGGGTGATTTTTTAGGTTTTTTTGATTGAAGAAGATAAATTTTTGTAGTATTAGTAATACTAATCGAAATTCGAGCGCACATTCTAGGAAATTTTATTTTTTCATTAAATAAAGACCCTAAAGGTATGCTAATCAATTATAGCCAATTCACAAATCAACACAAAAAACAAATTCATTTTTATTACAAACTTATTAACAAATTTAATAAACACACACATAGCATATTGTATAATTTTATGTTTGTGTTAGTAGCAAATTTAAATGCAATTTACTCAAAATAAAGGAAAAAATTTAAAAATCTGTAAATATACAAAACGGCTAAAAAGAAATACCTTTCAAATAATATACGTTTGGTCAAAATCGGGATAAAACGGTAGAACAAAACATCGGTCACAAGAAATCGCCTAGCCTATTAATATTATAGATATCGGTATAAAGGGTGGTTTTATAGAGAGAGGAGTTTTAATGTATAGTTAAGTAGGTATTTTAGTCTTCTTACATCTAGAGGTGGGCCTGGGGATAAAATTTGCCTACTACTAGCTGGGCTGGAGAGTCCAATGGAGAGTCTTAGGCCAGTTTTTTGGATTGGTTCCGAAATACTCAAGTTTGTTTTGTTAGCAGACAAATATATAATCGATGCATAATCTGTAGTTGGAAGTACAACAGAACATTCAATTTTACGAAGAGTTTTTGGGTCAGAACCAAATTGAGAGCATCTAAGCATGTGAATGGTGTTTAGTTTGGAGTTAGCCTTTGCTTTTATGTTGTGTATGTGGGTCTTGTATATTAATTTTTTATTCTTTTTACCTTTTCACTGATGATTCTGTAAAGAACGAGAAATCCGGGGTCGAATCGTTTTGCATTCGTTATCGAAATTTTTCGATCGAAATTGTTATAATTATAAAATTATTATTAAATATTATAAAATACTAAGAGTAATTGTACTCTGTTACAGCTAACGAGTTATGGTCCATAGCTAATAGTAAAAGTGAAACGAGCTCTGACGATTTTCGATTGATTTTACTTGATAACGAATGCAACGATTCGCCCCCCAGGCTTCACAGTTTTTGTTGAGAATCTTGTCATAACGAAACGCAGAGCCCAGCACTCGAAATTCGAGTGCAAATTCTAGGAAATTTTCTTTTTTAATAAATTTTTTTCTTTCAATCTTTTTTTTATCTATACATACATCCAATAAAATAAAAAAAAATCATTAAGTTGTGAATTTTTAAATAAAATTGTTTAAATTTCGTTATAAATATTTGTTGAACACACAGAAGATCTATAAATGGATTTGTTAATAAATAATTTCATAAGAGCCTAAAGGTATGCTAATCAATTTAAGCCAATTCAACGTTGTATAGTAGTATTGTAAAGTTTTTTACTGGAATCTCAAATATGTGTTTTACGTATGTGTTAGTAGCAACTTAAAAAAATGTACTATATGGTGCACATCTGTGATGAAATACCTTTCAAATTGTATATTTTTTTTTTTTTTTTCAAAATCGGTTGGTAATGAGAGTGTAGAACATGTAAAAAAGAAAATTACCTGGCCTATTAATATTATAGATATGGAAGCGAAGAAGCAGATGCTCCTGCTAAAATTTCTTTAGAAGATATAGTTTCTGTGAATGGTAAATATCAATACTCAGACAATAAGCAGTGGATTTGTAAATATATATCTGGTCTATGGAATATTTCGAATAATAATGAAACTAAATTATATATTTGAAAAAATTTCCATTTAAAAAATACCAATTTAAAACTCGTTTTTATTAAAAATATTTTATTAAACTAAACAGATTAAAAATTGGTCACTGTTTATTTTCCCATCGATATCTTCCCATCGGCCAAACATTGGACGTTTGTCATATTTTTAACGAGTGCAGAATATATCGTGATAAAATAAAGAACATTAATTTGAAAATGTAAAGAATGTAAAGAAAATGTAACTGATTTAATTTTTAATAAATAATAAAAAAAAAAATACAAAAAACAAATAAATAAAATTGAAGATTTTAAGAAAACGTATATTTTAAGAAAAGATTTTTTTAAGAAAGCGTACTTTAAAAAAATTCACTTTTTGAAGAAATGCCATTTCTTTTTAAAAAAAAGTACTTTTTTAAGAACAGGAACATTTTTTAAGAAAATGTACTCTTTAAGAAACATATTTTTTTAAGAGACAATATATTTTTGTAAGAAGACATACTTAAAAAAAAATTTAAAAGAAAATATTCATTATTAAGAAAGAAAATTTTTTAAAGAAAAGGTTATTTTTAAGAAAAGGAACTTTTAGATAGAAAAAGGTACTTTAAAAATTACTTTTTTAAGAAAGTAGTTGTAGTGTACTAAAAAATAGTTTTAAAAAAAGATCTCTTTTAAGAAAAACTTAAGAAAATAACTTTTTTAAGGAAAGGTACTTTTTTAAGAAAAAGTACACTCTATCTGCAAGATTTGAATTGGACTTAAGAGTGAAAATTTTACGAAATTCAATATTAATCATATAGCGTAACATATCAGAGAGAGTTAGTTAGAAAGAGATAAGCTTATGCTAGCTTATTTTTAT
Organism: Cordilura impudica; assembly: GCA_963682025.1. NCBI lineage: Eukaryota > Metazoa > Arthropoda > Insecta > Diptera > Scathophagidae > Cordilura > Cordilura impudica. The sequence goes on along the minus strand of OY821521.1, from coordinate 152,130,026 downwards.
TATACCCTATACCACTATGTGGTTTGGGTATAATGACTTTGTGCTGCTGTTTGTAACTACCAAAAATATTTGACCTAGAACCATCTTTAATTATACCGATCGAATCTGAATCACTATCTGATTCGATTTAACGATGTCCGTCCGTCCGTCCGTCCGTCTGTGTGTCCATGTAAAGCTTGTAATCAAACTGCAGGTCGCAAGTATGAATATATTTTGATGAAATTTGGTATATAAGCTTTTATCGGCCATAGGATGAACGCTATTGAAATTGGTCGGAATCGGTCCGTGTTCAGATCTAGCCCCCATACATATGACCCCTATGAAATCAACATAAATTGCCATAAGATCCAAATTATCATATAAATCTTAGTCAAATTGGGTTTGTATGTGTTTATTACATCCATTAATCAGTAGTCCAAAAATGGTCCCTATGGGACAACTCTTAGTCATAGGCCCCATATAGAGCTGCTTCCCGATCTTCACTTAAATCTATCAAAAAACAAAAATATTGCACTGATTCTTCTCAAATTTTGTTTGTATATATTTTTGCAAAATACAAGAGACCTTACCAAGCATGGTCAGGATCGGTCCATTTTTGGGCCTAGTCCCCATATAGATATAGCATCCGATATGAACTTTTTCATATCTGCAGACAAAAAAATTAATAAAAATCCCACTCAAATTTGGTTTATGCTTATTTTTTATGTCCAGTTAGTTGGGCCTATGGGGTAGGGTCTCAAACGCATGGTATGGGGTATCATATAGTCGGTCTAGACCGACTATAATTTTCTTACTTGTTTTTTATTGTATTTTTTATTAACATTTTGATAATATGACGAAATTTCTTAAAATCTATATAAAGCAAATAGTGAAATTATATTATTTTTAAAGTTTAAATTTTATAATTTTTTTGCAAAATTTTAAAATCACCAATTCAAAGATTCACGCCTCTGGTACTCGAACTGGTCAATAAAATTTTAATAGAAAAATTGGGTTGACATCTAAAAAATGGAAAACAAAAATTAGTATTTTTATGAATTGCATTGAATAGAAAATTGTTTTAACCCAATAGAACTCAAATGAAGGCATTCATTTTATGAGTTTAATGAAAAATTAAAAAAATTGTTTAAATAATGATTGAGTTTGAAATTGTTCAGGCTCAAGATCAAATGTTTTTACTTTAAATAATATTTGTTTGAAAGTTGTTTTATATTTTAGTTTGTTATATTGGAGGTGGCTTACATAGTATAACTCTTTGGTTGAATTCTCATTTAGTTGTTTTCAGCAAATGTATATGAATTTAACTTTTTACCAAGCTGCTGTTGGTTACTGATGAGGGTTGGTGACTCTTCCCGAAACAGCTGTATAATCTGTCATGCAGAATATATATCAATTTTTGAAACAAATGTGCTAATGTTTTTGCTTTACTTAAAGTAAAAACATTTGATCTTGAGCCTGAACAATTTCAGACGCAATCATTAAATTAATAAAGATCGAAAATAAGATTTTTTATTTTTATAGAAAATAATAAAACTGTTTAAATATTTCTAATGAAAACCATCACCACTTAATCCACTTATTCTGTAACTTCTTTTCTTTATCAGTTTCTTGTATATTACTTAATTTAAGTGTGCCCCTTACCAACTTAACATTTGGAGCGGCATGATTGCCGAGGTTTCCAAAATAACTGATTTATTCGACTTTTCGTTAACTTCCATTAAAATTAAAAAAATTTTAACTTTCTAATTTCATTTGTTATATTCTTAACTTTAGTAATTTTTCTTGTTTTGTAAATTTTATTAGTTATATTCTCAATTTTAAATTGAGGTTTTAATTTGAGGTTGCTGTTAATATTTTTATAAAGTTAAAAAGTAATTTTTGTAATATTAATAAACATATTTGTTAAATTAGAGATTTCAAAATAGCAGCTCAATAATTGCAACAATTAAATTTGTAACTTAATATAGTTTTAAGGAATCAAAATATTAGTTTTGGAAAAAAATTAGAATGATATTTTATTTTAATAAATAACAAGTTTTTCGGTTCCTTAATATTAGAAACTTGTTTTCAAATCCGCAGCATATGAAAGCATCATAAGTTGATTCAGGATGCCTGGCGTCAACATATGTGTCTTATACGCATTTGGTAATCACACATCTAGAAAAAGTCATCATTATGATAAAAATTACAACATATTAGATATTCACCCCTGTCTTCAAATCACTATCACAAAAAAAAAAATCGTAAATGAAAAAATTCTTAAATTTACGAGTTTTATGCTGTTCTATGATTTCAATACGAATATTTTTTCTTGTTTTAATTCACATAGAAAAGGCTTTGTGAAATCAAAACATAAGAGATTAAAAAAAAAAACAATTGATATTTAAACTTTAACATGTTTTTTTATTGATTCTTGTCATTATTTTAAAAAATTAGACATTGGTTTTATGAAAACAAAAAAAAAAAAAAAAAAAACGATTATAAAAAAAACGTCTACATTTTCCGCTGATTTAAAAAAAAACTCGTAATCACTGGTCGATGTTAATAAAACACACTTTTAGAGATGATGTTGTTTAATAACTATAATAAAAACTTTTTATTTGCACAATATATTTTTCATTATAATTTTTTCAATTATAACATAGATTCTTTATGCACTAATTATTACAAATAAAGGAATTTAAAATAATATTTCGCTCAAATCACATATTTTTATTTTTTTTTTTTTTTGCATATTACTGCCACAACTTTGTTTAGATAACATATGTTTTTGAAGCTAAACCATATGGGTATGTCCCGAAAAAGGCCAACCAACAGTGAGAAATTCAGACTGCGCAGAATAAATGTTTATTATATAATAAACAAGCTTAAATATATATATTTTATTAATATAAAGGCATTTTAATTTTTTTTTCCATTTTGAGCCAAAATATACAACTGCAAACAAAATTAAAATCTTAGTTTTTTGACGAACTATAGCAACTTTTTTTCTTTATGTCTTTAGCTTATTTAAAGTAATATTATATTGTTGTTGTAATATAAAAATTTTCTACTGACAAACGAATAACGAAAGTTTTTTTTAGTTTGTTTCTTCCTAAATCTAATTGTCGCGTCCGTATACCAAAAACATTATTCATTGATATCATTGATGGACAAGTTTTCGAAATTCAATTACCTTTAAGATTTTAAGGAAGATCATCACTTTACTCAAGAAAATTTAATAATTGGCTCCCGTAAATTCGGTTTAAAAAATTTATTGGTGTTTAAAATTTATCGCGTCCGTAACCGTAAGATCTGAATATTCCATAAAGTCATATAAATAGGACTAAAATTAATATTTTATAGATGCCAGAAACATCAAAGAAGCAAAATAAGTACAGGTAGAAGATGAAAGAAGATGACGAAAAATGGCAGCATTACAAGAAGAAAGAAGCTGAAAGAAAGCGTGAGTATCGAAGAAGATTATCGCAAAAACTAAGAAGTGATGGCACTAACTTGAAAAAGAAGAAAGAAAAGGACCGTGTTCGACAGCAAGTGTTGCGTCAAAAAAAGAAGGATAACACTGAGCCAGTTGATAGTGTGAAGTGCAAAGCTTACAACTGTAACGAAACGATCGGAAATGCAATGAAAAGAGTTGAAGCAGCACTACCAAAAGACTTGAATAAAAAATAGCCATTCTCAAATCTTTATGCAAAAAGTACATTACCCTAACAGAAACGATTGATGAGAACACCACAAAGTTACCAGCAAGCCAGAGGCTTGAACAGTTAATTGAAAAATTTTATTTGGAAGATGTAATTAGCGTGCAAGCTCCTGGGAGAAAGGATACATTGTTAATTGATGGGAAAGTAGTTGCAAAACGTTTTATGCTTATGACCTTAAAAGAGACATATCAACTTTTCAAAGGTAAATATACCGCGGAAAACGTCAGCAGGACTTTATTTTTTGGCTCTAGGCCTATTTATGTTCAGCTAATTAATCATTTGCTACACAATATGTGTGTATGTAAGTACCATGCTACTTTCACTTTTTTGCTAGAGAGCTGTGCAAAATTTATAGCGTTGATTCCGGCCAAACCAGATTTATTTCTTACATCCGTTTGCTGCGATGTGATGAATGAAAAGTGCATGGTTAATGAATGTGAGAAATGTGTAAGCGATATTAAACACGATCAAATTCCAATAGAGTTTCTCAGCAAAATTAATACGGAAATAAAATGGAAACAATGGAAAAAAGTAGACAATCGCGTAACTTTGAACTACACCACTGCTCCATTAATCGACTTAATTAATGATCTAAAATGCATTGTTTTGTTAAACGTTCCCAACAAAATTATTTTGAAAATAAAAGAAAAAGTATAACAGCCAATGGACTAGTAATGCACGTTGATTTTGCTGAGAATTATCGCCTAACCTGCCAAAACGAAATTCAAGATACCCATTTTAGTTACAACCAAGTAACAGTGTTTACGTGCGTAGCTTGGATTTTTGGTGAAACTAAGTCGTTTGCTATTATCAGTGATTAGTTGACCCACAATAAATTCGATGTTTATTGCTTTACATCCAAAATCGTCAACATATTACAAAACCAACACAAACAAATTACAAACATTTATATTTTCTCAGATGGGAGCGGTGCCCAATTCAAAAATAAATTTTTTCTTTCTAACATTTTTAGACTTGCAGCAGAATTTAATTGTGAAATACTAGAGTGAAACTTTTTCGCAACTTCACATGGTAAGGGCGCTGCAGACGGAGTAGGTGCGGTGCCGTAGTAAAGCGAAAAGTCTGGCAAATTGTTAAAGCAAGAAATATTTTTCTCAAAGATGCTTTATCCTTTTATGAGTGTGCTGAAAATAACATTGATGGAGTCCAACTGTTATATATCTCTGGCGAGCAAATTTAGAGTTTTTGTCATAATTTATCTGAGCTATGGCAGAATATTCCATGTATTAAAGGAGCATTGCTTTTCTTATTTCGATAGTTAATTTACTGAAGCCGCTCGAACGGCTTATTCGTTAAAGAAAAAAATTAAAATAGACAACATTGAGAACTTGTAACTTTACTTTTTTGAATTATTATTATGTAACTTGAAGTTAATTTAATTTAATTTTATTTAATTTAATTTTATTTAATTTAATTTAATTCAATTTAATTTAGTTAAATTCAATTTATTTTACTTTAATTTAATTTAATTTAATTTAATTTAATTTTTAATTTTATAATATAATATTTAGTTAATATTGTTCAGTTTTATGTTCATTAAAAAATTAAGTGAATGTACATCATTATTGTGTTTTATTTTATGACCCCTATGAGATGGACTTAAATTGCCATAATATCCAAATTATTATATAGATCTCGGTCAAATTGGGATGGTGTATGTTTATTACATCCGTTTATCAGTAGTCCAAAAATATACCTCGTAGGCTCAATCATAGCCTCCCATATAAAGCTGATTCCCGATATTAACTTAAATCTATCAAAAAACAAAAATATTGGACAGATTTTTCTCAAATTTTGTTTGCGTATGTTTTTGCAAAAAATAAGTAACCTTATCAAATATGGTCAGGATTGGTCCATTTTTCGACCTAGAAATTAAAGTGAATGAACATAATTACTGTATTTTTTTTTCCTATAGGAAAAAGAGAGATAATTCTCATATTTCATAAGTCTACGAACAAAAGTTGTCCTTTGACCTTCAGTTACATGTGTATATCTGTGGTTTTCGAGAATAACCGCGTATGTCATAAAATTAAAATGTTCACGGGAGCCAAAAAACTTTATATTTGAAATTATGGGCTCGATATAAAGATTTTAGAGCTTTTTATTTAACAGCCCTGTAGATGTGGGCTAAATACTTTATATAAAATTTTGAGTCAAAAATCATCAGAGGAATAGATCCTATAGAAGGACGAAAAAAAAAAAACAATATGTAAATTACACTTAAAGTGTGTGCAGATAAAACAACTTATGTTGACAAACGTCGTTTTCTATACGTAAGTTTTTTTGTAGACATAAGATGTTGTGGCTTGAAAAATGGATTTTTTTGTTCTTCAACAAAAAGCTAACGGGACTTAGGATGAGAATATAACAACGTATCAAGTTTAATAGTGACAAAAAATAACAGAAATAAACACACAAGTTTTTATAAGTGGTTATAACCTGAAAACTAATCCAAAATTATTTTGCATTTTTTTTCATTAATAACAACGTATGTCGCTATGTTTCTGAGTAAATAATTTGTCAGCGATCAAACGTAGGTTGACATACGTCGTTAGTGCTGCAAATTAATTTAATAAACATTTAAGTTACGTCGTTATTTAAAGAAAAAACTCAGAAATGGTCTATATTAAAAAAAAAAAAATTGAACACAGGTAAAGAGCGTTAAAAATTAATATATTTGGCATCGCTAACTCAAAACTGACAAAAATGGACATTCGCGGTTATTCCAGAAAACCACAGATATAAGGAAACAAAGTTTTCAAATATCGCTGAACTTTGTATATTTCTAAAGGCTCTTCAAAAGAATTTCTGTTTTTTGACGAGTCCGTTTCATTTTATAGTTGCTTATAATATTGTACTAAATTGAATTAAATACTTTCCACATATTTCTAAAATTTAGCACTCATTCAGCTCTTTGAAACCCTAAAAACATATATCGACTCTGTGCACTACTTTCTTGCTTTTGGCGTATGATTTCGAAAAATACTTCGAAAATTTAAAATTTGTGTTTTCAAGAAACCCAAGATTTCATGTTATTTTAAATTCATTCTTATTCACACAACAATGTTTCAAGAACAGGGCTGATATATTACTTACCAGCAAAACGTTCAAGCTAAAGTAACCCTTCCTATTCATATATAAATGACGAACGTGTTCCTTGGCTCCCATGATACTGTCCTTGTATATTCTGTCTGCTAGATAAATCACTGGGTTTTTTGCCAGTCAAAAATAAACTTTGCAACTAACAAAAACTTTATAAAATATTGTTAATTAATTTTTTTTAATTCACTTTTTTCTTTCTGGTTTGTATAAAATTGTTTAATTGTTTATGCGCTCAGGGGGGTAAAAATCTATTTCACAATACAATCACAAAAACAGCGTAAGGGAAAAATCGGTGTGAAGTATATGTAAGTGTATTGATGCAAAGATTATGATTTAAATTTATTTGGCTGATTCAACAACCAACAGAAATCGCCATGAATGTATAGCAAACAACTGCAACCATCAAGTATAACAACCATAGCAGTTGCTTGCTATACATAGATGGCGCTTACTGTTTGATTTTAATTGATGTGTAAATAGATGTTTACACATCTCCCCTGTGATCGGACTCATATAGTTTTTTTTTTAGTTGCTAAACTGTCAAAATAGCATTATCGATAACTTTTTGGCAACTGAAGAAAGTTGCCTTACATAATACCAATTTAAATGTCAGTTGCGTTGCCTTTTGACAATGCAACTAAAGTTCGGTTGCCATCCATAATCGACCCATTAATCTTATGCGAAAAAGTTGCAGTTTAATATCGCCACAGACCCGACAGTCTCTGTAAGATGCCTCCCTACTACTAATAATGGGTATTGAGATATTATAAATTGGATCAGTACATTCTGAGACAACTACTTATTAATTTCTGAATAAAGAAAAATGTAGAACACAAAAACATCCTACTTGTTTTATAAGATTTTTTTTTTAATTCGTAAAATAATTCCTTAATTTAAGTAAAGTATTACACAATTTTTACCTAATAAATCACTCTATTCGAGTTATAAAATAAGCCATTGCAAAACTTAACGTTAGCTTACCACAATGATATCTTCTTCGTAGTTTTATTCAATTACAAGGAATTGAATTGAAAAGCATAATATTTAATGTTCATACATATTTATCCGAATTGATAAGAAAATTCATTACAAACATGATTAAATATGCAGTCATACAAAATAAAATACTAAATTCGTGATTGTTCTTCAATTAAATAATTTCTTTCCCCCCATTTTCTTTGTATAATTTTCTTAAGAATTATTTATACTGCAGAGTGAAGTTAATGATTCATTGAATTTTATATCATGAATTTAACACGTTTATTTTTAAATTTGTTACACAAAGCAGTTCAATTTAATGGCAATTTGTTGTTTAAACATGAATCAGTCAATGAACTGTACGAGTTTTGTAAGTATACATTGTATTGAAATCGTTATTATTAAATAATGTTATAACAAGGAAGCTTTTGTAAATTTAAATTAAGAAATTCATTAACTTCTTACGTTAAATGCTAAAGAGATTAAGTTTGTGTTTGTTTTTTGTGTAATTTTTATACCCTATAGCACTCTGTGGTCGAAATATAATGTGTTTGTGTTTGATGTTTGTAACTTCCCAAAATTTTCTTTTATTATACCGATCGACACAGAATCATTTTTTTTTATAATAACCAGCACTCAGGGGATGCCCCCAACAAATGCAGTGCATTGTGTTGATTTCACGAAAATAGGTTATGGGAAGGAGGAAAGAGGGAGTAGTATTTGTGAATATTTGACTTAAAGTTTATTATATTATAACTGTCAGGAAAGACCTCTGCGGGGAGTTTATTCCACATACGGCTAGTTCGACTGATAAACGAATTCTCTCTGTAATGAGTTGTGCGGTCAACTGGACAATAGACTACAAACGGATGTGTTATACTGGAGAAGCGGGTAGAGCGAACCGAAACTCGGGCACTTGGAATAAGTTCGCTAATCTCAGAAGAACATTTCCTATGGTAATATCTATAGAACAGTGTTACACAACCCACATTCCGACGATGTCCCATTGAGTCAATAGAGTTGGATACGCTACTGTCATTGATGAGCGCCAACGACCTCCTTTGCACACGGTCCAGTAGCTCCAAAATAAACTTTGAAGCTCCTGCCCATTATATGGGAGTTGTATTCCATTTTCGGTCGGATGTAAGTGGTATACATTTTAAGGAGATCAGAAGGAGTGAAATAATTTTTACACCGTTTTAGAAACCAACACTTGAATGCTTCTTTCGACACTTGAAAAACATGCTCGTTCCAACGAACATCACATTGAATTCTCATGCCTAGAACATTAAAAGTAGCCGATTCCTCAACACCTATACCACCCATATGTACAGATGACATTGTTGAATCTATTGCCCTATGGACCAACAAAAAAATCAACAGGTCTTGATTGAGTGTGTCATTCATTGTCCGCCTTTTGCCTCCAATCTCCAAGAGGCTTGGCCTACAATTAAAGGAAAATGAATGACAAATGCTGCAGTCATCTGCGAAAGAGTATATAGAATTAAAAGTTTGACCAAGAAGGGCGTTCAGAAAGATAAGGAAAAGCGAAGGAGAAAGAACGGAACCTTGGAGTACCCCTGAATTAAGCTGAAGCTCATTAGATGAGACCCCATAAATAACAACACGTATTGTTCGGTCTCCGAGAAAACTCGATATAAATCGAGAGAAGTCATTACCGACCCCAAATGCAATAAGCTTTCATATCAATGCACCGTGCCATACACGATCGAATCCCTTGGAAATATCTAGAGCTACCACTTTACTTTCGCCAAAATTGCGAATGGATCGACTCCAGAGCTCAGAAAGTAGAGCTAACAGGTCTCCCGTGGAACGATTTCTACGGAAGCCATACTGTCGATCATTAAGAAGTGAGTTGGCCTCTAAGTAGTTCACAAGATGGAAATTGATCATGCTCTCCATCACCTTTGAGAACGCAGAGCAGATTGCAATTGGACGGTTATTAGCCGCACCCTTTTTAGGGATTTGTTGGACATTAGCAACTTTCCAGCAAGAGGGAAAGACTTCCGCACGGTACGAAAGGCTGAAAAGGTTGGCCAATGGACTGGTTAGCGTCGAAGAGCACTGTTTCGGCACCAGTGCTGGTATACTATCCGGTCCCGAAGACTTATTAATGTTGAGATCCGAAAGAACCTTTTCATCTGCACGTGCTCGAAAGAATATTTTAGGCATAGTACAAGATACACTTTCAAATACGGGCAGAGGTTGATCGCTATCCGGCAAAATCGAGTTTTTTTGCAAAAAGTTCAGCTAAGAGGTTAGACTTATCAACCGGTTCAGTGAATATTTTATATCGATGTAAGTCTTGTGCAATAATTTCAGTATGCAATTGTAAAGGTATTTGAATAAAATTCGATATGTTACCCTCGAAGACTAGCTAGAGACTTTCACAAACAATTGTTTTTTTTTTTATTAAATTTGATTGGTATATGATTTTAAAACATTTGGGCTTTCAAGTGGTCTAGTCACCATCTAGACTTAACCAAGTTTACGGCCAAAAAATAAATGATAATCTGACTTTTATCATAACTTCCAATCTATAATATTAATAGGCAAGGCGATTTCTTGTTAGCGATACAACTGTGTCAGTTTTAATCCTATTTACACCACGAATGCCTCATTCGAAAGGTATTTCTTTTCAGCTGTCCACCAGATTTACAGATTTTTAAATTTTAAACTTTTTTTTGGAGTAAACTGCATATAAAGTTGCTACTAACACATACATAAAATTATACAATGCTATGTGTGTGTTTATTAAATTTGTTAATGATTTGTGAATTGGCTTTAATTGATTAGCATACCTTTAGGGTCTTTATTTAATGAAAAAATAAAATTTCCTAGAATTTGCACTCGAATTTCGAGGGCTGGAATCTGCTATTAATCTTTAACCACAATATTTGTATCTAACACACTTTCCCGAAACTAATGGTGTATGATATTGTAAAGTCGGCCTAGCCAAACTGTATATTTCTTACATTTAAAATTTTTAATTTTCCAAACCAGATTAGTGAATCCCAGCTCGACTGAGCAATATTTTGAAAACTGGTACCCAAATTTTGTACATCTAGGACTGGTTTTTTCTCCAATTACTCGTAGGTGAAATAAATTGAGTTGTAAATTAAAAAGTTCCATATCGACATCTAGGTCTGAATAATACAGAGCTGGTAGTTTTAAAATATGTTCTACTTAAAAAAAAAAAAAAAAAAAATTGGTTGTTATACAGTTGCTAGAAAAAGTGTTCGCACACTTGAATGGGCGTAATAGGCGTAAATATATTTTAAAAGAACGCGATGCAGAATACCGCAAACCCGTAGACATTTGAATTATATTTTTAAAGCAAATTATAGCAGAATTTTATTTCCCAACCAATAATAAGGGCTTCATCTAGTTTACTATTTCGATTATTCTAAATTTTAGCATGGAAGATTTGCACATTTGGTTATAATATTTTAAGCGTCAAATCTAGAAATTCAACAGCACTTACAAAATATTAAAATTTTTTGAATAAATTGTCTTTCATTAGCTTGGGGTCATATGTGACTCACACAGTTAATCTCTGACATGCATTTAACAAAACCTTAAAGTACCAGATCCATGTTTTTAAATTTTGTTTAAGAAAATTTTTTATAACTTGAAAAAGGAGTTTTCAAAATTTTATCGAAAAAATTACATATTTGCGGTCTCATTGCCCAACGGATTAAGAACGTGTTAATAAAACAATACTTCATATTTGAGTACTTATAAGTATAGAGACCAAAAAAAAAAAAACTTTGGTTTTGATTAATTTCTTACAGTTGAAAAAAGTGTAGTCAAATTTCATGACAGTGTTTTTTTTTTTTTGCACAAAAGTGGTCTGGGGCATTTGCTATTTCTTGGCGAGATTTATTATATAGCTTTTTTCAAAAGATAATTTAATACTGAAATCGATTCATAGAACTTGTCGAAAAAATTAAACTGTAAAACGAAATTTTCGTAAAATTTGGAAAAAAAAGTCATATTTTCCCCGTATAAACACACTAGAAATTTTCAATCGATTTCCGGCGCGACTTTACTTTATCCGATTGTCCCCAAACTTCACATTTATTGGTTTTATATGGGAAGGAAACAAACTGGACCCCAACACTCCCAAAAATCGCCATATAAAAAATGTCCATATAATGTAGGGACAGTTTATTCAAGATTATTCAAATGTTTTTATTGTTTAAAATATTATGTCAGATTCACAATAATTTTAATATCTACATATAGAGTTTAGCCAGTTTTGACTTTTCAACTTTAACTAGCAGAGCCCAGCCGTCGAAATTCGAGTGCAAGTTCTAGGAAATTTTATTTTATCATTCAGTTTATTTCTTTCAATGTTTTTTAATCTATTTAATTCATTAAGTTTATTTCTTTAAAAATATTTGTTGAACACACAGAAATAAAGGCCACCTTGTATGCCACCTAAAGCTATTCAAATTTTTGGCAATACACAATTCAACACAGGGTATGTGTTATGCAATTATTGTAATGCAAGCTGTACGTTAACTTGGGTATTGCATAATGTAAAGTTGATTGTGCACGCATAACTTTCCTCAAGCTCAACGAATTTAAATAGTTAATAGCTCAGAAGATAGAGCTTGATCCACTGAGTTTTCTTAGACTTGTGTCAACAGCCTACGTTAATTAGAACTCTAGTTATAGAGGTTGGAGTGAAGGAAAATATTGAAAAAATCTTGAAAAAAAACTCAACGAATTTAAGCAGTTAATAGCTCAAAATAATGAGCTTGATCCACTGAGTGTTCTGAGAGTGAAACGATCAAGATCCATTGATTAGAAGAGGAGCTATGAGAATTCGAATTGCTTGAGTGAATGTGTCCCATAAGAAATGTACAGGGAAGAATCGCGTTTGAGTATAAATTGAGTAAGGTGGGAGTTGAGTAAATTTCAATGATTGATGACATATCTGTGTCTAAATATCTTTCATTAAAAAAAAAATGAGGGAAATCGGCCGGATAGAACGGCCAGACGGACTGAGTTTAGTTTTCATAATTTTTTTTTAATATATAATATATAGTGTGAATAAAGTAAGATAACTTTCTTAAAAAGTAACTTAATATATTAAGGAAAAATTTACAAAAACCTTTAACAATAAAATAAAAACGGGATAAATTTGTAGTTAAAAATAAACTTGTTAAGGACAGTTGCCAGTTTAGGGTTAGTTAAAATGGAGCACTACAGGATTGAACATCGCGTTTTCATTGCTGAGCAATATTTCAAAAATAATGTAAGTTTGGCGGCTACAGTTAAAAATTTGGTAAAAATATAGTCGGAATATTGATCTAACCTCGTTATCGGTGAATAGAGTAATTGCAAAACATAGGCACACTGGATCAATTGTCGTAACTTCTCTGGTCGTACAAAAACAAGCCGTTGAAATGTCAATATAGAAGCAGTGTGTAAGAGTGTTGGTGAAAGTTCTGGAACATTAATTCTGGGTTGTGGACAAGAATTGCAAATTTTAATAAGCTGTCTATAGCGTGTTAAGTATTAAATACAAAATTCTTTTAACTACTTATGCAGGGAAACAAATTCACTGTGGCTACCGAATTTATTTCCGACTGAATTACAATGAAGTTAATATCCTAATTTTGAGTTGATTTTGATTACAATTGTCTTAATATTTTGAATATTAAATATCCTACCACAATACAAAATTTTAGGTATTTTCGGGCTCTTTTTTATTGAAAGCAATTATTAAATACAAGCAGCATTAATGTAAACACCTACAATTACATTTTTGTTTATTGGTTTAATAGCGATGCATACAGCATACACATGTTTTGCTTCTTGTTGTTCACGTGTACAAAAAAGAAAGAACAAAAGCAACAAGCAATAAAAAATCTCTATGCATAGCTTACGATATGCCCTTGTCCCGTTACGTATGAACATTTTTCAATACGTCATTCCTCGGCTATTGGGCCTAGAGGCTCCAAATGTAATACAAAACTGCTGCTGATTATGACGAACATTTTAAGCTTAAGTAGTATGACATACTCGACCCATTGCGGGCAGGAGAGTATTTTTAACAGACGACAGACGGACATCGCTATCTCAAACTGATATATACCCCCTGGATAGTGGTGCAGTGGGGCTTCTCGACGACTGGTAGGAACCTGTTAGTGGGGATACATCCTGGAAAGTGTGTTTCCAGTAGAAGTTCACAGGTTTCTTCCGGAGATTCAGTGTATGAACCATTTGGTCTCTTTAAGGTACATAGACCATTTGTATGATCATGAGAGAGTGCCTTTTGAAGTCGCACAGCTTCCGGAAGGTCATTGATCTTCTCACAATAGCACTGATACGTGGTGCTTTTCGATTTACGAAGTTCCTTATTGTATTCAGTGAGGGCCATTTTATAGGCGTTCCAGTCACCATTAACCTTGGCCTTATTGAATAATCTTCGAGCATTATGTTTGAGCCTTTCCAGACCATCATTCCACCATGGAACATATCTCCTAGTCTGTGTATGCTGATGATATGTTCGATTGTAGTTCAGATGCCTCAAAATCAATTACCCTACTGCTCCCTATTAGCTCTTCCGAATGATTGACATTGTTACCCCAATTGTATCGAAATTTTTCCACAGTTGGTCTTTTTGGGATTTCGATAGTGTTGATCAGTGTCGAGAGAATTAACTATGTCAAAAAGTACATATATGTTGATGAGCTGACATAGAGAGTTCACCAAAAACCTGCCAGTTTGAGATGACGAACGAACGATTGGAACTAGTCAAAGTAAGATCTAAAACCTCTATTCTAATTGAGTTCCTAAATGTCGAATCGTCACCCCTGTTTGCAATAATCAAATTATATTTACAAATAAATTCAAGAAGAGACCCACCATTGACATTGGCATCGCAGCAGATGATGCAGCTGAGGCTCCGTGCCTGGCAATATTCCACAAGGGCCGTGACTTTTTTAATGGGTGCTGCCTCTATGTCGCCTCGTAGATAGGCAGAGGCCAGCACTAACCCATGTTCGCCAGAAAGAGAGGGCACTTTAGCCCGAATGCCGACCAGATTACCTGCAATGAATTCTGAAATTGGAAGAAAGGTTATTCTACTTCTAATAAACAGGGACGCTCTGGGTCTTGATCGTTGGAAATCGCATATAAGCTTGCCTTGGTCGCCGTTGAGCCCTTTAATAATTCCGATATCCATTACATCAGTGGTGAACCTTCAGCTGATCACGTCAGATGCAGCCTTTGCGTGGTGAAGGTTGTAGGCACTTGAAGTACCTTTTATGATTGCCTCTAGAGGATGGCATTATGACCGTGATGGTTTAGAGGCACGTTTTGCCACTTTCCTGTCACGTTTGGAGTTAAGCAGAGCTGATTCCTTTGGACCTACTTTATTTTACTTCTAGTAAACAGGGCCGCTCTGGGTCTTGGTTGTTGGAAATCGCATATAAGCTTGCCTTGGTCGCCGTTGAGACCTTTAATACGAGGGCGGATCAATAAGTCCGTGACTTTTAGAATGATACAGTTTTTTTTTGTAAAAAAATTTTTTTTTCCAACATAATCACCTTTTAGCTCAATACAACGTTTCTCCAATTTTTGTATCCCTTCCAAAAAGTAGAATTTTTCGAGTTCCATAAAATAGGCAATTGTTTGATCAATAATTTCATCGTTGGAGCTAAATCTCTTTCCACCGAGCCATTTCTTTAGGTTTGGAAATAGGAAATAGTCGTTGGCGGCTAAATGCGGAGAATATGGCAGATGAGGTACCAATTCGTAGCCCAATTCATGGAATTTTGCCATTGAGACTGCACACGTGTGCACCTGTGCATTAGCTTGTTGAAAAATAACTTTTCTTGGCCATATGGGGTCGTTTTTTTAATCCTCGTTAAGTCGGTCCAATAAGTTTTTCCCTTTTGAAGGTAATCGATGTGGATTATCCCGCTTGCATCCCAAAAAACTGCTGCCATCACCTTATTGGCCGACAAACTTACCTTGGCCTTCTTCGGAGCCGGTAATGGATCCATGTTTCCTCCACAGTTACATAAAGCCGCAAAAACTCATTCGAATTGCGGTTAAACAACTCCAAACAATCCTTTGAAGTTCTTACACGATTATGTTTATGGTCAATTGAGAGCAAACGCGGCACCCATCTTGCAGACAGCTTTCTTAACCCCAACTGATCATTTAAAATCGAAACCACACTGCCATATGAAATGCCTATGGCATCAGCAATCTCACGCACTTTTACTCTTCGATCGGCCAATACCATATCGTGGATTTTTTCGACATTTTCGGGTGTATTGACCTCAATTTGCCGTCCAGAACGTTCAGCGTCATTTGTAATTGTGCGACCACAACGAAAGTCAGTAAACCACTTTTTTACCATTGAAATCGATGGTACAGAGTCCCCATAGAATTTCTCAAGGTTTTCTTTGGTTTGATTGGCGGTTTTTTTTTTGTCACAAAAGATAATGTTTAGTGAG
Organism: Cordilura impudica; assembly: GCA_963682025.1. NCBI lineage: Eukaryota > Metazoa > Arthropoda > Insecta > Diptera > Scathophagidae > Cordilura > Cordilura impudica. The sequence goes on along the minus strand of OY821521.1, from coordinate 152,113,717 downwards.
CACTCGAAATTCACTTTTTTCCATTAAAAAAAAACCACGAGGTTGTATGTTTTGAACAGCTGTTAAACGCAAAGTAAATGACGGAACTTGGTCAAAACTTTAGAGTAGTCTATCAACAGGTGGTACTTGATGGGAGCAGTATTACATTTCATATAACTACGAGGGAAGTTCGAAAAGTCACGGACTTATTGATCCGCCCTCGTAATTCCGGTATTTACCCATGGTTCCTGGATGAAAACGATATCCATGACATCAGTGGTGAACCTTCAGCTGATCACGTGAGATGCAGCCTTTGCGTGGTGAAGGTTGTAGGCACTTGAGGTACCTTTTATGATTGCCTCTAGAGGATGACATTATGACCGTGATGGTTTAGAGGCACGTTTTGCCACTTTCCTGTCAAGATTGGAGTTAAGCAGAGCTGATTCCTTTGGAGCTACGTCCATTTGATGCTCTACCACATCCATAGTTTCGACTGTGCTGTCGAGACCTTGGGCCTTATTAGTAGCAGCCGAATGGTCCATATTGACCATGTCTTTTGAATTCGTTATTTTTATATTTAACGATTCAATGTACTAATAAATAAGAAAGACGAGCCCTTTGCTACCGGTGGGCTATATACAACCAGGTTTCGCCACAGCCTGTGGGCTGTGTCCGCTCTATATCCGCCATATTCTGTTATAATTAGCAAAGACACCTCTTTCAGGGTATGACCCTTCACCATGCATGGACGGTCATTGGAATACTGAGATGCTAATGCATAATAGATATCTGCTTAATATACGCATCAGGTTCCCTGTAGCATATACTACTTGTCTCCAAGTAGTATTATGAGATTATCTAAAGAAATGTTCTGGGAATGGGAAAAAATGCCACCTGACTGTTACCAAAAAAAAAAAAAAAAAAAAAAAATAGTTTTATTCATTCCCAAAAGACTCAAAATGGTTATTAAGAACAAGGGATTGCATACAAAATATTCCAAACAATAACTAGATTTACAAGTCTTTAAAGACGTACGAGTATGACTTGTGAACTTTTTTGTTTACTAGTTGAAGTTTTTTTTATTCGTTTATTTAAATTTTAGTCAATGAATTTTAATTTTGTTTTTGCCAATAAAATTAGTTTATAGTAGTGTACGAGTTTGGCTTACACACATAGGAAGATATTATTTTCTTCCAAATGTATTCAATAAACTCTTGAACATATTCAACTCTTTTGAGCAAGTGGACAAATAATTATTACTAGCAGATTCCAGCACTCGAAATTCGAGTGCAAATTCTAGGAAAGTTTATTTTTTTTATTAAATAAAGACCCTAAAAGTATGCTAATCAATTAGAGCCAATTCACAAATCAACACAAAAAACAAACTAATTTTTACTACAAACACATTAACAAATTTAATAAACACACGCATAGCATTGTATAATTTTATGTATGTGTTAGTAGCAACATTAAATGCAATTTACTCAAAATAAAGAAAAAAATATAAAAATATGTAAATGTGCAAAACAGCTAAAAAGAAATACCTTTCAAATAATATATGTTTGTTCAAAATCGGGACAAAACGGTAGAACAAAACAGCGGTCACACAAAATCGTCTAGCCTATTAATATTATAGGTAATGATTCAAAAACTTAAAAATCTTTTATCCCTGAATATTGCTTTGCCTAAAAGCATGTTTTATAAAGCAGGTTGTAGCTTTTGAGGGTTAAATATAATTTTATAATAAAGCATAATTCTTTTAAGACGACTGACTAACAAGCATAAATGTTCTGATAAATTGCCGCATTATATTTGGAAAGAAGAATTTTATTCATTTGTGTCTAACATATGGATGACAAACAACAATAATAAGTGCTTTTTTCCTACAACACACTCACACACACACAAACATTTATAAATTGCATTGAATAAAAGCCAAATTGTCCATATTGTCCAGACGTATGAGATAAATTACCCGCCTGTTTGTCTTCTGCTAGTTTTCTGTTAATAAAGAGAAGAAAAACAAAAACTAAAAAAAAAAAAAAAAAACAAAAAATAAATAAAAAAAATACTGCATGAAGTTACAGATAATCAAGTTCTTATTTATTTTAATTCTGATTTAAAGAAGTTAAGATACTAAAAAAAAAAAAAACAATGAATAAAACAATTTTGGTGGATTAAGATTGACCATATGATACGCTGCAGTCTGTTTGATTTGATTAAAATTATATCTTGAGTTTAAGTTATAGTTAAGATTTTTTAAATTTTATTATTTTTGATACAGCAAATCGTTACGAAATTACTTTATAAACTTTTCGTGGTTTTGTATAATATAATATAATATAATATAATATAATATAATATAATATAATATAATATAATATAATATATAATATAATTAAACTGTCTTTGTATTTACGATTATCTCAGACGGACAGACATTGTTTAAAAAATACTATAAATTAATATTTAAAAGTTGTGTTAATAGTCTAAGTCGAATTTTATTCAAATGTAATCTAATTTATATTTTCATTGTCTTTTTCGTTTCAGGTGAGTTTTCAAAATCTTTTGAAATTAATATAAAAGGAAATGCAACGATGAGAACATAAAAAGCGACATTTTGGCTAAGAAAGAAGGGTGTATATATATTGGAGACCTTATACTGATTAATACCATACACCACTTTGTGGTGAGGGTATACTGAATTTGTGCTCGTGTTTGTAACTACCAAAAATATTTTTACCAATCGACTCAGAATCGCTTAATGAGTCTATTTAACGATGTCCCTCTGTCCGCCTTCGTGTGTATCTATGTAAACCTTTGTATCAAACTACACGCTGTATAGATGAATATATTTTTATAAAATTTAGTACATAATATATGTCGGCCATAGGACAAACTATATTGAAATTGATGCAAATAGGAGCATGCTTTGAACTAGCGCCCATGATGTTGCAAACAACCCATATCAAACTAAAATGTTCACAAGACTCAGATTATCCATTAAATATCGATAAAATTTTGTGTACATGCACGTATTATACCTATCAATCACTTGTCCGACAGTAACCCCTGTAGGGGAGTTTTAGTCATAGGTCCCCATGAGGGTGGCTCTTAATAAAAAAAAAGTGTTCGAACTCTCGGTCGCACCTTCTAGAAATATACGAATAGCAAAAAAGGTAAGAAATACAAAGTTTTGGGCCAATCAAAAAACATTTAGAAGTGGCTCAACGCGATTGAAAATTTCAAGTGTGTTTTATATGGGGAAAATATGACTTTTTTTTTCAGATTTTACGAAAATTTCGTTCTATAGTTTAATTGTTATATAATTCGGGATCAATATTAAATTATCTTTCCAAAAAGCTATAAGACTTCAAAATCGAATAAAAACTAGCCAAGAAATAAGCAAATGACCCAGACCACTTTTGTGACAAAAAAAAACTAGGTCATGAAATTTGATGACATTTGTTTCAACTTTAAGAAATTAATTAAAGCCAACATTTTGTTTTAGTCTCTACACCTGTAGGTACTCAGATATGAAGTATTGTTTTATTGCCACCTTGTTAACCTATTAAGCATTGAGACCGAAAATGAAATTTTTTTTTTGATTTAAATTTAAAAACTCCTTTTTGAAGTTTTGAAAAATGCTCTTAAACAAAATTTAAAAAAATTGATCTAGCTCTTTAAGGTCTTGTTAAAAGCATGTCAGAGATTAACTGTGTGAATTTTTAGGTAAATCTCTTTGCCAGAATTTTTTGACAAGGATTTTATTTTTGCGTATTTCGAGAAAAATGGGATTTTTGTAAAATATTCTGTAAATGTACTATTCCTGAATACTTTGTATCAAAAATTCATCACTTGTCTGCTTTTAAATGTTGTATTTTATCTTAATAGCCTAGGGTTTCGGAAAAAAATAATATGACCCCATTAACCCTTTTGGAATTGGGGTCACATATGACCCCAAGCTAATAAAAAACAATTTATTCAAAAAATTCAAAAGTTTTCTAAGTGCTGTTGAATTTTTAGATGCGATGCTTAAAATATAATAACCAAATGTGTAGAACTTCCATTCTTAAAATTTGGTATAAATCCGAGAACGTTAACCCATTATTTGCCATGGCCAGCTTGGGATTTTATGATATTTTTAAATAAAAATTACCGAAAACGAGTTTTTCTATTAAACTCTATGAGACCACTATTTAGAATTTAAGAAAAATAATTCGGTTATTTTTTATTTATTTAACCCTTCAGTTCTCTTGGGATCAAAATAATCCATTGTGATATATCTTTGGCGCAATTATCTGCTTATTGCTCGCGAATATAAATTAAAACAACTTTTAAAATTATTTTATGTATAAAAACTATCTATATTTTTCAAAAGAATATGAAATATATATAATATTAGGCGACTTCTTGTGACTGGTGTTTCGTTCTACCGTTTTATCCCGATTTTGATCAAACGTATAATATTTGAAAGTTATTTCATTTTAGCCGTTTTGCAGATTTACAGATTTTAAAATTTTTTCCTTTATTTTGAGTAAATTGCATTTAAAGTTCCTACTAACACATACATAAAATTATACATATGCTATGTGTGTTTTATTAAATTTGTTAATTTGTTTTTCATTCACAGTAATAATAAACCATAAAAGTGTTGGTTTGTGAATTGGCTAAGTTCAAAAATAAAGCTGCCTAGAAATTGCACTCGAATTTCGAGTGCTGGAATCTGCTATTAAAATTAATTCTATTTACTTTGGTGTATTTAAGGATGATTTAGTGAAGAGTGAAGAGGTAGATCAATTTTTTTTTTAAATTTTGTTTAAGAAAATTTTTCAAAACTTTCAAAAGGAGTTTTCAAAATTTTATAAAAAAATTTCCCATTTTCGGTCTCAGTGGGCAATAGGTTAACAACGTGGTAATAAAACAATACTTTATATCAGAGTACTTATAAGTATAGAGACAAAAAAGAAATTATGGCTTTAATCAATTTCTCAAAGTTGAAAAAAATGCCATCAAATTTCATGAGCTAGTTTTTTTTTTTAGCACAAAAGTGGTCTGGGGCATTTACAATTTCTTGGCGAGGTTTAATTCGATTTTGAAGTTTTACAGCTTTTTGAAAGGAGAATTTAATACTGATAAATTAAACTATAGAACAAAATTTTCGTAAAATCTGAAAAAAAAAGTAATATTTTCCCCATATAAACACACTTGAAATTTTCAATCGCGTTGAGGCAGGACTAAATGTTTTTTGATTGGCCCAAAACTTTCTATTTCTCAGTTTTTTTGCTATTCGCATATTTCTAGGTGGTGAGACCTAAAGTTTGAACACTTTTTATCCCCTCCATATAATGAAGGGCCACCCTAGTGTATATTTATTGGAGACCTTACACCACTATATGAGGGTATATTCAGTATGTGCTCGTGTTTGTAACTACCAAAAAAAGCATATGAAATTTTTTTCTACTACAATCTGAGAAAACTAAATAACAGAATTGACCAGTTAGGACACTCCTATGAATACATACCCTCATAATCTACAAACCCTAATCTATAAACTCTATTACAACAATTTTGTCATTTAGTTTTCTCAGATTGTAGTGGAAAAAAATTTCATATGGTTTTTTTAAAACGATATTTCTTAAAAACGTTACTAACGACTTTCATATTTCTGATCATTTTGTAAACTAGTAGAAGCTTTAATTTAATTTATTTCATTATTTTTCGATTACAACAAGATTTACAATCTTATAATTAAAGTAATGGATTTTTACAAAGTAATGATGAATAATTACATGTAAAAATACACAGTATATAAATTATACACAATATAACAGGAAAAAATTAATTTTATAAATAAAACCCAAAAAGATAAAAAAATTAATAAAAAAAAAAAATGGTTAATACATATGAAGCATAATGGGTTAATTTAATTTAATAAAAATATATAAATAAATAAATAAATAAATATAAATATAAAAGATTTTTTTTTTTTTTTTTTTAAGAAACAAAATATATATATAAATGAGAGCTAAAATCAATTACATTTAATTAATTATGAGTGAAATTGAAATAGTTCTTTCTTAAATTGCTGGGCGTTGCTTTTAAATTGAATGGACGAGGGTAGCATGTTCCAAAGACGAACTGAATTAATATAGAACTGCCACTCAGATATTAAGCTTCGATATCTTAAGTGTATGATATCGTTCGATCTTGGTGAACGTGTAAAAAGTAATCTTTCGGACAAGTAAGGCGGTGCACGTGTATATATAATTTTGTGTAGCAGTAATAGCGTTCTTATTTTCATTAAATCAGTAAGAGTCACCCCATATAGTTCTTTGGAATATTGAGATATATGATCATATTTTCTTAAATTAAAAACATATCTTAATATTGCATTATACGTTGATATTAGTTTTTTTCGACTTGTAAAATCGCAACTTGCATATATTTCACATCCATATAGTAGAGTTGGTATTAAGTAGGTTTTTGCTAATAAAATTCTAATCTTAAGTGGTGTAACATACTGGTTGTTCCACAGTGTCCGTAGTATTGCATAAGTTTTCCCTGTAGCAGCATTTATATGGTCGCACCATGTGAGAGTGGAATTAAAAGTGATACCAAGATTCTTGGCTGTTGATACAATTTCTATTTTTTGATCATTAAGCATTACAATCGGCTCAAAAGGTAACTTCAAAATTTTCTTAGCTATTATTAAACACTTAGACTTTATAGGATTAAGACACAAACCGTTTATATTTTCCCAGTCATGAATGTGTTTCAGATCTCTGTTTAGTTTTTCCAAACAATCGTTTATGTTGCTTAAATCACTACTTATATAGAGTTGTACATCGTCAGCATACATGTGGACATTACAGTATTGTAAATGTCGCACTAAATCGTTGATGTAAATTGAAAATAGTAGTGGTCCCAGTATTGATCCTTGTGGAACTCCTTTCAGAACAGGCAATGGACTTGAAATTTTATTGTTTGCAAATACAGATTGGCGACGGGATGATAAATATGATGACATTAAACGTGTAGATAGAGGAGAAAAATTGAACAATTTAAGCAACTTCAGGCAGAGAACTTCATGATCCACAGTATCAAATGCTTTGGAGTGGTCAAGAAGAACAAGGAACGAGATATTTCCATCGTCAATTTTGCTACGTATTTCTTCAGATACATCAATAAGGGCTATTATGCAGCTGTGTTGTGGTCGAAATCCTGATTGCCTATTTGTCAACAAATCATTATTATTGACGTAATTACTTATTTGACCATGGAGTAAATGTTCAAAAACTTTTGACAAATACGGTAGTATTGCAGTTGGTCGGTATTCGTTGTTTGGTTTTGGGATGGGTATGATTTTCGCATATTTCCAATTTTGGGGATAAACGCTCTTAGTGGTAATATTATTGAAGATGTACGTGATATTAGGGTAACATTAGCGGAATAATAGCTTTCAGAAATTTGGGATGAATGTTGTCAACCCCAACTGCATTTAATTTAATCGCGAGACAACTACATAGAACATCCGATTGATTTACACAGTTAAAGTTAAAACAATTACCACAAATAGTTGGACAGTGGTCATAAAAGCTTTTATTCGGACGAACATTGGGAAGATTTGTAAAGGATTCGTTTACTTTTTCTACATCTATGTCACTGGTAGCCACACACGATGATTTGCCAACACTAATTTCACGTATAGCTTTCCAAGTTTGTTTGGATCCAACAGCTGATAAAAAATGACTAGAATAATACTCTGATGTCGCACTTTTTATCATTCTATTCACATCTCTTCGTACATTACAATATTCAATATGTAAATTGGGAATTTTGAAAGTTTTCCAACGTTTGTAAGCAAAATCTCTGCGATCAATGGCTGATTTAATTGCTACATTGAACCATGGCTTTTCCTTAGCTTTTCGTTTAACGGTTTTGATTGGGACGGATTTCCTAAATACATCCAACAGGTTATTTTCTAAAAAATCCAGCTGACTATCTACTGAAGGCATGTAATAAACAGAGTCCCAGTCAATATTTGATAGCTCAGATGACATAATGTTATAGTTAATATTCTTAAAATCATGGAAAGTAACCTCATTACATACATACTGGAATTGAAAATCAAATGCTAAAAATATCAAATCATGTTTGGAGAAGCAAGGTGCTGATAGCTGATCATATAACAGAACTTTATCAATGTTGCTGACAAAAAATATATCCAATAGCGTGTTAGTTGTAGAGGTAAAATGTGTTGGGATTGAAGTATTTGTCGGCGACAAACCAATCGACTTCATGTCATTAGTAAGATGGCTTTCAGTGATGATGTTGGAATTAAAGTCTTCACATATTATGACATCGTCATAGTTAAGGGTTAGCGTTTCCATTGTTTTGTTAAAAACGTTTGTACTGACTCTACAGTTAGGGCTATAGACAGATCCTACAAGTAATTTACGATCATCGGCTACAACCTCAACTATTATCAGTGGAATTGCCTGGACTATCAATAAACTTAGAGCTGCTGCAAATTTTACTAACCTAACAATCCCTTTTTTACATATATAGCCACACCACCACAAGGACTTTTCCTATCAGAACGATATATTTTGAAACCTTTTAACTCGATAATGGAATCAGGAACAGATTCATTAAACCATGTCTCAGACACACACACAATATCTACACTAGAGCTTTCAAAGATATATCGAAACTCATCAATTTTATTCTTTAGACTCTGAGCGTTTATATGACACAACTTAATACCAGGACGCTGTTTACATAGTACACGGATCATGTTAGGAGTTACATCTTTGGAACTGAATACCATTCTATCCATATGAGATGTCATAATTGTAATAGTGTTTGATATAAGCAACGCTAGCAAGGCATAATTTTGCATGTTCAGCTGTAAGTACAAAATTTATATAATGAAGAGAGTTATGTTTGAGAAACAAAAAGTATTTGAGCAAAAAATATAAAATGAATAATAAAATATAAAATGAAAATGAAAATAAAAAAAAATTAACTAAATTTACTGGCATTATAAATAAAAAGTTAGTTTTTGCCATTAGGTTGTGCCGCATCAGGAAAAAAGTTTATCAGGTCATCCATACTGCCAATGCGTACTGGTTGGTCATCACTATTTAATCGTATATAGACTACGCCACGCATTGTGAAAGCAGACTTTAATTGTTTTGCATTTTTAAGCCTCACCACAGCCTGAATTATTTTAAAATTCGATGAGGTTAAATTTTCGTTTATATAAAATGGTCGATCAGAATCTTCTCCTACGTAATTTAACAACAAAGGTGTTAAATCTCATAAAGGGCTTAGCTCCTCCTCGAACCATTCCGTCCAATTTTGTCATTTAGTTTTCTCATATAGTAGTAGAAAATTTGATCTTTGATCTTTTTGTAAAATTCAATTTATTTTTATTTTATTTTATAAATTACTAGTCCTAATCTACTAAGACCACTACATATCTAAACCCCTCAACTTGTTTGCAAAACGTATTTAATTTTCGTTAAAAAAAAAAACGTACAAACATGTATAACATTTTGTAGAACGTATTTAACTTTCGTAGTTATCTTCACAAAAATTCTGTTAATTTAACAGTCTCTGTTAAGTTTTTAACATTTTTGAAAAACGCAGTTAAATTTCGTCGCTAATTTCACACCCTTTTTTCTTGTTGGCCAGTTTCTATAATAATTTCTTATTATAAAAGACAATGATATTGTCTTCAATGAGATTCATTATTTAATTCAACTAGCGTTGTAATACCCAAAGTTTGATCCCTATAAGATTGTTTTGTGACCTTAGAAATAGTATGATAATTGAAAAAAAATTCAAATGATACTTCGCTAAAATGTCCAGATATTAATAAGTGAAAGTCACATAACGAAAAATATTCCCGATAAAAGCTTTTATACCAAATTTGATTTAGATATGCATTGGTATAATTACAATCTTGAATTTGCATACCAGGTTTACGTATCCTGGCATACTACCGGGCGAACATCATTAAATCTACTAAAAAGTGATTTAGAGTTGAGCGGTACAAGAAACGAGCCTGTGTAAAGTACTATTGATAGTTAAAAACATTTATAAAATGTTACTTATTGGTAAAAATCGAAAAGGTTATTTTTTTAAAAAGGGTATTTTTTTAAATAAAGAGTACTTATTTAGGGTTAGTACCCATTATATAAGATTTTGCAACTATTCTATTGAAAGTGTATGAAAGTACTCGTACTACATATTATACCTTTCTTGGATTTTTTGAGAGATGTTATTTGTTCTGGGACAAATCACCCTAAGTTTAGGGTTTCTGTATTTCAAACAAAAAAAAAAACTTAAGAACTTAAGAACTTGTGTGAACTCAGGATTGTGCCCTTATACCAGTTTTTTGTAAAATCCTTACCAAAAATATAGAGAAATAAGTTTCTAATTTTATTTTTTAAGGTTAAGATCGATGTGATGAAACAATTCTGAGGTTGTGATTTAATATTTGATATAGCTTTTTATAATCTCCATTATAACTAATACAATTTTTCATGTGGTTGAACCAATTTTCGAAGCAATTTTTACACTTCCAATTTTGGCCCTTATTATGAGTTTCATTCGATCTTCGCTGGCTATCGAACATCGACTATCGAATGGCAGCACGGTCGAAAATTTTGTTGTATAACGAATTTTCAATCGAACACAACTTTGCTTTCGATAATGGATGGCAGTTTGTAAAGCTAATTGAAAATATAAGTTGTAAATTATTTTAATTTCATGAGATTGATCTGCCTTGTGTGCATTGCCGCAGCAGTTCATCTGTAGTAGACAGCAATTCCATAAGCACCTCCTTGCAGTCGAAAATTTGCTATAAATATGTAAACAAATGGTACCCTTGTTAAAACCTCGCATACTTACATAGTGGAATCCATTTCCAAAATGTTGGAAGCATCTCTCATGGCGAAGCATTCATCTTCATCAGAACCATAATTCCGTGTTAATAAATAATTAATTAATTTTTTTCTTTAATAAATTTCTAAACAAAGCGACCTTCCGGAAGCTATGCGACTTCAAAAGGCCCTCTCTCAGGATCACACAAATGGTCTATGTACCTTGAAGAGACCAAATGGCTCCGGAAGAAACCTGTGAACTTCTATTGGAAACACACTTTCCAGGATGTGTCCCCATTAACAGGTCCCCACCAGTCGTCGGGATACCCTCCCTGACTAAAAGGAACATACGTTTGGCGGACAACATTTTTCAGAAGAACCGGGTTAGATGGGCGATAAATGGATTCTCTCCATTCAAATTGCCTGGGCCGATGGTATATATCCATGTCTACTACAGAAAGGGCTGGATATCATCATCCCACAACTGACAAATTTTTTTAAATCTTGTCTTCTACATGGCTTTGTGCCATCAACATGGAGAGAAGTAATGGTAGTACTTTTACCCAAGGTAGGCAGAAAATCTGAACAGGTACTTAAATCGTATAGACCGATTAGTCTAAGTTCTTTTTTCCTAAAGACAATGGAAAAAGTTCTGGACCATCATATCAGGCACACTTACGTGGCACGCAAACCTATTCATGAACTACAGTTTGCGTACCAACAAGGTAAATCCACGGGATAAGCTGTCCATAATTTTGTCACAATTATAGAAAAGGCACTTGGTGCCAAACAAATATCTCTTTGTGCCTTCATGCCATGTTGAGAAAGGATATTTCTCCAATCATAATTAACTGGACGCTAGAGATGCTCAACTCTAGGGTCATCATACTGAATATAGGCAGCACATTTAAGACCATAAGGTGCCACTAGGGGTTGTCCTCAGGGGGGCGTTTTATCGCCACTGCTTTGGACCTTGGTCATAGATGAGCTGCTGGGGGAACTTAATGAATTAGGATTCAAAGCCTTAAGCTACGCAGACGATCTTGTTATCTCTGTCTCCGGATTTGACGAGGGCACAATATCGGAGCGTATGCAACAGGCTCTGAATTATACCCTCAACTGGTGTCAGAGAAAAGGGTTATCTATGAACCCATCATACTGATACCCTTCACAAAACGAAGGAAACTCAACCTTATGGAACCAAGTCTGAACGGCTTGACAATAGGGTTCTCGGACGAGGTCAAGTATCTTGGGGTCACCCTGGATAAATCCCTCACATGGAACAGCCACTTAGATCAAATTACCAAAAGGGCCACCAGGGCTTTATATGCCTGTCAAAGACTATTTGGTAGGACATGGGGTTTAAAGCCCCTCATGATCTACTGGTCGTTTGAAACTATTGCGAAACCAATGGTTACCTACTCTGATCTTGCATGGTGGTCGAAAGTTGAGCAAACCAAAGCGAAAGCAATTCTGAACAAGGTGTACCGCATTGCCTGTATTGGTATCACTGCGGCGAACAGAACGTGTCCAACCGATGCTATCGGCATCATGCTTCACATTACATCATTGCATATTTCGATCATTGAAGATGCGTGCATGAGTGCCGCACGACTTCAAGATTTTGGTAGCATGAGGGACGGTGACCTAAAGGGTCACATGAGAGTCGCAAGGCTCTTCATCCACGACCCGGTGGCGAGAGTCACGGACTGAATGTTACCAAAAAATATATTCATCAGAGAATTTGAAACCATGATATTGGAACGGAGCGCATGGACCCGTGGGACCTGGGAACCGGAGCCAGGTTCTCATGTGTGGTTCACAGATGGCTCAAAACCAACAAATGGGGACACGGGCGCGGGCATATTTGGTCCCAATTTTCAACGTTCCTTACCCATGGGTAAATAACCATCCATTTTCCAAGCGGAGGTCTTCGCTATTTTTATATGCGTGACTGAATGTCTCAGAAGAAAGACAAAAAGGGCACTCATTTATATACTATCCGACAGTCAGGCTGCACTAAAGGCAATAATGGCCTACAACGTGACGTCCAAACTGGTCTTGGAGTGCATCGAAGGGCTAAACGAATTAAGTAGATGCAACAAACTAACTCTATGCAGGATTCCGGGACATGAAGGATACGTAGGGAATGAATGGGCCGATATCCTAGCCAATCGAGGGGCCCGTCGCCCTTTCATTGGTCCGGAACCTTTCTGTGGTGTTCCAGTGGGACACATAAAAGAAAAAATGAGGGAGTGGAGAAAATCGCAAATTGCAGAACACTTGGACAAAAAAGTCCAGGTCAACAGCAGGCTAAGAAATTCATAACTCCATCCAGTGTTCAATCGGAAAGACTACTTACCATTGATAAAAATGACTTAAGGACCTTGACGGGATTCTTTACATCTACGAAAGAAAGGAGAATCTGCTATAGACACATGTAGGTTCTGCGAGCAGGAGGTGAAAACAGCAGAACACATTCTCTGTGAATGTCCAAGACTAAGTGGTAAGAGAATCCTTGCACTTGGAGGATAAACAGTATCCCCCCAGGAAATATGGAAACTAATGCCAAAGAGGGTAATTGGCTTCATAAGAAGCCTTAATCTTTAGGACAACCATGGGCTGCACAAAAGATCAAATTGGTCGCAGTGCGTAGAGCCTTCCTTATCTAATCTAATCTAATGTTTATTTATAGTTCCAGCTGATAAATATGTACTATTGTGAATAGTCCAATTAAGTGAAATTCACAATAGCGCTATTTTATCGAATGTGCGCCATAAAACCAAATGAAAATTCGTTCGATCAGTTAATTCGACCACAATCGAAAATCGAAAGTTGCTCATAATAGGCACCTTTATTTCTTATTGAAAAATTAATAAATTACAAATAAAATTTTTTTTTTACTGTTTTTATATTTATTGGAGCTAGTGCACTTTGAAAATAGATTACCCCAATAAATGGTTGTGCCAATCTATAACTAAAATTTAGATTCGATACTATCAATAATCAAATCTACGATTGTTTTAAAAATATAATTTAGTAATTGCAACGGAAAGTAGTGTAGCACATATGACTACCAAAATTCGTTTGCCAAAATGAATCCGTTTTGCTTGTTAAATAAAGCAATTTATATTTATTTCTTAAAGAAATTTGTTTTTCCAAATATCTTTAGTAAATATTTTTTCGTTACGTCAAATAAGGAAGATAAAAAGCAACCATAATTAACCATATATTGTGAATTTGTTGGCAAAAAAAAAATCAATCAACAAAAAGAAATGAAGGATATAAGAAAGTGTTTCGTATACTTTGGAATCATTAACATTTTACTCTGGTTTAGTTTTTTATACTTGTATGTTAAGCAAATGCTTTAGATTGAGTTTTTTGATCCAATTTTATTGATCCGTAACTGTTTTGGACAAAAAATATTAACTTTAATAAATTTTTTAAATTCTTCAAATGTTTGTCCTGCGTTTTATAACTTTAAAATAAGAAACTACCTTAGCTTTATTTTTTGTTTTTATATGTAGGTAATCATTAAGGTAAATGTTGAACAAAATACATTCATATGAAATGCACCAGAAAGAAAGTATGTGGGCTTTTCTACCACATAAATGGAAGAATTTTTCCACCAATACCAGTATTTGTAGATATTGGTTTAAAGAAAGTCATGGAGAATTGAGAAACATAAAAAAAGTTAAAGCCACAACAATTATTTTCCTGTATGAGTGTTTTCCTTAAAGGAGTTTTTTTTTTTGAGTAACAGAAAAAAATTTATACATATATGTATAACGAGGGCAATGAAGCTGAACCTCCTCCTCCATTCATGTGTACTATATACTGATTTTTATACAAGCCTGGATGCTTGAATGAAATAAAATAATATGAAAAAAAAAACAACAATCTGCACATACTCGTGCATACATAACTAAGTGGAGGGATAATTCACTTAAAATCTTTTGCTATATAATTAAATATAGGCATACACGTCGATATAGGTCTAATATATGGCACGCTACCTTACGAATTCCATGAGAGAAGGGTCAGAGGTCGTTAGATGAGGTCTATTTTACATAGAATATGTACTACCGTGTTCAAAGAAAATCAATTCCATCGCGTTCAAATTAATCCACTTCCAATGCAATATACTCAGGCCAAGGTTTTTATCCAATCCTCGAAATAGTTTTATAAGTCAATTTCCTTCAAAGCTCGCAGTAATTTGGCTTTTACCCCCTCAGTTGCTTGAAAACGGTATCCCGGGACGGTGTTTTGAGTTTATTGCATAGTCAGAAAGCGCACGGTGCCAGCTCAGATAAATACGGTGGTTGTGGAATACTATGAGTAGACTTTTGTGCGCTCTGATCTCAAAGAACCGATTTTTGCGAATAACTTCACACAAACGACACACAGTGGCGCCCTTAGCACAAATGAGATTGCAAAAATCAAAAATTTCATGTGGTCTTCCGATATTTTGAATAAACTCATTTTAGAGGAAACTGTTCAACGATTACGAATATGCTATCTTCAATAATATCAGATTATGAATATAGAAAATAAAACCCTTTAAAGTTGACCGATTTTCGTTTTCAAAAAAAACGCACAATTTTTCAGTTTCAGGTGGACTATACAATAATCTAACCCATAAAAACAAAGTTTTTAATAAAACTCTTTCTTTCCTTAGCGTATGAGTTTCGAATCTCTCCGTGACTATGCGTGACTATATTAAAATTAATCTTTGGTTACAACAAGTTTATGGACCAAGTTTCAGATTGATTTGACGAGGGGAAATGGGGCTTAAATCACTCCGTGACTCTGCGTAACTGTGCATGACTATCTTATGCCGTTTTCTTTTCTGACAAAAAATGTCGCATTTTATTTGCACTTGTTTCGAAAAGTGTATTTTTTATTTATTCTAAATTAAGAGTAACCTAATTTTATACATCAATCCAAAGGTCTCAAAGTGCTGTATTCTTAAAATGCAAAAAATTTTGATTATTATCCTATTTGAAGTCATGGGTAAAAATATTCAAATAAGGGGAACAGTGTGGAAATATTCTCACACTATGATCTGAAAGAAGTCAATTGCTAAAATGTTTTGCGATTTGCAAGCGCTCGAATTTGAGACCTTTCGATTGATGTATAAAATAAGGTTGCTCTTAATTTAGAATATATATAAAAATACACTTTTCGAAAAAAGTGCAAATAAAATGCGACATTTTTTGTCAGAAAGAGAAAAAAAATGCATAAGAATTAATCTTTGGCCTTAACAAGACTATGGGCCAAGTTTCAGATCAATTGGATGAGGGGGAATGGCGTTGCCCCATGGCAGACAGACGGACAGACAGACAGAGAGTATGAGTTAAAAGAAAGAATTCAAATAAAGGTTATAATTAACCGTTATTGTAATATGGAATTATTTTTTTTATTCAAATAAAAAACCAATTATTTAAATATTTTCATAATTAAATTTAGACTATAAACATGTATCTGACTAATAATAAATTTGTTTTATTATTTTTTAATTTCATATAAAAAAAATAATGTATATTCACATATAACAGCATATAATGTTAAAGTAGCCAAAACGGTTATTTCTAGCCAACCTGCATGAGGTGAAAGCCCCACAGGAGTAGATTCTAATGGCATACCAACTATTTTCAATTTTTTCTCAGGAAAAAAATTGCAAAAGATCAAAATAAAAAAAAAAAAACAGATTTTTCTTATACGTATTATTTTCAAGGGGCCACCCCGGTTATTTCTAGCCGACCTGCATAAGGTTCGTCTACATCAGATGAAAGCCCCACAGGAGTAGACTCTAATGGCATACCAACTATTTTAAATTTTTTCTCAGGAAAAAAATTACAAAAGATCAAAATAAAAAAAAAACAGATTTTTCTTATACGTATTATTTTCAAGGGGCCACCCCGGTTATTTCTAGCCGACCTGCATAAGGTTCGTCTACATCAGATGAAAGGCCCACAGGAGTAGACTCTAATGGCATACCAACTATTTTAAATTTTTTCTCAGGAAAAAAGTTACAAAGAATCAAAATATAAAAAAACAGATTTTTCTTATAAGTATTATTTTCAAAGGGCCAAACCGGTTACTTCTGGCCAACCTGCATGAGGTTCGTCTACATCAGGTGAAAGCCCCACAGGAGTAGACTCTAATGGCATACCAACTATTTTAAATTTTTTCTCAGGAAAAAAGTTACAAAGAATCAAAATATAAAAAAAAACAGATTTTTCTTATAAGTATTATTTTCAAGGGCCAAAACGTGAACTGAATGGGTATTGTCATATATCGGACACTTTTTGCTAATTTTCCATTTGTAGAATTACTAATTGTGCGATTTATACTATGCCGTTTTCTTTTCTGACAAAAAATGTCGCATTTTATTTGCATTTTTTTCGAAAAGTGTATTTTTTTATATATTCTGAATTATACATCAATCAAAGTCGAGCCCTCGTAAATCACAAAAAATTGCAGCCATTGATTTCCTTCAGGTCATAGTGTGAGAATATTTCCCCATTGTTCCCCTTTGCCTTCAAAGAGGATAATAAACAAATTTGTTTTACATTTTATCAATACAGCACTTTGATTTGATGTAAAAGATAAGGTTGCTCTTAATCTTTTTCCTTCTCTTTTCCTTATCTTTCTGAATGATCTTCTTTGTCAAATCTTCAATCCTGTCTTCCCTTTCGCATATGACAGCAACATATGTCATTCATTTTCTTCAATTGTAGGCCAAGCCTTCCTGATGTTAGGGGCAAAAGGCTGATAATGAATGACACATTCAATCAAGACCTACAATCTCCGAGTGTTAATAGGCCATAGGGCTTTGAATTCAACAATGTCATCTAAATATATGGGTGGTATAGATATTGAGGAATCGGATACTCTTGATGTTCTGGGCTTGAGAATTCAATGCGATATCCATTGAAAAGAAGTATTCACGTGTCTTTGTTTTCTAAAACAATGCAAAAATTACTTCTATCCTCCTGATCTCTTTAAAATCTATACCACTTACATCCAACAGAAAATGGAATACAACTCCCATATATTTGCAGGAGCTTCAAGGTCTATTTGGAGCTACTGTACCGTGTTTAAAGGAAGGTTTTGATGCTAATTAATGACAGTAGGGTATCCAACTTAATTGACTCGTTTGGAACAACACCGAAATATGGGTTGTGTAACACTTTTCTATAAATACGACCATGGGAAATGTTCTTCTGAGATTCGTGAACTCATTCCAAGTGCCCGACTTTCAGTTCGCTCTACCCGCTTCTCGTGTAGATCAAATCCATTTGTAGTCTACTGTCCAGTTGACCGCACAACGCATTACAGATAGTATTCGTTTATCAGTCGAACTAGCCGTATGGGGAATAAACTCCCCACACAAGTCTTTTCTAACAGTTACAATCTAATAAAATTTAAGCCAAATATCCATAAACATTACTCCCTCCTTCATCCTTCCTAAAACTTATTTTCCTGAAATCACCACAATACTCTGCATTTGTAGGGGGTATTCCCTGAATGGTTAATGGTTGGTTAATAATGAAAAAAAAAAAACTAACCCATAAAAACCAAGTTTTAATTATACTCCCTTTCCTTGTAAATTAAGTTTACAATCATCTATAATATTAATAGGCTAAGTGATTTCTTGTGACCGATGTTTTGTTCTACCGTTTTATCCCGATTTTGACCAAACGTATATTATTTGAAAGGTATTTCTTTTTAGCCGTTTTGCAGATGTACAGATTTTTAAATTTTTTCCTTTATTTTGAGTAAATTGCATTTAAATTTGCTAGTAGCACATACATAAAATTATACAATGATATGTGTGTGTTCAGTAAATTTGTTAATGTGTTTGTAATAACAATGAGTATGTTTTTGTGTTGACTTGTGAATTGGCTATAATTGAAATTTCCTAGAATTTCGAGGGCTGGAATCTGCTAGTTTAATTAAATAATTGATTGATTGAAAATTAAAATTGTCTTAAAAATTTTGTATGTGTGTCAAAAATCACAAATTTTTTTGCAAAAAAAAAAAAAAAAATGTTAGATCATTTCTATCGTCGTCTCGAGTCTGCCTGCAAAGTTTCAGCTCGATTGGATCACGAGAAAAGGGTTAACAATTGATCCAAAGTTTATTCGGCAAGCCGACACTATGAGTCGTTTCGTTTTGAGTTTTTCCAAAGTTCCGTTGTTACTAAATTAAGACTAATTTTCGCTTTAAGTCGAATTGCGTCGTTTTATTTATTACTCGGGGAATGTCAAGGTATGTATATGTATATTTTTTTAATGTCAAGGTATGTATATGTATATTTTTTAAAAAATTAAGTTTTTCGAAATTTTTTCTATTATCTGAAATCACGTTTATTCAGTCGGGAAATCATGTTTATTCAGTTTACTTTCAATAGTTAGTTGATTGCTCGATTTTGCGCAGTTTGAAACTCGTGCAAATCTACACAGTATTTCCCTCAAAGGTGAAGCTGCCAGCGCTGATATTTTCGCTGCGGACCGTTTCCCAACAGAGTTAAAAGCCATAATTCACGATGGTGGTTATACACTGAAATAAGTTTTCAATGTGGATGAAACTGGCCTGTTTTGGAAACTTCTACCACAAAAAAAACATTCATTTCGAGAGCAGAAAATTCTGCACCAGGATTTAAAGCAAGTAGAGATTGGTTGACTCTTCTTCTAGTTTGCAGTGCAAATGGTGATTTTAAGTTTAAGCCGTTCCTTATTTACCAATCAGAAAATCCTAGAGCTATGAAGGTCTGTTCAAAAGTTCGACTATCTGTCCACTGGCGAAAAAGCCTGGTTGACGTTATTATTTAAAGACTGGGTTTCATCTTGTGCTATTTCAGAAATTAAAGTTGATTGTAATAAAGATCGCTTAGTTTTAGCAGATAATGCTCCTCGTCACCCGGATTATATTGATGATTTATCAGAAAATGTCTTTTACCACCGAACTCCATATCAGTGATACAGCCAATGGATTAGGGTGTAATAACGAATTCTAAAAGTTATTACCTTCTAAGTGAAACTTATTGACCCGATAAACCTACAATGCAAGAAAAAATTTTTTATTTCGAATGCAATAGAAATTTTTTCAGATTCTTGGGAGGAGGTTAAACCGTCTTGCATAAATGGTGTTTGGTGCAAAATATGGCCAGAAAGTGTGCACAAAAAAAAGGTCAAGGTTCCATCTTAGAAGTTGATGATAATGCAAGAGAGTCTAATTTTGAAGGGATGGATGAGACCGACATAGATGAGTTGCTAACTTCACATATTCAAGAAATGTGTAACAAAGAATTAATGCAACTGGATTTGGAAATTGCTGACGAAGCAGACATCTCAATGGAAAAATGTCAGCGTCAAAACTTAACTTCTTAACAACTCTCGAAAGCCATGAGTTCAATTGATAAAGCCACAGACATTTTTCCAAAAAATGATCCTGACAGCGTAAGAAGCCTGAGAGTATCTCATGAACTAGCAATATATATCAGTTGTTACAAGGAACTTTACCTAGAAATAAAGCAACATTTAAGAACGAAAAAAAAAAAATGATTGATGATTGATGATGATTGATCTTTTTTATTTATATGGTTTCTTATATAAAATCGTAATTCACTTTGCGTTGTTTCATTTTGCGCCGCGTTATTTTGGAACGTGTCGACGATGCAAAGCGAGGTCTTAGTGTATTACATTTTTAAGCCGTTAGTGCAGATGGAGACCATTCAATAATCTTTGACTATGTCCAGCTTCCTTGACATTGTGCGCCGTATTCTTGGGATCATTGTTCTGTTGGAACCAAAAATCTTTTCCAAGGCCCGGTTGTTATGTGGTTTGCTTAAAATTTTCTTTTAAAATGTTTATGTATCTAATTTGATCCATTATAGACTCAATAAATTCGTGTTTACCAACGCCGTATGTTGCCATACAATCCCAAACCATAATGCCACCTTCCTCTTTTTAACCGTTGGCAAAAGATTTACGTTGTTGAGTGCAGTTCCCCGAACAAATTCTTTTACTTTAATTCTGAAAATTAAACACATTCTCAAAATTGCAAAATCCATGCGTTTTTTCTGACATCGGAAATGAATGGTCACAACCACGACTGCGACAGTAAGATTTATTTTTATACCCTCCACACCTCAGTGGCAGAGGGTATATATAGGTTTGTCATTCCGTTTGTAACGCATCGAAATAAATTCCTGAGGCCCCAAAAAAATTTATTTTCTTATTCCTTATAACAAGGGAAGTTGATTTACCGATGACCGTCTGTCCGTCTGTCTGTGGAAATCACGGTCACGCCGTCAATATCTAAGCTAAACCGTTCGTTTTTATATAAAATCGTTAATTAACATCCCAAAGGAGTTGCTATTTAAAATCGTCAAAATCGGTCAAAGGGTTCACGAGCTATGAATGAAACTTTGAAAAACTCTTGAAAAAATAAAATTTTTCAGTGTGTTTGTTGTTTTTCTTAAGATATGTTGTAATTCTCCATATTGTTAAAGTCATTACAGTTGTGTCTATGTTAATACTGCACGTGTCACATTGGCCTAAGCAAGTTTTACCACATATTTTTTTATCATTAAAATTAAATATTAAAAATTAATAAAAATGAAAAGTGGAAAATGGAAAATGGAGAATGGAACATGAAAAATAAAAAATGAAAATTGAAAATGGAAAATGGAAAATGAAAAATGAAAAATGAAAAATGAAAAATGGAAAATGGAAAATGAAAAATGCAAAATGGAAAATGAAAATTAAAAATGAAAAATGAAAAATGGAATATGGAAAATGAAAAATTAAAAATGAAAAATGAAAAATGGAAAATGGAAAATGAAAAATTAAATTAAAATTGAAAAATGGAAAATGACACATGGAAAACGGAAAACGGAAAACGAAAAATTAAAAATGGAAAATGGAAAACTAAAAATTAAAAATGAAAATTGAAAAATGGAAAAATGAAAAATAATAAATGGAAAATGGAAAGTGAAAAATGGAAAATGAAAAATTAAAAATGAAAAATGAAAAATTAAAAATGAAAAATGAAAAATGAAAAATGAAAAATGAAAGATGAAAAATGGAAAATGGAAAATGAAAAATTAAAAATGGATAATGGGGTACTTGGGGTACTTCACAACAACAAATAAGAAAACTTCAAACATTTGTTAATCGTTGTCTAAAGCAAATTCTTGGAATATTTTGGCCCAACTGGGTAACAAACGAACAACTTCTCACGCTATCCAACTGTCAACCAATAGCAACAGAAATTTGCAAACGTAAATGGTCCTGGATAGGCCATATACTTCGGAGACAAAGTGATGATATTGCTAGATCTGCCTTAGACTGGAACCCCCAAGGTCAACGCCGAGTCGGTCGACCTCGTAACACCTGGCAACGAACTACTCAACGTGAATGTGAATTAGTGAACATAACATGGAACCAAGCCAAAGCACTTGCCGTAAATCGCAATAGATGGAAAGAATTCGTTGACGCCCTATGTTCAACAAAATGAACTTTCGTATAATTATTTATCATTACTATGTTTTTTTATTTTTATTTTTTATTTTTCTGTTTGTAATGATCAATATTTATTATGAATAAAGGCTTAAATAAATAAATAATGGAAAATGAAAAATTTTAAATTAAAAATGGCAAATGAAAAATGAACAAGTAAGAAAATTATAGTCGGTCTAGACCGACTATACGATACCCTATACCATGCGTTTAGAAACTCTATCTCTTAGGCCCAACTAACTGGACATAGAAAATAAGCAAAAACCAAATTTGAGTGGGATTTTTATTAATTTTTTTGGCTGCAGATATGAAAAAGTTCATATCGGCTGATATATCTATATGGGGACTAGGTCCAAAAATGGACCGATCCTGATCATGTTTGGTAAAGTCTCTTTTATTTTGGAAAAATATATACAAACAAAATTTGAGAAGAATCAGTGCAATATTTTTGTTTTTTAATACATTTAAGTGAAGATCGGGAAGCAGCTCTATATGGGGCCAAAGGGATCATTTTTGGACTACTCATTAATGGATGTAATGAACACATACAAACCCAATTTGAGTAAGATCTATATGACAATTTGGATCTTATGGCAATTTATGTCGATTTCATAGGGGTAATTTGTATGGGGGCTAGGTCTGAACATGGACCGATTTTAATAGCGTTCATCCTATGGCCGGTAGAAGCTTATATACCAAATTTCATCAAAATATATTCATATTTGCGACCTGCAGTTTGATTACAAGGTTTACATGGACACACAGACGGACGGGCGGACGGACGGACATTGTTAATTCAACTCAGAAAGTGATTCTGATTCGATCGGTATAATTAAAGATGGGTCTAGGTCAAATATTTTTGGTTGTTACAAACAGCAGCACAAAGTCATTATACCCAAACCACATAGTGGTATAGGGTATAAAAATCGAAAGTGGAATATTGAAAATGAAAAATGAAAAATGAAAAATGGAAAATGGAAAATGGAAAATTAAAAATTAAAAATTAAAAATTAAAAATTAAAAATTAAAAATTAAAAATTAAAAATTAAAAATTAAAAATTAAAAATTAAAAATTAAAAATTAAAAATTAAAAATTAAAAATTAAAAATTAAAAATTAAAAATTAAAAATTAAAAATTAAAAATTAAAAATTAAAAATTAAAAATTAAAAATTAAAAATTAAAAATTAAAAATTAAAAATTAAAAATTAAAAATTAAAAATTAAAAATTAAAAATTAAAAATTAAAAATTAAAAATTAAAAATTAAAAATTAAAAATTAAAAATTAAAAATTAAAAATTAAAAATTAAAAATTAAAAATTAAAAATTAAAAATTAAAAATTAAAAATTAAAAATTAAAAATTAAAAATTAAAAATTAAAAATTAAAAATTAAAAATTAAAAATTAAAAATTAAAAATTGAAAATTAAAAATTAAAAATTAAAAATTAAAAATTAAAAATTAAAAATTAAAAATTAAAAATTAAAAATTAAAAATTAAAAATTAAAAATTAAAAATTAAAAATTAAAAATTAAAAATTAAAAATTAAAAATTAAAAATTAAAAATTAAAAATTAAAAATTAAAAATTAAAAATTAAAAATTAAAAATTAAAAATTAAAAATTAAAAATTAAAAATTAAAAATTAAAAATTAAAAATTAAAAATTAAAAATTAAAAATGGAAAATTGAAAATGAAAAATGAAAACTGGAAAAAGAAAAATGGAAAATGGAAAATGGAAAATTAAAAATTAAAAATTAAAAATTAGAAATTAAAAATTAAAAATTAAAAATTAAAAATTAAAAATTAAAAATTAAAAATTAAAAATTAAAAATTAAAAATTAAAAATTAAAAATTAAAAATTAAAAATTAAAAATTAAAAATTAAAAATTAAAAATTAAAAATTAAAAATAAAAAATTAAAAATTAAAAATTAAAAATTAAAAATTAAAAATTAAAAATTAAAAATTAAAAATTAAAAATTCAAAATTCAAAATTAAAAATTCAAAATTAAAAATTAAAAATTAAAAATTACAAATTAAAAATTAAAAATTAAAAATTAAAAATTAAAAATTAAAAATTAAAAATTAAAAATTAAAAATTAAAAATTAAAAATTAAAAATTAAAAGTTAAAAATTAAAAATTAAAAATTAAAAATTAAAAATTAAAAATTAAAAATTAAAAATTAAAAATTAAAAATTAAAAATAAAAAATTAAAAATTAAAAATTAAAAATTAAAAATGAAAAATGAAAAATGAAAAATGAAAAATGAAAAATGGAAAATTAAAAATTAAAAATTAAAAATGGAAAATTAAAAATGAAAAATGAAAACTGGAAAATGAAAAATGAAAAATCGAAAATGGAAAATGAAAAATTTTAAATTAAAAATGGCAAATGAAAAATGAACAAGTAAGAAAATTATAGTCGGTCTAGACCGACTATACGATACCCTATACCATGCGTTTAGAAACTCTATCTCTTAGGCCCAACTAACTGGACATAGAAAATAAGCAAAAACCAAATTTGAGTGGGATTTTTATTAATTTTTTTGGCTGCAGATATGAAAAAGTTCATATCGGCTGATATATCTATATGGGGACTAGGTCCAAAAATGGACCGATCCTGATCATGTTTGGTAAAGTCTCTTTTATTTTGGAAAAATATATACAAACAAAATTTGAGAAGAATCAGTGCAATATTTTTGTTTTTTAATACATTTAAGTGAAGATCGGGAAGCAGCTCTATATGGGGCCAAAGGGATCATTTTTGGACTACTCATTAATGGATGTAATGAACACATACAAACCCAATTTGAGTAAGATCTATATGACAATTTGGATCTTATGGCAATTTATGTCGATTTCATAGGGGTAATTTGTATGGGGGCTAGGTCTGAACATGGACCGATTTTAATAGCGTTCATCCTATGGCCGGTAGAAGCTTATATACCAAATTTCATCAAAATATATTCATATTTGCGACCTGCAGTTTGATTACAAGGTTTACATGGACACACAGACGGACGGGCGGACGGACGGACATTGTTAATTCAACTCAGAAAGTGATTCTGATTCGATCGGTATAATTAAAGATGGGTCTAGGTCAAATATTTTTGGTTGTTACAAACAGCAGCACAAAGTCATTATACCCAAACCACATAGTGGTATAGGGTATAAAAATCGAAAGTGGAATATTGAAAATGAAAAATGAAAAATGAAAAATGAAAAATGGAAAATGGAAAATGGAAAATTAAAAATTAAAAATTAAAAATTAAAAATTAAAAATTAAAAATTAAAAATTAAAAATTAAAAATTAAAAATTAAAAATTAAAAATTAAAAATTAAAAATTAAAAATTAAAAATTAAAAATTAAAAATTAAAAATTAAAAATTAAAAATTAAAAATTAAAAATTAAAAATTAAAAATTAAAAATTAAAAATTAAAAATTAAAAATTAAAAATTAAAAATTAAAAATTAAAAATTAAAAATTAAAAATTAAAAATTAAAAATTAAAAATTAAAAATTAAAAATTAAAAATTAAAAATTGAAAATTAAAAATTAAAAATTAAAAATTAAAAATTAAAAATTAAAAATTAAAAATTAAAAATTAAAAATTAAAAATTAAAAATTAAAAATTAAAAATTAAAAATTAAAAATTAAAAATTAAAAATTAAAAATTAAAAATTAAAAATTAAAAATTAAAAATTAAAAATTAAAAATGGAAAATTGAAAATGAAAAATGAAAACTGGAAAATGAAAAATGGGAAATGGAAAATTAAAAATTAAAAATTAGAAATTAAAAATTAAAAATTAAAAATTAAAAATTAAAAATTAAAAATTAAAAATTAAAAATTAAAAATTAAAAATTAAAAATTAAAAATTAAAAATTAAAAATTAAAAATTAAAAATTAAAAATTAAAAATTAAAAATAAAAAATTAAAAATTAAAAATTAAAAATTAAAAATTAAAAATTCAAAATTAAAAATTCAAAATTAAAAATTACAAATTAAAAATTAAAAATTAAAAATTAAAAATTAAAAATTAAAAATTAAAAATTAAAAATTAAAAATTAAAAATTAAAAATTAAAAATTAAAAATTAAAAATCAAAAATTAAAAATTAAAAATTAAAAATTAAAAATTAAAAATTAAAAATTAAAAATTAAAAATTAAAAATTAAAAATTAAAAATTAAAAATTAAAAATTAAAAATTAAAAATTAAAAATTAAAAATTAAAAATTAAAAATTAAAAATTAAAAATTAAAAATTAAAAATTAAAAATTAAAAATTAAAAATTAAAAATTGAAAATTAAAAATTAAAAATTAAAAATTAAAAATTAAAAATTAAAAATTAAAAATTAAAAATTAAAAATTAAAAATTAAAAATTCAAAATTAAAAATTCAAAATTAAAAATTACAAATTAAAAATTAAAAATTAAAAATTAAAAATTAAAAATTAAAAATTAAAAATTAAAAATTAAAAATTAAAAATTAAAAATTAAAAATTAAAAATTAAAAATTAAAAATTAAAAATTAAAAATTAAAAATTAAAAATTAAAAATTAAAAATTAAAAATTAAAAATTAAAAATTAAAAATTAAAAATTAAAAATTAAAAATTAAAAATTAAAAATTAAAAATTGAAAATTAAAAATTAAAAATTAAAAATTAAAAATTAAAAATTAAAAATTAAAAATTAAAAATTAAAAATTAAAAATTAAAAATTAAAAATTAGAAATTAAAAATTAAAAATTAAAAATTAAAAATTAAAAATTAAAAATTAAAAATTAAAAATTAAAAATTAAAAATTAAAAATTAAAAATTAAAAATTAAAAATTAAAAATTAAAAATTAAAAATTAAAAATTAAAAATTAAAAATTAAAAATAAAAAATTAAAAATTAAAAATTAAAAATTAAAAATTAAAAATTCAAAATTAAAAATTCAAAATTAAAAATTACAAATTAAAAATTAAAAATTAAAAATTAAAAATTAAAAATTAAAAATTAAAAATTAAAAATTAAAAATTAAAAATTAAAAATTAAAAATTAAAAATTAAAAATTAAAAATTAAAAATTAAAAGTTAAAAATGAAAAATGAAAAATGAAAAATGGAAAATTAAAAATTAAAAATTAAAAATGGAAAATTAAAAATGAAAAATGAAAACTGGAAAATGAAAAATGAAAAATCGAAAATGGAAAATGAAAAATGAAAAGTGGAAAATGAGAAATTAAAAATTAAAAACTAAAAATGAAAAACGAAAGATGAAAATTGATAAGTGAAAAATAGAAAATGATAAATTAAAAATGAAAATTGAAAATGAAAAAGGTGGAGGGTATCAAAGATTCGGCCCAGCCGAATTTAACACTTTTACTTGTTATATTTTGCAAACGATATGTTCATAGATGTATTTACCGAAGAATTCTTTGATTTTAGAACTAATTTGGGAAGTTGGTTTTGGCAAAATTTTGCCGAACCCAAAATTTTTTATTGTCACTTATACCAAAAATTGTCTCGCCATATAATAGAAAAACTTAACAGAACTAAGGCAGCAAAAAAAATGGATCAAAATAATGAAATCAAAAATTATAAAATTCAAGAAAAAGTTTTACTTATTAAAAATAAATTGTCACTCAATTTATTTGAAGCAATATATAATCTTAGACTAATAGAACTTTTGGGGATCAAGGAATCTAAACCAACCAGCCAGGACCTGTGCGTAGAGCACTTTTTTAACTTCAATAAAATTACTCAAAAATTATTATTATATAAATGCCACTAAGTTTCTCCAGATTAGTATGAAATGGTGTGATAAACTTGTAATTTGTTTGAAAGCATATAATTTAAAGGATTTTTAAGGTTTGTATCCTTTTTTGCCCTTGTTAGATTTTTAGCTGTTTTTTATTCTACCTGTTTATTTTACCAAAGGACGCACTGTGACGATTCGAAGTATGAAAAGGCTTGTGTGTAAATGTGTAGACATGTATAGCTTGTTCCCTGTTGATTTAAAACCAATAATTGATTAATGAATGTGCAGATGAGTATGTTGTAAAGGATTTGAAGTTAACAAAACAGCAATATACTAAGCTCAGATTGCGCGCGATTGAAAAAGGCACAAATCTGTATCGCTCATATCATCATCTAACTGCTGCTAAAAGGGACTGCTTGCCATTAAAGGACACTGTTTCCAAAACACCGATTTCCATAGAGGTACTTGATCAGAGAGCTCAACGGTGGCTGGCTACAATGAGTTGAAAAAATTTGAAAACTGCAAATTAATTGGACAAAAACTTTCTAACAAAAAATATTTATGATCAATTTTTTAAAGTGGGAAACCTATTCAAAAAATTGTAATCCCTAAAAAAAAGGGTGCGGCTAATAACCCCGAAAATTACCGTCCAATTACAATCTGCTCTGCGCTCTCAAAGGTGATGGAGAGCATGATCAATTTCCATCTTGTGAACTGCCTAGAGGCCAACTCACTTCTTAATGATAGACAGTATGGCTTCCGTAGACATCGCTCCACGGGAGACCTGTTAGCTCTACTTTCTGAGCGCTGGAGTCGATCGATTCGCAATTTTGGCGAAAGTAAAGTGGATGCTCTAAATATTTCCAAGGCATTCGATCGTGTATGGCACGGTGCAATGATATCAACGCTTATTGCATTTGGGGTCGGTAATGACTTCTCTCGATTTATATCGAGTTTTCTCAGAGACCGAACAATACGTGTTGTTAACTCATCTAATGAGTTTCAGCTTAATTCAGGGGTACCCCAAGGTTCCGTTCTTCCTCATTCTCTTTTCCTTATCTTTCTGAACGACCTTCTTGGTCAAACTTTTAATACTATATACTCTTTTGCAGATAACAGCATCATTTGTCATCCATTTTCCTTTAATTGAAGGCCAAGTGTCTTGGAGGTTGGGGGGCAAAAGGCAGACAATGAATGACACACCCAATCAAGAACTGTTAACAATCTCCGAGTGGGGTAAAGCGAATAGGATTTTAATGCGCTGAAGACTCATTGTTGTATGTTGACCTATAGGGCCATGGAATCAACAATGTCATCTGTATATAGGGGTGGTATAGGTATTGAGGAATCGGATACTCTTGACGTTCTAGGCATGAGAATTCAATTCGATGTTCGTTGGAACGAGCATGTTTTTCAAGTGTCGAAAGAAGCATTCAAGTGTCTCGGTTTCTAAAACGGTGTAAAAATTACTTCACTCCTTCTGATCTCCTTAAAATCTATACCACTTACATCCGACCGAAAATGGAGTACAACTCCCATATATGGGCAGGAGCTTCAAAGTCTATTTTGGAGCTACTGGACCGTGTGCAAAGGAGGGCGTTGGCGCTCATCAATGACAGTATGGTATTCAACTCTATTGATTCATTGGAACACCGTCGGAATGTGGGTTGTGTAGCACTGTTCTATAGATACTAACATGAAAAATATTCTTCTGAAATTAGCGAACTAATTCCAAGTGCCCGACTTTCAGTTCGCTCTACCCGATTCTCTAGTAGATCACATTCGTTTGTAGTCTATTGTCCAGTTGACCGCACAACGCATTACAGAGAGAATTCGTTTATCAGTCGAACTAGCCGCATGTGGAATAAACTCCCCGCATATATCTTTCCTGACACTTATAATCTAATAAAATTTAAGTCAAATATCCACAAACGCTACTCCCTCTCTCCTCCTTCCCATAACCTATTTTTCAGAAATCAACACAATGCACTGCATTTGTAGGGCGCATCCCCTGAGTGTTGGTTAACAAAAAAAAAAACGTATTTTTAAGGGATTATTTATCCACAAAAATCCACATTTTCATGCAATATGCTAAAAAAAAAAAATTGAAGTTCAACTTTGATGTTAAATTCCTCAATAACTACTAAACCGATTTAAATAAATTGAAATTGTAGAAAAGTTCGCAATAAAAAAAACCATAAAATACTAGAATATCTTAGTTGGCCAACGAAAAGCGTTTCTGCTCCACTGTGCGACTTATTTCACGAAAAGGTTTAATATCATTAAGCATTAAGGTAATTTTTCTCTATTTAGCACTGACTTCTAATATTTTTTGATTCACGTCAAATCCATATCTGATTTTATTTTTTATGGGGACACATTTAGTAAAGCCACTTGCTTTTCTCAAAAACATATCGAAACTAACTTTTTAAAAAATCTTTGCAATATTTATGTTATTTGATAAATCGGAAATCAGCTTTGTATGGGGACTATGACTAATCGTGATCATTAGCGTGGCCTTGCATTATATGGAGGGGAAAAAAGTATTTTAAAGTCTCACCCCCTTAGAAATATACGAATACGAAAAAAGCTGAGAAATGCAAAGTTTTGGGTCAATCAAAAAAAATTTAGAAGTGCCTCAGCATGACTGAAAATTTCAAGTGTGTTTATATGGGGAAAATATGACTCTTTTTCAGAAACCCTAGGCTATTAATATAAAACTAGCAGATTCCAGCCCTCGAAATTGGAGTGCAAATTCTAGGAAATTTTATTTTTCCATTAAATAAAGACCCTAAAAATATGCTAATCAATTATAGCCAATTCACAAATCAACACAAAAAACAAACTCTGTTTATTACAAACACATTAACAAATTGAATAAAACACACGTAGCATATGTATAATTTTATGTATGTGTTAGTAGCTACTTTAAATGCAATTTTCTCAAAATAAAAAAAATAAAAAAATTAAAAATCTGTAAATCTGCAAAACGGTTAAATAGAAATACCTTTCAACTAAATACGTTTGGTGAAAATCGGGATAAAACGGTAGAACAAAACATCGGTCACAAGAAATCGCCTAGCCTATTAATATTATAGATATAACAAAGTAGAAAACTGCAAAATTTCTGATGCAAAGTATTTAGAAAGAGTATATATCTGAATATTAAAAAAAAAAAAATTATTTTTCTCGAAATCCGCCAAAAAACATTTCTTGTAAAAAAATTCTGGCAGAGGAATTTACTTAAAAACTCACACAGTTAATCTCTAAAATATATTTAACAAAACTTTAGTGTCAGATCCATTTTTTGAAATTTTGTTAAATTTTATTAAAATTTTTTATAACTAAAAAAGGAGTTTTCAATATTTTATCAAAAAAATTTTCCATCTTTGGTCTAATTTCGCAATATGTTAAAAACGTGGTAATAAAACAATACTTCGAGTCTTAGTGCTCATAGGTATGGAGACAAAAAAAAATGATGGCTTTAATTAATTTCTTAAAATTGAAAAAATTTCCGTCAAATTTCACGACCTAGTTTTTTTTGACACAAAAGTGGTCTGGGGCAATTGCTATTTCTTGAAGAGTTTTTAATCGATTTTGAAGCCATATAGCTTTTTTAAGAGATAACTGATATCGACTCATATAACAGCTTGTCGAAAAAATGAAACAATAGAACGAAATTTTCGTAAAATCTGAAAGAAGTCATATTTTCCCCATATAAACACACTTGAAATTTTCAGTTGCGTTGAGGCACCTCAAATTTTTTTTTTTTTTTTTTTTTTTTTGATTGACCTAAAACTTTGTATTGATCATATATACACACACACACACACCAAATTTTATCGATATATGTATGATAATTTAGACCATTTTAATCGGTCATGGGGTTTATACATATATTGGGGCTAGGTCTCAACATGTGCCGATTTTCACCTATTTCAATAGCGTTCGTCCTATGGTCGATAAAAACTTATATACTAAATTTCATCAAAATATATTTGTAGAAGCAACCTGTATTTTGATTAAAAAATTTACATGAACACACAGGCGCATAGGCAGATGGACAGTCAGACGGACAGGCAGGCAGACAGACATCGCTGAAGCGACTCCGAAAGTGTTTTTGAGTAGATCGGTGGGTCTAGATAAAATATTTTCACTAGTTACAAACTCATTATACCGTGACCACAGAGTGGTATAGGGTATTTAAAAAAAATGTTCACAAATTTTAAAATAATTCAACTGTAAATATTTAGATAAGAAATATTTTTATACCTCAGAACCAAAATAACGTCATATTTATCTGAAACTTTTCGTAGTCTTCAATGTAGTGAACCCAAAATTAATAATACCAACGCATAATAACAATGATGATGTTTAAGATACAGAAGAATACTTTAGTAATGCACACCGAAGGTTAAATTTGATCAACATAAAATGAAATGGCTGTTTTTTGCTTTAAAAGCAAATGGATGATTGATGAGGAGAAAGAAAGGCATTAATACTTAAATATATTTAATATACTAAATTCAGACTAAATTCAAGCAACACAAAAAAAAGAAAAGAGAAAAAACAAATAAATAAATAAAATGAATACAAACGCCAACCAAATAAATAAAAAAAAAGACCCCAAAACAATTTATATCCATAAAGTTTCACAACATTCCCATACTTTGTTGTTGCGCAGTTTAATGTTCACGCAGTGTTAAATTCTAAATATGTAATGTATACTCTGAAGTGTAAGTAATGTAAGTTGTGGCCATAACTTCAGCAAATATTTGGATTTTGATTATTGAGTTATCTCATTCAATATTCACGTATTCTTGATAATTTTAAGAAGCAAACTGTCGAAATCATGCCATGTCCACCAACGTTGGAAGGGCCTAATATTTTTCTGTCAATCGCGTAGAAGAGGAGTATTTGATCTAAGAAGTTGAACAAAATGAGAAAAATTAAAGTTCAGAAAGTTTAATAAAAAAAAAAAAGATTGCAGTACGATGTATAATAAAATATTGCATCTGCCTGTAAATTCATATATTGGCGAGTAAAGAATAAAGGGGTTTACTTACATCTTAACCTCTTCTCTAGCTTCACATTAAATACAGATTCATTTCCTTTCTTACATTTCTCTTTTCTCTTGGTCAGTTTTTCAGTTTTCTTATTTTATATAGCTACAAAAACACCACCACATATTCCCTGATCAAGGTTGGTAAAAGGTTGCCTAAAAAGGTAGAGCCTTTGGTTGTAGGAGTCGTCACACAAACTGAAAAGAAAATTATTTGCCCTCACAGTTTATAATGAAAATCTACCTTTTCGTTTGGTTACGTTATCTATAATATTAATAGGCAAGCCGATTTCTTGTGACCGATGTAATTTTGTCAGTTTTAATCCTATTTTGACCAAACATCCCTTATTTGAAAGGAATTTCTTTTTAGCTGTTTACCAAAATTACAGATTTTTCTTTTTAACATTTTTTTTTTTTTTTTGAGTTAAATGTATTTAAAGTTGCTACTAACACATACATAAAATTATACTATGCTGTGTGTGTGTTTATTAAATATGTTAATGTGTTTGCAAAAAGCCCTGCGTTAAATTTAAAAATAATTTTGGACATAAACCAATAACGACAATAAAAGATGTTGAATTGGCTAAAATTGATTAGCATATCTTAAGGGTCTTGCAAAATAATTTATTAAGTGAAAAAAAAATTTCTTAGAATTTGCACTCGAATTTAGAGGGCTGGGATCTGTTAGTTAAAATAAAATTAAAATTTAAAAACTCAAAATCAAGTACATAAGAGTTATAAGTTTTATAACTATTGATTCCAATAATAATATTTTTAATATTTTTTTCCTTGCTTGGTAACAGTAATTAGTTAACGAAAAAACAAAATATTTCTTATACAAAATTATTGCATTTCAATAAATATTTTATTCCTCTTTGTGTATTACTTATTGATAACAAATAAAAATAAACAGTTAGGTCATAACAGTTATCATTTACGAAGTATTGTTATTTGTTATAATATAACAATTGTATTCTTTTTCATTCATAAATTTAAATGAATGATACAATAAATGAGGCAAATTCAATATTTAAATATTCTATTATTAATTCATGGTTACGCAATATCAAAAAATAAAATATGCACAATCAATAAGAAATTAAATTATAAAATAAATTATGTATACAAATAATTTACTACTTAATATTTTTTGTTTTATATTAATTTTTAGTTAAATGACCTTTGGTTTAACTTCACTGACTTTATTGATCTTAATTTATCATCAGATAAGTAGCAGATCAGAAAATGACTCTCTCTACACTTAGTTGTGTGGCTGGGACAGCGTGGATAATATACGCTAATTGTTTTAGAAAAAGTGTATTGTACTTTTGTTGATGCCCGTAATTCAGTAAATTTATCCACTTTTGGGCGTCTGAAATTTTCTATTTGCACATATGCTATCATCACTTTGTATATCGTCATCCGAACATGAATCAACTTCTTACATCGATAATGTATTTACCCAAAAGGTGGGTATAAACTATATTGTAGAAAATTTGGTGAACAAACACGTTGTACAGCAAAATTTCATGAATTTTATAATAAATAGAAATTGAAATGCTTTGCGCCATCGCACTGTGGTCAATATTTTGAGATAGCGGCCAAAACTCCTTTTGGTTTTTGTTCTCCGATTTTAAAGTTATTAGACTCATATGAAAGTAGATAGTAGTAAACCTCGGGAGCCAAAAAATTAGAACTCTATTTCAACTATTTCACTGAGAACAGGGTGGTCCAAAATGGGCTTTTTCAGAATTTAGTAAATTTATGATATTTTTAGTTAATTTTTAAAGTTAAAATGATCATAACTTTTTTGTTTTTCAAGATTTTTGGACGAAATAAATTTTGTGTTGTAACTTAACTTATTTCCTATTACTGGTAGCTGAAGCTCTACTGTTTTCAGAACAATTTAAATTTTTTTTTTTAAAAAGGTCAAATTTCTCGAAAATTTCCTACTTCATAGAGCACAACTCCTGTGAGTCAAGCTGAGTCAAAACACAAATTTACTATTTTGTAGTCCTAACTCTCCCCTACATTCCTATATATACATGTCCATGCATCGGGACTGCACTTTTTGAGCTACAGCAATTTTTCTGACCCAAGGTAAGATATTCGGTACAAATACACGTCATATTTTTTGAGAAGTTATTTGTATGTGAAAGTGGCTATTATGCATATATTTTGATGAAATATTGTACAAGAGTTCTATTGACCCAAAAAATAATTCTGTTGAAATTAGGAGAAGTTGGCCCATATTTGGACCTAGTCCACATAGAAGGGTGTATCAAAATTTTGACAAAAATGACAATAGAACTCTCAAATTATGTGGTATCTGGCAATTCATTTGGAAAAGGTAAAAAAGATTTTATTGCCATCTAATATTACACAACTTAAATACGTGAAAATTGCAAATAAATTTAAAACCAATGGAAATAACTGGTAAAACCAACTACCTGTTATATTATGTTTCAAAGAGGTAAAAAAGATCATGTTGAAACTTCGAGCAATAGTATATTAATCCATGCATTCATTTTTTTCTTCATTATTGTTTAAACAATGGCTAAATTCAGTTATAGTGTTCTATCTGATATATATTTTGAACGGAAAGATGAAAACGACATTATTTTACATATAATGAATAATCCATTCTTCAAAATATGCGACAAACAAGAAATTAAAATTCATAACTTAAAAATAAAAAACTTTTTAAATACTTTAAGAAAACGGTACAATCAATGTTCCAGAAACAAGAAATTGTTTTACTCACGCAACCAAGAATGGCTAAGAAATAAACTTATTTTTAAAAAGCCATCAGTAACTACCACGGAAACTGGAAAAGGTGGTCGACCAGCAAAGCCAATTGATAATTGTAGTGAAAGATCACGAAGACGCAAGCTTAAACATATCAATGAAGAAGTTTCTTGTAGCATCATAAAGGATTCATTTCTGCATCAAATTCAACCATCGAAAACTAAAAAGGGTAAAATTGCTATCATTGAAAAAATAGTGGGAGCAAGCCCCAGACGCACAAAAAGGATTTTAGAAAGTATGCCGACACCAACTGAAGAAAATAAATTTACTCCAGAAGAAGCATTTGCACTATTTTTGGATTTGAAAATGACTAAAAACCAATATACAGAATTGCGGAAGCGAACCAATGAAAAAAATTGTGGAATTTTTCCATCATATCGAGATATAGTTTCTGCCAAAAAAGATTGCTTACCTTCACCAACTGCTATTAGTGTAACTTCAAGTTCAGCAGAAACAAAATTGCAGGATCTTCTTGAACACAATGCAGAACGATTATTAAACACATTTGGTGCTGACTATTTAAAGAAGTTTAAAAATTGCAGCATGACTTTAATTTCTAAATGGGGATGTGATGGGTCCTCTGGCCAGAAACAATACAAACAATGTAATGCGGAAAATTCATCAGATGCCAATTTATTCATGATTTCTTTCGTTCCATTACGTTTAACAAAAACTTATATTGGTTCAGAGCCGTCAACTAGTAGAGCTGCAGAGATAGATGTATGGAAGAATGAAATTCCCTCGTCAACAAAATTTTGTAGACCAATAAAGTTTGCTTACAAAAAGGAGACTCAAGATGTCATAGATGAAGAAGTTCGAAAAATAAATGATCAAATTAAAGAACTTCAACCAGTAACATTTAAATTTGATGACCAAGACATTGAAGTAAATTTTAAAATGTGTCTCACAATGGTTGATGGAAAAGTTGCACAAGCTTTAACCAAAACAAAGTCATCGTCAAGCTGCACCATATGCCAAAAAACATCAAGTCAATTGAGCCAACCACCAACACAAGACGATAGTTTTAATGAAGCATATGAATTTGGAATGTCACCTCTTCATGCTAGAATTCGTTTTATGGAGCATATTCTTAAATTGGGATACGATTTGGAATTTGGCCCGTTAGGCGAAACAGTGAGAAACAACAAAGAAAATTTGGAAAAAAAAGAAAGCAAAAAAAAAAAAAGATATTCAAGAAAAATACCGTGAGATAGGCCTTATAATTGACCAGCCAAAGCAAGGAGAAGGAATTTCTAATGATGGAAACACAGCAAGGAGATTTTTTTCCGATCCAGAAACTGCAGCTTCTATAACTGGAGTAGATTATGATTTAATACGACGATTCCAAATCATATTACAAGTTATAGCATGTAGCAAAAAGATAGATGCAAAAAAATTTGGTCAGTATGCTAATGAGACAGCAACCCTTTATAACCAAAAATATTCTTGGAGACATATGCCAACCACAGTTCACAAAATTTTGTTCCATGGGGAACAAATAATTCAGCACAATATGCTTCCAATTGGAGATCTCTCAGAAGAAGCCCAAGAAAAAAGGAACAAAGACTATAGATTCTTTCGCGAGCACAATACAAGAAAAATTTCCAGATATTGTACTAATGAAGATCTTATTAGTATTTTGTTGTGCACATCAGACCCATATACATATGTCCAGTATTCGACAAAAATGGAAATCAACCTCATTAGAGTTAGATGAAGAAGCTAAACAACTACTGCAAAATGAAAATCAAAGCTATTTGGAAGAAATTTTTACTAATATTGTTTAATTAATACTAGTTTAAAGATTATAATTTGTTTCTAATTTTAGTATAAATTTTTATTAATACATTTAAATAAAATATATGTGCACTTTAAATCAATAGTAAAAGTTTACTTAAAATTTTATCGATGTTGTGTTCTGTATATAATATATCCAAATGGTATTGATATTGTTGGGAATTTCAGTGTTATTTTCAAGAATTAGCTTTCTTCCAAAAAAACCAACCTTTGGCCCCTATGAATATTGAGACTAAATAAATGTCAGGGGCCAAATGTTGGCATTTTCTGACCAAAATTAAGTTTAGGAATAATAAATAAGTATTGCTTGTAAAATACGATTGAAGAAAATAAGAAATTATAAAAAAAATACCTATTTAAAATGTCAAAATATTCAACTTTTACATGGAAACTCAACAAAAAATTAAAATGCATTTTTAACTCCAAATTACTTACGTTCCTATCAGTCGATTTTTACGTTTGAACACGCAAATTGAAGCTTAAAGTCCCTCCTATTGAACAAAACAAATTGCGTAAAAAAATACCAATCCGGTCAAAAGTTATAGAGTTTTGACCGCTATCTCGCGAAATTGACCACTGTGCATCGGTTGAAATGGTTTTAAATAGAAGTCCAGCATATTCCAAACATCTTCACTTAGTATTGATGATTTTGTTGTAGCCTTTAGGTTCATTTTTTCGTGAACAGCCAAAGCTTGAAGCGGAACTTTACTGTTCATCAAGCTATTCAATGAATTACGTAGCTGCCCCATTTCGTCTTAACAGTAAGCTTTAATTGCTCTCCTGATCCTTTCTCTTTGCAGATTTTAGAAAATATCGACGAAAAAACTTTATTGTACTTTATTGTTTTTACTATCTCAATAACTAATAAAAAACAGTTCTTTAAGGTAGAGCATTTTAAGAAATCATCACTTATTAAATTGAGGCAATGTGCTACACAATTTAGAGGTATTACGTGGGGATATGCTTTCGTAACTTCCTTAAGTGCACCTTGCATATTTCTTGATTTATCGCCAATCAAAACTACGAACTTTTGTTCACGGTATTCCTTCATGACGTTCATAACTTCTTTAGCGAGATAAGCAGAAGTGTGACTGTTGCTTTCAGTTGCTAAACTTCGAACAAAAACAATCTCTGGCTTAGAAATTAGAAAATTTATTACACCTTCACTACGAATGTTGCTCCATCCGTCACACTGCAGATGCAAGTACCTTGCTGACTTCAGTTGCGTAGTAATATCATTTGCCATTTCATTATATAGTTTGTTTAAATATTTACTGGAAATTGCCTTTCTGTTTGGCAATTTATATGAAGGTTGATATTCGTCAAAAAACTGTACCCAGAGCGGATGTTCCACAATTGCAAATGGAGCACCAGATACAATAATAGCCCTGGGCAGTTTCTCATGATGGTTCTCTTTATACTCATCAGATATTATTTGGCATGAGTTTGATGCTTGGAGGGAATTCAACGAGCTTAAGACATCAGTGGACTGAGTCGAATTTTCCATTGAAATTGTTGCCAGTTCAACTAAATTCTTTTTACAAATTTCTCGTTTCACCATAATTGGACATTTAAGACACTTCATTAAATGTGTTGTCATTTTATTAACATTTGCTCGTTTATAAACCGTGTCACAATATCTGCAAAGAACTGATTCTGTGTTGCTTGCAGTTGTTGCGAAATGCTTCCATATTTTTTAATTCTTAGGTCTTCCCATGACTGAACCTGAAAACGATTAAACTTTATTGTTGTATTTCATCAATATTAGCTTCACTATTAAATACATACCCTCTCCACAATTTTAATTCAATTTAATCGAATTTAATACAGTTTTAATTAAATTGAATTCGCTGTTTGATATTTAACAACACACGTGTTGTTGAAAACAATAAAACAAATGACTAATTTAAAATAATGTTTCAGCTGATTGACAACCCGTGATTGCCAGATGCAGCATTTCAAATGCTTTTTATAAATACCCAAATAAATACCCAAAAAAGGTATTTACCCGGTATTTACCCATACATACATTGGGTATGGGTATGGTAATACCCATATGTATGTATATGTATACCCAATGTATGTATGGGTAATACCCATACCCATACCCAATGTATGTATGGGTAAATACCGGGTAGAATCCCATCTCTATTGAAGATTTGTTGCGCTAAAACTTTTTAAAATAAGATTAAGTAAAGTACCATTTTTAATTTAAATAAACTTTAAAGTTTTATTATTCACCTGTTTAATTGTTACTAGACATGACCAAATTGCACACCAAATTTTTAATAGTTGCTTTGTACTCAGTTTTTCCTCCGAACTCAAAGCTCGTCGAAAGCGAGGATCTAAAAAAACGTGCTGAATTTATGACATTATTTTTAATAAAAAATAGTTGATTCGAAATAACTGTTATTTAAGTATTATTGGACAGCATTAATACACAATATATTATTCAAGTCTGTAAAGTTAAAGTAAAAATGTATTTTTCAGTAAGCTTTGTAGCCTATGCGTTAGCTAATTCATTTGTACTTCCTCAAAAAGCAACCGGAAATCAGAATACATCGAAATTTAGCTCGCTTCGAATTAGCGACCACCACGTTCAACTACAAACGATTTCCGAGCTAGATTTCAATGTATTCTGACTTCCGCTTAGTTTTCGCGAAACTACAAACGAATTAGCGGTGACTACAATCGACTAAAAATAATTTCCGAGCGAGATCTCGATATATTCAGACTTCCGCTTAGATTTCGCGAAACTACAAAGAAATTAGCAGTCACTACAACCTACTACAAATTATTATATCACGAACACAATTTTGAAAAAAAAAATTTTTTTTTAAAAATATATCGGCTATAACTTTTTTTCCTTGCTACTACAAAAGGAAATTCCTTCACTACAATCAACTACAGACGATTCTCTACAAGAATCAACCATTGGATTTGAGTGCCTTCAAATCCGGGGATGGGTTTTTTCATAGTCCTATAACTTTTTTTTTAAGCAACTACAAATGAAATATTGATTACTGCAATCAACTACACACAAAAAAAATCCCGATTTTCAAAAGTCGGGTGCCAGGTTCACAGAGCTTACAGATGGCCACAGATTCAAACCGCAGCGGGACTATATAATTCTGGTGTATTTTTCTTTACGTTCTAATTATTTTTTATTACTTATTTTTTTGTGTTTAACAATTTTGAAAAGCATTACTAAATACTTTTTTCAAAATTTTTAAGTATTACCTAAAATTTAAAAATCTATAATATTAATAGGTAAGGTGATTTCTTGTTACCGATGATTTGTTAAACATTTTTCTCCCGATTTTGACCAAAAGTATCTTATCTGAAAGGTATATTTTTTTCGCTGTCCACCAGATTTACAGATTTGCACCGTCTGCAATATTTTTTGGAGTATAATGCGTTTAAAGTTGCTACTAACACGTAAATAAAAAAATTATACAATGCTATGTGCGTTTATTAAATTTGTTTGTTTCCTTCATTCACAATAATAATTGTGTTGAATTGAAAATTAGTTTTAGACATAAACCAATTTAAAAAGTGTTGAATTGTGATTTGTCTTATCAAATAATTTATTAAATGAAAAAAAAAAAAAATCCTGGAATGTGCACTCGACTTTCGAGGGCTGGAATCTGCTAATTATACTAATTATTTCTTAAAATTGTTCGATAACTTTTTTAAATTAGTGTTACTGTGCAACCTTTTAAAATATTTCTTAATAAAGGGCAATTTTTTCGATACCTAACATTTTGATAACTGTTATTTTAGGTCCTTGCTCAAAATATAGAACCAAAATACTTTTTTTTTTAAAGAATTCTCTCCTCTAGAAAACTTGGGGGGACGGTTGTTCAAAATCCCCCCTCAGGCTGTCGTAATTTCTTCGCAGCATTGGCACATGCTGTCAAACGATTTAAAATAAAAATTCTACTCGAACGTGCGAAATTTTTTCTTTTGGGATGCTCTCAGCCTTTATCGAGTAACAAGTATCGAAATTTCGAATGATGTTACTCGATAACGAGCGAGTCCTCAAACGCAACCGTACGACATTTCAGTCGATAGCAAATTATAAATCGAGTTGATAAATAATTTTAGGTAAAAAATAACAAAAATAAATTCAACGCAAAAGCTGAGTTTATTTCAGAGCACTCGGACGTGGTATTTTGCCAAATTGCGCACAAGGCAAAGCAACAGCCAACAGATTTTGGCCATCTAAAGACTCCAAATCGTGGAATCACGAATTTTCTTTCTAATTTTATTCAAATCTTGCTCTTCATCAGAGTGGGATGATGATGAATGAAAAAAGAAACTTGAATCCATTTTTTTTGTCTAAAATTCCGATACGAAATTATTTCGATCACGACTGCGGGAATTAGAGCCCTGGTCTTATTATTAAAAAATGAGTTAAACAATTGTTGCCAGCTTTTAAGGTCAAAAGCTCTATTTCTTTGTGCACCGTGTTCAGTCGACAATGAGAAACATTGGATCTGATGACAGGCTGTACGAGGACGGTCCCAGAATAACCCGACCTGGCGAAAAAACACAATAAATTTGAAAAAAAAATTCATTTTTTCTGAACATAATCTCCTTTTAGCTCGATAGACTTTTCCCAGCGGTATCCAATAGCTTCGATACCCTCTATAAAATAGCCATCAACCGCAGACTCCACCTCTTTATCTTTTATCACTGAGCCATTTTTTTTTTTTTTGGCGAATGAGATGCCTAATGAAGCAATTCGAACTTTAATTCTTGGATTGTGGCCATCGCAATAGTGGCTACGTAAACTGGTTCATTGTCTTGATGGAACAACATTTTATTTTTCGCTAAATGCGGCTTTTTTCCTCAATTTTATCAATTAAACAATGGAATAAGTTAGATAATACTGATCGTTGATTGTGTTTCCTTCCTGAAGTTAATCAATAAAAATTATCACGCGCACATCCCAAAAAATGAGACGCTATAACCTTGCCACAGATGTAGCTCCCTTCGCCTTCTTTGGACACGATTCTTCCATTTCAGTCTACTGTTTTGACTGTTCCTTTCCTCAGGTGTGAAGTGGTGGACCCATGTCTCTTCCATAGTTACTAATGGATGTAAAAGCTCGGCATTATTGCGCTGAAATATCACCTAACACTTTATTGAAATATCTTCACGATGCTGTCTTGCGGACAGCTTTCTCGTCTTAAAATTTTCGATCAAAATGCGAAGTATAGCACTAAATGCCTATCAAATCAGCTAGCTCCCGCATCTTCAGCCGACCATCATTCAATATCATTTTGTGGATTTTATTACTCGTTTCTGGAAAGGGCAGCTCAATTGGTCGACCACTACGGTGTTCGCCTTGGCAGCTCGTCCGGCCTCATTTAAACTTCGCCAAGTA
Organism: Cordilura impudica; assembly: GCA_963682025.1. Taxonomy (NCBI): domain Eukaryota; kingdom Metazoa; phylum Arthropoda; class Insecta; order Diptera; family Scathophagidae; genus Cordilura; species Cordilura impudica. The sequence goes on along the minus strand of OY821521.1, from coordinate 152,070,517 downwards.
ATATTTTATAGTCGTCAATGAAAGAGCAGACTCCGCACAGTATAAGATAGGTCGGGCACCAATGTTTATCATTGAGATCATTTTCTTTTGATAGCTGAAAGAAATTCTAAACAACGTGGCGCCTTGAAACTTAAAACATTTATTTTATAAGGTTGCCACTTTTCACTAAAGTATTTTTTTAAACTACTGCCGCCATCTATACGTCATTCTTAAAAGTAATAATGTTTTAATGAGGTTTTGTAACGATCATAAATATTTGACCGATTAAACTGAAGGGTTTATATCGCTACATTTTTATACGTAAATCTCTCCACCGAGTTGAAATTCAAGACGCAGAACCGTAAGATCTAAAAACTCCAATGTATCTTAGTCAATTTGGATCACTGTACTCATAACTAAAAAACCTCAGTTCAAAAATGATCAATCTTTAACAATTAATATTTAGAGAATTTCTCTTTAGTTTGAATATAATTTTGAAACAATGTTGATCTAGATTCTATGAGACGAGGCCGGATCAATAAGTCCGTGACTTTTAGAATGAAACGCAGTTTGTTTTTGCAAGAAAAAAAAAAAAAATATAGTATATATTTTTCAACATAATCTCCTTTTAGCTCAATACACTTAGTGCAACGTTTCTCCAATTTTTGTATCCCTTCCAAAAAACAGGATTTTTTCGAGGTCCATAAAATAGGCATTTTTGATCAATAATTTTCGGGTGCATTGTCCTCAATTGGCCGCCCAGAACGTTCTTCGTCATTTGTATTTGTGCGACCACAACGTAAGTCAGAAAACCACTTTTTACCATTGAAGTCGATGCTGCAGAGTCCCCATAGTATTTATCAAGCTTTTCCTTGGTTTCGTTGACGGTTTTTTTTTTCGCAAAAAAATAATGTTAAAAGAGTGTTAAAAAAAACCACGAGTTTGTATGTTTTGAACAGCTGTTAAACACAAAGTAAATGACGGAACTTGCTCAATATTTTACAGTAGTCTGTTAACAGGTGGTACTTGATGGGAGCAATGTTGCATTTCATATAACTAAGAGAGAAGTTCGAAAAGTTACGGACTTTTTGATCCGCCCTCGTAATGATCACTTGTGATATAACATCTACACGTCTCTAAGCAATAAGTATATGACAATATTATCAGCAAGTATGGATGTGATCGGACCAGTTTTGGACCTAACAGGCTTTATCTATCATACTTGTATAGTGTGGTATATTCGACCTAGACAGTTTATAATTTGCGAATTAGTTCGAATATACCATCGGTTAAATTTAGACTAATTTATTTGTACTTCTAATCAACAGCCTGCTAAAACATGTGTTAACCGGCAAATTGAATGTGTTAATTTTTGCACAACTGCGCTATTTTTCCGCTCTCCCCTGTGTGCCTGTCCATGAACGTTTGTGTATTTCATAGTATGGTAAATTTACTTTAATTGTTTTGCACTTGACAATTAATTTGTTATTTTTTTTTCTTTCGAATTAACTTACATGCTTTACGGGGGGATTTGAGTGTAAGTGAGCAAAAATTTGTTAGAAAATACCACAATTGTAATTAATTTTAATTACCCATTGTAATTTACATGTACACTACACAGCAGTACAAGGTATTTGAGGTTAGGTTGGGGCTGTATGGAGTTCTTTATAAAGACTTTCAAATGAATAATAGCGACATTGGAATGGTCATATATATTAACATAGTAGTTGATGTTAATGATTAAATCTTCAGTAGAGTTTTCTTACCAGTACCCCGGAATTAGCATTGTGTACAAATAAAGTAGCTTTCAACCACCTTCAGCACCTACTTAATGGATGAATTCAAGATGGTGATTATATCCCCTGAGCATTGAATTTATTATTGTACAAAACCTTTTCATACAGCCCATCTTTAAACAATAATTCTCTCATTCCATTTTAACTTAAGTTGTCTAACTTACAAGAAAGGTGTCTGGGGAGGTGAGGCACCCACATATCGCGATGGATCTTGAATATGTTATAGAATACAAAAACAAAAATAAGTGACCAGTATTTTATTTTAGTTGCCCAATTGCATATTTAAGAAAAAAAAAGGTACCCAAAGATTGTTTGCATTTGATACAAAGAAACCATATTGTACATTTTATTAACGGTATTTGCAGGCCGGTATTTCATGTATAAATTCTCATGTTATTTATTGAAACTTTAAATTTTAGGGGATTTCATATTGTAAAAAATATTTGTTTTAAATCAAAACTCACATACATTAATCGTAGTTATTTTTTAGTTAATAATTTAACTGATTTTTCCCAAATGACCCCTTTTAAGTTCAATGATGGCAACCCTGTGATACAATAATTCATCTGAAGACATTTTAAAACTTATGATGTATATTTCAAATACTGTTAGAAGTTCCACCATTGAAAAATGTGAATAAATATTACTAAAATATGAGTTAAGTCCTGGAATAAATAAAAATTTACAAGCTCTAATCTATATATTAATAAGTGAAGGTAAATTTTTAGTTCTCTTTTTAAGCTATATGCGGACACGGAGGAGTGTAAAAATTGGCATAGTTATAGTTCATATGGTGGAGAAGCTGAGAATGATAAAATTTATGTCTAATATGTCTTAAAAATATATTAAATGAAATAAAATAAAATATTTATAATAATTCGTTACACCCTGTTAATGCGAATGATTTAAATTATATATCAGACGCTCTGTGTTGAATTTTGAATTGCTAAAATTGATTAACATACCTTTAGACTCATTTAAATTTTCAAAAATTTTTTATATATATTGATTAAAAGCATTTGATGACAAATATTGAATAAAAACAATAATATTTCCTAGAATTTGTACCTGAATTTCGAGTGCTGGGCTATACTATATTATTTAAGTATACTAGTATTATTTAAGAAGATAGGCAAAATAGGGCATATGTGATGAAAATAGGTTAAAAGGAATAAGTGCTAAAATGGGAAAAGCTTTTAGAGAATGTTTAAATAACTGTTACTATGACAATTTGAATTGGATTCAGCAGGAACCGAATAAGAGCTGCAAATTTTTAAATGATAATCTTGGCTGAAAGTATAAAAAACAGATAAATATTAAAAACGTTAATGGAGAAATTATTGTCTATGACCAAGTAAAGAGTGATCTTTTTAACGGCTATATTCTTCATATTCCTAAAATGTTAAAGCAACAAATTGATTACTTACCTGGAGACTCGCGTAATAGTTTAAGAATATTAAGACCACGTGTAAATATTTTTAATTTCTAATATTCGAATGGCTGTGAGAAATTAATTCAAAACTTGATGTGACTAAAAGCTGTGGGTATGATGGAATATCACCAATATCTCCGTATCTTTCAAAGATTTTTAACAACATGATTGAATGTTGAAGTCCGTTAATACAAACCTAGAAGGTTTTTCTTGTTTTAACTGAAACGTATGGAAACTAATTTTTAAATATTCTAAATATATAACAACTTTTCTGTGCGAATCTACACTTTTAACCATCAAACGCACTTGACTTCTTCTTAACGATTTATAATTAAAATCATTTATAGATACTAGCAGATTCCAGCCCTCGAAATTCGAGTGCAAATACTAGAACATATTATTTTTTCATTAAATAAAGACCCTAAAGGTATGCTAATCAATTATAGCCAACTCACAAATCAACACAAAAAAAAACAAACTCATTTTTATTACAAACACTTTAACAAATTTAATAAACGCCACATAGCATTGTATAATTTTATGTATGTGTTAGTAGCAACTTTAAATGCAATTTACTCAAAATAAAGGAAAAAATTTTAAAATCAGTAAATCTGCAAAACGGCTAAAAAGAAATACCTTTCAAATAGTATAAGTTTGGTCAAAATCGGGATAAAACGGTAGAACAAAACATCGGTCACAAGAAATCGCCTAGCCTATTAATATTATAGATTACACTTCTTATTTTTTTAAATCATAATATTAATGTTTTCTACATTTGGTATGTAAATTGGTGGGGGTTTAGAAGTTGCTTCTGCATTGTTGGATTAAGTTTTTTTTTTTTTTTTTTTCAATATACAGTCAACTTTCGGAAAAGTACACACTCGAAAGTGTGAACTAATAGGAAACGTGAACATATTTATTTTTATACAGACTACTCTAAAGCGTGAACCTATTTTTGGGGGAATTTTTAATTTTTTTTTATACTTTTTTAATTTAGGGATTCCCGAGTTATAGATTACATTTCCTGTTTATGTTATGTAGACGTACTGACCTTTTAGTTGCTCTATGATTAGGCATAAAAGTGATATAGTATATAAGTTGTGAAAGTGAGTAATTCTTCCAAGTGTCTTCTAAAAAACCATAAGTTTTGAGTCTGAAAGACAAAGCCGGTATTGTGAAATTTTAACGAAAGGTTGTAGCCAAGGTTTAGCCTAGAAATATCAAGTTGCAAAATCAACAATTTGCTCAATTACCAAGAAGAAGAGAAACATCCAAAACATTACGCAAATCTGAGTTTCCGAAATTGTAAAAGGCACTTTATAAATGGTTTATTAACATGCGAAACAAGAATATGCCAGGGATTAAAGAAATTCACGAACAAATTTATGAAAATGGCCGTGGTTTTATTGCATGCGATGCAGGGGTTAAAAATTCTAAGCAGAGTTGTCGCATTCGACTTATCAAAAATTTCCGTTGGCTTATTCGACGATGAATCTGGTTTGTAATGGAAACAATTACCAGGAAAAGCTTTTGGCGAAAACTGTTCCAGGTGCTAAGATGAAGAAATAACGATATATTTTATGTGTTGCTCATATGCGTCTGGACCTCATAAACTTAAGCTTCTTGTAATTGGAAACACTAAGAAACTCCGAGGCTTTAACAATTTTATATGCCCCGTTAAAAATTATAAAAATTATAATTCTTCCTGGATGACATCTGCTACTTTATATGATTAGATTCATTAGTAAGTTTTTTATATGAATGAAAAATTTCTAAGACAATGTTTTTTTGGTTTGTTTTAGGTTACGGATTTCATGACTTAAAAGGGGATACACATAAAAGCTCTATTATTAGTGGGCAATTCCCCTTCACATCTTCCTTAAAGAATCTCAGGATGGATCTATTTGTACTATGCTTTTATCAACACAACACAACACAACCAGATGATGTCCACAGGGAGGAGTTCTTTCGCCCTTAATGTGGAGTCTGATTGTGGACGAATTACTAGTGAAACTGTCGGAAGCAGGAATAGAATATCAATGCTACGCAGACGAAATAGTCTTAATAGCAAGAGGAAAATTCGAGGAAACCCTATGCGACATTGTGCAAACAGGGTTGAGGATTATATGTCAAAGGTGTGGGGCAACAGGATTGAATATCAATCCGACATAGACCACTATTGTACCATTTACAAGGAAAAGGAAACTTCCAAGATGGAGGGCAATTCAAATTCTGGGGAGTCATCGAACCAAAAGTGAAGGTGAAATACCTGGTGATAGTACTGGACAGTAAGTTAACATGGAAGGCACATGTCGACCATATCACTGAGAAAGCCAAGCGAGCTACAATGATATGCAGAAGGGTAGCGGGTAAAACCTGGGGTTGTAAACCCATCATCTTGCACTGGATGTACTCTATGATGGTCCGTGATAGATAGACCCTATGGGTCTATAGCGTGGGCCAAAAGAACAGATCTGAAGTCAACTCAAATGGGTTAAGTAAAATACAAAGAATACAAAGGATAACGGGTACAATGAGGACGTGTCCAACAGTATCACTGGAAGCACTATTGGATCTAAGCCCACTACATATAGTGGTGCAAAGGAAAGCCCTGGCAACGGCGATCAGAATCAAGGGGGACAAACCTTTAACCAGGCTTTATGAAGGGCAATGGAACCGAATAAGCCAAGTTAATGATTACTTCCTCCTAGATTGCCCCATGGACAAGGCTGAGAAGAAATATGATTTCAGGAAATACTTTATTACGGAACTTAGCAAGAAGAGAGAATGGAGCGGTTTAAGTACAGCATATTATCTAAGAGAAGATACAATCTAATGATACACAGATGGGTCAAAAACCGAAAGTGGCCCAGGGGCTGGAGTCTTCGGGCATAGAACCAAATACTTCGAGCCAATGGGAATACACACGAGCATTTTCCAAGCGGAAATTTATGCCATCGATAGATATGCACAAATCAACTTGAATAGGAAGTACAAGAGACGGGACATAACCATACTATCAGATAGTCAAGCCGCTATTCGAGCACTAAGCTCCTATGAAGTAGACTCCAAGTTAGTATGGGACTGTCTATGGAAACTAAATGAGCTAGGTAAACACAACAAGGTTAGCCTTTGTTGGTTCCCGGGACATATTGGGATTCAAGGTAATGAGCAAGCTGATGAACTTGTCAGAAGGGGAGCTTCCACAAAATTAATTGGACCGGAACCGTTTTGTGGAATAGGAAAAGGAGTATGGGAAGATGTACTCAGGGAACATGAGAATTATCTTAGACGGGAACTTTTCTCGAGCCACCTGGGCTTAAGGCAATCCAAACTCTTGTTGGGTAGCTACAACAATAAGAGATTTGGGTCATGCATTGGGTTGTCGAAGAACGGAATTAGAATACTAACCGGGATTTTAACTGGCACTATAGGCTCAGGGAACATCTGAGCAGGATAGGAATCGTAGAAAACCCCATGTGCAGATTCTGTGAAGAGGAAGCCGAATCACCAGAGCACATACTTGGGGAATGTGGAGCGTTAATGCATAAAAGAAAAAAGCATCTGGGCTCTTCCCAAATACTAGATAGCGACTTAGAACTACTAGAACCAACCAACATCCTCGAATTCCTGAGGGCTTCAGGGTTGGATGAGATTTTATAGGGACAACCTATTAGCAGAAGGCAGTATATCAATCACTGGTCGCAATACTTCAGATACCTCTTTATACAAAATAACTTCTTTAATTCAGCCAATGATTTAAAACGTTTTAAAAATTAATAATAGAAAATACCAAGAGGCCTTTTCTGCAGTAGATATATCAGATTTGTTAAAATCCACTAAAAAGTTATCCTTTAGACTCAGCATGGAGTCGAATTGCAAAAGAAATTTTATTCAAAACTTGGAAAAATATTTTGAATTCAGTTTCGGATGAAGATTGCCCTTGAGTGCCTTAAGAGAAAACTAGAAAACAGAAGTAAGACAACTGGAATGAAGAGCGGTTGGTCTTCTGGGGTTGTTTAATTCTCAGGTTTGTTTAAAAAATATTTTAATATTCACAGTTATTTTATTACAGATGAATTTTAAAATGTTCCTCGTTCAAGAATGTAATAATAACGTTGTAAATAATTTCACAGAATGCGAAGTTTTTGAAATTCAGGATGAAATAGCTGACGACGGTGACTGCATTATAGATCAGCCGGAAATTAGAGTTGAATTAAAGGAAACCGTAGAAGCATTTAATATTGATTTAATATGGGCTGAAAACAAAATGGTTGAATAGAGAAGCCTATATTACAGATGGTTGAACAAATACAGCCTCAAAAAATGCCATATGACAATTTTTCTTCACATTTTTTTTTTAATAAATTTCGTATTTTTTTAAACATTGTTGGTTTGTTTTGTTTTTCAAAATAAATTTCATGTTTTTGTTTATTTTAAGTAATTTTTGTTTAGTTGTGAGTTACAGTTGTTAACCAATTTTGTTTGTTTTTTATTATTATTATTTCGATGTAATAACTCAAGTGAATTGAAGTGTAAAAATGTATATAAAAAATTGCTTGTGTGCAAAGTTAATAAAATGTGCGAATTAGAAATGGTGCTAGAAAATGTTTAAAATTTAATAATCGAAAACGTGAACAAATTCAAATTCACCCTTTTTAAAAATTAGTTCACGTTTTAAAATCAAATGTAAAAAATCTGAGAAAAACAAGTGAAAAACGGCCGTTTTTGGTACCTTTTGTTACCCCCTAAATATAAAATTGGTCAGTTAGAAATAAGGTTAATTTTTTTTGTCGTATTCTTTAATATATCGAAGTTTCATTACAATCTCGGCGTGCTTTTGGATGAGACTTTCTTTGTAAATGTTCACTTAGCTGAGACGAATAAATAATTGAATTTTCCTTTAACAGGCTACATGGTTACCAGTCTAGTTTAAACACTACGTATGTAGATTTTTTAAAGATTCCAAAAGAATCCAGCTCAATTTATTTTTTTTTAAACAAGTCCATTAGTTTTGTGTAGATAACAATGAATATTTTCATTGAAATAACTATTTGTTGTTGTTGCCTTTAACAGCAACTTAATATTCTTATAGGTTTGAGAGAGAAAAAAAAAACTTTTTGTTCTACTGTTTTTCATACAAAATACTTAATGTATTTCCAATATTAGTATTCGTAACAAATTTCATTTAAAATCATTCATAATTCATAACATGAAACTGCCTGCAGTTTTAAAACTTATCTCAACTAAAAACCACACACACACACACGCATGCACACATGCACATACTCCATATAAAGCAATCAAGTGTAACTACTTACATATATACAAACATACTCATATACAGGTTTATAATTCTCATCGTTCTTTCGTGCTACAATCAACTTTTATTATGCCATCTTGCATATTGAGAATACCTGTTCGTATGGAACAAATGTGTTGTGTTGGTGGAAGAAAAGAAAATATCCAGACATGGTGGCGTCTAGAAGGAGAAAGAAAACAGAACCTACAGCAACTAATAGACTTTTCTATGTGTAACTAATTGTTAAATTTAATATTTATAGACGAGGATTTGAGGAAGCTACTGTACTGCAACGAAATGTTCTATAAATACTCGTATAGAAAAGTAGTTAAGGTTTATAACTTATAGATTTCATTTCAAAATAATACAAATAATCTATTCAAGTCGGTTGTGATCAAAAGTACTATGGGGAGTTTATGTTCTATAATATTCTATAGATATTACACAATTAGAGGTTCATAAGACATGGTTGAATTATTTTATTACTGGTAAAGTCATCTGGCATTATCTACAGCTGCTTATTCAGTTGATGTTGGAAACAATCATTCATTATTGATGCGAAGTATTTTTGTTTTGAACAAAGCCTAAAGAGATTCATCAGTTTGTATGCCAAAATAGGATCACTCAACTCAATTGTCTATTAAGGTTGAATTGATATACGCTTGCTAGAAAAATTACCCGTACACTTGGAGACGAAAATTTTAAATTTTCATATAAATTTTAATAAAATATTTTGAACTAGATGTAACCCGGTGTGCTTTGCTACCCCCTCCCCCCGAATCGTATCGAAAGGGCTCACGCAAAGTCCCAAGGTTATTAGTATAGAATTTTTTATTTCGATACTTGCTGATATACAATTTTTTTTTTCATTCGGTACAACAATTATCAGATTTTTCGGCGTTCCTAACCTGGAGCAAGGTACATGTAGCTGCCCATGAGAAGAACATGGATTTTCCAAATTAGATCTGGCAACACTTAACTATTGGCCTTGAACTTAAAATGTCATTTGGAAATTTTTCTTTTTAGCGATTTTTGATTTTACCAATCTTTGATTCTGAAGATTTTTGTTTTTGGGCGATTTTTATTTTTCGCGATTTTTGGGTTTGGAGATTTTTGATTTTGGCGATATATTTTCCACGACAAAGTCTTGTCAAAAGACTGTCGCTTTTGTAGTGCTTCATATTTTTTATATAGGAGGTGCCACGCCCACTAATCCCATCCCGCCCAATTTTTATTGAACTACTCACATTAATATCTGATGGACTCGTGCAAAATTTCGAGTCTTTCCCTTTTATAGTACACCAGTCATATGATATTAGATATCTACTTTGCATGGGCGGTGGTACGCCCACTGCTTCAATCACGTCCATTTTTTTGTTCGACTAATTATACAAAGAACCTATGGGCTCACGCAAAGCCACTAAGCTCTCTCTTTTGCAGTACTCCAGATATATGACATTAAATAGTTAAATAGTTACTTTGCATGAGGGATGCCACGCCCATTGGTGTGAACCCGCCAATTTTTTGTCCGACTACTCATACTAAGGTCTGATGGGGGTGAAAAGTGTCAAAGCTTCCCTTTTTTAGTACACCAGTTATATCATATCATATATTTACCTTGTACGGGCGGTGCCACGTCCACTGCTCCGATCACGCCCATTTTGTCTAACTAATCATATGAATTACTTATGGGCTCACACAAAGTCCCAAGACTCTCACTATTACAGTACTCCAGATTTTATATTTACTATGTATGGCAGGTGCCACGGATATTGGTCCGATACTGCCAATTTTTGGCCGACTACTCACATTAATAATAGGTGACATCAGACAAATTTGAAAAGCTGTCTCTATCACAGTACTCGAAATATATAATATTGAATTATTACTTGTATGTGAAGAGGTACCACGCCCACTTATCCGATCGTGCCCATTTCCGGCGTAGCTACTAATATTAACAATAGGTGACCTCCCTATCATCGTACTCAATATATATGATATTAAAAATTTACTTTGTATGGGGGTGCCACGCCCACTTCCACTTCCAGCACTTCCGATATCCGCAGTAAGACTCTGTGAAAATTTCAGGAAGATCGGATTAGTAGTTGCGGAGATTACCTCCTACAAACAAACAAACAATCACACATTACCTCTTTATTATATTAGTATAGATTACTTTAAAGGCCTAGTTAGCCCCACGTTGTTAAAATGTATCTGTACTGTAAATGTAACGTTGGCACTTAGTGCAGTTATAGAACGTAAAAAACGAACCAGCATGTTGCTGTGTAAAATTAACCAAACTTTATCAGCTGTTCATAAATGTCACGAACAAACGTAGCAAAAATCTATTTTCAACAGATTGGGACGTTTGGGTTACGTGACAGTTGAGTTCGGTAACTGCTCTAATTGCTTTTCATGTAACAGAAAAAACAGCTGACACGTTTGGTTACGGTTACGGGTGGCTAACTGCGCCTTAACTATGGATACTAGCGATGCCAACTTAGCGCTTTTTAACTACCTAAAAGGCATATGAAATCGGTGCTTTTATTAAATTGGTGCTTTTCGTTTTTATTTTATTGGTTTTATAGCCTTTAAATTACAACAGTTCATATTAAACAAAATTGTACCTATTTAAGCAACATCGCAACATCCCTCTAAACTTTAACGCTTTGGTTCACGAGAAAATTATTGGTTCTCTTATTCGTCGCTAGTATGAAAAAAATTATATATCAAGAATTATAAGTTGTAAACAAGGATGACAAGAGAAATTCCGATGGTAGCACCAGCCAGATGGCTTTCTATAGAAGGATATGTGACTTAAGTTGAAAATTAGAAATTGTTGTTGTTAATGAAAAATATTAAGAAATATGTATAGTTGTTCTAAAAACTGTATTTATACTACGTGCTTGGTTCAATTCTATCAGAAGTACAAAAAGTGAATCTGGCATTCGAAGCCCAAAAAGCGGACCATACAAAACTTTTTGCTATCTTATCGGTTATAATAAGTTTAACAAACAGGATAATTCTACTTACGCCTAAATTTGATAATTTGGAGGATGAGCTTGATCCTGTAGCTAATGAAATTTGCTATTTAGGTCATAGAAATACTGAAGAATCGACAAAGAATTAATAAACAAAAGTTGATTGAGTTGATAAAATCTCTGATTTACGAGCTAAGAACTGTACGTTGCATTTTGAAATATAGTGCCTCTACATCATGGAATCCCACAGGCATCTCCATTATCTGTTATTATTGCATTTGACGATTTAAGTCGCATCATAAGCGCAGTAAAGAGTTGATCATTTCATTTACGCTGATGACCGCTATGTAATTGCTAAAGAACAGGAAAATGCCAAAATTAAACAGGTCTTTCAAGACACTCTTTTATCTATTGATAATTGGTCAAAAATTTCAGGCGCACACGTCTCGTTTGATAAAACGAATCATTTGCATCTATGCAAGAAACCTAATTCCAAAAGCATTAATATAGTTTATAATAATTCCACCATCAAAAATGTAAAGCATTGTAAAAATATCGATAGTAAATATAGCTTTAAGTACCATTGTAATTATTTAAAAAAAGATTTAACAAATAGATTGAACATCATCAAATATTTATTGTCTTCAAACAGTCAACAACCAACCTGCTAAGATTAATGAGATCGGTATAACTATCAAAAATTGACTATGGCCTAGTAATTTACAGCATAACCTGTAAAACAAATTTCAAAGTTGTGGAGTATATTCTTAATGCTGCCATTAGAGTAAGTCTAAGGGTTTTTCGAACTACACCAATAAAGAATTTACAGGCTGCAGGATCCTGTGATCCACTGCGGCCATGCCAATAAACTTAAAATGCGTTTAATACATAAAATGTTTTGCAACAAAGCATCCCTACTTCACAAAAAAATTATCCTGCTCAGAAAGAAGAAGAGAGAATTGGTTTAACCATCCACCTTATCCCATATTTTTAAAATCACAAAAAAATTTAACATTCACAAACATATTCCTACCTTGGCAAAACAGCGTCCATGGCTGCTTGAATCAAAAAATTTTATAGAAAACCTTCAACCGTTAATAGAAACAACATATCACCAATAATTTTTAAATCACTCTTCAACTAAATTTTTGCTAAATATAAAAATGAAGAATGGAGTTTCACAACTTATTTGAAGAAAACAAACTCAATACATTAACATAAACACATTAACAAATTTAATATCCACACACACAGCATTGTATACTTTTATGTATGTGTTAGTAGCAACTTCAAACGATCATAACTCCAAAAAAATATTCCAGACGATGAAAATCTGTAAATCTGGGTAACAGCTAAAAAGAAATACCTTTCATATGATAACTTTTTTGTCAAAATCGGGGTAAAACTGTGAAACTTACTTCGGTCACAAGAAATCGCCTTGCCTATTTATATTATAGATTAGTTTAACATGTTTTATTAGAATGATATTTTCTTCGAGGATTTAGGATTTTAACAATATGTATTGTGAATTTATAAGTCCTTTGAGTGGTTAATTAATAAAATTTCATAGCGATATTTGGAATTGTGAGAACTTTGGTTGTTTTTCTTTATAAAACAATAATCGGGAAAATAGGTCCAAAAGTGGTCCGATTTCTTAAAATGTCACAGTGTTTTTTGCACTATTTTTGTAAATTTTTTAAATATAATACAGAAATTAGCAAATTTGGCATCTTTTGCAGAAAAATTTTACGGGGACTAGGTCCAAACGTGGATCGATTTCAAAGATTTTTTATAGATCTTGTCACTGGCCTAATAAACCCTTATGATTCAAATTTCATTGCAATAGAATAACATTTGCTACATTCAGTGCCATTACAACCAATTTTTAAGGAAAATTTGTATGGCGACATTTCTAATTTTTAAAATATCTTAATTAGTTTAAAAGTTATGATTTTTGCAACGAAAAAAGTAAAAAGACCCCACTGTGCGACGTGCTGAGGGTTGTCATATATCAGGTGAAAGCCCAAACAAGAGTAGATTCTAATGGCATGCCTATGTTCAATTGTTTCTCAGGAAAAAAGTTACAAAGGATCAAGTGAGCCAAAAAATTTGTAGAATTTCTAATAAATTTTAAAGAGATGTGCTAATGAAAACAACGAGACATTTCCAATGCATGAAGTCTTATTGTGAAGAAGTATAGAAAGTTATGAAATAATTAAAAAAAATAGAGTTAAATTCAGGGGCGCTAATCAAGTGATATAAACACTATTTTTGTTTTGTAGCCAACAAAAATAGAAATTAGCCTAAGTTGACTACAGCAGCAAAAGTGGTCGTGTAGTCGTGTAGCTGTGTTGGTGTCAAAATAATCGTTTTCATATAAACGTGTGTATTTATTTTTTGACAGGCTGTAGTCGTGTAGCCGCTGTCGTTTATGTGTTTCATGCATAATAATGCGAAAACAAGAGTTCGGTTGCCAAAATAAGTACACCGATGGAGAACGCACGGTCAAGAAAAGCGCAAGAAAGGACAAGCGCGCGAGTTAAGTCCAATGGAACACTGAACTCAACAGATTCCATCGAACTTGAAAACCCTATATCTAGCATAAGAATAAATTACCAAGAATAAAATAAATACCATATTATTAAAATTATAATTTTTAATAACTAGAACAAAGTGTTAATAAACTTTGTATTAATAAAATTGTTTACTCAATAATTATTTCAGTTCATCATTTAAAATGAAATAAATGTCAAACTAACAGAATTATAATTTTAAACGAAAACAAAGTGTTAATAAACTTTCATATGGAAACTTACTTCATTCATTGAAACTTGATACCTTTGTTTTCGTCATTAAACTAGAACAAAGAGTTAATAAACTTTGTATTGAAATTTTGTTTATTCATTTCAATCATTTAAAATAAAATAAATGTCAAATCACCAAAATTACAGTTTCAAAACGAAAACAAAGTGTCGATAAACTTTCGTATGAAAAACTCACTTTGTTTTCGTCATTTACTTCCTACAAAATACAATATTGTTTTATGACCAACCAATTAAACGTTCTATAAAAGAAACCAATAGCATAAGCATATTTTTTTATTGAATATTTATAGTTTTAGATTAAGAATATTTTTGTATAAAAATATAGCAAACAATAAAGTAAAGAGCAGTTCATATTAACATTCCAACCAAATGTATTCGTGGACTTTCATTTAACTGGCGCAGTCGGCAAACAAATCCAAAAGATATTCTGAAGAATATCCCTATTTGGTCGCGACGCTATCTAAAAGAAATTAATGAAGATATTCTAAAGAATATCCTTTTTTAAAACAAAGAAACATTAGTGAAAATTGTCTAAAGAATATCCTTTTTTTTAAGAAAAAAAAAAAAAGTGAAACATTAGTGAAGATATTCCAAAGAATATCCTTTTTTGAAAAAAAATAACATTTGTTAAAATACTGAAGATATTCTAAAGAATATCCTTTAAAAAAAAAAAAAATATATATTTGTGAAAAATTTTAAGATATTCCGAAGAATATCATTTTGAAAACAAAGAAGAAAAAAGACTAAAGAACTTATTTTTCGTTACGGTTCGAGTTTGTGAAGGAACAGTGAATTGTGTCTAAACTCCAGGGAGATGCCTAAAGATACGGAGAAAACTGAAACACCACAGTTTAAACCATACTTCAACATATTACAAAGCAACGATATACTCAACACAATGACATCAACATCATCAACAGCAACACTAACTTCTGCTCCAACACAAACATCAGCACCCACAGCAGTGCCAACAGAAACATCATCGTTGGGTCCGATTCCAATTTCTATCCTTTTGAAGGAAGTAGATAGAATAAATGTTTTCACTGGAAAAGATCGAGACTATGACATATCATCATTCATCAAGGAAGTCGAAATCTTCCTACGAATTTTTCAAGATGGTGAAATGGAGGAATATATATACCATCGCTGCATACTTAAGAAGATACAGGGAGAAGCAGCCAATATAATTCGAGGTTTAACCGATAAATCATGGCAGAACGTGAAAAATGAGCTATTAAAGGTGTTCGGCATCAGGGAAAGCTACACCCAACTATACCATAGAGCACTATCAACAAAAAACAATGATGTAAGTCAATTATATAATAATTTAAAAATAATATTAGATAAGTTGAATACAAAATACGAACAAGATTCATGTAAACCATTAGAATTCAACCCAAATATAAACGAATCAATGATTTTTCGAACTTTTGTTAATGGTATACCTCCGCATTTGGCAAGTGTTATATATAGCCGAAATATTAATACTATTCGCGAAGCATATCATTGTTTACAGGAATGCGACATGATCAGGGAAAATAATCGACATTTTAGAAATACTAATCAAAATATTAAATACACTAACCAAAATTCTACCCATAATTATTCCGAACCTCACCAAAGGCAAAATTTTCGACAAACAAATTTTAGACCGAGTAGACAGAATTTCCCAGACCAACGGACACAAGGTTTTTCTTGTCACCAAACACAAAACTTTCCAAATTCAAATCGACAAACACAAGGTTTTGATAATCGGCAAGGGCAATATTCAAACGTAATTCGAAATTCGCAACAGTTCCGACAATCTAATCAGTCGCGACAAAATTCTGGTCAACATCGACATAATGTTGAACCGATGGAAATAGATCATATTGAACAGAGTGAAATTGTTCCGAATGAGGAAGCAAATTTTCGTTCAGCCGAAAAGAAAACGGTTTACCGATAGTACAATTAACTATTGGTAATTCCAAGATAAGATGTTTGATTGATACTGGATCAACCACATCAATATTAAATTGTAATGCACTTCCTAGTTATGAACGTATAAAATTAAGAAAACCATTAACTTTCTCAACTCTGGCAAGCAAAGTAGTTATAAGTGAGGAAATTGTCACGGAAATCCCAGAAGAGTTTTCCGATAATAATTTTATGGCTTGGAAATTGTTGAAATTGACTAATAATAGATTTGATGGAATAATTGGTAATAATATATTGAAACCTTTAGGTGCAAAAATTTGTTTAGAAGAACGGTATATTCAGATTAATGATAGAAAAATTTTTTTTACAAATTCATTTCCTTGCTATTATAACGAGATTCATGCATTGGAATTTTTAGATGTCAATAAGGAGAACATTAAAAAACTTTTTAGAGTCGACATGAATTCCGAAGAAAAAGAGTTTCTTCGTGATCTCATAAGTAAAAATAGCGACTTGTTGTTTCATGAAGGTGATTCACTTACTCATACTCATGAGATAAGACATTCCATAATTACTACTACAGATAAACCTGTATACTCTAAAATATACAGATATCCCAAAATACATGAAGACGAAATTAACAGGCAGATCCAAGAAATGTTACAACAGAAAATAATTGTGGAAAGTAACTCTGCCTATAATTCTCCTATCTGGGTTGTTCCAAAGAAAATGGACCAATCGGGCAGGAAGAAGTGGCGCATTGTTGTTGACTACAGAAAATTGAACGAGATAACGGTGGACGACAAATTTCCAATACCCAATATAGAAAATATATTGGATAAATTGGGAAAATCTACTTATTTTACAACATTGGATTTAGCCAAGGGTTTTCACCAAATTCTCATGAATACAAACGATAGAAAAAAAACAGCTTTCTCGACTCCTTTGGGACATTTTGAATACAACAGGATGCCCTTTGGATTAAAAAATGCTCCAGCAACCTTTCAACGTCTTATGAACTCGGTACTTAGAGAATATATTAATAAAATTTGCGTTGTTTATTTAGATGACATTTTAATTTTTAGTACATCATTAACAGAGCATGTACAGAGTGTCAACAAAATTTTTCAAAAATTACGAGAGCATAATCTGAAGATACAGCTCGACAAATGCGTTTTTTTGGCGAAGGAAACTGAATACCTTGGTCATGTTCTGAGCGAGGAAGGTCTAAGACCTAACCCAAATAAAATTGATGCAATTCAGAAGCTAAAGCTTCCTGAAACAACTAAACAGATAAAATCTTTCTTAGGAGTTACGGGGTACTACCGAAAATTTATTAAAGACTACGCAAAAGTTGCACAAGGATTAACTAAATATCTAAAGAAGAATACGAAAATTAATCTCAACGATCCTAATTATCATGATTCCTTTGAAAAATTGAAAAAGTTGATCATTAACCCACCGATACTTAAGTATCCAGATTATTCAAAAAAATTTAAATTGACTACTGATGCAAGTGGTTATGCTGTAGGTGCCGTATTGTCTCAGGAAAATCATCCAATTGCCTATGCAAGTAGAACATTGAATGACCACGAGAGGCATTATGCGACTGTGGAAAAAGAATTGCTGGCTATTGTTTGGGCAGTAAACTACTTCCGTCCATATCTATATGGCAGGCAATTTGAACTATTTACGGACCATCAACCATTGGTTTGGCTTCAATCCAAAACCAAGGGTAAAGATATAAACCAAAGACTCCAGCGTTGGCTGTTGAGGTTGGGAGAGTATGATTTTAAGATAAGTTACATCAAGGGTAAAGAGAACGTTGTAGCCGATTTTATGAGCCGTATAAATGCACCAAATGATATTGTTTTCATGGCAGATGATCAAATGAGTGTGGCTGCAACTATCCATTCTCAACAGGAAGAATTGAATGATCATTTTTTTATTTTGGACACAGTCGTTAATAGATTTGAGAAGCAAATAATACTAACTGATAACAAAACTAATGAAACTCAAATCATTGACGGCAAACATAAAATTTTTTTAAACACTAACGATATCATAACCGGTACAATGACCGATATAATTAGAAGGAATATAACTATCAAGAGAAATTTGAAGATAGGTATTTACACCGAATTGTCTGATCATTTGTACAATAAAGTACAATTAAAGCTAATTGAAATATTCGGTAACTCAATAAAATTTGTCCGATGTGTTTATCACGCTAAAGATATGCTGAATGAGGATGAATTGTATAGATATATAGCAAAATACCATAAAAATGAAACAGGTCATGCAGGAATTAACGAAAATTATTGTGGTTTGAAAACTAAAATTTATTTTAACAATCTTAAACATTTTATTCAGAAATACGTTAATAATTGTAATGTTTGCAACAAATCCAAATATGATAGGAAACCAATAACACCAAAATTTCATGTCACAGAAACACCAAAAGATGTTAATGAAATAGTACATATGGACGTATATACAAATAAGAAACACAGTTTTTTATCTTTCATTGACAAATTTTCAAAATACGCAGTTATGTTATATTTGGAAGACAGAAATAGCTGTACAATAGTAGAGAAAATTAGACTCTATATATCAATGAGAGGTAAACCAAACAAAGTAGTTACAGACAACGAATTCGCATCCATCAATGTAAAGAACTTTTTACGAGAGGAAAATATTACAGTTCATTTCACCAAACCTAACAACCATACAGGAAATGCAGATATCGAAAGATTACATAGTAGCATATCAGACAAGTTTAGAACATTAGAATTTCAACGATCAGAATTATCAGTACAAGAGCGAATGTATAAATGTGTTGAATGGTATAATAAATCCATTCACTCAACAACGATGAGCAGACCATTTGATGTAATACAAGGAACAATAGATAAAATAAAATTATATAATCGATTAAAAGACTTTAAGGATAAAATTATAACAAAAAGAAATTTGAATAGGGAACAATTTAATTATGACAAACCAGAAGCATATGTGAAAAATTATAAAGCTTTAAGACATAAATACGAACCTCGTTATAGAAAACTGAAAGTAGATAATATCCACCCAACTAACATCAAACGTCCCTTTAAATTTGCAGATTCACTGGATATTACGGCTTACGATTCTAATCCTACTAATATCACCGGTAATGAATAACTTATTGATTCAACCTATAAATGAAGGCAACAGTGGATATACGGAAATTAAGTTGGACAATGTAACAATGGTCGAAGCATATACAACGATAGTTCACACCATTTATCTAAGTGAAATCCAGGAAATAATTAGCCACATTGAAAATAGTATACAGCAGTCTAACATAAATAAACAAGTCTTACAAGCTCAGCTTAACAGGGTTATAATAAAGTTTCGTACTCTACAATTGAATAGAGGTAAAAGAGGTTTAGCTAATGTTTTGGGATCAGGTCTGAAATGGATGGCAGGAACTATGGACGAAGAAGATAGGGAAACAATACAGAATCATTTACAAATTATAGATAACAATAATCATAATATAATAGAAACCGCAAACAAACAAATAAAAATTACAAATCATTTCAATGAAACACTAACTAACTTAAAACACACTATTGAATCGGATAGAGATATTATTCTGGCAAAAATCAATTCAATAGACAAAAATAACTTAGATATTTTTTCACACATTTTTTATCTTGATTTGGTGCTAAAGATTAAAACATTGGACGAACAGATTGAGCATATACAAGATAATATTATTGCAGCTAACCACAATCTTATGACTAACAATATACTAACACCAGAGGAAATTAATGATTTAAATATTGATTTCAATAAATTACAACAAATACAATTAACAGTTGCTAAATACCGGAATGAACAAATTGTATTTTTTATAAAGATACCACTAAATATTATTACAGTCCCAAAATCATTGATTATGCCAATTAAAAACAAGGAAGGTTTTGAATTAGATATAAGAATACAAGAAATTGTTATTATCAATAATACTGTTTACAATTACAATAACGAACAAAATATTTCCAATCTAAAAAAATCAAACCTATGTATTTTTAGTAATAAGCAAAAGTGTTACAAAATTCTCAATAATAAAGAAGAAATTTTAGAGGTTGAACAGGGAATGGTGCTTCTAAAGAATGTAAATGGTGCAAAGGTAGAAAGTAACTGCGACAGCAGGAAATTAGTTTTAAGTGGAAATCAACTTCTTACATTTAATGATTGCAAAATAAAAATTGATGGCAATATTTATGAAAATAAACAAAAAGAATATAAAACCAGTTTTGCATTATCACCAAATTTAAATTTAAATAATATGGAAACAACCATTTCTTTGGATCAAATAGCTATAAATGAAGTGGAACATATAAAAACCATAGAAGAATTGAAATATCATAAAGCAATACATTTTAATTCAATAATTGGTAATTATTTTCTAACTATCTGTATTGCAATTATATGTTTAACTTTTATAATCATAATTTATAAGAAATACAAAAAATCTCTTAAGAAAATCCAGGAGAATTTTCAATCTAAGGAGGGAGGAGTTAAGTCCAATGGAACACTGAACTCAACAGATTCCATCGAACTTGAAAACCCTATATCTAGCATAAGAATAAATTACCAAGAATAAAATAAATACCATATTATTAAAATTATAATTTTTAATAACTAGAACAAAGTGTTAATAAACTTTGTATTAATAAAATTGTTTACTCAATAATTATTTCAGTTCATCATTTAAAATGAAATAAATGTCAAACTAACAGAATTATAATTTTAAACGAAAACAAAGTGTTAATAAACTTTCATATGGAAACTTACTTCATTCATTGAAACTTGATACCTTTGTTTTCGTCATTAAACTAGAACAAAGAGTTAATAAACTTTGTATTGAAATTTTGTTTATTCATTTCAATCATTTAAAATAAAATAAATGTCAAATCACCAAAATTACAGTTTCAAAACGAAAACAAAGTGTCGATAAACTTTCGTATGAAAAACTCACTTTGTTTTCGTCATTTACTTCCTACAAAATACAATATTGTTTTATGACCAACCAATTAAACGTTCTATAAAAGAAACCAATAGCATAAGCATATTTTTTTATTGAATATTTATAGTTTTAGATTAAGAATATTTTTGTATAAAAATATAGCAAACAATAAAGTAAAGAGCAGTTCATATTAACATTCCAACCAAATGTATTCGTGGACTTTCATTTAACTCGCGTGGATAAATAAAAAAGCATCAGACGCACAAGCAGCCGCTGCCACGCATCGCAGTAGAGACCTTTATAAACATGCTAGAGAACTATCAGGCAATCGAAACAAGCAACTTCAAATCTGGACTGAGTATTACTCAAAAATGCTGTCAGTTATGCCGCCTGCTTCTCAACAACTATGTGACTGTAGCAACCATGCAGTCACGGAAGAGATGGACATACAATGTCCCAATACAATTGAAATTATAGAAGCAATCAAGAGCATACGAAACAATAAAGCACCTGGGCCAGATAATGTACCTCCAGAACCATTAACAGCTGATCCTGAAACGAGCGCACATATAATACTCCCAGTTATGAGTCTTTCCCCATTATATTGAAGGAAGGAATCATAATCAAGCTCCGTAAGAAGGGCAAATTAGTGGACTGCAGAAATTGGAGAGGCATATCTCTTTTGAATGTCATGTTGAAACTAATATCGCATATTGTGGCCACGCGGATTGGCGAAAAATTGGAACCACTACTAAGAACAGAGCAAGAGGGTTTCCGACCACACAGATCATGCATTGATCATGTGAACAGCCTGCGCGTGATTGTTCAGCAGTCGGTTGTATGGAGAACGCCACTTTACCTAGGATTTCTTGACTTCGAAAGAGCATTCGACACCATACACCATGGCGCAATCTGGTGCGCACTGGAGTGCAAAGGCGTCCCGAGAAAGTTGATTAACCTTGTTAAGGCCTTATATGATAATGCCTCGTGTCAACTGAGCGACAAAATCAACATTCTTGCAGGAGTAAGACAAGACTTTGTGCTTTCCCCCTGCTTTTTAACATCGTTTTGGGCGTAATAATGAACAACGCAATGAGAGGTTCCTGCGGATGCAAGGAAGCCTGCTCGACCTCGATTATGCGGATGACATTTGCCTGCTCACTCACAAACATACACATTGGGTGGAAAATCTACATGCTATTCACGCATACGCAGCTAGAGCTGGATTAAAAATAAATGTCGGTAAGCAAAGATGATGTCCATCAACACAATGCCGCCCCCAAGCATCAGTATAGATGGAAAAGTAGTTGAAACAGTCAACTCGTTCATGTATCTCAGCAGCATCATAAATGACAACGGCTGTGAAACGTGGAACGTAGCGTTGACTGACACTACGTAGAATCGTGAGAAGATTCTGGCCGAATGTAATATCTAATGCAGAGCTATGGAGATTGACTAAGCAGAAACCAGTAAGCCAGGAAATAAAAGAGCGCAAATGGAAATGGATAGGCCATACCTTAAGAAAACCAAGAGAGGATATTGCCAGACAGGCACTGGAGTGGAACCGGCAAAGGAGTCGTAGAAGAGGTAGGCTTGCAAACACTTGGAGAAGATCTGTGGAGACGGAAGCAGCGAGAATGGGACGAAGCTGGAGTGAAATTAAATATTTGGCATCAAATAGATCTGAATTTAATAATTTTGTTCCTCTCAGGAATAAATAGGAATAAATATATATATAATCAAGTGAGCGTCAGTATATATGTATATCATCAATATGAGTATTACAATTTTTATTTGACACCCAGTAATGCTACCGCCTAGACGATAGATTCACTGCTTACTGACTTAACTACACCGCGATTTTTACACAAAGCTTTATATAACATATAAAAGTCCTTTATTTCCTCTTCAAAACACTTCGACTTTTTTCAGATATCTTCTTTCTTCTCCTACAAAATATGCGTTGCAATAACTAAAAATAACGTATTAGTTTGAATTTAAAAATTTTCAAAAACAAAAAAAAAAAAAATAATACAAAAAAATTAAGAAATTTGATAAAATCCTAAAGGGACATTGAATCTGATCTCAGAAATCCTCCATCACATTTCTCCTACGTAGAAATGTAAAAAAGAATAATTGGGATAATCCGAGAAAGTCTGAGGTCATATTCGGTTACAGGGCGCCAATGACCTGTAGAAAAGTATACTCTGATCGATGTTATTGAGCCAGACGATTTCAGACAGTTACAATATACATAAGTAATACAATGTTAACAACCTATTTTCTGGAACTAGTTTGTTATTATAACTGCAATATTAAATAAGTAATGAAAATATAATATTATCTTACATTATACTCCATTGCATTGCTCCCTTTAAAAGTTACTTGGCAAACAATTTTTAATTGAAAATAAAAATCAATAAGGGACCAACCATATTGCACACTTGTGCCTGTTTTACACTAACTAACATGACAACTTTTAACATTTTTATGAACAGTTATAAAAAGTTAGTGCAGTGCATTACTTTCACAGCTCACTTGTTTCCTGTATCCTGTTGTAAAGAAAAAGAAAATTGTTATCGTACGCAGAATGCCACTGAATTATATTCTTAACATGAACGAACAAATCCTTAACAATTTGAAGAGTACTAAAGAGAAATACGAAAAGTGTTTTAATTTTTTTTTTACCTTTTAATGGTTGTTTCAAAGATTTTAATTGATTTTCTTTTAACCAAGTATTTACATTATTATTTTAGTCAGGAAAGGCAACTGAAGTTAAAAAACAATACAAGACTTAAGTTGAGACTAAAGACAGATTCTAGTAAAAGAAAATTGAAAAACTATTATTTATTTTTTGCTTCAAATTAATCATCAGAAACATAACTGATATTCCAGACACATATCAGTTACTTTAAAAACCATTTTATGGTTTCTCATTCAAATACCCTTCATGTAAAAAAAAAAATAAATAAAAAATGGGCGACAAAGTAGAAACTAAAAACCACAATACTCAGTTGACAGTATATCAATCACAACAAGTTGTCAATTCATATTCACACAAATTTTGCACTGCAAAAACATAAAATATTCACATAGAATATTGTAACAAATCACTGAATAGAAAAGAATTTCGCTTCAGATGGAAACAATATGTGAATAACAATGAACAAAGCAAAGTGAGAGTGTGAGATAGGAGAAGCCGACTATGAAGTTATCTATGGTTTTATGTTTCCAAATCTATGGAGACTAAAGCTTAAAGCGAATTTACTTTTGTCACAGGGGTCAGTTATGTTTTGTTGAGAAGACAGTGTCGGTAGTGGTAAAGATCATATCAGGCTCATTAGATCTACATCAGATAATGTACAGATTCCTCGGCTTTGATTTTCCGTTTTAAATTATTGGAAGTTCCCTACCATACTTTTGCTAAAATTGAGATTTAGAGACAATGATCATATAATCTTAAAAATACACCCAGGGGTGCCGCTTTAAGTTTCCTCCTCACAATCGCATTGTCATGATATGTTACCGGTGGTATTAGTTAGCGTAGTTATATGGCGAAAATGATTTTCTGCTTTGGCAAGAGGTGACACTGCCAGAATTTAAATCTTACCCTTCCTTTTTTGTAAATACAACTCTTCACATGATACCGTTATTTTGTAATTTTGCAGAAGTGAATAAAGTTCAATATTGTTTGTTTTCCAAAATAGTAAAATAATGATGAAATTAAAACTAAACTAACCGAAGCTTATGAGGACTCTGTATCTTCCTTATAAAAGAAATTGATTAGAAAATATAAGATCTAAGAAAAATCACTTTATCAAAGCCTCGTTTTCGAGATATAAGCGATTATATGTTCCCTGCCAAAATTTTATGCTTTTATTTCTTGTAAACCTAATAGCTTTTAAAAAGGTTTAGTTTTCGATTTCATGTTTGCCGCCAAAATTAGTATTTAGACTTATGAGTGATAATCAATTATACGTGTATGGACAGCATTAGAGAATCAGCACATCAGTGATGACTGTAACTATTATATTGATAAAATGTTGGACAGCTCAATTTAAACGCGGTCACAAATGTGGATAAAATGTGGAATCATTAAGCAACTTCAGATACCAAAAAGACAATGAAATCAGTAGACTTTTCGTGGCGAACCAGTGCAGAAGAAGCTGATTTTATTGATCGCAATTTTTTGGGTTACCACTACGATCACCAGATGATATTGACCTGGCTATTGTTAACTTTGAACAAAACCTTAAAATATCTTCTCAACTTGCTGAGAAACGCCCCCGACACAGAAAGCAGCTATTAAATGAAAAAATAAGAACTCGAAGAGAGTGGCAACTGTACAGATCTCCTCAACTTAAGCAACAATTGAAAGCATGTACATCAAATTTAAGAAAGTTGCTTGAAACCCAGAGACATGATAAATTAAACAGATAATTCGAAAAATTAGATCTGACTTCAAGAACTGATTACTCGTTATGGCGAGCTACAATCTTACGTAAACACCAACAAGAATGCAAAGTGTAGGTTGGGCTAGAAATGATGTAGAAAAAAGCGATCTATTTTTAGAACATTTGAAAAAAAATTTTACTCTGAATATAACTACTAGTTCAATAAATGAGTTAACACCAGTAATATACCACCACAGTGCAGTGTCACTTCGATTTGAGATTAGAGAGATTGAAAAAGCCATTTCTGATATAAACCCTATAAATGCATTGGGGATCGACGTGATCAGTAATAAAATGCTTTTTATATTTAACGCATATTACGCCTTGAATATTATCCCTCAGAATGGAAGGTTTTGCTCGTTACCATGGTACCCAAGCGAGGTAAAGATCACACAAAGGTCGATTCATACAGGCCAATCAGTTTATTGTCAAATCTGTCAAAATTATTCGAGAAAATTCTAGTAAATAAGCTTACTGTAGCTGTAGATCAAAATAACGTCATCCCAGCGCATCAATTCGGATTTAGACGAAGACACAGCACCATTGAGCAAGTCCATACGTTAGTAAGCGCTATAAGAAAAGCACTGCTCTGCTCTCTTTATTGCCGTTTCCCAAGCTTTCAATAAGGTTTGGCACGAGGGTCTACTCTATAAAATTAAAACGTTGCTGCCCCCAAACGTTCGTAAACTAATGGAAAGTTTTATAATTAACAGGAAATTCTCAATAAAGGAGAGCAACTTTACAAGCCCCCCTCAGGATATAAAAGCTGGTGTTCCACAGGACAGTATTCTGGGTCCGCTCCTATACATCCTTTATATAGCGGACATGCCAACTAAGGAAAACACGATTACTTCAACCTTTGTAGATGACACGGCAATTTTGAGTATTCATGAGGACTCCTCAACATCGACATGTTCTACAATTGGAGTACTGGTTACACAGGGGGAAAATAAGAATAAATGAACAAAAATGTATCCACGTTACTTTTGCGCTCAGAAGAGAAAACGTGCCCTTAAATCTGAATAAACAATCAGCAAATACCGCAACATTCTGATGTACAATATTTGGGACTTCATCTTGACCGCCGCCTTACTTGGAACAAACACATAGAATCAAAATTAACACAAATAAAATTAAAATTAGTTCAATTTACGTGGCTAATTGGCAGAAATTCAGAGCTAAGTCCTGATTGCAAGTTATTGATATATAATTCAGTCATGAAACCCATTTGGTGCTACGGTATACAGTTATGGGGAACCGCTTCAGCTTCTAATATAGAGAAAATATAAAGATGCCAAAATAAGATTCTAAAGTTGAGTATCCGCGCCCCATGGTAGGTGAGAAACTTACAATTTGATAGAGAATTTTTTTACGATTTACGATGTTGTCGGGTTGAGTGTTATTCCCTCCTGCACTGCGACCAAGTAGATCTATTGTGCACCCTCTTTCAAATTCTTGTTCTCTCCTGGTTTATTTGTTCATTACAGCGTTTAGGAACTTGATGATATCCTTCACCGCCGATGTTTTGTATGCCTTCTACCTGATTTCAGATTCGCCAAAAAGTTTGTGCCTGACATATGCAAACGCTGGACACTTGGCCAGTATATGCTCCATGGTTTCATCATCCTCCAGGCAGTATCTGCACGTTTCATTTTCAGCCAAATGCATTTTGTATAGGATGTAGATGCACGTATAATATCCTGTGAGGAAGAGTCTTAGATTGGATCTGTTTAATATTAGGGCATATCTGCTCATTTTTTTCGCTTCGATGCAAGAATTTTTTTGAGTGTTGAAGTAGTAATTGTCCATTCCAATACTCCACTGATTCGTCTTTAATTCATCTGTCGATTTTATCGGTTATGTCTTTTCTGGTGAATCCGAATTCAGGGTTTGGACCAATAAATGGTCTTTCCGCTCCTCGTCTTGCCTGTTCATCGGCTTTCTCATTTCCTTCATACCCTTTGTGACCTGGTACTCATATAAGCGTCACTTTATTAAGTTCAGCCAGTTTATTTAGGGCTCTATGGCTTTCGAATACGGATTTGTCCAGTGCTGCTTTTAGAATAGCCTGGCTATCTGACATTAGATTTATCTTCGTCCTTGTCAGATTTCTTTCCAATAGTTTAGCAGTAGCAGCATTTAAAGCGTATAGTTCCGCTGTAAATATTGTGAATTCATTACATAGGGGGATATGGAATTTGCACCTTGGTCCGTAAACCCCCGCTCCTACTCCTTCTGTTGTATTGGATCCGTCAGTGTACCACTTCTGGGCATCTTCATGCAGCCATGTAGGGTTAGATTCCCACTCGAATCTGTTCGGAATATGAACAGTGTAGATCTTTTTAAGATAATTAAACGTACCCCTAGTTAAAGTCGAAAAACTGTTCAAGCTACTTGAAACTCACCAGAATCTCTTAGCACATGACCTTCTCAATAATCGCATACACCAACGCCTTAGAAGGAGAAAGACTGCAGATGTCATAATAAATACTTGAGGTTATCTAAGCCAATGAATATTTAATAAGTTAAGTATTAGTTCTAAGATTTGAATAATTATTGTTAGTTCACTATGCGAAGATCCAATAAATAAATGCATGAGAAAAAAATTGATCACAATTTTCTGGTGATGCTCGTTGACTTGTTGTTTACGTTGAAATAGGAGAAACGAATATTATTGAGCAATATTATGCAGGAAAAAAGTTGCCTTTAGTCAGATAAATATGTAGGTACACACTTGTGTCATTTCTATGGCATGAATTGCTTGTTCATTCACCATATTCACCAGGGGGCAAATCGTCGCATTCGATATCGAGTAACATCAATCGAAATTCCATATTTTGGTTTATTATTTAAAGAAGATGGACAACCGTCAGACCGCGTTTCACTTTTACTACTAACTGTGGACCATAACTCGTTAGCTATGACAGAGTAAAATAACTTCGATAACGGATGCGCCAATTTGGCCCCAGATTTAGCTCCCTGAGTATTTTTCTGTTTCCAATCGAAAAAAAATATGCTTAAACGAAGTGCTGAAGAAATCCCATTTTTAGAGGGTATCAGAACTTGGGAAAATTCCCTCATATCTCCGGCTATACCCTTAAATGAAATTTAATGTATTGCTTATCTATTATACATTGATTCCGAAGAATATAGTCTGAAACCATGGTCAGAACAAATGTCAGCCATTTAGATCTGTCTTGTACCAGCACTTAAAGATGCGCGTGATTGTTACTACTGATTGCAAAGATTTTATCCATTGGTTGGAAGGTCTTCCTATCGATTGGTATTCTTAATATATATAGCATCACTGGGTCTTCGAAGTGGATGGCCAATCCAGCTCTACTTTATTTTGGAAAATTTCATCTAAATACGGAGTTTAATCTGTTCTTTACCAAAAACAATTTTTGCTTATGACGTTTGGGCAAAAGAGACGCAGTATTTTGCGTAAGAAGGGACCGATAAATCCTTGGAGAGATTTTACATCCTGGTATGGTGTCTCAAGAATCACAGGCATAAGATGGATTTTACATTGGTTAAAAAAGGACGTAATTTTTGTCTGTATTTAGATCTGTGATGATCTCCATATATTTTGTAAGGCTCCAAAAGCTTGACATCGCTTGAGCTGCCCAAAGAAGAGAGAAGTAACTTAACATTTTCTACTTCGATGTGATCAATTTATTACTGTATACCATTCTCAGTGTTAAAGCCAGACTGACTGTTCATATAATATTTCGGGTGAAAGAGCGGAGGATATCCTAGAAAGGATTATATGGGCTATTACTTTGTTGATGATATTTATTTTTACAAACACTACCTTGGGAGTTTAATAATGGGGCCTTTCTACATTTCTTCAAGGAGATACCGATTTGAACAGAATTCCCCGATTAATGGTTGTATTATTAAAGTACTGGGATTCCTGTCAGTCTTTAGGTATTCATTGTTTATGTTCTCAGTGTCTGGTAGTTTGAAATTCTTCAAATTCTTCATTAGAAATTTCCAAATGGCTGCGAAAAACTACATCCAAAGTTTGACCGTCTAATTTAAAATTGAAGCCTCCAGACATACTGTTGTTTATTTCGGTGCCGCCAATAGCTCGCTACATCGCTACAATGATCATTGGCAACACGAACTGCTTCCCATGGCTACTTATAGCAGTTGCTCCTTATCCGCAACCTCTGACGTGTCCGTTAGCACTCAGCTATGCCCCCCAAAGCCACACAATATATCATGCCAAATGAAGACGACATTGCATGACTTACAAGGGTGACTCCATAAGTCTTTTCAAAATCTTATTTGGAGCATTTACAAAATGAAACAAAATAGGTTTCTGAAAAGTCTCATGTTGCAAAAGACTAAATTTTTAGCCATCGATTGGTTGAGAGAACTTTTGTTATTTTTCAAAAAAGACACAAAAAATGCCGTGCTGTCATCAAATGCTTCCCCTTGAAAGTCAAAACACCATAGATGAGCTAGGTGAAGTTCGTGGCTCATCTGCACAAGCGTTTAGGACTTTAAAATCGGGTAATTTAAACTGGGCTGTACATCCATAAATTATGATCTTCAGTCTGGACGTCCATTTGAGGCATCAAAAATTCCACGACATAGTTTTGATCGACCGATGATTTTAAGTACGTGAACTAGTTGAGGCCTCGGGCATATCCATAGGGGATGCCCCCTATAAATGCAGTGCATTGTGTTGTTTTCAGGAAAATAGGTTGTGGAGAGGAGGCAAGAGGGCGTAGTGTTTGTGGATATTTGACTTAAATTTTATTAGATTATAACTGTCAGGAAAGACCTCTGCGGGGAGTTTATTCCACGTACGGCTAGTTCGACTGATAAACGAATTCTCTCTGTAATGAGCTGTGCGGTCAACCGGACAATAAACTACAAACGGATGTGATCTACTAGAGAAGCGGGTAGAGCGAACCGAAACTCGGTCACTTGGAATAAGTTCGCTAATCTCAGAAGAACATTTCCTATGGTAATATCTATAGAACAGTGCTACACAACCCACATTCCGACGATGGTCCAATGAATCAATACAGTTGGATACCCTACTGTCGTTGATGAGCGCCAACGCCCTCCTTTGTACACGGTCGAGTAGCTCCAAAATAGACTTTGAAGCTCCTGCCCATATATGGGAGTTGTATTCCATTTTCGGTCGGATGTAAGTGGTATAGATTTTAAGGAGATCAGCAGGAGTGAAGAAATTTTTACACCGTTTTAGAAAACCAAGACACTTGAATGCTTCTTTCGGCCCTTGAAAAACATGCTCGTTCCAACGAACATCACATTGACTTCTCATGCCTAGAATATCAAGAGTTTCCGATTCCTCAATACCTATACCACCCATATATACAGATGACATTGTTGATTCCATGGCCCTATGGGTCAACATACAGCATTGAGTCTTCAGCACATTAAAATAATCCCTATTCGCTTTAACCCACTCGGAGATTTTTAACAGGTCTTGATGGAGTGTGCCATTCATTGTCTGCCTTCTGCCCCCAACCTCCAAGAGGCTTGGAATACAATTAAAGGAAAATCAATGACAAATGCTGCTCATCTGCGAAAGAGTAAATAGAATTAAAAGTTTGACCAATAAGGTCGTTCAGAAAGATAAGGACTTAAAATTTCAAGTGACTTAAAATTTGCACGACAAATTGGGTATGAAAAAGCTATTGGTTGAGAGTTTTTCTGTCGCGATCCTGATAGATAACTGTTGATGAAACATGGCTCCAGCGCCATACACTAGAAATGGAACAAAAGTCAAGTGATTACACCTCGAAAAAACCAAAGACAGATAAATTGGCTGGCAAGGTTAATGCCACAGGGTTTTCGGGTATGCATGAAATTATCTAAATTGACTACTTCA
The DNA here is from genome assembly GCA_963682025.1 of Cordilura impudica. Lineage (NCBI taxonomy): Eukaryota > Metazoa > Arthropoda > Insecta > Diptera > Scathophagidae > Cordilura > Cordilura impudica. Next base: position 152,038,939 of record OY821521.1, on the reverse strand, counting down.
GAGAAGATAACCAATAGTAGTGGTTCAATGAAACAAAAACAAATCAAGAATAATCACTGCCATTTATCCAAACCAAGGAGATCTTCTATCGTAATAATGCTCGGGTACACATTTGAGCAGTTTCGATTGCAAAAGTATACGAGTTAAGGTTCAAATTGTTGCCACATCGACCATATTTTGAAGATTTGACTACTACATAGCTACTATTTCTTGTTTCCAAATTTTATGAAATGTCATATCTACAATAGACGATCTTCCGGAAGCATATTTTGTGGAGGTCTGAAAAAAGTGTATCGAGAAAAAGGAGACTTCTGATATAATCAAAAATTTCATAAAATTTCAAAAGGTTTCCAAGATTTCGGCAAATGCTCCTCTATCTCTTGTCGCACTCAGAAGATATTCTACATCTCGGAATCAAGTCCACTCCTGAGTATTTGAAATCCAAGCCATTTCTTTTCTTCCTTTAGAAAATTTTCCGCCTATTCTCGACTTCGTGATGGTTTATAACAATTTGTATTTTGGATTTCTCCTAATATGTCCGAGGTAAGCTGTAATATGTAAGGTAAGAGTTTTTTTTTATAGTTTTTATGATTCATTCTTCTCAGCACCTCGTTATTTGATATAAGATCGGTCCATGGTATTTTTAGTAGTACTAGTAGTAACTCTTTTATGTTCAAACAAGTAAGAAAATTATAGTCGGTCTAGACCGACTATACGATACCCTATACCATGCGTTTAGAAACCCTATCTCTTAGGCCCAACTAACTGGACATAGAAAATAAGCAAAAACCAAATTTGAGTGGTATTTTTATTAATTTCTTTGGCTGCAGATATGAAAAAGTTCATATCGGATGCTATATCTATATGGGGACTAGGTCCAAAAATGGACCGATCCTGATCATGTTTGGTAGAGTCTCTTGTATTTTGCAAAAAAATATACAAACAAAATTTGAGAAGAATCAGTGCAATATTTTTGTTTTTTAATAGATTTAAGTGAAGATCGGGAAGCAGCTCTATATGGGGCCAAAGGGATCATTTTTGGACTACTCAATAGTGGATGTAATGAACGCATAGAAACCCAATTTGGGTAAGATCTATATGACAATCTGGATCTTATGGCAATTTAAGTCGATTTCATAGGGGTAATTTGTATGGGGGCTAGGTCTGAACATGGACCGATTCTCAATTTCAATAGCGTTCATCCCATGGCCGATGAAAACTTATATACCAAATTTCATCAAAATATATTCATATTTGCGACCTGCAGTTTGATTACAAGGTTTACATGGACACACAGACGGACGGACGGACGGACATTGTTAAATCAACTCAAAAAGTGATTCTGATTCGATCGGTATGCTTAAAGATGGGTCTAGGTCAAATATTTTTGGTTGTTACAAACAGCAGCACAAAGTCATTATACCCAAACTACATAGTGGTATAGGGTATAAAAATTCAATATTATAATATGTTACAATAAAATACTTAAAATAAAGAATGTTACATATGGCTTTGACATAGTCGTTAGGCGGAAATTCGGTATATAATAAGTGTTATTTTAAACAAAATGTTGAATATTTCCAATTTCCTTACAGTCACATAGGGAGTATATTCTCGAGTTACTTCTTGAAAACCGTGTCCCATTTAATTCAATTAAGTCATATCGGGCTTCAAAAATCCACATAACAGTTGTTTGGTTGTTCATATCCATAAAATAATATTTTCCTCTAGTATAATTTTGGTTTTTGTAAAATTTTCTGTTTGGGAGGCTCTTTGTAATCGTTGTTTATGATATTTTGTTTGTAGGGTATCTAATAAATAATTTTGTTTGTTATTGCTAATCAATATGGTCATCCAGTTCATTTAAATTTTTTGCCCAAAATATTATTATTATTATTTCTTTATTAATTTCCTGTACAACAAGACATGTCTTATAATTAAAGTACAGGATTTTCATCGTTCAAAAATTCGCCACAAAATTAAAATGCAATAAAAAAAAAAAATTATAATTATTTAAAATAAAGTAAAATAAATACAAGAAATTATTAAAATTCATGAATTTAAAAAAATGAAAATTAAATATATTTAAACAAAGTAACTAAACAAAAATTTCCTAAAATGTATCGTGTTACTAACTAATTGTTGTTTGTGTGGAATTGCATTCCAAAGGCGTTTATGAAAAATTGCCATTCTGACACAAGGCATCGACGCATAGAGATAATAAGTTTTTTGCCCCTTCTGGATCTAGCAAACTGTATTTGATCATAAAGATATAGGGGTTTCTCAGTGTAAATAATTTTATGCAAAAACATTAAAACCCTTATATTAATAAGGTTATCGAATGAGACTCCATATAGACTTTTTGAGAAAGTCGAAACGCTATCACGTTTCTTCAGTCCATAAACATATCTAACAATATTGTTGTACAAAATATTTAGTTTTTTCTTGCTGGCGTAGTCGCAGTTGCCAAAAAGTTCACAGCCATAAAGTAGACGAGGAATTAAGTATGTCTTTGCAAGAAGATGTCTTACTCTTAACGGCGTAAAATACTGAGTTACCCAAAGCGATCTTAGCTTTATATACGTTTGAACCACAAGTGTATCTACGTGGCTTGACTAAGTCAAGTTGTTATTGAAAACTATGCCAAGATTTTTTACCTTTTTTACAATCTCGATTTTCTGATGGTTTATTAGTATATCATGTTCAAGAACAGGCTGAAAAGTTTTTCTATGAATAATTAAACATTTTGATTTATGCGGGTTGAGACAAAGTCCATTTGCAGTGGCCCAAAAATGTATTTTATTAAGGTCATAGTTTAACTTTTCAACATTTTCTTCTATGGGGCTTACTGGACTACTCAGATACGGCTGAACGTCGTCCGTATACATGTATATTTTGCAGTAAGATAGTTGTTGTGGTGCAAATCATTGGCATAGATGGAAAAAAGAAGTGGACCCAGAATCGATCCTTGAGGTACGCCTCTCATATTTGTATTTCCAAAATTTTTTTGCTGAGTTTATGTAGGAGTCTGGATTCAGAATACTCAAACAGCGTTCTTCTCATGAAAATCAAATTCAATTGAAGTCTTCCAAACCGGATTCTAGCATAAGAGCATAGTTGGGGGTAAAGTTAGGTAGTTTTAGTATGCGTTTGAGAAAATATCTCTGTAGTTTGTCTACTTCTTCGAAGTGAGTATGTCCCCAAACTTGAGCTCCATATGACTCTATTAAACGACATACTGCTTTGAATAAGTTATATTTTGTTGCTGTCGTAATTTCATCCTTTTTTAGAAATATATTCCAACTGGCATTAATGTTACTCTTTGCTGACTTGTTTCTATTTTGAACATGTTTGGTAAATAACATTTTTGGTGTTAAAATCAATCCCAGATAATTGTATTCATTTACTATTTCAATTTCTTCTCCCTTGAAATACCATTTTTCTCTATTGGATATTCTTCCACCATTTCTAAGCACCATTATTTTTGATTTTGTAAGGTTTACTTCTAAATTCCGACGTTCACGATATACTTCAAGATTTTGGATCATTTTTTGTAGTGTTTCTACTTCTTATGCTATTATCACAATATCATCTGCATACAGTAATAATCTAATATTTATTTCTTCCACAAAAATCCCTCCTTCAAGTTGATCATGCAAATCGTTAACATATAGCGAGAACAAGATTGGTGAGAGTAAACAACCCTGTTTTACACCTGATATAGTCGAAATGGGTTCAGAGAGATCGGTTCCATTCCAAACTGTTGTGGTTGTGCTTGAATAAATCTTTTCTAGAAAATATACCATTTTCGTCGAGACTCCTAAGAAGTGTAGTTTATAAAAAAGACATTCCAGCGCCCCGGTAGGTGAATGGGTAGCGTTCTCGCCTATCATGCGGGGGTCGTGGGTTCGATTCCCACCAGAGGCTTTGGTCTGTCGCTGCAAAAACCAGCCAAATGGTCTTTGTCACCCGGCTTATCCGTGGACCCAAAATTAGAATACAAATTTACTTTGTATTGTAATGAATATAAATAAATAAATAAATAATAAACAAGTAAGAAAATTATAGTCGGTCTAGACCGACTATACGATACCCTATACCATGCGTTTAGAAACCCTATCTCTTAGGCCCAACTAACTGGACATTGAAAATAAGCAAAAACCAAATTTGAGTGGGATTTTTATTAATTTTTTTGGCTGCAGATATGAAAAAGTTCATATCGGATGCTATATCTATAAAGGGACTAGGTCCAAAAATGGACCGATCCTGATCATGTTTGGTAAAGTCTCTTGTATTTTGCAAAAATATATACAAACAAAATTTGAGAAGAATCAGTGCAATATTTTTGTTTTTTAATAGATTTAAGTGAAGATCGGGAAGCACCTCTATATGGGGTCAAAGGGATCATTTTTGGACTACTCATTAGTGGATGTAATGAACGCATACAAACCCAATTTGAGTAAGATCTATATGACAATTTGGATCTTATGGAAATTTATGTCGATTTCATATGGGTAATTTGTATGGGGGCTATGTCTGAACATGGACCGATTCTCACCAATTTCAATAGCGTTCATCCCATGGCCGATAAAAGCTTATATACCAAATTTCATCAAAATATATTCATATTTGCGACCTGCAGTTTGATTACAAGCTTTACATGGACACACAGACGGACGGACGGATGGACGGACGGACATTGTTAAATCAACTCAGAAAGTGATTCTGATTCGATCGGTATAATTAAAGATGGGTCTAGGTCAAATATTTTTGGTTGTTACAAACAGCAGCACAAAGTCATTATACCCAAACCACATAGTGGTATAGGGTATAAAAAGAGATTGATGACAAATTTTGTCGAAAGCTTTTGCCTTAAAGTCGACAAGGAACCCGTATACCTTTTTCTTTTGATTCAGCTTCAAATGCACAATGGCCGCAAGGTTGTAAATATTGTCTACCGTTGAGTAACCGTTTCTAAATCCAGCTTGGTATTCAGTTATGATATTGTTTTCTTCAATCCATTTGTACAGACGCTCATATCCCTCTATAATTGTTTGCCAAACTTGAATCACCCTTTTTTAATATTGGGTATATTATACTCATTGTAAATGTTTTGTCCAATTCCATATTGTCGAAAATTTGATTGAAACAATGTGACAATTCTATTAACAGTTCCATAGGAGCATTTTTGTAAAATTCGTAGTTTTGCCTTATTTAGAACATAAATTATCTCTTCTGTTGTTATGGCTGAATCCAATCGTGGATCCGCATGGTATAATGGTGTATAACTTACCATATTATTGCTTTTCTGTGGATTTAATAGAGTCATAAAGTACGTTCTAAAGTCGGATGACGATACATGGGCAATTTCACTAAGAGGCTGATTTCTTAGCTCCATAGCCATCTTCCACCAGGTTTTACTATCACGGACGTTGTTATATCTCAGATTTAAGCTTTGGTAATATTTATGTTTGCTTTCTTCACAAATTTCTCTATACTTTTTATTCACATTAGCTATTCTACTGGATTTTGTGATTTTCCAAAATCTCTCAGAAACTTAAAAGAATTTGTTCTTGCATTATGGCATTTCCAATTGAACCATTTACTTTTAGGAAAAAATATATTGTTGTTTGCATATTTTTGTTGTGTTGAGTTTTTATTATATTTGTTAGTGTATGCAGTTCAATACAGGTATTATTTTGTTTGAGTTCTAGGATATGATTCTTAACTCTCTCGGAATACAGTTCTGAAATTGTTTTTTTTTTTTTTTTGGATTTAGCTTTAGTGATAAGCAGATTGGCAAGTGATCTGACTAGGGTTTTTCTTGTATTACAAAATTGTAGATAAAAGGGCATACACCTTGAAACACAGCGCATGCATCTATTACCGGTTGACCTGTTCCACTGTGAGGCCATGTTTCTCTTATTTTTTTTAATTGTTATATGAAAAGAAAAATAATACAAACTTTCAATTTTTTTACCTTAGCTATTTTTTTTATTTTAGTCAAGTGTTCATTGAAACATATTTCGAAAAAGGGAGTCAAAATTTTCATTTTTTTATAATTGTTTGAATTTTGAAAACGAACGGTCGAAGGAGAAAAAGAATAATTTTTTTTGAAGAATAAATACAACAAATATTAGTTTTAATATTTTTTTTTGTTATCCTTCTGGGAAGTGAGTATTAATTGCAAATAGAAATTTGTTTTTATTATTATTGTTTTTTTTTTTTTAAATTAGTTGAACAAATTATTCGGGCAATAAGTCTAAGGATTACGTGGAAAAGAAAATTTGCGAAAATCAAATTGTTCGGGAGAAATATATATTTATCCACCATATTGGAAATCTTTATGTGATTCATGGGCAAGGCAAATTAAAGTCTATGGATAGCGTACTTATAATCTTCGAAAATTTAAAAACCAGATTTGCGACAATACATTTTTTTTTTTTTTATAAATTTCCGTTCTGTATTGAATTGCAACTTAAAAAAAAAAAAAGAACATACACCATTACTAAATCATTAAATATAGATATTACTATCGATAACCTATCTTAATAATAATTTACGATAAATTCATCTAATCTAATTTAAAAATTTTTTTTTTAAATTTTAATTCTTAAAACATTCAATTTTGTTTAAATTTCTAAATCCTATTTTTAACTTAAAAATTAATTTTTTTTGTTTTCTTTAAATTAATTAATTACACTATCACATTTACAAATACACAAATATTTAAATTTGAAAGTACCTAAGTTTATTTATAATTTTTGACTGTAAATCTGTTTAAATTCTGAATCATCGAAATTTCCAGCAGACAACAGGCCTGAGTCAGCGTTGGAGAAATGTGAGTTTGATTTATAATTCTTAAATTTAAACAATAATTTAATGAATAATTAAATTTTCTTTTGCTCAAATTTTGTCAAATTTTCTGACACTTAAGTTTTGACGTAAAATTCCGATAATATAAAGATAAATTTTATTAAATAGAAGCAGAAATTACCTCTACTCATATTTTCAAATTTAAAACTAAATGCCACGTTTACACCTACTTTTACAATTTTTCTTTATTTGTTTATTTTTTTCTTTGAATATTTAAATTGGTATAAATTATAATATAAAATATAGTTTTCTTTTAATATTTCTTTAAATGGTAGTAAAATGTTAAATAATAATATTTTTAAATTAAATAATTTTAGTAAATTTTTTTTTAAATAAATGTTATCATTCATAATGGTTTATTAAATTTTTTTATTTCAACGAAAAGTTTAGACAAATAATGTAGTTAGGTTCTAAAATGGGCTATCAGAGACTTAGATTAAATGATAGCAAGGTAGGGTGGGTTTTGAAAATAAGGGGTTACTCCATCTTAATACCTCTTCCTGTAAACTTCATCATTCTTTTATTACTCTTTCTTTCTATATTATTTTTATCGATAATAGGGATATGAGCTACCTAGTTTTAAATTTTTTTTTTGTAAGTGGCATCATCCTATTTCGAGGAAGACAAGATACCACCCCATTACCCTGAGCACGGCCGGATTGATAGGTAGCGTTGTCTTCCAAAAGGTAGGGTAAAATAATGTGTCGTTACACCACCTACAAACGTAAAATTACCTTCTTTATCTCCTTTTGTTGCACCATTTGTTACTATTAATCCAAAATCTTCACAAAAATCCATAAATCTTCTACCCATAGCATCTGTTGGCCTTTTATCTTTAGATTTTCTTCCACACAGGTAAGCAGGCCTCCACATTGTAATTCTTGGTCTACTGTTTGTTCAGTTTCTCCAATATGTATATTTAAATCTCCGATTAAAACTGCATTTTCAATACCCTTGCCAACAAAAATGTTTTCTATTACTTTAAATTCTTCATCCCAAGTTGCATCTCTTATATATAAAGAAAGTATTTGAATATCGGTATTTCCAGTTTTAATATTTATTGTAGAAACTCCACAGCTACTACCAACAGAGCATTTTATTTCAGATTGAGTAAAATTTTTATTGGCTCCATACATACAGCCCCAAATAGCTCTCCCATGTTTTTAGTATCCGTCAATAGATCTACATTTAGAAGGATTCTAGTTTTTTCACATCTATCGCTTTAATGACCCATACCTCCATTGCGTATAGTAGTACTGACCATATATATGCTTTGATAAATCGTATTTTCGTATCTAGTTTCATATCATGACTCCTTGGAACTTTTTTATATTTAAGAAATGAATCTCTTGCCATTTTATTCGTTGCCGTATTTCTTTTGATCCGTTGCATTGGTCATTGATCATTACTCTAAGAAATTGAAAGTTATGAACCCTTTCGATGGAAAAGTTTTGAATTTTTAAGTTAGCTGTCCCGTAATTATTTTTTCTGTTCACAATCATATATTTGGTCTTTGGAATATTTATTTTCAAACCATATATTTCACTATATGTAACCAGTAAAAAGGAGACTAAAGTTAAAAAATAAAAAAGAATGAGCCCAAAAGAATTCTGCAGTTTGGTGGTAATCCGTTCCTTGATTGTGATTAACTCTTTCTAAAAGACCGTTACATTATCCAGAAGACGTCCACATTTAGGCAAAGAAAAGAATGTTCTTCCATTCATTCGTGATCCATCTGTGTAGTAATTGATTGACATATGGATAATCAAGATGGTACCATGTATCTACTTATTGATTTCACAGACAGTGAATTGCCACTTGCCATGGAATAATACGGAGTAGAGTATAACAGAGTGTAAAAGTTGATCAGTTCGATATTTTATCACAATGAATCCGCGCGATATTATATCCTGGTAAATTTTTTAGAATAATTTTTGTCTGGTCTTTTGATCTTCATATAAATATTTTCCGATATATTCAAACTTACGCGTAATATGGCCAGAATGGCCTGATATTTGAATCTCGATTCGGTGAATAGTTAATATTTCCTATAGTATGCGCATGATGTGGTTCGCATTATAATGTTAATGTAAGCTGTAATTGGAGTGAATTTATATAAAACGTTTCTTCTGCGGCAATCCACATTATTGCAGATACTCGCACAAAAATAGTTGTGAAGATGATAGTATAAAACTATTCCATCTTTGGACTTAGTCCGTATTTGTTGGATCCCTGAGATGTTTTTAACAAACGTTTTATTTAGAATCTTTCCACATATTTCTTTCGATGTTTTATAAATATTAAACCATTTGTTTTAATAATTTTCTATATCAACTTCTTCCTACGTCCCTGCAATAGCCTCAAAAATCGATGACTGAAAATCACTTAGTAGAAAAAAGGTCTAATCCTTTTGCAACAAACTACCCTAAATAGATTTCAAAACAATTTGAACGTATGTGTTGTCATCATCATCATCAATGAATGTTAAAAACATTTGTAAACTATTTTTTATTCCAATATTTTGTGAATACACGAGAATCGAGGAACACACACATTCCTTGTGTTATTCATTTCGTTCGGTATGCAGATAGAACAAGAAGTGAAATGTGGAATCATAGTAAACTAATGTCAAAATGTGTTTTGTGCATGTCACCGATATATTGTAATGTTTGTATGTCATGCTTCACTTGATAAACGATTTGCAATATTAAACTATGCGGATTCCGAAATATCTTCTAAAAAAAAAGAATTCATCGTATGATAGTTTAACCCTTAAATGTTTCGTTTTTTAGATAAAAACAAAAATCTTTTGCGGTACATTACACAAGCCAACAAAAACGGAAAAATTTTATACCGCTCAAAAACCACTATACAATTTTGATGTATTGTGGTTCCAGTAGTACAAATGAGTTCCAAATTTTAAATCCTATGCAGAGGTTTTTTTTTTTAAAAAAATTTTAAATAAAATTTAGAATTTTTGTAGACGTTTCTCCACATAATTAACGATAAATCCAAAAGGGTTAGTCCGATATTATTAAAATAAACTTAGAAAAATTAAGATTTACATAACCTTTAATCAGTTTATATATTGAGTTTCAATCGGCTCAGTAGCTTCGGAGTTATAATAAAAAATTTAAGCCAAAAATATATTTTTTTACGTGAAAATATTAAATTTTTTTGTTTAAATAAAATCATAAAAAATCGAAAACTGCAAAAATTGTTCAGATTTATTATTTTCTCGCAAAGCCACATGTAATGGAAACAAAATGAGATATCGATCATAAAAATCGATTGATTCTTTTCGAATTTATTCACAATTAAGTGAATTCGCTCACTTTCACAAAATTTTAGTTTTTTGTTTGATATACATAAAAATGAGTTGTTAATGTTCTTCTTTCGGTTAATTGAATTTAAAAAACATTTTATATTTTATTAAAATTTATATTTTATTATTTAAATTTATTATAATTAATATAAACTAGAAACTCTGGAATTTTCTTTTATACGATTTTCTATTATTGTTGAATGACGAAGTGTTAGTCTGAGTATTCCAGCGACCCTGCACGTGTGCATCCCTCAAAACCAGTATCGTTCACCATTTTGCGAATTTGTGGGCCGTCAAATATGCCTGCTTTTAGCTTTTCCATACTCAGATTGGGAAACTTCCTTGAAATATACTGGAAACATTCACTATCTTTGTTAAGTGCTTTAACATATTGTTTCATCAGACCAAGTTTAATGTGAAGAGGGGGTAATATGATGCGATCTCGGGGCACTAGAGCCACATTTATAACATTTGGCATACCTGGAACCAGTGTTTCCCTAGAAGGCCATTGTTTTCTCTTCCAATGTTCTGATTTAGCTCTGCTGTCTCATAAACATATAAAACAAGGATATTTGGTAAAGCCACTTTACCATCTTAAGATCAACACAAATTACCCACTTATGTTCATCATACTTTATCTTCTTCATGACCAATGCAATTACAGAGTATTGTTCTTTTACTTTGGTCGAATGTGCGATCGGGAAGGAGTGAAATTTATTTCCATTATGCAAAATGAGACACACTTCAAGCTGCGTTTTGATGAGTCGATAAATAAACGCCATTCGTTTGAATCGTATCTCTGTAAGCCCATGGCAGTCATCAAACCAGAAATATCGGTGCAGTACACAAAATTATCTTCTTCGGCAAAATAATGAAGTAAGGCTTTTGCTCGAGTACGGTAATACGAAACTGTAGTTTCTTTAGTTATGAGACCTGTTTCTTTCATCCGGGACGCAAGTACTTCAGAAGATCTTTTCGACAATCCAAGGTCTCTAATTACATCATTAAGTTGTTCTTGTTTCCATGGTCTCGGCGAGAAATGTTTGTGTGAGCTGAACTCGTCATTTTCAGATGTAAATGGTAATGATGGATCTGAACTATCTAATTGGTAACACATACTTGAGGTTAAGTGTCCTGGAGAAGAGGAAAACACTTGACTACAGCTTGCATCCCGATCTGTAGCATAAGCAACTTCTTGTGATTGTAGAACTGCAAGTTCAAACCCATCAGCAGACCTCGTGGGGTAAGACCATCGTATATTTCCGAAACAGCTTTTTGTACTTAAACTAAAATAGCAATCGGATTCATGGCTCGCTGTTTCTCTGCATACCATAGGCTTCGAAATTTCTAAGTATCGTCTGTAAAATTAATATATTTGAAATACGGAATAAGAAGAATTCAAAATATAATTAAGAATTAGAGTGGACCCTCGGTTAACGAACACCCCGCATAACGAACATTTCGCATAAGGAACACATTATTTTTGGGAAAAAAGTTTCTCTTAACGAACGAAGTTTCGCATAACGACCAACGAAAATTGCATGTAAAATTTCTGTCTGTGTTTAGCAACGAAACAGGGGAAACCCCTAATACACATTATAGTGCTGTCTGTGTTTAGCTTTTGTTTCATAATTGTGCATTTTGTTTTATTTTTGTGCATAACTGTATCACCTGTGTGCGTAACAAAACGTGTTGAAACATACAAATGTTCTATTTTTAATTTTGTTTTTATAAAAATTGCAAAATAACATACGTAAATGCCTTCAAAAAAGGATTCGGAGAAAGAGAAAAATAAAAGAGCCAAAAGAACTATTGAAATGAAACTCAAGATCATTGAAAAACATAAACAAGGTTTGGGTGTGGCTGATTTAGGACGTACGTTCAACTTATCGAAATCAACGATTTCTACTATCGTCAAGAATAAGGACAAGCTTGAGGTGGTGAATGCTTCAAAGGGAGTATCAGGAGTTACTTCGCAACGACCACAAATTCTCGATTATGTTGAAAGATTGCTTCTGATATGGATTAACGAAAAGCAAATGCAAGGTGACACAATTTCGCAGAATATAATTTGTGAGAAGGGTAAAACGATATTCACCAATCTTATTAAAAAGTCACCAGGAACATCAACAGCCAGAGGAGAAGAGTTCAAAGCAAGTAAAGGGTGGTTCGAGATTTTTAAAAAAACGTACTGGTATTCATAGCGTTATGAGATATGGTGAAGTAGCAAGCTCAGACGCTAAGGCAGCAGAGAGTTTTGTCGGCGAATTCAAGAAGCTTGTGGATACTGAGGGTTACTTGCCCCAGCAGATTTCTAATTGCGACGAAACGGATCTTTTTTTTGGAAAAAGATGCCCAAGCGAACGTACAGAACAGCAGAGGAGAAAGCAATGCCCGGCCACAAGCCAATGAAAGACCGCCTTACCCTGCTTTTTTTGTACCAATGCAAGCGGCGACTTGAAGACAAAACCAATTCTTGTCTATCATTCAGAGAATCCACGTGCCTTCAAAAAGCATAATGTCGACAAGAGTAAGCTAAATGTCATGTCGAAGTCGAACAGTAAAGCTTGGGTGACACGTGATCTTTTTACTGAGTGGATCATTAAAGTTTTTGGCTACTCTGTGCAGAAATATTTGATCGAGATGGAATTGCCTCTTCGTGCCTTGCTTATTATGGACAACGCTCCTTCACATCCCCCAGGTTTACAAGATGATCTCATTGAAGAGTTGAAATTCATCAAAATTCACTTTTTGCCTAATACAACCCCATTGCTTCAGCCCATGGGCATGGAAAGGCGTTACTAGGAGAACACTCGAATCTTCCTGGAAAAAAACTTTGGCCCGAACGCTTTGCCGAGTGCAGATTTGAAGGACTCGACCCAGTATCTACGGATCCAATAACCAACAAAATTATATTTTTGGCTGACCAGATTGGGCTAGAGGTGGATGGCAATGGCATCGCTGAGCTTGTGGCAGAGCACAGTGAAGATCTGACTACCGAAGAGCTTGTAGAATTGCAATGTGCTTTACAGCAAGATGTTGAGAAGCAGACTTTATCAGACGAGGAGATAATAGAAGAACAGCAACCGTCTAGTGCAATCAGAGAAATGCTCAAAGCATAGGAGTCTGTGGCATCATACGTTAAAAAGCATCACCCCAGTCAGACAGAGGCTATACGTGCAACAGAATTATTCAACGATAATGCTGTGTCTGATTTTCAACAAATTTTGAAGCGACGTCAGAAGCAAACGTCTCTATACAGTTTTTGTTTAAAAAAAACTAGATATGCATGTACCCATTATACAAATTTTTTTCTTTTCCAAACTCTTTCTTTTTTCCATTTCAGATTGTCTCCTTCCGTCCAATACATATTCAATTCCTTCAAAAATTTTATACGTTTCATATAACTTTCTTTCAATAAAAGCTGAACTTAAAATATTTTGGTGTATTTTTTCAGTTATTTAAAAGTTTTGATGCATTTTATGTTACTTTCTTTCAATAAAAGTTCAAATTGAAACATATTAGAGTGTATTTTTTTCGACCTGGACCGCATTATTTTATTTTACATTGATTTATATGGGAATAATGGTTTTGCTTAACGAACGTTTTGCATAACGAACAAGATGATGATTCTGTAGTTAACCGAGGGTCCACAGTACTGTAAGTATAAAATATTCCAAATCTATTAACCTATACTTATTTTACGTTAGAAGATGTCACAGATAAATTCATTCGACATGGAATGCATATAGTGCTCGGTGTCCAATGCTGGTTCAAATTGTGCGGATATATATTATAGCACTTTTAAAACAGCTTTTGCAATGAAGGAAAGAATTTCAGTTTTTTCCCGGTGATATATTGGCCGCACACATAACAAAATAAATCCGGATTGTTTTTACATACAAATGTTCTGGCTTTCTTGCTCATTTTTTTTAATACTTGAAAATTGTTTTTAACTTCTAAGCTGAATGACTTTAATCTTTATATAGGGATAAAATGATGTTTCCGTATCGCAAACACTTCTTGAGCTCTTACTTACTTACTGTAATTTGGGTACAGATACTTTGTATGGGTACAGTTTGTGTGTGCAAAATTCCGTTACAGGTAGGCAACGGAAAAACACACATCAATAAAAAAGTGCACTTTACTTTTTTACGTTTAATTGACTGTGAACGGATTAGGTATCATATATGAGCAAGAACAACAATTCAGCGTCCACGAACATTTATGAGCGTTTATTACTTTGCTACCGCTATCATAAAAGTCAAATTATCTTTTGTTTATTACTTTTTTTTTTTTTTTTAATTCTGAGAATCATAAAAGTGTCATAAACGTTTTTTCCAAACAATTTTGTATATGTAAAAGGGGTTTGCCAAAATCCGTGTCTATAGAACATCGACGAAAAGTTTTTAAATTCATTCAATAAAAAAATATTATTTAGTCATTGTTATGTAACCCAAAGAAATAATGATAGTGCTTGTAAAAATGCGATACCTTCAATTAATTGTGAATAAAAACCTGAAGCATGCATCGATTTTCATGATCCATATTGCGTTTAATTCACAAGGTATGTAGCTTCACTCTAAATAAATAAAATTTAATACTTTTTGCGGTTTCTATTTTTTCCAGATTTTTTTAAAAGGAAAAAAAAATTTTTTACCATTTTTTTTATTTTTTTTCCCAGCAATTTGTTTCGTAACTTTTAAACTATTGATCAGATTAAAAACAACAATATACATGATTTGAAGATATTGTAAATATTAATATTTTTAAGTTTAATTTAACAAAATCGGAGTAGCTGTTTTTGAGTTATGACAATATAAGTGGAGAAATGTCTCAAAACATTGACAATTTTACTTGAAAATTATTTTAAAAAAAAAAAAAATTTTCCATAGAATTGAAAAATTTTACAATTTTTGTACTAAGGTAGTCATGATGCATCAAATCTATATAGTGGTTATTGATCGGCATTTTTGTTGTTGACCTGTGTTATCGCTATTTTGCAGATTGCAGCCCCTTGTCTAAACCATTATTGAAATCTTGGCTAGAAATCGTGAATTGGTTCACATAAAAAGTGTCATTCGCTCAACTAAAATAAATTTTATTCATAAAATATGGTGTGTTGAATTAGTATTAATAAGAAACTGATAAAAAAAAAAAACATTAAATTAAAACTTTGTTTAAAAATAAACACTTTTTATTAAAGAAAAAGTTATTCTGGGAACTTTTACTTTGATTACACTGACTGAACATATTGCCTACGGCTTTCTAAATATATTTCAAAGAAGTTATAATTCTCGTCCTCTAACATCATAAAATTGTAGTTTTTTTTAACAATTATTGAGTGATCCACCACCAACGCACAGTGGCGCCCGTAGAGCAAACGAGGTTGCAAAAAATCAAAATTTTAATGTGCGCCGACGAAGTTTTGAATAAACCCATGTTATAGAAAACTTTTCAACGATTTCAAATATGCTACGCTTAATAATATCACATTTTTAGTTTAGCAGATATAACCGTTCAAAGTTGACCGACTTTCGGTTTTCAAAAAAACACACAATTTTTAGTCAATTTGTTGCGATTTCAGGTGTAATATCACGAAAAATAGGTAACGAATCGCCTTATTTTTTTTTGTATTGATTGATGTATTTATTAAATGTACACTGATAAAAAAAATTAACTGTTTGCTTTGTGTTTCTCCTGGTAAATCACTATTTAAAAACTATCCGTTTTTTCACTATTTTTCAACTTTGACGGAAAATAAAAAAAATCTATATTTTTCTATATTTGCCATATTTGCAAAACATGTTCTTTGATTATTTCTTTACATAATTCAAAAGGTTTTATTTGCCCGTACGTGCCCGTTTGGCTTCTAGAGGTAAAAAAGGTTAAAAAGACATGGTTGCAGAAATTGTATGGCGTGCATCCCTTACATGTTTTGACTGACGTAGTTTGATCTAATAGTTTGAAAATTGCATTTTAAGTCGGTTGTCTACCTGTGAGCCTCTGCCAAAGTCTACTCCCAATATTCTGTTACAGACACAGGATGCACAAAAAACTACTCATTGAAATTCGCAGGTACGCACCTCACTTAAAAATTACTTTGGAGTACAAATAGTCAAGAACAATATTGACTTATGGTCCCTCCAGGTAGGCACAAATCTTATTTAGACACGAGCATAATATCAAAATTGCATAATTCAGCCTAAATCCATATGTATGCAGGGAACAGGTAAATTTTTAGGCATGGTAGCATAAGCCTATATATTGCAAAATAAGCATAATGCCTGGATTAGTCTACGACTGAAAGTTGACGCAACAAGTACTGAAACCATGGTGTTAAACAATTTAAAACTATTTGAACTGTTTAGAAGGTCAACCACACCAAAGTTTTTCACGGAAGCTGCTTTAGAAGAACTTGATAGCTTATACGGAAATATTGAGAGAAATTATAAAAAATAATTTTTATCTGATATATGCAAATATTAAGGCAAAATGGGTGAAATCTAATCGAACCATTCAGAACTTCAACTCCAAATACGAGGACTGGCTAAATGAAGATACCATCCTGGATATATTGGCAGTAGATAAACCCACCACATCAACCAGAGGAGCAAAAGGAAGGCCAAAAAAAAGTATTGAGGAGTGTTCAATTTTCACAAGAAAGAGGAAACTTGCCGATGCCACGGACGCGCTGTCTATTAAATATACAAAGGATAGTGAAAGAGTTAGATTGTAGATTACAAAAGCTGTTGCTGATGCAAGCCCACTGCGACTAAAAAGGATTAAGGAAAGCATTCCCACGTCCACAAACGCACACATTAAAAAGTATGGTTCCGAAGAAGCCTTGGCCTTATTTCTGGACAGGATGCTTTTTTTAAACAAGTTGGACTAAAAGTGGTCTGTCCCAAGCACGGATACGGTAACTCAAACGATGGAAACACTTCTAGGAGATTTTTTGAAAATGATGAGGCAGTAACTAGAATCACTGGAATTGACAATCAAATCGTGAAAAGATTGGGAACGATCTTGAATGTTTTAAACTGCAAAGAAAATGTCATTCTACAAAATATGGAGAATATGCATCGACAACTGCATCTCTTTTAGCAGAAATGTATCCACAGAAGAAGTTGACCCAGACCGTCCATAAAATATTGGCGCATGGCAAAGATATAATTGAGTACCAGTCTTTGCCAATTGGAGAGCTTTCTGAAGAAGTACAGGAGTCTCTTAACAAATTTTATAAAAAAATATAGATTGCAGAACACATTCAAAGCATCAAGGGTAAGGCAAAATGAGGACCTCTCCAACATGTTGGCAGCATCTTCCGATCCACTTATTTCTTCCCTGCGGCATGTGAAGTCACGAATAGAGTTAGAAAATAATTATAGTTTAGAAATGATTAGTCTTTTAGATATACCTTCTCTTACGAATTGTGATGAATATTTTACAGAAAATTGAAAAAATAAATTTAAAAAAGAAGTAATTTTTTTTTTTTAATTTGTTGGGTAATAATTTAAAACATAAAACCCTAAAGAAAAAAAATAAAAACAATCTAAAAATGTAAAAATAATTTTTTTTAGTTACCATAAAATTGATTTTTCTACAAATTCTAACTTTGATAACCCATAAGTAGGCCCCTACAAAACGTAGCACCCTTTCCAAACCCTCATTTCATAGGCTGAAACTGTTTAAACTGTTCAATTATGTTATTCGGTTCAAAAGATATGATTTTTGCAACGAAAAACTCAAATGGCGCCACTGTGCAACGCTAGAATATCCTCTATCATCACAAATATAGATAATAACATTAATCACAGCTTCATCTGTTTTACATCCCTTTCTAAATTCATATTGATATGGGTGTATTAAGTTAACAATTGTTCGTGCTAAAATTTCTTAAATAATTTATGTATAACCGATAAAACAACTGAGGTGGAACTAATTTCTTTAGGAATTGGTATTATTTCATGTATTTTTAATACATCAGGATAGGTTGAACGATAAATTACATGGTTAAAAATTTCAGATAACAATGATGCCAAATTTTCTTTACATTCGAGCATACACCTTGATGATATGCAGTCATTTCAATCACTTTTATTGAGCTGCAGATCTGTAGAAACTTGATTATTGGTGGTGTATCATAAGTGAAACTATCTACTAGTATATCTTAGGGTGCGAAGTGAGTTCCAATGATCATTAGAATTGTATTATATTTGACGATTTAAGTTTTTAACAAAATTTAAAAAGTATTGGTTGGAAAATCTAGCTTTTTCATCCTCATTGGGAATAACATCTCCCTGGTCGTTCCTTAAACAAATTTTTTATATAAATTTTAAATTCTGCAAAAATAAACAAACTGATGTTATACACTTTAGAAAAGCTTTTAATAAAGTCAGCCATGATCTACTTCCTAAAATAAATTCGGTCCTACTTAACCTAACCTTCGCCTTACCAATTCCCACCCGGGTGACCATTTTGGTTTTATTTCTTTGATAACTTGCTTAATTTTGCTCCGATCTAGGGGAAATTTGGACTCACTGAACAAATTGTTGAGTTCTTTAGAATTTTGCAAAAAACATTATAAAACTTTTAATTTTGTAATAAATTTTTTTAATATTTTTCGTGGTTTACCAATACCCACCCGGGTGAGCCTTTAAGTAAATCCAAGAAAACTTAACATACAGAAGAATTTTTTAGCAGTTTTTTCAGTTGTAATTTATTCACATTTTTAATTATAGTATTTAGGTCAATTACGTTGATTGGTGACATTTTTCACATTTAGTTTGACTGACGCTATGCTCTGCACAAATGGACTTTTTACACCTAACGCAAATTTGTCGTTTATTTCTTCTTTGTTTAGAACATCAGTACATATTACATTTGCCTTTTATTTTGATTCGGCCAGTTGCATCCCTTTCCGGAGTTTCGTGGGCTTCAAAATCATCAGCCTGGTCCGTAGAGATAATTGGTTCACCTGAAAAGTAAAGCTTTGTTATCACTTCTTTTACTTTAAAAAATTTTTTTTTACCTAAAATGCATTCCATGGGTGATCTGATTGGAAATCTTCCAATGATTTGTGGTATTTTCGATCTTGTCAATATTAAAGGACGACATAGGTCTTCACCAAGGCTCTGAAGGACTGCTTTCGCTGCGATCGCTTTACAGACTTTTCTCCAATATTTTCGTTATATATTATGAATGAAGCAAGGGCTGCCGTATCCAAAATATTAAAAAGCAGTGCGAATGGCCAGCACAACGTTGCTCGTTTTGTGGAATACTGTGACAACATTAGTCCTGTTCTAATATGGAATTATTTCTGGTTTATTTTGTGGACCAGAAATAGTTTTGTGATTGTGCATCGTGGACAACAAAACAACTGATTTGTTCTTGGCTGGAACATAGGAGACCAACGTAACATTTTCGGCGAAACCGAATAAGCTTGATTTGACTTCGCGGTTTCGAGACGGCTTGAATTCTTCGGGAATATATCTCTTGTTTTTTTTTTTACTTTGCCTACAACGGATAATTTCCAAGTGTCCAGCTCCTTAGCTAATGGCAGTGTTGTAAAAAAATTATCCATGGTGACATTTCTTCAAGTGTTTTTGTACATGACAACTAAATCTTTTACAACACGTTCACCTTGGTTAGTGTCCCTTACATTGTTCACTTTTCCTGTGTATATTTGCCCCTGAAGAGGATAATACTTGTTTGAATCACACGACCACCAGATTTTGATACCATATTTAGCTGGCTTGGAAGGTATGTACTGCGTGAAACGTGTTCGATCCCGAAATCCGAATAATTGCTCGTCCACCGTAATTGATTCGTGTAGTCGATAATGCAATCTCAAGTTGGAATTTACCATCTCGAAGACATCTCTGAAAGCCGCAGCCTTATCTTTCTGTTGTCGAGCCACTCTTGTAGCATGCCAGTCAAAGCGAAGGAATCGTAAAATTTCCGCAAAACTGCTACGCGACATGGTTGCATGATAGAGTGGATATGAATGTTTCTTCCAAAAATCTGCGAGGGGCTCCTGACAGGAATTTTGACATCCCATTATCAGCAAAATGCCCTAAACTGCCGGTAATTCCTCATTTGTAATTGGTATCCAAGTACGTTGTTGCTTATCGGTGTTTTCAGAATTCCATTTTTTGTACACAGCTTCGGCTTTTTTGTTTGAAAATCTTCGAATTAAATCTCTAATAGCAGCACTGAAAATGCAGTTGAATGTATCAACCCTGGACATATTTTTAGTGATTGATCGATTCTTCTTAGCCTCGTAACACGAATTATTTGCACACGGCGACGTCGGGATTTCATTATTCGACTCATCATATTCATCACATTCACTTTCATCGTTTACCTCAACTTCGCAAGGCTCTTGTTCCGCAGCAGAATCTTCAGCTTCTCCACTAGGCATATAATCATCATCTTCAACATCATCAACATCATTCTCTGTTTCATCCAAATCGGATTCAGCGTCAATCAATCGAAGAAAATATGCTTCTCCCTCTTCATGAGATAATCTTTAATAATATAAATTACAATAATTGTTTTTGTTTGAAAACAAAAAATATTAATCAGAGATACACACCTTGAAATAGCGTTAGCAGAAAGATATTGTAAATTATTTTCACCACTCATATTGAAATATTGTGCGACCACTTGTCAACGTTTTCACATAACAACTAATTTGTAAATTGTTATAACGAAAATTAGCACCGCTATGCGTGCATATCATATATATATATATATATATATATATATATGTCTGGATTACCGTTAGGGCCCTTTTACACGTTCAATATTATCGACCGCGATTCAATATTATTGAACGTGTAGATTGCAGAATTGATGGAACGCGATCCATACTAATGTATTGCACAATAGGAGGCCATTCTGCGATATGTATCGGATCCAAATATCACAATATATATTGAACGTGTAACATGGCCCTTAGAAACGGTATAGCAAAAAAGAGTAAGACATGAAGTTGTTAAACAACAATAACATTATTCGCTTTATGTGACAATCCAGGCTTCATCGCCCATAAGCATATGCATAGAAGTGCAGGGTCACCCCGGTGGGTATTGGTAAACGGCTTACATAAAAACCTTTGGTAAAGCGAAGGTTAAAAGATTCTAAGCAATGAATAATTTTCAATAACTCTAAGTAATATATAGATGTTTCTTCAGGCTCCCTCAAGGGAGTAAAATTAGACCTCTCCCATTCTTGCTGTTGATAAACGATCTTCAAAAGTCTATTCACTATAGTAATATTCTTATGTATGCCGACGATGTAAAAATCTACTCAGGTCTCATAAACAATGAATACAGTATACGTCTCCAGTCTGACTTAAGTAGCTTCTACAAATGATGTAGTGTCAACTTAATGGAATTAAACCTTAAAAAATGTTAGTCTGTGACCTTCTCAGATATTCACCATCTTCGAAGGACTACATTATCCATGACACAAAACTACCTTGTGAACCTGTTTACCTGAATTTTCGCACATCAATTTTTATCAACTTCGATCCTTTCCAAAGAATTTGCGCCGAAGTGAACAGACACTTTGTTTTAATTGATTGATCCGATTATGTTGGTGCGATTAAAAGAAGATTAACGACTTATTTGAACTTTAACGATCATGTATTAACGAACTGTATTTAAAGTCTGATTTTTATAAAATATTTAGATTTCTTGCTGAGCTGTTGCTATATTGTAGCTGACTTAAATCTATAATATTAATAGGCTAGGCAATTTTTTTGTTATCGATGTAAGTTTCACAGTTTTGCCCCGATTTTTACAAAAAATTTATCATTTGAAAGGTATTTCTTTTTAGCTGTTACCCAGATTTACAGATTTACATCGTCTGGAATATTTTTTTTGGAGTTATGATCGTTTAAAGTTGCTACTAACACATACATAAAATTATACAGTGCTATGTGTGTGTTTATTAAATTTGTTAATGTGTATGTATTAATGCGTTGGGTTTAAACCCATTTAAAATGAGTTGAATTGTGAACCATACCTTTAGGGTCTTTATTAAATAAAAAAATAAAATTTCCTAGAATCTGTACTCGAATTTCGAGTGCTGAAATCTGCTAGTAAATAAATAAATGTTCTACCAACAGTTTGATTTAAAATTGCCATTTTCCGGGTTCTGCCAGTAACCTACATCATACATTCCTTCATGACAGCTTTTATTGCTTTACTAATTCTCTTCATGCTTAATTCAATATCAGCTTTAAGGCATTGTGTCCTACATTCTATGAGCTTGTAAGTTCCCATTAAGCCACGGCTTCAGAGGAATTTTCTCTTAGTTCTCAATGTTGAACTAGAAACATCATTTGTTACAACATTTATGAAAAAGTTTGTGTCATTATTTTGATCTTCTGTAAGATTTGATAACGAAAGATTATTATTTAGTTTTCTCTTAACTTGGTCGTTGTTGAAATAGTATCGAACAATATCCGTAAAATCTTGTCTATGCTATTGAGAATCTAACCTCATTACAAATATGATTCAATAGACTTAATATATAGGATTGAAAGTAAATTATTAAACACATTGTCAGTTAACGTTCCACTACAAGGTCGAACTAGAAGTGTATGACAGTTTTTAAAGTCATAATAACTAAAAAGCTCGCCGCATCCAATATCGAGTAAAATCAATCGAAATAAATTTATTATTTAAAAAAGACGGATAGACCTTGTTTCTCTTTTACTCTTACTAGAGACCATAATTCGCTAACTGTGACAAGTTAAATTTTTCTTAATACTAGCTGTTTTTACCCGGTCTTGCCCCGGATCCAATGGTTCACTATGCTTACCAGGCGCTGAGTACTTAGTCCCCAGTGAACAAATTCCTCAACAAACTGAACTATGTCCCCAAAAATTTGTATGGAATTGGGAAATTTGTTCATAAAGAAAAAATTCTCCAATATTTACGTTTTTTGGGGAGTAAATTAATTTTTTATTTCAAATTAAAATTTTTTGATTTTTTAATTTAGAAGCTTTTTTAAAACACGCTACAGCAAAAATACTTCGAAAATAAGCTGCGAAACCGCTTAAAGTTTATTTATTTTGTAAACATCAAATAAACATAATCGTTTGCAAATTAAAGGAATCAGGAATTTTAAAAATTGAATTAATTCATTCAATAAATGATCAACATTGAACAGAGGTGTCAAATTTATAGAAGTTTCAAAAATAGAAAATGAATGCGACGTTTAAAATTGTGCCGCTTCCGTGCGTTTGGCAGCCACACCAGTGCCGCCCCGCAGTTGTTGTCAACTTATTGTAATTGCCAAATTATATTAAAATTGTGCCGTTTCCGTGCGTCTGGTAGCCACACCAGTGCCGCCCCGCAGTTTTTGTCAACTTATGTAATTGCCAAATTATATTTTTCAGATCATTCCGCGCTTCTGCACGCTATTGCACGCTCATGGAACCAGTTACAGTACCAGCTCTGGACATTTCAATTTTCTTATCGAGTATACCGCGATAAATTTATTCAATATCTGAATAATTAATATCCACTTTTTGGTGGTATTAGACATTGCTGACAGTAGACTTACATATAAGTATTTACATCAGTTTTTTTAATAGTTATAAATTGAAGCTATTTACAAAATATTAGCAGATTCCAGCCCTCGAAATTCGAGTGCAAATTCTAGGAAATTTTATTTTTCCATTAAATGAAATCCTAAAGGTATGCTAATCTATTTTAGCCAATTCACAATTCAACACAAAAAACAAACTCATTTTTATTACAAACACATTAACAAATTTAATAAACACACACATAGCATTGTATAATTTTATGTATGTAGCAATTTTAAATGCAATTTATTCAAAATAAAGGAAAAACTTTAAAAATCTGTAAATCTACAAAACGGCTAAAAAGAAATACCTTTCAAATAATATACGTTTGGTCAAAATCGGAATAAAACGGTAGAACGAAACATCCGTCACAAAAAATTGCCTATCCTATTAATAAATATAGATTAGTGTTATTTATTTTTTAAGAATTATTGTTTGGGTTACTTTGAATAAACGAATATTTTCAATTGTAATGCTAGCTACTCACGAGGCAACGTTTGAAGCAATGTATTGTAGCAACAATGATATACACGTAGCAACGGTTACCTCAACCAACCAAAAATATCAAAACTTTTTGATATTTCTGGCAAAAAAGTACGTGCAAATAATTCATGACCTAATCGCCTACACTTTATGAAATTGAACAAGTTTTAAGAATTCTTAAAATTCAACAAGGTTTTGCAAGTCTAAACAGTTTCTTGGCCCACCTAGAGTCAAATTAGTGTGGCTTATGATTATAGTTTCAGACTTCTGTAGCAAAAAACAAAAAAATATACTTCTCGTTTATTCTAATCATATGTTTTTAATTAAAACATTTGCTAGCAACAAGTTCGAACTTATAAATATAGACTGTTTGTACTTATGGAACAGGTTATCAATCATGATCAATTTATTTTTTTTAAGTTTTACTTGTTAGTGCATGCATTTAATTTCAATTTAATTTAGTAAGAAATTTTTCAATTTATTTGCTGAAATTGACAATTAGTTGTTTACGTACTTTTCAATTTGCAAAGTGATCAATGCAAGCCTGAGTATATATATTAAAAGCCACAACATATTTATATTTGTTAAAAAAAAAATATCAATTAAATGAAAGATTTATATAAAACGATTTTTTTTCCAAACCAGTAATATAGATGAGGTTATGAAGTTTTATAGATTTTATTATAAACGACTATTTATACTTCCGACTAAACCAAAACGTTTCTATTTACCTTATAGTTAGCAAAAAACCAAAAATTATTAAAATGAGTCAGTTAATTATCAGGACTTCAATATTTTTGTTATGAAGTATGAAATAACTTTTCTGGTTTTATTTCTATGGTTAATTTTGTTTTAAAATTTAAAAACAATTTTCCGCTTATTTCAGATTTACTTTGAAGCAGGCAAACGATTTTTAGTTTTATTTTAAAAAGATTTTTTTAATTGTATTACAAAGTTAAAACTCAGAGAAAAGTTTTTATTTTCAAACTTTAACGTGTTTCTCAAAACATTTATCAACACTCTTCTTAACAGACAGTGATGACATTAGCACCACATTACTTTGCCGAAACTAAACAAAGCACACTAAAAGCCAAAGCTATTGTTTATCGTAGATACAAACACACACATATAGACAAAAGTTATCTCTCATGCATGCGTACATTTGCAGTTAAATACACAGATATTCTTAACTAACATTTTCACATGGTCTATAATAAATATTGTTTAAGGGACAATGTAACTTCTTTGATGACATAATGAAATGATTTTGCGGGATATCGAGGCAAAACAAATTTTGTTAAATTGTTGTCCAAATGGGTGTAAAATAAATACAATTACACTGTAGACACGTTAATGGAGTAAATCAGAAAAAAAGTCAAATGCTGATAAATTTTTTTTTAAAGCAAATGGTTTATGAAGCTACAGGAAATATTATTTTGTATTATAACGAAATAAAATAGATGCAACTGTTAAGGAATCATATACCATGAATTTCGCAAAAGATATCTTAGGATACCTATATTTCAGGAAGCCTTAAAATGTGGACTATATATGCGCTTAACATTATTTATTTTTGGACTTATGAGTTATGAACACCATTAACCCACGTCAAGCCAACTTGACCATGAAAAAGGGTAATTAAAGTGAACTAGCTTCAATTTAGGTTTGACTTATGACTTAGTAGAGGAAATAAAGCTCTTCCACATCTTATTGCTTTATCGCACGCTTGAAGAATGTGTTGTATAAATTTCAATTTTTTTTATCTCTTATTATCCTCAAATATTTAATGAAGTCAAGAAGAGAGATTTCTGTTCCTCCAATAGAAAGTTGAATACTAAGAACTCTTTTGGGCGATTTGTTAAAGGGGAAAATTGCAGCTTGCCTTTTGTTTCATCGATTTTTATTTTCCACTTACAGAAGAATTTGTATACCCTATACCATTATGTGGTTTAAGCATTATGACATTGTGCTGCTGTTTGTAACTACCAAAAATATTTGACCTAGATCCATCTTTTATTATACCGATCGACTCAGAATCACTTTCTGAATCACTTTCTGAGTCGATTTAGCGATGTCCGTCCTTCCGTCCGTCCGTCCGTCCGTCCGTCCGTCCGTCCGTCCGTCCGTCTGTGTGTCCATGTAAAGCTTGTAATCAAACTGCAGGTCGCAAATATGAACATATTTTGATGAAATTTGGTATATAAGCTTCTTTCGGCCATAGGATGAACGCTATTGAAATTGGTGAGAATCGGTCCATGTTCAGACCTAGCCCCATACAAATGACCGCTATGAAATCAGCATAAATTGCCATAAGATCCAAATTATCATAAAAATCTTAGTCAAATTGGGTTTGTATATGTTTATTACATCCATTAATCAGTAGTCCAAAAATGATCCCTATGGGACAAATCTTAGTCACAGGCCCCATATAGTGCTGCTTCCCGATCTTCGCCTACATAAATCTATCTAAAAACAAAAATATTGCACTGATTCTTCTCAAATTTTGTTTGTATACATTTTTGCAAAATACAAGTGACTTTACCAAACATGGTCAGGATCGGTCCATTTTTGTGCCTAGTCGCCATATCGATATATCATCCGTTATGAACTTTTTCATATCTTCAGCCAAAAAATTAATAAAAATCCCACTCAAATTTGATTTATGCTTATTTTCTATATCCAGTTAGTTGGGCCTGAGAGATAGGGTCTCTAAACGCATGGTGTAGGGTATCGTATGGTATCGTATAATTTTCTTACTTGTTTATTATACCCTATACCACTATGTGGTTTGGGTATAATGACTTTGTGCTGCTGTTTGTAACAACCAAAAATATTTGCCTTAGACCCATCTTTTATTATACCGATCGAATCAGATTCACTTTATGAGTCGATTTAATAACGTCCGTCCGTCCGTCCGTCCGTCTGTGTCTCCATGTAAACTTTGTAATCAAACTGCAGGTCGCAAATTTGAAAATATTTTGATAAAATTTGGTATATGAGCTGTCGTCGGCTATGGGATGAACGCTATTGAAATTGGTGAGAATCGGTCCATGGTCAGACCTAGCCCCCATACAAATGACCCCTATAAAATCGACATAAATTGCCATAAGATCCAAATTGTTGTATAGATTTTGGTCAAATTGGGTTTGTATGTATTTATTACATCCATTAATCAGTAGTCCAAAAATGATCCCTATGGGACAACTCTTAGTCATAGGCCCCATATAGAGCTGCTTCCCGATCTTCACTTAAATCTATCAAAAAACAAAAATATTGCACTGATTCATCTCAAATTTTGTTTGTATATATTTTTGCAAAATACAAGAGACTTTACCAACC
Organism: Cordilura impudica; assembly: GCA_963682025.1. Classification (NCBI taxonomy): domain Eukaryota; kingdom Metazoa; phylum Arthropoda; class Insecta; order Diptera; family Scathophagidae; genus Cordilura; species Cordilura impudica. The sequence continues at coordinate 152,011,307 of OY821521.1, read as the reverse complement.
ATGATCAGGATCGGTCCATTTTTGGGCCTAGTACCCATATACAGGCGTTTCTCGATTTAACGGGTATTCGTTTTTACGAGAACTCGATATAACGAGCACCCAAATTTCTTCTATTGAGTACCTTAAATAACGAGATTTTTGACACTGGAGTACTCGAATTAACGAGCAAAATTACATATATTTGTTTACCAGTTTAAATAATAACATACGTTCCTAAAACGGGGAATCACATAAAAAAAAAAGAAAAAACAAAATAGAGAATAGCCAAATATTACATAGTAAAACGCAAAAACAAAAAAGAGAGTAACAAAATATTACATATGTAGTAGAAACGCCGTTTTTTTAAAAACATGTGCTAATAAATTTTTCGTATCATCAGTTCATTCGTGTAAAGTGTAATAAAAGAAAAATGAGTGCCAGAAAACGATTAGATTTAAAGACAAAATTAACAATTATTGATCTCCATAAGAAGGGAAAACGTGTTGCAGATCTTTGTAACGAATTTCGGTTAAAATCATCAACTCTATGCACAATTTTAAAAAATAAAGATAAACTTTTAAGAAATGTTGACAACATGTGCTACACCTCTAAGAAAAGAAAAGCCGTGAAGCCTGGTGAATTCCCAAACATGGAGAAAAAGCTGTATTCTTGGTTTCTGACACAACGAAACGCTGATATTCCCGTTACAAGAGCCATAATAAAGCAAAAAGCTAAAGACTTACACAAAAGGCTGTATGATGGAAATTTTAAGGCGAGTCATGGTTGGCTTACTCGTTTTAAACAGAGATTTGGCATACGGCTTTTGAAGCAATGTGGTGAAAAATTGTCAGCCGATTGGACACAAGTAAAGCCATTTAAGGAGCATTTTAAGGAACTCATCGCTGCGAATGCTTTATCAAAAGATGCAATATTTAATGCTGACGGAACAGGGTTATTTTGGAAAGTTTTACCGGATAAAACATACGTGTGCAATGGTGAAAAAAATGCTTCTGGAAGAAAAGTATCGAAAGAGAGAGTGACTGTGCTATTGTGCAGCAACGCTAGTGGCACCAAAAAGATTAAGCCTTTAGTTATAGGCAAATCGCTAAAACCACGGGCATTCCGCAAAAAAATTGTTCCAGTTCATTATGCCGCCTCACAGAGCGCTTGGATGACTTACAGCATATTTAAGGACTGGTTTTTCAAAAAATTCATTCCTCAGGTAATTATCACATAGAATTATGTTTTTAAAAAATTCAAAAATTATGCTTTTAACAGGTTGAACACTTTCTACGTGAAAATAAAATTGCCGCTTAAGGCCCTGTTGATTTTGGATAATGCACCATCTCACCCGCCGGCGGAAGACCTTTTCAAGGAAATAAGTGATGGCAAAATATGGGTTTCGTATATGCCACCAAATGTAACACCACTTTTGCAGCCTATGGACCAAAATGCGATTCGTTTGCTCAAGCTGCATTACAAAACAGCCTTTTGTCGAAGCTTTTCGCTAGTCAGGAGAGTGATGTTGCTGCTTTTTTTAAAAGTTACTCTCTTTTTGATGCTGTAACCGCAATAGCAATGGGTTGGAAATCGATTTCTGAATCATCGCTTGCTAAATGTTGGAATAAGCTCCTTGAACTAGACGACCACTTTGATGAAGAAGACGATCTTCCCTTATCTTCGTATTTACGGCATGATGATGACACCTTGGCGATGAGAAATGGGGTGCAATTGTTAAACACAATTTTTCCAAATTTTGTAAATTTCTAAGGAGATCTTTGTTTACATATGTATGTACATATTTTCTTTTTATGTACATAAATACTTTTTTTCGATTGAGTTTTCGATCAGCGACTTTAACTTATGGATTGAGCGATCTGACGAATTTACCGGCAATATGGAAGAGAACGAAGATCAAATCGAGGAGGAAACTGAACATGAAGAGCCTAAAATTAAACATGTTGATGCCATAAAAAGCTTTGATGTGTGCATTAAATGGGCCAAACAAAATAATGTGGACTCTACAAAACTGATTGTTTTGACAGAGCGCCAGGAAGATGCAGTAAAAAGCAATTTAAGCCTTCCGAAAAAGCAAACAATTATTCGCAACTTTTTTAACTAAACTTTTTTTTTAATTTAACGTATTACATAATTGATCTCCAAGAAATTGTTTTGAATTGTTTCTTTCAATTTTTTTTTTGCTTTAAACTATTTTCTTATAAATAAAAACCCTTTAAAAATACTATTTTATTTTAGTTTTTTTGTAAAAAGGGGCCAATTTACTATGGTACTCGATTTAACGAAAAATTCGATTTAACGAGAATGGCTGACAACGATGGTGCTCGTTAAATCGGGAAACGCCTGTAGATATAGCATCCGATATGAACTTTTTCATATCTGCAGCCAAAAAAATTAATAAAAATGCCACTCAAATTGGGTTATGCTTATTTTCTATATCCAATTAAAGATAGGTCTCTAAACGCATGGTATAGGGTATCGTATAGTCGGTCTAGTCTTACTTGTTTTTAATAAAAATGTTTCACTGAAATCTTGAGCAGGTTGCTACTTAAAATCATCGAAATTGGCTCAAAAGGTTCCGAAATTTCAATGAAAATTAAAAAAAAAAAACTAAAAATATTTAATTTTTCTATGTTGTTCTTGTAATATTGTTATTTATATGTTTAGCTGTAATTGTTGTTGTGGTTGTTGTGTTTGTAGCGTTTGCCTAATGAGTGTGTATGTAATTTTTACTCCATATGTCATATTATTTTAAGCCGATATTGCCACACTTTTTTAAATATTATCCCGAAATAGATACATAAAATCGCCAATATGAGAAAAGTATATATTCTTAAATGATTGCCTAGTTGTTAAAAAACTTAAATAACTATTTATATCTATGTATATAAAAATGTAAGTATATATAGTATGTATGTATGTGTGTTCCATATGGCCTCCAAAATGGCTGAACCGATCTTGATGAAATTAACTATGAAGTCTGATTTTGAAACTATAAAGTCTGATTTTGGATTTTTGGTCTGTGGGCGGAGGGGCGTGGCAAAATCAAATTTTAATATTGTACCATTAATGACATCCATATATATATAAAACAAGTAAGAAAATTATAGTCGGTCTAGACCGACTATATGATACCCTATACCATGGTTTAGAGACCTTATCTTTCGGTCCAACTACTTCGATATAGAAAATAACCATAAACCAAATTTGAGTGCGATTTTTATTAATTTTTTTGGCTGCAGATATGAAAAAGTTCATATCGGATGCTATATCTATAAAGGGACTAGGTCCAAAAATGGACCGATCCTGATCATGTTTGGTAAGGTCTCTTGTATTTTGCAAAAATATGTACAAACAAAATTTGAGAAGAATCAGTGCAATATTTTTGTTTTTTAATAGATTTAACTGAAGATCGGGAAGCAGCTCTATATGGGGTCAAAGGGATAATTTTTGGACTACTCATTAGTGGATGTAATGAACGCATACAAACCCAATTTGAGTAAGATCTATATGACAATTTGGATCTTATGGCAATTTATGTCGATTTCATATGGGTAATTTGTATGGGGGCTAGGTCTGAATATGGACCGATTCTCACCAATTTCAATAGCGTTCATCCCATGGCCGATAAAAGCTTATATACCAAATTTCATCAAAATATATTCATATTTGCGACCTGCAGTTTGATTACAAGCTTTACATGGACACACAGACGGACGGACGGACGGACGGACGGACGGACGGACGGACATTGCTAAATCAACTCAGAAAGTGATTCTGATTCGATCGGTATAATTAAAGATGGGTCTAGGTCAAATATTTTTGGTTGTTACAAACAGCAGCACAAAGTCATTATACCCAAACCACATAGTGGTATAGGGTATAAAAATTGATGGACCGATTGAAAAAAAAATTGTTCTCATTGGATACCCCATAATATATCAGTCGCTAAAAAAAAAAAAAGTCTCGCGTCGATTGGTGTAAGGAAATGAATAAAGAGTTCGACCTTAGTGCTTGAAAGGACATTTATAAAATTGCGACAGGTGGCGAGTCATGGATATATGCGTAGAAGCGGAAACAAAACTGCAATCGACCGTGTGGGTATTCCAAGACGAGCTAAATCCAACAAAAGTTTTTCGTGGAAAAAACACAACGAAGCAAATGGTCGCCTGTTTTTTCGGCTGAATGGGCCATGTGTCCACTGTTCCGTTTGAGCTACGTAGGACGTTCAATTCTGAGTGGTACACAACTATTTTTTTTCCGGAAGTCTTCGTTGAAATTCGTAAAACCAACCGCCGAAGACGAATCATTCTCCATCATGATAATGCGAGCTCTCACACATCTCGTCAAACAGGTGAATTTTTGAGCAGTGAAAACATCGAATTGATGACTTATCATCCGTACAGTCCTGATCTGGCACCCAATGACTTCTTGTTTCCGAATATCAAAGGTAAGCTGCGTGGTCAAGATTTACGAGCGCCGAAGAAGCAGTTGATGCGTTCAAAAACCATGTTTTCGAGGTGTCTCTAGAGGAATGTAAAAATGGTTTGCACGAATGCAAAAGTGTATTAATCATCAAGGGGAATACTTCGAAAAACAATAAAGCCATTTTCATTTAAAAATGTTTCTTATTATTTTCTATTCCCGAAATACAAATAGTAGCCCTCGTATGGGTGCTCATTTTGTGCTTGTCTACGTACATTAATAAGTATCGAACTCAATTTTCTCGCATTATAGTACTCTAGTCACATTTGCTTTATCTGCACTTTTTGCATTATTTAAAACAAACTTAAACAAAGCATTTGAAAAAGTAAATAATTCGATAAACTTAATACTAAATTATTACAACAAACACACTGAATTTTTAAATGTTTTTGGAGGCGTCTCCATATTTAAGGTCATATCTTGGCACAGTGATGCCCGATTTAGTCCATTTTAAACAGCAACCTGCTCGAAGTAACGAGAAACAATATTGTCTTAGGTTTACCCAGGCAAATAGCATATTTTGTGAATGAGGGTGATGACAAAAGACAGACGGACAGATATCGCTATATCGACTCGAGTTGTTATGATGATCAAGAATATATATACATTGTTGCAGAGGAGTTACGATGTCTTCGGAATGTTATCTCCTCCTGCACTGCGACCAATTAGATCTATTGTGCACTTGTGGAGGGTATAAAAAACCAGAAAAGCTCGAACCGAGCCAATGTTGTCAATTGTAGCTCGAAAACTCTTATAATTGCAGAGTTCATACGTTGTTTCTAACAAACGCACCAACAATGTTTAAATTTTGCCAAGGAAAAGTGTATCTATAAAAATATAGTATCTAAGAAATATGGTTCTCTAAAGTCTTGACAAAACAAACATCCAAACGAAGACGTTCGATAAATATAGCCACTGGCAAAGGTAAACGCAAACAAAGTCAATGTACATAAATGGCAAAAGTGTAAAATTAGTTTCACTAAAACTCATGGCTTTTGAAATGGTTTTCATATATATCTATAATATTAATAAGCTAGGCGATTCCTTGTGACCGATGTTTTGTTCTACCGTTTTATCCCGATTTTGACAAAACGTATATTATTTGAAAGGTATTTATTTTTAGCCGTTTTACAGATTTACAGATTTTTAAATTTTTTCCTTTATTTTGAGTAAATTGCATTTAAAGTTGCTACTAATACATACATAAAATTATACATATGTTATATGTGTGTTTATTAAATTTGTTAATGAGTTTGTTATCTTCATTCATAATAACAATAAAACATAAAAGTGCTGGTTTGTGAATTGGCTAAGTTGAGAAATAAAGTTGCCTAGAAATTGCATCCAAATTTCGAGCGCTGGAATCTACTAGTAATAAAAAAAACTATGTGTTGCCTCAAAAAAATCAGCGCTCTTCGAAATATCTTATTGGGCAAATGTCCGAACACCTAACATTAAAATCAGGCTTTTGCCGGCTAGAGAGTTAAGTCAACTGACGAAAATGGTTTTATCCAAATCTAATACATAAGTATGTATATGTCTATGTATGTATATGTACAGAAGTATTAGATAAACGAAATAAAAAGAAATTACCATGCCAATCATTCAGCTGTACATGAAAAATAAAACTAAACTTTATTTAAGCTTTCTTAATACTTAACGATTTATCCTAACACTTAGGATGGATAAAAAGTTGAAATCGGAAACTGAAAATCAAGTTAGAAAGTCTTATAAAGGGTATTGACATCGATATGACTTAGATAACATTTGAGGAGAAATTCAATATTTAAGTGAATTTTCTTAAAGCCCGATTTTTACAAAAAAGCCAGTGAATGTAGTTGAGACTGTCTTTTTTTGTGGTTGTTGCTTAAAGGTCACAAAAAGAAATTAAGATTACTAAATTGTTTTGTCCCTATTGAAAAATCCTTTATAAAAATTGTTCTTATCGATCCGAAAGCAATATTTTGTCATGACATCATAAACTCTAGTGGAAAAGTACTTAATAGGATCCTTAAATGGAAACTGTCATCCTGTGATAAGCTCATACTAAATTCATTATCTTTGATCCAACTTTTCGCTACTGCCGCACAGTGGCTGAAAATTGTTTTTCATTGACCAAAATACTTTCAAGTAATTTTTTTTAATGGATACATATTTAATTGAGCTTGAGTCAGTTTTAGTTTCATTAAAATTGATTGAATACTTTGTAAGTACTTTGAGGTCAAAGTTGAACTTTTAATTTTTTTTAATTAATTATCATATTTACACTTTTTACTAGCAATTTTTATAACTTAACTGATTCGCATCAAGAAATCTTCAATATTTTGTTTGTTTTTCGATTTATGTCTTTTCCTTAATAGTTTTTCTTTCAGAATATTAATTCTTGTAGATTCTTGTTAACCCATGGAGTAAGATCAAATCGTAACAATTTTTTATAATTTGTTACTACAGTTGTTCAATTGTGATGAATTCATTGAAGAATAACTATAGGTAGGTATTCTCTAGCCTTTGCATAGCCACAATGTGTCTTCATAAATCCACAACTTTGATTTTAGTCTTCAAAATTGTCTTATAGTGCGTTTACATCTAAACAAAATCTAGTATGTACGAAATTTCAAGCAAAATCTAGCTCATCTTTACTAGATTTCCCATACAAAACAAAATCTAGCTCGTTACTAGATTTTAGCAAAATCTCACAAAATCTTGTCAAACTTGAGCACTACCAAATGATACTACTGTGTTTTTTTTAATATTGTAGTAAAAAATTACAACGCAGTGGCTGAAAAATTGACATTTAAAAACAAAAACAAAAGCAAACAAGTTGAATAAAAAGGAAATAAAATATTATTAATAAAAATGAGTCCATAATAAAAAAATATTTAGTAATTGAAAAGTTATAATTTTTTATACTTATATGTGTCCATTCCCATCTGATATATAATAATTGTGCTAAATGCATTTGTTTTTGTTTGTTAGATTTATCGTCATTTTTCAGACATATTGCAATTACTACTGTAATTAATATGCAATTTTTAATTTTTGTTTAAATGGTGCATGGTAAAGAAGAAGAAAGCATATATTTCAAAAATTCATAACTGCATTGTATTCTTAATCGGACCGGTTTCTGGCATTTCAGCCTTCATCAGCGATTTATTGAACATTGTAATAATTGTTATGTTTTTTTTAATTGAATAGATTGTTTCTATATGAAAATTTTTTCTACTTAGGGCGGCCGTGAGGTTTTGAACCATGAACCTTCACATACACTCGTACTTGCACTTTTTGGTCAGCGCTTTAACACACTCACCTAAAGTCAGGCCTACGAGCAGTGTGTTTAGTTTTCAGTTTTCGTACCATACAGCTTTACTTTGTATTAATTTCAGAAGATACAACTCTGTCCAAACAAACAATCGTTATTTTTGAATTTTTTTTAAATATTTTTTGCATTTATACTTCTAATTTCCACTATTCTCAGTTTTTCGTAAGAGTTGTCATATGTGATGTACGGTTTTTGTACATACCTACATATGCACTTTACATATATTTGAGATGACGCTTTGAAGCAAAGAAATTTTTTGTTTGTTAGATTTATCGTCATTTTTTTTGTTATTCGAAGAACACATTTAACAAATGCTGATTTTTTTTGCGCAGAATTTTTATTTCAGCTTGTGCTTTTTTAATTTTTGATGCCTAAAATAATAACAAAATCTGTTCCTTTTTAGAATTTTCCATTTTCGTATTGTTTTGTTTATTTTTGGTTTTTCTAGTTTATATGTTTTATTTTAATCAGCTGTTAATTGTTGTGGAAACAAAATCTCACAAAATGTCAAAAGAGTTAGATTTAAACAGTATAGATTTTGAAAATAGATTTCAACTAAAATCTATTAGATTTTCCCTAGATGTAAACGCGCTATTATAAGAGTTAGAACTCGGAAAAATTACCCTATATCTAGATTAATATATTTTAGTATGTTTCAAGATGATATTCTTTAAAATATCTCTCCGATTGTCGATAGTGGCTTTCTATTGGCAAAAATAAACAGACTGTTGATCGGATTTTAAACACCGGGCACATGTCGATCTCTTATGAACTCTAACTTTTTCCCCATAATTTAGAATTTATCTTACTTATTTAGATTAAACATTACTATTTAATGTAATTTTTTTTTAAATTAAATTTGAATTAATAACAACTCCAAATTAATTAATTTTTAAATCAATTTTTTATAATCAAATATAAAAAAACTGTCATAACAATTCCTAGTGTAAGTACTTATCATAATTATTTTAATATATTTATTTTATTATTGAAAGTAATAAATAATTTTACTGAAAGTAATAATAAAATATAAACAATTTTTATAAACAAAATGCTGCAGTATTTTTGTATACAATTCGCTTTTAATATGTAATAAAATATGTTTCAATTTCATTGTTTATTAATTAATTAATAAAAATTAAAAACATTCAATGTTATCAGTAAAATCTCCATAAATTAATGTTTGAAATACTCTATAAAATATATTTTTTTTAAATCTGTTACATTTCAATTAAGATTAAAATGTCATAAATACTCATAGAAACATTAGAGTGGGCCGCATTTGTTAAATGGTATTTTAAAACTATCATACTACGAAAAAAAAAAAAAAAAAAAAATAAGAAAAATAAACTAATCTGGATTATTCTTTTTTTTTTCAAATCTATAATATTAATAGGCTAGGCGATTTCTTGTGACTGATGTTTTGTTCTACCGTTTTAGCCCGATTTTGATCAAACGTATATTATTTGAAAGGTATTTCTTTTTAGCCGACTTGCAGATTTACAGATTTTACAATTTTTTCCTATATTTTGAGTAAATTGCATTTAAAGTTGCTACTAACACATACATAAAATTATACAATGCTATGTGTGTGTTTATTAAATTTGTTAATGTGTTTTTGTGTTGATTTGTGAATTGGCTATAATTGATTAGCATACTTTTAGGGTCTTTATTTAATGAAAAAATTAAATTTCCTAGAATTTGCGCTCGAATTTCGAGGGCTGGAATCTGCTAGTAAGTTATTAAGCTATTTATTAGTTTTTCTTTTAATTTTTTTTAAGGTTTATTGCCTTTAACATTTTTTATGCAGGTAAAAAACATACAGAAAATAAAAAAAAAATTATAAGAAAAACATTCGTACATTTCAAATATTAATACAAAAAACTAAATTTACATTAAATGTTGCTTAAGTTTGTAACTTTTAGGATATCATTTGTGCTTGACGACCTCTGTGAGCCTATTTGACATCGGCTTAATTCATTTTAAAGTTTCTGCTTCACTTATTTTACTCCACTCATTCAAAATGACGCTTTTTAGCATTCCCTTTGAGGTTATTTTATGCTTACAGATTCTACGATCCAGCGAATCCCACAAATGCTCTATTGGATTAAGATCGGCTGATTGGAATCGTGATTTCAATTGATGTTCAGTATTAAAGATCATTCACTTGATACGAGTATCATGCGCCGTATTTTGTGGATCATTATTCTATTGAACCAAAAATCTTCTCCAAAGTCCAGTTTTTGTGGGCATTGTATTAAATTTTGTGTTAAAATGTTTAGGTGTCCAATTTGATCCATTATGGTTGCTGCCAAACAACCATAATATCATCTCCACCGTGCTTAACCCTAGAAAGATAAGCTACGCCTATCAGACGTACGACTTTTTGAATTTCTTCTCTGTCTCTCTTGTTTGTTATGAGAGAAACTTGTTTTGCTCAGTATTCTCAGTTGGTGTCTGTAGATTACTGGTGGTGGTTGTTTTCGCTTGGTAAGTTGATCTGTTTCTGAGAAATTACAAGACCATACGTCTCGGAGACGTATCGTTATCTTTTGTGTGACTTTTTGAATTGTTGTCTTATTATTTTATTTAACATTTTTAGGTCATTTATCGTTTTTTTTATCAAATTTTGTTATGATAATGGCACGTAAACGTGGTTTGGATGATGCAGATATTACTGCTCTATTGCAGAGTGATTTTAGTGACTCAAATTCATTCGAAAATGCAAGTGAATTAGAGGATGAAGTACTAGGGCATGATGTTCAAAGCGATATAGAAGACGAGGTCAATGAAAATTTTCAACCCATTAAAGCTGCTACATCTTTTGACCAATTAATAAATAATGAGGCCAGTGAGTCTGTCGAAGCTGGTACAACTTTTGAACTTATAATACAATTCCCTCAACCTACTTTGAGAAGTAAAAATAGCCACTGCTGGAGTACCTCAAAAGGTCAAAATACTGGTAGAACATTGGTAATATATATAGTTCGAACAGCGGGAGGACCCACTCGACATTGTAAGACACTGTCTGATCCAGTTTCATGTTTTGATATGTTTTTTGATCAGACTACTGCAACATTTTGGGATACAAACTTACATGAAATTCGTGCACTAATTGGAATTCTTACTTTAACTGCAGCTCTGAAGGATAATCACTTATCTACTGATGAACTTTTTAGTACTTCGTACTGTGGCACGCGATATACAGCAACCATGAGCCGTGAAAGATTTGACTTTCTGATTCGACATATAAGAATGGACGACAAAGCTTTGCGGCATGCACTTCGGCCCAATAATGCATTTATTCCTATCAGAAAGGTATGGAACCTTCTAATACGACAATGTCCCGGATCACATACAACTGCTGATGAACAATTATTGGGATTTCGGGGTCGTTGTCCATTTAAAATATATATTCCTAACAAGCCCGAAAAATATGGAATCAAAATACCAATGATATACGATAGTACAACAAAATATATGATAAATGCTATTCCATATCTCGGCAAAAGCACTAACACGTCTGGAGTCCCATTAGGAGAATATTATGTAAAAGAGCTCTCGCGACCAATTCATGGAACTTCACGAAACATTACGTGTGACAACTGGTTCACATCTGTTCCCCTAGCAAAGAATTTGCTAAAGCAGCCATTCACTTTGACTCTTGTCGGAACAATAAGATCAAACAAACGGGAAATACCAGATGAAATGAAAAATTCGGGAGATCGTCGAGTTGGAACTACCGCGTTTTGTTATGATGGACCTCTGACATTGTTGTCATATAAACCGAAGCCATCCAAAATGGTTTATTTGTTGTCATCATGCAATGAGAAAGGTATCGTTGATGAAAAAACAGGAAAACCCGACATGCTATTATATTAAAACCAAACAAAAGGCGGTGTCGATACATTCGACCAAATATGCTCGCAGATGTCATGTTCTAGGAAAACATGCAGATGGCCAATGGCAGTATTTTATGGAATGTTGTATATGAAATTTATAAACTCGTACGTGATTTATTCTCATAACATTATTTCTACTAATCAAAAACCTTTGAGTCGAAGAGAATACATGAAAAAACTTTCATTGTCTCTAACAACTCCTTGGATGCAAATGAGGCTCGAAGCTCCAACTTTGTCAAAGTCATTGCATGACAACATTCAAAATTTACCGGTGAAGCAGAAATCAATACCAACAATAACGAAAATCAACCTGTTCCTAAAAAGAGAAGATATTGTGGATTTTGTCCTTCAAAAATTCGAAGAATGTCCAAAATGTCATGTGATAAATGTCAAACACCTGTGTGTGGAGAGCACAAAAATCTAGTCTGTAACACTTGCATATAACGATGCAATAATAAGTTTTTTTTTTATTTATAAAACTTGTATTATATGCAAACAACAAAATGAATTTAAAAAAATATATACTTTTTACTTTATTTATAATTTTTTTTGAGTCCTTTGAAAGCGACATTTTATTTTATGTTAATTTATGATCTCTATTGAATTGGCTGTTATTTTCTTTTATTTTACATTTACTTATGCAATTTTTTATACTATTGAAGAAAAAACATAATAAATAAATGAATTGAATAAAAAAAATATCAATTTTTTATTTCTATAAAGTCCTTAAAAGGATGAGAAAAACCATATGTCTCTCACACGTATCGTTATCTTTAACGTACAAAAAAATAACGTTATCTTTCTAGGGTTAAACGTTGACAAATGATTTGAGTGGCTTTCGACGTGCTGCACGATCATGATAGTCAGTTCTTTTTTAATGTTTTGTGAACGGATTTCTTTGTCGAAGGATTCTTTGATTTTGGAACTAATTTGTGAAGCAGAAATTCTGGGATTCTGATTTGTTGATGCCAAAATAGTAAGCTTTTCGCGTTTAGTTAGGTTTTAGGGGCAACCAGAACGAAATTTTGACAAAATTGAATTGGTGGACTTGTAAGTTTGAACGCCGCACTGTAGACCATATTTTGAGAAAGCGGCCAAAAAATCATTTTTTTATGGTTACCGATTTTAAAGTTATGTTATTCATGTGAAAGAAAATACCAGTGAATCTCGGGAGCCAAAAAATTGCGACTCTATTTCAACTATATCACAGCGAACAGGGTGCTCGGAAATTGACTTTCTCAGTATTTTGCTAAAATTAAAAATTTATTTGTAAATTTTAATTTTTAAATCACTGTAACTTTTTTGTTTTAAAAGATTTTAAAGTAAAATAAATTTTGTATAATTTTGTAACTTCTAACCTATTAATGGTAGAAATATCTGTGGTCACAAGCGATAACCGCCTAAGTCGCCTTAAGAATGATTTGAGTTATCTATGCTATCATATTCTACTAAAAACGCTTTATATTTAGGTGAAATCACCAATTCTCTAACACTGTTTATTAAAAAGTTATTAATGAAACCATACTGACCTAAGTCGCAATGAAGCCTCATTACATATATATATAAAAAGTTATTTTTCTCGAAAGCTTGATTCTCGACTTAGGCGGTTGCATTGTGACCACAGATATAAAGTCACTGACTCGTTTAGAAATTAAAAAAAAAAAATTTTTTAAAAAAGGTCAAAATTTCGGAAAATCTCCTACTTAATAGAGCATAACTCCCGCCCATCAAAAGCCATACCCAATTGTAAACCCGCCAGTTTCCGCCCGTGTGCACCCGAAGAATTTTTCAGCCCAAGGTCAGATATTTTGTGCAAAAGTTATGAATACAAAAGTTTTCCACTATGTGGTTAGAGTATAATGGGTTTGCCCTGATGTTTGTAACTACCAAAAATATTAGACCTATAACCATCTTTTATTATACAGGTCGACTCAAAATCACTTTCTGAGTCGATATAACGATGTCCGTCCGTCCGACTGTGTGTTATGTTGGTCGTACCGGTTATTAAAGCAACTTATTTTTGCGAGTTCATCTACCACTGCCAACGAAAGTGGAAAAAAGGGTCGATCAGCAAATCCAAAGATCTCGAAGGCGCAAGCTAGAGAATATCAATGAAGAAATTTCTCAAGGAATTATTAAGGCTGTATTTTTGCACCAAATTCAAAATAAGGAAAATAAAATTGAATTAATTGAAAAAATAGTAGCAGCGAGCCCAAGGCGCACAAAGAGGGCTTTGAAAAGCATTCCTACACCAATTGAAGATAAGAAATTTATTCCAGAAGAAGCGTTCGCCATATTTATACCCTATACCACTATGTGGTTTGGGTATAACTACTTTGTGCTGCTGTTTGTAACTACCAAAAATATTTGACCTAAACCCATCTTTTATTATACCGATCGACTCGGAATCACTTTCTGAGTCGATTTAGCGATTTCCGTCCGTCCGTCTGTGTGTCCATGTAAACCTTGTAATCAAACCACAGGTCGCAAATATGAATATATTTTGATGAAATCTAGTATATAAGCTTTTATCGGCCATATTGAAATTGGTGAAATTCGGTCCATGTTCAGACCTAGTCCCCATACAAAAGACCCCTATGAAATCGACATAAATTGCCATAAACTCCAAATTATCATATAGATATCAGTCAAATTGGATTTGTATATGTTTACTATATCCATTAATCAGTAGACCAAAAATAATCCCTATAGGGCAATTCTTAGTCATAGGCCCCATATAGCGCTGCTTCCCGATCTTCACTTAAATCTATCACAAAACAAGAATATTGCACAGATTTTTCTCAAATTAGGTTCGTATATATTTTTTCAAAATATAAGTGACTTTACCAAATATGGTCAGGATTGGTCCATTTTTCGACCTAGTTTCCATATAAATATAGTATCCGATATGAACTTTTTCATATCTGCAGCCAAAAAAATTAATAATAATGCCACTCAAATTTGGTTTATGTTTATTTTCTATATCGAATTAGTTGGACCGAAGAGATAGGGTCTCAAAACCATGGTATAGGGTATCGTATATTCGGTCTAGACTAATATTTTGTTTTGGTTTTGAAGTTGACCAATAATCAATGTAAGGAATTTCTGCCAAAAAAGAATGCTTACATTCACAATGTGCTATTAGTGTCACTTCAAGTTCAGCAGAAATAAAATTGCAAGATCTCCTTGAACATACTGCAGATTGCTACATACGCTTGATACCAAGGTTCAGAAAATACACACACGAAACATACAATGTTCTGTTCAAAAGCAGCCAACACATATCTTTATTTTCATATCAATTATGTGCGTTTCTAAATTTTCTACGGTGCCCAACACAACCATGACTGTGTTCGTTTTAATATTTCGTTATTTACACGAACATTTTTGTATCACATACTTTTTGTTTCAATCACACATAAAGCACACATTTTTGAGTGTTGCTTTATTTGAAGTTCATGTTCTGGTACGTGTACTGAAAAAAAACACAGAACATGTACAATAAACAGGTTCGAGTTCAGTTATATTTTAAGTCGTGTTGTGGCTCGTGTAGTGAGAACATGTACAATAAACAGGTTCGAGTTCAGTTATATTTTAAATACGACTTCAGTTATATTTTAAATACGACTTAAAATATAACTGAACTCGAACCTGTTTATTGTACATGTTCTGTTTTTTCTTACTACACGAGCCACAACACGACTTAAAATATAACTGAACTCGAACCTGTTTATTGTACATGTTCTGTGTTTTTTTCAGTACACGTACCAGAACATGAACTTCAAATAAAGCAACACTCAAAAATGTGTGCTTTATGTGTGATTGAAACAAAAAGTATGTGATACAAAAATGTACGTGTAAATAACGAAATATTAAAACGAACACAGTCATGGCTGTGTTGGGCACCGAAGAAAATTTAAAAACAAACATAATTGATATGAAAATAAAAATATGTGTGTGTTGGTCTAAGTTATGTTTGTTTACATATATGTACGAATTTTTTATTCAGTGTGTGTTTTTTTCTGAACTCTGCTTGATACTGATCATTTATAAAAAGTGGAAATGGCAGCATTACTTTAATTTCTAAATGGGGATATGATGGATCCTCTGTTCAGATACAATACAAGCAATTTAATGTCGAAAATTCATCAGATGCTAATTTATTTATGGTATCTTTCGTTCCATTGCGCTTAACAAAAATTTATAGCGGCTTAGAGCCGTCAACTAGTAGAGCAACAGAAATTGATGTATGGAAAAATTAAATTCCTTCTTCAACAAAGTATTACAGACCAATAAAATTTGCATTAAAAAAGGAAGCCAAAGATGTCATAACTGAAGAAGTTCAAAAATTAAAAGATTAAATTAAAGAACTCCAACCAGTAATATTTAAATTTGATGACCAAGACATGGAAGTAAATTTTAAAATGTGTCTCACAATGATTGATGAAAAATTGGCACAAGCTTTAACCGAAACAAGGTCATCGTCAAGCTGCATTTTATGCAAAAAGACATCAAGTCAATTAAGCCAACCCCCACCACAAAACGATAGTTTTACGAATTTGGAATGTGCCCTCTTCATGCTAGAATACGTACTATGGAGTATTGGGTTATGATTTGGAATTTGGAAACAGGGAAAAAAAACGAAGAAAACGAAGAAAAAAGAAAGCAAAAAAACAAATTCCAGAAAAATATCTACAGCTAGGCCTCATAATCGACCAACCAAAATAAGGAGAAGGAAACTCAAATGATGGAAATACTGCAAGGAGATTTTTTTCCGATCCAGAAACCGCAGCATCTATCACAGGTGTAGATCATGAATTAATAAGACGATTCAAAATCATATTACAAGTTCTAGCATGCAGTTGAAAGATAAATGTAAGGAAATGTGGATAGTACGCTAATAAAAGAATTATACCTTATAACGAAAAATACTCTTGGAGATATATGCCATCCACAGTTCATACAATTTTATACCATGGGGAACAAATAATTCAAAATAATATGCTACCAATAGGATATCTATCTGAAGAAGCGTAAGAAAAAAGGAACAAAGACTACAGATTCTTTCCCGAGCACAACACAAGAAAAATGTCTAGATGTTGCACTAATTAAGACCTTATCACTATTTTGTTGTGCACTTCAGATCCATATATGTCCAACATTCGACAAAAATGGAAAACTAGACGAAGAAGCTAAACAAATTCTAGAAGATGAAAATCAAGGCTATTTAGAAGAAATATTTACTAAAATTTTTTGATTTAAAGTAGTTTTTCAGTACGCTAACTAAAAGTTATACTCTCTTTTATATAGTTAAAAATTTTTCTCGATTTAAAAATTTATGTATTTTATCAATTTACAATAAAATTTGATATAGAAATATTTAAAAAGACAATAAAAAAAAATGTTTAACTAAAGTAAAAACATACGACTTTTTATTTGAAACTTCTCTATCTTGAACCAATATCAGGTAACTTTTACGTTCGCTGCTTAATAAATTATATTTTAACTCGGGCTGTTTCTAAAAAGCAAACCTTTGGCCCTTGTGAACATTAGGGCTAAAAAGTTTACGGGGGCCAAAGTTTGACATTTTCTGACAAAATCTAAAATTTTTAAAAAGTATTATTGTAAAATTAACGGTCGATATTTACGTTTTATATAAAAAAATTCTCTCTGACTACCTGTTGATTTATGTGTAGAAATAGTGTATAAAATTTCAAAACGACCGATTTGGAGTTATGATGTTTACAGACTTCAAAAATGTTGTTTGCGAGAAAATCGATTTAAAGTTTTTAACATATACGTCATAACGGATGGTCGGTCGCTTGAAACGCTGTACCTTGGCTCGACATGTTGTACATTCAGAAAAAGAAATGGAAAAATATTTTTAAAAAAAGTTTCGAAATGTTCTCAAAAGCTGTCTTTCTCTTTCAACGTGTCTATACAATAATTTCGGATCCTCGGTACATAGCTTAGGTAGCATAGCGGTTATTATCCAATTGTTTCTTTTCACCTGACTATTTGCTCTAGGCATGCCTGTAGTTATCAAAAGATGCTAAATATTCTCTTCTTCACAATAGTTCTTATAGCTTTTATCCATTCATATTTTACTTGAGATTATCGAAGTAAAATATGATTCTTAAATTTTCCTAATATTGACAAGTTCCAATGTCGATAAATTTCTTACCACCCTAAACGATGTCATATATACATATTTGCAGAGATATTAAACACAAATTTCAAATAAATTATTATACACAACACAATACAAAGCATTGCATTGCTAGGCAACCAATATATATGTACTTATAGGTATACGAGTATAATCGAAGTCATAATGAACAAAAACATATTGAATGTATCGTTATTTACTTGATTAATTAGAATGTGTAACATGGGTGCATTCACTTCCATATTGTGGGATTTTCCAATTGCTGTAACAGGTAAAGGAAATTAAATCGTTTTATTAACATCTCGAATAAAAACTAAGTCGTGAGTTATTTATTTGCAAATTAGAAATATGACTGGCTCTAATATTTTTAAATATTCTTATTAAAAATATATATCAGCCCGCTTTACCTTGTTGATGTCTATAATTATGACAATAGAATATATAAGTATATGAACTTATATCTGTCCAAAAAAAGTACCGGAAACTATTCAGTCATAAAAATGTATTTTATCACCTCAAAAGTAGACTTCATTTGTTGCTATACACTTTGGCTCGTACAGCGAATTTATTTTTACTAGTAGATTCCAGCACTCGAAATTCGAGTGCAGTTTCTAGGCAGTTATATTTTCGACTTAGCCAATTCACAAACCAACACTTTTTTGGTTTATTATTGCGAATGAAGACAACAAACTCATTAACAAACATATTAACATATTTAATAGACATACACATAGCATATGTATAATTTTATGTATGTATTAGTAGCAACTTTAAATGCAATTTACTCAAAATAGAGGACAACATTTAAAAAGAAAACAACTGGAAAATAACTAAAAAGAAATACCTTTCAAATAATATACGTTTGGTCAAAATCGGGATAAAACGGTAGAACAAAACATCGGTCACAAGAAATCGCCTAGCCTATTAATATTATAGATTTTATCTATTAAATTAAAACGCTTCCACGAAGTGTTATTTTGAAAAAAGAAGACAGAAAATAGGTATTATATCCGATGAATTGGCTGGTAATTCGATTATTGGTGAAATCTCTAGAAACAAGTGAATCGAGTTGTTCGCTGGTGCATCATCATGGTGCGAAATTCGATCTTAAAATTAAAACTAATTCATATTTTTTTTCTCACAGCATATAACATAAAATAAATAAATAAAACAACAATGATTGGACAAAATAATAATTTCAATCAAAAAAGTAAATAAAAGACGGTATAATGCAAATTTTATCGGCGTACATTATTATTTGGTATAATTTTGTTCACTGTTTTTAGCATACTGGAGATAGGAATACCGTCAAGTCTCCACAGGTATTTCATACCAAGTTTTTTTTTACACAATATTCTATAATTGGTCCTTATTTTGGAATACATTCCTTTCTTATTATTTGCTTTAACTCTCCCCAAAGATTTTCGATTGGGTTCAAGTCCGGAGACTGACTTGGCCAGGTAAACAAATTTATTCCATAGTCTTGCAATCAGTCCATGACTAACTTGGGAGTATGCTTTGGAGAATTATGCTGCTGAAATGTCCATCTTAGCATAGGTAAACATTGTATTATCTGGAAGTCTATGTAGTGGAATCTGGTCATGGTGTCGCTGATTCGATGTATTGGACCGACACCGTACCACGAAGAACATCCTAGACCTTGAAGCTTACGCCTCCAAACATAGAATTCTTTACCTTTCGGGCATCGAACAATACGGGCGGACTCATTTCTAAATTATTTTTTCTTTGTTGTTTTGCCTCTCCACAAAATACTGTTTTTGTTCACCGTCTGGGCCGAACCAATATAAATGATTTCTTGTAAAGGTGTGTTTAAAATTTTTTTTTGTACAGCAAGGGAACTCTTCTACATGTAATTTAACACATTGAAGTCTGCGGGTCACCGTTCGGGGATCACATTGCCTTTATCCGCAGAAATGCTTCTTGCAAGAGTGACAATACGATTATCCAACGTTGGTCTTTTTCTGTCCTTCGCGGGTTTTAATTAAATTTTTTTTTCACAGTTTGTCGTTGCATAAAGAACATTCTGCAAAAATTACTTGAGAAAAAGCCTGGCTCATCGAATCATCCTTACGGTAAAATTAAATATTAATTTTTCTCTTTTAATGTGCCGTTTTTCTGTATGTAAATCTTGTACGCAAACTAGAGGTCGCTAAAGTAAAGTCTGACGGACGATCGCTACCAAAAAACAATGGATATTTAAAACTGGTTCTCAATTAATCAAAAACTCAGATATTCAAAAACATATATCAAGACCATTTTATACCTCATAATAATAATAAATAATAATAAATTTGTGACATTTGAAACTACCAATAATATTTGACCTTAATTACCGAAGTTATTAAGAACACAATTAAAGATGCTCGGTTGTCTATGTCACCAGGTAAACTTTTACGAAAACTAAAGCTCGTAATTAAAAATATATTTTGATCAAATTTAGTATAAGCTTTTATATAGACGTAAATATCCCTTACTATATCGACCTAGATTTCTTTAAGGCCAATATTATTTTATTATTTTGTGACCGATTTCTTGTGACCGATTTTACGGTTTTAGCATCAACCGATTGTGACAAAAAATATACCGTTTGAAAGGTATTTCTTTTTAGCTAGCTACCATATTTGCACATTTGAAACATCTGGAACATATGTTTGGAGTAAAGTTCACACACATACAACACGTATTTAAGCTTTAAATAAAAAACTATATAATGCTGTGTGTATGTTTATTAAATTTTGTGTTGAACTGTCAATTGGCTAAAATTTATTAAAAAAAAAATTTTTTTTTTTAAATTTTTTATTAACAATCCCATTTATATATCTGGTTTTCTAGAATAACCGCCTATGTCATAAAATCAAAATGTTCAGGGGAGCCAAAAAAACGTCACATTTGAAATTATGGGCTCGATATAAAGTTATATAAAATTTTGAGTCGAAAATCTTCAGAGGAATAGATCCTAGAGAGGGACGAAAAACAATATATAAATTACATTTAAAGTGTGTGCAGATAAAACAACTTATGTCCACAAACGTCGTTTTATTTGTTGTTGCTTGAAAAATGGATTTTTTTTTCGTCAACAGAAAGTTAACGGGACTTAGGGTGAGACTATAACAACGTATCAAGAATAATAGTGACAAAAAATAACAAAAATAAACACACAAGTTTTTATATGTGACTATAAACTGAAAAATAATCCAAAATTATTTTGCATTTTTTTCATTAATAACAACGTATGTGTCGTTTTCTGAGAAAATAATTTGTAAGCGATCAAACGTATGTTGACATACGTCGATAGTGCTGCAAATTAATTTAATAAACATTTAAGGTACGTCGTTATTTAAAGAAAAAACCCAGAAATGGTCAATATTTTTTTTTTTAATTTAACACATGTAAGGAGCGTTAAAAATTAATATATTTGGCACCGTTAACTCAAAACTGACAAAAATGGACATACGCGGTTATTCCAGAAAACCACAGATATCTTCTGCGTGTTCAACCAATATTTATAATGAAATTTAATGAATTTTAATTAAAAATTCACAATTTAATAAATTTTATTCAAATATTAAAATTTTTTTTATATATGTGACCTTCTCCGAGAAAAGGGACCTAGTGTGTCAAAAAACGGGTTGTGTCAAAAACGGTGGATTCTGGTACGTAAAAGGGTATAGAAACTTCAAATGCGTTTTTTTCTCAAAACTTAATTTTCACACACTAGGTCCCTTTTCTCGGAGAAGGTTATATATATAAATTAAAGAAACATTACAAAAAAAAATTCAATGAAAAAATAAAATTTCCTAGAATTTGCACTCAAATTTAGGCGGCTGGACTCTGCTAGTCTTTATTAGTTTATGTAATTTTATAACATCCATAAATAACCGAAAATAACTATGACCTCATCCAGTCGATTGACCTAAGACCCTTTTCCAAGTGTATTTAGTACTTAGTAGGCGCAGACGGACTATAATTGAATGCTTCACTTGTCGTACTGATAAAGTCCATCTTCTAATTTTTAAAATTTTATAAAAAACTTTCTCTGATTATAAAGTTGTGCTAATTGTGTTGTCCCTTATTATTAGAGATATTTTTCTTGAATATGAACTGCCAATTAAGCGCTTTGACAATAAAATTTTAATAAATGCGAAAGTTGGGTTAAACGATTTGGCAACCACTAAGGTAGTTACATCGATAGTCTAATGAAATAATAATTAACTAAAAGTAGATCTTATGCCCGTGAAAAATTAACTTTTATTATTATTACTAAAGCCATAAATGAGAAACGGTTATTTACTGAAATCCCTGAAAGTGGTAACTTCTCTCTTAAGTCCCTAATAAAAGTTGTATAGAGTATAAAAAAATTCCGTCCTATGACACCATTGCTGATTGCAAAATATAGAAGAATTTCATTATCGATAATCCGATTAAAGTTATCATTTATCGATAATTGTCAAAAAAAAAACATAATCGCCACTTCAAATTTAATTAAAATTTTGTCATTAAAGTAATTTTCAACTTAAAAAATCGCTCCTAGAAAACAACGCATTAAGGCTTTCATTATTTTATTGTAAACTTATGTTTGTGCAGAAAACATCTGCAGCCGATAACTACTTCTCTGATTCAATACTTCTTAGTGGCATTGATCCAACTTAGTAATAGGCTAATTCGTAGTATATACCATAAACTTTCATATCTTCAAAGTATGTCGTTTCTCTTTTGATAATTTTATTAATATATTCTAACTTTTGTGTGATCCTCGTGAACTTTCGCGACTTAAGCCGCTGGAAAATTAATCATTCGTGCTTATCGAACCAACATTTCTAAATAGAAGTGTTGTCGAAAATTGTTAATAACCACTCCTAATATGAAAAGAGCAAAGGGACATATACGACCATGTCCTTTTGCACAAGGCCACTTTGATGTTTCTTCTATGCATTATTGCGTAAACATCTGGTTTTTTTTTATTATCTTATTGTTTATTATTTTATTTTATGAAACCGTAAATTGAAGATCAAATTCTATCGTCGCCTTTTTAAACTATCTTTTAACTCATACTGTCTGTTTGTCTGTTGTGGGGCAACCCCATTGCCACTTATCCAATTGATCTGAAACTTGTCCCATCGTCTTGTTGTGCCAAAAGATTAATTTTGGAGTAGTCACGCACAGTCACGGAGTGATCTAAATGTCATTTCCCCTCATCCGATCGATCTGAAACTTGATCCATACACTTGCTGTGAAAAAAAGATTAACTTTGACGCACGGTCACGCATGGTCATGCACAGTCACGGAGTGATCTAAATGTCATTTATCCTCATCCAATCAATCTGAAACTTGGTCGATATACTTGCTGTGAAGAAAGATTAACTTCGACATAGTCACGCACTGTCATGCACAGTCACGCATAGTCACGGAGTGATTTAATATAATATAACATCAGGAAACTTGGTCGATAGACTTGCTGTGAAAAAAGATTAACTTTGACATTGTCGCGCACAGTTATGGAGGAGAGATTAAAACCTCACTTCCCCTCATTCGATCGATCTGAAACTTTGTCCAAAAATTAATTTGAGTCGTCAAGATTTTGACCAAGTTCTGACATATTTTCCATATTTTTATAATTTTTTTTCTATGTTTCTTCAAAACCAACACTGAACAAAATTGGTACATAAAAAATGAGAAGTAAATTAATATTAAGCTGGAAAACGCAAGTTTTGTATTATGATTGTTTTCTTTTCAAATGAAATTTATTGAAGAAGCTGAGAAGCATATTATAGATCAAACAGAAAGCAAAAAAGACTTAGTTTTGTGGAAAATATTTTCAAAAAGCATGAAAAAAATAATTTTGCCAACATTTTGCTTCATAAGCACCACAAAAATTTTCTAAATCAATTTTTTTAAAAATTTTAATTGTTGCACAGGTCTCTAGCAATAATTTGGCTTTTAGAGATTGAAAAAATCAATTGGCCGACGAGTTATAGCCAAAAAACCATTAAAAAATATGCTGAAAATCGTCATTTGACTGCAAAGTTCGAAGGTCGATTAAAATAAAAATTCGAACTAACATAAACAAACGCCGCGATAGGGGTCTTCTAATTTAGCCTCTATTTTCACCCATCACTCTCAGAATCGACCTAACTTTTGCTAACCTGAATTGATTCCACAGTGTTATTCGATTTGGGAGTGAAAAATTCATACGACAAAATTAGCACAAGTTATTACGAACCATTTTCTATAAAGATTTCGTTCGCCCAGTTGATCAACTCTTATACCTGTCGGGAATTTGAAAGCAGTTGAACAGCAATAGAAGGACCCAAACATGAAATATTGCTAGTTAAAGGTTCTTTAACTGGCTATCGTTTCAGTAGGATGAATAACTTATCAGAGGGCAATGTATTTTTTGTATTAGAAACGGCAAAGACAGTCGCACAAACCTTTTTGTTTCATAAAAGATCGTAACTGCTTTGAAACCTAAAAACAACTTAAATGGCGAACAATGGGACATAGACATATGTCCCATTTGAGGTCCTACCCAGCGTTGCCATATATCAAGTTTTCCCTTTTTTTTGCAAGTTTTTTGAGATGCTAAAAAGTTTTCAAGTTTTTTTCTACAAAAAAAGTTTTTTCGAAATTTATTAAGTTTCTAAAGTTTTTTTAATTGTTTCAAAAAAAAAATACAGAACTAATCTGCCAATTTAAATTCATAAAAAAATGTATATTTTTAAACTTAATTTAAGACTATTTTTTATAAAAAATACAGAACTAATCTGCCAATTTCGATTCATTTCTGCCAATTTCAATTTATACTATCCTGTACTGCATCGATATCACAGTTTTTTACACCCTTATTACTGCATCTATGTAACAATTCTTGGTACTACCATTTTAATGCAAAAATGATATACATGTATTTTTTTTCAAACATTTTTCTGCTAACCATTCATTGTCGTAATCTTATTGTATTTAAATTTACTTGTCATTCATTTGCACTTTGTGCTAAATATACATATAAGTTTTGCACAAATTTGTTGAAGGTGGTGCCAGGGATATTGACAATTTTATTGAAAATAGCCCAAAGAGGGTAGATTTATTTGCAGACCTTCAAATATTATTGGATTATAATCCCGAAAAGTGTTGCACCCTTCGCAAACACGTTGGCTTTCGCTCGAAGATACCGTAAAC
Source organism: Cordilura impudica (assembly GCA_963682025.1). Taxonomy (NCBI): domain Eukaryota; kingdom Metazoa; phylum Arthropoda; class Insecta; order Diptera; family Scathophagidae; genus Cordilura; species Cordilura impudica. Next base: position 151,986,238 of record OY821521.1, on the reverse strand, counting down.
CAACTTCTTAGCCGATTGGATGCTTTAATGTTATTTTTTTTTGACCGAAGATTTAGAAAAATTTGACTCTACTAAAAGAATTATCAAAATTATAAAAAAACCTGAATTTGAGCTGTATTTATTATTTTTAAAATTTATATTGAACCACATCAATAAGTTGAACCGATTATTTCAAAGCGAAAGTCCACAAACACATTTGCTTAATGGCGAAATAAATCGTTTGTACAGCAAAATATTTTAATATGTAGTAAAGGATGAATATGGGTAATTCCATGTCAAATCAACCAATGGGTGTACACTACCTTCTCCAAATTGTATGATTTTTCGTAGGAAGACAGATTATTACAGAACTAAAATAAGTGCAAAGTTTGAGGGCACTGGCACTTCTGTATCCGGAAATATGTGGTCTTGAAAATCGTAAAAAAGGTCAAAATTTACAAAGTTGTACTTACTTAATTATCATTTTCTTGAAAAGTATTATAGTTACGCAACTCATCAAGGTTGCATTTGAAAGGTTAATTAATTACCTTTAATTTGATATACAACATGATTTTTTTTCGGAAAGGTCCAAGGTCACATCTCTTGGCCTATAATTCGGGAGGCTATAGCTGTAAAAACGACAATTTTAAAAATCTGAAAAAAATATATGTTTAAGATTGGTTCCTTCCCTAAAGTTCCAAAAAATTTCAGACTGGGGGTATGCTTGGATCCAGAAATATTTATCATATAGTAAAGGTAGATATTTAAAAAGTCGGTGCTGTTACTGTTACTGTTTATGAATGTGGTTGGTTGTGCTCGTGAGCGTCGGCGGGCTATGCACGCACGCCGCTATTTGTTTCTGGTTCTTTAGCTCTGTACTGTACTCAGTACAGACCTGTGTTAGGGTTGGTTTGACAGGTAATTATGTTAGAGCGAGACAACAGTATAAATGTTGTCGGGTGTGGTTCGTAGTGTCAAATAACTTGGATATAGAGAAATTATTGAAAAACGAGAAGTCAAAGGAAGCACCACGAAAAAAAAACCATTCTAAGCACGTTGCTTTAAAAAACCACATGTGTTGCTATAAAATAAATATTTTTAAATAACACCAAAAGTGTTCAAAGTGATTGTTTTTTGCCTCTGTAAACAATATGTCATTTAATACAATATATTGTTGTAATCCATTTAAAAAAGTTGTTCATGTCCGGAATGCAAGAGGACTTCGAAAAGTTCAGGAATGGATGACTGGAATTAGTAATAACATTTCAATATCAAATAAAATATGTGATATATGCAGAAGAGAACTTTATAAATTAAAAGGAAGTGTAAACAATAATATTCAATCTATGAACGAGCCAGAAAATGAGACTTCAGACTCGGAAAGTGAAGCATCAGTTTCGGGAGATGTTCGAATTTCTAAGTTAAATGAAAGTCTAATATATTTACAAGAATCTCCAAATATGTTCGATAAAAATTCCATTAAAAGGGTATACAACTAGAAAGTTAGAAAAAATAACAACATCAATTAAAACCAACATTTTCCCAAATTCAACACCTTCAACCTCTCACGTATGCCCAGAATCGGAAATAATCGAACAACTAAAAGAAAAGTTTAAATCAATAACTGAAAATAACTGGACATTGAAAAGAATGGAGGAGGAATTTCAAATAACAAATTTCATGGCACGAAAGGTAAAAAACTTGGTTGAGACAGAAGGCGTATTGAGTACACCGAATCCGAATTGAGTGAAAATCTTTTATGAAACTGATGATGTCAGCAGATGTCTACCAGGTTGTAAAGACTACGTGTCAATAACAGAAAATGGTGTAAAAGTAAAAAAAAAAAAAAGACTTTTACTCGGAAATCTTCGAGAAGTTTATGCTTTATTTAAAGAAAAACATGAAGGGATAACTATTGGAATTTCTAAATTTTGTGAACTTCGGCCAAAAAATGTGGTTCTAGCAGATGCGTCAGGAAGCCATAATGTATGTGTTTGTAAAATACATCAAAATACAAAACTAATGCTCCACGCAATAAACCTGAAAAAATTGACAGAAAATGTGCAGGATTTTGTGCTGGAAACTTATAAAGATTGTTTAAAAAGACTTATATGCAATCCCCCATCACCAAATTGCTACCTTGGCAGATGTAGCATGTGTTCAGATATAAAAAATTTTAAAGAGAAACTTGGTGAATTATTATTAGAAAATGAAATTGATGAAATCATATATAAACAGTGGATAAGTGTAGATAGAGACTCTTTGGAAACTATTATTAAAGAAACTGATTCTTTTCTGGATCCTTTATGCGAAAAACTGCAAACTCTTCTACCCCATTCATTCGTATCTAAAGAGCAGGGTGCATTTATGGCTCACAAAAAGTCTGCGTTGGAAGAAAATGAGTATTTAGTAATTTGCGACTTCTCCGAAAATGCAACTTTTGTGGTTCAGGGTTCTGTGCAAGGCTTTTTATGGAATAATAGCCAGGCCACACTATACCCAATAGCAATTTATTACAAATCAAATGGAAAATTAGAAACTACAAATTTTATAATAATATCAGACTGTCTAATACATAATACCATAGCAGTTCATTTATTTCATCGCCACCTAAATGAGTTTTTAAAAACAAGTTTTTGAAAATGCCAAAGAAAATTTTTTATTTTTCGGACGGTTCTTCCGCTCAATTTAAAAATAAAAAAAACTTTGCCAATTTATGCCATCATAGCGAAGATTTTAATTGTTCCGCTGAGTGGCATTTCTTTGCTACCAGTCACGGCAAAGGACCTAGTGATGGCCTTGGGGGAACGGTAAAGCGTGAAGCACGAAGAGCCAGCTTGCAACGTCCATTCGAAGATCAGATAACTACTCCTCTCCACTTGTATAATTGGTGTCAGCAAACTCTTCAGAACTGCAACTTTGCATATTTAACGGAAAAAGATTATGAAGAAGAAGAGAAATTGCTAACTGATAGATTTATAGGATTACGTACAATTCCGGGAACTCAAAAGCAGCACAGCTTCATACCAATTTCAAAAACACAATTACAAGCTAAAATTTATTTCGCTGATAGCAAATTTGTAATTGAAAACATTTATAATAAAACTAAACAACAACAACAACAGCATTCATCATAATAATGTCAACAACAACAACAACAACATCATTCATCATAATAATGTCAACAACGCCAACAACAACAACAACAACAGCATTCATCATAATAATGTCAACAACGCCAACAACGCCAACAACAACAGCATTCATAATAATAATAATTCACTTGTTAAATATCTACCTTTACTCTATGATAAATATTTCTGGATCCAAGCATACCCCCAGTCTGAAATTTTTTGGAACTTTAGGGAAGGAACCAATCTTAAACATATATTTTTTTCAGATTTTTAAAATTGTCGTTTTTACAGCTATAGCCTCCCGAATTATAGGTCAAGAGATGTGACCTTTGACCTTTCCAAAAAAAAAATCATGTTGTATATCAAATTAAAGGTAATTAATTAACCTTTCAAATGCGACCTTGATAAGTTGCGTCGCTATAATATTAATCATGAAAATGATAATTAAGTAAGTACAACTTTGTACATTTTTATAGTTTTTCCCGATATTCAAGACCTCATATTTCCGGATCCAGATGCGTCAGTGAACTTAAATTTAGGATTTTTCTTATTTATCGGATACACTTTAATCCTGCCGAAATTCAGCCAATTTGCAAACAGTGATGTAAAAAACAGCCATATTTTAAGTTGAGTTCAGATGGTTTAACCCATATGTAAAAAGTTAAAGTGAAAAATATGTTATGTTTTTTATTTTATCTATAGTACTATAGAAAAATGTTTTTTTTTATGTTATGTTTTTTTATATGTTAATAAAATGGAATTCAAAATATATATATTTGTTTTTATATGTTTTTTTTTTTGTTGATTTTAGCACTTTAAAAAAAAAGTTTTTTTTAACAAAAAAAAGTTTTTTTTCAGAAATAAAAAGTTTTTTCCAAAACATATATGGCAACACTGGTCCTACCGAAAAGAGAAGAATCCAATTTTAAATATCTTGAAATTTATGAAAATGGGAAGGATTGGTCCATGACTTACGAACATTTTTATCTCGTCAGTCCAATAATGATGAAGAGGAAAAACACATTCTATTGACTTTGGGTTCACCCTAATGGTTCAATCTAATAGTGCGTTTACATCTGAGGAAAATCTAGTAGATTTTAGTTGAAATCTATTTCAAAATCTATGCCGTTTACATCTAACTTTTTTGACATTTTGTGAGATTTTGTTTCCACAAAAATAAACAGCTGATTAATATAACACATGTAACTTGAAATACCAAAAATATTCAAAACAATAGGAAAATTGAAATATGGAAAATTCTAAAAAGGAACAGATTTTGTTATATTATGAATTAAAAATGAAAAAAGCACAAGGTGAAATAGAAACTTTGCGAAAAAACATCAGCATTTGTTAAATGTATTGTTTGAACAGCAAAAACAAATTAATTTTCCACAATTATTATTTAGCGGATTGGAATGGCTACACGTCAGTATAAAAAGTTATAACTTTTCAATTACTAAATATTTTTTTATTGTAGATTCGTCATTTTTTTTTTTGTTTATAATTAATATTTTATTTCCTTTTTATTCAACTTGTTTGCTTTTGTCTTTAAATGTCAATTTTTCAGTCACTGTTTTGCAATTTTCTACTACAATATTTAAAAAAAACACAGTAGTATCATTTGCTAGTGCCCAAGTTTAACAAGATTTTGTGAGATTTTGCTAAAATCTAGTAACGAGCTAGATTTTGTTTTGTATAAGAAATCTAGTAAAAATGAGCAAGATTGTGCTCGAGATCTCGTATTTACTAGATTTTGCTTCGATGTAAACGCACTATAAAAGCTACAATCTAAAAGTTACATCCCTTCTCTATCGATTCACGTTAGTTGAAAAATGTGTCAAATATAACAGAAACTACTCGTAAGAATACGACATGTATCAAACGTTAGTCAGGTTAAATTTTGTTTCTCTTGTACGCTCGGTGAAGTTTTTGTTTGGTAATACAACATTGGAAAAATTATTGTTCTTCTATAATATCAACTGTGTTTTCAGCCAATCATCACCAATTTTACAATAGCATTAGTTATTGAAGTATTATTTGTTTGATAAAATGTATATATATATATATATATATATCTTAATCTCTTCGTTTAATGTAAAGTAGCCGTGCGGATTATTAAAATATTGCAAAATATAAAATGAATTCCTCTTTAAATGTGTTATTTAAACAGATGTTTTGTTGATACAATTCATCCAGTATAAGTTTTAATTTAACGTCAGCAACTAAATTCGTTCGATTTATTATTCATCACGTTTTGAAATCACTATAATAAATTGGATAAAAAAAATTTGTTGTACATCAGCGATAAACTTCAAAATTTTTGCAAATATCGACAAAATCTTTTAAGACTTCAATAATTTAATGATTTGTATCTATTTCACTGTTCGGATGTTTTATTTTTGGTGTATATCAAATACACACTTTAGCTTATAATAATAATTTTTCTAAAACCCAATTTTATATTAAAAAAACTAATCTAATATTTTTATTTATTTTCTTTTCAGGTGAGTGTTTTTTACTCAGGTATTTTATTTTATTAAAAACAAATGATTTGTTTAACACATTGGATGTCACGTCGGACACATACATATGTTTGACGCGACTTTTATTCTCTCTAGCCATGTCACACAATAGTGGCTGACGATAAATAGGATTTTATTGCAGTAATATGATATATGGACCCCCATGAAATTTCTATAATAATGGTTTCGGCGCAGCTCAAAAATTATTTGAGAAAAATTGTGTTTGGAAACCAAAAAATGTAATTCACTTTATTATAGTAAGAAAAAAAAAAAGGAATAAGTATTATTGTGTTATTTGGCTAATATCCTTGTATTTCTTTTATTTCAAAATAATATGGCCTAAGATTTTTATTGGAAATAACTCTGCATTTAAATTTTATTTCTTTCCGACGTTTCGTCAATTCTTTGTTGACTTTTTCAAGGAAATTAGTAACATACGTATTTTTTAAAACATTTTTTTTTACAAAATTTTCAAATTAAAATAATTTTGTCTTAAACTTAACACTTGTAAATATAAATTTAAAAAAACGAAGGAGTGAAATCACACAAATTGAAATGTAAACAGAGCTGATTTTCACTATATCCAAGTATTTTACATATTATTTTTATAACGAAAAGATACAAATTAACATGTTAAACATATTTGTGGTGAGTTCCAAAACATTCTAAGCACATAAAGGGCTCTTGTGGATAATCCAGGCAATACGTGTGTATTCTTATTGTCTTCTTTCTGGCGGTCTTTCTCCCTTCGACGTAATTTTGTATTACTTGTGTTTAATTTTATTTTATTTCTAGAAGATGAAAATTTATTTATTTTTTTATTTATTTATTTATTTATTTATTTATTTATTTATTTATTAGAACTGCTCCATACACAAGTCTAAAAGTCTTATTTTGCAGTATGGAACTGATTATATCGAAAATTATAAAATCATTAACACATTAATAACTTAATAAATAATTACAAATTTTTTTTTATATAAAATACAAAAAACAATTAAGATTAACTATAAAAAATAAAATTGAAATATTTAAAGTTTAATTTAATCAAATGTATTAAATTATCACATAATATGTAATGGTTCAAATAGTTATGCCGAAATCAGTTTAAAAATATTTTCTTTAAATTTTCGTGCGTTAAAAGTTGAGAGCTATGGGGTATGGAATTCCAGAGAGATACTGCGAATATATAGAAATGCCACTCCGATATTAAACTTTTATATCTAAATGATCTAATTCTATATACTATTTTATGTAAAAAAACCAAAACTCTTATGTTTAAAAGAGTTTCTAAAGAAACGCCATATAGCTGAAATGAAAACAAAGATGCACTAGTCCATACACGTATCGGATTATGTTGTTAAATGCAACGTTCAATTTCCTTTTACTAATTGTATCACATTTAGCAAATAGCTCACAACCATACAGTAAAACGGGCATCAGATAGGTTTTGGCAAGTAAGATTCTTATTTTCATAGGTGTACAATGCTGTACAATGTGGTTCGACACGTAAGTGTGTCATTAAAAACAAGTAAGAAAATTATAGTCGGTCTAGACCGACTATACGATACCCTATACCATGCGTTTAGAAACCCTATCTCTTAGGCCCAACTAACTGGACATAGAAAATAAGCAAAAACCAAATTTGAGTGGGATTTTTATTAATTTTTTTGGCTGCAGATATGAAAAAGTTAATATCGGCTGCTATATCTATATAGGGACTAGGTCCAAAAATGGACCGATCCTGATCATGTTTGGTAAAGTCTCTTGTATTTTGGGAAAATATATACAAACAAAATTTGAGAAGAATCCGTGCAATATTTTTGTTTTTTAATAGATTTAAGTGAAGATCGGGAAGCAGCTCTATGTGGGGTCAAAGTTATCATTTTTGGACTACTCATTAATGGATGTAATGAATGCATACAAACCCAATTTGAGTAAGATCTATATGATAATTTGGATCTTATGGCAATTTATGTCGATTTCATATGGGTAATTTGTATGGGAGCTAGGTCTGAACATGGACCGATTCTCACCAATTTCAATAGTTCATCCCATGGCTGATAAAAGCTTATATACCAAATTTCATCAAAATATATTCATATTTGCGACCTGCAGTTTGATTACAAGGTTTACATGGACACACAGACGGACGGACGGACGGACGGACATTGTTAAATCAACTCAGAAAGTGATTCTGATTCGATCGGTATAATTAAAGATGGGTCTAGGTCAAATATTTTTGGTTGTTACAAACAGCAGCACAAAGTCATTATACCCAAACCACATAGTGGTATAGGGTATAAATATACCAAGATTTTTAGCAGATTTTAGAATTTCAATTTTCTGATTATTTATAAATATATTAGGTATAATATTTAGTTTGGAAAGTCGCTTCTGAATTACAATGCACTTAAATTTTTTTGGATTTATCTCTAAAGCATTTGCCGTTGCCCATGATAGAGATAATACACTGCTCGTTTAGGGCATTACTACAGCTGGTATAAAGTTGAACGTCATCCGCGTACATTCTTACATTACAATTTGTTAAAATACCTGAGAGGTCATTTGAGTGCAGTGAGAATAATAGTGGCCCTGGACCCCTGAGGTACACCTTTTGCTACAGGCAGTCTCTTTGACTTTTGGATTATAGTTTCAACATACTGATACCTGTCACGTAAGTATGTTGACAGTAACTGAGTAGCGGTCGAAGAAAAATTAAAAAAATTATAAAGTTTGTAACAAAGAATGTTATGATCCATGGTATCAAACGGTTTTGAATGATCTAATAGTATTAAAAAAGTGGTCTTTCCATCATCAAGTTTCTCCCTGATCTCCTCTGTAACATCAACTAAGGCTGTTATGCAGCTGTGTTTTCTTCTGAACCCAGATTTACGATCTGTTAGCAATTTATTGTTATCCAAGAAACAAGTCATTTGATTATGCATAATACGTTCGAATACTTTAGAGAGAAATGGAGGAATAGCTATTGGTCTAAAATCGGCACCAGCTTTAAGCATTGGAATGATTTTAGCTATTTTACAATTCGATGGGAAGTAGCTTGAAGTTCATATTTTGTTTAAAAAAAATATTATTGGTAGTAGCTGAGGTAAAAGAATCTTAAGAAACTTTGGATTAATCCCGTCCACTCCTATAGAGTTAAATTTTATAGACAATAAACTAAATAAAACGTCACATTGGTTTACTGCAGCAAAAGAAAAAAAGATTCAGAATGAATTGTTATTTGAATGGTTATTGATATAATAATCTCTATCTGCTTGAACCATAGGAACACTTAAAAACTTTGTATTGATTGTATCGGCATCAATCGAACATGGTTCTCGATTCGTAGATTTACCGATACCAACTTCGCGTATCGTTTGCCATGTAATTTTGGAGCCAATGGCGGAAGAAGCATAAAAATCGGATTTGGCCGATTATTTGTGTTTCTCTTAAGAGTCAGATAATCCTCATGTAATGTTGTTGTTTTAAATCTTTTCCAACGTGCATACGCTGAATCTCTTTAATTGATATAATCTTTAATTTCTGATGAAAACCGGGGTTTTTGTTTATTACTAATAATTTTCGTTTTTATTGGTACAGTTAGATCAAACAGATAATTTAGGTTTTGCTCCAGAAAAGAGAGTTGGTCATCTACAGAATTCAAACAATACAAAACATTCCAATCAATTTAAAAAAATTCTTCCTCGAGGAATCTAATATTTATGTTTTTGAAGTCTCAAAAAGTAATTCTCTCAACTGGTGTAATAAGTTGGAAATTGTGTAAGTCATGAAAATGAGATCATGTTTGGAGAAACATGACGCAGACAATTGATCATCGAGTAGTATATTAATTTCATTACTCACGAGAAACAAATCCAAAAGCTTATTATTAGTTGCAGTGAAGTGTGTAGGATGTAAGGTATTAGGTGATATTAAACCAAGCGAGGCACAGTCATCAGAAAAACTACTATCTACCAAGATGTTTGAATTGAACTCTCCTGCTATGATAACATCATGGTACAAAGCTGTTTGCGTTTCCAGACTTCGAAGAAACCGCCTAGCACAAATATTTTTATTAGGCCTTTAAACACTCCCTACAAGCAATTTTCTACCTTCATTGTGTACCTCGATAAATAGATACTCAACTAAATTTAGAGGATCTGTATTATCTATGTCCTCAAAATCACAATTTTCCTTAGATGTACATTTGATACTAAAAGAAAAACCCTTTTTTATGTGCATAGCAACGCCGCCACATCCATCTTCTCTATCAACTCTACGTAAATTATATCCATTTAAGGTAACGGCAAAGTCTGTGTTTTCGGAATCAAACCATGTTTCCGATACACATATAAAATCAACACCTGAGCTTTCGAAAATCAATCTAAATTCATCTATCTTTTTCCTTAAGCTTTGAGCATTAATATGACATATTTTAATACCATTTCTCTGATTAGCAAGGACTTTAACCCAAGGTTCAGAAAATACACACATGAAACACACAATGTTCTGTTCAAAAGCAGCCAACACATATCTTTATTTTCATATCAATTATGTTTGTTTTTAAATTTTCTTCGGTGCCCAACACAACCATGACTTTGTTCGTTTTAATATTTCGTTATTTACACGAACATTTTTGTATCACGTACTTTTTGTTTCAATCACACATAAAGCACACATTTTTGAGTGTTGCTTTATTTGAAGTTTATGTTCTGGTACGTGTACGAAAAAAAAAAACAGAACATGTACAATAAACAGGTTCGAGTTCAGTTATATTTTAAGTCGTGTTGTGGCTCGTGTAGTAAGAAAAAACAGAACATGTACAATAAACAGGTTCGAGTTCAGTTATATTTTAAACACGACTTAAAATATAACTGAACTCGAACCTGTTTATTGTACATGTTCTGTTTTTTCTTACTACACGAGACACAACACGACTTAAAATATAACTGAACTCGATCCTGTTTATTGTACATGTTCTGTTTTTTTTTTTTCAGTACACGTACCAGAACATGAACTTCAAATAAAGCAACACTCAAAAATGTGTGCTTTATGTGTGAGTGAAACAAAAAGTACGTGATACAAAAATGTTCGTGTAAATAACGAAATATTAAAACGAACACAGTCATGGTTGTGTTGGGCACCGAAGAAAATTTAAAAACAAACATAATTGATATGAAAATAAAAATATGTGTGTGTTGGTCTAAGTTATGTTTGTTTACATATATGTACGAGTTTTTTATTCAGTGTGTGTTTTTTTTCTGAACTCTGCTTTAACCATATTCGCAGCATTATATCTGGAACTAATTGTATGAGTATTGTTCATTGATACATTTTAAAAATAATGAACGAGTAACACACGTTGGATTTTGGCTTCATGTGTTTTTCCGGCTTCTGTAAATGCAGACAGACAGACAGGTAAAAAGTCGGGAGATCAGAATTCGTTTTAGAGGTATGGTTCCTTGAACAAAGTTTCTTATTTTGATCCCTAGTAGCATAAGAACAGTTTTGGTTTGATAAATCAATTCCAGCTTTTCCCTTGTTGTAAGCAAGTATGGTCATTGATACATTTTAAAAATAATGAACGAGTAACACACGTTGGATTTTGGCTTCATGTGTTTTTCCGGCTTCTGTAAATGCAGACAGACAGACAGGTAAAAAGTCGGGAGATCAGAATTCGTTTTAGAGGTATGGTTCCTTGAACAAAGTTTCTTATTTTGATCCCTAGTAGCATAAGAACAGTTTTGGTTTGATAAATCAATTCCAGCTTTTCCCTTGTTGTAAGCAAGTATGGCAATTTGCTTTTTCTTATTTTTCTTCGCTAAGCGACGCTTAGAACTGACGGTTGTTCGAGAATAGTAATTAGTGCTTGTTCGACATTATTTTGGGTTTCTTCAACCATTTGCGAACTGTGTTTCGTTGACAGAATCCATACGCCGCGAGTATCGCGCCACTTCAGTACAACAATCCCATTTTGGTCTGCCCTATAAATTACCTGGCCTTTTAGCAATTTGGCATCAAAAAGTTCCTTGGGCACATGCTTTTTGTTTTCTCTTAGTGTACCCACAACGTGTGTATTTTGTCGTTAAAAAGGAAAGCGCCAATTCATAGCTCGTATTGAAATTGTAAACGAACAGTGCCCTACCTCGATTTAGCAAATCCCTTGAAAGTTCTTCGTAAATTGATCGTCCCAGTTGCAGATTTTTTGCGTAAACCTCTGATTTTTCCGAGTAAATCTTAATTGCCCATGTACATTAGGGTGGCCCTTCATTATATGGAGAAAAAAAATGTTCAAACTCTCGGTCGCATCCCCTAAAAATATGCGAATAGCAAAAAAACTGGGAAATACAAAGTTTTGGTCCAATCCAAAAACATTTAGAGGTGGCTCAACGCGATTGAAAATTTCAAGTGTGTTTTATATGGGGAAAATATGACTTTCTTTCAGATTTTACGAAAATTTAGTTTTATAGTTTAATTTTTCCGACAAATTGTTATCCAATTCATGATCAGTATTAAATTATCTTTCCAAAAAGCTATAAAACTTCAAAATCGAATAAAAACTCGCCAAGAAATAGCAAATGCCCCAGACCACTTTTGTGCCAAAAAAAAAACTAGATCATGAAATTTGAGGCCATTTTTTTAAAACTTTAAGAAATTAATTAAAGTCAACATTTTGTTTTAGTCTCTATACCTGTAAGTACTCAGATATGAAGTATTGTTTTATTACCACCTTGTTAACCTATTAAGCAGTGAGACCGAAAATGGAAAATTTTTTTGATAAAATTTTGAAAACTCCTTTTTCAAGTTTTGCAAATTTTCTGAAACAAAATTTAAAAAAATTTATCTAGCTCTTTAATGTCTTGTTAAATGCATGTTATAGATTAACAGTGTGAATTTTTAGGGAAATCCCTATCCCAGAATTTTTTTTGACAAGGATATTATTTTTGCGGATTTCAAGAAAAATGGTATTTTTGTACAATATTCTGTAAATGTACTATTTCTAAATACTTTGTATCAAAAATTCATCACTTTTCTACTTTTAAATGTCATATTTTATCTTCATAGCCTAGGGTTTCGGAAGAAAATAATATGACCCCATTAACCCTATTGAAATTGGGGTCACATATGACCCCAAGCTAATAAAAGAATTTATTAAAAAAATTCAAATATGCGTTGCTTAAAATGTAATAACTAAATGTGTAGAATTTCCGTTCCTAAAATTCGGGAGAAATACGAAAACGTTAACCCATTATTTGCCAAGGCCAGCTTTGGATTTTAAGATATTTTTAAATAAAAATTACGGAAAACGAGTTTTTCTATTAAACTCGATGGAACCACTATTTCGAATTTAAGAAAAATAATTCGGTTATTTGTTATTTATTTAAGGCTTCAGTGCTCCTGGGATCAAAATTATCCATTGTGATATCTTTGGTGCAAATATCTGCTAATTGATCACGAATGTAAATTAACACAACTTTTAACCAATTTTGTTATAAAATTATTTTATGTATAAAAACTATCTATATTTTTTTTAATAAAATAAGAAGATCCACAAATGACCCAAAACTAATAAAATACAATTTATTCAAAAGAACAGCTGTTCAAAACATACAACCTCGTGTTTTTTTTTTTTTTCAAAAAGGGAAAAAAGTGGATTTCGAGTGCTCATTAAACATTATTTTTTGCGTCAATCAAACCAAGGAAAAGCTTGTTAAATACAATGGGACTCTGCACCATCGATTTCAATGGTAAAAAAGTGGTTTACTGACTTTCGTTGTGATCGCACATATACAAATGAAAATTGCGTGAGATTGTTGATGCCATAGGCATTTCATATGGCAGTGTGGTTTCGATTTTAAATGATCAGTTGGGTTTAAGAAAGCTGTCTGCAAGATGAGTGCCGTGTTTGCTCTCAATTGACCATAAACATAATCGTGTGACAACTTCAAAGGATTGTTTGGAGTTGTTTAACCTCAATTTGAATGAGTTTTTTCGGCGTTTTGTAACTGTGGATGAAACATGGATCCATTACAACACTCCGGACACCAAGCACCAGTTTCTCCGGGTGAACCGGCTTCGAAGAAGGCCAATGTAAGTTTTTCGGCCAATAAGGTGATGGCAACAGTTTTTTTGGGATGCACGAGGGATAATTCACATCGATTACCTTCAAAAGGGAGAAACAATAAACGGCGAATATTATGCCAACTTATTGGACCGATTTAACGAGGATTTAAAAAAACGACCCCATATGGCCAAGAAAAAAAGTTCTTTTCCATCAAGATAATGCACGGGTGCACACGTGTGCTCTCTCAATGGCAAAATTCCATGAACTGGGCTACGAATTGGTACTTCATCCGCCATATTCTCCGGATTTAGCCCCCAGTGTCTATTTCAAATTTCCAAACCTAAAGAAATGGCTCGGTGGAAAGAGAGTTAGCTCCAACGATGAAATTATTGATCAAACAAAAAAAATCCTATTTTTTGGAAGGGATACAAAAATTGGCGAAACGTTGGACTAAGTGTATTGAGCCAAAAGAAGATTATGTTGAAAAATATTTTTTTTTTTTGCAAAAAAAAACGTGTTTCATTCTAAAAGTCACGGACTTGTTGACAGTTAAATTATTCATTATTCATAAAGAAAAAGAATTTTTAATAACACAAATTCTGTCAAGATGGTAGTCGCTCTTTTTATGAAAAGTTCCAATATTTCGGGTAGAAAAGTTACCGAAAATGTACAATGCTCTGAGGCTTTTGTTAGAAAAGTTAAAAGGATGGAAGCGATAAAGTCATACAAAGTCCAGAAAGCTGCAGACAGAAATTTCAAGAAGAATAGTGATAGAAAAAAGAGCCAAAGTACTTTACAACGATTTCTTTAAGAAATTTGATTGTTGCGTCATAGGCAATGAGAGTTATGTTCTTTTTGCAGCTACCAGGTGTACACATCGATGTTGCAGATCGTAGGGTAAATATGAGATACAAAAGAAGTCAACATTCGCTAAGAAATTTTTGGTATAGCAGGGATCATTAACACCGAATTATGTGTAAGGGAGTGCTTGCAAAAACGACTTTTACCAATCATAAAAATCATTAATGTTTGATATTTTATTTATTAAATGTAAACATAAATATGATTTCTGTTCATAAAACGTATGTTGCAGTATTTTTGTCAATTAGTTCAAAAGTTATTTGAAGTTATTCGTACACTAATTTTATCATACGCAAGTCTTATGTTTGCTTGTTGTTATTGTTGTTTTTTGTGCATATGAACGATGAGAGTAAGACTACATGATATCGACGACAGTAAGAATATCTCATCTTACTCTCATTAAACAAACATAAATATAATTGTATGTATTCTATTGATAGAAATATGTGCATTAGGGTGACAGCCATTTTTTTGAATTTCAAAACGTGCGGATCGGATTATTGTGACACTGGATCTAAAACTTTAGTGCACAAAATTTGAGCCAAATCGGACAATGCTTTCTGGACGCGCATTGAGTTCAAAATTAAAATATGCATTTATATGTAAAAATTATGAAAAAAAAAATAATTTTTCACAAAAATTTTGATATTTATAATTGCGCTTCAATAAAATTAATTAATAAACCATAAAGAGTCAATTTGACATCAAGAGTAGCCCATGGGTTTCAGAAACTAAGTCCAGAATATTATTTTTTAGAATTATTAAAATATTATCAACAAGTTTTATCGAAATCCTTCTACAAATATATGGGGGATTTCATGTCAAGTGCACCAACATTTGAAACCGATGTCTTCCGATCGGGATGAAATTTGCACCAAGGTTAGTCCTATTGGATAGTAGTTTAGACACAATTTTTCAACAAGATCGGTCCAGATCTCTCTGAGTTAGAGGGGATCAAAATTTGACATTTTGGTCAAACAGGTGTTTTTTCTCATCCATGTAACTTATTACCTATTGTTCCTAGAAAATTTTCTCCCAAAGAGTTTAGATAGCTATTTCTTCAGTATTTCGGAAAAAAATACTTAAAAAAAAATCATGTGAGTCCGATCACAAGGGAGATGTGTAAACATATATTAATTAAAAAAAACATCAACATCATATTTTCCAGTGCATAAAAAATAAGTCGATTATGCTGTTTTCTGAAATTCAATTGATGTTTTCTGAAATGCAATTGATGTTTTCTGAAATTCAATTGATGTTTTCTGATATACAATTAATGTTTTCAGCAATTTAAATGATGCTTTTTGAAATTCAATTGATGTTTTCTGAAATTCAATTGATGTTTTCTGAAATACAATTAATGTTCTCAGCAATTCAAATAATGCTTTTTGAAATTCAATTGATGTTTTCTGAAATTCAATTGATGTTTTCTGAAACTCGAATAATGTTTTCTGAAATTATATTGATGTTTTCTGAAATTCTATTTATGTTTTCTGAAATTCAAATGATATTTTCTGAAACTCGAATGATGTTTTCTGAAATTATATGGATGTTTTCTGAAATTCTATTCATGTTTTCTGCAATTCAATTGATGTTTTCTGAAACTTGAATGATGTTTTCTGAAATTCAATTAATGTTTTCTGATATACAATTAATGTTTTCTGAAATTCAAATGATGTTTTCTGAAATAGAATTGATGTTTTCTGAAATACAATTGATGTTTTCTGAAATTCTATTGATGTTTTCTGAAATTCAATTGATGTTTTCTGAAACTCGAATGATGTTTTCTGAAATTATATTGATGTTTTCTGAAATTCTATTTATGTTTTCTGAAATTCAAATGATATTTTCTGAAACTCGAATGATGTTTTCTGAAATTATATTGATGTTTTCTGAAATTCTATTGATGTTTTCTGAAATTCAATTGATGTTATTGAAATTATATTGATGTTTTCTGAAATTCGATTTATGTTTTCTGAAATTCAAATGATGTTTTCTGAAACTCGAATGATGTTTTCTGAAATTATATTGATGTTTTCTGAAATTCTATTTATGTTTTCTGAAATTCAAATGATGTTTTCTGAAATTATATTGATGGTTTCTGAAATTCAAATGATGTTTTCTAAAATTATATTGATGGTTTCTGAAATACAATTGATGTTTTCTGAAATACAATTGATGTTTTCTGAAATTATATTGATGTTTTCTGAAATTCAATTGATGTTTTCTGAAATTTTATTGATGTTTTCTGAAATACAGTTTATTCTTTCTGAAATTCTATTGATGTTTTCGGAAATACAATAGATGTTTTCTGAAAGTATATTGATGGTTTCTGAAATACAATTGATGTTTTCTGAAATTATATTGATGTTTTCTGAAATTCTATTTATGAGATCTGAAATTCAATTGATGTTTTCTGAAATTCTATTGATGCTTTCTGAAATTCAATTGATGTTTTCTGAAATTCAAATGATGTTTTCTGAAATTATATTGATGTTTTCTGAAATTCTAATTATGTTTTCTGAAATTCAAATGATGTTTTCTGAAATTATATTGATGGTTTCTGAAATACAATTGATGTTTTCTGAAATTCTATTGATGTTATCTGATATTCAATTGATGTTTTCTGAAACTCGAATGATGTTTTCTGAAATTATACTGATGTTTTCTGAAATTCTATTTATGTTTTCTGAAATTCAAGTGATGTTTTCTGAAATTTTAGTGATGTTTTCTGAAATTGAATTGATGTTTTCTGAAATTATATTGATGTTTTCTGAAATGCTATTTATGTTTTCTGAAATTCAAATGATGTTTTCTGAAATTATATTGCTGGTTTCTGAAATACAATTGATGTTTTTGAAAGACAATTGGAAAATGTTTAGAAAAGAACATATCATAATTTTTTCACCAATACAATCACAAGTCACACAGCGTTATCTGCTTCAGCTCACACCGATATGAGTTACACTGTTTTTGTGATTGTATTGTGAAATAGAAATTTACCCCCCTGCGCGTATAGATGTTTACACATAAAAAAAAAAATTTGTAGACTTTTTTTTTTTTTGCTAAATTAAAGCATTTTTTGCCTTTTTTTTCAAAAAGGGCATTTTTTTTTTTTATTTTTTCATAAGAAAGCTTAGGATTTTTCTTTTAATAGCTTTTTGGTCGCTTAGTGGGATGGGAGTGGGATATCTATCAAAATAAATGTTTTGTAACTCAAGACAACGGTTTTTCAATTTTTCACAAATGCACTATTTTGAATTTTTTGTGTCTAAAACCTTACAAATAAAACTTATACTGAGAAACTAGACAAACTAAACTTTCCGAAGGTATATAACATACCTAACTAAAATTTACTGTAATACTCAGAATATGTTAACCTCAGGAAAAAATCGCTTTTTTTCTATAGAAATGTTGAAAAATTATTATTTTTTATTTATTTTTAATAATAATTAAATTAATGTATAATAATAATAATAAAAATAAAAAGATAAATAATTTATTAAAATTTAATCTTAATTGCATTAGATCCATTTACATCATAACTATTTTTATACCCTATACCACTATGTGGTTTGGGTATAATGACTTTGTGCTGCTGTTTGTAACAACCAAAAATATTTGACCTAGACCCATCTTTAATTATACCGATCGAATCAGAATCACTTTTTGAGTTGATTTAACAATGTCCGTCCGTCCGTCCGTCTGTGTGTCCATGTAAAGCTTGTAATCAAACTGCAGGTCGCAAATATCAATATATTTCGATGAAATTTAGTACGTAAGCTTTTATCGGCCATGGGATGAACGCTATTGAAATTGGTGAGAATCGGTCCATGTTCAGACCTAGCCCCCATATAAATTACCTATATGAAATCGACATAAATTGCCAGAAGATCCAAATTGTCATATAGATCTTACTCAAATTGGGTTTGTATGCGTTCATTACATCCACTAATGAGTAGTCCAAAAATGATCCCTTTGGCCCCATATAGAGCTGCTTCCCGATCTTCACTTAAATCTATTAAAAAACAAAAATATTGCACTAATTCTTCTCAAATTTTGGTTGTATATATATATTTGCAAAATACAAAAGACTTTACCAAACATGATCACGATCGGTCCATTTTTAGACCTAGTACCCATATAGATATAGAATCCGATATGAACTTTTTCATATCTGCAGCCAAAAAAATTAATAAAAATCCCACTCAAATTTGGTTTTTGCTTATTTTCTATGCCCAGTTAGTTGGGCCTAAGAGATAGGGTTTCTAAACGCATGGTATAGGGTATCGTATAGTCGGTCTAGACCGACTATAATTTTCTTGCTTGTTATACTTAATTTATTGTAGCTGATGAAGTATTTAAGTCTTGTAAATTTTTAAATACCCAGTCTTTCATCCAGCTTTTTTGTCGCTTTTATTTACTGCGTTTTTTTTTGTCAATCCTTTCTTGGCGTTACTAGGTTCAGCTGTTGATTTCGCTGCTGGTTTATTTGTTGTCTTTGGAAAGAAATCGGATTGAATAGAGGCAGAAAACTTTTTCAACTTGAGTCTTCCATCGACAAGTGGTATAAAAGCATGGTATTGAGCGGTGCCATCGATTGTTACCGCAGCATCGAATCTGCTCTTCAGTGTTTTCAATGTTTCCTGATGATCCTCTTTGCTACTAAAAACTATTTTAGTTTCTTTACAATAACTCTTTGCCCAATGGAATAAAGCAGTCGCATCTAAGATGCGATCTTGATGAGAACACTGGAGGCTATACTTTGCTGCATTTCTTTTAAGGTTTGCTCCAATACTATCGCATGCTCCTTTATCATGAGCAGTAGGATGAAAATGCCACTCAGCTGGCATTCCAAAATCTTTTTCATGGGCCATAAGATTTGCCAAGCTACCTTTGTTTTTAAAATGTTGACGAGCTCCGTCCGAAACGTAGTATACCTTCTTTACTGTAAATTTAGTTTTTAGAAATTTTAGCATTCTCTTCTGGTGCTCATAAACTTCAACGGTATCATGTTTTAAATCGTCGGATATGATTGCCATACTCTTGTGTTCCAGTTTTTCATCTTTCATGTAGTAAATAACTACTGTGAATATAGTTGCTTGGTCGTTATTGAAGTGGAATGCTTGTATGGCATCCTGAAGAACATATTTATAGTCTTCTGCGAAATCATATGAAATAACGAATTCACCAGACTTCAAAAGTATCTTCAAATCCTTGAAGAATGACCATTGCTCTTTGACTAAAAAGTCATGGTTTCTCAAGTTTAGCAATCCTGTACACATTTCTTCCACAAAATCATCCACATTTAAAATGATTGTTTTCAATGTGCATCTGTCAGTCTGAATCCAAGAATCAAATTTGACCTCCTCTATATATTCTCGATCTAAAGAGTTGATTAATTAAATGCAAACGCATACTGTGTGAGTTCCGCTGCTTTCTGCCAAAACGCAATGTTTTGGCCTCATTTGGGTTAATTTCGTGAAGCCAATTCTAACATCCTCGTGTTCAGATTGAAATGTTGCAAATAACTCTTTCAGGTTACAGATAACCATTCTCTTCTGTTATGTTATGAAGGTATGTTACATGCCTTCGGAAAGTTTAGTTTGTCTAGTTTCTCAGTATAAGTTTTATTTGTAAGGTTTTAGACACAAATCGGAAAAAATTCAAAATAGTGCATTTGTGAAAAATTGAGAAACCGTTGTCTTGAGTTACAAAACATTTATTTTGATAGATATCCCACTCCCATCCCACTAAGTGACCAAAAAGCTCTTAAAGGAAAAATCCTAAGCTTTCTTATGAAAAAAAAAAAAAAAAATGCCCTTTTTGAATAAAAGGCAAAAAATGCTTTAATTTAGCAAAAAAAAAGTCTACAATTTTTTATTATTTTTTTTTTTTTTAAGTATTTTTTTCCGAAATATTGAAGAAATAGCTATCTAAACTCTTTGGGAGAAAATTTTCTAGGAACAATAGGTAATAAGTTACATGGATGAGAAAAAACCCCTGTTTGGCCAAAATGTCAAATTTTGATCCCCTCTAACTCAGAGAGATCTGGACCGATCCTGTTGAAAAGTTGTGTCTAAACTACTATCCAATAGGACTAACCTTGGTGCAAATTTCATCCCGATCGGAAGACATCGGTTTCAAAAGTTGGTGCACTTGACATGAAATCCCCCATATATTATTTCGATATTTTGTTTAAAAAAAATGTAAATCTCCTTTAATTTGAACTTTGACCTTAAAGAGGGACAGTTTATAGTGTTTCAATTTAATCTTAACTACAAGATTGAGAACTTATATGAAGTGTTATAAGATTTTGATAAAAGATATTTGAAATATGAGAACACCAAAATGATGTAGCTAAAAGTTGAAAAAGTATGAAATAAAAATGCTGCCCTCGCCAATTTAAGAACAGGATACCTACAATATTTGGCATTTTTAATCACATATTTTCTTGATAAGACCCTAAAGTCCAATCGTTGATTTCGGAAAATTTCTTGAACAAAATTTTGAAAAAGTAAAACAGGAGATTTTGAAATTGTGCTAAAAATACGTACCGTTGTGCTAAATACTTTATATAAGATCATTTTGGGATCAGGAGGATGCAAAAATGTTGTTGTTGTAAATTATTTCAATGTCTTTAAAAATGTGAGCTCGATTTTCTTAATCAAGTAGTCTGCGGCGCATTTATTGCCTGGGGAACTTCATATACCTTGGCTGTTTTTCAATCGATAACAGATTATGTTATTTTATTAGAATGATACTCTAGATTATGGTTTATTAATAAATTTAATTGAAACGCGATTATTAATATAAAAATTTTTGTGAAAAACGTTTTTTTTTTTTGATAATTTTTACATATGGGTAAAAACATATGAAATCAACCAATGAGTTGACCGCACCGATTTCGAATTGGATGAATTTTGGTACGAAGGGAAAGTTAAACATAATAATAGCGTTTGCCAACTTTTAGTGTCGTAGCTCTCGTATTTTCAGAATTATGGCCATTCCAAGTTGGCAAAAATCAATAAAAATGCACTCAGATACCTTAACACAATTTTTAATATCTCGAAAAGTATTCATTGTACGTTAATAATCAAGGGCTCATTTTACAGACTAAAACATGCGCCATTCCAAAAAAAATTTTCGATCAAGGATAATGTAAATAAAAAAGGACTAAAATTTCCAAAGGATATTTCTCGAAAATCAATGTTTTTAAAAATTTCAAAAAAATATATGTTAATTCTTATTATGTTTTGTACAAGTCTGTCAAATTTCAATGTGGAGTCTTTATTACAACATGAGTTATTAAGAAAAAAGCAGGCGAAGGTTTATGTATTTCATGAAATGTACCAAAATACAAAAAGTGACAAATTACAAAAAGAAGGACATATCAAATGTAACGGAACTTTTTCGACTTTACAACCTAGACGAAATATTTATTGCCTGTTCACACAAAAAATTTACAAATATTTTATGACCTGTGGTCGGCTTATTGGCAGTAGCAAATTCAGTCCCTATTTAAAAAACATTTTATGACCCGTAGTTCACGCAAATTTTCCAATTCAAGAAAAGCAAGGCGTGTATTTTTTTACCTGTAATCTATTTTTTGTACCAAAAAAAACAGTATAAATCGTTCAGAGACTGTAAGTCAAACTTCAGTTGAATACTAGATTTCATAAGTGCTAAACGTCAAAGTGGTATAGTGTTAAAGTGACTTGATCGTTTGAAAAAACAAAAAAAAGAGACTAAATATTTAAATAAATTATAATTATTGTCAATACAAAAAGTCGTGCACAATTCATTCGGTTGTGGTATTTAAAAAAAAAATATGCCATTCCATTCAACATTTTGCTGTAATCCTTTTAAAAAATCCGGTCACACTGGGTGCAATAAAAGTTTAAGACAAGTCCAAGAATGGATGCTACAGTATACTAAGGATAAAAACATTACGATCTCAAATAAAATTTGTGGGACATGTAGAATAAAATTTTCGCATCTGAAGAAATCTAATAAATCTAATTTGGAAGAAGGTTCAGACATAAACGAAAATGTAGATACTTTCGATGACATTGCGTCAGGCACGGAAGAAGATGACATTGCGTCAGGCACGGAAGAAGTTGCTATTTCAAAATTAAACCAATCTTTACCGTATCTGGAACAATCTCCGATAAAAAAGAAGAAGTTACATCAAAAACGGTACAGAGATGCAAAATTCAGGAAAATAAGTGATTCGATTCAAGACAAAATTTTCCACGGTTCAGCACAATCAACTTCGCATATGTGCCCACAATCCGAAATAATAGAACAATTAAAAGAAAAGTTTAAAACATTAACAAAAAATAGCGAGAAAATCCAACTGCTAACAATTTTACCAAAAAGCTGGGCAATACATAAAATTGAGGAAGAATTCCTGGTTACAAACTATATCGCGCGAAAAGTTAAGCATTTGGTTGAAACAAAGGGTGTGATGAGTACGCCTAACCCAAAACTGGGAAGTCCAATTTCACCAGTGACAAGCAATTTAGTAAAATCCTTTTATGAATCCGATGACGTCAGCAGGTGTATGCCCGGACAGAAAGATTTCGTGTCTTTTTTTGAAAATGGTACAAAAGTCAGGAAAAATAAAAGACTTTTGCTTGGAAACTTAAGAGAAATGTACGCCTTATTCAAGGAACGACATGATGGAATAAAAATAGGTATTTCCAAGTTTTGCCAACTTCGTCCGAGGAATATAATTCTAGCAAATGCGAGTGGATCTCATAACGTGTGTGTTTGTACAAAGCATCAAAATGTGAAGCTGATGATTGATGCCATAAATTTAAAAAAATTAACTGCTGGTGTTCCGAATTATCAGCTTGAATGTTACAAAGATTGTTTGAAACAAATGACATGCATTCCATCTTCTTCAAAGTGTCACCTACGTAAATGTAACAAGTGTCCAGGAATTGAAAATTTAAAAGCAAAACTAAATCAATTACTAGAGCAAAATGATATTGATGAAATAACATATAAACAATGGGTAAGTGTAGATAGGGATAATTTGGAGACCATGATTGGCCAAGCCGACGTTTTTGTGGATTCCCTATGTGAAAAACTTGAAATTCTATTACCTCATTCATTTATTGCAAAACAGCAGGCAGCATATCTGAGCGAAAGAAAATCAAATTTGGAAGAAAATGAGTATATAGCAGTTTGCGATTTTTCAGAAAATGCTTCTTTTACTATTCAGGATGCAGTCCAGGGATTTCACTGGAACAACTCTCAGGCCACTTTATACCCAATTGCTATTTATTTTAAATCAGATGGAAAAACACAACATACAAACTTCATAATAATATCTGATTGTCTTGTACACGATTCTGTAGCTGTTCACCTGTTCCATCGCCACCTGAATGTATTTTTGAGAAAAAAGTTTAAAACAACCCCGAAGAAAATCACGTATTTTTCAGACGGTAGTGCTGCCCAGTTTAAAAACAAAAAGAACTTTATCAATTTATGTTATCATATGGAAGATTTTGGATGTAATGCTGAGTGGCATTTTTTTGCAACAAGCCATGGAAAAGGCCCAAGTGACGGTCTTGGAGGTACCGTAAAGAGAGAGGCACGTCGAGCTAGTTTACAGCGTCCATTACAAGGTCAAATAACTACTCCAAAACAATTATATGAATGGTGCCTGCAAAATCTTTTGAACTGTAATTTCGAGTTTTTAACTCTAGAAGACCACGAAGAAGAAGCACGGTTCCTTCAAATTCGTTTTAAAGATTTGCGTACTATTCCTGGAACTCAAAAGCTGCATTCTATTGAACCTGTAGATAAAAAAAAAAATTAAAGTCAAGCGATACGCGGCAGATGCAGATTTTTTAATTGAAATCCTTCAGAAATAAATAAATATGCTGTAATAAAGTGTTTAATAATGATAATACATTATGTTGTACTTTTTATTAAAGGTTTAGCAATGGAGAAAAAGAGTTTAAGCAAAGAAAAGTCGAAAAAGTTCCGTTACATTTGATTTGTCCTTCTTTTTGTAATTTGTCACCTTTTTGTATTTTGGTACATTTCATGAAATACATAAACCTTCGCCTGCTTTTTTCTTAATAACTCATGTTGTAATAAAGGTTCCACATTGAAATTTGACAGACTTGTACAAAACATAATAAGAATTAACATATATTTTTTTGAAATTTTTAAAAATATTGATTTTCGAGAAATATCCTTTGGAAATTTTAGTCCTTTTTTATTTACATTATCCTTGATCGAAAATTTGAAAAAAAATTTTTTTTGGAATGGCGCATGTTTTAGTCTGTAAAATGAGCCTTTGATTATTAACGTGCAGTGAATACTTTTCGAGATATTAAAAATTGTGTTAAGGCATCTGAGTGCATTTTTATTGATTTTTGCCAACTTGGAATGGCCATAATTCTGAAAGTTCGAAGGCTATATGTCTGAAAGTTGGCAAATATTATTGTGCCGATCCATAGATCATGTGTACAAAATCTTATCAAATTTGGAGGTGATGAGGTCACAAATGTTAATATTTTCGGTTGATTTCATATGTTTTTACCCATATACATAAATGCGTATTTGAATTTTGAACTCAATGCGCGTCCAGAAAGCATTACCGGATTTGGCTCAAATTTTGCGCACTAAAGTTTTAGATTCAGTGTCACAATAATCCGACCCGCACACCTCAAAATTCTGCCAACATTTTTTTTTATATAAACCGCTGTCACCCTAATGTTCATACATATGCATTAGGGCGGGTTGATTTGTAGGGAGACAAAAAAAACGCTCAAGTGACAAGGAAAATCATATTCTAGGGATCAAAATAAGAAACTTTGCCCAAAGAACCATACCTCTAAAACGAATTCTGATGTTCCGATGTTTGACCTGTCTGTCTGTCTGTCTGTCTGCCATGGGGCAACCCCATTCACCCTAATGCAATTGATCTGAAACTTGGCCCATAGTCTTGTTGTGACTACAGATTAATTTTGGGGTTGTCACGCATAGTCACGGAATGATCTAAAAGCTATTTACCCTCATCCGATCGAACTTTTTGAATAACTTAACATAGTCAGGGCGTATGATTATTATTTATTAGCAGAGTAGAAGATACGTGTACGTATGAGTGTTAATTTTAATATAAGGGTGTGAAGTTAAATATCGAAATAAATATCTGTTAAGAATTTTAACAGAGAATGTTAATGTTAACATTTTCTGTTAAGTACTTCACTTCAGCAAACGAAATTTTTTATTCAAGTAAAAAACCAATTATCTAAATATTTTAATAATTAAATTTAGACTATAAACATGTATCTGACAAATAATAAATTTGTTTTGTTATTATTTTGTAATTTCATATAAAAAATAATGTATATTCGCATATAACAGCATATAATATTAAAGTAGCCAAAACGGTTATTTCTAGCCGACCTGAATGAGGGTTGTCATATATCAGGTGAAAGCCCCACCTGATATATGACTATTGGCATACCGGCCATATTCAATTGTTTCTCATGAAAAAAGATACAAAGGATCAAAATAAAAAAAAGCAGATTTTTCCCATAAGAATTATTTTCAAGGGGCCAAAACGGTTATTTCTAGCCGACCTGAATGAGGGTTGTCATATATCAGGTGAAAGCCCCATGGGAGTAGAATCTAACGGCATACCGGCCATGTTCAATTGTTTCTCAGGAAAAAAGATACAAAGGATCAAAATAAAAAAAAGCTGATTTTTCCCATAAGAATTATTTTCAAGGGGCCAAAACGGTTATTTCTAGCCGACCTGAATGAGGGTTGTCATATATCAGGTGAAAGCCCCATGGGAGTAGATTACAATGGCATACTGCCTATGTTCAATTGTTTCTCAGGAAAAAAGTTACAAAGGATCAAAATAAAAAAAAACAGATTTTTCCCATAAGAATTATTTTCAAGGGGCCAAAACGGTTATTTCTAGCCGACCTGAATGAGGGTTGTCATATATCAGGTGAAAGCCCCATGGGAGTAGAATCTAATGGCATACCGGCCATGTTCAATTGTTTCTCAGGAAAAAAGATACAAAGGATCAAAATAAAAAAAAAAACAGATTTTCCCATAAGAATTATTTTCAAGGGGCCAAAACGGTTATTTCTATCCGACCTGAATGAGGGTTGTCAAGGGGCCAGAACATGAATTCAATGGGTGTTTTCATATATCGGGTGAAGCATAATCATTTTTTGCTAATTTTTCATTTGTTGGAGTGTGCGATTTATTTTAGATTATGTATAATAATCAATAATAGAAGTGGTATACTAACAGGTTTTTAATAATGCTAAGTGTTATATGTTATAAGCCTAAAAATATGCAATTTATCGAACATAATGTAGAAAATTTAAAGCAAAACGAAAATGGCAACATTTTTAAAAAATGGCAACATTGTTTGGCTCATTTTTAAGAAGTTTAATTTGGTGAAATCCCTTAAATATAATCGAAAAAGAACTGACACTATGTACATACGATATTATGCACGCGTGCAATTAGTAATATGTAGTATCAAGGTTGTTTAAAAATAATCATACGTGTGCAAGCTGGCGAAACATGTCAAATTTATGCATCTCTTATTGATAAACAAAAAGGTCGTAACATTGATGTAATGAATTTATCTGAACTGAAAACAGATAGATCCGATGGAAATGTATTCATTAATCGTGATTATTATATGACTAAAGCTTTAATACAAACAGGTACGTTTTTTAACACAAAGCTCTGCTAACCAAGAATTATCATTCGGTTTTTAAAAATTCCTCATTGCTTTACTTTTCAGTAAATTGGACTTTATTGGCTGGTATACCACTGGTTTAACACCTGACAAGGCTGATATTATATAATTATAGGCAACATTAGCAACAAATTTTTGTGTATGATTCAAAACTATTAATATGTTTTTTATTTAATTTTTTTCATTAAAAAAAATTTCTATCGGTTTTATTTACACAATTTGGTGAAAATGTAATATATAGTCTTAAAACGTAAAATGGCCGGTATGCCATTAGATTCTACTCCCATGGGGCTTTCACCTGATATATGACAACCCTCATTCAGGTCGGCTAGAAATAACCGTTTTGGCCCCTTGAAAATAATTCTTATGGGAAAAATCTGCTTTTTTTTATTTTGATCCTTCGTATCTTTTTTCCTGAGAAACAATTGAACATGGCCGGTATGCCGTTAGATTCTACTCCCATGGGGCTTTCACCTGATATATGACAACCCTCATTCAGGTCGGCTAGAAATAACCGTTTTGGCCCCTTGAAAATAATTCTTATGGGAAAAATCTGCTTTTTTTTATTTTGATCCTTTGTATCTTTTTTCCTGAGAAACAATTGAATATGGCCGGTATGCCATTAGATTCTACTCCCATGGGGCTTTCACCTGATATATGACAACCCTCATTCAGGTCGGCTAGAAATAACCGTTTTGGCCCCTTGAAAATAATTCTTATGGGAAAAATCAGCTTTTTTTTATTTTGATCCTTTGTATATTTTTTCCTGAGAAACAATTGAATATGGCCGGTATGCCAATAGATTCTACTCCCATGGGGCTTTCACCTGATATATGACAACCCTCATTCAGGTCGGCTAGAAATAACCGTTTTGGCCCCTTGAATATAATTCTTATGGGAAAAATCAGCTTTTTTTTTATTTTGATCCTTTGTATCTTTTTTCCTGAGAAACAATTGAAAATGGCCGGTATGCCATTAGATTCCACTCCCATGGGGCTTTCACCTGATATATGACAACCCTCATTCAGGTCGGCTAGAAATAACCGTTTTGGCCCCTTGAATATAATTCTTATGGCAAAAAATCTGCTTTTTTTTTATTTTGATCCTTTGTAACTTTTTTCCTGAGAAACAATTGAATGTAGGCAGTATGCCATTGTAATCTACCCCCATGGGGCTTTCACATGATATATGACAACCCTCATTCAGGTCGGCTAGAAATAACCGTTTTGGCCCCTTGAAAATAATTCTTATGGGAAAAATCAGCTTTTTTTATTTTGATCCTTTGTAACTTTTTTCCTGAGAAACAATTGAATATGGCCGGTATGCCATTAGATTCTACTCCCATGGGGCTTTCGCCTGATATATGGCAACCCTCATTCAGGTCGGCTAGAAATAACCGTTTTGGCCCCTTGAAAATAATTCTTATGGGAAAAATCTGCTTTTTTTTATTTTGATCCTTTGTATCTTTTTTCCTGAGAAACAATTGAATATGGCCGGTATGCCATTAGATTCTACTCCCATGGGGCTTTCACCTGATATATGACAACCCTCATTCAGGTCGGCTAGAAATAACCGTTTTGGCCCCTTGAAAATAATTCTTATGGGAAAAATCTGCTTTTTTTTAATTTGATCCTTTGTATCTTTTTTCCTGAGAAACAATTGAATATGGCCGGTATGCCAATAGATTCTACTCCCATGGGGCTTTCACCTGATATGTGACAACCCTCATTCAGGTCGGCTAGAAATAACCGTTTTGGCCCCTTAAAAATAATTCTTATGGGAAAAATCTGCTTTTTTTATTTTGATCCTTTGTATCTTTTTTCCTGAGAAACAATTGAATATGGCCGGTATGCCATTAGATTCTACTCCCATGGGGCTTTCACCTGATATATGACAACCCTCATTCAGGTCGGCTAGAAATAACCGTTTTGGCTACTTTAATATTATATGCTGTTATATGCGAATATACATTATTTTTTATATGAAATTACAAAATAATAACAAAACAAATTTATTATTTGTCAGATACATGTTTATAGTCTAAATTTAATTATTAAAATATTTAGATAATTGGTTTTTTACTTGAATAAAAAATTTCGTTTGCTGAAGTGAAGTACTTAACAGAAAATGTTAACATTAACATTCTCTGTTAAAATTCTTAACAGATATTTATTTCGATATTTAACTTCACACCCTTTTTTAATATTAAATCAAACGTAGTCCAATTCTAAACAAAAATGGTGATTTTTTGAAATGTTTGTATGGGAAACCCCCCAGGGCGGTTCCAGGGTGTGTGCCACTGGCATGGTTGGGTCGGCCCTCCTAAGCTAGTGGGAGTCGATCATACATTTGGACTCGATTGGGGCACTCTAATTGGGTCAAACTGAGACAGACAGACAGACAGGTCAAAAGTCGGGACATCAGAATTCGTTTTAGAGGTATGGTTCATCGGGCAAAGTTTCTGATTTCGATCCCTAGAATACAATTTTCCTTGTCATTTGGGCGATTTTTAAATCGACCCGCCCTAATATGCATGTACGTACGTTACATGTATGAAAAGTATTTATAAACCTATTTTTTATACCCTATACTACTATGTGGTTTGGGTATAATGACTTTGTGCTGCTGTTTGTAACTACCAAAAATATTTGACCTAGACCCATCTTTTATTATACCGATCGACTTAGAATCACTTTCTGAGTCGATTTAGCGATGTCCGTCTGTGTGTCCATGTAAACCATGTAATCAAACTACAGGTCGGAAGTATGAATATATTTTGATGAAATTTGGTATATAAGCTTTTATCGGCCATAGGATGAACGCTATTGTAATTGGTGATATTCAGTCCATGTTCAGACCTAGTGCCCATACAAATGACCCCTATGAAATCGACATAAATTGCCATAAGATCCAAATTATCATATAGATCTCAGTAAAATTGGGTTTGTATGTTGTTATTATATCCATTAATCAGTAGTCCAAAAATAATCCCTATAGGACAATTCTTAGTCATAGGCCCCATATATAGCTGCTGCGATCTTCACTTATAAAATTTAGCACCCACATAAATTTAGCACCTGATATGGACTTTTCCATATCTGCAGCCAAAAAAATTTATAACAATGCCACTCAAATTTGGTTTATGCTTATTTTCTATATCCAATTAGTTGGACCGAAAAGATAGGTCTAGACCGACTATAATTTTCTTACTTGTTAAAGTTTAGCTTTAAGATAGATTCTAACAATATAATATTTAATTTAAAGCCTGTTGCTAGATTTCTATCTCATCTATGTTTAGTTAATGTAATATTTAGTTATTATAGTATTTAAGTAAAAATATAATAATTTTTGTCCATCCTGTTGCCTTCTAAACTTATTTTTAAATTACTTTTCCCATAATAAGTAAGTGAAATCTTGAAAACGATTTAAGAAAACTTTTTATTTCTACCAAATTACACTAAAATTTTAATATGCTTCAAATACTTTCAGAATATCAAAATTTTTAATTAAGTGTACATATTTTTGGCATTTAAACATACTTTTCAAACTTGGCAAGGATTACAATCGAACATGCTGTGCAATTTGTAAAGTCAATGAAAAAAAAATCTTTAACTCCAACTACTTTTAGCTAATTGTAAATGCTTAGATTTGCAATTCTTATCTTAAACTTTTCTACCGCAAAAAAAGAAATTATAAAACTAAAATGAACGTTTTGTTTTAAGAAAAAGCATTATTTCTATGAAATCTTTCCGCAAAACATTCAAGTTTTTAAGTGCTTTAAAACATATCATGCAAATGGTATGGGAAAATATACTCGTACATCTACTACCGCATTGTCTACGCACACTTAAACTTACTTGAAAGAAGGTATGTATAAATAGGCTTAGCCCAGCGACATTTTTTATTTTTTTTTTTCGTATTTTGTTTTCAGTTCTCTGCCATTGGAGAAGTTTTAGGATGCTTTTAAAAGAAGGCATAGATTGGCATTCTAATTACTAAAATATATAAAAGTTGCTGGGAAACACTCTTTCAAAATCATAAAAACCCCTCCGCACATACACGCATATGTTCCTTTTACCACGTAGTATGTTTATTTATTTTTTAGTAGCATACTTTTATGCGTTTCCGTTATCTTTTGCGGCAAAAACTTGTTGTCTAGCTGCTTGAGAATACTACAGAAAAAAAAGCTGCCAAAATGTTGAAGGTTTACTTTTTTTCTCTACTGTTTACTCAAATATCGACTGGTTGGAGCAACAGCAAAAGCAGAATATTGTGTGAATGTGTTTGCAATATTTAGTAAGCCCGAAACAAAATATGAAACACACACACGCCGGAAAAGGAAGTGCTTGTAAGGAAGGAACCTACTTTTGAAAGGACATTGTTTGTTTCATGACAATAATTACATTTGAAGATTGTGTTTTTTCATTTTTTGTTTTTATTATTATTTTTTTTTTTTTTTGTTGGTTATGATTATACCGTGTGTGTTCCATTTATTCAATGTACCATAAGCTTGCTGTTTGTAAGTGTTAAGGCAATTCCGGTTATTTGTAAAAAAAAAAAAGAAAAAAAATACTAAAAAATAATTTGATGTGATTAAGAGTTATTCAATAGTTTTATTATGTGCAGCTTAAAACATAAATGTTGTACGGTTAGTCAAAAAAGCACATAGAAATTAAACGACTTTGAAAATCGATTACAAGGAGTGATATCCGGCATGAAAAACCTAATATTAAAAAATTTTTTCTATCAAGAGGAATGTAGCAGCTACGCGACCATTTCAAAACTATTAGTATAAGTGATATTTCTGAGTCGTCTTAGACCGACATTAACATATTACATATTATATTTTATATTATATTTTGTATTAAATCTTTAAATCTTTAAATTAACATATTACGAGCTAATTCAGACAAAACTCTTTAACAACCAGATTTTTTTTAAGGTTAATACCTGGTCATTTTACTGATATATGGCATAATAAATATTTATCAGATGTTTAATCAAGACTAAATTGGAACTTTTTTTCTCTTTGGTATCTTATGAAGGGACCTTAATAGATTTTCTACTCTACTAATATAAAAATAATGAAATTTTTCAAATAAAAATTAAATATTTCTATAAAAAAAACCATCATTGTTTTTATATTAAAAAAAAAAACAATAAATAAAAAAAATTATAATAAATACTTGTCGAAAAGAAAACAAATAACAGCATTAACCCATTAAAAACCAAGACCATTTTAAATTAAAATTTTTCTAATTCATTTATTTATTTCAATTAAAATACAGTCAAGGAACATAAAAAATAAAAAAAAATTTTAAAAAATATATATAAGGAGCTGTACCTGAATGGGTATGCTATTTTTTTATACCCTATACCACTATGTGGTTTGGGTATAATGACTTTGTGTTGCTGTTTGTAGCTACCAAAAATATTTGACCTAGATCCATCTTTTATTATACCGACCGACTTAGAATCACTTTCTATGTCGATTTAGCGATGTCCGTCCGTCTGTGTGTCCATGTAAACCTTGTAATCAAACTACATGTCGCAAGTATAAATGTATTTTGATGAAATTTGGTATATAACCTTCTATCGGCCGCTATTGAAATTGGTGGGAATCGGTCCATGTTCAGACCTAGCCCCCATACAAATGACCCCTATGAAATCAACATAAATTGCTATTAGATCCAAATTATCATATAAATCTTAGTCAAATTGGGTTTGTATTTGTTTATTACATCCATTAATCAGTAGTCCAAAAATGATCCCTATGGGACAAGTCTTAGTGATAGGCCCCATATAGAGCTGCTTCCCGATCTTCACTTAAATCTATCAAAAAACAAAAATATTGCACTGATTCTTTTCAAATTTTATTTGTATATATTTTTGCAAAATACAAGGGACTTTACCTAACATGGTCAGTATCGTTCCATTTTTGGGCCTAGTCCCCATATAAATATAGCACCCAATATGAACTTTTCCATATCTGCAGCCAAAAAAATTAATAAAAATCCCACTCAAATTTGGTTTATGCTTATTTTCTATATCCAGTTAGTTGGGCCTCAGAGATAGGTTCTCTAAACGCATGGTATAGGGTATCGTATAGTCGGTCTAGACCGACGATAATTTTATTACTTGTTTAATATGTGAAATTTTTTGAAGCATTCTTTTTCAACACAAAGCGCAATTTTATACGGTAATTATTCACAGCTTGAACATGAAGGTCGACGCCACCCATTTCCGAATTATATTCTGCAATCAACCTCGGTTGGCTAACACTAATTTTAGCTTTTTCAGTTGAACACCACCGGTTAACCATATGCATTGGTTCGATACTTTCGAAATTGGACCCTACGGTTACTGCACTATTGTCGTTCCATTTCACAAATATTATTCTATTGGTCTTGTCAAATCTGATTTCAAAATATCCTCTATTTTCCTTTTTGCATAATGCTCTTGACTTTAGTGGACAGTTCTTTGCTCTTGAATCACGTACAGTCCCAATAGCTCGAAATCCTCTTTCTTTTAGTTCAACCAGGAGATCATATGACGCACAGTGGCGCCATTTGAGTTTTTTCATTGCAAAAATATCTTTTGAACCGAATAACATAATTGAACAGTTTAAACAGCATATGATAGATAACTGTTCAGCCTATGAAATGAGCGTTTAGAAAGGGTGCTACCCTTTGTAAGGGCCTACTTATAGGTTGTCAAAGTTAAAATTTGTAGAAAAATCAATTTTATGGTAACTAAAAAAAATTATTTTTACATTTTTAGATTGTTTTTATTTTTTTTCTTTAGGGTTTTATGTTTTAAATTATTACCCAACAAATTAAAAAAAAATTACTTCTTTTTTAAATTAATTTTTTCAATTTTCTGTAAAATATTCATCACAATTCGTAAGAGAAGGTATATTTAAAAGACTATTCATTTCTAAACTATAATTATTTTCTAACTCTATTCGTGACTTCACATGCCGCAGGGAAGAAATAAGTGTATCGGAAGATGCTGCCAACATGTTGAAGAGGTTCTCATTTTGCCTTACCCTTGATGCTTTGAATGTGTTCTGCAATCTATATTTTTTATATAATTTGTTAAGAGACTCCTGTGCTTCTTCAGAAAGCTCTCCAATTGGCAAAGACTGGTACTCAATTATATCTTTGCCATGCGCCAATATTTTATGAACGGTCGGGGTCAACTTCTTCTGTGGATACATTTCTGCTAAAAGAGATGCAGTTTTCGATGCATATTCTCCATATTTTGTAGAATTGACATTTTCTTTGCAGTTTAATACATTCAAGATCGTTCCCAATCTTTTCACGATTTGATTGTCAATTCCAGTGATTCTAGTTACTGCCTCATCATTTTCAAAAAATCTCCTAGAAGTGTTTCCATCGTTTGAGAACCGTATCCGTGCTTGGGACTGTCTACTTTTAGTCCAACTTGTTTAAAAAAAGCATCCTGTATTTGCTTCTTTCTGAACTTTTCCTTATCCTTTATTGATGTATTTTCATCGAAGTTTTCGTCCTCTTGTGGCAAGAACTCCATACACCTTATCCTTGCGTGCAATGGTGACATTCCATATTCGTAATTCTCCTCGTTTGTAGAATCGTTTAAATTACCAAAGTTCTTCTGACTCTTTTTGCAAATCGGGCATGACAATGTTGAGGTTGTTCCTGTCAGTTCGTTTACGACTTTTCCGTCAACCATGGTCAGGTGGAACTCGTAATTGCATTTAATATATTTTCCTTCTCCAATTTGCAGCTTTGTAGGCTTAATCTTGCTTATTTGTTCTTCAATGTCCTTCACCGTGGTCCTTATGAGTTCTGCCGATTCCCTTGCCAACTGAAACATTATTGGTCGGCAATAATGCACTGATGACAGACGTGGATTTTTCCGGTGTAGGGAAACATCAGATTTTAGCCGCAAAGGAACAACAGATGCCATAAACATATTTCCGTCCGATATTTTAGCGTCATCGGAAGATATCCTTTGCTTATAAACGCTTTGTCCGGATGATCCATCGCAGCCCCATTTGCTGATCAATGTCAGTTTCTCAGGAATAATTTTCACCTCATTTTCAGGAAGACTCTCCAACAACCGTTTTGCTGTATGGCCCATGAGATCCTGCAGATTGGCTTTCACAGAGACTTCCGTAAACTCCGTATGCAGTGGTCGTGAATTTATTTTGGCTTGCGTAATATGCTTGTATCCTGGTAATACGTCAGCCCCGTGTAGCATCAAGGATGCCCGTAGTATCTCATATTTTTCTTTGGAAAGTTGTAAGTCCATAAACAAGGCCAAGGCTTCTTCGGAACCATACTTTTTAATGTGTGCATTTGTGGGCGTGGGAATGCTTTCCTTAATCCTTTTTAGTCGCAGTGGGCTTGCATCAGCAACATATTTTGTAATCTGCGACCTAACTCTTTCACTATCCTTTGTATATTTAATAGACAGCGCGTCCGATAAATGCTTCGTGGTCAAGTCATTGGTGGCATCGGCAAGTTTCCTCTTTCTTGTGAAAATTGAACACTCCTCAATACTTTTTTTTGGCCTTCCTTTTGCTCCTCTGGTTGATGTGGTGGGTTTATCTACTGCCAATATATCCAGGATGGTGTCTTCATTAAACCAGTCCTCGTATTTGCGGTTGAAGTTCTGAATGGTTCGATTAGATTTCACCCATTTTGCCTTAATATTTGCATATATCAGATAAAAATTATTTTTTATAATTTCGCTTCTCTCAATATTTCCGTATAAGCTATCAAGTTCTTCTAAGGCAGCTTCCGTGAAAAACTTTGGTGTGGTTGACCTTCTAAACAGTTCAAATAATTTTAAATTGTTTAACGCATGGTTTCAGTACTTGTTGCGCCAACTTTCAGTCGTAGACTAATCCAGGCATTATGCTTATTTTGCAATATATAGGCTTATGCTACCATGCCTAAAAATTTACCTGTTCCCTGCATACATATGGATTTAGGCTGAATTATGCAATTTTGATATTATGCTCGTGTCTAAATAAGATTTGTGTCTACCTGGAGGGACCATAAGTCAATATTGTTCTTGACCATTTGTACTCCAAAGTAATTTTTAAGTAAGGTGCGTATCTGCGAATTTCAATGAGTAGTTTTTTGTGCATCCTGTGTCTGTAACAGAATATTGGGAGTAGACTTTGGCAGAGGCTCACAGGTAGGCAACCGACTTGCAATTTTCAAACTATTAGATCAAACTACTGTCAGTCAAAACATGTAAGGGATGCACGCCATACAATTTCTGCAACCATGTCTTTTTAACCTTTTTTACCTCTAGAAGCCAAACGGGCACGTACGGGCAGATAAAACCTTTTGAATTATGTAAAGAGATAATCAAAGAACATGTTTTGCAAATATGGCAAATATAGAAAAATATGGATTTTTTTTATTTTCCGTCAAAGTTGAAAAATAGTGAAAAAACGGATAGTTTTTAAATAGTGATTTACCAGGAGAAACACAAAGCAAACAGTTAATTTTTTTTTATCAGTGTACATTTAATAAATACATCAATCAATACAAACAAAAAATAAGGCGATTCGTTACCTGTTTTTCGTGATATTACACCTGAAATCGCAACAAATTGACTAAAAATTGTGTGTTTTTTTGAAAACCGAAAGTCAACTTTGAACGGTTATATCTTCTAAACTAAAAATGTGATATTATTAAGAGTAGCATATTTGAAATCGTTGAAAAGTTTCCTATAACATGGGTTTATTCACAACTTCGTCGGCGCACATGAAATTTTTGATTTTTGCAACCTCGTTTGCTCTACGGGCGCCACTGTGTGACGTTAAAAAATTGTCGAAAAACTCATATGAGGGGTTAGGAAAATGTCCAAAAAATCAAGCACGACTCTGGATCCAAGTGGCATTTTCGATCTATTTGCACTTACACCTTTGGTACCACAGTAAGTATCGAACTGGTACAAATAACCACAGCTGCTCATCAGCATTCAATTTTTGAAGCCAAATCTCACTGGCTTACCTCTGATGAATTGTTTGGACGAGTGGCTACCAAAGTAACGTACCATTGATTTATCAACTGACAGCTTCTCATGCATGTAACCATACTGAAAAAAATTGTTGAAAAGTAGTATTGATAAGGATCTCACTTTGGCCATTTTATCAGTTGCACCTAAATTAGTTTATCAACCAAATGAATAAAACAATTTATTTCTTTGAATCTGTTCCGCGACATATTTTCTAAAACAATTGGGGTCTGAGTGTCCTCGCAGAGCTGCCAATATATATCCTCTCTTGGCATATAACCATATCCACTGTAAAGCAAAATACCAAAGAATATTTTCAAATCTTATCCGTTGAAGGAGAAATTGTGCTCGTTAACTTGCGACGCATAAATGCGAGTTTGCTCAACGATTAAATTAAATATTTTTTCATCAAACAGAGTTTCGAAAATTTCAACTGGTGATTTCCCATTCAGGTCTGAGATCATATTGAGCTCATTGTTTAAAAAAAAAAACTGTTTAAGACATTGGAACATCACATGGCGTTTTTGGCCAATTAGGAGTTTTTTTGCTTAATTTTGGGGACATTATTTTCTGTCTCAACTGTTCAAGTAGAACATCATCTTCGATATCACTACCAAAAAATACGTCTACTTTACCTGTTACATCATTTGGCATGAGATCAACAGCAATATCCTTAGCAACACCTTCATCTCCATCCGTATTACAATCCGGATCTCGTGGAATAATCGCTATATCAAAATTGTGGTGATCTTCATTTTCCAAAAAATCAAGAGCGCTGTTCAAGATTTTAAAACGTAAAAACTGGACGTTTTGATGGGTTGAAATTCCATTTTAGAGTAAGGAAAAATCTAAAAAAGTGAATACCTAATGAGCCATTGTACTCAATTGGATACACCGATTTTTCTACTCACCTAACGTTGTCCAAAATATTGTTTCTCTCTAAATTTTTATAAAATGTATTTACACTCACTCTACTTCACACAACTATAAAAAATTCTTGCTTGCAAAAAACAGGTTTTACTCCACGCAGCTTAAATATAACTGACCTTGCTAATATTCGTAAAAGTGATATAGCATTATAAAAACAAGTAAGAAAATTATAGTCGGTCGAGACCGACTATATGATACCCTATACCATGCGTTTAGAGACCCTATCTCTTAGGCCCAACTAACTGGATATAGAGAATAAGCATAAACCAAATTTGAGTGGGATTTTTATTAATTTTTTTGGCTGCAGATATGAAAAAGTTTATATCGGATGCTATATCTATATGGGGACTAGGCCCAAAAATGGAACGATCCTGACTATGTTTGGTAAAGTCTCTTGTATTTTGCAAAAATATATACAAACAAAATTTGAGAAGAATCAGTGCAATATTTTTGTTTTTTGATAGCTTTAAGTGAAGATCGGGAATCAGCTCTATATGGGGCCTATGACTAAGAGTTGGCCCAGGTATCATTTTTAGACTACTCAGTAATGGATGTAATAAACGCATACAAACCCAATTTGAGTAAGATCTATGTGACAATTTGGATCTTATGGCAATTTATGTCGATTTCATAGGGGTCATTTGTATGGGGGCTAGGTCGGAACATGGACCGATTCTCACCAATTTCAATAGCGTTCATCCTATGCGCAGTGAAAGCTTACATACCAAATTTCATCAAAATATGTTCATATTTGCGACCTGCAGTTTGATTACAAGGTTTACATGGACACACAGACGGACGGACGGACGGACGGACGGACACATGGACGGACATCGTTAAATCGAATCAGTTAGTGATTCTGATTCGATCGGTGTAATTAAAGATGGGTCTAGGTCAAATATTTTTGGTAGTTACAAACAGCAGCACAAAGTCATTATACCCAAGCCACATAGTGGTATGGGGTATAATATAGTCGGTCTATACGACTATATGATACCCTATACCATGCATTTAGAGACCCTATCTCTCACGCCCAACTAACTGGATATAGAAAATAAGCATAAACCAAATTTGAGTGCGATTTTTATTATTTTTTCGGCTGCAGATATGACAAGTAAGAAAATTATAGTCGGTCTAGACCGACAATACGATACCCTACACCATGCGTATAGAGACCCTATCTCTCAGGCCCAACTAACTGGATATAGAAAATAAGCATAAACCAAATTTGAGTGGGATTTTTATTAATTTTTTCGGCTGCATATATGAAAAAGTTCATATCGGATGCTATTGTTATGCTCCTAAAGGAGCTGAAACTAAACAAACAAAAAAAAACCCGGCTTTGCCTATTCTGTTTTAGCGCTGGCAAGCGCTGTCAATCGACGCCCAAACGGCGTCAATGTAGCTGTGGAAAAATAAAAAAAATAAACAAAACCAGATTCCGTACCAAACAGTGCGGCCTCTAGTTTTCATCTGCTGCCGTTATGCACTGTTTCTTCTTTATTTATACAAAAATCTTAATATTAACTTATGAAAATTAAATTAATTGAAAAAAAATAAACAAACATACAAAGAAACAAGGAAATAAAATATCAGCAATAATATAGAATGAAAACAAAAAACAAACATTGACCATAACGCAATGCAGTTCATGGCCATGGCATACTTAAATAGTTAACTAACCAATAACAAAAAGAAAACAAATAATAATATCGCAAATACCGTGGGAAAAACAAAAAGACATACGTTAACATTTAATATACGCGGAAAAGAAAATTAAGTCAATGTTATTGCTAAAAATTGCAATAAAAGAAAATTGCGATACAAAAAAAACTCTAAAAAAAAGAATACAAACCAACGCATGGTAACCGAAAAAAATAAACAGCACAACACCTGTCAATGCGGAACAATATCGTATTGCTCCACATTGAAGGTGACAAAAAATTCAAACATAAGCAAATGAGCCAATGTACGTTACCATGCTAAATTGGGTTGTATGTATGTTTCTTGAAAGAAAACATTTAATAATTACGCTCGAGAAAAATCGATCGTTATTAATTAAATGAATTTATATTTCAGTTATGGTTGTTTGCGGTATTATTATTGTTTCTGTTATGTTATATTTTATTCTAATATTATTATTATTATTATTACTATTATTGTTATTATTATTATTATTATTATTATTATTATTACTATAATTATTATTTTTATACACGTTGTTATATTCTCTATATTAAATTTAAACGGATCTTATACTATTCTTGTACAATTGTAATCTACACCCTATACGTGTGAAACCATGTTTCACAACATTCCTCCCCCTTTCCACGGAAACGATTCCCACATCGTTTACCAGCGACACTGAACTGGCACGCTGCTTCTGCTGCCGCTATTGTTGATTCTGCTGCTGCTGATGATGATGATAATGTTGATGCTGAAGATGATGTTGGAGATAATGTTGTTGCTGATGATAATGATAATGTTGATGCTGAAGATGATGTTGATGTTGATGATAATGTTGTTGCTGATGATAATGTTGGTGTTAAGGCTGCTGATAATGACCAAACTGGTAAGGACGAATCCGGAACCAATGCTGATGATGAAGATACTACTAATGCATATAACCATTCCTGTGATTCGATTCCAATACTACACCATGACAATCGTTGGCCTGTTGCTTCATAAACGGATTCTTGGCCACCTTCTTCGTAAAAAAAAATTACTTTGGCTGGCCGCTTTGTAAAACAAATTTTGGCCTGTCACTTAGATGACGGCATTGGGGACAATACTTGGAGCAATGGATTGTTAATTTCCCGTTAGTCAATTGGTGCTTATTGTGGTATTCAACATAAGATCTGAGCACTCCCCTGATCACCTTCAATAATGAAACTTGTCGCAAACGGTGATCCAAGGCGAAAACCGAAAATTTTCAAATGATTCGCAATGATGCAAATGGTTACGTCATCGCCACAGGAATCGGCTTGTTGCTTTGCCAAACGGATATAGTTCAGCTTAGCTTTCCTCTTTACGACATCCCTGACAAACTAAACAGGAATGTTGTTTCGCTGGAACCAAACCAATAGCCAATCCATCGCATATAGAATTCACGATGGATTCGTTCGCAATTCGCCCTTGCATCTGGGGTTGGATCATCAGCTCCGTACAGGCATTCACCCCTATGTCCGTCATGTGGCCACCCATCAGACCTGTCAGCCTACTGCTCTCTGCTGCCTCTCCCGTTTTCTGGATGACTGTTGCTCCACCTCGTTCACCGTGGACTTGGGTCGGAATTTCCTAACTCTACTAATATATAAAAAAAAATGGAGTATTTCCTATACTATTTACAACTGACCAAACTGTAGATATATTTTCTACTCATATTTTAATACAATAATTCCGTTTTTTTTTTTCTTCTTGAACAATAGCTATTTAAGGATTAATTCCTTCCTCTCTTTTGCCAAATTCTTTCTTCTACTAATATAATATGTACATATTCTTTTTTTTTTTTTTTTTTTTTTTAAATATATTTCTCTCAATATGTGTATGCTTATAGTATATCTTAATATATCTTCTTTTTTTTTTTTTTAAATAAATTATTTTTTTTTTTGTTTTCTTAAAATGTATTTATATTCTCCTTTTTTTTTTCATGTATGTTAATATATATATATATTTTTTAAATATATAGTTTTTTTTTTATATTTTTTTAAATATGTAAGTTTAATGTCTATATATTCTTTCTCCTTTAACAAGTATGTATGCTACTATTTTTTTTTCTTTAAAATATGTCTTTTTAAATAGATATGTATGTTTCTTACTTTTTATCTTTATCTTCTTACTTTTTTTTTTTTTTTAAACAAATATGTATGCTACTATCTATACATATTCGCTGTTTTGTTTTGTTTTTTTTTTTTTTTAAATATGTATGTATGGGGAGACCTCCAATTTTTTTTTTCTTATTTCTCTTTTCTTTTTTACGGAGGGGGCCTCCCATCTTTTCTTATTGTTTTTTTTTTTATACTTATATATATATATTTTTTTTTTTTTTTCAACCATTGTTTTTTTTTTTTTTTTTTTTTTTTTTATGTGGGCGAGTCTTCTCTTTTAATTTTTTTTTAGGTGAGGAGAACTCCCATCTTTTCTCATTATTATTATATATATATTTTTTTTTCAATCGTTTTTAGTTTTAAAACGTGAGGAATCTCCCATCTTTTCTTGTTATTAATATTTATTTTTTTTACATGGGGAGATTTCCCATCTTTTCTTATTATTTTTTTTTTCTGTTCTTTTTAATATCTTTTCTTATATATATATATTTTTTTTTTTAAATATATTTTCTCCTCCATCAGAGTGTCCGCTGCATTCGAAAAGTATCTCGTGGGCCTCGTCGGCCCAACCGTAGGAGTGCGGCGACCATCCAGACGACTCCAAATTCCAGTTATCTCCAACCTATGCTAAAAGAAAAATGTCATAGGGGAAAAAAAATTCTCAGCTAATACTATACCAATTCGCATTTACACCTTTGACAGAAAAACAACTCAAATCACTGTATTTTACTGAATGGTTACTTTTGCTCTAATAAATAAAATAAATAAAGCATTTTTCCCTAACAGCA
This sequence comes from Cordilura impudica, assembly GCA_963682025.1. NCBI lineage: Eukaryota > Metazoa > Arthropoda > Insecta > Diptera > Scathophagidae > Cordilura > Cordilura impudica. Next base: position 151,943,352 of record OY821521.1, on the reverse strand, counting down.
GTACTCTTCCTATTTCTACGGCAATAAGGCCCCAGCAAACCGATCCATCGGTGGTCCGACCGAAATCATATCTAAGCACCCTTGTATACACATGTCCAACCTAAAACTTCCAAAACACTTCAAAATAAATAACAACAAATTACGGCACGTGTCCCTTCTAGACACTGCCACCCATATAAGGCATGACCGCACACAACGCGTCATCCTTCTCTGGAGCAGAACGGTTTCCTGTTGCATTCCGCAAACCGGAACCGGGCCACTGTGAGGCTATTCTCGGCAAAAACCCTCCCCACAGTGTATGCCGCGAATTTTGCGAGACTCGCTTCTGACTCCCCTACCAGGTTCATCCCGTTGAACCATTCTCAATTACTGAGGTGTGCCCGCTACACATGGCGTCACCCTCCCTATAAAAAAAACTGAGGCTTCCTGGTGGGAGACACTTGTCGGCGGGTTACGCGTAAACCCCCAACCTTCCCCTCACCACCTCAAATACACAATTACTAAAATAAACAACAAAACAAAACCTTCATCATGGACATGTATATTAAATGGAATGATTTCAGATCAAATAATGCGATCACTGGTGGAACGCCCGTAAATGGTTATTATGCCACTTACGATTCTTCCCCTTTATGCGCACCGTGGACGTTACCGGACTGTTTACCCCAACTACCTCATAAGGTCCAGTCCAAATGGGTGAAAACTTATTTTTCCTGGTGTTGTTCCTAACAAGCACCCTATCACCTACTGCAAAGGACACAGCATTTACCTTCCTATCATAAGCCTTTTTCGACAACAACTTAGCCCTCGTCTGATTCTTTCGCACTAGTTCATGCGAGCGCTGTATCTGATATTTAAGGACCTTGTTTGGGTCATCCGTATTGTAAAGTGGTGTACATTTTCTACTTAGGTTGGTCGGTAAGTCGATGTCGAAACCGTATAATGTCTTAAATGGGGTCTGCCCCGTAGATGAATGTACAGTGTTGTTATGCACATGCATCGCCGGTGCCAACCATTGGTCCCAATTGCTGCCATCCTCATTGACGAAGCTCCTCAAGTACTCCGCCAAAGGACGGTGACTCCTTTCCAATGAGCCGTTTGCCTGCGGGTGATATGGAGTGATGTTCAATTTCTTGACCCCTAACAGCCTACAGGTATCCGAAAATACCTTTGACATGAAATTTGTCCCATTGTCCGTGACCAGCATGCTTGGAACCCCATACTTAGCTATAATTTCGTTAAAGAAAACTTTCGCCACAGTACTAGCCTCCCCATCCGGCATTGCTGCGCACAACATAAATTTCGAAAAATCATCTTGAAAAGTCAATATCAATTTGTTACCCGTAGTGCTTTCAGGGAGAGGTCCCACCATATCCATATATACCTTCTGAAAAGGTCGACTAGGAGTATCCGTGAGTACCATCGGCATAAACGTTTTCTTGGCACTCTTATTTTGCTGACATTTAACGCACTTCTTCACATATTGTTTAATATCTCTGTGCATGCCGACCCAGCGAAATTGCCTCCTTATCCTTTTAACGGTCGCCTGCACACCCACGTGACCGCCCAAAGGACTATCGTGAAAATCCCTTAACACTGTCACGATCTCTTTAGGATCCTTCAGCACCACATACCTTGGTTCCCCATCGACCACTACCTCGACCGGTGGGTCATTAACATCGCTTGGTCCTTTTTCACTACTCTCTTTGTTCCCGCTGTGAACATCTTTGTCCTTCTCGTAACCTGAGCTCCCCGCATGATTTTTTTCATCGCCCTTCGACATGGCTCTAGTTTTAACCATCAGTATTTCCTCCGTCGAATATGGTATCCTGCTGAGTGCATCCGCATTCTGATTCTTCTTGCCCGGCTTGTACCAGATTTCAAAATCATATTCAGACAGCTTATGTCTAAAGCGCGCCAACCTTGAAGTTTGATCCTTCAAGTTCGCAATGCCTTTCAGTGGTTGATGATCGGTAAAAATCTTAAAGTGCCGACCCAACAAGTATGGCCGGAAATTTTTCACCGCCCATACGATTGCCAGAAACTCCTTCTCTATCGTGGAGTATCGAGTTTCCGCCCCATTCAACGCTCGGCTTGCAAACGCAATAGGCCGATCACCCCCGCCACTATCCTGGGAAAGAACCGCTCCTATCGCTCCCCCGCTAGCATCCGTGGTCAACACGAAAGGTTTTGAAAAATCAGGGTATGCCAACACTGGAGGCGACATTATCGCCTTTTTAAGCTCCTCGAAGGCACGCTGGCAGCCTGGTGTCCAATTGAACGCATGATCCTTGCGAAGCAATTTATTTATTGGCAAGGCAATGTTGGCCGTCCCGGGAATGAACTTACGGTAATAATTTACCAGTCCTAAAAACGATTGCACTTCCTTTTTGTTCCTTGGTGGCGGAAAATCCTTAACGCATTTCACCTTTTCTGGGTCGGGAAGCGCTCCATTCTCCGAACACTTATGGCCCAAATACACTATTTCCCGCCTCAGGAAGTTACATTTCTCCGTTTTTACTTTCAAATTATTTTCCTTCAAGAGCTGCAGCACTTTACATAGCCTTGAGTCGTGTTCGGCCAGACTACTACCATATATGACAATATCGTCCAAATATACAAAACATTCAATGCCCTGAAGACCTGTTAGCACATGATTCATTAATCTTTGGAAGGTTGCCGGTGCACCTGTTAATCCGAAGGGCATCCTATTAAACTCAAAATGACCCAACGCCGTACTGAACGCTGTTTTTTCCTTGTCCTGTTTATCCATTTCCACCTGATGATAACCACTGGCCAAATCCAACGTGGAAAAATATCTACTGCTGCCCAACTGGTCCAAAATTTCATCCATCCTTGGAATGGGAAATACCTGCTTCAGAGTTGCTTCATTCAGTTTACGAAAGTCTACCACCAGCCGCCAGCTCTTGGTCCCTGCCTTAGACGACTTCTTTGGAACCAATAGTAATGGCGAATTCCATGGTGACACGCTATGTGAAATTATGCCATCGTCCTGGAGCTTCTGGACCTGCCGATTAATTTCCTCACGATGAATCTGAGGTAACCTGTACTGCTTCTGATTAATCGGCAGCTGTCCAGGCTGCACGGGAATTTTATGTTTCACCATATTCGTGCAAGATAGTTTATCACCCTCTAACCAAAAGATATCATGGTACGTTGCGCATATCGCCTGAATGGACGACATTTCCTCACTGTTCAAGTCGGCATCGGTCTTTATTGTGGCCATTATCCTACTGACCCTCTCTTTGACATCTACCTCCTGCACGTGCGTCACCAAACCAGCACCTGGATCTTTTAAATTTACTAATCCACTGAATTTTGGCATAAACCCATCCCTTAGGTAGTAGTCAACCTCAGTAGAATTTAGAATGGGCGCTTTCACCACCCCATCCTTTACGTTGGTTAGCGTGGCCCCTAGATATACTCCTGGCGACAATTCTTGCTTCTCCACTACCACTGTAGTATGTTTAGTATTGATCCCCATGGTTGCAATAGACACTGTCCTCGCCTTCGCCACTATGGTTTTCTCCACGATATTTACTGCCCCCGAACCCGTGGCCTCCCTCAAAGAAACCAGAGGTAAGTTCCACTCACCTCCATTCGAGTACAGTTTCAGAGAAAGATTAATCGTATCAGTGACGGAGCGTCCCCATAGATTATCGCGACCTAAAATAACATCTCCCGGCAAATTATCATGCTTATCCACACAATGCATATCGAACCCCAATTCGGCGATGTCCGAATGCTTAATCCTGACTAACCCTATAGTTCTGGAGAATCCTCCGAATGCTCCTCGCAGGTCCTTTACCACCGTCCCGTCCACACTAATATCCCCCGTAAGACTGCTGTCCTTTACCAGGCTGGTGTCTGCCCCTGTATCCACTAATAAATTCAGACACCCCGTCTTTGCCCAAGCACATGGCAATCTTACAAACACCGAATCTGCGTAACTACACCTAGCTGAAATCCCCCCTATATTCATATCTGACCCCGCAATGGGTCCTACCTCAGCCGCCTTCGCAGATTCCGATGTTACCAACGGTATTAGACTTTCGCGTGATCGAGTCGGTGGCCCTGCCCGTTTCCCGACACATTTTTCCCCTGTGTACATTGTCTACCAAAATGTCCCTCCTTGCCGCAATTATAGCATTTCCCTTTCGGTCTCAAACCTCCAGGTTGCCCTCTCTCCATCGTCGAGGGTCCCCTACCACAGCTCCTACCTGGCTCATGACCGTATATTCTACATTCAACACAATATGGGGTATTTTTTCTCGTCCAGCATACATCACGAGTGTGTCCCGCCCGTTGACAGAACGAACAGGGCGGTGCTTTGTATGTATTGCCCCTTGACCCAGCATTATTGTATGCAATGCCACCTGACCCAGCATTATTGTATGCCGTACCACTTGACCCAGCATTGTTGAGCGGAGCTGCCCTATCTGCCTCCGTCCTGCGCAACAACTGTTCTACGGCTGCCACGAGACCCGAGACTGGATCCTCGCGGGTGTACTCCTCGTTAAAATTTACACCCCTTAACGGAGGATCATCCCCCCGCCAAAGAGTTGCTTGAGCCGCCAGTGCTTCAATCAAGAGATCGTCCAACTTACATGAGCTGCTTGCCAACATCCTACCACGCAGCATTGGATCCCTCAGGCCAGATGTGAATGCTGATTTTACCTTTCTTTCTATCTCAATAGTCATTATCTCGTCCTTTCTCCCTTTATAGTTTTCGTCAAGTATGGCATGAGCTGTTGCTGCTAATGTCTGAAGACGCCTAGCAAACTGTCTCACATCCTCATCCCTCCTTTGGCAGGCTTCATATAGTTCCCTTAGCACCGAGTCAAGCGACCTACTCTTTAAATATGTTGACTTTACAAGTGCCAACAACTCATCTACTGACGTAAAAGTACGTAACCTTACCAACTGGTATGCATCCCCGTAAAGCCTCTGTTTCACAATTTCCAAATATTCTTCCACCTTTTCCGGCGGTACCCCTTTCGCCGCCAACCTGCATCCATCAATGAATTTATACACTTCTGTTTGCAGGCTTGGCGATGGCTCGCCGCCGAACGTAGGCACTAACGCCTTGACCGTTTTCAGAATATCCTGGGAGGACATCATCTGTGTAGGCTGTTGCCCCCTAGGCTCCTTATGGTACAGATCCCCCGTCTGTATACTGCGCTCTTGTTGTGCTAAACGTAGCTGACCCTGCAACTCGGAAATTCTCCTATTGGCTTCCTCGAGGTCCTCGAACTCTAATCTTCTGACCGAGGACGCGCCTGTACCCGATATTGTCCTCCGTAGGGCCTCGTTCTCTTTGTCTAAAATCTCGGCCTCCTTTAAATTCTCCTGAATTTCGTTCTTAAGTCTCTTGTTTTGATTTTGGAGAGCCTCCAATTCCTCCTTAAGTTCCAAGATCTTCCCTGTATTACACTCCTCTTGAGTTTCAACCAACCGGCACAACTCCTCTAGCACTAGATCGGCCTCTTCCAATCTAGTGATTTTCCAGGTACCGTCAACCTTAGCCTTTATGAGATGAAAATTCTCCTGGGTCTGGCACCGACGTCTGACCTCACCCCAAAGCCTTTCGAGGAAATAATCCGTCTTTGCCCTGAAGTCCGCTAGCAGCTGTTTCGCTTGTTCTAATTCGACTAGTGTTTGCTCCATACGAATTTACCAACCCAGTCCCTACTAAAAAAAAATGATCTTTATAGTTCTAAATAAAACAAAAACAGAAAAAATTATATCGCTTTGATTGCTAAAATTATATGTTGAAAAAATAAAAATCCCTTCCTATATGAAAACAATAAAATCTGAGAGTAACAACCAACCTATAATTAAACATTCATCTGTAATTTAAAAATAACGGAAATTCATCAATAACTTGATTTTCACAAATAATTAAAAAAAAAAAACAATCAGACCACTTACATAAAAATGATGTGCTTTCGAACAAACATATTCATAATTAAAATCAAAATCCCAATAAAATTAAAACTCAATTAAATATATTGCAAAAAAAAAAAAAATAAAAACCAATAAATATTCAAACTCATAAATATTCAAACCCTACTCGCAACCCATATTTAATATATGTGATAAAATAAAATATAATATATTTGATAAAATTACGCAATAAAAATAAAAACCAACTTTAAGACCATTCCCTGACTAAAAAAAAAATGAACAAAATCCAAATTAAAGACGATCCCAAATTTGTTAAAGAAACAAAACAAAAAAAATATATATATTTAATACTCTACAAAATACATTCAATATTTCCCAGTGAAAACTAACTATCTGATAAATCAAAACGCAAAAATTAAAACGCATGCAATATCCTCTAAAACAATATATAAAACAATCAATGAAAATTAACTGCACATTTCGAAAAACTAAAAAAAAAATCCGAAAACAATAAAGTAGTAACAAACTAAACACACAAAAACAAAAAAAAAAATTATTATTCTCCAAACGAATGCAATAATCTAAACATTAACTGACCCGAAAAACTAAAATAAATAAAACAACCTAACACAATTAACTACCTACACCTGGTAAATAGTACAATAAAACAAATAATTAATTATCCTAACAACGAACGATTTTAATGTTAACCAATAATGTTGGCGTTATATCCTCACAACTAACTCCCTACACCTGATAAAAAAAAAAAATCAAATAATTAATAAAACAAGGAACGATTTTTGGTCCGAAGACCGGCTGCGCCATTAAAGTTATGCTCCTAAAGGAGCTGAAACTAAACAAACAAAAAAAAACCCGGCTTTGCCTATTCTGTTTTAGCGCTGGCAAGCGCTGTCAATCGACGCCCAAACGGCGTCAATGTAGCTGTGGAAAAATAAAAAAAATAAACAAAACCAGATTCCGTACCAAACAGTGCGGCCTCTAGTTTTCATCTGCTGCCGTTATGCACTGTTTCTTCTTTATTTATACAAAAATCTTAATATTAACTTATGAAAATTAAATTAATTGAAAAAAAATAAACAAACATACAAAGAAACAAGGAAATAAAATATCAGCAATAATATAGAATGAAAACAAAAAAACAAACATTGACCATAACGCAATGCAGTTCATGGCCATGGCATACTTAAATAGTTAACTAACCAATAACAAAAAGAAAACAAATAATAATATCGCAAATACCGTGGGAAAAACAAAAAGACATACGTTAACATTTAATATACGCGGAAAAGAAAATTAAGTCAATGTTATTGCTAAAAATTGCAATAACAGAAAATTGCGATACAAAAAAAACTCTAAAAAAAAGAATACAAACCAACGCATGGTAACCGAAAAAAATAAACAGCACAACACCTGTCAATGCGGAACAATATCGTATTGCTCCACATTGAAGGTGACAAAAAATTCAAACATAAGCAAATGAGCCAATGTACGTTACCATGCTAAATTGGGTTGTATGTATGTTTCTTGAAAGAAAACATTTAATAATTACGCTCGAGAAAAATCGATCGTTATTAATTAAATGAATTTATATTTCAGTTATGGTTGTTTGCGGTATTATTATTGTTTCTGTTATGTTATATTTTATTCTAATATTATTATTATTATTATTACTATTATTGTTATTATTATTATTATTATTATTATTACTATAATTATTATTTTTATACACGTTGTTATATTCTCTATATTAAATTTAAACGGATCTTATACTATTCTTGTACAATTGTAATCTACACCCTATACGTGTGAAACCATGTTTCACAACACTATATCTATATGGGGACTAGGCCCAAAAATGGACCGATCCTGACCATGTTTAGTAAAGTCTCCTGTATTTTGCAAAAATATAAACAAACAAAATTTGAGAAGAATCAGTGCAATATTTTTGTTTTTTGATAGATTTAAGTGAAGATCGGGAAGCAGCTCTATATGGGGCCCAAGGGATCATTTTTGGACTACTCATTAATGGATGTAATGAACGCATATATTAATGGATATAATATATACATATAAACCCAATTTGACTAAGATTTGAATGATAATTTGGATCTTATGGCAATATATATTGATTTCATAGGGGTCATTTGTATGGGGGCTAGGTCTGAACATGGACCGATTCTCACCAATTTCAATAGCGTTCATCCCATGGTCGACAAAAGATCAAATACCAAATTTCGTCAAAATATATTCATATTTGCGACCTGCAGTTTGATTACAAACTTTACATGGACACACAGACGGACGGACGGACGGACGGTATAATTAAAGATGGGTGTAGGTCAAATATTTTTGGTTGTTACAAACAGCAGCACAAAGTCATTATACCCAAACCAAATAGTGGTATAGGGTATAACAAGACAAAATACAAAGCAACGGTATTATATTAAAAAAAAATTTTTTTATATGTTTTTTCAAGACCGGTATGTTGAATGCAAAACCAAAAGAAAAGTTATCTAATATCTCTCGTTACAAAATTTATGCGTGCTTAGATATTGGCTTTTTTCTGTACTCAAGCGGGTACAATGCACAGTTGTAAGATCCGTCCAAAACCCCATAACTTTTTTTTTTTCTTTATGTAAATTTATAAAATTCGGTACATGGGTTAGTTATATAATATGTGATTTATATTCTAAATTTGGTCATGATAAAAAAGTGCCACGCCCATTATTTTCAATTTCAAAACTATTTTTTATTCACTACATAAATTAATTAAAAATGGCTGTCAAACTATAGCGAATGAAAACAATTTCATTCTCCAGTTAATAAAAATATGTTATTAACCCTTTCAGATCCAAATTTGCATAAATGGTGCATAAAATCATTGCGTTTTTAACAGGTAACATGTTTCTTAAATTAAGATTGGTCTTAAAATACCCAGCCATTTGAATTCGGTCATGAAAGGGTTATGAAGCATAAACTTATTGAATTTTGTAGTGAAGTGTTTTAAATAGTTTATTTTTTGTTTTAAAAACAAATTAATTTGTTTTTAGGAACATATCAATTTAAATATATTTGAACTGTTAAATAAAAAAAAGTCACCATTTATTTCCAAGGCTTCTGGTAGCATATCTTGTTTGATTCGCTCTCTCTCTTCATTCTTAAATGACTAATAAGAGGATCGGACGATACTAAGAGGTAGTGTATTATATCCTCATTGTTTACTTTTCTTGAAAAATTTCTTGCAGATTTGAATACTTTATTTGATGTCTCTTGAGCTTCTTCTGACATCGCGCCTATTGCGAGTTCCAAATGAGATATTATTTCTGCTCCATGCATCAACACCTTGTGAACTGACAGTGGCATAGTATACCACCCATACACATCCACAAATAGTGTATAAGTTTCATTGCAATATAGTTTGAATTTTGTTAATATTATTTCTATACCAGATGCAATTACTTGCAAGATACAATAAAATCTTTTTACTCAACCGATATCAATGTTTAAAATTTCTGAAACTACGTCATAATTTTAAAAAAAAAACGTTCGAGCAACGTTACCATCGTTTGAGTTGGCAGTGTCATGTCTAGGCATATCGACACAGATTCCAATTCTGTTTCTTAGTTCCTTCTGAATATATTTTTTTCTATTTTCTTTTATTTGTTTATTTTCTTTAGAAGCAAACGCCTCTTCCAACAATGAAGAGTACTTCCCAAACTCGTAGTTACTTTCATTGGGGGTTAACGATTTCACATATTCAATGTTGTTCATATCGCTTGGCTTTGCGTTGCATATATTACATGATCTTGACGATTTTTGTGCAGTTAAAATATTTACGACTTTACCATCAACCATTGTACACATAAGGTTGTAGTTTACTTCAAATTTGATGGATTCATTATACTCCACTTCTGTTGCAACAATTTTTGTATCTCTTCACACATATCTTTGTATTCCTTCTGAACGGTTTCCGTGGTTTCCTTTGTAAACTTAAATTTCACTGGCCTACAGTACCTGATTGAAGATGGTCTCTCATTTTTCCAAACTATTTGTTTACTTTGTTCTGTAATTAATTTTAAAGGAAGAAATGTAACCATAAAAATATTCTTCTCATCCACATTTTCCAAATTTTCTTCGTTTTGCCACTTTTTATTAAAGATTTGTTGACCGCTGGAACCATCCATACCCCACTTTCCAATCAGTATTATTTTATTTTTTTTTCAGAAATATTCTTCAAGTCTACATAAATTGATTGTAAAATTCGAGTTGTGGTGTGATTTAAAAGATTTTGAAGCTTTATGGATGCACCGGTTTCCTCAATTATTATATTATTTGGGTAGCATTCTTTTTTTTCTTTCCAATATTTTAGTATACGGAGGATAATATTTTGCACCCAATAACATTTCATTATAATCTCTAAGACCCTCATACGTACTTTTAGTAAACTTAAGGTCCATAAACATGGCTAAAGCACCATTTGATATTTGGATCTCTTCATCAAAGCTATATTTCCACTTAACTCGACAAAGTTTTTCAGAAGCCTTATGAATTAATTCCTTTTCATATTTTACACAAATTTCATTTATTTTACGGCGCTTACTTCTTTCAGAACAAACATTATATGCCACCTCAGGTCTTCCGCCAGTTGATTTTCGACTTGTCCCACCATCCTTTTCATAAAAAATTTATAATTGTTTTAATCATATATATTTCTAAAATGTAAACTTACGCAATCTTCACATTCCAAGTATGTAAATTCTCTTTTTAGCCACTCAGATTCCTTATATTCAAAAAAATCCTTATGATACTTAGAATTTTGCCACCTTTTCTTTGCAATACTAATGAAATTTCAGATTTTTTGTTTCATTTGATCTATTTTTAAAATTTTTTTTGGAAATTTCTCAACGTGTTGAATTATGATCGTTGTTGTTTCATGATTTTCTTTGCGTTGATGTGCTTTCCACATATCAAAAACATCTTTATTTGTAATAATAAGCGTCACTAAAAAAAGGCTCTAATTTAAAGAATCGGCTAAACTAGGTTCTAAAATTCATAGTACTTAAATTATTCATTAAGCCTTAAATTATTTTATGGCAATGAGCGTTAATTAATAATTATTAATAAAAAAGTTCTGCGTCTCTTAAATTTTTTTTTTATGTTATTTATTTAGAGTAATTATAATTACAACAAAATCTTATGAAGGCCGCACTCAAACTAGCCGAAATTTATATGCGTGGTTAAGAAAAATGTCAATTTTCAAAAAAAAAAAAAAAAAAAAAAAAAAACAAAAAAAAATTTCAAAACGTTATAAATTAAAAATTATAGCCTACCTTGATTTCATACTTTAAAAAAATAGAAGTATTAAATTTGAAAATTGATATATACAAATCTTAACTTTGCTGCATTATATAAACTTAACCAGCAAATGGACTCACGTGAAAGTTTGCAATTATATGTTTTAAAGTGTTAGCTCACATTTGGTATAACTTTTTTTTTTTTTAATGAAATTTTTTTTTAGTTTTGGCCACATATTACAACTGTGCAATGGCTGGGAATGGGTTAAAATGGTTTTTTTTTTATTGAATTTAAGGCACAGTTGGAGGGTAGCAAAGATTCGGCATAGCCGAACTTAAAACTCTTACTCATTTTATTAGAGAATTTAATACAAAATATAAAATTTAAAATACAGCTTTAAGAGGTTGACTTAAAAATACTAGAAAACGCTTAACGTTTAATGTAAGCTTTTCAAAGTTTTACTGTTGTTAAAAGTATATTATTATTTAATATCATTTAACATCTCTAAAAATTAAATGAAATGGTATTACGGCTTACTTGATAGTCTATTAACCTACATACATTTGTATATTATGTTAAACAATTTTGATCTAAATAGTATTTTTTGTGTCCATTACTTTATTATACAGTTTTATTACAGTTAAATTAAAGTGTACTTTTCAAGTGACTTTATTAACAATTTTGTATGAAAAACATCCAATAAAGTCTACTTGAAGTCCACTTTAATTTTTTTTTTGCATACGGCCCTTAATATATAATTTTTAATATATAAATGGTAACCCAACGATGAAAATGTATAAAATAATAAAACAAAACAAAAATATACAAGTTTCCGTATTGGGAATTGAATCAGGTCAAGCATGTAGCTAAAAAAAAACAACTAAGAAAATTATAGTCAGTCTAGAGCGACTATACGATACCCTATACCGTGCGCTTAGAGATCGTATGTGTTGGGTCCCACTAATTAGATATAGAATATAAGCATAAACCAAATTTGAGTTTAATTTTTATTAATTTTTTTGCGTTCGGATATTTTTGGCAAAAACATATACAAACCAAAATTGAGAAAAATCAATGAAATATATTTTTTTTTTTTATAGATTTAAGAGAAGACCGGGAATCAGCCTCATATGGACCTATGAGTAAGAATTATCCTACATGGACTAATGGATATAATAAACATACACAGACCCAATGTGACCGAGATCTATACGATAATTTGGATATTGTGACCATTTAGGTCGATCTCATAGGGGTCATTTGTATGTGGACTATGTCTGAACATTAACCAAATCTTATATACTAAATTTCACCAAAATATATTCATATTTGCGACCTCTAGTTTGACTACAAGGTTTTCATGAACACACAAACATACTGACGGACGGATATCGATAAATCGACTCTTAAAATTATTCTCAATAGATGGGTATAATAAAAGGTGGGTCCTGGTAAAATATTTTTGGTAGTTACAAACATCAGCACAAAGTCGTTATACCATAACCACATAGTAGCATAGTGTATAAATACTGTAAATATTATTCATCTCATTTAAATAGATTTTTTTTTTTTTTTTGAGATGGCAATAATAGAATGTATTTTTTTGTAAATTTATTATAGATTTAAGAAAGTTACATATTTCTGCATTCATGAACTATTATATATTATTTGTTATATATATTAATACGTGAAGTAAAATTTTTAGTTCCCTTTTTAAGCAATATGCGGGCACGGAGGAGTGTGAGAATTGGCATAGTTATAGTTCATATGGAGGCAAAGCTGAGAATGATAAAATTTATATTAAATCTGTCTTAAAAATATATTAAATTAAATAAAATAAAATATTTATAATAATTCGTTACACACTGTTAATGCCAATGATTTAAATTATATATCAGACGCTCTGTGTTTAATTGTGAATTGCTAAAATTGATTAACATACCTTTAGGCTCATTTAAGTATTCATAAATTTTATATATATATATACAGATCAAAAAACAGTGTAAGACAAGAATTGGAAGAAAAAATAATATTTCCTATAATTTGCACTCGTACTGCGAGTGCTGGGCTATACCAGCATTATATGTTATATTAAAATTTAAAAAAAAACATAGAGCTTTTCGATTATATCATTTTAATATTAACAAGAGTTAAAATCGCCTGTACCGAATCTTTGATATCCTCCATCTGTGTCTTAAACTCAATATTGTAATCAACGTTAAGAACGCTTAATTTAAGTCTAGGGTCGAGCCAGTAAGGCCATGAGGCAACTAGCAGATTGGGTTAAAAAAAAAATAAGTTAATCCTTCACAATATACTATATTATGTTCCGTAATAAGAGAATTATAAAAAAAATAATACATAAAAAATCAAATTTGTAAATAAATAATAATGAATTACTAGCAGATTCCAGCGCTCGAAATTCAAGTGCAATTTCTAGTCAACTTTATTTTTTGACTTATCCAATTTACAAACCAACATTAACAAACACATTAGCAAATTTAATAAAGACACACATAGCATATGAATAATTTTATGTATGTGTTAGTACCAACTTTAAATGCAATTTACTCAAAATAAAAGAAAAAATTTAAAATTCTGTAAATCTGGTGAACAGCTAAAAGAAAATACATTTCAAATAATATACGTTTGGTCAAATTCGGGATAAAACGGTAGAACAAAACGTCGGTAACAAAAAATTGCCTAGCCTATTAAATATTATAGATGTACATTAGGGTGGCCCTTAATAAAGAAAGGGTTCAAACTCTCGGTCGCAACCCCTAAAAATATGCGAATAGCAAAAAAAGGTGAGAAATAAAAAGTTTTGGGCCAATCAAAAAACATTTAGAGGTGGCTCAACGCGATTGAAAATTTCAAGTGTGTTTATACGGGGAAAATATGACTTTTTTTTTCAGATTTTACGAAAATTTCGTTCTATTGTTTAATTTTTCTAACAAATTGTTATATACAATGGATTATTTTGATCCCAGGAGCACTGAAGGGTTAAATAAATAAAAATTAACCGAATTATTTTTCTTAAATTCTAAATAGTGGTTTCATCGAGTTTATTAGAAAAACTCGTCTTCGGTAATTTTTATTTTAAAATATCTTAAAATCCAAAGCTGGCCTTGGCAAATAATGGGTTAACATTCTCGGATTTATCTCAAATTTTAAGAACGGAAGTTCTACACATTTAGTTATTATATTTTAAGCGTCGCATCTAAAAATTCAACAGCACTTCCAAAATATTTGAATTTTTGGAATAAATTGTTTTTTTATTAGCTTGGTGTCATATGTGACCCCAATTCCGAAAGGGTTAATGGGGTCATAATATTTTTTTCTGAAACCCTAGGCTATTAAGACAAAATATATCATTTAAAAGTAGAGAAGTGATGAATTTTTGATACAAAATATTTAGAAATAATACATTTACAGAATATTTTACAAAAATCCCATTTTTCTCGAAATCCGCAAAAATAAAATCCTTGTGAAAAAATTCTGGATTTACCTAAAAATTCATACACTTTATCTCTAACATGCATTTAACAAGACCGTAAAGAGCTAGATCAATTTTTTTAAATTTTGTTTAAGAAAATTTTTCAAAACCTGTAAAAGGAGTTTTCAAAATTTTAACAGAAATATTTTCCATTTTCGGTATCAGTGCTTAATAGTTTAACGAGGTGGTAATAAAACAATACTTCATATCTGACTACTTACAGGCTTAGAGACTAAAACAAAATGTTGGCTGTAATTAATTTCTTAAAGTTGAAAAAAATGCCATAAAATTTCATGATCTAGTTTTTTTTTTTGGCACAAAAGTGGTCTGGGGCATTTGCTATTTCTTGGCGAGTTTTTATTCGATTTTGAAGTTTTATAGCTTTTTGGAAAGATAATTAAATACTGATCCCGAATTATATAACAGCTTGTCGGAAAAATTAAAGTATAGAACCAAATCTTCGCAAAATCTGAAAGAAAGTCATATTTTCCCCATATAAAACACACTCGAAATTTTCAATCGCGTTGAGCCACCTCTAAATGTTTTTGATTGGTCCAAAACTTTGTATTTCTCCCTTTTTTTTTTTTTTGCTATTTGCATATTTCTAGGTGGTGCGATCAAAAGTTTGAACACCTTTTTTTTTCTCCACATAATGAAGGGCCACCCCCATGTACATGAAAAAAAAAAATCCGCCAACATTATACAGAGTGCATCACTTAGTCAGTGGTTAATTTCCTAATTCCTTATTTTGTTGTAAAGAAATTTCATGAATTAAATTTTCTATATGTATTAAAGTAGTTGAAATTCGGTTGTTTGTTCCCCCGCAACCCTAAACAAGAAAATATCTTGATCGATAAATACGACTTTTATGATCAAACAATCTGACATAAATGATTAAAAATCAATGGTGCGTGGTAGAGTACACTGTATTTTTAATTTTAGCCTTCATCAGCGATTTATTGAACATTGTTATAATTGTTATGTTATTATTGAATAGATTGTTTCAATATGAAATTTTCCTACTTATGGCGGCCGTGAGGTTTGAACCCTGAACCTCCACATAAAAATATTGTATTTTTGTATTATTATTATTAATTATTATATATACATATATTTATTTACTTATTTCATAATATCATTAATTTACAGGCAAGTTTTAACATTTACAAATGTTTTGGAGTTTAGGGTTTTGCCGTAAAATGAAAAATCATGAATTTTTATAAAAAATTCGGTTCAGAAATTATTTATAGTTTGTGAGCAATTCGGCCAAAAAATTAAAGAATTTTAATACCAAATTCGGTTGAGAAATTATTTATAGTGCGTGATAAATTTGACCAAACGAACTTAAATATTAACAGAACAGAATTAATAAAGCAGAAAGTAGGAAGAGGGATTCTTATATAGTTATTGATGATAAATTTTTTCTATAATGATAGAGGAGAGGTTTCCATTTCAATACGTGCTATGGTCGACCGAATTAAATCGAAATATATTAAAATTTGCGACCTATAGTTTGATTACAAGTTAAAAATGGACACACAAGCCGATGCAGTATAGGGTATTTGTACCGAAAAGCCGGCATTAAATAAACGGGTCTTCCGATCCGCGTAACTATGTGTACTATTTAGTTTTCGGGATCGTTGATTTCAAATTTGAAGTCAAAATTTCGAAAATCAAAATGGCGGACACAAAATGGCGGACCATTTTTTCCAAACCTAAGCACATTTCCACTAAACTTTGTCTTAAGGGGTTTTCGGGGTCGCTGATCTCAAATCTGAATTCAAAATTTCAAAAATCAAAATGGCGTACACAAAATTCCGGACCTTTCTTCTTAAAACTAAGCGCATTTAAATAATAAAGCCTGGTTACGGCAACAGCAATAACGGTAACACATCAAGAAGGTTTTTCAATTACGCGGAAGCCTCTTCACTAATAACCGGTATGGATATTAGGCTTATTGTCAGGCTTAAGGTAATCTTAGAAGCAATTTCATCTGGGTACAAACTTGACGTGGAAAAGTTTAATGTTTATGCATATGAAACTGCTTGTCTTTACGTAGAATTGTATAATTGCCATCCGATGACACCAACAATGCATAAAATTCTAATGCGGGGGAAGTGTTATATCTCACGTACTGAAGCCGATGAGGCGCGCAACAAACATTTTTGCTTATACAGACTAAATTTTGCAAGAAAACCTTCAAGAGAATCGTGCAACCGAGACGTGATAAACAGACTTTTGTTAACATCTGACCCATTAATATCGAGCTCTAGGCCAAAGCAGCAAAAGAAAAGCCATCCATTTCACCCAGAAACAAAAATTCAAATCTGCGACCCCAAATTCTCAAATGCAGTTTAAAAAGCAGCTACCCCGAAAACCCGTAAAGACAATATTTGAAGTGAATGCGTTTAATTTTGGTTTTAAGAAAAATGGTCCGCCGTTTTGTGTCCGCCATTTTGATTTTTGAAATTTTGAATTCAGATTTGAGATCAGCGACACCGAAAACCCTTTAAGACAAAGTTTAGTGGAAATGTGCTTGGGTTTGAGAAAAATGGTCCGCCATTTTGATTTTTGAAATTTTGAATTCAGATTTGAGACCGGCGACACTGAAAACCCCTTAAGACAAAGTTTAGTGGAAATGCGCTTGGGTTTGAGAAAAATTGTCCGCCATTTTGTGTCCGCCATTTTCATTTTTGAAATTTTGAATTCAGATTTGAGTTGAGCGACACCGAAACCCCCTAAAGACAAAGTTTAGTGGAAATGTGCTTGGGTTTGAGAAAAATGGTCCGCCATTTTGTGTCCGCCATTTTGATTTTTGAAATTTTGGATTCAGATTTGAGACCGGCGACACTGAGAACCCCTTAGGACAAAGTTTAGTGGAAATGCGCTTGGGTTTGAGAAAAATTGTCCGCCATTTTGTGTCCACCATTTTCATTTTTGAAATTTTGAATTCAGATTCGAATTCAGCGACCTCCAAAACCATTATATTTTCAAATTTCCGACAAATACCGTAACACGCTCAATTGTTATTAGCGTTTTGCCTTGCAAAACACCGTTTTTTCGAAGTCCTCGAAAACCACGAAGTGCAAGCTTGTGCAACCTGCACCCGCGAAATTTTGTTACAATATATGTCAAACTACAAACTATATCCATATCTTAATGGGGCGAAACGGGGCTCATAAACAAAAATTCCAACATACAGCAAATTTTTTTTAACTTCTCAATTTTTAGGTGCTCCTAAGAAAACCGGAATTAAACTTAAATAAGGGTACAAAACGAAGCGTTTTGTTGACTTAAACGTAACTTATGTATCAGTTAACTAACACACTAAATATAACTCTTATCTTTAAGCGTTTACTGCACTTTCAAAGAACGTAAACATTGCCCTTTTTCGATTCAGCAAAAAATTTCATATCAATTAATTGGAAAACCTCAACTTCAACGGTTTCCCGGCTACGCAAAATTTACTATATTGTTATATTATCGTTAGAACATGATTTAGTGGGCAATTAACTATGCGATTAAAATTATTTCATGGGTTAAAACGCAATTTCAAATTTTGATTTTTTGCCAGCTTTTCAGTACGAATTCCCCTTAGTGCGATGGCCGGACGCGCATTGATAAATCGACTCAGAAAGTTTCTCTGACTCGAACGGTGACCACATAGTGGGATAAAGTTTAAAAGCACATATTTTTTATGGGACTTTGTTACAATATTAGCAGTATGACAAATTTATCCATGTTCCATATAACATAAACTGGAAGATATAAAACAAATTTATTCCAGCATTATCTTATACGGGTATTTATATTAAACACAATTTGTTAGCTAGCTCCTGTAACTCAAATTTTATCGTGTTGAATAATCGATATCGGTTTTTCCAATCATCATTTTTTTGCCTAATAACTTAAGTTGTGATACCACGTCTTTATTTTTCATTTAAATAAACATCAAACTGTCTTTTGTTTAATATTCTTCAGCACTTAATATATCTGATAATTTCTAATACAGCTTATACAAAAATGGATTACTTTCAAATCAAATGCTCTTTAAAAAATCATTGCTCAACAAATTTTTTTGTCTACATCATTTTGTAAATACAAACATTGCCAATAAATTACCCACAAAAAACAATGTTTATTCCATAAAACTCAAACATTAGCAAAAAAAAAAAAAAAAAAAAAGCGAACATTTTATAAATCAGTGTAAAATGTCGAAAACAACACTGTGGTAGCAAACACTCTCTCCTAGACGCACTCGTACACACAAATAAACTTTAAAAATACAAAAGGATAAACCACGAGAAAAACTTGACGATATGCCACTTTAAAAGACGTTACTCTATTTTCTTTTAACCTGCACACATCTAAACATTAATTATATGTATATATTCAGACGTATACAAATATACAGGATGGAAATTGTAAAAGAACGAAAAAAAAACAGGATTGGAAATGATGTAGCAGAATCAGATTAACACAGCCACAAAAACAAGGCCATAAAAAAAGATATAGTCGGTCTAGACCGACATATATAAGTCAAATTTAAAAAATATCTATGCAATATTTTTGTTTTTGATAGATTAAAGTGAAGATCGGGAAGTAGCTTTATATGGGCACTAGAGTGGTGGCCCTTCATTATATGGAGGGAAACAAAAGTGTTCAAACTCTCAGTCGCACCCCCTATGAAATTTGATGGCTTTTTTTTCAACTTTAAGATATTATTTAAAGCCAACATTTTGTTTTAGTCTCTATACCTATAAGTACTCAGATATGAAGTATTGTTTTATTAACATCTAGTTAACCTAGTAAGCATTGAGACCGAAAATGGAAAATTTTTTTGATGAAATTTTGAAAACTCCTTTTTCAACTTTTGAAAAATTTTCTTAAACAAAATTTAAAAAAATTGATCTAGCTCTTTAAGGTCTTATTAAATGCATGTTAGAGAATAACTGTGTGAATTTTTAGGTATATCCCTGTGCCAAAAATTTTTAGACAAGGAGTTTATTTTTGCGGATTTCGAGCAAAATGGGATTTTTGTAAAATATTCCGTAAGTGTATTCCTTCTAAACACTTTGTATCAAAAATTCTTCACTTTTCTACTTTTAAATGTTATATGTTATCTCAATAGCCTAGGGTTTCGAAAAAAAATAATATGACCGCATTAACCCTTATGGAATTGGGGTCACATATGACCCCAAGCTAATAAAAGACAATTTATTAAAAAAATTCAAATAGTTTGTAAGTGCTCTTGAATTTTTAGATGCGATGCTTAAGATATAATAACTATATGTGTAGAATTTCCGTTCCTAAAATTTGGGAGAAATCCGAAAACGTTAACCCATTATTTGCCAAGGCCAGCTTTGGATTTTAAGATATTTTTGAATAAAAATTACGGAAAACGAGTTTTTCAATTAAACTCGATGAAACCACTATTTCGAATTTAAGAAAAATAATTCGGTTATTTTTTATTTATTTAAGGCTTCAGTGCTCCTGGGATCAAAATAATCTTTGGTGCAATTATCTGCTTATTGCTCGCGAGTATAAATTAAAACAACTTGTAACCAATTTTGTTATAAAATTAGTTTATGTATAAAAACTCTCTATATTTTTCTAAATAAAATAAGAAGAGCCACAAATGACCGAAAGTTAAAAAAGGTCATTTTATTAAAAATAATATAAAATATAAATGATTTATGTGGATTGATTTACTCAGGGAGCGATTCTGAGTCGATTACTATAACAAAAGGTCAAGCATTTTCAGCACAAACTCTTTATATCCTGACCACATAGTGGTATAGGGTATAAAACTAATGTCCAATATCATGTGCTTGCCCTGCTTTTGAGAAAGTCTTTTTTTATAAATAAAATGTTTTACTTTGTAGAAATTCTACATAGATGAACTTTCTACACTTAGGAATTTTAAGAATTACAAATGCTCGGTACCCGAATTCTTAGTTCACTCCGGAATCTAATACTATTTTTTAGAAACATGAGTTTTAGTTTAATTAAAATCAAGTCTAAACCATATTGTCAAGATCATATTTTGTAACTTTGCGGTTTACAACGGTTTACAGCGGTTTTCTAAACTTCCTTCTCGATTTGCTCATAAGCGGTACTTCAGCGACGCTCAAGTGTTGTTGATTTTTCCTCCAATATAAGTTTAATTATTTTCCATCATGATGGATTTTAAAAGTGTACTGTAATTCAAATATCTGCTAGCTGTAATAAGTGAACTTCATGTTCACCATTTGTCAGTGTATTTAAACTACAGCGTAGGGTATGTGTACACATTTTGGCCTAGTCGTATATAAAACGTTTTACATAATAATAAATTGCTATGATTAAGTGTTGTAATATTGGTTGTGTCACTAGAGCATTATCACAAACATTAACAACTTCCAGTACGTAGAAACGTTAAATGTAATCATGTATTTTAAGCTGAAATAACAACCAACAACAATGTGGTTGTAATTCTTTAAAGAACTACAATGAATGAATTTACAGTGCTCACTCGTTATGAGAGAATTAGTATTCTCATATCCTTTTTGTTTGTAGATATTTGTATGAATTACAGTACACACAGGTAAGAAATTGCCCAAGCAAAATTGAACACATGTATTTTCGATTGCACAAGAGCGGATAACACTTAAACGGCGATATTTTTAAATAAAAAAATGATAAAAAAATAAATAAATTTAAAAAAATATATAAAAAAAAAATTATTATTTTCTATAAAAATAAAAAATCTTATTTTCGATCTTTATCAATTTAATGATTGAGTGATCTGGAGCCTGAACAATTTCAAACTCAATCATTATATCAAAAAAATTATATCTCCACAAAGCCTTCTTTAGACTCAATAGACTTTAACGTTTCTCCCATTTCTCTTCCTTCCAAATAATATAATTTCTCAAGGCATTTTTTTATCAATGATTTCATGGTTGGAGCTAAATCTTTTTCGCTGAGTCAATATCTTGGTGCTGAATCTGGAGAATATGGTGCTGAATTGCCAACTCATCCGGGCAATTCGTTGGGCACTGCATGAAATTGTGCTCCTGTGCATCTTGATTAAAAATCACTTTCTACGCCAAATCCGGTCGTTTCTTTTTGATCTCGTTTAATTGGTCATTTGAATACTTCCATTAAAAAAATCAAATGGCTTATGGGCAAAACCAGTATTGCAAAAGCTGAATTATTTGCCACTCACTTGTCAGACGATTTTCAACCATATAGTGCATCGATACCAATTGATGATTCAAAAATATATAAATTTTTATACTCTCCCGGTCAAATGGATTTTCCCATTAAGCCTGTCACTTACAAAGAGCTAGAAAAATTAAGCCAGCAACAACCAAATAAAATAAAATCTCCCAGTTATGACCTTATATCAGTTAAAGTTTTAAAAGAATTGCCTTTAGTCGGATTAAAGTATTTAGCTCTCATATTCAATGCTGGTATACTTCCCAGCCCAACTTAAAGTGGCTCAAATAATATTAATTCAAAAGCCTGCCAAACTACCTGAAGAAGTAACGTCATACAGACCAATAAGTCTTCTGCCAGTTCTTAGCAAAATATTTGAAAAACTGCTACTGTTCAGACTAAAACATATCCTTCAAGCAAATGAACTCATCCCAAGCCATAAATTTGGCTTTAGAGAACAACATTCTACTGTTGAACAAGTTCACAGAGTGGTTAAGTTAATAAGACCAGCATTTGAAAATAAACTATATTGTTGAGCTATATTTTTAGACATTACGCAGGCCTTCGATGAATTGTGGCACGCAGGCCTTTTAGGCAAGTTAAAAAAACAATTGCGATATCCTTATTTTGAACTACTGAAGTCGTATTTAGAAGATATTTTCTAGTCAAGTTCAATGATGAAACTACGCAGCTGCATAAAATTCAATCCGGTGTACCAGAAGGCACTGTATTAGGACCCATTCTTTATACCTTATTTACTGCTGATCTACCCACAAATGACCACACCTTCATTTAGCTTAAGAAAACACAATTGTCCTAATGTAATGATGGGAATCCACATAGATAGGCGGCTCACATGGCAAAAATATATTTTCACCAAACGCAAACTTTATATAAAACTAATTTTTTTGTACGCTCATAGGAAGAAACTCAAAACTTTCCATAGACAATAAGTTACTCATATATAAAACCATTATTAGGCCCGTATGGACATATAGTATACAAATTTGGGTATCTGCCGCAAAAACAAACATCAAAATTTTACGTTTTCAGTCTAAAGCTTTACGCACAATCTCAAACGCGTCAACTTTTATCACAAATACACACTACATAATGACTTCTTTATTACATGTGAGACATGGTTTCGACAATTTATGTGGTGATTTTATTGTGAAAAGACAGTGAGCGCTCTAATAGACCGAAAAAAATGCAAAGACGAGCAAATATTACATGTGCTACACGAGCAAATATTACATGTGCTACAAGAAACTACCGTTATCAAGCAATGGGGAAGATCAATAAACTCGGTAAATCGGTCCCACACGATTAAATGAAAGTCAACAAGAAAATCGCAGTCACTTGAGAAATGCTATGGAAACGCCACGAAAGAAAATCATTTATGTACTGGATTGTGACGGATGACGAAAAATTTTTGAAAACCAGAAGTGGAAAACATCGTGGTTTTCACCTAGCTAAGCCGGTTCTTCAACAGCACGGCCATATCGATTCGGCCATGCGCTCTGTGTCTGGTAGGACCAAAGCGGTATTGTCTATTATGAACTCTTGAAGAAGAAGACATGACAAAATGATACTGTTACAAACGTACCGTTGGACAGCAAAACCAGTGAAAATCGCTTGGATGGTACATCCTTCCGCACCCACATTAATCCTGCACACAATCTCAGAGCAGCACTACAGCAATTTCGATGAAGTTGGAAAGTGGCTCGACGAATGTGTTGCCGCAAGAGACAAGCAGTTTTTCTGACATGGTATTCATAAATTACTTCAGAGATGGGCGAAATGAGTAGAATGCAAATATTGCCTTGCCAGTGCAATACTGTAACAACTCAAAATGTTAATGTTTTCCGAAAATTGCTCTATTGGGCTAGAGCAAATAATCAGAGGAATATTATAACATCTCAAACTTTTACGGTTTCAGTGTAATTACAATACATCTATAATATTAATAGGCTAGGCGATTTTTTGTGACTGATGTTTTGTTCTACCGTTTTATCCCGATTTTGACCAAACGTATATTATTTGAAAGGTATTTCTTTTTAGCGGTTTCGCAGATTTACAGATTTTTAAATTTTTTCCTTTATTTTGGGTAAATTGCATTTAAAGTTGCTACTAACACCTACATAAAATTATACAATGCTATGTGTATGTTTATTAAATTTGTTAATGTATTTGTAATAAAAATGAGTTTGTTATTTGTGTTGATTTGTGAATTGGCTATAATTGATTAGCATACCTTTATTTATTTAGCATACCTTTATATTTAATAATTTTATATGACACGCCCTGTGTCGAATTGTAAATTGCATACCTTTAGGTGGCATACAAAGTGGTTCAAATTCCTTTAGACTCTTATTTTTGTTGAGCACAAATTTGCAATGAAATAAATTTAATGAATTAAATAGATTAAAAAAACGTTGAAAGTACTTACACTCGAATTCCGTGGGCTGCTCTATAGTAGTTTAATATAAAGCAATAAGTCCAGGTGTCGAATCGTCGCATTCGTTATCGAAATTTTTCGATAGAAATTATTTTTTATTTTCTAAAATAAAATACTAAGAGCAATTTTACTCTGTTACAGCTAACGATTTATGGCCCATAGTTAATAGTAAAAGTGAAGCGAGGTCTGACGATTGTCCGTCTTCTTTTGTAATGGTGCGGCGTTGGTGGAAGATCCGCTTCCGTTTCCCTGCGCCTTTGCTGGTCGCACGTGCTGGCGTAGGGGCCTAGCTCGCCGGATGGGTGGGGTCTTGCTCAGGCCCAGGCAAACCGCACTACAGATTTTCACGTGCGATTTAAAAAAACAACTGTCAGAAAAACGGACGCTAAATGGGACGGATGGCCATACTTACCTTGGGATTGGGGACGAGGTGTTCAGCCCCTTTTGCCCTCCCTACCATGTTACCTCGACTCCATCTTACTTGGAGGTAACCCACTAAAATAATAAGATTTGGTTTGGTTTGGTTTTCTACATTGGTTTAACAAAAAAGTTTATTTTTATTTACCCTTCATTTTAAGGGTTTTTAAAATTATATATTTAGCAAAATTTATTTTATTTTTTTTTTTTTTTTTTAATTATATTTTAGCAAAATTTTATTTTAATTTTAGGCAAATTTTAAAGTTTTGTTTTTTTTTTAAATTTTAATTTTAGCATTTTGAATTTTAGCACTATTTAATTTTAGCTTAATTTTAGCTTTAATTTTAGCATTAGAAAAATTTTAGTTTAAATTTTATAATTAAAAATTTTAGGATTAGAAAAATTCAATTTTAGGATATTTTTTAAATGTAAGAAAATTTAAATTGTAGACAATTTCATATCTAGACAAAAAAAATTTTTTTTTTATTTACATTTTTAGTCAAATCTTATATCATAAAAATATTGTATTTAAATTTTAGAACATTTATTTACATTTTAGAAAAATTTTTGTTTAACCTCTAAAAGAAATTTTGGTTAAATAAAAATTAAATCTTAGCGAGATTTTAATGTGTAGATTTATAAAATTTTTAATTTCATAGTAATAATGTATAGTTGAATTTTAAAGTAATTTTACTTAAAGGTAAGTTAAAAAAAAATTCTCATTTCCAAGATATTTTATTTTAATTTAAGGTAGTGGTGACAAATTTATATGTTTCACTGTATTTTACTTACATATATATAATGTTATAAAATTTTAATTGATATATAGGAAAAATTTTAAGTTTTATTTAGCAAAAATTTTTAATTTATATATATAGGAAAATTTTTTAATTTATATATATAAAAAGTAGATTTACCGCCTTATTGCTGGTGTTGATGAGGTACCGATGAAGCTGCTGCCGCCGGACGCCGTGGTTGTGTCTCGCAATATGCTTTTCAATTTTGGCATGTAACTTTATTAAAACTCCTTCACATTTCATTAGGGTTTCCATTTAAAGTTTTTTTTTTTTTATCTTTATTTGTTAGCAAATCATGCAACATTTCCATTTTCTTTTGTGCATCATTCATTTTGTTGCCGTTGGACTTTAGTCTATTCAACTACATTTTAATTTTCTTAATCTTTAATTTTTTTTTTCTTATTTAAGTTCTTAAATATTTAATTTTCTTAATTTAATTTTCTTAAATTTTAATAAACTTTAAACTTTAATTTTTAACTTCACTTTTAATTTTTACTGTCTAATTTTCTTAACTTTACTTTATTTCTTTAATTCTTAAACACTACATTAATTTTAATTTTTCGGAGGTTTTTCTTCAACCTTTACATTCTGCTATCAAATTTCAACTCCGTTCATAAATTTTAATTTTTGTAATTTTTAATTTTCTTAAATATTAATTTAATTTTTTTTTTTAAACTTAAAATTTTTTTTTTTTAAACTTAATTTTTTTTTTAGAGGCTTTTCCTCAACCTTTACTTTATCACTACATTTTAAATTTAATTTTAAGAAGGTTTTACCTCAACCTTTACGTTCAAAAATCCAAATTCAACTCCTCGATTTAAATTTAACTTTATTACATTAAACCTTCTCATCTTCATTCATTCATCTGCAGATAAAAACCTGTTGATTAAAAAACAAAATCACCACCAATTCATTGAGAACATTCATATGCATTCATAATATTCTCTAGTATTTATAACACTCCCACTCATATATGACTATGAGAGCAAGTGAGATCAATACAAGAAAATACGTGGTTTGACCAGCATGATTGCATATGAATGTGTTCATGATTTAATACAACACAATGAAGAGAAAAAAACACGCCATAAATCAATTTGCCAAAAAAAAAAAATGCCATCAACATATTACCATATAAGGTGTTGTTTATATGTACATAACGGGTGATTTTTTTGAGGTTAGGATTTTCATGCATTAGTATTTGACAGATCACGTGGGATTTCAGACATGGTGTCAAAGAGAAAGATGCTCAGTATGCTTTGACATTTCATCATGAATAGACTTACTAACGAGCAACGCTTGCAAATCATTGAATTTTATTACCAAAATCAGTGTTCGGTTCGAAATGTGTTTCGCGCTTTACGTCCGATTTATGGTCTACATAATCGACCAAGTGAGCAAACAATTAATGCGATTGTGACCAAGTTTCGCACTCAGTTTACTTTATTGGACATTAAACCAACCACACGAATGCGTACAGTGCGTACAGAAGAGAATATTGCGTCTGTTTCTGAGAGTGTTACTGAAGACCGTGAAATGTCGATTCGTCGCCGTTCGCAGCAATTGGGTTTGTGTTATTCGACCACATGGAAGATTTTACGCCAAGATCTTGGTGTAAAACGTATAAAATACAGCTCGTGCAAGAACTGAAGCCGAACGATCTGCCACAACGTCTAATTTTCAGTGAATGGGCCCTAGAAAAGTTGGCAGAAAATCCGCTTTTTTATCGACAAATTTTGTTCAGCGATGAGGCTCATTTCTGGTTGAATGGCTTCGTAAATAAGCAAAATTGCCGTATTTGGAGTGAAGAGCAACCAGAAGCCGTTCAAGAACTGCCCATGCATCCCGAAAAATGCACTGTTTGGTGTGGTTTGTACGCTGGTGGAATCATTGGACCGTATTTTTTCAAAGATGCTGTTGGACGCAACGTTACGGTGAATGGCGATCGCTATCGTTCGATGCTAACAAACTTTTTGTTGCCAAAAATGGAAGAACTGAACTTGGTTGACATGTGGTTTCAACAAGATGGCGCTACATGCCACACAGCTCGCGATTCTATGGCCATTTTGAGGGAAAACTTCGGAGAACAATTCATCTCAAGAAATGGACCGGTAAGTTGGCCACCAAGATCATGCGATTTGACGCCTTTAGACTATTTTTTGTGGGGCTACGTCAAGTCTAAAGTCTACAGAAATAAGCCAGCAACTATTCCAGCTTTGGAAGACAACATTTCCGAAGAAATTCGGGCTATTCCGGCCGAAATGCTCGAAAAAGTTGCCCAAAATTGGACTTTCCGAATGGACCACCTAAGACGCAGCCGCGGTCAACATTTAAATGAAATTATCTTCAAAAAGTAAATGTCATGGACCAATCTAACGTTTCAAATAAAGAACCGATGAGATTTTGCAAATTTTATGCGTTTTTTTTTTAAAAAAAGTTATCAAGCTCTTAAAAAATCACCCGTTACTTGAACTTGAAAATAATTTCAAGATCAAGGTTATTATTTTTTTCTTCTTTCTTATTCTGCTTGTAACAGAAATTCTTTTGCTACAGTGCAGAGCAAAACAGATCACCGTCACACTTTAAATAATAAACCAGAATATGGAATTTCGATTGATTTTATTTGATATCGAATGCGAATATTTGCCCCCAGATATTAATGTAAACGTAATACCCAGATGGAGGGTATCAAAGATTCGGCATTTCCGAATTTTACACTCTTACTTGATTTTCCTTAAAATTATTTTTTTTTATTTTTTTTTAATTTAATATATATATTTTTTTAAATATATTTTCATTTTAAAAATATGTTCATTAAAAATATATTTTTTTTATTTATATTTTCATTGAGATAGCTTTTTATTTTTAAAAAATCTATAATATTAATAGGCAAGGCGATTTCTTGTGACTGATGTTTTGTTCTACCGTTTTATCCCGATTTTAACCAAACGTATATTATTTGAAAGGTATTTCTTTTTAGTTTGTTTTTTATGTTGATTTGTGAATTGGCTATAATTGATTAGCATACTTTTAGGGTCTTTATTTAATGAAAAAATAAAATTTCCTAGAATATGCGAGGGCAAGAATCTGCTAGTATAATATAAATATTCCAAAAAAAATTATATCTATAATATTAATAGGCTAACCGATTTCTTGTGTCCGATGTGTTGTTCTACCGTTTTATTCCGATTTTGACCAAACGTATATTACTTGAATGGTATTTCTTTTTGTCCGTTTTGCAGATTTACAGATTTTTAAATTTTTTCCTTTATTTTGAGTAAATTGCATTTAAAGTTGCTACTAACACATGTATAAAATTATACATATGCTATGTGTGTGTGTTTATTAAATTTGTTAATGGTTTGTTAATGAGGTTGTTATCATTATTCACAAAAATAATGAACCATAAAGGTATTGGTTTATGAATTGGATAAGTTGACAAATAAAGCTGCCTAGAAATTGCACTCGAATTTCGAGCGCTGGAATCTGCTAGTATTCTATTATTACACTGAACAACTTATACTGAACGATAAAACTTTAAACCGTAATATCACAAAACTATTTTGAGTTGTTACAATATTGCATTGCAAGACGATATGTGGAATAAAAATTATTAGCCCCTGGTATATAAACTTTGATTGGCTCAAAAACGATTGATGTGTTTCACCAATTATACTAGGGCGGAAAAACAGTGAATTTCGAGTGCTCATTAAACATTATTTTTTGCGAAAAAAAAACCGTCAATCAAACCAAGGAAAAGCTTGATAAATAATATGGGGAGTCTGCACCATCGTTTTCAATGGTAAAAAGGTGGTTTACTGACTTTCGTTCTGGTCGCACAAATACAAATATCTCATCCGCCATATTCTCCGGATTTAGCCCCCAATGACTATTTCCTATTTGCAAACCTAAAGAAGTGGCCCGGTGGAAAGAGATTTAGCTCCAACGATGAAATTATTGATCAAAAAATGCCTATTTTATGGACTTCGAAAAATCCTATTTTTTGGAAGGGATAAAAAATTGGAGAAACGTTGTATTAAGCTAAAAGGAGATTATGTTGGAAAAAAAATTTTTTTGCAAAAAAAAAACTGTGCCATTCTAAAAGTCACCGACTTATTGATCCGCCCTCGTATGCAATATTTCGTCAGCCATTTTAAACCACAGCTTCCATGTGAAGCAGTCTCCCAATATTCCCGTAAATATGTCATAAGAAAAAACACAAGGATGATATATTTTACTGAAGAAACCACGCAAGAAATTAGAAAAATTTTTCCAATTTCTCAAAATTTACAGAGCATACAGATTTGTTGTGACGAAGGATTTTGTAGAAAATTTTTTGGCGATCAACAGTATTTTTGATTCGAATAAAATCAACCGGATTGTAGCATCTCGCAGGAAACTCTTGAGCCAGGTAAATTTTCTATGGCTTTTAATTTCCGTATTTTCTGGGGTAGTGACCTTAATTGGGCATAACTTGTTCTTGTACGACCACAATGAAAATCAAGAACTATTTTTTTAGAATTGAAAATTCTTTGAAACTACATATAAAATCTTCTTTTTCGAAAATATATTTTTTTTCATTCCATTTATTTCAATGTACGAACTGTTGCTTGTCGAGCTGTATAAAAAAGCTTTACGGTCATTATATGACGATATACGACTTTTTGTTCTTGTCTGCAGTCATTTATAATATTAATAGGCTAGGCGATTTCTTGTGGCCGATGTTTTGTTCTACCCTTTTATCCCGATTTTGACCAAACGTATATTATTTGAAAGGTATTTCTTTTTAGCTGTTCACCAGATTTACAGATTTTTAAATTTTTTCCTTTATTTTGAGTAAATTGCATTTAAAATTGCTACTAACACATACGTAAAATTATGTATGTATGTGCTTATGTATGTATGTGTTTATTAAATTTGTTGATGTGTTTGTTAATGAGTTTGTTATATTCATTCACAAAGTGTTGGTTTGTGAATTGGCTAAGTAGAGAAGTGAAGTTACCTACAAATTGCACTCGAATTTCGAGCGCTGGAATCTGCTTATATTATTACAAAAAAATGTAGTCTGGTCTGGTAATTTCAAGTTTATTGACGTATTGCATAACAAAATCGAATAAGTTGTTCCCAAGTTACGACAAGATGTATGAAGCAACCTCTTCAAAAATCTCAAATTAAATAATGATGATTTTTGCAGTTAGGTGACTATAGTGGATGAAAAAAATATAGTGGTTATTCAAGGAAAAAAATGGTTTCCCATTTGTTGCGAAGTGTTATTAAATAAACCTCAAAAAGGAGATAAAAATATGATTTCTAAATTATAGATTAAAAAAATAATGATGTGTTGTGCAATTTAATATGCATGTACGAGTAGTGCTTGTAAATTGGGAGCATAACATGGCAAGGGAATCGTATTTCGCACAATTTGCACATTATTCATACATTACACCATTTCAATGATTTTTTAAAAAATATTTAAATTTGGCTGTCTCACATATGCCACTCATTTCCAGAAGACCGGCGTAAAAATGCGATATTTGAGTTAATTGCTGAAATATGGATCACACCGTAATCTAAAACATATCAAAAAATGGTATTGATATCTCTTTCCGACATCGAGTGACGAACAATACTTTACTTATAGTTAGGCTCAATTGAAAACTTTATCGATTTTTTTGAGTTATGCCGGTCTTCTCGCAAATAAGCGATATAGTTTCTAAATGTATTTCTTTGAAAACACTCAATTTAAAATTTTATCTCTTGTAGCGAAATACTTTGCAAATGGTGTTGCAGCACTACCTCAACAGCTTTATGACCATGTTGCATGTTTAGAATGTTATAGATTTTTTGTGAAAAAATATATGAAATATAAAACCAAGCAAAAAAATAATGAATTATTAATGAACGTGAGAAAAATTGCAAAAGGATTTTGTCAAAATATGCATACAAAACATGTTTAAAATAATGACTTCCTAAGTATTTTGTACAAACATAAAGTTGCATGTTGTAGTAGCTATAACATGGATTGGATGCTTTGTCATTATTTTATGAGGTTCTTATTTCATATGGTATGCAGATTAGATTATTTGAACGGTAGTACAGGTATTTGCATATTAACCCGTATTACCATAGAAAATAAAAGGATATATAAATAAAAATGTTTTCAGGCTTATGATTCCCTTGTTGTAAAGGGTGGCCCAAAATTCATGTAAAATTGAAATGCGCCGTCACTTATGTAACAAACGAAAAAGGTAGTACAACAACTGACAGTTTATTTTAGTCAATCTTAACGCTCATTACTTTTGGCCTATATGCAAGGGGCAGCTATATTAGCCGTATTTTGTACGTTTAGAAACCACACACAGAAAAAATATTTGCCAACCGAATTGGTCTAAAGTGGAACAGCTGTATTTTCGATTATATCAACAGAAATTTAATATTATCTGCAAATTTTCTATTATGATAAAATATTTACTGTTAAGGCAATAGAATTCTAATCATCGTGAACCCGAAAATCGGTTACTAGCATTATCGCATTTCGGTTGGTAATAAATTCGGTAGCCACAATGAATCTGCTTTCTGTGTGCACTAAATCGGCTTCAAGTAATATTTGCAATATCAAAATTCTGTCGGAAGAAGTCGATGGATTAACTGAAAACGTTACTCATCTAGTTAAAAACGGATAGAAATGGCGTATTATCAATTTTGCAAGAGATTCAAGTACAATTATTTACCAATTATCAAATTAAAATGTAAAAAAAGTAAAACTTTTTCAAAAATACTAACCAGTTGACAAGAAAAAGTTGCAAATATTGTAACTGCGGAATGCAATTTTAATGAATATTTGACAAAATAAACATGTAAGAAAATTATAGTCCGTCTAGACCGACTATACGATACCCTATACCATGCGTTTAGAGACCCTATCTCTCAGGCCCAACTAACTGGATATAGAAAATAAGCATAAGCCAAATTTGAGTGGGACTTTTATTAATTTTTTTTGCTGCAGATATGAAAAAGTTTATATCGGATGCTATATCTATATGGGGACTAGGCCCCAAAATGGACCGATCCTGACCATATTTGGTAAAGTCTCTTGTATTTTGCAAAAATATATACAAACAAAATTTGAGAAGAATCAGTGCAATATTTTTGTTTTTTGATAGATTTAAGTGAAGATCGGGAAGCAGCCCTATATGGGGCCTATGACTAAGAGTTGTACAATAGGGATCATTTTTGGACTACTGATTAATGGATGTAATAAATACATACAAACCCAATTTGACTAAGATTTATATGATAATTTGGATCTTATGGCAATTTATGTTGATTTCATAGCGGTCATTTGTATGGGGGGCTAGGTCTGAACATGGACCGATTCTAACCAATTTCAATAGCGTTCATCCTATGGCTGACAAAAGCTTATTATTTTTTTTCGATGATATGAATAATGTTGGATTATTTATTTCATATACACGTTGTTTAAAATCAATATCAAAATCGAAAAAATTTTCAATTAAAAATTTTACCGGATCATGTGAAATAAAAAAATCGAAATGCGTTTAAAAGCTGATACGTTTTCCGAGGTAATCACGAAGATTTTTAATTTTTTATTTTTTTTTATTTTTGGCAAAAACACGATTTTTGCTATAAATTTACGGTGAGTTTGTTGTTAGAAAATGGGTAAGAAAATGGAAAACTAAAAAAAAAACCTCTTCGTGGTTACCTGGTTATTTATGTGTAGAAATAGTGTGTAAAATTACAAAATAATCGGTCAAGTAGATTTTGAGTTATGATGTTCACGGACTTCAAACAATTATTTGCGAGAAAATCGATTTAAAGTTTTATAAAAACTGATTTGTATACGATATACCAGTACCGTATGAGACCGGTCGCTGTAAACTCTCCATCTTCTTTTGTTTTGCTCCGATTTACTTGAAATTTTGACACAAAGTTTTAAAAACTTATATCTGCTGAATAAGGTGCACAATGAAGCAATTTGAACTTTAATTAATGGGTTGTTTTTGCTTATTGGAGATAATAAATAAAAATTATCCCAGTATCTTTGCTTTCTTTGGGAACGATTCTCCCATCTCAGTCCACTGTGTTAGCTGTTCCTTTGTCTCAGATGTGAAGTGGTGGAACCATGTCATATCCCTGGTTACGATCGACGCATAACTCGACTTTATTGCGGTTAAACATTGCCAAGCACTCTATTTAAACATCTTCACGACGCTATTTTTATTCTGTTGTGAGCAAACGCGGCATTCTTCTTGTGGACAGCTTTCTTATCTCAAAAATTTCGATTATTTTAGTTATTTTAGCTAGCGAACGCACCTTCAGCCGGTAATAATTCAATACCATTTTGGGGATTTTCTGAACTTTTTCTGGCGAGGCCACCTCAATTGGTATGGCCTCGTTTAAACCACTGCCACCCAATATTTTATAGTCGTTAACGAAGTAGCAGACTCCCCCAGAGTAGAATCTAGCTCAGCTTTAAGAGAGAAACCAGCCAAGAATAATTTCAAGGACATGGGATTAAAATGATCTCTTATCTACAAACACTAAACTTGAAAAAGAAAAATCAAAGTGTAGAAAGAAAACCTATTTCGGAAGGAAATGTCGTTTGCAAGACTTAAAATTTCGCCGTAAACTGAAAGCTTAAAACGTGGGCCACAGTGCAAAACCTTTCCGGGAGTTGGGAAACAAATGTGAATGTCAAATAAACATAGTTAAGAAATAACTGGAGTCTAAGGGAGTTTAGAAGAAATTACTGTTAGTTAAGAAATAACTGGAGTCTTTGGGAGTTTTGAAGAAATAGAAAAACGGCTCCAGCAACAACAGAGAGACAAGAAAAAATTTTCAAATCCAGAACCAGTCTCTTTTCCGAAAATTAATTATCTGCAACAACCGGGTACGAATGTGTGATGGATGATGAGTCGTTATACTCAGTGGAAGGCAATAAATGGCAAGAAAAATATTATCTTGAGTCTTCTGAATGTGAAGCACCCAAAACATCCAAGTATCTTACTTATATAAGACTAAATTTTCAGTAAAGGTTCTATTGTTCGATTAGTATAAATGGAAACGTTTATAAGGAAAATTGTATTCCATAACTTGAAAGATTCATAAAAAAGTCCATGAAAACGAAAAAATATAGTTTTCTGGCCACACTTAGCTTCTTCCCACTGCGCCAAAGCAACCATGGAAAATTAATGTAGCAGAAAATCAAAATTGTGCCGAAATATAACAACCTACCCAACTTTGACCCATAGAAACTTTTTGGCAAATTAAAATAGGAGTGTAAGGAATCTCCGGTTGTTCCGGGTTTGAAGCTGGGATAGACTGCTGTAGCAGGGTCCTTTCATTAAATTTATAGTCATTGTTTCTACGATTGTAGCCCTGCGGTTGCTGGCGTCGAAGCGACCCTGTGCTTCTGACTAGGTAGAATGTAATCCACCAAAATAAATGGGCGAATGTAATTCGCCCCTACTCTTTTGCTGAATGCAATTCAGCAGCCTGCCTGCTATTCTTGGCTGGATGTAATCCAGCATAGAGGAATGTAATTCGCCCATAATCTGAGCCGAATGTAATCCAGCGCCTGTGCAACCTCGCCCCTATGATTTCGAATTGGTATTGCCACCAATTCCCTCACTTTAAAGAATAAAACTGTTATATTACCTTACCGATTTCCTCTAAGTTTTGTTGAGCCGATGTCTGCTGCTGTGACGCACCCGTAAAGTCCTTGGAAGTCTTATCCTTTGAGCTCCTGGCGAAATAAGAGACTGCTGCCTTGTTGCTTGCTGCTTTTATACGCCGATCTCCCACAACCATGTTGCTGTGTAGCTATTACAAACTCTCAATGGTTGCAAGAGATTCGGCGTACGCTTGTTAGGGCCTGGTTAGCCACACGTAACCGTAACCAAATGTGTCAGCTGTTTTTTTCTGTTACCGAATTCAGCTTCACGTAACCGGAACGTCCCAATGTGTTGAAAATTGATTTTTGCTACATTTGTACGTGACATTTGTGAACAGCTGATAAAGTTTGGTTAATTTTACACAGCAACATGCTGGTTTGTTTTTATGCCTGGTTTTCATTATGTCATTTTCAATGGCAATTGTTGTCAATTATTGTCAGTGGTATGAAAACGGGTTTTAATGTCTTATCATTTACAACCCCTGGCAACATTTGACATCTGAAATGAAATTGCCAGCATGTTAGCAATTTGTTTGTGTTTGACAGTCGGATTTTTTGTTCGTTTATAAGATGTAATGAATACGTAATGAATGGAAAATTACGAGATGTCAGTTGAGGCAATTGTTTGTTGCCAGCTAATATGACATAGTGAAAACCAGGCATTACGTTCTCTAATTGCACTAAATGCCAACGTTACATTTACGGTACAGATACATTTTAACAACGTGTGGTTAACTAGGCCTCTATCGTGTTTTGCTTACACATCAAACCTGTTGGGTTGTTTTCGCTTCAAACCAAATGTTTGATCTCTCGCTCTCTGTACATTATGTGGCCAATTTTATTACACAAAATTGTGTCTTATCACACTCAGAATGTTTTTTTTTTTTTAAATTTAGTATAATCTGGTATTTATAAATCAACAAAAATGAATACTGAAATGATTTATTAACATATTTTTTTATATTTGGCGTTTGTCCATATTTTGATACCATCCACACCACTGAGCACAGGGCATATATAGTTGCGTCGTTCCGCATCGAAATAAATTCCGGAGACCCTAAAACCATAAATTTTCTAGACATAGGAAGAGAAGTTGATTGAGATATTTAGAACGTCTGTCCGTCTGTCTGTGGAAATCACGACCACACCCTCAATAACTAAACCAGGCTCTTCTTTTTCCATAAAAACATTTATTAGAATCCTAAGAGGTTGCCATTTAAAATAATTAAAATCGGTCCAAAGAGTCACGAGATATCGATCAAAATGTGAAAACTCCTAAAAAAATAAAAATCTCGAACGTGTTTGTTGTTTTTTTTTTTAAGACATGTATATGTTGTAATTCTTCTTATTGTTAGATTTTCTACAGATTTTCCCTTAAAGTTCTTGGACGTCTTGCAGTCGATATTTGGACAATGGTATTTGCAAACATTTCTCACTTTGTAAATTATGTTAAAATGTGTAAAAGTTTGTTATACTTACCAATTCCTCTAATTAAATTTAACAAATCAATATTTTTAATGTTATGATTTTATTGAAACAAGCAGATTCCAGTCTTCGAAATTCGAGTGCAAAGTCTAGGAAATTTTATTTTTTCATTAAATAAAGACCACAAAAAAAAAAAAACATTTATATTACAAACCCATTAACATATTTAATAGACACACATATCATCGTATAAATTTGTGTTAATAGAAACTTTAAATGCAATTTACTCAAAATAAAGGACAACATTTGAAAATCTGTAAATCTGGGTAAAAAGAAATACCTTTCAAATAATATACGTTTGATCAAACTCGGGATAAAACGGTAGAACAAAACATCGGTCACAAGAAATCGCCTAGTCTATTAATATTATAGATAATCAATAAAAATTATAATTCTATTTTAACTATTGAAAAATGTCATTTTATGAAGGGCTTAAATTAAATACAGGCTGTTATAAAAATTTCATATATAACAAACGTTTTCTAAACGTTTGATAAGCTATTTTGTGTTTATAAATACTGTTTTTCCGATTTTATCTTATTAACAACTTATTAAGCTGTTAAAAGGGGTTTATGTATTAGACTGTACATTTTGTACTCTTGTATTCAGTAATAACTGTCATTTGTTTACAATATTTAACATCAATTACGTAAAGTAAATGTTTACTTAATAAATTGCCTGTAAAATATTTCTAACTCGTATGGTTATGTGCAAGAGTGGGAGCCAGAGCCAGAGAATGTATGAATTAGTGCATCTCAATTCAATTTGCTCTAAGATTTAATATTGTTTTTTTTTTCGTTTTTTGTGTTTTTTTTAAGAATCAAAAATAGAAGATCAAGAAAAGAACTGAACAATTCAAATAAATTTCAAACTTTTTCAATGAAATGTTTTTGTTGTTTTTGATTTATTAACACACATACACACACACTAACACACACTTACACTAACAAAGAGAATAATAAAAGAAACTAAAGATAAAGTAGAAGATGGAGGGAAATCTACTTTAAAAGAACTAGCTTTATGAACCAAACACCATATTCTAAGACTAAAGTGAAAACATATGTTCCCACGAACACAAACACAAACACAAAATTCACACAAAAAAGAACACACATATCTAGAAATTCTCAAATATACACCAAGTTTATTTATATACACTTTTACACACACTATTATTTTTATGAACATACTACTCGTACGACGGACCGACATACGAGTACATCCATTTCCTACAATATTTATACAATTTTTATGTGTATAAAAAATAGACGTAGAAAATGAATGAAATAAGTAGACTTGTCCTAAAACTTGAAATAATGTTATCCTTTCGAAATTGACTATAAACTTTATGTACGTGTGTGTGTGTGTGTGTGTGCGGTGTATGTATATATGTATGTGTGTTAAATGAATGTTTCCATGGATATGTTTGTCTAAAGGCAGTTTATTTCAATTCGAAATATTACGAGACATCCAGCTTGTACTATTTAGCAGTAGTGTTATACTCACATACATATTGAACTGCACAAAGTACAGTGGGATCGAATGTACAGAAAGAGAAAACAAAATGTACTAACAATATATAATTTATTCACAAATTTTGACTATGAACTATAAAACGTCGTAGAATACTCAAAACTGTGAATGAATAATTTGTTCTGAATAATTTGTCTTCTAAAGGCCCCCATTGCATTAAAAACAAGTAAGAAAATTATAGTCGGTCTAGACCGACCATACGATACCCCATACCATGCGTTTAGAACCCTATCTCTTAGGCCCAACTTATTGGATATGGAAAATAAGCATAAACTAAATTTGAGTGGCATTGTTATTTTGTTTTTTCCTTTGAGTATAAAAAAGTTCATGACTTTTATCGTTCCTTTCAAAGTACGAAAGATAATTTTTTGCAAATGGAACAAAACCTTAATAATTTATGTGGTCAAATTATTGATTATGGAAAGCTTTTTGATGATTTAAAATTCTTAGAAGGATTGCTGTCACCATCCCCAACTCGTAAATCTCCAAGGTTCTTGAATAAAGAAAATTCTTGTCAAAATCCTGGTCCTAATGGCGCACATCAGAATGGTACTATTGCTACTGCATTTGCATTATATTTACCAAATCCTTTTCAAAATATTACTATTCAAATATCCTGCCGTTTCTCATGAAACTGCAGCATTTTCAATTACATCAAATACTAATAACTATAGTACTCAGCATGCTTGGAACGTTGTTGCTCCAAATATTTCTTCAAAAAAGATGCCAGTTTTTGGCCTAAAAACGCATTAATACGTGAATTTATATATAGAGAAGAAGATAATGCTCGCCTTCCTAAATCCGCTGATCAAAATTCAAAAAACTAATATACATCTTGAATCAAAACATTAGAGGTATAAATCAGAGTTCAGAAAAAAACACACACTGAATAAAAAACTCGTACATATATGTAAACAAACATAACTTAGACCAACACACACATATTTTTATTTTCATACCAATTATGTTTGTTTTTAAATTTTCTTCGGTGCCCAACACAACCATGACTGTGTTCGTTTTAATATTTCGTTATTTACACGAACATTTTTGTATCACATACTTTTTGTTTCAATCACACATAAAGCACACATTTTTTAGTGTTGCTTTATTTGAAGTTCATGTTCTGGTACGTGTAGTGAAAAAAAACACAGAACATGTACAATAAACAGGTTCGAGTTCAGTTATATTTTAAGTCGTGTTGTGGCTCGTGTAGTAAGAAAAAACACAACATGTACAATAAACAGGTTCGAGTTCAGTTATATTTTAAACACGACTTAAAATATAACTGAACTCGAACCTGTTTATTGTACATGTTCTGTGTTTTTTTTCACTACACGTACCAGAACATGAACTTCAAATAAAGCAACACTCAAAAATGTGTGCTTTATGTGTGATTGAAACAAAAAGTATGTGATACAAAAATGTTCGTGTAAATAACGAAATATTAAAACGAACACAGTCATGGTTGTGTTGGGCACCGTAGAAAATTTAGAAACGCACATAATTGATATGAAAATAAAGATATGTGTTGGCTGCTTTTGAACAGAACATTGTGTGTTTCATGTGTGTATTTTCTGAACCTTGGTATAAATTCAAAACTTTCGTAAATTTATTGTAATAGCTTTGTCGTCAATAATCATATTATTATGTTTACGGAGACCTGGCTCAGTAAAAAAGTTAATGACTCTGAGATTTTTTGCCCTAAATATCAAATTTTCAGAAAAGATAGAGAAAGTTGTGAAAGAATTGAATCTGATAAAAATAATAATCAGTGTACATAATAATGTAATAAAAAAGTCTGGTGGTCGCGTATTGGTTGCTATACTAAACGAATTTTCGTCTGAAGAAATTATCTTAAACGATTTTTTACATAGTTTACATATTCAGATTATATGTGTTTCAGCTAAAATTGATAACAAAACCATGTACTTTATTTGCTCATACATTCCGCCTAACTCTCCGCTTTCTGTTTATGAGGATATCTGAAAGCTATTGATTTAATCCAAAATTATATAAAACCATCTGATTTATTAATGTTAATTGAAGATTTTAACATGTCGTCTATATCCTGGAAAGCTGATCCTGATTTATTAGTTCCATCTCATTCTTCCGATTCTTCAGCTGCATTTATTCATGGTTTATTGGAAAATTGTCTTTTCCAAGTCAACTCCGTCACAAATGCGCCCTGGTAGGTGAGTAGGTAGCGTGCTCGCCTATCATGCGAGGGGTCGTGGGTTCGATTCCCACCAGAGGCTTTGGTCTGTCGCTGCAAAAAAAAAAAAAAAATAAAAAAAAAATAAATAAATAAATAAAAAAAACACACTACTCTCTCTTTTCTCCTTGACCTATTTTCCTGAGATCAACACAATGCACTGCATCTGTAGGGGGCATCCCCTGAGTGTTGATTAATTAAAAAAAAAAAAAAAAAATGCATTTGGTAGACTGTTGGACCTTATTTTCGTTAATGAACCTAATGACTTTTCAATATTGCGGCATAGCCCTATTTCTAATCCGGAAGATATATACCATCCAACACTTGAGATATCTTGCTTTTGTTTCTATCCTCTTCATGAAAAAAAGTTAACTCACAGAGATAAAATCTTTTGCTTTAATAAAACTAAACTAATTTGCTTTAATAAAACTATTCCAAATTGACTGGATAAATGTGTTATCTCGTTGCAATAATAACTTGGACTTGTGTTTGCATACATTTTATCATCACCTCTTTAAATGTTTCTCGGCATCTGTACCTAAAATGTTACCTCCTAAATCGAATGGTCCTCCTTGGAATACAAAACATCTATCTCAACTTAAAAATAAGAAAAACAAAATGTACAAAAATTATAGAAAATATGGAACATTGATAGATTATATGAAATACTCGTTATCAAGATCGGAATTTATTATTGCTAATCAATTGGCCAATAATAACTATTTAATTAAAGTAAGGAATAATCTAAAAAATAATCCAAAATCATTTTATAAATTTATTAATTCTTTTC
This sequence comes from Cordilura impudica, assembly GCA_963682025.1. Lineage (NCBI taxonomy): Eukaryota > Metazoa > Arthropoda > Insecta > Diptera > Scathophagidae > Cordilura > Cordilura impudica. Next base: position 151,902,023 of record OY821521.1, on the reverse strand, counting down.
TTCGGTTATGAAGTACGGTGATTTGGAATCTCCAGATGATAATTCCATAAGTAATATGTTTGCAGACTTTTTTGCATCAACTTATTCTTCGACAGTATTTAATAGCAATAATCTGTATCCATACATAATATCGGAATCTTCAATTATTAATATACCCATCCATCAATCAACATACAGTTCTGAATGCCCTGACAAAATTGAAATCGTGGTATGCTGCTGGTCCTGACGGTATTCCCAGTTGCATTTTAAAGCGTTGCGCACATTCATTGTATATTCCTTTGACTTATACATATGTTTAACATATCCCTTAAATTTGGTTACTTTCCTCCCATTTGGAAACAATCATTTATTATTCCCTTCTTTAAGTCTGGATCTAAAGCTGGTATTTCGAATTATAGAGGTATTGCTAAATTAAGTGCTATTCCAAAACTATTTGAAAAACTTATATATGACACGTTGTCACATCATGTGTCCTCTATGATATCTCCAACGCAACATGGATTCTGCAAGTCACGCTCTACAATAACAAATCTTTTGGAGCTTACAACTTTGGTTTTATTAATATGAAACAAACAGATGTTATTTATAATGATTTTAGCAAGGCATTCGATAAAGTAAATCATGATCTATTGTTGTTTAAGCTTGACGTATGGGCTTTGGTATATTGCTGATAAAATGGATTGGATCATATTTAAAAGACAGAACACAATGTATTAAGTTTCGTAACTCGTATTCCAACAACATAAAAGTATTATCTGGTGTACCTCAAGGTAGTCACTTGGGACCTCTTTTATTTACGCTATTTATAAATGATCTTCCTTCTGTAATTAAACACTCAACTACATTAATGTATGCAGATGATGTACCCTCAACAATCTTGATCAACAATCACTTTTACAGAATGATATTGATCGTTTAACTACTTGGTGTAATATGAATCTAATGGACCTAAATGTCAAAAAAGCAAATATATGATTTTTACAAGATCAATTCCAATTAATGGTCGGTATATCATGAATAATGCTGTGCTTGATTTAGTGGATTCATTCAATGACCTTGGCGTACATCTGGATAAAAAAATTAGACTTTAGAGGTCATATTTCGCTAACAATAAATGAAGCTACTGGTGTACTTGGAATCATTAAACGGTGGGCTAAAGAGTTTTCGGATCCGTATACGACAAAACAATTGTTTACTACCTTGGTAAGACCAATACTCGAATATGGGTCTGTAGGCTGGGATCCGCAATATCATATACATTGGAACAAAATTGAATCAGTTCAAAAACAATTTTTGTTATTTTGTCTTCGTGGTTTGGGCTGGGATCCTAATATGAGGTTGCCATCTTATGAAAATCGTCTGGCTCTAATTAAGCTTCCTACATTGAAAAGTCGCAGACATATGCCAAATGTTACTTTTCTGTTAAAACTGTTAAATGGTAGTCTTAAATCTGAATTTCTTATCAACAAAATAAATATAAATATTCCTTTTCGATCATCAAGAAATTATAACTCTCTAACTATCAAATATAATTATACGGACTATGCTAATTTTAATCCACTTCGTAGAATTTGTGATGAGTTTAATTTGCTGTATCAGTTTATTTATTTTAATGAAAGTTTGGATATTGTGAGAAGAGATATTATATTACACTTAAATGCATTAAATTAATTGAATTAAATAAGTGTTATATATCAATTTTGTTAAATGTTTAATTATATATATAATTATAATATAAATGTATACTTTAAGTAGTCTGTAAGGATGATTCGATAGACTGATTAAAAAAATAAATAAATATCGGATGCTATATTTATATGGGGACTAGGTCGAAAATGGACCAATCTTGACCATATTTGGTAAGGTCACTTATTTTTCGCAAAAACATACACACCAAATTTGAGAAAAATCTGTGCAATATTTTTGTTTTTTTTTATAGATTTAAGTGAAGGTTGGGAGGCAGCTTTATATGGGGGCTATGACTAAGAATTGTCCTATAGGGTTTATTTTTGGACTACTGATTAACGGGTGTAATAAACACACACAAACCCAATTTGACTGAGATCTATTTGATAATTTGGATCATATGCCTATTTAAGTCGATTTCATAGGTGTCATTTATATGGCGGCTATGTCTGAACATGCACCGATTTTCAACAGTGTTCATGCTATGGATGATAGAAGCTGACATACCAAATTTCATCAATATATGTTCACATTTGCGACCTGTTGATTACAAGGTTTACATGGACACACAGACGGACAGACGGACGGACGGACATCGTAAAATCGACTCAGAGAGTGATTCTGAGTCGATCGGTATAATAAAAGGTTGGTCTAGGTCAAATATTTTTGGTGGTTACAAACAACAGCACAACGTCATTATAACCTGACCACATAGTGGTATAGGGTAGAATAAAACTGTTTGGTACAAATCGGTCAACAGAAAAAACATGTTAAAGTATTAGAACGAAATTGTGAACTATACTAGAGTAACAGAAATTTGTACTTATTACACAAAATTTGCTCACAATGGCAAAATTTGCCTAATGGGAGTAATTTTTATTAAGTTTTAAGATTTTTGTTTGGTTGAAAATCCGTTGTCGTGTACTGAGTAAAACAATTAAAAAAAAGAATGACCTCATGAATCTCATATAATCTGCTTTACTGCACTTTGTTTATGTCAAGTTTTATAACTAAGTTAATTTTCACGCACATTTTTTTTTTTAATATATTTATTTTCACTAATTGACAAAAAATTTTAAATTGTATGTACAACAAAATTTGATTTTTCTTTAAGAAAATTAAAAAATATTAACCATCACGCTGTCACAATATCTGATTTTACATTTTAATTTGTATAAAGTCATTGATTAGTAAACTGAATTATTTTTACTAAAGAGAGTACCTTTCATTTTACCTTTCAGAAAAAACTATTTTCTAAAAAATATTTTTTTTAAGAACATCTTATATCTGTGGTTTTCTAGAATAACCGCGTATGTCATAAAATCAAAATGTTCAGGGGAGCCAAAAAACGTTATATTTGAAATTATGGGCTCGATATAAAGATTTTAGAGCTTTTTATATAAAATTATATAAAATTTTGAGTCAAAAATCTTCAGAGGAATAGATCCTAGAGAAGGATGAAAAAAACTAATCCAAAATTATTTTTAATTTTTTTCATTAATAACAACGTATGTCGCTATATGTCGTTTTTGGAGAAAATAATTTGTCAGCGATCAAACGTAGGTCGACATACGTCGTTAGTGCTGCAAATTAATTTAATAAACATTTAAGTTACGTCGTTATTTAAAGAAAAAACTCAGAAATGGTCAATATTAAAAAAAAAAAAAATTCAGCACATGTAAAGAGCGTTAAAAATTAATATATTTGGCATCGTTAACTCAAAACTGACAAAAATGGACATACGCGGTTATTCCAGAAAACCACAGATATTTATTATCATTTTTAAATTATGTTGAGCACAGAGTTCTTAAATGTATTTTTTATATAACTCATATTTAAATAAAGTTTTTATAATTATTTGCATTTGTGTAATCCATTTTATTTTAGATTTGCGTCTATAATATTAATAGGCAAGTCGATTTCTTGTGACCTCTTTTACGCTTTTATTTATCAACCGATTTTGGCAAAAAAAAAATATAAAATTTTCTTTGCAGATATGCACCATCTAATAGATTTGCTACTAACACATACATAAAACACATAAAACAATACAGTGCTGTGTGTGGTAATAAAATTTGTAAATGTGTATGCAAAAAATTGTATACCAAAAGCCCTGTGTTGAATTGTGAATTGGCTAAAATTGATTAGCATACTTTTAGGCTCTTATGAAATTGTTTATAACAAACTCATTTATATATCTTCTGTGTGTTCAACACAATTTATGAATATTTAAATAAAATTCATTAAATTGTGAAATTTTAAATAAAATTCATTAAATTTCAAAAATTCATTCATTAATTTTATTTTAAATATCACAATTTAATGAATTTTATTTAAATATTTATAAATTTTTTATATACATACAGTAATTCCCCGATTTACGGACGGGATACGTTCTGTGAAAGTGTAAGTATATCGAATATTCGTATAGCGAGCCCAATAGTAATATGCCAATCTATTGAAAATAAAAAGATACGTTCCAGAGATTGAAAATATTCGTAAAACTAAATCCATATTAGTATATTTGTATTAAAAATACGTAGCTGCGTATCCAAAATATTCGTTATAGGAAATATTCGTTATAGAAACATTTAAAACAATGTGATAATAAAAAGAAAATAAAAGAAAAATAATTTATTCATTTTAAAAATAAAATAAAAATTACATTCATTAAAGAAGAAAAATGAGCTCTAGTCTAAGGTAGTAGATAATGGTTCATCTGAACTGGCACCTGATATAGATTCAATACGTTCTTGAATATTAGGAGCTGCTGCACTTTTTTCTTTTAGAAAAATAAGAAACTAATGAAGTTTGCTTTGCAAACTTTTTTGGTTTCATTGTATAATTGCCTGTAGCAAAGAAGTGAATTTTCGATTTCTCTAGAAACCTTAAGACTTATTTCTGGGGAAGGATCGTTTTCCGAAAATATATCCATACCTTCCTGGATAAGAGAAAACGCATTTGCCAGTTTCTATTGTTGTCGAAATCCGAAAACTTTCACTATGCGTAACACTTTCCGTGTTTTATGAATCTGTGCGTTCTTCAAGTATCGTTATTAATTCTTCATTTGAAACTTCTTCCTGCTTCGATCCAAGAACTTTTACCACATATTCATTGTCTACTTCATCCATACCGACTTCATGTGCTATAGCGACAATTTCATTATGAATTTCTCGAATGTTTTGTAATGAACTACCGAAATCATTAGTGTATTCGGGCCATAATTTCTACCAAACTCTATTCATAGCTGTTCCTGAACTTCATCCCAAGATTTTTCAATATTACCAACAGCATTCATTACGTTAAATTGCTTCAAAAATTCTGAAATCGTTATCTGATTTGGACCATTAGCATATTGAATAAGATCACTGAAAACGCGACGTAAAAAATAAGCATTAAAATTGGGAATTACCCCCTGATACATTGCTTAAAGTAGAGGAGTAGGAATACGTTTTTGATGTTGTCAGGTATGTCAGGTAGCTTATGTCTAGGTGCATTGTCAACTATTGGAAATGCCTTGTTTGAAATATTTTGTTCGGAATTAAATTTTATAGCAGAATTTGAAAAAAATCACTCAACCAGTCTTGAAAAAGATCTGCTGCCATCCACCCTTTTTTATTGGAGCGCCAGATAACACCAAGTTTTGATTTGTAGGAATCTTTCAAGGCTCGTGAGTTTTCGGAGTGATAAATAAGCATCGGCTTTAACTTATTGTCACCCGCAGCATTCCCTCCCAACAAAACCGTTATACGATCTTTAGCTGCCTGACGCAGACTTTTCTTGTTTGAAAGTGAATGTTCTATATGACATTTTTTTCCAAAACAGACCTCTTTCATCTACATTATATACTTGTTGTGGGGTATAGCCACCGGCTTCGACAATTTTTTTAAATTCAACATCTACACTTCTGCTTCTCCAGATATTTTTATATTATAAACTTTTATACTAAACTTTTCTGAGGTGAAGGCTCCTGGCTTTTTCTTGGACAACGCTTGAGCTTATCGCAATATTTTTAAGGGAATTCCCAAATTAAAAAACATTGTTCGTAGTAGCGAATTTTTCATTCGTAAAACGAATTTTGTAACGGGTGATTTTTTAAGAGCTTGATAACTTTTTTTAAAAAAAAAACGCATAAAATTTGCAAAATCTCATCGGTTCTTTATTTGAAACGTTAGATTGGTCCATGACATTTACTTTTTGAAGATAATTTCATTTAAATGTTGACCGCGGCTGCGTCTTAGGTGGTCCATTCGGAAAGTCCAATTTTGGGCAACTTTTTCGAGCATTTCGGCCGGAATAGCCCGAATTTCTTCGGAAATGTTGTCTTCCAAAGCTGGAATAGTTGCTGGCTTATTTCTGTAGACTTTAGACTTGACGTAGCCCCACAAAAAATAGTCTAAAGGCGTCAAATCGCATGATCTTGGTGGCCAACTTACCGGTCCATTTCTTGAGATGAATTGTTCTCCGAAGTTTTCCCTCAAAATGGCCATAGAATCGCGAGCTGTGTGGCATGTAGCGCCATCTTGTTGAAACCACATGTCAACCAAGTTCAGTTCTTCCATTTTTGGCAACAAAAAGTTTGTTAGCATCGAACGATAGCGATCGCCATTCACCGTAACGTTGCGTCCAACAGCATCTTTGAAAAAATACGGTCCAATGATTCCACCAGCGTACAAACCACACCAAACAGTGCATTTTTCGGGATGCATGGGCAGTTCTTGAACGGCTTCTGGTTGCTCTTCACTCCAAATACGGCAATTTTGCTTATTTACGAAGCCATTCAACCAGAAATGAGCCTCATCGCTGAACAAAATTTGTCGATAAAAAAGCGGATTTTCTGCCAACTTTTCTAGGGCCCATTCACTGAAAATTAGACGTTGTGGCAGATCGTTCGGCTTCAGTTCTTGCACGAGCTGTATTTTATACGGTTTTACACCAAGATCTTTGCGTAAAATCTTCCATGTGGTCGAATAACACAAACCCAATTGCTGCGAACGGCGACGAATCGACATTTCACGGTCTTCAGTAACACTCTCAGAAACAGACGCAATATTCTCTTCTGTACGCACTGTACGCATTCGTGTGGTTGGTTTAATGTCCAATAAAGTAAACTGAGTGCGAAACTTGGTCACAATCGCATTAATTGTTTGCTCACTTGGTCGATTATGTAGACCATAAATCGGACGTAAAGCGCGAAACACATTTCGAACCGAACACTGATTTTGGTAATAAAATTCAATGATTTGCAAGCGTTGCTCGTTAGTAAGTCTATTCATGATGAAATGTCAAAGCATACTGAGCATCTTTCTCTTTGACACCATGTCTGAAATCCCACGTGATCTGTCAAATACTAATGCATGAAAATCCTAACCTCAAAAAAATCACCCGTTACTTTACGAATGATGTTCGCAACTTCGAGATTTCCTAAAACTAGTCTTCGTAAATCGGGGGGATTTCTGTATATATAAAAAAAAACAATGAAAGAAAAAAATTTAATGAAAAATAAAATTTCCTGGAATTTGCACTCGAATTTCAAGTTCTGGGCCCTGCTAGTATTTATTTAATAGAGTCGATTTGGTTGTATCGGGATATTTATTTCTACAATCTGCAACAAATTGCATTATAAGTTGTTTCTCTTCGTTTCGTGACAAGACTTGATTAGTGACTTCCATCAGTTTGACTGCCCGTTCTGCACTATCTTTAACAGCTTTCAGTTTACTTACTATGCCAAACCCAATATTGTAGCAGGAACCATCCTGGTACTTTCCTGGTAATTTCTTTAGAAAATCTGTTGGAATATGAAATCTTTTAAACAAATTTAAAGTTTGTTGTGAGATAAATTCTTTAATATTTTTATCGATGCACTGGCTTATGTTAGGTGAAAGCCTTGTAAATTTCTTGTTGTCACTCTTTCATAAGGTTGATTTAAAGCCGCTACAATAAGTTTTTTTTTTTTATTTTATAAGAAATTTTGATCATCGCTGCAGATTCTGGTGATGAATACCATAAATGATTGCAGAATTTCCGTAATAATTCTCGACTTATATTTTCGTCAATTAATCTATAATCATTTAAGTTTTTTAATAAAGTCATGATTAGGAGCTTCAGCAGAAACTGGTGATTTTATCCAAGACTTTAAATGTATTTTTACTATAAAATTATATATTTCTCTAATACCATCCTTCTCAGAGTCAGTAAAAATTAACTCTTCTCGAAATAAAGATATTTTTAAATTATACGATGACTTGGATATCCATCGAGCATGCTGAAAGCTCCTGGCATTCTAAAAGTAAACTTTGGAACAGCCCCTGCAAGAAAAACAGTAGCCAATTGAAGAAGTTCCTTATAATCGGCCCGAGATTTATTTTCTTTTAGATTATTTATTGCAAACTTAATCATCTCTGTTGTATTGCCAAGTATATTTTTAACGTGCTGATCTCCATCTCCAGATTTAAAATTATTTTTATTTAATCTAAATTTATGAAACAGTGTGGCACTAGGGTCAGAAGACTTGCATTTTTTCATCCAAAACGCTCCGTAGAAGTATTTCAAATATGTGATGTTGAAACGGAAAATAAATGGGATCTTTACCTAATGTTTGCTCTGAAAGTACGCATGTGCCTTTTATTCGTCCTAAGTTGGATGTTGTGTGGTATCACATCAGAGAGCTCTTCCCTTTCTTCTAGGTCCCATTCTTTTAGAAAATTACAGACGGCTAGGCTATGTTCCTGTTCCTTTTCCGTGCCTGCACTAATTGCTGGAATCTCAAGTAACTGACCAGTTCCTTAAAATATATAACTATAGACAGAAGATCGACGTGTTCTTTACCCATCAACGATGGCAAAGTTTTACGATCCCAATGAACAGATATTGTTCTAATTTCTGTGTTTTTAATTGCATTTATTTATTTATTTATTTAATTCAGCTACAATAAAGCAACAGCTGAGCAATATTTACAAAAATATTTTATAAAAATAATACCGACTTTAAATACAGTTATAGAGTTCAAATATGTCGTTAATCTTCTTTTAATAACATCAACATCATCGGATAAATCAATTAAAGCACAGTGTCTGTTCACTTCGGTGCAAATTCTTCGGAATGGATCGAAATTAATGAAATTTGATCTGTGGAAATTCAGGGAAACCGGCTCATACGATCGAAGTTGTCTGTTAGGCACATTTATACAAATTTTTTCGAGAAGGCATTCAGAATCAATTTTACCATGAACCAGTTTGAGGAAGAATGTTATATTAGAAATGATCCTTCTACTTTTCAAAGTTGGAAGCTTTATTAGAGCCAAACGACTGCGATATGGTGGAAGACTCAATTCCGCATTCCACTCAAGATATCGTAGACAAAATAGTAAGAATTGTTTCTGGACTGATTCAAGTTTTTTGATGAAAACATTGTACTGTGGATCCCAGATTACTGATGCGTATTCAAGTATCGGCCTGACCAAAGACGTGAATAGATTTTTTGTTATATAAGGATCATTAAATTCCTTTGCCCAACGCTTTATAAAAGATAAAACACCATTTGCCTTATTAACAGTCATTGTTACGTGAGAATTAAAACTTAGTCTTTTATCAAAATGAACTCCCAAATCTATGAACGATTCAACTGAGTTTAGTTTTGTGTCATGGATGACATAGTGGTTCGAAGATGGCGAATATCTAGAGAAGGTCATAGACTGACATTTTTTTAGATTTAATTCCATAAAGTTGACATTGCACCATTTGTAGAAGCTATTTAAGTCAGACTGGAGACGTATACTATCTTCGTTGTTTATGATGGTGGAGTAGATTTTTACATCGTCGGCATACATAAGAATATTGCTATATTAAATAGACTTTGGTAGATCATTAATAAACAGCAAAAATAGGAGAGGTCCAAGGTGACTCCCTTGAGGGACACCGGAAGTAACATCTATATATTTCGATTTAGAGTTATTGAAAATTACACATTGCTTACGATGTTTTAAGTACGACCGAATCCATTTTAAGAAGTTCCCGGAGAATCCAATAGCATCAAGTTTCGCTAGCAGTAGATCATGGCTAACCTTATCAAAAGCTTTGCTAAAGTCCGTGTATATAACATCAGTTTGTTTATTTTTGCAGAATCCAGAGTTTATATAGGAAGTAAATTCCATTAGATTAGTAGTCGTAGACCGTCCTTTGCAAAAGCCATGTTGAGTTGGTGATAGAATTGATGACATTTCGTGTGATAATATATCAGTTATAATTTTCTCAAAAAGTTTAGGTATAGCATTAAGCTTTGCAATTGCTCTATAATTAGTAGCATCACTGCGGCTACCAGATTTGTAGTGCGGAATAATAAATGAATTTTTCCAACACTTTGGAAAGAAGACGAATTTAAGAGAGTTAGTATATATAAGAGTTAACGGGCTAGCCAATATTTCAGCACAATTTCTTAAGATACAGCTGGGTATACCATCTGGACTTGGATTAAGTGAACTTTTTATACTTCTTAGATTCTTTAGAACAGTCAACACGTCTAAAGATGAAATACTAATTGATGTCAGCCTTGGAATATCATAGGGATATCGTGTGTTGTTTGACGTCCTTGTGGAAAATGTGGACGCAAAGAATTCAGCAAAAACATTTTCAATATCACCATCGTTTGAAAGGACAGTACCATTCATTTTCATAGTGGTTGGGTATGATGAAATTTTACGTTTGGAATTTACAAAGTTGTAAAACATTTTTGGATTTTTTTTTATATTTGAATTCATTTTACTAAGATAACTATCGTAACATTTTTTATTTTCTAGGTTATAATCAAGGTTCAGAAAATACACACATGAAACACACAATGTTCTGTTCAAAAGCAGCCAACACATATCTTTATTTTCATATCAATTATGTGCGTTTCTAAATTTTCTACGGTGCCCAACACAACCATGACTGTGTTCGTTTTAATATTTCGTTATTTACACGAACATTTTTGTATCACATACTTTTTGTTTCAATCACACATAAAGCACACATTTTTGAGTGTTGCTTTATTTGAAGTTCATGTTCTGGTATGTGTAGTGAAAAAAAACACAGAACATGTACAATAAACAGGTTCGAGTTCAGTTATATTTTAAGTCGTGTTGTGGCTCGTGTAGTAAGAAAAAACACAACATGTACAATAAACAGGTTCGAGTTCAGTTATATTTTAAGTCGTGTTTAAAATATAACTGAACTCGAACCTGTTTATTCTACATGTTCTGTTTTTTCTCACTACACGAGCCACAACACGACTTAAAATATAACTGAACTCGAACCTGTTTATTGTACATGTTCTGTGTTTTTTTTTCACTACACGTACCAGAACATGAACTTCAAATAAAGCAACACTCAAAAATGTGTGCTTTATGTGTGTTCGAAACAAAAAATACGTGATAGAAAAATGTTCGTGTAAATAACGAAATATTAAAACGAACACAGTCATGGTTGTGTTGGGCACCGAAGAAAATTTAAAAACAAACATAATTGATATGAAAATAAAAATATGTCTGTGTTGGTCTAAGTTATGTTTGTTTACATATATGTACGAGTTTTTTATTCTGTGTGTGTTTTTTTCTGAACTCTGGTTATAATGACTTCTAGCTATAATATATAGACTTTGATCAATTTGGTTATTACTTTTCTTAAATTTCCTATAGAGCCTGTTTTTCCGATTTTTCAACCATGCTAGTGTGATTGTATTCCATGGAGGAGCATTTACATTAGCTATTTTTATTAAAGGAACAGTTTTCGTTATATTTGTTGAAATTATCTTATAAAAAGTTTCGATTACCTGATCAAAATTACTTCCATCGTTTGAAAATGAAATGATTTCAAGCCAGTTATAGTCAGATAGTAATTGATTTAACAACTGGTAGTTAGTTCGTTTACAGCACAATGATTCAGAAAAACTAGAAAAACTAGAATATTGATAAACTAGAATATTGCATTTTTTTTTTTTTTTACCTGTTTCATACCGAAATTGTATGCAACATAGGCAAATTGTGGTTGCGCTTATCACAAAATCGCTTATGTCATATTTCAAACCTTGAGTAGTTGCCTTAAGAATTCGCGCAGTGTCGCATTACTTATTTTACATTTATTTAATACTGATACAAGTTTAGGTGGAATAAAACTATGACGACTGCTTGGAGCTGGTTCATCATTGGGCTTTTAAATTCTATCTAGATAAAGATATTCAAATATTTCCTCATCACTCGATTCGGAATCCAAATGTGCGTACTCTTTTTTTTTAGAAAATATCTCAATTGTTTTTAATAAAAAATAATGTTATTAAATGTCATCAAAATTGCATTTCGCATGAGAAAATAGCATAATTAAAAATGCTAATGTTGTATGATAATTTAATTGACATATTTGGATCCGCCTTAAAATAGTTCAGTTTTTGCCTAGGCTTATCCCATTTGTGCAAATTTTTGTAAGAATTTGTTGGGTTTCAAAACTTTAGGGTTTATGAGCCATGCCTTCCCTTTATCCGATCGGATTTATTTTCTGCACACCGTATTTTTGGAATCAGTAGATCCTTTCTGACGGGGTGGGGGTTTACGGTATAATTTCGCAGGTTGGAGAATAAGGCGCATTCTAATGTACACTGCAAAAATGGAACATCCAAAGTAATGAAAGATATATGCTAGTGATCCGGATGTGGAGAAAACTTGTATCAACTCGAATGAGTTTCACACAGGATTGTCTTTGGACGGAAGATGTCTTTTATGGATCCTGGGAAATTTATTCTAAAGGTGCGTTCAGACTACGCAAATATTTGACCAAATAAACGTAACCCCTAAATAATGTATAATTTTCCTTGCATAATTTTCATTAAGTTATACAATATATGATATAGAATATAGTTAAATATATTAAATATTACTAATGTAATAAAACATAACTTAATTTTGTCTTTTATATATCATGTGAGATTGAATAAAACTTTCATAAAATTAGGGGTTACGTTTATTTGGTCAAATATTTGCGTAGTCTGAACGCACCTTAAGTAGTACTATTGGGTTAATGTAAAATTGAACTATTTTTATGGTCTTTTTGATAAAAAAAAAAAAATAGAAAGTGGAGAAAATATGTTGAGTGAAATATGACGTTTCGATAATTGGGATAAATTAGGAAGAAAAACTTCTTAGATGGAAAATATTAACATACTGCAACTTTGAAAGCAGTATTTTAGAATGACTTCACTTTTTGTTGTTGGGAGGCACTTTATAGTGAAGTTTTTGAAAGTTGTTCTATATGACTTCTAAAAATACAGAAAATCTTCACATACTGGAAGCACATACTGTGTAAGCAAAGCAAAAGTGATTCTTTTGGAAAGACTTCACTTTTTTTTTCTAGATATTCTGAATGCTTGAAATGTATATGAAGAAATATTTTAACATCTGATTTATGTTCATTGATAATTCTCCCCATGCATCCGCATCTATGTGCCTGTAATAAAGAGAAATAAGTACTTCTGTCATGAATTCTGTGGTCACAAGCGATAACCGCCTAAGTCGACTTAAGAATGATTTCAGTTATGTATGCTATCATACTCTACTAAAAACGCTTTATATTTACATGAAATCCCCATTTCTCTAACACTGTCTATTAAAAAGTTATTAATGAAAACATACTGACCTAAGTTCTAATGAAGCCCCATTACATTTATATAAAAAATTATTTTTCTCAAAAGCATGATTTTTGACTTAGGCGGTTAATGATTGTGACCACAGAATTGATGCTTTTATAGCCGATTTTCCTCTCTATGTACCTGTCTTAAATCTTGTTTAATTTCAATCATTATTTTACACAAAAATCTGCCTCAAAAACCACTGTTCACATAAGAAGACCTAACTGCTCTAGTCGTACATACCAACTCTTAAAGACTTTCGTACTGGTTTGTATAACAATCCTTCAATGTTAGAAATTGTACAAACATTGTTGGATTTTAATATGAAATAATAAAAAAAAAAATATAAACGTAAAAAGATAAACACGTATGTTTGTACATTTTGCTATCTGAAACTTTTATACATGTAGACAAACATTGAATTGTTTTTTATAGCTGGGAGGCATTTAGAGTTTGTCATTGAGTTTGTTACACTTAAGTTAAATTAAAATGACTGCCGATGTTAAGCGGCATTACACACGGAACTAAGATGAAACGGTGAGAAGAAACGGAACTAATATGAATATATGAAGTTGTCTTCTTGACATTTCAGAAATCTGAATTTGACACAAATGACTTTCTTAATGAGAAGTGTTATGGATAATTGGTTTTCTTAGTAAGTTAATATCTTCATGGCTTACGGCCATAAATTAATTGATATTGTTTGTATATCTCAAAAAATTGTTTGTAATTTTCTTTATCAATAAATGGCATTTATACTTCGTTGCAAATGTGTGCTATGCTGAATTTGTTTCTTAGCTTTGCACACTAAACCAGCTATAAATTTTTGTAGTAAAAATTATTACCGAGCTGAATGTTAAAGATGAAAAATAGAAAAAAAAAATATACACGCGTACTTGTTTAAGTATTTATTGAGGCAGTCCTAACATATTGTGTCTTTAGCCTTGCAGGTTTTTTGTATAAACATATAATTTTCCTAAGGTTTCTTTAAATATATTTATTTTTGTGGTTTATATTACGACTCTCAACAATAAAAGTGCCTTATAAATTGTTGATTCTTTTGTTACCGAGCATCGCATAAATGGTTTATGAACTCGATAAAACTAAAACTCGATAAAACTAAAATGGTTTATTAACGCGATAAACTTTAAATGGTTTATGAACTCGATATCGCAAGGACTATGGCATAGTGTGTGTTTACACATGAAAGTGTTCTTGCTGAAAGTCTTGAGTTTATGGGTGAGACGGGAGAGAAGAATGGCAAATGTACCCTGAAATTCCCTTTTGTTTCTTGCTTCGTACTTTTCAAAGTGAAGTTATTTTACGTTTTCTTGAATTCTTATGTTCGTTTGTATTAAGAAAGAAAATAATTTGAAATAAAGTTAATTTTATTGAAATAAAATGGTAAAATAAATAGATAAAATGATAAAGTAAACATGAACAAATCTTGAATTTCAATACAAAGATTTCATTGTGTAGACACGGATAAAAGCTTAAAAGAGAATTTTCATGTGTAAACCGGGACATACTATCGGGCAACCTGATCATTTTACAAAGATCTGGTATTTTTATATACTTTTAGGGAACCTTTACTCACACGCACATTTAATCACCAATTTTTTTTTTCGTAAGCTCAGCAAAAAATAGCATTCTTGGTGCATTTTAGTATACAGAACCGGCAACCGGAACTCTAAGAATTGAAGATGAAAATTTTAAATATTAATAAAAAATTTAATAAAGCATTTTGAATTATAAACTTTTTACCACTGGCACATTGGGAGTTTCATTTATCCTCCAAGAAACTGACGGAAGATTCCTTTTTACATTTTTTTTTTGTTTACAACGCAAAAAACAGATTATGGCAACTATAAGTACCAGAAAAAGTACACATACATTTACAGTTAGGGAAATCCCACGGATTATGCAATGACGTTACATCAATTTTTGATGTGTAAACATCTATACGCGCAGGGGGTAAGTTTCAAAAACAGCGTAACATGTGAGCCGTAAGACAAAATCGGTGTGACTTATGATTGTATTGGTGACAAAATTATGATATGTAATAACCTGTTTGAAAATGCAAAATTAAAAATTAAAAATAAAAAATGAAAAATAAAAAATTAAAATTAAAAATTAAAAATTAAAAATTAAAAATTAAAAATTAAAAATTAAAAATTAAAAATTAAAAATTAAAAATTACAAATTACAAATTAAAAATTAAAAATTAAAAATTAAAAATTAAAAATTAAAAATTAAAAATTAATAATTAAAAATTAAAAATTAATAATTAAAAATTAAAAATTAAAAATTAAAAATTAAAAATTAAAAATTACAAATTAAAAATTAAAAATTAAAAATTAAAAATTAAAAATTAAAAATTAAAAATTAAAAATTAAAAATTAAAAATTAAAAATTAAAAATTAAAAATTAAAAATTAAAAATTAAAAATTAAAAATTAAAAATTAAAAATTAAAAATTAAAAATTAAAAATTAAAAATTAAAAATTAAAAATTAAAAATTAAAAATTAAAAATTAAAAATTAAAAATTAAAAATTAAAAATTAAAAATTAAAAATTAAAAATTAAAAATTAAAAATTAAAAATTAAAAATTAAAAATTAAAAATTAAAAATTAAAAATTAAAAATTAAAAATAAAAAATAAAAAATCAAAAATTAAAAATTAAAAATTAAAAATTAAAAATTAATAATTAAAAATTAAAAATTAAAAATAAAAAATCAAAAATTAAAAATTAAAAATTAAAAATTAAAAATTAAAAATTAAAAATTAAAAATAAAAAATCAAAAATTAAAAATTAAAAATTAAAAATTAAAAATTAAAAATTAAAAATTAAAAATTAAAAATTAAAAATTAAAAATTAAAAATTAAAAATTAAAAATTAAAAATTAAAAATTAAAAATTAAAAATTAAAAATTAAAAATTAAAAATTAAAAATTAAAAATTAAAAATCAAAAATTAAAAATTAAAAATTAAAAATTACAAATTACAAATTACAAATTAAAAATTAAAAATTAAAAATTAAAAATTAAAAATTAAAAATTAAAAATTAAAAATTAAAAATTAAAAATTAAAAATTAAAAATTAAAAATTAAAAATTAAAAATTAAAAATTAAAAATTAAAAATTAAAAATTAAAAATTAAAAATTAAAAATTAAAAATTAAAAATTAAAAATTAAAAATTAAAAATTAAAAATTAAAAATTAAAAATTAAAAATTAAAAATTAAAAATTAAAAATTAAAAATTAAAAATTAAAAACTAAAAACTGAAAATTAAAAATTTAAAATTAAAAATTAAAAATTAAAAATGAAAAATAAAAAATAAAAAATTAAAAATAAAAAATTAAAAGTGAAAATCGAAAAATGAAAAATGAAAAAGTAATAATGAAAAATGTAAAAAAGAAAAATGAAAAATGAAAAATTAAAAAATTAAAAATAAAAAATGAAAAATTCAAAATGAAAAATAAAAAACAAAAATTAAAAATTAACAAGTTGAAATAATAAATATTTTTATATTAGCAGAGCCCCTGCAGTTGATTGCTATAAGTGATACATAGAAGACGTTTTCTGTTTGATTTTAAAAAAGTGCCATATAAAAATCTTTAATTACTAGCGCCCATATTCATAATCAAATTCTAGCAGTTGGCTAACTTTTTTTCATACGAAAATTTCAAAATTTCATACAAATTTCATACAAATTTTGAAATTTTCGTATGAAAAAAAGTTAGCCAACTGCTAGAATTTAGTTATGAATATGGGCGTAGATGTTTACACATCTCCCCTGTGATCGGACTCACATGATTTTTTTTTTAGTATAAAGTCGACTTGACTTAATTATAATAAGTCCCAAAATCAAAGAAATAAGAAATAAAATTATACTAAAGCTTTGTCTAAACCTCGTTCTTGGCGCTCCTACAAACTAACTGAGCAAGAAAACCAAAGTATTTTGGAGTCAGTAAAACAGAATCCCAGAATTACTGCCGCTCAACTTTAAACTCGTATTTATTGAGTCTATAATGGACCAAATTGAACACATAAACATTTTAAAACAGAATTTAAAACTAAGCGCACAGCAACTGGGCCTTGGAGAAAAATTGTGGTTCCAACAGGATAATGAACCAAAAAAAAAAGCGGCGTATAATGTCAAGCTGTGGTTGCTCTACAATACTAAAAATCAATTGAAATCTTAATCTTATAAAGCATTTGTGGGATGTACTGGAGCGCAGAATCCGTCAGCATAAAATAACCACAAAGCAAATGTTAAAAAGTGGGTTAAAATAACTAAAGAGCAAACTTTAGTGTTTGCCAAATCGTAGCACAGAGGTCCTAAAGCTCAAAGGGTATCCCACAGGTTATTTAGTTAAGCTATATTTAAAGCAAGTTTAGTTTTTTGCTTTAATGTTTCAAATCGAATACTTTTTCGTACGGATTTTTTTCTATTTTTTAACGTTTTGTACCCTGCATAAAATTAGTTATAAAAATTTTTAAAAATCAATAATATTAATTGGCAAGGTGATTTCTTGTGATATAATTTATACTTTCAATTACCAACCGAGTTTGATAAAAAAAATATACCATTTAGAAGGTATTTCCTTTTAGGTGTCCACCATATTTACAGATTTGCACCAACTGAAACATTTTTTTTTTGTAAAATTCATTTAAAGTTGAAACTAACACATACATAAAACACATATTTAAGCTTCACATAAAAAACTATACAATGCTGTGTGTATTTTTATTAAATTTTTGTTGATTGGGCTAAAATTATTTAGCATATCTTTAGGCTCTTATAAAATTATTTATTAACATAACTTCTATGTGAAATTGAATGAATTTTATTTAAAAATTCACAATTTAATGAATTTTATTTAAATATTCATAATTTTTTTAATATATGTATATAGATAAAAAAAAAACATTGGAAGAAAATAAATTAATGAAAAATTTAAATATCCCAGAAGTTGCACTCGAATTTCGAGGGCTGGGCTTTACTAGTAATAATAAATAACTTTAGAATTTATTAGAAAAAAATAATAATAACTGAGCCTAATGAAGTTTTTCTTATTGTTTTCGTAGTATGAAACTTTTAATTTTAGGTGTACGGATACTTTTTCTAGCAAGTGTAAATAAATTGCATTTGGCTTTTGAAGAACAACTCGCCAATTGTTCTTACAAAATATCACAAAACATTGTGTAGGCCGATATGTTTTAGGCCCTGAGACCAGGGTACACTTTTTAGTCTGGCATGCATTGAGTTCGAAATGAGAATTTCTCCATTACATCAAAATGGAAAAACATTGTTTTTCCACATTCAGAACTTTACTACAACGCGAGTTGTACTCTTTCCCTTCAAAAACCTTTTTAATTTTTTCAGATATCTTATTTCTTCTCGGTCAAAATGTTCATTCTAATTACTTCGTATAATTTATTCTCTTCAATCTTAAAAAAAAATGTATTAAACTCCTGCTCTTGAGATCAGGTTAGGATTTCTTGGAAAACTAGTGTGATGAAGCTATTTTGAGGTTACATTGGAATTCAGTGCAATCAGCATCTTTAGGAGAGTATATTCTATTCTAAGGAAACAGTTATTATTATTATCTTTTATATTAAAAAAATTTATGAAAACTAAAGTCGGTCCGTCTGGCCGTTCTATCCGGCCGATTTCATTAATTTTTTTATGAAAGGTATTTAGACACAGATATGTCATTAATCATTGAAATTTACTCAACTCCCACCTTACTCAACTTATACTCACACGCGATTCTTCCCTGTACATTTCTTATGGGACACATTCACTCTAGCAATTCGAATTCTCATAGCTCCTCTTCTAATGAATGGATCTTGATCATTTCACTCTCAGAACACTCAGTGGATCAAGTTCTTTCTTTTGAGCTGCTTAAATTCGTTGAGTTTGAGGAAAGTTATGCAATCACCTTTACATTAAATTTTTTTCAAGATTTTTTCAATATTTTCCTTCACTCAAACCTCTATAACTAGATTTCTAATTAACGTAACGGTTGTTGACACAAGTCCAAGAACACTCAGTGCATCAAGCTCTATTAACTGTTTAAATTGGTTGAGTTTGAGGAAAGTTATGCGTGCACAATAATTGCATAACACATACCCTGTATTGAATTGCGAATTGCCAAAAATTTTATACCTTTAGGTGGCATACAAGGTGGTCTTTATTTCTGTGTGTTCAACAAATATTTATTATGAAATAAACTTAATGAATTAAGTAGATTAAAAACATTGAAAGAAATAAATTGAATGATAAAATAAAATTTTTTAGAATTTGCACTCGAATTTCGAGGGCTGGGCACATATACAATAAACAGGTTCGAGTTCAGTTATATTTTAAACACGACTTAAAATATGTTCTGTTTTTTCTTACTACACGAGCCACAACACGACTTAAAATATAACTGAACTCAAACCTGTTTATTGTACATGTTCTGTGTTTTTTTTTCAGTACACTTACCAGAACATGAACTTCAAATAAAGCAACACTCAAAAATGTGTGCTTTATGTGTGATTGAAACAAAAAGTATGTGATACAAAAATGTTCGTGTAAATAACGAAATATTAAAACGAACACAGTCATGGTTGTGTTGGGCACCGTAGAAAATTTAGAAACGCACATAATTGATATGAAAATAAAGATATGTGTTGGCTGCTTTTGAACAGAACATTGTGTGTTTCATGTGTATATTTTCTGAACCTTGATTTTAAGACATATTTAAAATTTTTTTAAAACATCTTATTTCTTCTCTCCCTCGTACTACGTATGATCAGCAATATTCTGAATGCATTTTCGAATTAAGTGCCACAAAGACCGTTAGAGAAGTATATTTTAGTCCCAGGTTCTGGAGTTTTTTTGAATTTTATGGGTCTGTGTTGTTAAGTTTTTTTTTATATAAGTTGTACGCACTATTTATGTTTTAAGTTTTCAAGTTTTGATGGAACTGCACAGAACAGAGAATAAAAAACAGTTTTTTTTTATATCAAAATTGGATAAAACTAACTCAGTATCATTGTAACACTCTCACACATCGGAGCAAACAACATTTGACCGAATTGGCATAATTTGTGTTCCCTTTGAAGAGAAAGAGTTCATCGGATAACAAAAAAAAAAAAAAAAAAAATCATCAGCTGATTTTGTGCTGATTTTAGTTTGTTGACAATTAAAGATCTGGATGGTACTGTTGACATTTCCAAAGGAGCAGTCAACAATATTTAAAATATATTGTAAGCTGCAAACGCGTTAAACCCAATTTTTTGGAAATAAAAGCGTCGCTTCAATATCTCGGAAACAATGATTTCTAACTACAAGAATGAAATGAAACCCATCAATACTGGTGATCAGAATTGGATCTGAAATAACCGACTAGTCAATATCGCACAAAAGATGAAGCAAAACCGAAATTATCATGTCAAATTCGTTCAAAAACCAAGGTCATGTTTTCGTTTAGGGCCGGGCCAAACTAAGGGGTGATCCATTTCGAGGTTCCCTACTTTTTTAAAGAAAAAAAAAAAACACAGGAAGTTCAAATTTAATGGGGAATGTTTATTATCATTTGAAAGAACATTCTTTCGCATTTATTTTTTGAAGATTATGTCTATCAAATGTTGGCAGCGACTACGTCTCAGGTGATCCATCCGTTGAGTCCAATTTTCTATGACTCGTTCGAGCATTTCGACTGATAACTGGCGAATGACACGCGTGATGTTTTGCTCCAAGGCCTGAATCGAAGCGGGATTGTCCGCATAAACTTTAGACTTTACATATCCCCACAGGAAAAAGTCTAACGGTGTGATATCACACGATCTTGGTGGCCAATCGACCGGCCCAAAACGTGAAATTATCTGCTCACTGAAGTGTTCTCTCAATAAATCCATTGATTGATGCGCTGTGTGGGAAGTCTTGTTGAAACCAAATGTCGCCGAGATCACGCGCTTCAATTTCAGGCATCAAATAGTCGGTTATCATGGCACGATAACGGTCGCCATTGACGGTTACGTTCTCACTGGCATCATTTTTGAAGAAATATGGACTGATGATTCCACCGGCCCACAAACCACACCAAACCGTTGTCTTTTCTTGATGAAGTGGCAGCTCTTGAATCTTTTCAGGTTGCTCTTCGTCACAAATGCAGCAATTTTGCTTGTTTACATACCCATTGAGCCAGAAATGGGCCTAATCGCTGAACAAAATTGGCTCGAAAACGTTGGATCTTCTTGGAAGTTTTCAAGAGCCCATAGAGCGAAGCGATGTCGCTTGGGAAGGTCGGGCGGCTTCAGTTCTTGCACAAGCTATATTTTGTACGCTTTCAATTTAAGATCGCGACGTAAAATGGGCCAAGTTGTTCCATACGTCAGTCCGAGTTGCTGCGAACGGCGGCGAATCGACTCTCCACGGTTTTCCTGTACACTCTCAGCTACAGCCGCTATATTTTCTTCACTACGTTCTGGACGTGGTCTATTCGGTCGAATATTATCCAATAATGAATGCTGGGTCTCAAGATGGGTGATGGTGTTGCGAATAGTACGCTCAGTAGATCGATTATGTTGACCAAAAGTTGAGCAAAGTGCACGAAACACATTCTTCACAGAACGTGAATTTTCGTAATAAAGTTGAACGATTTGTAAATGTTGTTCAGGCTAAGTCTTTCCATGATGAAATGCCAAACAATACTAAACAAAAATAACATGACAGCATGACACGACTCACACGTGATCTGTCAAAAAAAGGCTATTGAAAAAAGTATCTCTACTTGGATCACCCGTTATTAACAAAGAATATTATTAGCATGAAGCTTTTCGCAAAAAATAGACAAAATTATGGACAGCAAACTCTTGCTTATTGCACCACAATAATGCACCGTCTCACAGTACATTGTTTCTTTGAGACCACT
Source organism: Cordilura impudica (assembly GCA_963682025.1). NCBI lineage: Eukaryota > Metazoa > Arthropoda > Insecta > Diptera > Scathophagidae > Cordilura > Cordilura impudica. The sequence continues at coordinate 151,879,755 of OY821521.1, read as the reverse complement.
TCCTAAAAATTTGACTCCACCGTATTCACCGATTTAGCACCGTTTACCTTCTGGCTATTCAATAAATTGAAAGGATCTCGGGACGTCATATTCAATAGATTGAAGGCGATAAAATCGATCTGGAAGACTAATTAAAGATATTTAATTTTATAAAAAAAAAAATTACATTTTCATTGAAACACAATGGTTTAGTCATTTTTGTAATTGTTAAAATAATTTTTGTATATCTTTCAATCCTCAATGAGCCAATCAAATTCAATTACAATAACACGTGATGACTGTAAATCTGATATTTAACTAAAACAAATTTCTTGTTTAAAATATTGGATTTGTTTGTTTCCGCTTTTAAGGTCATGTAAGGAAATAATGATGAAATCTCACTGTTGGCCATTTGTCACGTTCAAATTTTTGTGAGCATGTTTTCTTGTCTTTTGTCTTTTCTAGTCTCATTAACGTTTTTCTGTGGTTTATAGTGTTTCGGATGAAGTTGATGCTGTTTCTGTTGTTCACTACGGAAATGAATTTCCTCTCCTTTATCCTTTCTATACAAATAAAGTTAAATACTCCTTATTTAAAACTTTTTTTTTTTTGTTTTTGTTGTTTATATTGTATTTTACTTTTTTTTTTTTTAAATTTCAATGTTTAAATGATAAAAGTTCCGTTATATACAATATTTGTATTTACTCAGCACAAGTATGAATGCACATTTGTTTCTGTACATACATACATATATATGTAGATGTACTTTAGAATGCTGGAACTATAGGGCGATTTGTTAAAGAAGTTAAGCACCAGGAGAAAATTTTCGAAAACACTCTCAATATTTGTACGTGGTTCCCTAATATTTCGTGTCCAGTTATCGCAGCTACTAGGTAACAACTTCTTTATCGGCAAGTGAAACTAACGCTATTGTATCGACTAAATTGTTAAGAATTCTACTTTATCATGGGATATAATGCTGCCATCGGCAATCACCCAATAATCCGTGTAACCTGGAAAATGAGTCTTTAGCAGTACATCCAGAGTTTCGGTACAACTTCGCGCCTATTCTCCATCTCCTTGCATATATTACTTGACTTTATATATATTACTAGGCTTCCGCCTACTCATTTCATCGAAAATTCTCAGGAGTGTTATTGGAGGTTATACAAAAATTGGCCACAAAAGATGCAAAGAGAGAGAAGAGACAAAACACACGATAAGTACCTACAGACATTGAACATGATCGATTTCAATAAACACAGCTAATAGGAGCCAGCTCTTACGGTCGCCTTTACATCGCATAACATTTATGAGAATGTAAAAGCCGCAAAGCGACATTCCTGTAAGGTGACGGCTTATAAAAGGAACATGCAATGAAGTTATATATGTATCTCTTATTTCGATAGAAGGCAGAATTTGTAGTTGTCTGATTCCGACGAAAGGTTACGGGGCAGGTTTATTTCCTATTTTGACAGCAGGCTAGAGGGTAAGATCTCTTATCTCGACGGGTTGAACTCTAGACAAGATGAAACGTAAGGGAGAACCTGCAGCATCGGTAAAGTATACATTTTTCATGTCTATTTTTGAATTGCGGAAATTTGTGACACCTCCAATTTGTGGAGTAGGGGGTGAATTACATAAGTACACCATTGGATTACATCCAACGAGCCCAGTTACATTACAGATAGAAACAAATGCAAGAGCGAATTATATTCGTTACGAATTACAACCGTCCAGTTGGATGCCATAAAACCAAATCAGGAGAGGAGGGTAATAGGCTGGGGAAAATTCAGAATACAAGCGATACTAGCAAAAACATCAGTATCCGCAATACCAGAAACAAACCCTAAACCCGCGATACCAGCAAAAACAACAACAAGAAAAAAACATACAAAACCCAAGTGAAGTATTCCTATGTTAGCTGGCCTATCCCAGCTTCCAACCAGGAACAACCAGAGGTTCTTTACAATTTACATTGTATAGTTTATGTTGTGATGCAAGCATTGTAGATTTCTCTTTGCCCTAGTCCTTTTCTACCACTATAATTATAGGGAATGTATGAGCATACATTTTTTTGTTAACAAGTATTGCAGAGCAAATAACTACTTTTGAGACAGATTTGTAAAAGGCTCCTGCGTAGTTTTTGATTTAAAGCCACATCATAGCGACGCTCTTCTAGTATAAGGAAAAACTGGACAGAAGTCAGTTTACTGATTGTGCGATCTTCAACATTGTCATTTAAAGTCTCCCGCCGCGTTACCCAGTTATAGTTTACCATTGGCGGTGGCCATCTTTCCATAACGAGGATACAGAAGATCCTCAACCTCGGGAATTATCTGCAGTATGTATGCTTGGCCTTTTCCTTTATAGAGATCGGAAACACTGGATTTTTGGCAGCAAATTTTGTAATTTTTGCAAAATTTACACGATCTTTTCAGATAACATCTGCAGTCCATTTCAGTGGACATCTCTCTTCCATAGAAACATTGGAGCTTAAGCCGGGACCAGTTAGATCTCTAACGCCTTTTATGATCCTCTTTTTCCGTTTTGTTCTAGTTGATGGAACGTCACTGGAAGCACTTGGATACTTTCAAAACTCAGTTCCATCTTTTGAATTAGTCGGTTTTTGGATCCGAGTTTGATCCGACATCAGCCTCCATATGCATCAGTTGATTACGTCTTCTATACGAGGACGGACTAATAAGTCCGTGACTTTTCGAACTTCCCTCGTAGTTATATGAAATGCAACACTTCTCCCATCAAGTACCACATGTTAGTAGACTACTATAAAATTTTGAGCAAGTTCCGTCATTTACTTTGCGTTTAACAGCTGTTCAAAACATACAACTCGTGTTTTTTTTTTTTTTTAATGGAAAAAAGTGAATTTCGAGTGCTCATTAAACATTATTTTTTGCGAAAAAAAACCGTCAATCAAACCAAGGAGAAGCTTGGTAAATACTATGGGACTCTGCACCATCGATGTCAATGGTAAAAAGTGGTTTACTGACTTTCGTTGTGGTCGCACAAATACAAATGACGCTGAACGTTCTGGACAGCCAATTGAGGTCAATACACCAGAAAATGTCGAAAAAATTAACGATATGGTGTTAGCCGATCGAAAAGTAAAAGTGCGTGAGATTGTTGAGCATTTCATGTGGCAGTGTGGTTTCGATTTTAAATAATCAGTTGGGTTTAAGAAAGCTGTCTGCAAGGTGGGTGCCGCGTTTACTCTGAATTGACCATAAACGTAATGGTGTGACAACTTCAGAGGATTGTTTGGAGTTGTTTAACCGCAATTCGAATGAGTTTTTGCGGCGTTTTGGAACTGTGGATGAAACAAGGATCCATTACAAAACTCCGGAGACCAAGCAGCAGTCTAAACAATGGGTTTCTCCGGGTGAACCGGCTCCGAAGAAGGCCAAGTTAAGTTTGTCGGCCAATAAGGTGATGGCAACAGTTTTTTGGGATGCACGCGGGATAATCCACATCGATTACCTTCAGAAGGGAAAAACAATAAACGGCGAATATTATGCCAACTTATTGGACCGATTTAACGAGGATTTAAATAAACACGACCCCATATGGCCATGAAAAAAGTTATTTTTCATCAAGATAATGCACGGGTGCAAAATTCCATGAATTGGGCTACGAATTGGTACCTCATCCGCCATATTCTTCAGATTTAGCCCCCAGTGACTATTTCCTATTTCCAAACCTAATGAAATGGCTCGGTGGATAGAGTTTTAGCTCCAACGATGAAATTATTGATCAAACACATGCATATTTTATGGACCTCGAAAAATCTTAATTTTGGAAGGGATACAAAAATTGGAGAAACGTTGGACTAAGTGTATTGAGCTAAAAGGAGATTATGTAGAAAAAAAAAATTTTTTTTTTCAAATAAAAAAACTGTGTTTTATTCCAAAAGTCACGGACTTATTGAGCCGCCCTCGTACATTCGCCGGCAGAAAAATTACAGATACATACTACGACAGATAAATTATAACCACTAACGACACACACAGAATATTAACGATCTTTACGGTTATCGTCGGTATATGCATTCATTTGCACCGACGTTTGGGCGTATTATCAGCCGCTTTCTGTTTCCTTCGTTGTCCGCGTAATTATTCATTTGGAATGGTCCGTGGATCTCGCCTGACCTCAGTTTACTATAAAAATGAACTCTTCTATATCGACACATATGAGAATCGCGTCGGTAGGATCCCAGCCCCTTACTTTGCTCTTTTAGTTGTCCTGTCAGATTTAACGGACGCCGACTAGTAGCCGCCCAATACGGAATACAGTCGCACAGTATTTTTATTGATAGATCAAGCGATAAATATCTGAAAGTTCTTTGATTAATCACTTGTTCGAAAAAACAAATAAGAAAATTATAGTCGATCTAAGGCCTCTTGGAGAATTGGTCTTAGGTCCAACATATTTTTTATAGAAAATAACCATAAACCAAATTTGAGCAACATTTTTATTAATTTTTTTGCCTGCAGATGTGAAAAAGTTCATATCGGACGGTAGGCCAAAAAATGAACTGACCCTGACCATATGTGGTAAAGCCACTTAATTTTCAGAAATAAAGACCTTCTTTTCATTTAGACGCATTGAAAATTATTTGTTTTATCCGATTAATCGACTAAAGTGATTGGATTATTTGTTAGTCCAAAAACACAATTTTAAGTTGCTCGATCGAAGTTTTTATTATCGATTAATCGAATAATTCTTAAACGGTTGACAACCATAATGGAGTGCTTGTTACCCTTTTGCTGGAGGGTTAGAATGAGAATTTACGCCTAAAACAAACTTTACAAATTTTCATTGGTCGGAAATTGTGGTTTGTTTTATGTTCGGAGATATTCCCTATGAAATAAAAATTTAAATCCTCTACAAGATTTCGTTATAATATAGTTGGTAGTTCTTTCTTTCTTTATTTTAGTGGTGTTTCTGATCCATTGTACGTCTGCAAAATGAATGTGTTCCATATATTTACTTGCATTTTGTATGGTTTTTTGTATGTACTGAAATGAAACAAAAAAGCAATTGCTGCAGGAATCTTTATTTACATTAGAATTTGGTTTGGTTTTCTGAAATTTATTTTATTTTGTGTATTTTTTTTCATAACAAACGTCTGCTTTGGTTTTGGTTTTAGAGGTTCTTTTAAAAAGTCATGAACAAAAATAAAACAGTTAGCATAACACAAAAAAAAAAACGGTATTCAATTGAAAAGTTTGTTAGCCTAGGTTTTTGGTTGTTCGTGTTTCTGTTTCTGTTACAGTTGATGTTGCTGTTGATGAGTTTTTGTTTGTGTTTTAATGTTTTTTTTTTTCTTTCGATTTTGTTGCATGTTAAATCAACTCCATCACTAGCAGGTGTATTTTGTTCAAAGTTTTTTTTTCACTTCTCTTATTTTGATATTGACTGGACTTTGTTAAGTCAACTATGGTTTGCGTTTAACCTTTGTAAATATTTTTCCAATTTCAGTGTAATTTTTGCGTCCTGTTTTTTTTTTATTTTTTTTTTGTTTATTTTATTTTATTTTATTTTTTTGTTTGAGGGAGTCAGCATCACTTATTGATTTTGCTCATTAACAAACTCAATAGAGGGTTTTGTATTTGACCATGATTATGGCTAAATTTGGGTTATTTGAAAAATTGGAGTTTTTATTTAAATTTCGGAATTTTAAATAAATATTTGAATTTCAGCAGTTCGGCAAAACAACCCTTACCTCTCTTCCATAGACAAACAGTGAACACAAATTATATTCAATCCGAGCTGCTGCAGAAAAGTAATTGCATTTGAGGAAATCAGTGGTACTTCCAGATGTGTGAAGATGCCACTTACAATGGCAGTTTGACTAAAACTGGAGTTAATTATATGACGACGACACAATGGATACCTGAGTTATTTGCGTAATTTTTGTTTCCGAGAAATAGTCACTACTTTTCATTAAAATCCCTACATATCCTCCGTGAACTTGTTGTACAATTTTATAAATTTAATGAAAAGCCTGGCAAAAATTTTACAGTGAATCATTTGTAAAGAGAAGTTGTTCCAAAGGCCGCCTTATACAGAATTCTTAAGGCTACGGAAGTGGAAATAAATGTGGAAATAATTACTTAAATAGGTCTATCTGAGCTTTTTTGTTTTTAAATTAACCAACACTCAGGGGATGCCCCAACAAATGCAGTGCATTGTGTTGATTTCAGGAAAATGGGTTATGGGAAGGAGGAGAGAGGGAGTAGTGTTTGTGGATATTTGACTTAAATGTTATTAGATTTTAACTGTCAGGAAAGACCTCTGCGGGGAGTTTATTCCACATACGGCTAGTTCGACTGATAAACGAATTTTCTCTGTAATGCGTTGTGCGGTCAACTGGACAATAGACTACAAACGGATGTGATCTACTAGAGAAGCGGGTAGAGCGAACCGAAACTCGGGCACTTGGAATAATTTCGTTAATCTCAGAAGAACATTTCCCATGGTAATGTCTATAGAACAGTGCTACACAATCCACATTCCGACGATGGCGCCAACGCCCTCCTTTGCACACGGTCCAGTACGTCCAAAATAGACTTTGAAGCTCCTGCACATATATGGGAGTTGTATTCCATTTTCGGTCGGATGTAAGAGGTATAGATTTTAAGGAGATCAGAAGGAGTGAAGTAATTTTTACACCGTTTTAGAAAACCAAGAACCTTGAATGCTTTTTCGACACTTGAAAAACATGCTCGTTCCAACGAACATCACATTGAATTCTCATGCCTAGACATCAAGAGTATCCGGTTCCTCAATACATATACCACCCATATATACAGATGACGTTGTTGATTTCATGGCCCTATGGGTCAACATACAACATTGAGTCTTCAGCGCATTATAATCAACCCTATTCGCTTTACCCCACTCGGAGATTGTTAACAGGTCTTGATTGAGTGTGTCATTCATTGTCTGCCTTCTGCCCCCAACCTCCAGGAGGCTTGGCTTACAGTGAAAGGAGAATGAATGAAAAATGCTGCTGTCATCTGCGAAAGAGTATAAAGAATTAAAAGTTTGACCAAGAAGGTCGTTCAGAAAGATAAGGAAAAGGGAAGGACAAGAACGGAGCCTTGGGGTACCCCTGAATTAAGCTGAAACTCGTTAGATGAGACCCCATCATGTTCGGTCTCTGAGAAAGCTCGATATAAATTGAGAGAAGTCATTACCGACCCCAAATGCAATAAACTTTGATATCCATGCACCGTGCCACACACGATCGAATGTCTTGCAAATATCCAGAGCAAGCACTTTACTTTCGCCAAAATTGCGAATGGATCGACTCCAGCGCTCAGAAAGTAGAGCTAACAGGTTTCCCGTGGAACGATTTCTACGGAAGCCATACTGTCGATCAGTAAGAAGTGAGTTGGCCTCTAGGTAGTTTACAAGATGGATTTGATCATGCTCTCCATCACTTCTGAGAGCGCAGAGCTCTCGGCAATTTTCAGGGTTATTAGCCGCACCCTTTTTAGGGATTGGGTGAACATTAGCAACTTTACAGCAAGAGAGAAAGACTCCCGCTCGGTACGAAAGGCTGAAAATGTTTGCCAATGGACTGGCTAGCGTCGAAGAGCACTGTTTCAGCACCAGTGCTGATACACCATCCGGTCCCGAAGACTTATTAATGTTGAGATCCGAAAGAACCTTTTTAACTGCACGTAATGTAACAATATTGATGGCGTAAGTCAACTTGACACGGCTGCTGAAATGAAATGCGATCAAAGTTATATCTGTAAAACATTGGGGAAAAAAATTCAAATAAAGTGTCGACAAAATCAGATCGCTAGAGTACACCGTCTACAATAAAACCACAATGGTAATGGATGCTTCGAAATTATGGAAAAAAAATCATACGTTTGGAATGATAAGTCATTTCCCGCTCAGCAGGTCTCAAGTGCCCGGATATGATCGATTTTACTCAAACGATGTTTCTAAATGTAGCTCTAATGTGAAATTAAAGTTCAAGCTTAAATTTTAACCAAAGGTTATGGTCTGTACACTGGTGTGTAGGGTATTAAAATTGTGCAATCTGTACCAAGTAAACAGAAGTTCAGGTTATTACGGCCATCCAAAATGAACCAAATTTATCTCGAGTAATAAATCTACTTCTATAGACTATTTGTACAGCTCTAGTTATTAATGATCTAAAGATACACTTATTATATACTCGTATAACACTTTTTATATTAGTTGCCTAAACTTGTAAAAAAATATCCATAACCCATAAAATTTTAGTAGGTACTCGTATATTAAACTACTAACACTTATGAAAATACGGTTTTATATAAATTTATTCTGGCTGTTTGAGAGCAAAACATGATGTTGCATATCATTTTGTTTGAAACAACTTTTTGTATAATATTATTAACATTAAAAAAGAACACACTAATTAAGTGCAAAACTATGTTATTTGTGCCAAAAAATAAAATAAATATGAATATGTTCAGAGCAGTAAGTAACTAATATAAAAAAAAAATTTTTTCATCACAAGTTTTCGTATCTAAAATCCACAACAACGTCACATGTTTATAATAATATGAACGTTGTTTTCACTCATGTTGTTAAAAACATAAAATTTTCGGTGAAATTCCATAAACATAAAAAGGGGTGGCTGGGGGAATAACAATTTTGAAACAAATGACTGCAGACTGTATTCCTACAAAAAATTACGTTAAACAAGAATAACAAAGGCGCGTTTAAGAATACTACTCGGTACTGGTTGTACGATAAATATGCATAAATATTTTGTTGTATGTACGTATAAGCGTATAAAGTTACTCATACGTACGAGTGATCATGGAGAGAAACCAAATAAAGGTAACCCTTATAGCAAGTTCAGACGGCAAAATGAACCACTTGATTCGCTCTCTGAATCATAATTGTGAACCTTGGTGTTCAGACGAGTGTTCTTGTTTCATTTTGACGTTTATATTTTTTGTGCAAATATTTGAAGACATATTTCTACACTTTACGTTTCACTATTTCATTTTTTCCATTTTTATTTGAATATATATATATATATGTAAATATATACTTTTTATTTGTTAAATGTTTCTATTTATTTTATTGCACAAATTAATTTTTTGTCTTTCTTTGTTTATATATTTTTGACAGCTAGTTCAGATAAACTAGAGATAATTTCTTATCAAACTTGGAGACGACACTCAATGTTTCTAGGTTCACAACTAGGTTCATTTTGAACCAAGTAGATTCGCTTTCAAAATTTTGTATGGCGAATCATGTAGGTTCAATCATGATTGAGGCGCGAACCATGAATGAAAGAGCGAACCGCGAATCTTGCTGTCCGTGTGAATATAGCATTATGCTATAGCATTATTATTATGCATTATTATTATGCTATAGCATTATGCTATGTTCAGACCGACAGCAAGATTCGAGGTTCGCTCTTTCATTCATGGTTCGCGCCTCAATCATGATTGAACCTATATGATTCACCATACAAAATTTTGCTACCTGTGCAACAATTAAAATTAAAAAAAAAAATTAATTTAGAAAATGTTTTTGGTGCTTATTAAGCAAAATGTTGGAAAAATTATTTTTTTTTCGTGCTTTTTGAAAATATTTTCCACAAAACTAAGTCTTTTTTGCTTTCTGTTTGATCTATAACATGCTTCTCGGTTTCTTCAATAAATTTCATTTGAAAAGAAAATCGTCTTAGTCGATAATTTGCGTTAGAAATCCCAAAACCATTAAATAAATAGCGATTTAGGTAGAAGTAATTAAAAAGGGAAGTTCCAAGAATTAGAAATTAGTAAAACAAGTTTTTTGTTTTCAACCACCGCACAGGTAGCGATTTTTTTTTTATTTCGTACAAGCGAACTAATTTCAAAACTGAAGATTCAGTTAAGACTCGAAACTCAACCGAAGCTGATTTCTTCTAATTTTCGCTCGGTCGTCATAAAATTCGCTATTAATTTTTTTGGAACTTATTTCATTTTGTGAGTGATTTAAGTTAAGTGCATCGGTTTCATAAAAATAACAACAAAAAAACATTGTATAATATATGGCGCTATGAATATGGGCCCCAGGAAAATGGACCCCAAAGTAAAAAATGAAAGTGGGCCCCAAATTTGGGGTTCATTTTCATAATGAAAATCGACCCCATTTCTAGAAATGAAAATGAACCCCAAAAAATGAACTAGGGCCCCAAACCACAAATGAAAACGGGCCCTAAACTATTCTAGGGCTCATTTGCATAAACACTATTTGGGGCTCATTTTCATTTAAAGGATGCGGTACGATGAAGTATATGAAAATGGGCCCCAAAATGTGAAAACGGACCCCAATTTTTTTTCACTTGTTTTGTTGATTTACTTGTTTTGTCTGAAGAATTAGTGAAAAATTAGGTCGGCTCACTTAAATATAAAAGAATTGCATTTCTTCAAATATTTTTTATATGCTTGGAAGTAGTATTTAAATTGAAAATAAAGATTTGTAAAACAATGTGACATTTGTTATGCAAAAATATTTTTTTTAATTTTTAAACGAAAAAATTGCAATGAGATGTCGTAATGTGGGTTTAAAAATTTAACCGCTTGACTTAAATGATTCAGGAAATATTAAAAAACGGTGGCATGACATAACGTCTACAGACATTATGGCACTTTTACGAGTGACATAATGTCTAGAGCATTTCAAATCTTGTAAACTTGGTAAAAGTGCTGTTATTTTCCCTTTTACAAAATGTTTAAATTAGATGTAAACATTCCGCAAAAGGGAATAATATTAATAATAATAATAACATTCTGTAATGTCTTCCCGGAGACACTAAAGTTAAGTATTGAAATCTGGCTTCGCATACAAAAGTTTTTCTGCGTGGCGGTCTGCGGCCGCGCTTAAGGGTTTTCTCCTCCAGTAGGACGCGGCAGGTGGCTTCGCTGAATAAAGTTTTCCTGCGTACGTCACAAGAATAAAAAAATGTCTTTTCCCTGCAAACATTTCAAAATTTGCTCAAGCTGTTTGGATATTTTGGATAAAAAATCTCAAAGTAACAATTCGCCTTTACTGTGTCCTTATTGCAAGCAAATTGTTGAAACAAATTTAAAAATATTTCAATAAATTGCTATTATTTGTATTCCATTTATAAAAATATTCTCCTAAATTGTTATTATTTGCTCTAAAGTGTATTAAAGTTTAAAAAAATTTCAATAAATTGTTATTATTTGTATTCCATCCATAACAAAATGAATTGTTATTATTTCCATTGCATCAAATCAATATTTTAGAATTCTGAGTGTCATAGTGTCTATAGACATTATGTCCTTAGACGTTATATCACGCCACCGTAAAAAAGTAGTCCGGCTCACTAAAATTATACAGGAATTGAATCATTTTTATAAAATTTAAAAGAAAGTCTTAAAAAATTTAATTAAGGAATTAATATTTCTTTTTTTGCAAACAAAATATTTTTTTTAAATATATTTTTTGTTACATTTTTAAAACAAGTAAGAACGTTATAGTCGGTCAAGCCCGACTATACGATACCCTATACCATGCATTTAGAGACCGTATCTCTTAAGTTCAACTAATAGGAAAAGAAAATAAGCATAAACCAAATTTGAGTGGCATTGTTATTAGTTGTGTTGCCTTTGGATATGAAAAAGTTCATATGGGATGCTATATTTATATGGGGAATAGGTCGAAAAATGGACCGATCCTGACCATATTTGGTAAGGTCACTTATATTTTGAAAAAATATATACAAACCAAATTTGAGAAAAATCTGTGCAATATTTTTGTTTTTCGATAGATTTAAGTGAAGATCGGGAAGCAGCTCTATATTGGGCCTATGACAAAGAATTGTCCAATAGAGATTATTTTTGGACTACTGATTATTGGATGTAATAAACACATTTAAACCCAATTTGACTGACGTTACTAAATAAAACTGAATTCAAAAAAGAAAATATTCGATTTTTTTACATCATTGAAGTTTATAAAAGTTTATTAAAAAAAAAAAAAATGAAAATGAACCCCAAAATATGAAGTAAGGCCCCACCAATATATGATATTGGGCCCCAAAAATTATTTGGGGCCCTTTTTCATTTTCTTGTTTGGGGTCCATTTTCATTACGAAAATGCACCCCACATGAAGAAATGAAAAACGACCCCAAAATGGGAAAACAGGCCCCAAAATTTCGTGTTGTTGTTTTCCATACATTTTTTTGGGGCTCATTTTCATTTTTTTTTTGGGGCCCATTTTCCTGGGGCCCATATTCATACCACCATAATATATATTGTATTAAAAATGTCAGAATATCTGTTGGACGAAATTATCGACCTTTCTGATGATGATGACGATGACCAAGATATTAGAGAGAGCAGTGATGTTGATCCACAGCCGCCTGCTAAACGGCAACTGGCCAAATCATTAATTTAATTTATTAAATTTTTTTACTTAAAACTTTTAATAACTAACATTTAAAAAATATATTTTTTTTTCCATATTTTTATAATTTCTTTTTCAATGTTTCTTCAAAACCAACACTGAACAAAATTGTTACATAAAAAATGAGAGGTAAATTAATATTAAGCTGGATAACGCAAGTTTTGTATTATGATTGTTTTCTTTTCAAATGGAATTTATTGAAGAAACTGAGAAGCATATTATAGATCAAACAGAAAGCAAAAAAGACTTAGTTTTGTAGAAAATATTTTCAAAAAGCATGAAAACAAAAAAAATATTTTTCCAGCATTTTGCTTCATAAGCACCACAAAAATTTTCTAAATCAATTTTTTATTTGTTGCACAGGTCTCTAGCAATAATTTGGCTTTTACAGATTGAAAAAATATCAATTATTCGACGAGTTATAGCCAAAAAACCATATAAACAATATGCTGAAAATCGGCATTTGACTGCAAAGTTCGAAGGTCGATAAAAAAAAAATTTGAACTAACATAAACAAACGCCCTGATACGGGTCTTCTAATTTAGCCTCTATTTTCACCCCTCACTCACAGAATCGACCTAACTTTTGCTAACCTGAATTTGTTCCACAGTGTAATGAAACGTAAAGTGTAGAAGGATGTCTTCAAATATTTGCACAAAATCGAAACACTTGACTCATATAAATTTAAATTTTGGGACTTTAGATATTGTGTTATGTTGAAAATGCATAATTTAAAATTAAAAACCATTTATTTTGAAGAAAATAAATTTGGAGAAAAAAATGTTCAAACTCTTGGTCGCACCCCCTAGAAATATGCGAATAGCAAAAAAACTGAGAAATACAAAGTTCTGGGCCAATCAAAAAACATTTAGAGGTGGCTCAACGCGATTGAAAATTTCAAGTGTGTTTTATATGGGGAAAATATGACTTTTTTTTCAGATTTTACGAAAATTTCGTTCTATAGTTTAATTTTTCCGACAAATTGTTATATAATTCGGGATCAGTATTAAATTATCTCTCCAAAAAGCTATAAAACTTCAAAATAGAATAAAACCCCGCCAAGAAATAGCAAATGCCCCAGACCACTTTTGTGCAAAAAAAAATAGGTCATGAAATTTGATGGCATTTTTTCCAACTTTAAGAAATTAATTAAAGCCAACATTTTGTTTTAGTCTCTATACCGGTAAATACTCAGATACGAAGTATTGTTTTATTACCACCTTGTTAACCTATTAAGAATTGAGACGGAAAATGGAAATTTTTTTTGATAAAATTTTGAAAACTCCATTTTCAAGTTTTGAAAAATTTTCTTAAACAAAATTTAAAAAAAAATGATCTAGCTCTTTAAGGTCTTATTAAATGCATGTTAGAGATTAACTGTGTGAATTTTTAGGTAAATCCCTATGCCAGAATTTTTTTGACAAGGATTTCCGATTTGCGGATTTCGAGAAAAATGGGATTTTTGTAAAATATTCTGTAAATGTACTATTTCTAAATACCTTGTATCAAAAATTAATCACTTGTCTACTTTTAAATGTTATATTTTATCTTAATAGCCTAGGGTTTGGAAAAAAATAATATGAACCCATTAGTCCTTTTGGACTTGGGGTCACATATGACCCCAAGCTAATAAAAGACAATTTATTCAAAAAATTCAAATATTTTGTGATGATGAATTTAATATAAGTGCTGTTGAATTTTTAGATGCAATGCTTAAAATATAATACCCAAATGTGTAGAACTTCCGTTCCTAAAATTTGGGATACATTGGAGAACGTTAACCCATTATTTGCCAAGTCCAGCTTTGGATTTTAAGATATTTTTAAATAAAAATGACCGAAAACGAGTTTTTCTATTAAATTCAATGAAACACTATTTGGAATTTAAGAAAAATAATTCGGTTATTTTTTATTTATTTAAGGTTTCAGTGCTCCTGGGATCAAAATAATTCATTGTGATATATCCTTGGTGCAATTATCTGCTTTTTGCTCGCGAATATAAATTAAAACTACTTTTATTCAATTTTATTATAAAATTATCTTATGTATAAAAACTATCTATATTTTTTTAAATAAAATAAGAAGATCCACAAATGACCCAAAGCTAATAAGGGACAATTTATTTAAAAGAATATGAAATACAAAATTAATATGAGCTATGATCATGATCTAGCTTTGTTGGCACAAAAGTGGTCTGGGGGATTTGCTATTTCTTGGCGAGTTTTTATTCGATTTTGAAGTTTTTAGTTTTTTGGAAAGATAATTTAACACTGATCTCGAATCATATAACAATTTATCGGAAAAATTAAACTATAGAACGAAATTTTCGTAAAACCTGAAAAAAAGTCATATTTTCCCCATATAAAACACACTTAAAATTTTCAATCGCGTTGAGCCACCTCTAAATGTTTTTTGATTGACCCAAAACTTTGTATTTCTAAGTTTTTTTGCTATTCTCATATTTCTAGGGGGTGCGACCGAGAGTTTGAACACTTTTTTATTAAGGGCCACTTTCCATTTGCTATACAAGATTCTTGGATAAATAAAGTCAGTTGTTAACTATTTTTATCAAAACTTGAATAAAACAAGTAAGAGTGTTAAATTCAGCTGTGCCGAATTTTTGATACCCTCCACCTCTGTTTTAAACTGAGTTTGGTAACGATTTTAATACAGTTGTAAATATTAAACCTTTAAGTTATGAGGGGGTCCTAGAACAACTCGACAAAGAAAACACAACAAAATCTCCCAGCGATATTCAATAGCTTTGACTTACTGCACCTATTTATTGTTGGCAAATCTTCTACCACCGAGCCATATTTTCAAGTAAGAGTGTTAAATTGGGCTGTGCGGAATCTTTAGTAACCTCCACATTGTTTACAATAATGTCTGAAAGTATTGCACTATTTATAACAAATGTAAACAAAATATTTTAAATAGCAACAATTTGATAATTAGATAAACTTAATACTAAATTTTTGCAACAAACGCACTGAATTTTTAACATTTTTAGAGATGTCTTCAGCTTTTTAGAAATATCTCGGAACTATGATGCCCAATTTACCCCATTTTCAAAAAAAAAACCTGCCCGAAATAATGGCAAACACTATTATAAATTATCCAGGTTTATTTTGTGAATGAGCTTGATTTCAACAGATGTGACAGACAGATGAACATCGCTATATTGACTCGATATAGCGCTCCAAACGGAATGACAAACTGATATATACTCTCTGCATAGTGGTGTGAAATGTATAAAAATACTAAACACTGTGGCGCCTTGAAACATATGTTAAAATATATGTTTTATGAGGTTGCACTTTTCATCAAAGTTTTTTTTTTCAAACTACTGCCGCTATTTATAGGTCAGGTCGGGTTGTGATTTGCGAGGCTGCCCGCAGTTGTTATAGAGAACAATAATAAATAATAGCAGAGCCCAGCCCTCGAAATTCGAGTACAAATTCTAGGAAATTTTATTTTATCATTCAATTTATTTCTTTCAATGTTTTTTAATCTACTTAATTCATTAAGTTTATTTCATTATAAATATTTGTTGAACACACAGAAATAGCATGCCACCTAATGGTATTAAAATTTTTGGCAATTCACAATTCAACACAGGGTATGTGTTATGCAGTTATTGTAATGAAATCTGTACGTTAACTTTCGTGTTGCATAATGGAAAGTTGATTGTGCACGCATAACTTTCGTCAAACTCAACCAATTTAAACAGTTCAAAAGAAAGAGCTTGATGCACTGAGTGTTCTTGGACTTGTGTCAACACCCTACGTTAATTAGAACTCTAGTTATAGAGGTTTGAGTGAAGGAAAATATTGAAAAAATCTTGAAAAAATTGAATGTAAAGTTGATTGTGCACGCATAACTTTCCTCAAAGTCAACGATGCAGATAATAGCTCAAAAGAAAGAACTGGATCCACTGAGTGTTCTAAGAGTGAAACGATCAAGATCCATTCACTAGAAGAGGAGCTATGAGAATTCGAATTGCTTGAGTGAATGTGTCCCATAAGAAATGTACATGGAGGAATCGCGTTTGAGTATAAGTTGAGTAAGGTGGGAGTTGAGTAAATGTCAATGATTGGTGACATATCTGTGTCTAAATACCTTTCATTAAAAAAAAAAAGGAAAATCGGAAATCGGCCGGATGGAACGACCAGACGGACTGACTTTAGTCTTCATAAATTTTTTTAATATATAGGATGGCCTTACCAACAAATATAAGAAAAGGACTGTTGTGTGAAAAACAATTTTCAATGCTTAACAATAAATAAAACCATTTACAGTCAGAAAAAATTTAAATATATTTGTTTTTTACAAAAAACCGGGTCTAGTTCTATATATCTAGGTTACCCACGATTTACGCGATTCACACAATTTCCAATTTCCCGATTAGGTAATAGTACCCATATTTTTAATTACGCCCTTTTAACACATTTTTTTTTATATCGATAATCAAAAATTGTGGAAATTCTTGAATTACGGGGAATACATCAACTGGTAGTTTCCCGGATAGAAATTCCCCAAAAAAAATTGAGGCGAAAAATTGAGCAAAAGTTGTGAAAAATAATTTTATCCGCAAATTTTGAGTGTTGTGTTTTAGATGACGAAACCTAAGTGCTGGCAGACTTTTTACAGCTACCTGGTCAGGAATTCTGTGTCACAAATGCAAGTGGGAATGTTCCAGAACACTGTCGATTTAAAAAATAATAAAAATTTGCAAAAAAGTTTTTGGTCCGGAAAGTCATTTGTACTTGTGCTAAAAGAAACCACAAGTTCCATAAATCAATATGTGTACATTAAATAGGGCCTTCAGAATCGATTTCTTCCACTTTTAAGAATACACAATATTATATCACAATATTCTCAGAATCTTTGTCAGTTTGTCTATAGAAATATTGTTAATTTATAGCATCTGAGATTATTTTTCTGTAGAAATATTCTTAAAATCTGACTGTTTTACCAATTTATTAGACTTTATTCAAGTGTATATCTAAAGGATATTGCAGGTAATGTAAATATTATAAGATTGGAAGATATACTTAATAATACAAAGAGGTAATGTGTGTTTGTTTCTTTGTTTGTAAGAGGTAATCTCCGTAACTAGTCATCTGATTTTAAAAATGTTGGAATGGTCCTTAAGGATGGACATAATTTTTTTTTGATATTTTTGGTGGGCGTGTCACCTCCCATATAGAATGAACTTTTAATATCATATATTTGGAGTACTATGACAGAGAGAGCCTTGCAAATTAGTGTGATGTCAGCTATTATTTATGTTAGTAGCCATGCCGATATAATTCAATATAAAATAATATAATTCGGGGGGTGTCCCAGAACTACCTAGCCTAACAAAGAAAAAACAAAAGTTTTTTCAAAAATTTATTTTTATTTCTCAACATAGTCCCCTTTTAGCGCTATACACTTTTCCCAGCGATGTTCAGTTGCTTTGATACCTTGTGTATAGTAGAATCATCGAACTCTGCCAAATGGCCATCAACTCCAGACTCTACTTCTTGATTTGTAACAAATCTTCTTCCACCAAGCCATTTTTTCAAGTTTGGAAGTAGAAAATAATCTGAGGGTCTAAATCTAGTGAATAGGGTGCGTGAGGAAGCAATTCAAACTTTAATTCATTAATTTTAGCCATGGAATAGCAGATGTGTGAACCGGTGCATTGTCTTGATGAAACAACACTTTCTTCTTCGCCAAATGCGGACGTTTTTCCTTCATTTCTTCACCGTTGATGGTTTTTCCTTTTTGAAGATAATCAATGAAAATTATCCCACACGCATCCCAAAAAACGGACGCCATAACTTTTCCAGCCGACAAAGTTGTTTTTGATTCTTCGGTGCCGATTCTCCCCTATAGTTATATATTATTGTACTTATCCCTAAAATCTCCTTCTCTCTTCTTTCTAGTTATTTATTTTATTTAGTCTACTTTATATTATTAATAATTAACTATTTTCTTTTTAACATTATTATTACCTATTTTCAGTTAAACTCAATTATTATTATCAGTTATGATTTTAAGTTGTAATATGTTTAAACTTTGTAAATTTAAACCTATTCCAATTTTTTCTGTAAAAAACAATATTTCATTGAATAATTAATTTTGTTTGTCAATTTGTTTTTAATATATTTATTTATTCAGAAAAATATAATCATAGAAAAATAAACACTTAAAATAACTTAATAAAAATTGTTTTTTTTGTACAAAATAT
The DNA here is from genome assembly GCA_963682025.1 of Cordilura impudica. NCBI lineage: Eukaryota > Metazoa > Arthropoda > Insecta > Diptera > Scathophagidae > Cordilura > Cordilura impudica. Next base: position 151,861,079 of record OY821521.1, on the reverse strand, counting down.
AAAAATATAACTGGCGCAGTCGTTATTTACGAACCAAAACATTTTAAACGGAAACACTTTAAATCGTATATTCCACAAGTTTAAAATAAAGAAGTCATTAAAATAATAATCTGAAGAAACGTTTATCTTAAAAAGTGATTTTATACGCTACCAAGCAATATATAAAAGTGTTTTAATCACTATAAAAATAAAGAAAACAAACGATCTAATATATTATATTATTTTAAATAATTAATGTAATAAAACAGTGAAGAAAAAAAAATAATAGAAAATCTATTTTTTTTTTAACGAAAACCTCTGGAAAGTAATAAACTTGAATATTTGTTTCAAAAATTTGCAAATAAAATCAAAATAATTTCAATAACAAGAGAAAATTAGAAAAGTTGAAGAACAAATATTAGTAAAGCCGACATAATGTTTTGATAATAGTACCAAAAAAGGTAAAACTGTCGAATCTTATTGAAAACCTGAAGATCTAAGCGGCCCACACTGAGAAATACCAGAGCAAAAGAAAAATTCCGTAAAAGGGGAGCTAAAGAAAATCATCACACTTAACCATCAGCAAATATAAACAAAACAACAACTCCACTCAAGAGAACTGTTATCAGTATGACGACCGCAAATGTTCTTGATTTCTTGAAAAGTGTTCCCGAATTCAATGGTAAGCCGGAAGAGCTTAATGTCTTTATACAACATATTGAGGAAATACGAAAATAGGCTGATCCAACGATATTAACTCTCTTTGATTTGAGAATTAGAAGTAAGATAATAAACAAAGCTAGTATTGTTTTAATAAATAATAACAACCCCTTAAATTGGGAAGAGATGAAAGTTATTCTCAGAACCAATTTTAATATATCAGAAATTGTTGAATACTTAATAAATAAGATGAAAATAGCAGAGTGTAAAACTACCATAAATAATTTTTATGACTATTTGTTAGAGCTTTTAACAAAATTAAATTTGAAAAATAGTATTGATAGGGATGAGTGGTATAGTTGCGAAAAGAACGAGAAAATGGTTTTAAAAATTTTCATAGGTAAATTACCTAGCGAACCAAAATTAATTCTCAATGCTCGTAACCCATGCTCTTTGTTAAAAGCTAAAGAAATTTTAATGGAGACAGAATATTTTTTAAAAATTTTTCAAATTATACTCCGAATTTACAATCTTCATCATCTAAGAGTAACAATTCTTATTTTAAATATAACAATAACAATAAACATTTACAAAATTGTAACAATCAGAGAGCGAATAATTCTGAATTTGAATATTTTAATGAGCAAGGTAATAATTTTAATGGAAATAAAAAAAATTTTCGAAATTATAACACATATAATAATCAGCGATCAAATAATTCTCAATCTAGAAACTTTGGTGAACAATGTGATAACTACAATGGTAATAAAGACTATAATAGAGATACCAATTCAGGATATACTACTGGTGCAAATGTGCGACACAATAATAACGATGAAATTCATAATCGAAACCAGGTAGCTAGTAGTACTCAACGTTCTAATAATAGTAGACAAATTCCTATGGAAGTTGACAACATCGAAACTTCAAATTTTCAATTATCAGCCGACGAGCTCTTCCCTGTATAATAGTAAGGACAAGAACTTCTCCTATTAAACTGTTGATTGACACAGGATCAGGTACTTCCCTAATTAAGAGAGGTCTTTTTCACAGTTCATTTAGGACCGAACTTGAGCGCCCTATAATTCTTAATACAATATGTTCTAAAACTGTAACGAAAACAAAGATAACAATACCAATGTTTAAAGAATTTAATATACCAAATGCCAAAATTGAAATGTTAGAAACTGAAATATATAGTGAATTTGATGGAATTATTGGTTGCAATATTTTAACACCGCTAGGAGCAAAAATTGATTTGAAAGGGAAAATGCTAATAACTTCAAATGCTAGTTGTCCACTTATATTTGATGATCCACCACATGAGCACATAAAGGATGATATATCATATTTTGATTCCATAATTATAGACATTAATTTTCAAAAGCCGGAAATTGATTTTTTAATGAATAGATTAAAACTTGACAATTTAAACGATGAAGAAATAAATTCACTTATAAAATTAATTAAAGATTTCAAATCAGTTTTTTACATAGACGGTGATAAATTAACAACAGCAGGTAAATATCAGCATCAAATTCCAACAATAAATAATATACCTGTTTATTCAAAAACATACCGATTTCCTGAGGTTCATAAGCTTGAAGTTGGAAAACAGATTAAGGAAATGTTAGAATCAGGAATAGTAACTAAATCTTCAAGCCCATATAATGCACCAATTTGGGTTGTACCCAAAAAAGTTGATAACTCAGGTGAACAAAAATGGAGGGTTGTTGTGGACTACAGAAAACTAAATAATGTAACTATAGAGGACAAGTTTCCAATTCCTAATATGGAGGACCTTTTTTCTAAATTGGGGAATTCCCAATATTTTACTACGTTGGACCTTGCAAAAGGCTTCCACCAAATTCCAATTTCTTCTGATGATAGGCACAAAACGGCCTTTTCCACTACTACGGGTCATTATGAATTTACTCGTATGCCTTTCGGCTTAAAGAATGCTCCGGCATCATTTCAAAGGATGATGAACGAAGTTCTTCATGATTTTATTAACAATATATGCGTAGTTTATCTTGATGATATTTTGATTTTTTCTTCATCACTTGATGAGCATATATTGTCTTTAAGGCATTACCAATGATTTCAAGATTGAAAAAAAATTCTGTTATAAACGTTAATGATCAGAAATATATTGACTCCTTTAATAAATTAAAGAAACTCATATGTACTAGTCCCGTTTTAGTATATCCAAATTTTGATAAAATGTTTATTTTGACTACAGATGCGAGTAATGAAGCATTAGGTGCTGTATTGTCTCAAAATGGTCATCCTGTAGCTTTCACATCTAGAACTCTTAATAAACATGAATTAAATTATAGCACTATTGAGAAGGAACTTCTCGCAATTGTTTGGGGTACTAAATATTTTCGACCCTATTTATTTGGAAGAAAATTCAAAATTCAGACAGATCACCATCCTCTTGTATGGCTGAATTCCTTAAAAGAACCAAATATTAAGTTACAACGATGGAAATTGCAACTTAATGAATATGATTTTATTATCGAATATATAAAAGGGAAAACTAATCAGGTCGCTGATTTTCTTAGTCGTGTAGATATTAATTATTTAGAAGATAATGAACACACAATAGCATCTGATATTGCAACCATTCACAGTAGTATAGAAAACTTCAATGACCTCATTGAGATAACTGAATCAGCAGTTAATATTTATAAGAATCAGTTAATTATAGAAGTTGGAAAAAGTGACAAATATATCAAAAAGATTTTATATGGAAAAAAAATCCGTCATACAATTGCTTTAAAAGAATACAACGAGGAGAAAGTTTTAAAATATCTTAAACAAATATTTCCAATTAAAGGAAAAATTGCTATATTTTGTCAGAATTTTGCAATCTTTAAGTATTTTCAAATGACAATTGTTCAATATTTTTCGAATAACACGGAGATGAAATTTATAAAATGTTCTAGATTTGTTAAAGATATATTTGATAAAGAACAACTGATGGAAATTATTGACAAATATCATAGTGAGAAGAATCATAGAGGTATTGATGAAATTTTTCTAGAATTAAAAAAAATTATTTATTTTCCAAAATTAAAGACGGAAATACACAAATTTATTAATAACTGTATAATATGCAACATGTGTAAATATGATAGACATCCTATTAAACCAAAATTTTGTATTACACAGACTCCAAAGAGATCTAATGAAATTATTCATATTGACATTTGGTTTCTTAATAAAAATACGACATTTTTAACATGTATAGATAAGCTTACGAAACACGTTTCAGTTCATTATTTGACCGATAAAAATTCGTTAACAATTGTAGATATGATCAGGGAAAGGATTTCTGTTTTGGGCAAACCAAAGAAAATCGTAGCTGACAATGAATTCAATACAGCATATATTAGAAATTTTCTAAATTCAGAAGATATTGCTTATCATTTTACATCGCCGAACACCCATACCGGCAATTCAGATATTGAGCGTTTTCATCTAACATTAAATGAGCATATAAGAATATTTAAACTTGAAGAGAAGGATAAAGAATTAGATGACAAAATTCTGGTTTATAAAGCTGTACAAATATACAATGAGACAATTCATACAACAACTGGACACAAACCAAATGATTTATTACACAATAAAGTAGACAAATCTATATGGGTTGAAATTCATAATAACATATATGAGGGGAAACTAAAACGGTCAGAAAAAATAAATAGAAATAGATTAAATTGTCATCAATTTCAAGATCGAGAATTAGTAAAAAATTTAGGATTTTCAAATTTAAAGCAAAAGCCAAAATACATTATTAAAGATGTAAAAGATAGAAGTGCTACTCACTTTAAAGATGACAAAGATTGTAAAAGGGACAGACAAATTATTAAAAGAAACTATAAATATCAAACTGAAATTCCAAACATAAAATTCGATCGAAAAATAACGGGTAGAAATTATCCTAAAAGAAAAAAAAAAAAACTATTGATTAACAATATCAATCTAAATTAATAATTAATACAATTTAAGGGGAATTATTAATAAATCTGAACTGTGTGATTTGTAATATAAATGTATGTATATTAAAAAAAAAAAAAATATATATTGAAAATATTGTAAATTTTAATTTAAATTTAAATTCGATTAGTTTGAAAATGTGTGTTATTATTTCATGTTTTTACACATTTCAGGTGCAATGTGCGCTCAAAGGGTGGGGGAGTTATATATTATTGTACTTATCCCTAAAATCTCCTTCTCTCTTCTTTCTAGTTATTTATTTTATTTAGTCTACTTTATATTATTAATAATTAACTATTTTCTTTTTAACATTATTATTACCTATTTTCAGTTAAACTCAATTATTATTATCAGTTATGATTTTAAGTTGTAATATGTTTAAACTTTGTAAATTTAGACCTATTCCAATTTTTTCTGTAAAAAACAATATTTCATTGAATAATTAATTTTGTTTGTCAATTTGTTTTTAATATATTTATTTATTCAGAAAAATATAATCATAGAAAAATAAACACTTAAAATAACTTAATAAAAATTGTTTTTTTTGTACAAAATATAAAAATATAACTCTATGGGTCCATTGTTTCGACTGCTCTTTTTCTTCAGGAGTGAAATGATGAACCCATGTTTCATCCATAGTTATAAATCGACGCAAAAACTCGGCCTTATTTTTGCGAAACATCGAAACATCCTCACGACGTTGTTTTTGGTCGATTGTGAGTAAACTCGGCACCCATCGTGCGCACAACTTTTTCATGTCCAAATTTTCAGTCAATATGCGATGTACAGCACTTTTTGAGATGCCTGCCAAATCAGCTACCTCGCGCACTTTCAATCGACGGTCGTCCAGTAAGATTTTTGGATTTTCTTAACCACTTCTGGCGTGGTGACCTCATTTGATGACCTCATATTGACAGCTCGTACGGCCTCTTTTAAACTTTGCAACCCAATATTTCACAGTTGCAAATGACGGAGCAGACTCCCGTAGAGTAGAATCCAGTTCACTTTTGATATCGGTTGGACTGAGACCTTTTAAGTAAAAAGATTAAATATCATAACGATGACCAATTTTCTCCATATTAAAAATTTACTGGAAACGTCCACTATTAATGGCCGCTAATCAAAAAAAAAAATAAATTTAATTTCACAGTTAAACTTTAAAAGGTTAAGGCTTTCAGCCATGGTTATTTTTTCAAAAAAAAATTTTTTTTCTTTGTTACGCTAGGTAGTTCTGGGAGATAGCTTTACAAATTTGTCTGAGGTCATCTATTATTAATGTGTGTAGTCGGAAAAAAAATGGACGGTATCCGACCAATGGGCGTGGGACCTCTCATGCAAAGTAAATATAAACTGTCATATATCTAGTTTTTTATATGATTAATCGAACAAACAATGGGCGTGAATGGAGCAGTGGGCATAACACCACCCATACATAGTAAATATATAATGACATATAATTGGCATACTATAAAATGGAAAGCCTCGACACTTTGCACAATTCCATCAGATATTAATGTGTGTAGTCCGATAAAAAATTGTTCGGGATGGGATTAGTGGGCGTGGCACCTCCAATACAAAAAATATGAAGTACTACGAAAGCAACAGTCTTGAAACTTTTGACAAGTACATTAATTATCAATGTAAGAAGTCTTGGAAAATATGGGAGTAATATCCAAATTCAGAAATCGCCAAAACCGAAATTAGCGGAAAATAAAAATCGCCAAAAAGTAAATACTTCAAAATCAAAAATGGGCAAAACCAAAAATGGCTAAAATCAAAAAATCGCCAAAGCAAAAATCGCTAATATGAAAAAATTGCCAAATGATATTCTAAATTCAAGGCCAATAGTTAAGTGTTGCCAGATTTAATTTGGAAAATACATGCTCTTCTCATGGGGAGCTATATGTACCTTGCTGCAGAGTAGGAACGCCGAAATATTTGATAATTGTTGCACCGAATGAAAGAACAAAAAATATTGTATATCAGTAAGCATTGAAATAAAAAAAAATATGAAATATAATATAATAATATTAATATGCTAGGCCATTTTTTGTGAGCGATGTTTGATCTACCGTTTTATCCCCATTTTGACCAAACGTATATTTTTGAAAGGTATTACTTCTTCGCCGTTTTGTAGATTTACAGTTTTTTTTTAATTATGTCCTTTATTTTGAGTAAATTGCATTTAAAGTTGCTACTAACACATACATAAAATTATACTTATGCTATGTGTGTTTATTAAATTTGTTAATGTGTTTGTTAATGAGTTTGTTATCTTCATTCACAATAATAAATAAAAAAGTGTTGGTTTGTGAATTGGCTAAGTTGAAAAATAAAGTTGCCTAGAAATAGCACTCGAACTTCGAGCGCTGGAATCTGCTAATAAATTATTAAAAATGTTTTAATTTCACAATACAACCTTCGAAAGAAAAATTGATTATGAAAACATACATATCAATAAGTATCGAAAAGTCGTAGCGCAGCACGATAAGGCATAATAGATAACTTTATAAAAAAAGGACCTCGAGAAACAAAGTTCTCAAAGGGTTGGCAAAGATTGGAAAGACTACCTAGGTGGTTTTTCGGTTTTAAACTACATCTAGTAATCAACGAAACTGGCGAATACAAAAAAGGATCATACCTCCCGTTCACATAAATATTTCTGTCAATGTAGGAATTATTCAGTTTTCAATTTATTGTCCCTAAAATTTTCTTATAAAAATTAAAAAAAAGGAAAAGACGGCAGAATTCCTCACATACAAATCGTATCTATCAAAGATTATTATGCCTTTATGTTAGAAAAAATATCATCAACAAGTAAGAAAATTATAGTCGGTCTAGACCGACTATACGATACCCTATACCATGCGTTTAGAGACCCTATCTCATAGGCCCAACTAACTGGACATAGAAAATAAGCAAAAACCAAATTTGAGTTGGATTTTTATTAATTTTTTTGGCTGCAGATATGAAAAAGTTCATATCGGATGCTATATCTATATAGGGACTTGGTGCAAAAATGGACCGATCCTGATCATGTTTGGTAAAGTCTCTTGTATTTTGCAAAAATATATACAAACAAAATTTGAGAAGAATCAGTGCAATATTTTTGTTTTTTAATAGATTTAAGTGAAGATCGGGAAGCAGCTCTATATGGGGTCAAAGGGATCATTTTTGGACTACTCATTAATGGATGTAATGAACGCATACAAACCAAATTTGAGTAAGATCTATATGACAATTTGGATCTTATGGCAATTTATGTCGATTTCATATGGGTAATTTGTATGGGGGCTAGGTCTGACCATGGACCGATTCTCACCAATTTCAATAGCGTTCATCCCATGGCCGATAAAAACTTATATACCAAATTTCATCAAAATATATTCATATTTGCGACCTGCAGTTTGATTACAAGATTTACATGGACACACAGACGGACGGACGGACGGACATTGTTAAATCAACTCAGAAAGTGATTCTGATTCGATCGGTATAATTAAAGATGGGTCTAGGTCAAATATTTTTGGTAGTTACAAACAGCAGCACAAAGTCGTTATACCCAAACCACATAGTGGTATAGGGTATAAAAATTGAGGGAAAAATTTATCATTATAATAATTAATTTTTTACAAAAAGAAAATCTTACACACTAAGGAGACATAAATTAAGTTGGGATGCATTATAAACTTTGTTATTTATATCTAGAGAACTAAATCTTCTGTGATAAAGTATTAACTTTGAATTATAACCTAAAGGTATTAATATTTTCAATATATTTCGTAATAATAAAATTCTCAATATTATTACAACGGCCAAATGAAAAATCGTCCAAAAAATATTATTTATGAAAAATGGCCCCCCAAAAAAATGAAAAATCGCCAAAAAAAAAAAAAAAAAAATAAAAAAAATAATAATAATAATAATAAAATGTTGCCCAAAAATATCAAAAATTGCCCAGAAATACAAAAAATGTGAAAACAAAACGCCCAAAAATTAATCAGTATTTTTCATATGAAAACTCAATTAAAATATCAATTAAACTAGCAGATTCCAGCCCTCCAAATTCGAGTGCAAATTCTAGAATATTTTATTTTTTCATTAAATAAAGACCCTAAAGGTATGCTAATCAATTATAGCCAATTCACAAATCAACACAAAAAACAAACTCATTTTTATTACAAACACATTTACAAATTTAATAAACACACACTCTTTAAATGAAATTTACTAAAAATAAAGAAAAAAATTTAAAAATCTATAAATTTGCAAAACGGCTGAAAAGAAATACCTTTCAAATAATATACGTTTGGTCAAAATCGGGATAAAACAGCAACACAAAACATCGGTCACAAGAAATCGCCTAGCCTATTAGTATTATAGATTATGCAAAATTAAATATTTATTTATATAGAAGTTTCGTTATGGATGAATAGCCCATCAAATTATATATTGAATTAGCCTTCTATGATTTTATGTATGTGTTAGTAACAACTTTAAACGATCATAACTCCAACAAAATATTCCAGACGATGAAAATCTGTAAATCTGAGTAACAGCTAAAACGAAATACCTTTCAAATGGTAAACTTTTTGTCATAATCGGGGTAAAACTGTGAAACTTACATCGGTAACAAAAAATCGCCTATCCTATTAATATTATAGATACCTAGTATACAATTAAAAAACTAGCTGATTCCAGCCCTTGAAATTCGAGCGCAAATTCTAGGAAATTTTATTTTTATGCTAATCAATTATAGCCAATGCACAAATCAACACAAAAACAAACTCATTTTTATTACAAACACAAATGTAATAAACATAGCATTGTATAATTTTATGTATGTGTTAGTAGAAACTTTAAATGCAATTTACTCAAACTAAAAAAAAAAATTTTTAAATCTGTAAATCTAGTGAACAGCTAAAAAGAAATACCTTTCAAATAATGTACGTTTGATCAAAATCGGGATAAAACGGTAGAACAAAACATCAGTCACAAGAAATCACCTAGCCTATTAATATTATAGATAATTGAAGAGTGTCTTCTACAACTGCATGACAATATGGGCGGGGGAAGAGCTCAATCCTTTCGCCACACTGGTTGCTTGCATTTTTAAAGCGATTTTTTGTTAATACAATAATTCATTTTAGCTGATGAAAAGTGTGGGAAGACAAAAAAATATAAAGAAATGGCAATAAAGTAATGGTGTATAATGAGTTCAAAGCTGTTAAGAATGATAATGCGGGTGCGTTCGCTTAAACCAAGGCGTTAAGTTGTATTCTCCCAGCATGCAAACGAGTTCGTGAGTTTGTGAAAAATTTTAACAAACAATCGCGCGATTTTTCATAATGAAAAATGGCCCACTTCCAAAAATGAAAAATGACACAAAAAAGGTGAAAAATAGCACAAAGAGTTGGGAATTTTTTTTTTGCGATTTTTCATTAGGCGATATTTCCTAGAGCCTATTACAAACATCAAAAAAATTGCGACCAAAATTAATCAGAAAGTTTTCAATCCTTTTCATTGTGCTTTATCTATAAATATTTATTTTTAATATTTCAATATTTCCATTTGGTGAGACGAAATTAAAATATGTCGTATAATTTGTCTGTAGCAAATTAGTTTTATGTTGGTTTTAAACATTTGGTTTTAAAAAAAATTACAATCAGAGAAATAAGCTTTTTGTGCTTAATCTAAAATGTTATCAATAAGTCTGTGAAAAGTTAAACGTTTCTTGAAAAAGTACTCTAAATATTTAAATTTATCAAAATTAGAATCTAAATAATATATAAATATAAGACACGGAGACACAAATATTTGTTTACCCTTAACAATTGAACATAAATAAAAACTTATTGATATTTAAATCAAATTTGCATTTGTCAAAAAATTCACAAACAACAGTAAAAAACAAATTTTAAAACAATAGGCAATTTTTGAGATGACTATACTCACTCATTTGAAGCTTCTGTATAGACAGATAAATAATTTCCACATAAAGAATCAAAATATTGATTGTCTTCCTTCTGTCTACATACCATCTAACAAAATTGAAACAGAAGAAGCCTCTACATTTTCATTCATAAGTAACCCCAGTCGAATTTGTTGCTGCTATCTACCTCAAAAAAATTTATCGAATACCCAACGGTACTTTTACGACTTAATATGCACCTATAAAGTATTTTTATTCTAAATATACGATTACTCTACTCTGTATATAATGTGAATATATGAATGACTATTAGAATCTATATAATTTTCAATCATATTAACCACCTATGGCGCCAAAAAAAATATATAAAAAAAATAACGACAACATCCTCCACCAAAATGATGTGTTTTATATCGCAATATTCAAAACACATTTTAGCCATTATACGGGTACAGGAACACTCAAACACATACAACGGTTACCGGTTTGTGTTTTCATAACTTTGTGTGCGAGAATTCACAAATAAGTTTATTGGTTGGGGTATGTATGCGTCAGGAAAATAAATAATAATAACCTAAAAAAATAAAAAAAAAAATACAAAGGGATATGATGGCATATTAAAATATATTTTTATGAGCTCTAGTTTCTCATTTGCTACAGTTACAGTCATATTCGCATGAAGCCTGTGTAATTGTTATTTCAATTGTATTTATGTGCTTTGGAATTTTATGTGACTTTTATGTAGAATTACACAGTGTTGCTGTATAGAGATGAAGTGATTGTTCGGATTTTGGTAGACATTAATTTAAAATTTAAAATAAATTGCCAGTAGGCGAAAACATGTATTTAACCCACTGGGATTAAAGCCAAACAAAATTTTGCTTATTAAAAAAAATGTAAATCTAACTGTCTCTTCATACGCACTACAAGAATTATTGGTATAAAAGTTAAGTAAGAAAATAAAAATCGATACCCAACATCATGACTTTTAGGCCAGCCTCTCAGATACAAAAATAGTCAGTTCCAGTGAGAATTTAAGTGCGATTGTCGCTAAAATACATTTATAAACCAAATTTTTTGGATTCTGAGTCGATCTGTGGATCAAAGTTTAAGTATATTTGCAAACGTCGCCACAAACACATAATATCCAGACCTCCAGAAAAAACTTATACAAAGCATTTAAGAGGATAAAATCATATTATGAGCATAAAACTTGTAGATGGAAAAATTAATTTTTGTATTTTGAAAAGATTTTTCATTAATCCGCATCTGACATTTGGGATTTAGTGACAAGGGCACATATTTATATATAATTTTTATTTTGTTTTATTTATGTCAAATGTACAACTCGTACAATGGATTTTTGTGCAACGCTTGGGCAAAAAAAAAGGAAGGAAAATATAACTAAAATATTAATGAAGAAGAAACATTTGAATTAAAAAGTAATGTATTTGTAGTATATAATATATGGCTTAATTTAAGAAAACAAAAAAAAAAGCATATCGGTTTACTTTTTGAATTTATTTCGGAACTTTAGCCATGGACCTTTGGTTATTTAGTTATTTTGTTGCAAGCATCAACACAAGCCCACAAACACTAAAATTATAAGAAACAATAACCCAATATTAGTTTGCTTTTGGAATTGTTTTTTGGAAACTCAGCCATGGACATTTCATTTTTCTTCGTATCAATGATCATGAGCTGATTTTTATTTTTATAATTAAGCGGTAGCTCTTTCTATAACTTTAACTTTGTCCAAAAAGTGACAATGGATTTTAGTTGAATATAATTTGGGGGATAATTTGGCGCAAATTCGATTTTTTGTCTTATTAAAATTTCTATTGTAAGGAGTTGGAATATATTTTTATACCCTCCTCACCACCGTGCAGAGGGTATATATCAGTTTGTTTTTCAATTTTTAACGCAAAAAAAAATGAATTTGTGAACCCATAAAGTATATATATATTCTTGATTCTTATAACAACTCGCGTCGATATGGCGATATAGCTGTTGGCTTTGTGAAAGAGCATTCCAAAGACGAATAGCATTTATGAGAAGCTTTGATTTGGGCGATACTTGAGCTCGCTATTTACGTCCGTAAACATATAGTATAATATGTTATATAAAACTTCGAGTTTTTCGAGTCCTAATGAGAAAAAATTTCACAACAGTAAGTAAGACTTGGAACCAAATGAGATTTCGCGATTAGTATTCTTACTTTCAACGGCGTGAAGCACTGCACAGAGCACAACGTTTTCAATTTTACATACATTTGCATAACCAGTGCATTGATATAATTTCATAAATTATTGTTAAATACTAGTAGTAAGTTTATGCCGTTCCTGCATCACGATTCTAGTACATAAGTGAGCAACGAGGTCTACACCGACTATACGATACTCTATTCCCCATACAAAACTAAAAGCTCAGCCATACTATGGTAGATATCATTAAAAGTTCAACCGTACTGTGGTAGGTAGCAAATTCACAAACCCCCACAAAGCTTTACTTATTGCTTGCTGTTTACTCTGCAATTTTTCGACATTCGTACGATATCAATTTTCTCGTTCTCTATAATGATGTCATCTTGAATGAGTGAATTTACCCTTTTTCCGTTTGCAGATGCCCAACGAGATATGTTGTTTAAATCGTGATTGAGTTTCTTAACTTTTCTATTATTGATTGATCTGGACTACTTAAATACAATTGCACATCGTCTGCATACATGCGGATTTAGCTGTAAGACAAATTTTGTGACAAATCATTAGCGTAAATATAAAAAAGTAGTGTACCAGAAGAGATTCCTGAGATACACCTCTTGTTAGTGTAAGGGGATTCTACTAAATGTCATTCAAACATACCGATTGAATGCGGTTCCGATGTAGGTGAAAATATAAAATGGGACCTTAGCTAAATACACAATAGTTGATGTTTAACTGTGTCAGAATCCTTGGAGTGATCGAGTGTTCATTATATATTTACCCGTTGATAGCTTATTATCCTGGTACCAATAAAATCTTGCCTGGGAAGTTGATTTTATAAATATGTTTTGGGCTTCTTCCTGCTAGAAGACTCAAAATAATATTTTGACTGTCTTTCTTTGTCTTCAACGATAAAGTAATACTCATCAGCCATCACACATTAAAACTGAGAAGAACCGGAGGAATAATTTTTGGAAAGTTAACGCAACCTGCATTAGATCAGATTCTCTCTTTCTCAGGTAGATGGGGAAGGTTTTTGATGTGTAAGCATCTAAACGCGCAGGGGGTAAATTTATATTTCACAATACAATCACAAAAACAGCTTAACATGTGAGCGTAAGAAAAAATCAGCGTAACATGTGACCGTAAGAAAAAATCGTGTGACTTGCAAAATGAAAAATAAAAAATAAAAAATGAGAAATAAAAATGAAAAATAAAAATTGGAAAATAAAAAATGAAAAATTAAAAACGCAAAATGAAAAATGAAAAATAAAAAATGAAAAATAAAAATGAAAAATAAAAATAAAAAATTAAAAAATGAAAAATAAAAAATTAAAAATAAAAAATTAAAAATAAAAAATTAACAATAAAAAATGAAAAATGACAAATGAAAAAAAATGGAAAATGAAAAATGAAAGACGAAAATTTAAAAATTATAAATATAAAATAAAAAACGAAAAATTAAAAATTTACCGGTTGAAATAATAAATAATAATAATTATTTTTATATTAGCAGAGCTCCTGCAGTTGATTGCTGATAGATAGATAACGCTTTCTGTTTGATTTTAAAAAAGTGACATAAAAAGAACTTTAAGTATTAGATGTTTACACATCTCCCCTGTGATCGGACTCACATGATTTATTTTTTTTTTTTACACATGGATTGCAGATATTGTTTCTTTCAAATTATAACCCATAATTTGAGCTTTTAACTCAGTTTTGTAACTGAAATTACCCACTCGTAATAATGTTAATGAATGGTTTTTGAAATCTCATGTCCTTCGAGTTTTGGACGGATTTTCTTTACAAAATTTATAAACTATTTTGCGACACTTTAATTCGTGGAATGTCATTAGACCCTATACCAGTATGTGGTAGGGATATAAATGAGTTTGTGGTAATGTTTGTAACTACCAAAAATATTTGACCTATGCCAACATTTTATTATAACGATTGACTCAGAATCCGTCCGTGTTTCATTGTTAACTTTGTTATCAAAATGCAGATCGCAAATATAAATATATTTTGATGAAATTTGGTATATGTATGTATATGATTTTGTCGGCCATAAGATGATCGCTATTGAAATTGCTGAAGTTTGGTCCATGTTCAGAGCTAACCCCCATACAAATTAGCCTTATGAGATCGACTTAAATTAAAATCCAGATATTAGTTAAATTTGATTTATATTTGTTTATTATACACATATATAAGTAGTTCAAAAACAAACCCCTCGAACCACTTCCAAATCTATAAAAAAAACAACAATATTCCGTAGATCTATCTCAAATTTGGTTAGTATACTGTGAGCACCAAAATAAAGTAAATATAAATTTTTATACCCACCACACCAATGTGAAAAGGGTATATATAGATTTGTCATTATGTTTGTAACGCATTTGCGACCACATATATTCTTGATTCCTATAACAACTCGAGTCAATGTCCGTCTGTCTGTCTGTTGAAATCACGCTCATTCACTAAATAAACCATTTATCTGGGTAAAGTTATGATAATATTGTTTGTCATTATTTCGAGCAGATTTGGTATTGAAAATGGGGTAAATCGGGCATCATTGTGCCGATATATGTCCAGAAAGATGAAGATACCTCTAAAAAATTTTAAAAATTCAGTGCTTTTTTCGTTATAATTTGACAAACAAATCTCAGTATGGTAAAGCAAATATCATCTGATAAGTACTCGGAAAATTATATTAGAGTTAAAAGATAAAATAAATCCTTGCGTGATATTGGGGAAATTGTGGAAATTCGGCTGTACCGAATTTTTGATACCCTCCACACAATCATTTTCCATTTTTCATTTTTAAATTTTAGGTTTTATTTTTTAATATTTAATTTTTAATTTATTTTTATTTTTTAATATTTAATTTTTATTAATTTTTAATTTTTAATATTTTAAATTTTAACGAAAAAAACATATGTGGTAATACTTGCCTAGGCCAATGTATTAATATGCGCACAACTGAAATGACTTCAACAATAAGAAGAATTACAACATATACACATGAAAATTTTTATTTTTTCAAGAGTTTTTTCAAAGTTTCATTCATAACTCGTGACCCCTTTAACCGATTTTGACGATTTTAAATAGCAACTCCTTTCGGATGTTAATAAACGATTTTATACAAAAACGTACGGTTTAGCTTAGATATTGACGGCGTGATCGTGATTTCCGCAGACAGACGGACAGACTATCATCGCTAAATCAACTTCCCTTGTTATAATGATCAAGAAAATATATGGTTTTGGGGTCTCCTGCATTTATTTCGATGCGTTACAAACGGAATGACAAACCTATATATACCCTCTGCCACTGAGGTGTGGAGGGTATAAAAACAATAGTTGATAAATACGTCAAACACTATCAGGTTGGACGCCCAAAGCTGCTTAGTGGTATTGAAGTTAGAGCTGTAGTAAGAGAAGTAAATGCATATCAGAAAACATATCAAAGACATCAGCAAACTAGTAAGTTCGAGTACAGTACGAAGATCGATTCAAAAAAAAAAAATGGACTACATAGAATGATGCCACGCAAGAAAACTTACATATCCAGATACAGATAAGAGCAAATCCGAAATTTTCGGCGCGAAAAGGCCCACAAAAGTATGGCGTGGTAAGAATGAAACCTTCAAAGAAAAGTGTGCTACAAGCACGGTGGAGGTACAGTTATGGTTTGAGGCTATATGGCGGCAACAATTGTTGGTAATCTTGTTTTTATTTACTCCACTATGAAGAAAATGGATTACTTAGCCATTTTGTAGGACAATGCTGGCCCTAGCATCGAGAAATAAGGTATGGCTGGAAACTCAATCTTCCAACAGGTCAACGATCTAAAGCGTACATCTAAAATTATGAAAGACTGGCTAATGTACCGGACTCCTAAGATACTTATTCATCTGCCGCAGTCACCAATTGAGCATCTGTGGGAAAACCTGAACAGAAAAATCAGTCGATAGGCTATTTCATGGAAGGCTAATCTAAAGAATGTTCTAAATGAGGAATGGAGCAAAAACTCCCCCTATATATCAAAAAAAAAAAAAAAAACTTTTTAAATCGATGTCTAGGAGACACAATGAGGTGTTCAAGTCCAAATGGCAACTTTTTCTATTGAAGTTCTGTTGACTTTTGTTCGCTGTGTACTTTTATGTGATAAATTTCGTTTGCTAAATATAGTGCAGAAATAATCTGTTTTATATTACTTTTGTTTAATGTTTTTATTGAGTTCAGCTATTATTAAATAACTAGCAGATTCCAGCGCTCGAAATTCGAGTGTAATTTCTAGGCAGCTTTATTTTTCAACTTAGCCAATTCACAAACCAACACTTTTATTATGAATGAAGATAACAAACTCATTAACAAACACATTAACAACATTAGGCGATTTATTGTGACCGATATTTTGTTTTATTCCGATTTTGACCAAGCGTATATTATTTGAAAGATATTTCTTTTTAGTGGTTTTGCAGATTTACAGATTTTAAAATTTTTTCCTTTATTTTGAGTAAATTGTATTTAAAGTTTCTACTAACACATACATAAAATTATACAAAGCTATGTGTGTGTTTATTAAATTTGTTAAGGTGTTTGTAGTAAAAATGAGTTTGTTTTTTGTGTTGATATGTGAATTGGCTATAATTGATTAGCATACCTTTAGGGTCTTTATTTAATGAAATAATAAAATTTCCTTGAATTTGCACTCGAATTTCGAGGGCTGGAATCTGCTAGTATGTATAATTTTATGTATGTGTTAGTAGCAACTTTAAATGCAATTTACTCAAAATAAAGAGTAAAATTTTAAAATCTTTAAATCTGCAAAATGGCTAAAAAGAAATACCTTTCAAATAATATACGTGTTCAAAATCGGGATAAAACAGTAGAACAAAACATCGGTCACAAGAAATCGCCTAGCCTATTAATATTATAGATTCCTGACTTCCTTATTTTTGGATTTGTGTTAAATACCTCATTTTAATAAAACTTTTAATCTGAGTAACTAAGGTGTTTAATTCATTTTGTTGTTCATAGAATATTTTTAAATCAAATGAGTGACTCTTCTTAATATAGTAATGATCCGATATGAATTTTTTTCATATTTGAGGTGCACAAATTACTAACAATACCACTCAAAGTTGGTTTATTCTAATTTTCTATATCCAATTATGACCTCAGCAAAGTTTGATCTCGTGGTATTGTATAATCGGTCTAAACAGAATATAATTTCCTTACTTCTTTTGAATACCAATGATAAAAAAAAATGTTTTCTTTTACAAAATTAGCGGGTTTATATTCAATTAAGATTATAGTGCACTGCCTAGATTCTTCAGAGGGTTAATGTTATAAAACAGTGGCAACATTAGAAATAATGCTAAAAAATAAAGAAAAATTACAAAATATGCCACTAACAAATGATTGTGTTTAGGCTTATAAAAGATTTAATTCGTTCCAAAACGGATTTCATAAATTCAAAATTGCAAAGTACATAATAATTGTAGCAAGAAGAAAATTTATTTTGTATATTAATTCGTTAAGGCTTAGAAAAATAAGTTCCAATACTTCGAACAGGAACAAAATATTAATTGTTGCCACAATTTGACTCAGTTGCTACAATAGAAGATCAAACGGTGCAATTAATTGTTATAGTCAAAATTCGGTTGAGAAAATTATAATATGTAGTTAATACTTAAAAAAATATTGTTGTAGACATATTGCATTTTAACCGAATTTAGATTTTTTTAAATGAAGTGATATCTGAGTTTTTTAATTATCTCAAATAATGAATAATTCTACAAAATTTTCAGTAGTTTTACTAATAAAGAGGAAAGGGTCCAGTTAGACTGAGCTCATGAATGGTATATTAAAAGGAAATGAGATTGTCATTTATATGTTGCTATGAAAAAGCATTATGCCTGAGCTAATTTTATATAGGGTCTAAGGTTTACACGGCTTAGATGAAAGCACAGACATACGGACGGGCATAATTTTAACGATTCCGTAAATGATTCTAAATCGATCAATATAACAAAACGTGGATGGCTATAAACATCAGCACAAAGTCATTATACCCTGGCCACTGGGTGGTATATTGTATAATAAATCTGTATGGCTTTCAAAATATGTCCAAATGTTAACAGCTAAAATTAACTGGTTTCTTTGGTACTCGTATCGAATACAATATTATTATAAAGTTTTTAATTTGTCCGTCTATGAAACAAATATTATAAGCCTAAGCCATAAAGTAATTTGTTGTTGTCAAATTTTATCATTTACTCTCAAAGCTTTGTACCGTTTAATGTCTAATGGCGTCATGGCTTAGTGTTATCAGGATTTATATTTTATGTGCATGTTAGATGGGCGGGTATTCATTTGCATGATTATGCCATTTTAACTCTTTTTGGGTTTATTACTTAGAACTTAGTTTTCTAACAGTACGATGAATAATGTGTATTCATATTTTAAATTTTGTAATTAAAAATCAAAGAAATATTATGTAAATGCAGGGATTTGTGGCTTTGTTCTGTGTGCTACAATATATGTACACTGAGAAAAAAAGTGCGCTTTAAAATTAAATGTGAAAACTTTAAAATTTTATTTAAAGTGCCACAGTCTAAAGGTTCTTAAGCGGAGCACAAAAAAAAATTTTTTTTGTAAAAGTGCTAATTTTAAATTTTATAAGTGTTTACTCTTAATTTAAAAGTTGAAATTTTTGTTTTTAATGTAAAATTCTTAAATTTATAAATGTTTACTTTATTTTATAATGACAAACTTTATATTTTAAAGTAAAATATATTATTTATAAAGTAATCACTTTTAAAATTGTATTAAAAGTGAATTCAATTAATTTTAAATTTTTAAACTTTAAAAAATAAAATTAAAACGTTTATTTTCAAAGTGTTAACTTTAAAATGTATAGTGTTCAATTTGCAGACAAGTTTTACTGTTTATATTTAAAGTGTTCACTAGGGTGGCCCTTCATTATATGGAGAAAAAAAAGTGTTCAAACTCTCGGTCGCACCCCCTAGAAATATGCGAATAGCAAAAAAAAAAGCTGAGAAATACAAAGTTTTGAGCCCATCAAAAAACATTTAGAGGTGACTCAACGCGATTGAAAATTTCAAGTGTGTTTTATATGGGGAAAATATGACTTTCTTTCAGATTTTACGAAAACTTCGTTCAATAGTTTAATTTTTCCGACAAATTGTTATATAACTCGGGATCAGTATTAAATTATCTTTCCAAAAAGCTATAAAATTTCAAAATCGAATAAAAACTCGCCAAGAAATAGTAAATGCCCCAGACCACTTTTGTGCCAAAAAAAAAAAAAAAACTAGATCAGGAAATTTGATAGCATTTTTTTTAACTTTAAGAAATTAATTAAAGCCAACATTTTGTTTTAGTTTCTATACCTGTAAGTACTTAGATATGAAGTATTGTTTTATTACCACTGTTTACCTATTAAGCATTGAGACCGAAGATGGAAAATTTTTTGGATAAAATTTTTAAAACTCTTTTTCAAGTTTTAAAAAATTTTCTTAAACATAATTTCAAAAATGGATCTGGCACTTTAAGGTCTTGTTAAATGCATGTTAGATAACTGTGAGAACTTTCAGATAAATCCCTATGACAGATTTTTTTTGGCAAGGATTTTATTTTTGCGGATTTCGAGAAAAATGGGATTTTTGTAAAATATTCTGTAAATGTACTATTTCTAAAGACTTTGTATCAAAAATTCATCACTTGTCAACTTTTCAATGTTATATTTTATCTCAATGGCCTAGGGTTTCGGAAAAAAAAATAATATGACCTCATTAACCCTTTTCGAATTGGGGTCACGTATGACCCCAAGCTAATAAAATACAATTTATTCAAAAAATTCAAATATTTTGTAAGTGCTGTTGAATTTTTAGATGCGACGCTTAAAATATAATAACAATGTGTGTAGAACTTCCGTTCCTAAAATTTGTGTTAAATCCGAGAACGTTAACCCATTATTCGCCTAGGCCAGCTTTGAATTTTAAGATATTTTAAATAACAATTACGGAAAACGAGTTTTTCTATTAAATTCGATGAAACCACTATTTCGAATTTAAGAAAAATAATTCGGTTATTTTTTATTTACTTAAGGCTTCAGTGCTCCTGGGATCAAAATAATCCATTGTGATATATCTTTGGTGCAATTATCTGCTTATTGCTCGCGAATATAAATTAAATCAACTTTTAAACAATTTTGTTACAAATTATTTTATGTATAAAAACTATCTATATTTTTTTTAAATAAAATAAGAAGATCCACAAATGACCCAAAGCTAATAAAAGACAATTTATTCTAAATAATATGAAATATAAAATTAATTCTATATATTTTGGTGTATTTAAGAATGATTTAGTGTGCGATTTAAATTGTTTTCTGTAATCACTTACGACTTGCAATTAGTATTGCTTTTCTTTAATTTTATATTATTGTATTAATTTTATATTATTAAAAACGATATATAAAGAGAACGTACTATAAACTGAGTTCTTTCAGGATTATTACTACATTTTATTTAAAGAGTTATTGATGAGTTATAAATAAGTTATTTCATAAAAATTAAATGAATTTTAATTTAATTTTGTTTTTTTTTTTAAGTTTATTGTGAACACTTTTAAATTGCATTTGAAAGTGTTACCTCTTAAATTTTTAATTTGGGATTGAATGTTTTAACTTTTATTTTAAATACAAACATTTTTAAATTGGTTTAAAAGTGTGAACTTTAAAATCAGAAGTGTTTAAATTGTATTCGAAAATGCGGATATTAAAATGTAAAGTTTTCACTTTAATATTCAAAGTTTTAACAGTAATAATTTACATTTTAAAGTGTAAACTTTAAACTTTATTTCTTCCTTTCTTAACTTAGCCATTTGGGTCATCAATAATAATTTTTTCGTCGGAAATGACCTGGTATCTGTTTTCATGTTTTTCTATATTTTTCAGTTATCTAAATATTTCTAAATAACCGTTTTCCCTCTTTGGTTTTATTTTTTTTTTTATAAAACACTTTTATTCATTTGAAAAGAATTTTTTAAGAAATGCTTTAGCTTCGGGGCATCCCATTTTCATTAAAACTTTAAAATAAACTTTCTAATTTTATTTACTTCTTTAAATTCCATCAATTTCATATGTGTGTTTCCACAGAAAAGTCTGCCAGGACCGAAAATTACAATGTTAATAAACAACTTATTTTTTTCTAACATTACATTAGTTATAATGGCGCATGCTAAATAATACACAATGTTATAAAATTACCAGTAAGAGTGTTAAATTTGGCTGTGCCGAATTTTTGATACCCTCCACCTGCGTCTCAAACTCTATATTATACCCAATGTTGTAAACTGTTGCCGATACTGAAACATTAATTCCGAATACCAAAATTCAAATGATTCTTGGATAAAAATTATTATTATTAAAAATAAGCTAATTTTAAAATATTTTTATCCGAATTATTTTTTATTTTTATCTGTATTACATTTAATACAAAAAAAGACATAAAAATGACAGGTAAGAAACAAAATATAGAACTTTAAACTTTTAATATTTAATTTTTAATATTTAATTTTTAATTCTTTGTTTTTAATTTTTAATCTTTAATTTTTAATATTTAATTTTTAATTCCTTGTTTTTAATTTTTAATCTTTAATTTTTAATTTTTATTTTTTAGTTTTTAGTTTTTAGTTTTTAATTTTTAATTTTTAAGTTTTAATTATTAATTTTTAATTTTTAATTTTTAATTATTAATTTTTAATTTTTATATATTAATTTTTAAGTTTTAATTTTTAATTTTTAAGTTTTAATTATTAATTTTTCATTTTCCATTTTTCATATTTCATTTTCCATTTTCCATTTTTAATTTTTAAATTTTCATTTCTCAATTTTAATGTTTTATTTTTCATTTTTAAATTTTCATATTTCATTTTCCACTTTCCATTTTTAATTTTTCAATTTTCATTTTCCATTTTCCATTTTTCAATTTTCATTTTCCATTTTTCATATTTCGATTTTTATTTTCCATTTTTAATTTTTCAATTTTCATTTTCCATTATTAATTTTTCAATTTTTCATTTGCCATTTTTCAATTTTCATTTGCCATTTTTCAGTTTTCAATTTTCAATTTTCATTTTTCATTTGTCATTTTTAAATTTTCATTTTCCATTTTTCATTTTTCAATTTTCATTTGCCATTTTTCAGTTTTCAATTTTCATTTTTCATTTGTCATTTTTAAATTTTCATTTTTCATTTTTCAATTTTTATTTTCCACTTCTCATTTTTAAATTTTCATTTTAAATTTTTCATTTTTCAGTTTTCATTTTCAGTTTCCATTTTTCATTTTCCATTTTCAGTTTTTCATTTTTCATTTTTCATGTTTCAATTTTCAATTTTCTTTTTCCATTTCCCCTGTTTCATTTTTCCATTTTTCAATTCTCATTTTCCCTTTTTTCAATTTTCATTTCCCATTTTTCATTTTAAATTTTCATTTTCCATTTTCCATATCCCATTTTCCATTTTTCATTTTCAGTTTTCATTTTTCAATTTTCAATTTTCATTTTTCATTTTCCATTTTTCATTTTCCATTTTTCATTTTTCCTTTTCATTTTCCATTTTCCATTTCAATTTTAATTTCTCATTCATGCATTTTCAATTTTTCATTTTCCATTTTTCATTTTCCATTTTTCATTTTCCATTTTCCATTTTTCATTTTCCATTTTTCATTTTCCATTTTTCATTTTCCATTTTTCATTTTCCATTTTTCAGTTTTCGTTTTCCATTTTCCATTTTTCATTTTTCAATTCTCATTTTCCATTCTTCAATTTTCATATTCCATTTTTCACATTTCAATTTTCATTTTCCATTTTTCATTTTTCAATTTTGAATTTTCTTTTTCCATTTTCCATTTTTCATTTTCCATTTTTCATTTTGCAATTTTCATTTTTCTGGCATATTGGCGATTTTTTTTTTATTATATCATGATAACGATAAAAATATATATGGCAATACTGCTAACATAGCTCATGGTAGTTGTGTTTCTTGGTATGATTGCATCATTTTTTGTGGCTGTTTTTGAACTGTGAATGTAGTTGTACAACTATTATGTTCAACCACTAATACATTACAACAAACACACTAGGTTTTATGTTTTTTTAGAGGTATCTACATATTTTTGCTCGCATCTAAGCACAATGATGGCCGATTTAGCCCATTTTACCAACCTGGTGGGAATTATGGCAAATGATATTATACCCAGCAAAATGTTTATTTTTGTGAATGAGCGTGATTTAAACAGACAGACGGACAGACGGACATTGCTATATCGACTCGAGCTGTGATAAGGATTAAGAATATATATACTTTATGGGGTCGGAAATTAGTTTTTCGATGCGTTACAAACGGAATGCCAAACCTATATGTATATACCCTCTGCCACTGACGTGTGGAGGGTATAAAAACGAATGCAAATATTTCAACATGACAACTACTAACATAGAACCACATTATTGCATTAAAAAAAAATCGCTTAAAAAAACTATTTTCCAATTCGCAGATTTTTGCATTTTCTTAGATGCAGTCGAAAACGTGTTCTATTTTTTGTCGCGTTCCTAACTTCATGTTTATTGCTAATATATTGGAAACAAGAAATCAACAAAATCTACCTTTTTGTATTAAACATAGTGCCACTAAAATACTGTCGAAAAATTAAAACAAGAAACAAATATTGTAAAAATTTTTTTTTTCACTTCAAAGCCTTGAGAATGTAGCGCTCTAGACTAGGAAATGCCTATATATGATTCATGGCCTAATTTATTAATATTTAAAATTTTCTTATTAAAATGGCTCATAAAAAATTAGAATTTTAATTTGTCAATGAAACCATTAAAATTGCTAATGTAAAATAAGAATATCATATTTAATTTCTTTTTCTCCTTCTTACATTAAAAGTAAAGTTAGGCTCTATATGGGTATAGATTTTCATATTTGTATAGTCTTCGATTTTAAAGATATCAGTAATTGAAATTTAACAAATTAAATTCCTTATTTATGTGACTGACAGTGTAAATATAAATCCTGATAACATGACATCATTAGACATAAAACTGTACAAGAATTTAAAAGTAAATGATAAAATTTTACAACAACAAATTACTTTATGGCTTATGCTTATAATATTCGTTTCATAAAAGGATTTTATGTATTAAAAATTAAAAACTCCATAATAATACTTGATACTTGATACGAGTACCAAAGATACCAGTAAATTTTGAAGAGGTACACAAATTTAGGTGGTTTTATATTTCTTATTATTTCCTTATTCAAATTTGGACAAATTATAACCAGACTTTGTGCTGATGCTTTTAGTTTTGTTATATCTATTGACTTAGAATCACTTCCCATATCGATTAAATGATGTCGGTCCATCTGTTTAGAGAATACACTCGTAAACCTTAGCCATATAAAAACAAGTAAGAAATTTTAGTCGGTCTAGACCGACTTTACGATACCCTATACCAATCGTTTGGGTCCAACTTATTAAATATAGAAAATAAGCATAAACCAAATTTGATTGGCATTTTTATTAATTTTTGTGGCTGCAGATATGAAAAAGTTCATATCGGATGCTATATTTATATGGGGACTAGGTCGATGGACCAATCCAGACCACATTTGGTAGTCACTTATATTTTGAAAAAATATATACAAACTAAATTTGGGAACAATTTGTGAAATATTTTTGTTTTTTGATAGATTTAAGTGAAGATCGGGAAGCAGATCTATATGGCGCCTATGACTAAGAATTGTCCTATAGGGATTATTTTGGGCTACTGATTAATGGATATAATAAATGCATACAAATCCAATTTGACTGAGATCTATATGATAATTTGGATCTTATAATGTCGATTTCATAGGGGTCATTTGTATGGGGACTAGGTCTGAACATGGACCGATTCTCACCAGTTTCAATAAAATTCATCCTATGGCCGTTAAAAGCTTATATACCAAATTTCATCAAAATATATTCATATTTGCGACCTGTAGTTTGATTACAAGGTTTACATGGACACTAGGGTGGCCCTTAATAAAAAAATGTTCAAACTCTCGGTCGCACCCCCTAGAAATATGCGAATAGCAAAAAAAGTGAGAAATGCAAAGTTTTGGGCCAATCAAAAAACATTTAAAGGTGGCTCAACGCGATTGAAAGTTTAAGTGTGTTTATATGGGAAAATATGACTTTTTTTTCAGATTTTACGAAAATTTCGTTCTTTAATTTAAATCCCTATGCCAGAATTTTTTCGACAAGGATTTTATTTTTGCGGATTTCGAGAAAAATGGGATTTTTGCAAAATATTCTGTAAATGTACTATTTCTAAATACTTTGTATCAAAAATTTATCACTTTTCTACTTTTAAATGTTATATTTTATCTTAATAGCCTAGGGTTTCGGAAAAAAATATTATGACCCCATTAACCCTTTTGGAATTGGGGTCACATATGACCCCAATCTAATAAAAAACAATTTATTCAAAAAATTCAAATATTTTGTAAGTGCTATTGAATTTTTAAATGCGATTAAAATATAATAACTAAATGTGTAGAACTTCCGTGCCTAATATTTGAGATAACTCTGACAACGTTAACGCATTATTTGCAAACGCCAGCTTTGGATTTTAAGATATTTTTAAATAAAAATTACAGAAAACCACTATTTAGAATTTAAGAAAAATAAGCCTTTTAATTTTTATTTATTTAACCCTTCAGTGCTCCTTGGATCAAAATAATCCATTGTGATATATCTTTGGTGCAATTATCTGCTTATTGCTCGCGAATATAAATTAAAACAACTTTTAACCAATTTTGTTATAAAATTATTTTATGTATAAAAACTATTTATATTTTTCTTAATAAAATAAGAAGACCCACAAATGACTCAAAGCTAATAAAGGACATTTTATTCAAAAGAATATGAAATATAAAATTAATATAATAATATAAAATTAAAGGAAAGCAATACTTATTGCAAGTAGTAAGTGATTACAGAAAACAATTTGAATCCCACAGTAAATCATCCTTAAATATCCAAAATATATAGAATTAATTTTATATTTCATATTCTTTTGAATAAATTGTCTTTTATTAGCTTTGGGTCATTTTTGTGGATCTTCTTATTTTTTTATTCCGAATTAAATAACAATTTGTCGGAAAAATTAAACTATTAAACTAATCTGAAAGAAAGTCATATTTCCCCCATATAAAACACACTTGAAATTTTCAATCGCGTTGAGCCACCTCTATATGTTTTTGATTGGCCCAAAACTTTTTATATCTCATTTTGTTAGATTTTTTTTAGAATTTTCTAAATTGGACTTCCAAGGTCTGGTATTTTTTTAAAAATAAATAAAAGACTAGTTTATTTCATTTTCTCCAATCCTACGTTTCGTCGGTATTTTTCCGACCTCCTCAGGGATTAATTTTATTGAATCTGGCAACCATATAAATATATAAAGGAAAATAACGATAGTAATAACAAACAACCATAAATTTAACAATAAAATAATTACACTTACATATAGTCTTTTCGTCAATTTTACATTACCTTAAAATGTATTACACCGTTTTTGTACAACATTTAACATACGATACAAACACAGAATTAATTAATAAAAATATATCAGTTTTTTTGCTATTCGTATATTTCTAGGGGGTGCGACCGAGA
Source organism: Cordilura impudica (assembly GCA_963682025.1). Taxonomy (NCBI): domain Eukaryota; kingdom Metazoa; phylum Arthropoda; class Insecta; order Diptera; family Scathophagidae; genus Cordilura; species Cordilura impudica. Next base: position 151,833,538 of record OY821521.1, on the reverse strand, counting down.
GTTTGAACACTTTTTTTTCTCTGTATAATGAAGGGCAACCCTAATGGACACACAGACGGACGGACGGACGGACACCGTTAAATCGAATCAGATAGTGATTGTGAGTCGATCGATATAATAAAAATTGGGTCTAGGTCAAATATTTTGGGTAGTTACAAACAGCAGCACAAAGTCATTATACCCAAACCACATTGTGGTATAGGGTATAACAACTCAGGCTGTTCTTTTTCATAGCAACATATAAACAAAAATCTCATTCACTTTTAGAACGCCATTCATGTACGCAGTCTAATTGGATCCCTTCCTATTTATTAGTAAAAATACTGAATTTATTATTATGTGTAAACATGCACACACACATAACAGTTTGACAGCTGGAACCCAGTTTGCGGGACGTCACAACTCCAATATGCGCAGAAGATTTTCATTTTGTCTGCGTGATGGCGTAATCTTTATTTTATCATTCTTGGGCTTTCCATAATCTATAACATTAATACACTAGGCGATTTCTTGTGACCGATGTTTCGTTCTACCGTTTTATCCCGATTTTGACCAAACGTATATTATTTGAAAGGTATTTTTTTTAAGCCGTTTTGCAGATTTACAGATTTTTTAATTTTCCCTTTATTTTGAGTAAATTGCATTTAAAGTTGCTACTAACACATACATAAAATTATACATATGCTATATGTGTGTTTCTTAAATTTGTTAGTGTGTTTGTTAATGAGTTTGTTATCTTCATACACAATAATAACAAACCATAAAAGTGTTGGTTTGTGAATTGGCTAAGTTGAAAAATAAGGCTGTCTAGAAATGCACTCGAATTTCGAGTGTTGGAATCTGTTAGTAAACATAAATGTTGTTCTGGAAATTGCGACAGAATTTGTACTTTTGTTTTTTCTATTCGTTGCGATGCACAAATATAAATTTTAAAATTGCATTAATATCGCAAAAAATATGAATAAGTTTCATAGATTCGTCATCACTGCACTATACCATGAGTTTTGGGAAATGGTCTTAGTTTAAGTGGCAATGTTATTAATTTGTGGCCTACAGTTATAAAATAGTTCATTTCGGATTCCATTTTCCTATGGGGAACAAGTCAAAAATCATACCTATCATTACCATAATTAGTACTCACTTATCTTACACAAAATCATATGCAAAACAAATTTGAAAAATATCTATGCAATATTTTTGTTTCTTCATAGATTTAATTGAATATCGGGAAACAGCTTTATAAGGAAACTATAGCTAAAAAAAATCATGTGAGTCCGATGACAGGGGAGATGTGTAAACATCTAGTAATTAAAGATTTTTTTATGTCAAACAGAAAGCGTCATCTCTATATCACTTATAGCAAAAACTGTTTCCGCTAATTCAACAACCCTTTGCTGTAAAACGTTAAAAATATCCCAATATAAACGTATATAAGTGATACATAGATGACGCTTTTAAAAAAGTGGCATAAAAAACAGTTTCACCGATTTGTGTTACGCTGTTTTTGTGATTATATTGTGAAATAAAAATTTACCCCCCTGCGCGTATAGATGTTTACACACCAAAATGGTCCTATAGGACCATATATACCATACCGATTATACCAATCTTGATCTTACAGCAATTTAAGGGTTATTTGTATGAGGGCTTGATTCGAACATATTCTGTACCTTATTAGTGACCTTTAGTTTGATTACAATGTTTACAGAGAGACAGACAGACAGGCAGACAGACGGACGGACCGACAGCACAAACTCATTATATCCTCACCACATAGTCGTGTAGGGTATAATGACACTCGTAAAATAATTTGTGAAGAAAATCTCCCCAAAACTCAAAGAACGTGGGATATGCAAAAGCATCATTAATAAATAAAACACTTAAATTGTAGGATACTATCAGTTATAAGCATCGCCAGTTTGAAATAAATTAAAAGCTCAAACCAAGGGCCATCTTACCGTGAGTTTGAAAGGAAATTCGAATGATACAAAAACACCTTCAAAAAATATCTGCAATTCATGGTAGCTGGGTAGCTACCACTTAAAAAGAGAAAAATGTGATACAGGTTACGTCAACTTTCCAAAAATTACTTCTCCACTCCTTCTCAGTTTGGATAATTAGCCTTACTTTACCGTTGGAGGCAAAGAAAGGCATTCGAAACATTATTTTGAGTCTTATAGCAGGAAGCAGCCGAAAACCCGAAATATATTTACAAAATCAACTTCTCAAGAAAGATTTTATTCTGCTTGGGCAAATTTATAATGAAAACTATATTCCAAAAATCAAAATCTACAGAAAACCATTCACTACGATACGAAAACATTTTCTGGCGCGATTTAGTGTCTTAAAATTATGTTAATGCTACAATTAGAAACTTAGAAAACACAAAAAATCACATTTGTGCCATAATAAATCAATCCCCCAAATGTTCCATAACAAGAACCCTTTAAAGATGGAGAGGATACTGTTTTTTAATACTATAAACAAATACATAATCGAAAATGCTTGTTCTTCATTAATTTTTTATTTGTTTCCATTCATGCATATTTTATTACTCATATGTTATATCCTGTACCTTCAAGATCAGTTGATTTTTATTCTTACAATAATTCCGGTCTGAACTGAATTTGCGAACTGCATATATCCGATTAACCTATTTTCTTCTTTGAGCCGAAAGCCAATACCAAATTTCGCAGCAAAGTTACCATTAACAAAGTTGTGCGTTTTGTATCATTTTTCTTCTGGATTGTGCTGATTTTTGTAAATCTCAAAAACTCGTGTCGTGCTCATGATCATCTTATTATACCTATTTTTTCATAATCAATAAATTACCCATTTTATTAGAAACGGTCTCCAATAAGACATAGCCCCCGCAGTTAAACTTTAAAATTTATTTTACCTACAAATATGAATATTTGACGACGTTGGAGCCTGACTGAGCTAAGCGACATTTTTATCAAAAATGATGTTATGATACAATGGCATACAAAACACATAAATCGTCCATGCCACACAAATGAAATTGCTCTTCAGCAATGAAAATGAAATTGCTCTTCCTTCTTGAGAAATCGCAACATCTTACTAATAGAATTAGTGCGGTGTGCAAAGTAAAGGCATACCATACTGATCTAAGTAATGTTCCCAATTTTATAAGAGTTGTTACCGTTTATGAAAAACCAAAGTGATCTAAGTGCAATAAAGAAACAATACATTTTTTTTTATATCATATCTACGTTTATATACTATTATTTAACAAAACTGAATATTACATTTCTGTATATTTTTTAAAGTGGCAACAACAGTCAAAAAAAATTCAAAATCGTTTTCATTTACGCTTGCGATTATCTATTGTCTTATTCTTAAATATTTTAATTGAAAAAGTGTTACGCTGGAATTGTGAATATTAAGACATTACAATCTCCACTTCCGTCATCTCCATCATCCTAAAGAGTATGCAGAAGTTTCTTTTTAAAAGTCATGCAAATATCTAACAAGAGATTAGATTATGCATTAAGTTATAAAAAATTTGTTGCTGGAATTGCGGAAAGGGACAAGAGAGGACAACATGTACCTTCTAACAAGCTATCTGATGAAAAGTTTACATGGATTAGGGACCATATTAATAGTTTCCCAAAATATGTAAGTCAGTATGGAGAAAAACGATCAACCCGCCAATATTTACGCGCAGACCTTTCAATGAACAAACTGTATGAACTTTTTAAAGCAAAATGCGAGTCAGAAGGAAAACCAATAGAAAAAAAAATGCCTACGTCAAAACATTTACAACCGAGTTTAATTTACACTTTTATATACCTAAGGCAGATACTTGTAAAACCTGTGATATGCTCGATATCTCAATAAAATCTGAAGAAGACCTTGAAAAATGCATAGCTATAAGAGTGCAAAAAGATGAGCATATTAAACTTGCAGGCGAATTACGAAACATATTAAATGACTGTAAAGGTAAAGTGAAAACTGATGAATCTTTATTAGTAGCTACTTTTGACCTAGAACGAACCCTGCCTCTTCCTTATTTGAACACTGGATAAGTTATTTATTTAAGACAACTGCAAATGCTTAACTTTGGGATTCATGCTTATAAAAAGGAAGGAGAAAAAATCTTAATGAATATGTGGCCAGAACATTGTGGGGCTAGAGGCTCTCAAGAAATTATGTCCTCACTGCACTACTTTCTTGAAGATTCCATGCCAGACACCGTCAAATCTCTATGTTTTTTTTAGCGACTGTTGCTTTGGTCAAATCAGAAACTGGAATGTTTTGCACTTTATGATCACAATACACTATCTCGTCAGTGGCCATACTTACCTGCCTAACGACACCGACGTCTCTTTTATAAGTCGAGAACAAAAAATAAAGTCTGATATCTATACACCAGAGGATTGGATGAAGCTCGACCGTGACTGCAGAAAGCAAAAACCCTTTGAAGTACGAGATATGAAAAATAAGTTCCTTGATATTGAAAGCCTCACAGGACTACTTTAAGAGTATCAGATTATATTAACAGAAGGCGCGAAAATTTCCAAGATGCGAAAGACAAAGTTTTGTAAAGATTAAAGTTTAATCAATTACAATGATAATTACACGGAAACATATGAAACGGTTGATCTGAAACCAAATGATATGGATTCCGAAACTTTTTTTTAAAACTGAAGAATTATACAGCGGAAAAAGCCCCCAAAACCAGACTAATACCGTATCAAAAAATGCAAGATATAAGAAAAATTCTAAAATTCATGCATCCCATCCATCATCACTTTTACTTGACATTACCACATGCTCCTAGAAGAAGTAGCAATCAGGAAGCACTAGATGATGAAAACTTATAGCCTGCTGTATTAGGTGATAATGAAGATGTGATTTATCTTACGATGTCAAAGTACATTGCTTTTCCCTTACAACTACCTACACTTTATATATTTTTCAAATTTGTGTAATGCTATAGTGATCTAAATAATTTGTTCTTCGCAAAAATACGAATATTTTCTTTACTAAATAAACTATATAGATAAAACTTGTTCCTAATATATTTCATACTCATCAGAAGTACATTTAACTAAAAAAAAAAGAATAAAAACCACATAGGTATCTCACAACAACGCGTAACGCGTTTCCTTAATTTTCTCAGAAACTTCTTTTGTGCCGTAGATCAGTCTGGCTCCAACGTCGTCATTTGAGGTTTCTAAATTCTCAGTTCCCATTAAAACAACTTCTACAAATATAGTACTAGTGTCAGACTGTTTCTGGACCTAGTGACTTATATTTAATTTCCTGCAAAATATCGCTGAAATTATTGTGTAGTATTGGTAGCACATGGTCGGTCCTAACTTTCAATCATAATTTTCTTAGTAGTTTTAGTATTCTCATATTATTATTTCCACAATTTTACAAAAATAACTTTTTTTTTTTTTTTTGTTGATTATGATTGCATGTTGTTGCAAATTTTTATTACGTGTTATAAAATCAATAATAAAAATTTCTTATTTGTTTCCATATTTTTATTGAAATATCGTTTTTTTTTTTCTTGAATAAAAATACACAAAATTAACATCTATAAACGAAAACTTTTTACGTGAGCAGCATATTTCAATGTTTTGTTTAAAAAATAACTGGCTGCAAAAAACTTTTATTATTTTTCTACTTCAGGTGGGAATTTAATTCACAACTTTGTTCTTTTAACTTCAGTAATAAGAAAAAGAAAGAAAGTAAGCGTTTAAAGATTATAATTTAATATTTACAGATTTTCTTGTCATTTGAGAAATTTATGACTTAATATAAAAATATCGTACGATAATATACTGGAAATTATTAACGTTAGATGTGCTTGCAAAATACATCTAAATAAACAAAGATTTTGATATCGTTAATTCTTCATGAGCAGCTGTTTCGATATAAGCATAAGTGACTGCAATACTCTGGTATTCAATGCTCGAATTTGCATCGTTCAGAAGGGAAATTGCAAAATCTACACCGGTAAAACGGATCGGACTGAATATGGAAAATGGCTTCTGCTCCGAATCTGTATTTTCTATTCATTATCATGATGGCAAAATTTCACGTGATGCAATTCTAAAGTTTGACTGTTATATTTTTTCGTGAACATGCGAAGTACGGTGAAATCAAGCGAATGTATTCTATGAAAGCAGTGCGTTGGAAAGCTTGACATTGAAATCTATGAATTCGACCTATAAGTGGAATGCGTTTTTTTTTCAAACAGTAAGAGGGGGTACACAATCCTCCATCCAACATTTTTGCCGTAGTAGCGGTGCATGAAAATTCTAAAATGTGTTTCACACAAGAAAAAATAAGTAAAAAAAATATAGAGTGAGTGTCTTGGATCCATCTTTGCAGAAGCAATGACAGTATCTAAAAAATAAGTATAAACCAAATTTTAGTCCTGTTGCTAGTAATTTGTGCGAGCAGATATAAAAAAGTTCATATTTGATGAATTTTTTATATAGGGACTAGGTCAAAAAACGACCGATCATGACCATATTTAGTAAAGTCACTTACTTTTCTTAGAAATATATATATATATAAACCAAATTTGAATAAAATCTAGACAATATCTTTGCTTTTTGATAGATTTAAGTGATGATCGGGAAGCAGCTTTATATGTGGACTATGAATAAAAATGGTCATATTTTTGTAGTTTGATTGAAAGGCTTACATGGACAGAAAGACGGACGGACGGACGGACATATGGACAGACTGTCGAACGAATAGATGGACGGTCGAACCGACCTCGCTAAATCGACTAAGAGAGTGATTCTGGGTCGATCGGCGTAATAAAATAAACATCAGCACAACCTCATTATACCCTCTCCACTAGACTGGTCCTTAAAAATGAAAATGCGATTTGGTTGAGTGTCGGCGCCTAGTTTGTTTCCTTTCTATATAAAACTAAAAAAAAATGTCAAGGGACAATTGGATAAAGTAAAGTCGCGCCGGAAATCGATTGAAAATTTCAAGTGTGTTTATATGGGTAAAATATGACTTTTTTTTTCAGATTTTACGAAAATTTAGAGAAAAATGAAATTTTTGTGAAATATTCACTGAATGTACTCTTTCAAAATACTTTGTATAAAAAATTAATCAGTTTTCTACTTTAAAATGTTTTATTTCATCGTTATAGCTATAGGTTAGAGAAAAAAAATAATTTTATATCATTGGGGTCATATGTGACCCCAAGTCTAAAAGGGTTAATGGGGCCATATTATTTTTTTCCGATACCCTAGGCTATTAAGATAAAACATAACATTTAAAAGTAGAAAACTGATTAATTTTTAGTACAAAGTATTTAGAAAGATTACATTTACTGAATATTTCACAAAAATTTAATTTTTCTCGAAATCCACAAACAAATAATTCCTTGCAAAAAAAATTCTAGCAGAGGGATTTACCTAACAATTCGCACAGTTTGTCTCTAAGATGCATTTAACAAAACCTTAACGTGCCAGATCCATTTTTTAAAATTTTGTATAAGAAAATTTTTTAAAACTTGAAAAAGGAGTTTTAAAAATTGTTCAAAAAAATTAGTTATTTTCGGTCCCATTGCGCAATAGGTTAACAACATGGTAATGAAACAATACTTCATATCTGAGTATTTATAAGTTTAGATACCAAAAAAAAAAAAATTGTCGCTTTAAACAATTTCTTAAAGTTAAAAAATGTGCTGTCAAATTTCATAACCTAGTGTTTTTACAACAAACAAGAGAATAAAGATAATTATTTAAAAAAACAAATAAAAAAATTTAATTTTATAGAGTTTTTGTTTATATTTCTAAATGCATGACCTAAAGCCAGACAAAATAATCACACAAATTCGTAAAATCTGAAAAAGTAATATTTTCCCCAAATAAACACACTTGAAATTTTCAATCGATTTCCGGCGCGACTTTTCTTAATCCGATTGTCCGCAAACTTCACATTTATTAGTTTTATATAGAAAGGAAATAAATTAGATGCCGACACTCCCCAAAATCGGCATTTAAAAAATGTTCATATAACATAGGACCACGCGACTCACCACATAGTCGGTAGGGTATAAAAACGGTTTACGAATATGCATATAAACTTTAAAAATTCTGAAATCAAAAATTTACAATTTCGAAGATTACTGTAAAATGTAACAAATAATGGGAAAGCATCTTAGAAAATATGACTTGCAATATCCCAAATGCTAGGTTTTCACACCTCTGTCGGTTCGAAAAAACGACTATACGATACCCTGTGCCATGCGTTTAGAGATAGAAAATAAGTATACGAAATTTAAGTGGCATTGTTATTTTTGCCTTCGGATATGAAAAAGTTCACATCCGATGCTATATTTTTATGAGTACTAGGTCGAAAAATGGACTGATCCTGACCATGTTTGGTAAAGACAATTAGTTTTTTTTAAAACATGTACAAAACAAATTTGAAAAAAATCCGTGCAGTATTTTTGTTTTCTGTTTAAGTAAAGATCGTTAAGCAGCTTTAATGATGGCTATGTCTAAGAATTATCCTACAGGGTTTATTTTTAGATAACTGATTAATATGTGTAATAAACACACACATATCACATTTGACCGAGATCTATGTGAAAATTTTGATTTTATGGCAATTTAAGTCGAGCTCATAAGGCGGACTTTAAGGACTAGGTCTGCAATTAACCGATTTTCATTCATTTCGATAGCGCTCATCCTTTAGCCGATAGAAGCTTATGTACTAAATTTCATCAAAATGTATTTATATATGAAACATGTAGTTTGATTACAAGGTTGATATGGACACCTAGACGGACGGACATACGAACGGAGGGACGGACGAACGAACAATGCAAAATCGTCTCAGAAATTCGGTATTATAGAAGATGTGTCTAGTTCAAATATTGTTGGTAATTACAAACATCACCACAAACTCATTATACCCTGACCATTAGGGCGGGTCGATTTAAAAATCGCCCAAGTGACAAGGAAAATCGCATTCTAGGGATCAAAATCAGAAACTTTGCCCGAGGAACCATACCTCTAAAACGAATTCTGATGTCCTGACTTTTGACCTGTCTGTCTGTCTGTCTCACTTTGACCCATTTAGAGTGCCCCAATCGATTCCAAATATATGATCGACCCCCACTAATTTTGGAGGGCCGACCCACCCATGCCAGTGGCACATCCCCTGGAACCCCACTGGGGTTTACCCATACAAACATTTTAAAAAATCACCATTTTTTTTTTGAATTGGGCTAACTATGATTTAATATTAAAATTAACACTCATACTCACTATACGTATCTTCTAATAATCATACGTCTTGATTATGTTATGTTGTTCAAAAAGATCGATCGGATGAGGGTAAATAACTTTTATATCACTCCGCGACTATGCGTGACTCGTGGCTACCACCAAAATTAATCTGTAGTCACAACAAGACTATGGGCCAAGTTTCAGATCAATTGCATGGGGGGAATGGGGTTGCCCCATGGCAGACAGACAGACAGGTCAAAAGTAGGGACATCAGAATTCGTTTGAGAGGTATGGTTCCTTGGGCAAAGTTTCTTATTTTGATACCTAGAATATGATTTACCTTGCCACTTGAGCGTTTCTTTTTTTTTTTGCCTCCCTACAAATCGACCCGCCCTAATATATATATATAAATTGATTTAGCTATTAAAATCCAATTTTTAAAAAATTCATTAAAAAATAATAGTTATGCTTAAGATTTTTCCTATTTAGTTAATCATAACTATTATAAAACAATAACAAATATATTAATTGGATAATAATAATTATGCTCCAAATTATTATTTTCCAACTTGTTCATAATAATTATGAATTAATTTTTATTAATAATTAATAAAATTGGCCAATTTTTTCGGATTTGAAAATTTTGTTAATAGTTATTTTGGATCCTTGAAATTTATTATAAAATAAAAACATATTTATTTGCTTATTTGTTTTTTTTAAGTACACTATAGTTTGCAATTTGATTCATTAATTTATCTCTTTAGAATCCAAAGTTACACCAAAAATTGTGAACCAAGGTAATTTTTTTGCCAAAAACTAAAAAGCGCTTAACAGGTTTAAATAAATTTTAAAAAATTATTTTTTTCCCAAATGGTAATTTTCAATGTATTAATAATAATTTGTAAAAAAAAATACTTTTTTTAAATACGGATTCCCTGAATTAATTCTCATTTAGACTATCAATCAACCCAATGTGTGGTGTCAGAACAATCACCAATGAATATCATTAATGTGATCTTTGATCTATAACAAAACACTAACACTAGATCACATAATTGCTACACTGGCTTGCATCTTAGTGACATTGATCAAAAGATCGAAAACGTACTTTTTAACACTTCCATTCTATGGAGTATAGTTTTTGAAAGATGACAAGATTTTGTTGCCAATATGATATGCCGATTGTAAATTTATATAAATAGGAGATGTTTTCTTCAATTGAACCATATATCGATGAAATGGATCCTCCTTCATTTCTACAAGTTTTTCTTCAATCAATTTTTATCTGACACAAAATGCATCACAAGTATTATGTAATTGAAATTTGATATTTTCTAATGACTTACTTTTTTTTATATCATACTTATTGTTAGTTATAGTTTTTATTTCCATTATTATTGAAATATTTATTCTTAGCCTTTAAGCAAAAACGTGAGGTTTAATTTTAATATTCAAAATGTGTATTCAGCATGTTTTTGTAATCTAATGTTGCAACAGTTTATAGTCACGTTTTAAATAATTTATATTCGCCATTGTAAGTAGCTTAAATAAAAAAGTCTCAAATTTCCTTCATCATCTTTTCACATTTAATATATAATAAACAATGATTATTCGACGAGGGCAGTCTGAAAAGTTTTTTTAAAACAATAGAGAAACTCATTAAAAAATTACGTTTTCTTGAAAAAGTACTTCTTCAAAAAGTATATCTTAAAGAAATGCCTCTTTTGAAACAAGTACATTTTCTTACTAAGTATATTTTCTTAAAAAATATATTTTCTTAAAAAGCGGATATTCTTAATAAAACACATTTTCTTAAAATCGTAACTTATCTGAAAAAATCATATTTAAAAATGTATTTTAATCATTTTACAATGGCAAACTAAGGCGCCTTACAACTAACTAGTAAATACACAACCCGGTGGAGGGTAATAAAGATTCGGCTGAACCGAATTTATTTCTCTTACTTGTTTTTTGATGTGTAAACATTATACGCACAGGTTGGTAAATTTCTATTTCACAATACAATCACAAAAACAGCGTAACATGTGAGCGTAAGAAAACATCGGTGTGACTTATGATTGTATTGGTGAAAAAATTATGATATGCAATAACCTGTTTGAAAATGCAAAATGGAAAATAAAAAATTAAAAATAAGAAATGAAAAATGAAAAATAAAAAATAAAAAATGAAAAAGGAAAAATAAGAAATGAGAAATAAAATTTGAAAAATAAAAAATAAAAAATACAGAATGAAAAATAAAAAATGAGAAATAAAATTGAAAAATAAAAAATAAAAAATGAAAAATAAAAAATAAAAAACGCAAAATGAAAAATACAAAATGAAAAATAAAAAAAATGAAAAATAAATATTAAAAATGAAAAATGAAAAATAAAAATATAAAATGAAAAATAAAAAATTAAAAATGAAAAAATGACAAATGAAAAATAAAAAATGGAAGATGAAAAATGAAATACGAAAAATTAAAAATGAAAAATATAAAATAAAAAACGAAAAATTAAAAATTAACCAATTGAAATAATAAATAATAAAAATATTTTTTGATTGATATAAGTGATACATAGATAACGCTTTCTCTTTAAATTTAAAAAAGTACCATAAAAAAAACTATAATTACTATATGTTTACACATCTCCCTGTGATCGGACTCACATGATTTTTTTTAATATACGAAGAGTCAATAAGTCTTTATAAAAGCAAAAAAATAAACTTTTTCGAGTTGATTCTTTTTTATTTTTTAAGCCAGTCTTTTTTTGTTCGGTACAGCCCATCCTTCGATTCTCTAGCTTTTTTAAGTAAGATTTCCAAAATAGGCTTATTTTGCAGAGGTGACCTCCTCATTCCACTGAAATATTTTTCCGCTGAGCCATTTCTTTAAATTTGGAAGCAGGAAAAAGTTGGCTGCACCAGAATAAGGTGGATGCGGTAACTATTCGAAAATTAAAGTATATTTTGCCATCGAAACTGTGCAGATTTTCAATTGAGCATTATCTTGATGGAGTTTTACATTTTTGGTGAAATACATTAGTTTGGCTGACATATCTGTCAAATCCTTGTTTCATTAAAACAGTTTTATATCGACGAGGAAAATTTATCAGGATCGCAACAGAAAAGCTCTAAATCAGTTACACGATTGCACATAAGTATACTCGATTGTGAGCAAATGCGGAACACATCTTGCCGATAGCTTTTTATACCCAATTTAAAATCATTGGCCCATGTGATATGCCCGTGGTCTCAACTAATTCGCACTTTAACTCGTTGGTCACTTAAAACTATATCATGGATTTTATCGATGATTTCCGAAGTAACTGGCCTAACTGGACGTCCAGAATGAGGTTCACAACCATGTTTAAATTAATTTTCCCAATTGTATATAGCCTTAAATGCTGGTGCAAATGTGCCATGGACTTCGTCTAACTCATCTTTGAGCTCTTTAGGTGTTTTGCCTTACAAGTAGAAGTGTTTGATGACAGCACAAACATTTTTAAAAAATAACAAACGTCGTCTCAACCAATCGATTGTTTAGACAACTGAATGAAGTATTTACCTAAAAATTTTCCAGTCGTCTTTTCGAACTTGATATTTTTCAGAATCCTACTTTGTTTTAAATTCTTCATGCTCCTTTTATGATTTTGTAAAAACTTTAACATTTTCATATTCATAGACACCGTATATAAAATTGGAAGTCGATTGGATAATGGATTCGATTACTACAGAAATTAATATCACTAACTTATGTCCATGCCATAAATCTCAAATTTGTTATATTGAACTGCATAATTAATTTATTTAAGCTTTGAATTATTTGTAGTATTTAAGATTTTTCATATTGGGTTCGATGACCATATAGAATTTCATACCAGACTGAATAAAAAATGGACTTTTAAAGAGGCATTTCTTTATCACCTTAATCGATTTGATCAACGTGCAAACTTGGATCAATAATTTATATACGACCCAAAATGTCAGAAATAAAACTTTAACTTTCTATAAAACTACAGAGATAATCATTTAAAAATTTTAATTGATAAACATTTATTCCCACTATAGAAGAACATATAAGAACATAAATTTCATATTCGGTTCGAAGGACCATCAATAATTTAAAATTGTTCATTTTGGACTAAAAAGCATTTAATTGGAAAGTGGTAGGAAACAATACTTTTCTAATAGAAATGTGTGATGACAGCACGATATTTTTTTTTTTTTTTTAATTTTTTAAATATAACAAAAGTTGTCTCAACCAATTGATTGTTTAAAACACCGAATAAAGGTTTTGTCTAAAAATTGGCCAGTAGTCTTTTGTAACTTAATATTTTTCAGAATCGTGCTATCTTTCAAATTCTTAGTGCACATTATATGATTTAGTAAAAACTTTTTGATTCGCTCGCGTTTTCTACAATTTCTTGATTCCTTCAGAAAAATGCGATTACTCAAACATTTTGAATTCACATTTTCACCGAGCCATTTCTTCATATTGGAAACAGAAAACAGTCGTAGGAGGTCGTTTCTTCTTCAAATCATTGCTGAAACGATTCGGGAGGTTTCAATGATATTCACCGTTGATTGATTTTGATTTTCCCTCTTTCTTAGCCAAGCAATGGAAAAAAAAACTGCCGCCGATAGATCCACCTTCGGATTCTATGATACTCATCCTCCCGTAAACGAAGAATTCAACTTCGATTGTTTCGATTGTTCCTTGGTTTCGATTGGTTTGCGTTTGAACATTGCCGAACACTGCCTCCAAGTTGCCACACGATTTCGTTTTTAGCAAATTGTGAACAAGTGCGGCACCCATTTGGCGATTAGTTCTACGTGCTTAAGATTCACACAGGATATACCGAACACGTTCTTCTGATACGAGTATGTGTACCTACCATCTCAACTATCTCAGGCAACTTCAATCGGTGATCGTTGAAACAATACTAAATATTTTCTTAATAATTACTTCAGTAATCAAACCAATTGAAAGTCCCGAACGAAATTCATTACTTGTGAATGTACGATCAAGCTTAAAGGCATTCACCTAATGGTAAACGGTATTAAGCGCTAGTGCAGGGGCTAAATCACCGCTTTCGTTAGCGAAATTTTTCGATCGAAATAATTTTTTATTTTCCAAAATAAAATACCAAAAATAATTTTACTATGCCACCGTTAGTCTGTGTTCACACAAGGCAATTTTTTGCGCAATTTTTGAGTTTGTAAGAGAGAGGGGAAAGAAGAGCGGTATTTGGTACGGAGTTGCTTGTGCTCGGCAACTCGTTTTGTTGTGCCATTCGTAATTATAAACATGAAGTTAGCTGCAGCTTATTATTTGACATATCTTTTTATTTTTTGCTTCGCTGTGAAAAATTATTATTATTATTTCATTTATTTTTATTATTTTTGATGTGTAAACATCTATGCGCTCAGGGGTGTAAAAATCTATTTCACAATACAATTACAAAAACAGCGTAAGGGAAATCGGTGTGTGGTATATGTAAGTGTATTGGTGCAAAGATTATGATTTAAATTTATTTAGCCGATCCAACAACCAACAGAAAGCGCCAACTGCAACCATCAAGTATAACAACAGCAGTTGCTTGCTATACATAGATGGCGCTTATTGTTTGATTTTAATTAATGTGTAAATAGATGTTTACACATCTCCCCTGTGATCGGACTAACATAGTTTTTTTGATGTGTAAACATCTATACGCGCAGGGGGGTAAATTTCTATTTCACAATACAATCACAAAAACAGCGTAACTTATATCGGTGTGAGCTGAAGGAGATAACGCTGTGTGACTTATGATTGTATTGGTGAAAAAATATTTTCAAGAGAAACTGTTCATGGGCAATTACCCAATGCATTCGAAATTGGAATTGTGGTAGGAGAGACAAACCTAAGTAACTCGTGTTTTTAACACTTTTTTTTATTGTTTGTAACATTCTATTTTAATAAATTTCACTTTTATTATTTTTATATTTAATTAATAAACACAATAACTATCGCTTGCTACCACTCAAAAAATCTCACAAATCTCACAAAATCTACAAATTTATACAAACATCTGATTTCGAGTTGCCAACTTCAAAAAATAAAACAGATGTTAACTTTGTAGCCAGATTGTTAAACCAGGGATACCAGAGCTTTCAAATGAAGTGAACTGCTGAAAATAGTATAGAACAATTCGTAAATTTAAATTAAATTTTTTTTATAATATTTTAGATTCTGGTTAATGTTTGCAAAAATTAATTATGCCTATATGATTATATTGTGTTTTATTTAAAAACTATTTTTTCTTCATATAGAAAATTGAATAGTTTAGATTTCTTCTAATAATTTAAACAAGCAGATTCCAGCCCTCGAAATTCGAATGCAAATTCTAGGAAATTGTATTTTTTCATTAAATGAAGACCCTAAAGGTATGCTAATCAATTAAAGCCAATTCACAAATCAACACAAAAAAAAAACTCATTTTTATTACAAACACATTAACAAATTTAATAAACACACACATAGCATTGTATAATTTTATGTATGTGTTAGTAGCAAATATAAATGCAATTTACTCAAAATAAAGGAAAAAATTTAAAAATCTGTAAATCTGCAAAACGGCTAGAAAGAAATACCTTTCAAATAATATAGTTTAATCAAAATCGGGCTAAAACGGTGGAACAAAACATCGGTCACAAGAAATCGCCTAGCCTATTAATATTATAGATGAGTTCATCATATAATAAGAATTCTAGCCTTTGAATATTTTTGATGTGTAAACATCTATACGCGCAGGGGGGTAAATTTGTATTTCACAATACAATCGCAAAAACAGCGTAACACATTGGTGTGAGCTGAAGTGTAAATCGGTGTGACTTTATCTGATTGTATTTGTGAAAAAATTATGATATGTTCTTTTCTAAACATTTTCCAATTGTCTTTCAAAAAACATCAATTGTATTTCAGAAAATATCAATTGTATTTCAGAAACCATCAATATAATTTCAGAAAACATCAATTGAATTTCAGAAAACATCATTCGAGTTTCAGAAAACATAATTTGAATTTCAGAAAACATAAATAGAATTTCAGAAAACATCAATATAATTTCAAAAAACATCATTCGAGTTTCAGAAAACATCAATTAAATTTCAGAAAACATCAATAGAATTTCAGAAAACATCAATTGTATTTCAGAAAACATCAATTGTTTTTCAGAAAACATCATTTGAATTTCAGAACACATAAATAGAATTTCAGAAAACATCAATTGAATTTCAAAAAGCATTATTTGAATTGCTGAGAACATTAATTGTATTTCAGAAAACATCAATTGTATGTCAGAAAACATAAATAGAATTTCAGAAAACATCAATATAATTTCAAAAAACATCATTCGAGTTTCAGAAAACATCAATTAAATTTCAGAAAACATCCATTGAATTTCAGAAAACATCGATTGCATTTCAGAAAACATCAATTGAATTTCAGAAAACAGCATAATCGACTTATTTTTTATGCACTGGAAAATATGATGTTGATGTTTTCTTTAATTATTAGATGTTTACACATCTCCCTTGTGATCGGACTCACATGATTTTTTTTTATTATTTAATTTTTTTTTTTTACTTCCATTTTTTCACACAAATATATTTTTCACTTTGAACCAATAAATAATTCTTTTTACACAAACTAATAAAGTGAACTGTCAAAAATGTAAGAATTTGAAAGTAAAAGCGATAAGTTGCGGCATTAAATTTCTCTGTGTGAACATTAAGGCAACTTTAAAAGAGAATTGAAAAAAAGTTGCGCAACAAAAATTGCCTTGTGAGAACCTAGACCTAACGAATTATGGCTCCTAATTAAGAGTAAAAGTGAAACGAGGTCTGATGTTTGTCCGTCTTCTTTAAATAATAAACCAAAATATGGAATTTCGATCGATTTTACTATATCGAATGCGGAGATTTGGCCCCAGATGTTGTATGAAATTAATCCGTTTTGGCTTTTATTTCTTTTGGTGTTTTGCCATTCAATCAATGTACAACATCGTTTTTTCTATTGCCTGCTATAAAGCTGTATATTTCAAACGGTTGTAAAAATTAAACCACGCGATTAGTATGGCTAAAAATTTCTACGAGTGCCATCTTTCGTATATTCACTTACAAAAATACACTTACAAAAATATTCAGCAAATTTAACATGTATTTTTTTAACTTAGGCTTATTGAAGCCTAAATGATACATCAATAATTATTATTTTCTATGAGCCTTTAAGCGCCCCCGTAAAACCTCTTATTTCAAATTTCAATATACAAAATGCCAAAAAAAGAGATACCATTTAATGGAATTTAGCCCCTTTTATTTTGTTAAATCTTAAAAAAAAAATATTATAATTTATAAATAATAATTTAAATGTCTAAATTTAATTTCGTTTTCCATTTGAAAAACATTTGTTTTAGTTTTTTTTCACTGTCTTAATAAATATATTTTACAGACATTGTTGCTCTTATAGCATATGAAATGAAGGCACGTACTTAAAATGTTAACACACTCATTTGCAATAAATAAAATATATAAAAACAAAATGCGTTTGTGTTTTCAAATTTTCCATGTAGTACGAGTAGTTCTAATTTCAACACTAATTAAATTGCAATTTAAAATAGAGATTTGAATTGAAAACAAAGTTAATTTCATTGTTTTATTTTTTTTTTGTGTATATTACAGAAATATGTCCATCATCTTATTATACATGCCCTGATGGCCAATGTATACCAATGCGCTGGAAATGTGACTCAAAACCGGATTGTGCTGATGCTTCGGATGAGACAAGTGGTTGTGGTAAGTTTGTGGAATGGCTACAAAAGCCGCAATGATATTTAAACTTGGTGGCAGCAAAATAAAATTAAAATAATTTTACGCATAATTCCATTTTAATTTTATTTGATTATACTAAAATGCCATTATGGTCAAATGATTATATTTTAAAATATAATTATAATTTATTTTTTTTATGGAAATTGCAATTTTGACTTTTCTCGTTTTGTTCAAAACTATTAAATTATATTTTGTGTATCAACAATTTTAACAATTGCTAAATTGACTGTTTTATTATAATATTTCTGTACTTATCATTATAATTTATGTTAAAATTATTAACAGTTCAGTTGTCAACTAAAAAGCATAAGCATAGCAAATTGTTTTTTATTTAAACAATATTCATATTCAAACATATTCGTTGTTAGATCTCTCAAAACTTAAACAGAAAGTAAAAAAAGTTATATATTTTTTATCCTAAAATATTTGTCAATTTTTGTGTTTAGCGTTTTTCGGTTTTGGTGATTTTTGGTTTTTTGCACAATGGTAAATAATGGTAATTAATGTACTTGTCAAAAATCTCAAGACTAATCATATCCCGCCCATTTTTTGTCCGACTACTCACATTAATGTATGAATGGACTCGTACAAATGTTGAAGCCTTTTTCTATTATAGTAGCCCAGCTATGTGATATTATATATTTAATATTACCGATCACGCTCATTTTTTCTTCGACTAATCACATGAATAACTTATGGGCTCACGCAATGTCCCAAGGCTCTTATTATTGCAGTATTCCAGATATATAACAATTAATATTTTCTTTGTATGGAAGGTGCCACGCCCATTGATCTCATATCGCCCATTTTTTATCTGACTCACATTAATATCTGATGGACTCGTAGAAAGAGCCAAGGTTTTCCCTTTTATAGCACACTAGTTATATGATATTATATATTTACTTTGTATGGGTGATACCACACCCGATGCTTCGATCATGCCCATGTAGTGAAGATACTATAAAATAAATGAAGTACCCAGTATCTTCTCTCATCGTCATGTACGCTTTTATTATACTTTTCTTTATTTATGTTCTTTCCATACATTTTGTAATTGGTACATATTCTTATAAGAACAGTCTTAAATAAATCGTACTGAAGTCAACACCTGATTGATATCATACATGGCACAGCCAATAAAAAGAACTATAAAAAATATGGCTCCAATATAATGGGAAAATCAAAAGCCAATAAGAGTGTCGTAGAAAAGTTTAAGCCACGTGGAAGACCACCGAAGATAGTGCGTTATATTTACAAAAAGATTGAAATGGATCACGTTAAGAAGATTGATGAGCTGAAACTGAGCAGAAACTTAGCTGAAAATTGACGTATTTTTTTGGCAGAATTTCGAAATTTTTGCTATTGCAATTGAACTAACTAAAAAGGAACACGTAAAGGTGGCAATATTCTTAAATGCAATTGGCCCTGAAGTTATAGATCTATTTAACACATTTAATTTAACAAGCGAAGAAAAGAAACTTTACGATAAAGTGACAAAGGCGTTTGAGGAATTTTGCAAACCAAAGACTAATGAGGTATATGAAAGTTTTATTTTTAACAATCGATGTCGAGCGCAAGGTGAGCCCTTCGACAACTTCCTTATGGACTTAAAAAAGATGGTACGTAAATGTGGATTTACAAACGATGATCGGATGGTACGTGATAGAATTGCACTCGGAACAAATGACAAGAGATTGCAGAAAAAAATGTTGGATAATTCGAATTTAACCATGGATAAGGCTATTGATTTTGCAAGGGCAGCAGAGGTCTTAAATCAGCAAATGATGAAGCTACAAGGTGATGATGAAGTTGTGGATTTGGTGCGTAGGAAGGCGAACAAAAATTACAGTTTCTCAACCAGTAACTGTAACAAATTTTCAGAAGATAAAAAGGTATATCAAACTTATAAATTAAGTAGCATAGATTGTATCTATTGTGGCAACAATCACGTGAGAAGACAATGTCCGGCTTTCGGTAAAATTTGCAATAGCTGTAAACGTAAAAATCATTTCGCTTCCGTTTGTAAAAATAGAGCAGTTAGTGAGGTTAAACTAAGAAGTTCAGAAAGTGATTCCAGTATTTATCTTGATTCAATTAGTAGTAAAAACGGCAACCACACGTGGTATGAAAATCTTAAAATTGGTAGTGAGGTTATAAAATTTAAATTGGATACTGGAGCTTCTGTTAATGTTTTGCGCTTGAAATTTTTAAAAATGTTTAAAAATATTAATTTAAAAAAATGCTTTGAAAAATTAATTGCATATAATGGAACTAAAATAGAAAATTTAGGAATTGTGAGCTTAGAATGCTATGTGAAAGATAAAACAGAACTTGTAAGTTTTTATGTCAGCTCTGAAATTAATACCATACCAATACTGGGTTTACAATCATGTGTCTCTTTAAATTTAATTAAGAGAATATTGAGTGTTGAACACAATACAAAAGAAATGTTAAAAATAAAATACAAAGATTTATTTGAAGGTATTGGGTGCATTAAAAGAGAGTTTTCTATAGAATTAAAAGATAATGTAACTCCAATAGCCAAACCATCAAGACGAATCCCTATTGCATTAAGAGAACCTCTAAAGAAAACTCTTTTGAATATGTGTACAGATGGTATAATAGAAAAATGTGAAAAGCCAAGTTCATGGATATCAAACTTAGTGATTGTCGAAAAACCGAATAAAAATTTGAGAATACGCATGGATCCAAAAGAACTCAATTTGGCTATTAAAGATAATTTTTATGAAATTCCATCATTTGAACTAATGAAACCAAAATTAGTAAACAAAAAATTATTTTCTGTCTTTGACCTCAAAGATGGTTTTTGGCAAGTCGCCTTAAGTGAGAAATCAAAAGAGCTTTGTACATTTAGTACCCCTTTTGGATACTATAGCTTTAAAAGACTCCCTTTTGAAATAAAAATAGCTCCAGGAGCATTTCAAAAAATCAACGAAGAAAATTTTAGTGGCATAAAAAATATTATAGTTTATATAGATGATATTTTGATTGTAGCTGAGAATGAGAAAGAGCACGATAAGACAGTTGAGTTAGTAGTGAATAGAGCAAGAGAGAACAATGTAAAATTTAAATGGAATAAAATTCAATGGAAGAAAGAAGAGGTAAATTTTTTAGGTCATCGAATATCAGCTGATTGTGTTGAGTGCGATAAAAATAGACTAAAAGGAATAGAAGACTTAGGACCACCAACATGCAAAAATGATTTACAGCGATTAATGGGATTTATTAACTATTTAAGGGAATATATACCAAACCTAGCCGAAATTAGTAGTCCGATAAGAGTACTAATGAAGAAATCAGTAATATTTGAATGGACAACAGTACATGACAATTGCTTACAAAAAAATAAAGAACTTATTGTGAGGACACCCACATTACAACCGTTTGACAATACAAAAAAAAAATTGTTATCCAAACTGACGCGTCAAAAAGTGGTTTGGGTAGTGCTTTAATGCAAGGAAATCGTCCAGTCTGTTTTGCATCACGTAGTCTTACGGACACAGAGACAAGATATGCTCAAATAGAAAAAGAAATGTTGGCAGTCGTGTTTGCTTGTCAAAAATACCATAATTATATATATGGGCAAAATGTTAAAATAATAACTGACCATAAGCCATTGCTAGGAATAATGAAAAAAGATTATGAAAAAATACCCTCTATGAAATTACAGAGAATGAAGTTGAAATTAGAAAAATATACGTTAAATTTTTGTTATTTGCCAGGAAAGTTTCTATATTTAGCTGACTGGCTATCTCGTAGTTATGGAAAAAATAATAAAGAAGTTGAAGAAATAAAAGGATTGGGTGAAATGATTCATACTATAAATGTAAGCGACGAGAAGAAGAAGCGTTTTATTGAAGAAACTAAAAATGATAACATATTAAAGCTTGTATTTGATTATTGTAAAAATGGATGGCCAAATAACAAAAACGAATTGCCAGATAATCTGAAATTTTTGTGGAAGCATAGATCCTTTTTGTTTATTGAGGATAGCATTATATTTTTTGAGGATAGGATTTATGTTCCTCAAAATCTGAGAAAAGACATATTATCGGAACTTCATAAAGCTCATTTAGGTTTTGAAAAAAACTAAGAATAGAGCAAAGCAACTTCTTTATTGGCCATCAATGAATAAGGACATTGAAGATATAATTATTTATTTATTATACCCTATACCACTATGTGGTTTGGGTATAATGACTTTGTGCTGCTGTTTGTAACAACCAAAAATATTTGACCTAGACCCATCTTTAATTATACCGATCGAATCAGAATCACTTTCTGAGTTGATTTAACAATGTCCGTCCGTCCGTCCGTCCGTCCGTCCGTCTGTGTGTCCATGTAAAGCTTGTAATCAAACTGCAGGTCGCAAATATGAATATATTTTGATGAAATTTGGTATATAAGCTTTTATCGGCCATGGGATGAACGCTATTGAAATTGGTGAGAATCGGTCCATGTTCAGACCTAGCCCCCATACAAATTACCCATATGAAATCGACATAAATTGCCATAAGATCCAAATTGTCATATAGATTTTACTCAAATTGGGTTTGTATGCGTTCATTACATCCACTAATGAGTAGTCCAAAAATGATCCCTTTGACCCTATATAGAGCTGCTTCCCGATCTTCACTTAAATCTATTAAAAAACAAAAATATTGCACTGATTCTTCTCAAATTTTGTTTGTACATATTTTTGCAAAATACAAGAGACTTTACCAAACATGATCAGGATCGGTCCATTTTTGGACCTAGTCCCTTTATAGATATAGCATCCGATATGAACTTTTTCATATCTGCAGCCAAAAAAATTAATAAAAATCCCACTCAAATTTGGTTTTTGCTTATTTTCAATGTCCAGTTAGTTGGGCCTAAGAGATAGGGTTTCTAAGCGCATGGTATAGGGTATCGTATAGTCGGTCTAGACCGACTATAATTTTCTTACTTGTTTTTTATTTATTTATTTATTTATCCATTCATTTCCGTAATATAAAGCCATTTAGGCCAAAACAAATATATTACACAGTAATATAAACCTAAGTTAATAACTTAATACTAATCAGTACAGATCAAGTCACAACACATATCTCATTAGCTCCCCAGCCATAATACATAGAAGCAAATAGTTACCGCTTTTATTAGAAAGTAGTGCTAATAGGATCCAATTAGAGGTAGCACAACCAAAAATACTCACAAAATCTGAATAAAATAATGAAAATAGAAAAAATAAAAATATAAAAATCAATCTGAACCATAAAGAAGTCCCATGAGTTTCAGACGAAAAACATTATTTGAGTGCGAAAAAATCCGCAATTCCAATGGAAGTTTATTCCAATACCTTGTGACTCTGACAACGAAAGATCTACCAAAAGCCGATCTAACAATTCTAGGGGAAACAAATGATGAAAAGAAAAAGGTTCTACACAGGGCAGAGGGTCGACCACTTTTCATAATCTTATGAAACGTAATCAAATTACGATATTTAATAAAAGATTTAAAAGAGCAACCAAGAAATCGTTTAACAAAGCCTGAAATATGATCTCTACGTCTAACATTAAATACAAATCGAACAATAGTATTTACTATGCACTTCAGCCTAGTAAGGTTAATACCAATCGTACCATAAAAAACTTCAAATCCGTAAAGGACTTGTGACATCAAAATTGCATGAGCTAATCTCTTCTTAACACACAAAGGCAGAAATATATTCGTACGATTAATTTTACGCAGAGAACCCCAAATCCTACCCGACAAAGCATTAATATGATTGCCAAAAGAGAGCTTCTTGTCAATTACTACACCCAAGCATTTATGATGATCAACAAATTGAACTACATCATCCCCTAAGAAAATATCCAAATCCAAAAAGAAACGATTTGTAGGTCCAAACATAATCGCCTTAGTTTTAGATACATTTACCGATAAAGAATTCGCCACAGTCCATTGCATCACATGCACTAAGCATGAATTTATGTTATCCTCAAAAACTTCTACAAACCTACGGTTACCACTAAATAAAAGGAATACATCATCAGCAAACAAAAAAATAGAACAGCATCTTGAATTAGTAACATCCACAAGGTCATTAACATAAAGAATGAATAAAAGCGGACCCAATACCGATCCTTGAGGGACTCCAGAAAATAGAGGAAGTATACTAGATTCAGTCCCATTTGCCGATACAAACTGAGACGTACCAGTCAAGTAGGACATTATAAGTCTGCAGGCAGCCATAGAGAAATTAAATTCATTCTTAAGTTTAGTGATCATTGTAGAAAAATCAACAGAATTAAAGGCTTTCGATAAATCCATAGAAACCAAAACACTTAATCTATCATCATTTATGTTCTCCCTAATAGAATCAGTAAGTCTAAGAAGCAGCGAAGTGGTATTCACACCTTGGCGAAAGGCATATTGCGTTTCACAAATCTTTCTAGAAGTAAAACGAATCATCTGATCCTTTAATATATGCTCGACAACCTTATACAGAGCAGGGAGAATAGAAATAGGCCTCAAATCATCTGGGCTATGCACAACCCTAGATTTAGGAATAGGAACCACACGCGCTATTTTCCAATCTGCAGGGAAAGTCGACATAGTCAAGATCGAATTTACTAGGTGTAGAATTACACCAGATATAAAAGGCAAAACTAACTTCAAGAAATGAATCGGCACACCATCGATGCCAACCGACCTAGACTTCACCTTGTTCAGAGCCTCAAACAATTCTACCTCATTTATACCACTAAAAGAAAAGGATCCATCAGAATCATGAAAGTTGTTAAAGTTAAAATTACCATGATTAGAAGCACCAGAACATGCAAAATAGCTATTAATAGCATCAGAATCAATATTATCATCACCAATACAACCCGAGCCTCGAATTACCCTCCAGAACCCAGCAGAATACAGTCCACCAAAAAGCCTCGAAAAATGCTTTCTCTTTTCCCTGCGAATCACGTTTTTTGCCCTATTGCGAAGTTTGCAATATGTTCTCCAATTCAGCCATGACCGATCAGATAGAAAAGCAGAATAAGATAGATCCCTGAGAGATCTCGCGAGGACAATACTACTAGACTTCATCCAAGCATCACCTTCATAACGTACAGCAATTCTAACAGTAGAGACATAGGAATAAAGAGTGCTTAAAAGAGAGCTCACAAGGGAACATTTGACATCAATATCTATAGAATTAAAGATTCGCGATAAATCAAACTCATTTAGAGACTGAAACACACCATCCCAATCAATGTTCTTAAAATCACGATATTCTAAAAATTCTTGAAAAAAATCAATATTTAAGACAAAAGAAGCAAATATAAGCGAGTGATCAGAAATAGATGGACATTGCACCTGATCAGAAAAACTTATCGAAACATTACTAATCATAAAAAAATCAATAAGGGACGTAGACCTGCTTCTTAAGTCAAGGTGAGTAGGCTTAGAATTATGCACCACAGATAGATTGCACCTCAAACAGAGAGAGCGCAATATATCAGATTTCGAAGAGTTAAATAAATTGCAATTAAAATCACCCACGACAATAATATTAGAGTATTTAGAAAATAACCCACAATGTTCCCACTCGAACTTCATCAAATCACCATTTGGTAGATAAACCACCCCAAACAAAAGTTTTATTTTACTGAAACATAACTCAACAAACAGGGATTCACAACCAGAGATTAGAACTTTGGAAACAACTTTAAACTTTAGCTTTTTGGATATATAAATTCCAACTCCACCACCTCTAGAGGCATACGAGCGCTCGTTACGGCAGATTCTATATCCGTGAATTGCAACCGCTCTATCAGAAATATGATCATTTAACCATGTTTCCGTAACAGCAAACACATCAAACATACTACTGGTAAGAATGGATTTAAGTTCATCAAGTTTAAAAGAATTTGCACTAGGTGATAAACTACGACAATTTAAGTGAGCCACTTTAAAATGACCCTGATATGGAAGCAAGACA
This sequence comes from Cordilura impudica, assembly GCA_963682025.1. Classification (NCBI taxonomy): domain Eukaryota; kingdom Metazoa; phylum Arthropoda; class Insecta; order Diptera; family Scathophagidae; genus Cordilura; species Cordilura impudica. Next base: position 151,807,417 of record OY821521.1, on the reverse strand, counting down.
TTATTCAGGTACGTACTACCACTAACAACTGGACCAAGATTATCATTAGAAGACATCAAAACAAGATTTAATTATGGTAGGGAACAATGAGAAACATGTGAAATGAAAAGCACCAAAAATTAAAATTAATATCAAACAATTCATAACAACAAATTAATATAATTCATAAATCAACAGCTGATCACAAAAGTTAAAAAGATCATATAAAAAATACAAAGAAAAACCGTATTGATGTGAAGAATATATCAAAAAAAGTAATTGTAAAATCTGCCAAAAGTACAGGGACTCAAATACAAAAGAACCACTTATTAATCATGAAATTCCAAATGTCCCATATGAAGTTGGGCATGAATATTATGGAAATTGCAGGAGAAAATTTTTTGGTTGTAGGTGATTATTTTTCGAAATACCTAGACATTATTCCAATAAAAACAAGTAAGAAAATTATAGTCGGTCTAGACCGACTATACGATACCCTATACCATGCGTTTAGAAACCCTATCTCTTAGGCCCAACTAACTGGACATTGAAAATAAGCAAAAACCAAATTTGAGTGGGATTTTTATTAATTTTTTTGGCCGCAGATATGAAAAAGTTCATATCGGATGCTATATCTATAAAGGGACTAGGTCCAAAAATGGACCGATCCTGATCATGTTTGGTAAAATCTCTTGTATTTTGCAAAAATATGTACAAACAAAATTTGAGAAGAATCAGTGCAATATTTTTGTTTTTTAATAGATTTAAGTGAAGATCGGGAAGCAGCTCTATATGGGGTCAAAGGGATCATTTTTGGACTACTCATTAGTGGATGTAATGAACGCATACAAACCCAATTTGAGTAAGATCTATATGACAATTTGGATCTTATGGCAATTTATGTCGATTTCATATGGGTAATTTGTATGGGGGCTAGGTCTGAGCATGGACCGATTCTCACCAATTTCAATAGCGCTCATCCCATGGCCGATAAAAGCTTACATACCAAATTTCATCAAAATATATTCATATTTGCGACCTGCAGTTTGATTACAAGCTTTACATGGACACACAGACGGACGGACGGACGGACGGAGGGACGGACATTGTTAAATCAACTCAGAAAGTGATTCTGATTCGATCGGTATAATTAAAGATGGGTCTAGGTCAAATATTTTTGGTTGTTACAAACAGCAGCACAAAGTCATTATAGGGTATAAAGAAAACGGCATCAACAATTATTAAAAAACTTTATATAATATTTTCTATGCATGGCATTCCAAAAGAAATTATAGCCGATAATGTACCCTTTGGTTCTTTTGAATTTATGAAATGGTCAAAAACATTAGATATAAAAGTCACCACAAGTTGTCCACGATATCCAATATCTAACGGCTTTGCCGAACGCATGGTTCAAGTTTCAAAAAAATTAGTCATTAAAACTAAAGAAAACTAAAATAATATTTGGTTAGCCTTGCTTGAATATATAAATTCCCCTATAAAAAATTCGAATTTATCACCAACACAAATATTAATGGGTAGACAAACTAGAACATTGGTTCCAGCGAAATATAAATTTTATAACAACAATACCGAAAAAATTAAAACAACATTGAATTTTAACAACTATAAAAATAAGCAATATTATGATAAAACGGCAAAAGCAACATGTAACTTTGAAAAAGGGGACAAAGTATGGGTTAAAGATGATAAATATTGGAGTCCAGCAAAAATTGTAAATAAACATGTAACACCTAGATCTTATATAATTCTATTATATTATAATTATATATTTTTTAAGAAAACGTAAATGAATTTATGAAATTAAAATAAGATAAGTTAAAAACAGTTTTATACATGTATTTGAATTTCCTTAAATAACATACTCAGAAGCATATGTTAATATATAATTAAGATATATTTGAAATAAGTTATTTTAAAAAATTTGGAGATGTAGTGAAGATACTATAAAATAAATGAAGTACCCAGTATCATCTCTCATCGTCATGTAAGATTTTATTATACTTTTCTTTATTTATGTTCCTTCCATAAACAGTTAGTTTTTAAGCTAGCCATACATTTTGTAATAGGTATATATATTCGTATAAGAACAGTCTTAAATAAATCGCACTGAAGTCAACACCTGATTGATATAATACATAACTTACGGACTCACGCAAAGGCTAAAGGCTCTCACTGTTAGAGTACTCCAGATATATGACATTTAATATTTACTTTCTATGGGAGCTGCCAAGTCCGTTGGTCCGATCCTATGCCTTTTTTGTCCGACTACTCACGTTGCTAATAGATAACCTCAGACAAATGGGCAAAGCTGTCTTCCGCCCATATTCGGCATGGCTACTAACATTAGTAATAGATGACTTCCCTCAAATTTGCAAAGCCTCTCCCTGTCATAGTTCTCAATATATATTACATTGAAAATTCACTTTGTGTGGGGGTGCCACGCCCATTGATCCGAGTACACCCATTTTTTGTCCGACTACTCACAAATGTTCAAAACTGTGACTGTCATAGTACGCGAGATATATGACATTTAATATTTTCTTTGTATATGAGGCCACTAATCCAATCCCGCTCATTTTCGGCAAGGCTACTTACATTAATAATAGGTGACCTATCACAAATTTGCAAAGCTCTCTCTGTCATTGTACTCAATATATATATAATAAAAATTCACTTTGTATGGGAGGTGCCACGCCCTAATCACCTAGCGATGTGAAACACACCTTACGATCTATTCGCATACCTACCAAAGACACATAAAAAATTTCATAAAAATCGGTCAAGCCGTTTCGGAGTTGTTCGATCACAAACACCGGGACACGAGAATTTTATATATTAGATTCAAAAGGCCTTAAAATAACTGGCATTCCAAAAAGAAAATATTAATAACTAACATAGAGATTTTATCCCGTGATTTGTTATGCTCTCCACACCAGTTTGCAGAGGAAAAGAAATATAATAATAATAAATAATAATAATAAGCCTTGCTCTAAATTAATTTAGAGCTACCTCATTGTGGGCATAGGCTCTCAATAAGAAATCTCCATCTGGAGCGTCTATTTGCAATACTTCGTAATTCTAATAAGTTATTAATCTTTCTATCATTAAAATCAGGCAGACTATTAATCTCATTTAAAGTTGAGCGACGCCAAGAGTTGTTTGGCCTTCCTCGTCTTCTTGCGCCTTGGGGATTGTAAGTTAAAGCACTTTGGCATATGTTCGCATCTTCTCTTCTAAGGGTGTGCCCTATCCAGCCAAGTTTTCGTCTTCGGATTTCGCAGTTTATATCACCCATATTTGCTGTAGCGAGTAGTTGATCATTAGTAATTGTATTGGGCCAAAATATTCTTAATATTAAACGGAGACATCTGTTAGTAAACACTTGCATTTTCCGCTTAATTTCTTCTATTACCAGCGATGTTTCGCACCCATATAATAATACTGACAGTACACAGGCTGGAAATATGTTTAATTTTGTCTTTTTGCTGTATTCGTTCGACCTTCATGTTTTAGATAAAAGGGCAAAAGCACCTCTTGCTTTTCGTATTCTTGTCGTGACATCAAGAAGTGCACCACCATTTGTATCAATCATACTGCCCAAGTATTGGAACTCGCTTACATTTTCTATAACGTGGTTGCCGATCGTTAGTGGTTGTGTTGCCTCTGTATTTATGCGTATTTCCTTTTTTTTGCTGATATTAATCTTCAAACCTACTTTCTCTGATTCTCTGGCAAGATCGTCAATTTTTGCTTGCATATCAACATATCTGTGAGAAAGCTCGCATTTGTCATCGGCATAGTCGAGTGATTCCAAACGGATCTGCGGATTTAGGGGGTCCCATACTATTCCTCTCGGCCTATTTGTAGCTTAGCGTTTAACTACCGCATCTAATACAATCAGAAATAGAAGCGGCGATAATAAACAACCTTGTCTAACGCCAGACCTTGTTTTAAATGGTACAGAGATTACGCCATCATGTAGCACGGAGCATTCAAATGTGTTGTAACTCTGACGTATCATGCGTGTTATTTTATCTGGCACTCCGAGGTTGGTCAGTTCTGCCCATATACAGTCTCTATTTATTGAGTCAAACGCCTTTTCATAATCAACAAACAACATATATATATAGGGGTGATTGCATTTCGAGAGATTGTTCTATAATAATTTTTTATAGAATAATTTTTTATATATGGAACCCATGAAATATATATGTTCTTGATAACAAGCGGAGTTGATATAGTGATGTTCCGTCTATCCGACTGTTGAAATTAAGATCACGCCCTCAATAGTTCAGCTGAGTTAGAAATTTTTAATGAAAATGATTAGTTGACATTCTGAGCAGGTTGCTGTTTTAAATCATCAAAATCAGTTAAATAAGTCTCTAGATTTCAACGGAAATGTAAAAAACTCTGAAAAAAATATGATTTTTCTATGTTGTTATCCTAAATATTGTAGCTGTAATTGTTATTGTTGTTCTGATCGTTGAGATTGCAGTTAGTTGTCAGTGTTTTGATTTATTTATATGTATTACAAAACATTCCCGATAGCATGGAAACAGTCCCATAGTAACGGTAATTCTGCTTGTTATTAAGATGAGAGTGCTCAAAGTTACATCTTGTCAAATCCTGTAATAAGTATATATTTATTCTCATTAACTATGTGTATTTTAAACTGTCTGCCTGTCTGTCTGTCGTGGGACAACCCCATTCCTCCTTATCCAATTGATCTTAAACTTTGCCCATAGTTTTGCTGTGACTACCGATTAATTTTGGGGTAGTCACGCACAGTCACGAAGTGATCTAAATATCATTTCCCCTCATCCGATCGATCTGAAACTTGGTCCATACACTTGCTGTGAAAAAAGATTACCTCTGACTTAGTCACGCACAGTCACGCATGGTCACGCACAGTCACGGAAGATTTAAAACGGATTTCCCCTCATCCAACCAATCTAAAACTTGGTCGATATACTTGCTGTAAAGAAAGATTAACTTCGACGTAGTCACGCACAGTCACGCATAGTCAGTCACGGAGTGATTTAAAACCCATTTCCCCTTATCCGATCGATCTGAAACTTGGTCGATAGACTTGCTGTGAAAAAAGATTAACTTTGACATAGTCACGCACAGTCACGCATAATCACGCACAGTCACGGAGTGATTTAAACCCCATTTCCCCTCATCCGATCGATCCGAAACTTTGCCCATAGACTTATTGTGACCGAAGATTAATTTTAAAATAGTCACGCAAAGTCACGCACAGTCGCGGAGAAATTCAAAACTCATATGCATAAGGAAAGAAAGAGTTTTATTAAAACTTTGTTTTTATGGGTTGATTATTTTAATTTTGAAAATAAGAAATTTTTATTTAATGGAATAGAACTTATATTTTTAGTCCGCATTGGTCGGCTGAAATATTCACTAGCCATTAGAACTTATTTCTAAAGCTTACTTTTGCGACCGTCTGTGGCAATGAGGTTATTATTGAACCGTTACCCATTTTAGTCAATTTTTACTTTTTAAATATTAGTATTAAAATATGGATAGAAATTAGAAATACTGCTAATAATAAAAAGAATTTTGAACTTTTTCTTAAGTTTAATAAAAAAAAATTTTTAGTTTTTTATTAAGCTTTTAAAAGCTCACCCTACTTATAATTGTCATTTTAGTTTTTAGCTGTAGCAAGTTTAGCCGAATTCTTTTCTTGGTAACGCATGACCCAACAATCTAAAGCCTACTCTAATAATTGAAAAATAATGTTATTTTTCAGATAAAAGTTAATGGATTCTGTGAAAAACCATCGTCTTTATAAAAAAGAAATAATAAATAAGTAATTATAATAAATGCCGTTCCAAAAAGAATAGCAAAATTATATTTTAATTTAAATGGTATTTAAGTTTAAGGACTGATTTTTGATTTCATTCAAAAATATACATATTCGAGGGGAAAAAAGTAGTTATTCTCAATGCACTTGAATTTGGTTTATTCCCTCAAAAAATTTCCCTTGCAAAACAGACGGGAGTTTATATAAAAATATAAGAAGTATTTTAATAAAAAAAAATTTAAATAAAAAAATTAATATATTATTAACCTTGTAGGCTGAAGACCACAAATAAAGCCAAACTTCAACTCTTGTTAAATTTAATGAGAGCCAATTCAGGCATTGATTCAGCCCAATTACGAATATTCTCAAGGAGTTTCTTTCTCACGGAAAATACTTTCCTCGAGAAAAAATCCTCCAATCATAAATTCCGCGTGAACAAAAAAATTAATAAGTGACATCATCGAATTTCGAAGTTGTTTTGCTTATTGACAATAAATTTTTAATTTTTTTTTTTTTGTGTGCAAACGCAAATAAATTTATTTTAAAGAAAAATTAAATAATTAAAGTTAACAAAAGTTGAAGTTGGGCTTTATTTGTGATCTTCGACCTACAAGAACGATAAAACATTTATTTTTCTAATTTAAATTTTGTTTTATCAAAATACTTCTTCCATTTTTATGTAAACTCCCGTCTGTTTTGCAAGGGAAATTTTTTGAGGGAACAAAACAAATTCAAGTGCATTGAGAGTAACTACTTTTTTCCCATCGAATTTTTTCCGAAGGAATTTTTATTCATAATAGGGGAAAAGGGAGAAGTGAGAAATTTCATGCGGAATTTTTGTTTAGAATTGGGCTGATTGTGTTTTCCATAGATTCAGCCCGCAATTGACTTCTAGCAATCTTTTAGCCATTTCGTTGTAGTTGTTCTACAACACCAATTTCCTCCACGAGTACTCACATCATAGCTATGCTATTCATTTTTTATTTAATTTTTCTTTAAAATAAATTTATTTTCGTTTGCACACACAAAAAAAAATAGAAATTTATTTGTCAATAAGCAAAACAACTGGCTTCGAAATTCGATGATGTCACTTATTAATTTTTTTGTTCACGCGGAATTTAAAATTGGAGGATTTTTTTCTCGAGAAAAGTATTTTCCGTGAGAAAGAAATTATGGTATCAAAAAACACAACAACACAGGTATCAACACTTTTTAAATGTAACAATATTAAGGGAAAACTGGAGAAAATTGAGCATAATTTTCACAAAAAAATTCTTAACTTAGAAGTTTCACAAACAAACACAAATATTAAAATAATTAAACAAAAACTTCATCATCAAAAAACTGGAATTAAAAACATGCTGACAGAAATTGATTTTAACACTTTCTTTAACAAACAAATTGACAGAACAAAGCACATAACAGAAACCATAAAGAATGTACAAATAGCAAAATTGGATACACTTAAAGAAAAGCATTTCAAATTACACGGACTGGTGTTTAATGAAAATTGGGTTGAAAACAAAACCTCTAAAAAGTTTGCACTTCCAATTCAAAAACAGAATTTTTCGCCACTTCACGTCATTGCAGATGTGGAGCAATGCATTCAGGATATGGGAACTAATATGGATAAGGAAAAAGAAACAGCCAGGACAAAATTAGCCAATGTAATCACTAATTTTAAAAGAAAATTAAAAAACACACCGAAAGAAAAATTCATACTAACGATTTTTGAAAAAACCAAGAAATTTATAAAAAAACACGAAGACATTCTCATTATTCAAGCGGACAAAGGCAACAAGACCGTTATTATGTACAAACATGAATACAAGGAAAAAATGGAAAAATTATTAGAGGATAAGGCAACCTACCGTACATTAAGAACAGACCCTACAAAAAAACTTCAAAAAGAAAACAACAATATTATATTGGATTTATTCAAAAATAATCACATTGATTCGTGGAAAAAACACCAATTGCTATGCTCCGCCTCAACGGCACCAAGAATATACGGATTGCCCAAAACCCATAAGCAAGATATTCCCCTTAGACCAATAGTTTCATCGGTACAAGTCCCTTGTTACGAATTATCAAAATATGTTGGCCAGATACTGAAAAATCTTATATCCGAAAAATACAATGTAAAAAACTCAATTCAGGTGAAAGATAGTTTGAAAAATGTGAAACTTGATGAAAATGAAATATTAGTGTCATTTGACGTAGTTTCTCTCTTCACGAATATACCAGTTCACACAGCAATACGTAATATTATGGGACAATGGAGCAAAGTTAAGGAATTGACGAGTATACCGAAAAACATCTTTTTGAAAATTCTTAACTTTTGTTTGATAGACAACTACTATTTCATATATGATGATAAATTATATAATCAGATTTTCGGAATGCCAATGGGAAACCCACTCTCCCCGACTATAGCAGATATTGTTTTAGACAACCTACTTGACGATGCACTTACAGAATTAGAAAATAAAAGTGTTCACATAAAATACATATCGAAATATGTAGATGATATTCTAGCCGTAATCAGATTAGACGAAAAAGATGAAATCTTAAAAACTTTAAACCTTCAACATCCAAAAATTCAATTTACTGTTGAAATTGAATCAAAAGGGGAAATCGCATATTTGGACATGAAACTTCGACGAACTACCGACAATATTTCTTTTGATTGGTACACCAAAGAAACGTGTTCAGGCAGAATAATGAATTATAACGCAACTCAGCCGAAAAATCAAATAATAAACACCGCAAAAAACCTTATTTATAGAGTACTAAATATTAGCGACAAAAAATAACACACAAATAATATACAAAAAATCACCAAAATATTAATAAACAACAGCTTCCCGAGGAAAATTACAAATACTATTTTAAATGATACACAAAAACTATTAAACCACAACTCTAATCTTGAACATCAAAACATTAAAGAAAAAGACACAAAGAGTTTTTACAGTGTACAATTTATCCCGGGTTTGACAGATAATAAAAGTATTAGAACAACAATGGAAACAAAAAACATGAGATTTGCATACAAACCACACACAACAATAAATACAATTTTTTCAAAAACAAAAACTCCAATAGAAAAGCTACAAAAAAGTAATGTTGTATACGAAGTCAAGTGTGAGGGTGATCAAAACAACAGCTGTGATCTTATTTATATAGGAACAACTAAAAGAACATTAGAAAAGAGATTAGGAGAACATCAAATGGACATCATAAAAGAGAGAGAAAGCACAGCGTTGTCAAAACATGTAATTACAACTGGACACAAAATAAATTTCAATAACACGAAAATACTGGATGTAGAAAAAATAGAAAAAAAGCGGTACACAATTGAAAGCTTACGAATTCAAAAGAATATAAATACAACCATGAACCACAAAGAGGACACCCAAAATATTACTACTAGTTACAGAGTCGCAATAGTTTAGAAACATTCTGTGATATTAATTTTAAGCTAAATGTAATTATACAAATTTGTGTTTTATGTTTGTAATTATACAATTTTGTGTTTTTATGTTTGCTGTGATTTATATTAATAATGTTGTAATGTGATAAAGTTTAAAATTCTTATTATTGTAAGTTTTTATTGTTCATATTTGTGCAATTATTGTGTGTTAATGTTGTGTTTTTATTTTATTTTATTTAAATAGACGACCCTTGAAAAAGTAACCAAAAAAGTTACGAAACGTCGGGGAAATATGTGATAAAACTGAGTTTTATTTTACATTTACGAAGTTAGGCCCAATTAGCTTAAAATAATAAATTATTAAAAAAAGAATTAATACTTGGCCAAAAAATAAATAAATACGAGAAATTCCTTGAGAATGTTCGTAATTGGGCTGATTGTATTATATGATCCTGTAGGGATCAAATATTTTTTGTAGCAATTAAGGTTATTTATTTTTTTAATAAAATTTTTGTGTATTGCTTAAAATTTTGTATCACCTGTGCTCACTTTTAAGCTGTGTTGTTCTATACCCTCGTTATGATACTTCCAAGAACCATCGCATGCTTTGTGTCGAAAATACTCTTTTGCATAAATACGAATTTGAAATTCAAATAAGCAGACAGCTTTTTTGTCTCAGTTAGTGGCACTATTTGGCTAGGAAGTGTATGTATATGTTTACGTATTCTATATTATATTTTCAACATGATGTGCTTATATGTTGGACGATTTTCGAGTTGCTGTGTTATCCTTTTCATGCAAAAAGAACACACTTTGTCCGCACTCATTTTACATTTAAGGTAATTTCCATATTATGTAGAGACAATACAAATTGTATTCACCCTTTTATGCATTTCATTAAAATGTTAAAAATATTTAAAATTCCAATTAGTTAATTAAGGATTTAGGATATTAGAGCTATTTAGAAAAGAAGGTTTTGTACATTTTTTTTTCAAATTAATTTTAAAACTCATTTCTTTTTCTTTCTATTTCCAGCTAATGTCTCCAAATGTAATGAAGGTCAATTTCAATGTACTAAAAATCAAAAATGTATACCCAATAACTGGGTATGTGATGGTGAATATGACTGTGGTTCATTTGATGTTTCCGATGAAATAAATTGTAAGTTTTGAAAAATTATATTCTTCTCTGTGTCGATGTATTGCTATTTATGATTTCTTCTTTTTATTTATTTTTGGTGTCCTTCAAAATTACGCTGGTATTGAATGAATATCCCGTTGTTTACTTTCAGGTCGTTCTGATGCCATAAAATGTCCCTCCTATCAACGTGAATGCAGTAATGGTGTCTGTTTGGATATTTCGAGATTTTGCGACGGCAAATGGGATTGTGATAATGATGAAGTTAAATGTGGTAGGTGGATAAAGTTTAACTGTTACTAACAGGGACGTTTAACCAAAAGAATTTCTAACTTAATATGAAATATATTTTTTTTTTTTATAGAATTTACAAAAACTTTTCTTTAAAACTTTTAAAATCTGTGATAGTAATTTTTTAAAAAATTCTTTGAATTAATAATTTTTATTTCGATTTTATTCTATTCTATAAAAAAATGATAAAGTTAAATGTGGTAGGTGGATAAAGTTTAACTGTTACTAACAGGGACGTTTAACCAAAAGAGTTTCCAACGTGAAATATATCTTTTTGTATAGAATTTACAATCTGCGATAGTTATTTTTTAAAAAATTCTTTCAATTAATAATTTTTATTTCGATTTTATTCTATTCTATAAAAAAATGATTTTTTTCAGTTAAACTTTATTTCTTTGGAAATGTGTTTAAGAAGTTCCTCTTTACAAAATTGGGTCGGGATTCTTTTTCGAATTTTGAGAGAAATGTTCTTAGTAGTGTGTTATAATAAAAGTGACCTCTAATTGATTTTACTAAAAGATTTTTTCAATATCTTAAATATAAAAAAATTGGTATTAATTTTTTTCAATAAAAATTCGCTTCAAAACTTTTTTATTTGGAAAAGTTTTTCACAACATCCACTTCAAAAAAGATGTTCTAGAAAAAGTTTATGCCCGAAAGTTTTAATTGAAAGATATTCCCTAATTTTTTAAAAGAAAGAATTTGTTAAGGTTGATATCGGATATAGATTTATACTAAATTTTAAATTGTGCCGACCACGATTAAGTTTAGTGAGGATTATATTGCGTTCCTAAAACAGAGACAAGCCAATGAAATATGAAATATGCCCTTTAAATGGATCTATATTAATATCACGCTGATTCTTATGGAGACTATGAATAAAAAAGACACTGTGCTGAACTAATTATGTGTGGATATTAAAGTGGAGTGACGTTGTACAGGATTTTTTTGTTTCGAAGTTAATTTCGGCTCCACGTGGCACCAGTTTAACTTGATGCAAAGATATTATATGTGAAATTTTAGGCCGATCATAGTTCATTTTCAGTGCCCCCGCAGCCACTGAACATTTTGAAAAAAAGAATAAGTTATAGAAATTTCCAAAATTTCAAACTTTGTAAAATTATAGATTCTAGCAGAGACCAACCCTCGAAATTCGAGTGCAAATTCTTGGAAATTTTATTTTTTCATTTAATAAATAATGTTATAAGAGCCTAAAGGTATGGTAATCAATTTTAGCTTTATAATAAACACACACACAGTATGTGTTTTATGTATGTGTTAGTAACAATTTTAAATGAGCATTATTGCAAGAAAATATTCCGGACGGTGCAAATCTGTAAATCTGGTGGACAGCTAAAAACAAATACCTCTCAAATGAGGTATGTTTGGTCAAACTTGGTTATTAACTACAGTTTTTATATCGGTCACAAGATGAATCGGTTATAGACGAATGCAGTGTTTGTGTATTTTTCAGGATAATTTTTGTTTTGAAATATTTTTAACTTTCCAATTCGATAAAAGGGCGGGTCAACAAGTCCGTAACTCTCCAGCCTTGTTGAACTGCAATCAAAAAATAAAAATAAATACAACTTTTGGTATCAACTATATGTTAGTAAACTAATATCAAGTTTTCTGCTAGCTCCGTCATTAAACTTATGTTTTGCGTGTTTACTTACAATTGACCTTAACGCAATCGCGTGACAACTTCAAAGGAGTATTTGGTGTTGTTCAATCGCAAAACGGAAGAGTTTTTATGCCGTTCTGTAACGGTGCATGAAACATGGATCCATTACAATACGTCAGAGATCAAGCAGCACTTAAAACAATGTTTTTATCTGGGTGAACCGGTGTCGGAAAGCCATGGTGGTGGGCTTATCGGGCAACAAAGGCATGGGGACAGTTGTGTGGGATGTACATTATCCACGCTGATTACCATCAACAGGGAAAATCAATAAACGATGACTATTAGGCTAACTTATTAAACCGATTCAATGACGATTAAAAAAATCAACCGCATTTGGTTAGAAAGAAAACGTACGGCTGCACACTTGTGGCAAAATTCCCTAAATTGCGCTACGAGTTGCAAAAAAAAATGGCTGCTCTGAAAGAGATTTAGCACCAACAATAAAATCATTGCTAAAAAAATAAAATTTTGATAGACATAAGAATTGGAGAAAAATTGGACATAATGTATTGATATATGGATAAAATCTGTGAAAGGGACAAAGCTTTTAAAAGTTGGAAACTGTTTAAAACAGATAATTTATATGACGAATATTCCAAAGCTAGAAAACAAGTAAATAAAATTATAAAAACTGCTAAATCTGCATACTACTCTAGCCTATTTATTTCTGCTGCACACTCTAAAAAAACGTGGAAACTCATACGAGAAATTGGTGTTGGCAAATGTAAGGAAATTGTCAATTCTGACATAAATGTTGATTCGCTTAACGAATCTTTTACAAATATCCCTGACATCCCCATAAACGATGGATATTATACCCGCAATACTGATATTAGTTCAACTTTATCGGAAAATGCTTTTTGTTTTCAATGCGTAAACCAACTGGAAGTACTTTCCACATGCCAAGCTGTGAAATCTAATGCTGTTGGTTCTGATAACATACATCCCAGATTCTTAAAGGAAATTATCCCTCAACTACTACCTCAAATTACCCATATTTTTAACACTATTATCACAAAAAGTGTATTTCCTCAAAGTTTGAAAAATGCTAAAATTTTACCTATTCCTAAATCAAATAAAGAATATCGTCCCATTGCTATCCTACCATACTTGTCTAAAGTGCTTGAAAGGTTATTGCATCAGCAAATTGGAAAACATGTCAAGAATATGGGCCTACTCTCAGACAGACATTCAAGCTTTCGTCCTAAACATAGCTGCATAACTGCACTCATTGATGTGTCTGAAGATATTCGTGGGTATATTGATAGTGGTAACATTGCATTTCTAGTGCTCTTAGATCATTCGAAGGCATTTGATACTGTGAATCATGAAATACTCTGCATGAAGCTAAGAACTTTTTTTGGTTTCTCTCCTTCCGCAACTCGTCTTATATCGTCTTATTTAGAAAATCGACAACAATACGTTAACGCCAATAATAAAATATCAAATGTGCTTCCAGTAAAAAAGGGCGTTCCGCAAGGTTCGATTCTAGGACCACTTCTTTTCACCATATATATAAATGATTTGCCTAGGCAACTTTCGTATTGTAAAGTTCATATGTATGCTGATGATGTGCAACTTTATGTTTGTAGTCGTTTCGATGAACTAAATAACTGTGTTGCGAACCTAAATGTGGATCTTAATCGAATTTACTTATGGGCTCTGGCAAATGGGCTATGTCTCAATCCTTCAAAGTCTAAATGCATCGTTATTACTCGAAGATCAGTGCCTTCCCTTGTTATACCAGATATTATGCTTAACCGTCAAATTATTGAAATTACACAAAAAACCAAAAATCTTGGAATTATTTTCAATAAAACTCTCACCTGGTCTGATCATATAAATGTCGCTTCGGGAAAAAAGTATTCAATGCTTCGATCATTGTGGAAAACTCAACATCTTACACCAGTCCATGTACGAGTTCTACTTGCAAAAACCTATCTAATTCCAACTTTGTTGTACGGATGCGAACTATTTGCTAGCTGTGATTCTATTAGCTCTAGGAAATTAACAACTACGTTTTATTCTATATTGAGATACGTCTACAATTTGAAAAGATCATCCCACATAACACCATATGCACGAAAACTTTACGGTGTGAATTTTTGCGATCTCTTGAAGATACGATCATTGATACTGATGCATAAGATTATATTTACACGTGAGCCTACATATCTTTTTAATCGAATATCCTTTTCTAATTCAAGAAGAAATAATTCTATAATTCAAATAAGACATAAAAGTTTGGTCTCTGAATGGCAGTTCTATATACACTGCATACGTCTTTGGAACTTGCTACCGCCAACATTACAATATTTAAGCAACGCAGGACATTTTAGGAAACAAATTTGTTTAAACTTTGCTTTGTTTTGAATATATGTATGTTAAATAATTTTTGTTATCTTATTTTTATACAAATTATAAACTATGTTATATTTTCATTAAATACTGTATCACATTATACCGATCCTGCACTTTAATTATAAGACTCTTAGTCTTGTTGTGCAGGAAACCAAATGAATAAATAAATAAAAATAAGAATAAATATATGGAGTGAGATCCCGAAAATCTTAGCACACACTTTTCGTCTTAACTTTTTTCGCAAGAATTATTTGATTTTTTTGTTTTGATCAAGATATCTTTAAAAAATATGTAAGTTATTATTTCTAATGGCAACCCTGTTCATTGATTGTTAGTTTTTTTGAAATGGATAATAAAATAGAAATATGTGTTAAAATTATTAAATATTTCAACAAAATCCAAAAAATCTAAGGTTTGTCATCAAACTGTTTCCAATGTTGTATCAGTTTTATCCAAAGTATCAGTTGAATTTGACTATTGATAGGAAATCTAACTCGCGAAGAAATAAAATTCCATTTAATGTTTGTAAGGACAACGAATTAGAAAGCATATTAAAAAGACGTTGCAAAACATCTGGTAGAAAAGCAGCTCGATTAGCCCAGTCCTCGGACCATTTGGTGCGAAAAGTTAAAGCCAATCCAGGTTGCAAAAACACACAAAGCAAAGTAGTTTCAAAAATTGAGCAGGAAATTGAAATCATGTTTCATAAAAAAAAATCATCCTGCTGCCTAATGGACGACGAATCGTATGTAGTGATAGATTTTCCGCAGCTCTCGGCTCAAAAATTTTATATTGCTAATGATCGGGGAAATATTGAAGATAATTCTAGAATCCAAAAGTTCCTGCTATGACAAACAATATGCAGTTGCTATAAAAGAAGCAAATTATTTTTTATAACGAGATCTATTAATACCGAAATTTATATTAAAGAGTGTTTGCAAAAAGGACTCATTCCCTTCGTAAGCGAACAAAGTGTGTCCAAATATTTTTGGGCCAATTTGGCATCCTGTCGCTACAGTAAGAAAGTTTTGAATGGTACAAGAATAATAACGTAGTTTTTGTACCGAGATAGCCAAATCCCTCACACTATCTGCAGTTTTTGGGCTCTTGTAAAAAAGGAGTTGAAGAGCACAAAAAAGTTGTTCCAACATCTGGAAGATCTTAAACTCAGATAGACTATCTGTTCCAAAAAAAGTGATAGAAACCATATAAAATCCTTAATGGAAGAATTTCCGGAAGAGGTCCAAAAATTCATAAGTAGTGATTACATTAATTTCAATTAAATAAAAAAAAAAAATAATAAAACTCTAGGTTCAATGGTTTCTTTATTTTTAGATTTCATGTGTGTTAAGATTTTTTTTCCTAACAAAACTGCCTTTCATTAAAATAGTCATGGATTTATGCAAAATATAATGATCATTTTCATCCTCGTATAAAATGGTGTTGGCTATAATCTAACCAAGAAAAAAAAATATTTCATATCTTAACAGATCAATTATGATCAAGTGGAAGGAATATTTTTTTATAAAAATCTAAATTTAGATTTTTAATATGAATTTATATACATATGTTCTACCGTTTTTTCCCGATTTTGACCAAACGTATATTGTTTGAAAGGTATTTCTTGTTAGCTGTTTTCCAGATTTCCAGATTTTTTATTTTTGTCCTCTATTTTGAGTAAATTGCATTTAAAGTTGCTCCTAACACATACATAAAATTATACATATGCTATGTGTGTGTTTATTAAATTTGTTAATGTGTTTGTTAATGAGTTTGTTATCTTCATTCACAATAACAATAAACTAAAAAGTGTTGGTTTGTGAATTGGCTAATTTGATAAATAAAGTTGCCTAGATATTGCACTCGAATTTCGAGCGCTGGAATCTGCTAGTATTTAATAATTACTTTAAAATGGATTGTTAGAAATTTTAATAAAACAATCGCTTAACGTTCTCTACAATACCCCTAGGTGGATTTACCGGACGTGATGATTTGGCCGACTAGCTCACGAAGACAGGGGGGGTACCGACCTGTCACTCCCGGTCTAGGGTTAACAATAAAATATTTTTAAAACTACCAACAAAAAAACTTCATACACAAAAATATCCACTAACTAATAAAACAAAAAAAAAACTAACATCCTCATATTTAACAAGTAAGAAAATTATAGTCGGTCTAGACCGACTATACGATACCCTATACCATGCGTTTAGAAACCCTCTCTCTTAGGCCCAACTAACTGGACATTGAAAATAAGCAAAAACCAAATTTGAGTGGGATTTTTATTAATTTTTTTGGCTGCAGATATGAAAAAGTTCATATCGGATGCTATACCTATAAAGGGACCGATCCTGATCATGTTTGGTAAAGTCTCTTGTATTTTGCAAAAATATATACAAACAAAATTTGAGAAGAATCAGTGCAATATTTTTGTTTTTTAATAGATTTAAGTGAAGATCGGGAAGCAGCTCTATATGGGGTCAAAGGGATCATTTTTGGACTACTCATTAATGGATGTAATGAACGCATACAAACCCAATTTGAGTAAGATCTATATGACAATTTGGATCTTATGGCAATTTATGTCGATTTCATATGGGTAATTTGTATGGGGGCTAGGTCTGAACATGGACCGATTCTCACCAATTTCAATAGCGTTCATCCCATGGCCGATAAAAGCTTACATACCAAATTTCATCAAAATATATTCATATTTGCGACCTGCAGTTTGATGACGGACGGACGGACGGACGGACGGACGGACAAACCTGCACAATAAACGGACTGTAATACAAACACCATGAGGACAAAGGGTGGTGTAGTCCCCCTAGCTGCCCACCCAACCATGGTAACCACTTTACAAAAGTCGGATAATTACCCCACAAACAACGTGCCAGATTATTAAAAACAAGGAAGGAAATTATAGTCGGCATAGACCGACTATACGATACCCTATACCATGCGCTTAGAGACCTTATCTGTTAGGTGCAACTAATTAGATATATATATTTAATCCTTTAATTCCTGAGAGGAACATAGGGCCGTAACTAATTAGATATAGAAAATAATTAATTTTTTTGCCTTCGGATATAAAAAATTTCATATCGGATGCTATATTTATATGGGGACTAGGTCGAAAAATGCACCGATCCTGACTATAATTGGTAAGGTCAATTATTTTTTTCAAAAACATGTACAAACCAAATTTGAGAAAAATCTGTGCAATACTTTTGATTTTTTATAGAATTAAGTGATGATCGGCAATCAACTTCATATGGGGGCTATGACTAAGAATTGTCCTATAGGGTTTATTTTTGGACTACTGATAAATTGTTGTAATAAACATACATAAACCCACTTTGAGCTAGATCTATACGATAATTTGGTAAAAGCTTATATTCTAAATTTCATCAAAATTAAATTAAACTAGCAGATTCGAGTGCAATTTCTAGACAGCTTTATTTTTAAACTTAGCCAATTCACAAACCAATACTTTTATGGTTTATTATTATAGTGAATGAAGATAACAAACTCATTAACAAATTTAATAAAACATACATAGCACATGTATAACTTTATGTATCTGTTAGTAGAAACTTTAAATGTAATTTACTCTCAAAATAAAGGAAAACATTAAAAAATCTGTAAATCTGCAAAACGGCTCAAAAGAAATACCTTTCAAATAATATACGTTTAGTCAAAATCGGTATAAAACGGTAGAACAAAACATCGGTCACAAGAAATCGCCTAGCCTATTAATATTATAGATTTGCGATCTGTAGTTTGATTACAAGGTTTACAGGGACGCACAGACGGATGGACGGACGGACATCTCTAATCGACTCAGAAAATGATTCTGAGTTGATCTAGGTCCAATATTTTTGGTAGTTACAAACATCAGCACAAAGTCATTATACCCAGGCCACATAGTGGTATAGGGTATAATTATAACGAAAGTCCTACTCCTATGAGAAGCCCAGGAAGTGGCAAGTGACAAGTTTTGAAAAATATTGGCACTTTTAAAGAAAAGTCAAAATATTTTGTGGAAAAAGACAGCTCAAAAAATCAATTACTCTGAGCCTGTCTTAAGAAAAGGGAAACAGGCGGTAGGACTCAATTCATATAAAGTAGAGAACGTGCCGGCTCGAAACTCCAAGAACATCGAGGTAAATGAACGTGTTAAACTTAATTTGCTGCTTGTCACCCAATTACCTAAGACGGGTTGATTGGAGTTAGCCTGCCATAAGTAGAATACAATACAATGCACAATACAAACTTCGTATGAAAAATTGATTATGAAAACATACATATCAATAAGTTTTGGTTATAGCGAATCACGATAGGGCGTACTAGTGCTAATTGAAAATATAAAATTGTCAGAAATTGTTTTTAAAATAATGATAATCTCAACACTTTTTCATAAGAAAAAATATAGAAAAGTCTCATTTTGTATAGAAAATTTTTTCAGAATTAAAAAAAAAAATTTAATAGGGAAAATGTTCAAGACTTTTTACCTTAAAAAAAATTTAAAAAAAATATATTAAATAAGTAAGTATATCAGAATTTTATTTTTATACCCTATACCACTATGTAGTCAGTGTGTAATGAGTTTGAACTGATGTTTGTTAATACCAAAAATATTTGACCTACACCGATCGACCCATCATCACTTTTTGAGTCGATTTAGCGATTAACCGCCCGTCTGTCTTTCCGTCTGTGTCCATGTAAACCTTTTTTATCAAACTACAGGCCGGAAATATTTTGATGAAATTTTATATATAAGCTTTTATCGGCCATAGAATGAACGCTATCGAAATTGGTGAAAATCAGTGCATCTTCAGACCTAGCCCCCATAAATTGTCATAAGCTCCAAATTATCATATAGATCCCGGTCCAATTTGGTTTATATCTGTTTATTACACCCAATAATATAGAACAATTCTTAGTCATAGCCACCGTATAAAGCTGCTTCGCGATCTTCACATAAATCTATCAAAAACAAAAATATTGCACAGATTTTTCTCAAATTTGGTTTATATACGATTTTCCAAAAAAATTAGTGTCTTTAGCAAATATGGTCAGGATCGTTCCATTTTTCGAACTAGTCTCCATATAAATATAGCATCCGATATGAACTATTTCATATCTGCAGCCAATCAAATTTGGTTTAGGCTTATTTTCCATATCCCGTTAGTTGGACTGAAAACCCTTTGTCTAAACGCATGGTATAGGGTATCGTATAGTCGGTTTAGACCAATTTTTTTTTTACTTGTTTTAACTGTTTCTGTGAATCTAAGAATTTTTGAAAGAAAAAAACGTCTGGATTTAATATTTTTTTTTGTGGGAAGGATTTTATAAAATCCTAAAAAATTTTTAAATTCTCATTAATTTCACAAAAATATTGACTTTGTAAGTATAAATAAACTTTAAAATTCTAAAGAATTGCCATATTGAGTTTTTTTTTTTTATTTAATTTAAGAACTCTTACACGTCTCTGTGCCTTCTATAAGTCATATCATATTTATTTTTTTATTAAGCATACTTTTTAACACACATTATTTTTATATCCTTTTCATCTTTGTATCTTTTTTTCAACTTGCACTCGTTGTCTTTCTCTTTATGACAACGATGACTTCGGCGTTGATGGTTGTATTCATGCCGTCTCCATATATATACAGATAACCAAGATGCACAGTGTGCCACCTTAAATTGTTCATTCAACTGCAAGTTAACACCCCAGGGTCCAACATGTTATTGTGCACCAGGCCAGGTGCCTGTCAATGTTACACAATGTATGGACTTCGATGAATGTTCCATTGAGGGTATGTGCGATCAGCTGTGTCGCAATACGCCAGGCTCCTATGAATGTTCGTGTGTTTCGGGATATGTGAAGCAAAAAAATCGTTGTTTTGCCATAAATGGTAAGTTTCATATTTTTATTTAATACTTTATAACTTTTTTTTTTGTTGATGTAATTGTGAACACTATGATTTCCTTTTGCCATGCAAAAATATTACACACATAAATATATATCGGCCGTTCCTCCAGAGAGCGGCCAAAATAATTATAATAATAATTTTGCACACATAACTAATCGTTTACTCAGGTCGTTTAGAAATTTCAAATATCAGACCCAAAAAATTTAGTAAACTCGCAGTTTTATTCAGTTTTTTTAATTCTTTGAAAACCCCACAAAAAAGCAAAAGTATATAATTTTTATGAGCCAAATATCTATCAATAGTTACTTAAACAGAATGGTTTAAAGGACATTTGAATAGTATTGATGTCTATTTGCATATACTATAAATATCGTTCATTTCCGAAAAGACCGGCATAATTGAGCTTAACTGCTGAGAAAAGTACAAAACACCAAGAACAGACATGCGGAAAGGTGATTTTTTTTTGTTATTTTTAACATGGGTACGGAAGAATTGGCGATAAACAGGTTTTGTCCCGGTTCTGGAAGAGCATTTATTAGTCCTTTGAATAACATCGTTGTTTTTGCAAAAATATACTCATTATACCGTCATAACTAAAAATGTGTAGTTGTAACTGAAAGCAAAAACTTAGCAATCCGAATGTTTTTGAGATTTTACTAAAAGTATTGCAACAAATAATTTACTTTTTTTAATAAGTGAAAAAACATTTGGAAATATTTGCATGTAGGTAAAAAAATAAAGAAATTCTGTATTTAACCCCTTCTTGCATCTTCTATTCAGAAGTTACAGAAAAAGTTAATTTTACAAATTTCTGATTAAATCAAAACTTTAAGACCTGTTTCTGTCTTCGAATCTTGTTGTTATTTTACTAATGACAGTTTTAAACAGATCTTGTTTAGAATTTCTGTGTAGCAGTGCAGTTGTATCTTCTAGGCAGGTTGTATATAATCTTCAAGTTTTTATTTTGGATAATTTGTAGCTTTTTAAGATAAGTGTTGGCACATCTCTTTGACCATACCTGGCAGTCATATGTCATTATTGGTCGTATACACATATCATGGTAAATAATATACAAAGTAATAATAAAAATCAATCTCTTTAAACTTAAAAATAGTTCATAAAACAAGGAAATTATTTAAAGTAAAAAGAGAAACAAAAAATTTAACAAAAAATTCAATTGGACAAAAACACAAAAATTGTATTTTAAATTTTCGTAAAATGATCTATAAAAAGGTGGAATTAGCGATTTTTTCAATAATTCCATTAAATCATTTTTTTTTTAGTTTGTTAGATTTGAAGTAATTTTCCAGATATATTGCAATTAATACTGTAATTAATATGCAAATTTAAATTTTGTTCTTATGGTGCGGACAAGTTTCGTCCATTTCAGCCTTCATCAGCGATTTATTGAACATTGTGATAATTGTTATGTTATAATTGAATAGATTGTTTCTATATGAAATTTTTCTACTTAGGGCGGCCGTGAGGTTTGAACCTGAACCTTCACGTGCACTCGTACTTGCACTTTTTGGTCAGCGCTTTAACACACTCACGTAAAGTCAGGCCTACCAGCAGTGTGGTTAAGAATCAGTTTTCATACCATAAAGCTTTTACTACATATTAATTTCAGAAGATACAACTCTGTCCAAACAAACATTTTTTTTTATACCCTATACCACTATGTGGTTTGGGTATAATGACTTTGTGCTGCTGTTTGTAACAACCAAAAATATTTGACCTAGACCCAAATTATACCAATCGAATCAGAATCACTTTCTGAGTTGATTTAACAATGTCCGTCCGTCCGTCTGTGTGTCCATGTAAAGCTTGTAATCAAACTGCAGGTCGCAAATATGAATGTGTTTTGATGAAATTTGGTACATAAGCTTTTATCGGCCATGGGATGAACGCTATTGAAATTGGTGAGAATCGGTGCATGTTCAGACCTAGCCCCCATACAAATCACCCATATGAAGTCGACATAAATTGCCATAAGATCCAAATTGTAATATAGATCTTACTCAAATTGGGTTTGTATGCGTTCAAAACATCCATTAATTAGTAGTCCAAAAATGATCCCTTTGACTCCATATAGAGCTGCTTCCCGATCTTCACTTAAATCTATTAAAAAACAAAAATATTGCACTGATTCTTCTCAAATTTTGTTTGTATATATTTTTGCAAAATACAAGAGACTTTACCAAACATGATCAGGATCGGTCCATTTTTGGACCAAGTCCCTATATAGATATAGCATCCGATATGAACTTTTTCATATCTGCAGCCAAAAAAATTAATAAAAATCCCACTCAAATTTGGTTTTTGCTTATTTTCTATGTCCAGTTAGTTGGGCCTAAGAGATAGGGTCTTTAAACGCATGGTATAGGGTATCGTATAGTCGGTCTAGACCGACTATAATTTTCTTACTTGTTTTATTTTGGGAAATAACAGTTTTTTTAAGGAAGGCTGTATTTGTAAACTGTTTTGCTTTTTTGTTTTTTTTTTTCATCCTCTCCATATGAATTTTTGAAAAAAGCAGATGTCGGTGATTCTCGACGTATTTCCAGATATTCACTTCCGACAATTTTAACTTGGTCATATTTAAAGTGCCAATATCTGTTGCCAATATCTATTGCCAATATCTTTAGGTCAACAAAATCTGAATAGCACATTGCATTAACCATAAATGGCTCACCGTTTTCTCTCGCTGATCGAATTATGGACGTGTATGATTAAGACGAATATATTGGCCCACTTCTAAGCATACGCTTTGTGTCCCTTTCGATTAGAGAATGAGCAGTGTCCCCCTTATTTTCGGTATACCCTTTTATTACATATTTGTGCGGTGGCGGAGTCAATAAGTTTTTATCAAAAACACAGAAAACAAACTTTTTGGGTTGATTTGTTTTTATACCCTACACCACTATGTGGTTTGGGTAGAGTGACTTTGTGATGCTGTTTGTAACTACTAAAAATATTTGACCTAGACCCATCTTTTATTATATCGATCGATTCAGAATCACTTTCTGAGTAGATTTGGAGATGTCCGTCCGTCCGTCTGTCTGTCCATCTGTGTGTCCATGTAAACTTTGTAATCAAACTACAGGTCGCAAACATGAATATATTTTGATGAAATTTGGCATATGAGCATCTATCGGCCATAGGATGAACGCTATTGAAATTGGTGAGAATCGGCCCATGTTCAGACCTAGTCCCCAGACAAATGACCCCTATGAAATCGACATAAATTGCCAAAAGATCCAAATTATCATATAGATCTCAGTCAAATTGGGTTTGTATGTGTTTATTACATCCATTAATTGCCCTATAGGACAATTCTTAGTCATAGGCCCTATATAGGGCTGATTCCCGATCTTTACTTTAATATATTACAAAACAAAAAATATTCAACAAATTTTTCTCAAATTTGGTTTGTATATATTTTTTGAAAATATAAGTGACTTTACCAAATATGTTCAGGATCGGTCCATATTTCGACCTAGTCCCCATATAAACATAGCATCCGATATGAACTTTTTCATATCTGCAGCCAAAAAAATTAATAAAAATGTCACTCAAATTTGGTTTATGCTTATTTTCTATATCCAATTAGTTGGACCTAAGAGATAGGGTCTCGAAACGCATGGTACAGGGTATCGTATAGTCGGTCTAAACCGAATATAATTTTTCTACTTATGTTCACTTCAAAATGCTGCAAAAAAAAATAAAAAAAAAAACTTCGTGATTACGTCGGGAAACATACCAACTTTTAAACGCATTTCGATTTTTTTATTTCTCATGATCCGGTAACGAGTTATGATGTTCACCGCAAAACAACAATGCCTCCGGAGATTCCCTGTCATGGAGTTATATATTAAAATTTTGAATCATTATATTATATTAAATATACTTCAAATGTTATACTATAACGTGTATATGAAATAAATAATCCAACATTATTCATATCTTCAAAAAAAAATTATGAAAATACGCCTTATATTCGCTTTTAAAATTTTACCACCTCCCTTGTTTTCAGCTCAAATTGGATTGTTGCATTCAAAATACATGTCGAAGGTTTTGCGTTCTTTTTTTTTTTTTTTGATTACATAATGAACAGGTTTTACGTTTTTCAAATTCTTTTATGTTGTCGGTCAGCGGTATACTGGACACTTGATCCATTTTCAACACATGCCGAATAGCGCCTTGAAGTTCTCTGAGCAATCCAATCTAGTATCCACGGCGTTCTAGGTATTGTTTTACTAGATCTTCCGCTAATTTCTTCATAAAATTAAATCGAGCCAATATATGCATTTACAGCAGAAACCGGCGCACAGTAGACCATTTGACGAGAAGCCGGTCAAAAATCTATAACTTTTGATTGGATTGGAATTTTGATATGCTTTTTTTTGTTTGGTAGTTGAGACTTTAGCCTTTAAATTTTGCTATAAAACGTAATTCTCGACCGAAAATAAAAAAAAGTTACAGGGGGTTTAAAATACATTTTCATTTGTAGTTGAATTTTAATACAAAAGTGAAGTTTTAAAAGGTAAAAAAAGTTTTTTTTTTAATATAATGTCTTATTTTTTCAGTTAATTTTACAACTAATACTTTTTAACAATTTTGTAAGTTAATTTTTCAGAAAATGCCAAACTTTGGCCCCCGTAAACTTTTTAGTCCTAATGTGCACAAGGGCCAAAGGTTGTTTTTGAAAAATCCCGAGTTAAAATATAATTTATTAAGCAGCGAACGTAAAAGTTACCTTATATTGGTTCAAGATAGAGAAATTTCAATGAAAAACTCGTATGTTTTTACTTTAGTTAAAATTTTTTTTTATTGTCTTTTTAAATATTTCTATATCAATTTTTATGGTAAATTTATGAAATATAACAATTTTTATTGTAAATTTACAAAATATATAAATTTTTAAATCAAGAAAATTTTTTACCTATATAAAAAAAGTGTAACTTATTGTTAGTGTAATGAAAAAGTACTTTAAATCAACCAATTTTAGTAAAATTTCTTCTAAATAGCCTTGATTTTCATCTTCTAGAAGTTGTTTAGCTTCTTCATCTAATTCAACAGAGGTAGTTTTCCATTTTTGACGAATGTTGGACATATATGGATCTGAAGTGCACAACAAAATAGTGATAAGGTCTTCATTAGTACAACATCTGGACATTTTCCTTGTGTTGTGCTCGTGAAAGAATCTGTAGTCTTTGTGCCTTTTTTCTTGCGCTTCTTCAGATAGATCTCCTATTGGTAGCATATTGTTTTGAATTATTTGTTCCCCATGGTACAAAATTTTATGAACTGTGGATGGCATATATCTCCAAGAGTATTTTTCATTATAAAGTATAGCTGTTTTATTTGCGTACTCTCCAAATTTTTTTGCATTTATCTTTCTGCTGCATGCTAGAACTTGTAATATGATTGTGAATCGTCTTATTAATTCATGATCTACACCTGTAATAGATGCTGCAGTTTCCGGATCGGGAAAAAAATCTCCTTGCAGTATTTCCATCATTTGTGTTTCCTTCCTCTTGTTTTTGTTGGTCGATTACGAGGCCAAGCTGTATATATTTTTGTTGAATTTGTTTTTTTTTTTTTGCTTTCTGTTTTCTTCATTTTCTTTGTTTTTTCTCACTGTTTCGCCTAACGGAACAAATTCCAAATCATACCCCAATTTAAGAATATGCTCCATGAAACGTATTCTAGCATGAGGAGGGGACATTCCAAATTCGTAGGCTTCCTTAAAACTCTTCTGGTGGGGGTTGGCTTAATTGACTTGATGTCTTTTGGCATATAATGCAGGTTGACGTTGACTTTGTTCCAGTCAAAGCTTGTGCAACTTTTCCATCAATCATTGTGAGACACATTTTAAAATGTACTTCAATGTCTTGGTCATCAAATTTAAATATTAGTGGTTGAAGTTCCTTAATTTGATCTTTAATTTTTTGAACTTCTTCAGTTATGACATCTTTGGTTTTCTTTTTGAATGTAAATTTTATTGGTCTGCAATACTTTGTTGAAGAAGGAATTTAATTTTTCCATATATCAATTTCTGTTGCTCTACTAGTTGACGGCTCTAAGACGCTATACCTTTTTGTTAAGCGCAATGGAACGAAAAATTAGCATCTGATAAATTTTCGGCACTTAATTGCTTGTATTGTTTCTGACCAGAGGATCCATCACATCCCCATTTAGAAATTAAAGTAATGCTGCCATTACCATTTTTTTTTTTAATGATCAGTATCAAGCGTATTTAGCAATTGTTCTGCAGTATGTTCAAGGAGTGACACTAATAGAAGATTGTGAAGGTAAGCATTCTTTTTTGGCAGAAACTAAATCTCGATACTCTGGAAAAATCCCACAATTCTTTTCATTGGTTCGCTTCCGCAATTCCTTATATTGATTTTTGGTCAATTTCAAATCCAAAAATAGGGCGAACGCTTCTTCCGGCGTAAATATCTTATCTTCAATTGGTGTAGGAATGCTTTTCAAATGCTTCTACAATTTTTTCAATTATTTCCATTTTATTTTTTTTATTTTGGGTTGGTTGAATTTGGTGCAAAAATGATTCCTTAATAATTCTTTGAGAAATTTCTTCATTGATATTCTCCAGCTTGCGCCTTCGAGATCTTTCACTACATCCGTCAATTGGTTTTGCTGGTCGACCCTTTTTTCTACTTTCGTTGGCAGTTGTAGATGCACTCTCAAAAATAAGTTCCTTTATTAACCAGTCTTGGTAACTTTTGTACACCTTTGCCTTACTATGAGAGCATTCAATGTACCGTCTTTTCAATTTCGATGCAAAATTAGTAATTTTTCCTTTGTGCATTTCAATGTCTTCTAGGTTACAATTCTTAAAGAAGTCGTTGCTCACTATGTGCAAAATTACATCGTCTACATCATTTCGTTGAAAATAAATATCTGCCAGATCTCTGTAACAGTACTTAGCCATTGCACAAATTGTAATGAATAATAATTGTGGAAACATTATTATAAATACTCTTTCTTGCAATTATGTAAAATACAAATTTTTATCTTTTATTACCACTTTTAGAAGCATAAAAACCCACACCCTAACCCCTTTTAAAAGGTGAATCATACCTGGTCATATCTTAAAGGGCTATGTCGCAATAGTTTTTTTTTTTTACCATTTACCTGTTATTTAAATTGTTTCCCATTTTGTCAGGTATTTAAACTATATAACTATTAATGTTTTTGAAAGATACCTATGTAAATGTACCTGTAACAATAAGGAGCATTATATCTCAACCCTTTTTTATAAGTATATAACAACTCCTGACAACTCTACCGACACGCAAAAAAATACACCGCGGTGCACCGGTACAACCAACTTTTGTATTCATAAATTTTGCAGAAAATATCTAACCTTGGTGAGAAAAATTTACAAAGAAATTTTTAATTTTAGCAAAATACTGAGAAAGCCCATTTTCGAAGATCCTGTTCGCTGTGATATAGTTGAGATAGAGTCGCAATTTTTTGGCTCCCGGGGTTTACTAGTATTTACTTTCAAATGAATAACATAACTTTAAAATCGGTAACAAAAAAAAAATGATTTTTGGCCGCTAAGGGTGGCTAAGGGTTAATATAAAATTATGATTTTTTATATGTTCGAAGAGAATTAATGTTAATAGAAAAAATTGATGGAATCACTACATGATTACTGAAAAGTCAATACATCTCCAACGAAACTTGATAATTTAAAAAAAGCGTGGGGAATTCATTAACTGAGTTTTTGAAGTTGCATATGTACTTCAATCTCAAATAAATTTTTATTTTTTCCAATTTACGTAGTTCTAAATTGTCGAAATAATGTTTATACTCCTATCTTTTGTAAATTATTTTAAAAAATTTATAATATCGTCTGAGTTTTTTGAACAATTTTTGTCCACGCTGACTAAAGAAATTTTTTTAGTTTTTTAAAATTAGATGATAATTCAGCTCTTAGGTCGTACATAACAGGTTTTGTGAACTCAACTAACTTCTGTTTGATTTAACTGTTTATCCGATTCTTCAATATTATTGTCAAAACAGGACTTTTCAAAACTATAATTTAAATAGAAAATTTTATTAAGTATAGGATCGATGTCATAATCAAATTTTCGAGTAGGTGCAATTATCCTATTTGCTAAACTTTTTAATAACGCCGATATATAAGTCAACAACAAGTTTTATATGGTCCGCATTTTGGGTTTCGAGTGGTAAATTCACTTTTTGCACTTCTGATAAAATTAACTCAAGTACATTATATAAATATAGTCCTTGGAATCGTTGTACATATTTTACACAGCGTCGTCTTTTACGATTTATAATTATCAACCTTAAAATGAGTTTTCAACTCAAGCCATATATCTCGAATGCTTTAATGGCTCTGTTGAAAACTAAAAACAAATCTTGAATTAAACTGCTTTTAGCGAGCGTTTATTCACTGCGAAAATACATTCATTAATTAAAATTAAATATATAAAAAATTAAAAATAACTTACAATTTTTGGTATATTCGATACAAAAGTTTTGAACTAATGAAAAAATTAGACAATTAAAGCTATAAAGAAAATTGCCTTTGTCAAATATTTGAAATTAAAATTAAAAACGAAAGTATAAATAAACCAACAAACAAATAACAGCAATATATACAAAAAGAATAATTAACAATTCTGCCCCCCGTAAATTGACAAGGGAGATTTACTTATGCGAAGTATCTAAGACATCTAATTTTGGTATTGGTCGTTTGAAAACTCCATCACATGTTTTAACATCAGCTGCTCTTGATGTTCCATCTTTACCGATATAGACACCTACCACACGGCCACGCCTCCATTTAGATCTAGGAGCACTTTCGTCACAAATAAGTACCAAACATCCAACTTCCAAAGAAGTACTTGGTAAACACCACTTAACTCTTGTCAGTTCGGGAAGATATTCTTTTATTCTTTTATTTAGTTAGATTCGCCACTGCTTTCTAAGGCAGTTGAGTTTTGGGTCAAAATTACTTGGAGTTTGAGTTGAATTAACACATCCTAATAAAAAATGATTCGGCGTTATTGGTTCAGGTTCAAAAGGAGATTTTCACATTCAATTAAAAGGCTCATAAAAACATCGAACTTAGGAGTAACATTTCCAAGTAATACAGATAATGATGTATTAAACGTATTAAACGTTCTCAAACTCCTCCAGAGCTTGGATCTAATGGAGTATTAAAAATCCACTTAATTCCCAATGCTGTTGATGATCGAACTATATCATTATAATCCAAAAAATTTAATTCGTTTCGTAGCTCCTTGTTAATACCAACAAAATTACGACCGTTGTCACTTCGGATTTGAACTGGGACCCCACGTCTATTAATAAAATTTCTTAAACTTAATAAAAACGCATCAGTGGATAAGTCAGATACAATTTCAAGATGGATTGCTCTAATAGTCATACAAGTGAATAAAACAACCCAACGTTTCTCTTGGCGTCGACGTATATTTATAGTAAATGGACCAAAAAGATCCACCCCAGTATAAGAAAAAGGTCTTACAAATGGAGTAACTCTATCGATTGGTAATGTACCCATCTGCGGTTGAACAGGCTTGGCTTTTCTTACTTTACAAACAACACATTGACTTTCAACGCTACGTACTAACTTTCTTAATGAGGGTATCCAATACTTTTGACGTACATATCCGATTACGTTAGCTGTATTTTGGTGACAGTTTTTCTTGTGATAAAATTCAATAAGTAGACGACAAAATTTGTGATTTTTTGTAAGTATAATGGGTCGTTTCGCATTTTCAGGAAGAACGTCAGCATTATCTAGACGACCACCAACTCGTATCAACCCGTTGATATCAATATAAGGATTTAATGTAATCAATTCACTAGATACGTCAATAACGTAATAACTTTTCATATTCCATTCGAAAATATTTTCTTTGTACATCGTGTACAATTTTCATTTCTGCCTCCAAAATTTCATCTAAAGTCAATTCTGCTTTAATTGGGCTGTTTCCTTATATCTTGAGATGAACATTTTTACAAAACCTGTTCATCCAAGCCAAAACCCGTATTGGTTTCATGTATCCCGATGAACGATTAACAGTAATTTCAACCAAACTTAAATCTTGCGTTACCATAACAAAATGTTTCGACTTCATAAATTCATCGCTCTTATCTTCTCTATTCCCCATAGCACTTTCGTCAGGCCAATTTTCCTCCCCACACATTAGAAAGGCAGGACCTTTCTTCCAACGCTCTTGTAGCAACATCAGCAGCATTTTGTAGAGTAGGACACCATCTCCAATTACATATATCTGAGTGTTCTAATATTTCCGCAACTCTATTTGCAACATACTGTTTATATTTGCGATGATCTGATCTAATCCACCGAATGACAGTGTGAGAGTCACACCAAAAAACAATTCTTTCAACTTTAACTCGATCATGACATTTCAATATTGCATCTTTTAACCGTGCTGCCATTATAGCTGCTTGTAACTCGAGTTTTGGTATGGAATGAAATCGTATAGGAGCACAAGCTGACTTTCCCGTTACAAAAACAAATTTAAAATTTGATATATTTGCTATACGCCAGTAACCAACTGCTGCTGTCGCTTCCTCACTGGCATCGCAAAACATATGAAGTTCAATTTTTTCAATATTACATCCAACGAAATAAAATCTTGGTATTTTAAATTGCATAATCTTTGGTAATTCGATTAACCATAGCTTAAATTTTCGATAAATTTCCTCCGGCAATTTTGATTCCCAATCAATACCACTTTTCCAAACCTCCTGCATCAAAATTTTAACAGCAACCATAAAATCCGCAATGAAACCAAAAGGATCAAATATAGACATTACAATACTTAATAACTGCCGTTTCGTAGGTACAGATTTTAAGTCCAAGATTTCTTGTGGTACTTTATGAAATTTTAAAACAAAAATAAATACATCTGAATGGGATTTCCAATGCATTCCCAAAATACGTTCAATATTATCAGATATAACATCTACTTCTTTATCGTTCAAAATACCGAGTTCCTTTGATACAACTTGTGAGTTAGTTAAAAGATTATGCATTTTAAAACCTCCAGCTTCATGAATAATTTTGACATCATTTATGACTTTAATGGCCTCTTCTTCGGAATCGAAACAATCAACGTAATCATCGACATAATGTTTTTCAATTATTCCCGCAGCAGCACGAGGATATTGTTGCATGAAGTCCATTGCGTTACGATTTTTAACATATTGAGCAGTAGTAGGCGAACATGCTGCTCCAAATATCATTCGTTGCATAACATATGTTTTCGGAGGTTGAGAAGTATCGCCATTCCTCCAAAGAAATCGTAATGCATCTTGATCTTTCGAAATAATGCTGACTTGATGAATCATCTCTTTTAAATCTCCACAAACTGCTATAGGGGCTTGCCTAAATTTAAATAAAACTTTTACTAGTGGTTGATTAAGATTAGGTCCTGCAAGAAGAGCTTTGTTTAAAGATATATTTTCAATTTCTGCAGCAGCGTCAAAAACAAATCGAAATTTCTTCTTGTTGGGGTTTTTCACTCCGAAGTGTGGTAAATAAAATGTTTTCTCTGAATGTTTCATAGCTTCCTCTTCAGAAAGAATGCGAGCATACTCTTTAGCATATTCAGAATCTGATGCCATTTTCTTTTCGACAATGTTTAATCTTTGTAATGCCATTCTAAATGTGTCAGGAAAAGAATTAAAATATTTGCGCCACAATAATCCTGACTCAAATCTATCTCCTGTTCTCTTTGTTGTCTCGTTTAAAATATCTAACGCTCTTTGGTCATCTTTTGAAAGTAAAGGTTCATAATGTCGAACTCCAAATGTTCCATTCCAAAATAGCTCTTCATTAAATTCTCTAACTCACAATTAGGTTCCGGAATCTTTTTAGGTTTTCTTAGATGACATGAAATTAAACAACGTTGACCATTATTCACATTTCCATAAACCAACCAACCTAAACGTGTTACGGTAGCAATTGGACCAGATGGAGGCAGCAAGTGCGGTGTTTGAATTGGAACAGTTAAAAAGGCATGAGCTAAACTTATGATCATTTTTGGTTTTATATGATTATACCTTTTAAGAGGAATTTTTTGATTTTGTAAATAACTAAAACTGGAGGCGTTAAAGCTTTGACTTGGAAGATCTAAATTTGCGGTAACGTATACATTTTTCATATTATAACGCTGGTTATCATTTTCCAAAGCACTTATTTCAATATCAACTCTCTCAGTTTGTTCTCGAGAAACCTGTTGATTGATCCACTGAAGTTCCAAAATATCCTTATAACCAGATATTCCCAAATTGTTAACTATTTCGATATCAATCATTGAAACGTTCGCACCGTCATCAATAAAGGCATATATATCTTCAAATCCTGTAGGACCATACAATCTTACTGGAATAACTTGAAATAGAACGGACTGGGAATTTTCTTCAATGAGACAGTTTCGAGCTAGAGCCGGAGATGCACCACAATCTGATATATATGCGGACTTTGCATTAAAATATGTTTATGCAAAAGATGATGATGAAAGCCTTTACAATCATTAATTTCACATATTTGTTTTACGTAACACTTATTAGCCTGATGTCCAAACTTGAGACAAGAAAAACATAGTTTAAATGACTTGACCTTTTGCCACCTTAAGTCAAGTGGTAAATTTAAAAAATCCTTACAAACAGCCAATGATTTACACTCATTCTTACACAATCCACATATTTTATTATTGGTTGTCAAAAACATACATTTTTTATTTTCTTGAAGTCTACTTGATAACGGAAGGGCATCAGTAACCATATTAACAACTTTTCTTAAATCCGAAAGCCATTGTGAAAAATCTTTTATTGTAGGCATTCGGTTTAAAATCAAGCACTTTTCTGCCCACTGAAAACGTTTTGATAAAGGGAGTTTTGAAAGTAGTTCACTTAAAAGTAACGGATTTGCCAAATGACAGGTTCCATCAACGGATTCTAAGAACGTTGTTATATTACCCACCTTATTTGCAAAATTTATAAGGGACCTTAAATCAGACTCATCAACAGATGGCAAAGATCGAACTTTATGAATCTGAGATTTTATCAATTGTTCTGGACGACCAAACATTTCTATGGATTATTGCATTAACGTTTTTTGAGCTTGTTAAAAGAGATTCTACGCAATCCCGAGCGTTGCCTTCAAGACTATCTCTGAGACGCATTATGTTATGAAGTTCTGAATATTCGAATTCTAAAGTTGATGTAATGAAAGATTCGTAAAAAGTTTGCCACTCTTCTGGTAATCCCTAAAATTTTGGAAGAGGATAAATTTTCTTCTGACGATGATTATTTAGTGACTGTAATGAATTTGATTGTATGGGGTTGAAAAGTGACGAGGAAGAATGACTTATGGGTTGAGAAGTAGCAAATGTAGTAATGCATGGGGATGCATTAATGCTTGAAGTAGATGAGAAATTCAAACCTGAACTAGTTAAGGGTTGCATTACATTAACTGATGTAGTTGAAATTGTTGGTATATAATTAATATTCGAAGAAAACATTGTTGAGGAACGGGTAGATATATTATTAGTACAAGACAAATTAGAACTGTCGTTAACAGTCATTTCTGAACTTTCAGTATTATTCGAACGAGTCATGTTAGACTCAACATTCCGTAGTGTATCTCTCAATGCAGTAATCGAATTTTGAGTGTTCAAATTATTTAATTCAACCAGAGATTGTATTGCACTCATTTGATTTAAAAATAGAGCTTGCATTTCTTCAAAACGTTTATTAAAATTATTCGTTACCTGTTCTTGACCCTTTTGGGTCTGTAATGTATTTTCAATATTGGGAGACAGAAAGGTCTCGTGTTCATTTCCGAATGTTTCTGAAAGAGGATTTGTCAATCCTGTGGCGGTGGAGGTGGTAGGTGATCTTGTTAGGGGCATGATTGGAGACAACCCTTGGATTCGCCGACTTTTTCTCATACAATTTGGCTTCTTGACAATAATTGTTACAATCTTCTAAATTCAATTCTTGAATCTCGGTTCTCCCACCAGGCGTCTTGAAAAGTAGCACTACCGAGATAATTATAATTTATTTTGCAGACTCAAAATTCAAATTTCGATTCTCCCAATAGGCGACTTGAAGAGGAACGCAATGGAAAAAATTTACCAAATTTAAAAAGAACTCGATTACTGGATCTCCAAAAATCTTAAAGGAGGGCACCAATATTCAATTCAAATCCACAAAAATTTGAATAAAACTTGTTGAAAACTAAAAACAAATCTTGAATTAAACTGCTTTTAGCGAGCGTTTATTCACTGCGAAAATATATTCATTAATTAAAAGTAAAAACGAAAGTATAAATAAACCAACAAACAAATAACAGCAATATATACAAAAAGAATAATTAACAGGCTCCTTCTATAGAAATTCATCTACTTGAAATTTTTCTTGGTATATCGGAATCTATAATATTAATAAGCTAGGCGATTTCTTGTGACCGATGTCTTGTTCTACCGTTTTATCCCGATGTTGACCAAAAGCATATTATTTGAAAGGTATTTCTTTTTAGCCGTTTTGCAGATTTACAGATTTTTAAATTTTTTCCTTTATTTTGAGTAAATTCCATTTGAAGTTGCTTCTAACACATACATAAAATTATACATATGCTATGTGTGCTTTTTATTAAATTTGTTAATGTGTTTGTTAATGAGTTTACTATCTTCATTCATAATAATAATAAATCATAAAAGTGTTGGTTTGGCTAAGTTGAAAAATAAAGCTGCTTAGAAATTGCACTCGATTTTCGAGCGCTGGAATCTGCTAGTCTTTATTAACCAACTTATATCATTTTATATAATTTTTGTTGTATTGACGAATAAGAAAACCAATTTTTGACCAAAAAGTTTGAATTTAGAGGGAAATTGTTCAAATAAGTACAATTTTTCAACATGAACTGTTGTATTTAAAAGATGCTAAATAATTGAAAAAGAAAACTGAATTTCGACAATTTAGCGCTTTTTTAAAAAGGTGCTAAATGGAAAAAAAAAACCCCTTTTTGGGTAGTTAGAAGTCGCCCAATCCAGCGCGAAAAGTGCTAAGTTGGCATCGCTGGTTCGGCTTATGATAATTGAATTAAAAAATGTTCGCATAAAATTTAAAAAGAGAGTTTGCGGTTATCTCACAAACTGATTGGGAATTAGCTACATTTAATTTTTTGATTTTAGTGTTGGTTATGATATTTTTACAATAAGTCCTACAATTTTATTTTTAAATCTCCTTTTATTATCAGCATTAGAAGAATCTCATTGAGTTTAAATAAATATAAAACATTGAAATTTAATAAAACTCAAATATAAATCTATAAATCTGCCGGAATATTGTCACGTACTTAGAATCAATTATAATAAGTTTTCGATTATTGAAAATTAGTAAAACAAAAACATAGCACACATAATTTAAAACCACAATCTTGTTTTCCTCCATTTAATTTTTTCTTTAAATATTTCCAGTACCCAAAGATGAACAAGCCTCATTGTTGTTTCTTACCCAGACCGATGTGCTTCGCATTAATCCAAGTGACGGCATGCTTTTAGCTCATTTGAATTCTTCGGAGATATCCGCCATTGAGATATGGCATCGTAATCGCACTTTGTGTGCCATGTACTCAAGTCCCTGGACAGCGGTTGATATGAAATGTTATCGAATTGATAATATGAATGTTACTTGGTCTATGCCATTGCCGGAACTAATCACCAGTACACATTGTAAGTACTAAAAATATTTTTATTTTGTGTTTTGGTACATTTTGAGTGCGTTTGCTCTTTCGTTTGCAAACGAAGCTTTAGCATAATGCATTTACATCTTCGCTGCAATAATGACATTGTTTGTTGTATTATCATCATTATTTTCTTTGTTTTCTTTTTTGTCTTTTTTTGTTTGTGTTCCCTTTTTCATGTGATTTTATAGCAATCGATAAATTACGTCTCGATTGGATAACTGGCAACTGGTATTTTTT
Organism: Cordilura impudica; assembly: GCA_963682025.1. NCBI lineage: Eukaryota > Metazoa > Arthropoda > Insecta > Diptera > Scathophagidae > Cordilura > Cordilura impudica. The sequence goes on along the minus strand of OY821521.1, from coordinate 151,770,691 downwards.
GAGTAATGAGCCTGGTTTAATATTTATGTGCACAAATACTATGGAATATTGTAGCATTATATTGCAGGATGTCGAAAATCCTTCGTCTATGGTTTTGGATCCCACAAAAGGGTATGTATATAAAGCAACTGCATTTACATACAATATACTTATATTGAATTAGGAACTTTGAATGAATTTATTTATAATTTTTAATAAATCAGAAATATATTATATATTTTTTATTTCAATTCTATATACTAATTTTAAGAACAAAATCCTTTTTTATATAGAAATTCTGACAAATGCATCCTAATGGAAACCATTATAATATAAAAGAAACACTGATCCCTCGAATTCTAAGAACCTTAAAAAAGAAAACATCAGAATCTATGGACTTCTTATATCCTATACCACTATTTGGTGAGGTTGTAGTGATTTTTTGTTGATGTGTGTTACTATGAAAAATATTGACCTATTATACTGATGATTGACTTCTTTTCTAGGTCTTTTAATCCATGTCAGTCCGTCCTTCTGTACACTTGCTAGAAGGAGTATCCGTACACTTACAGATGCAAATTTCAAATATTTAGAAAAAATTAAATAGCATATATTGAGCTACGAACTTTTTACCATTGACACATTGGGTATTTTGCTTGTGCCTCAAAGAACTTACGGCAAGTTTCAACAAAAATTTTTTTACAATGCAAAAAACGTATTAGGCAACAATATGTGCTAGAAAAATTATTCGTAATTTACAATTACGACAATACCAAAAAAAATCAATTTATATAGTAACTAAAAAAAATTATTTTTACATTTTTGGATTGTTTTTATTTTTTTTTCTTTAGGGTTTTATGTTTTAAATTATTACCCAACAAATTAAAAAAAAAAAAAATTACTTCTTTTTTAAATTTATTTTTTCAATTTTCTGTAAAATATTCATCACAATTCGTAAGAGAAGGTATATCTAAAAGACTAATCATTTCTAAACTATAATTATTTTCTAACTCTATTCGTGACTTCACATGCCGCAGGGAAGAAATAAGTGGATCGGAAGATGCTGCCAACATGTTGAAGAGGTCCTCATTTTGCCTTACCCTTGATGCTCTGAATGTGTTCTGCAATCTATATTTTTTATAAAATTTGTTAAGAGACTCCTGTGCTTCTTCAGAAAGCTCTCCAATTGGAAAAGACTGGTACTCAATTATATCTTTGCCATGCGCCAATATTTTATGAACGGTCGGGGTCAACTTCTTCTGTGGATACATTTCTGCTAAAAGGGATGCAGTTTTCGTTGCATATTCTCCATATTTTGTAGAATTGACATTTTCTTTGCAGTTTAAAACATTCAAGATCGTTCCCAATCTTTTCACGATTTGATTGCCAATTCCAGTGATTCTAGTTACTGCCTCATCATTTTCAAAAAATCTCCTAGAAGTGTTTCCATCGTTTGAGTTACCGTATCCGTGCTTGGGACAGTCTACTTTTAGTCCAACTTGTTTAAAAAAAGCATCCTGTATTTGCTTCTTTCTGATCTTTTCCTTATCCTTTATTGATGTATTTTCATCGAAGTTTTCCTCCTCTTGTGGTAGGGTATACGCCAGTTTTAGCAAGAACTCCATACACCTTATCCTTGCGTGCAATGGTGACATTCCATATTCGTAATTCTCCTCGTTTGTAGAATCGTTTAAATTACCAAAGTTCTTCTGACTCTTTTTGCAAATCGGGCATGACAATGTTGAGGTTGTTCCTGTCAGTTCGTTTACGACTTTTCCGTCAACCATGGTCAGGTGGAACTCGTAATTGCATTCAATATATTTTCCTTCTCCAATTTGCAGCTTTGTAGGCTTAATCTTGCTTATTTGTTCTTCAATGTCCTTCACGATGGTCCTTATGAGTTCTGCCGATTCCCTTGCAAACTGAAACATTATTGGTCGGCAATAATGCACTGATGACGGACGTGGATTTTTCCAGTGTATGGAAACATCAGATTTTAGCCGCAAAGAAACAACAGATGCCATAAACATATTTCCGTCCGATATTGTAGCGTCATCGGAAGATATCCTTTACTTATAAACGCTTTGTCCGGATGATCCATCGCAGCCCCATTTGCTGATCAATGTCAGTTTCTCAGGAAGAATTTTCACCTCATTTTCAGGAAGACTCTCCAACAACCGTTTTGCTGTATGGGCCATGAGATCCTGCAGATTGGCTTTCACAGAGACTTCCGTAAACTCCATATGCAGTGGTCGTGAATTTATTTTGGCTTGCGTAATATGCTTGTATCCTGGTAAAACGTCAGCCCCGTGTCACATCAAGGATGCCCGTAGTATCTCATATTTTTCTTTGGAAAGTTGTAAGTCCATAAACAAGGCCAAGGCTTATTCGGAACCATACTTTTTAATGTGTGCGTTTGTGGGCGTGGGAATGCTTTCCTTAATCCTTTTTAGTCGCAATGGGCTTGCATCAGCAACAGATTTTGTAATCTGCGACCTAACTCTTTCACTATCCTTTGTATATTTAATAGACAGCGCGTCCGATAAATGCTTCGTGGTCAAGCCATTGGTGGCATCGGCAAGTTTCCTCTTTCTTGTGAAAATTGAACACTCCTCAATACTTTTTTTTTGGCCTTCCTTTCGCTCCTCTGGTTGATGTGGTGGGTTTATCTACTGCCAATATATCCAGGATGGTGTCCTCATTAAGCCAGTCCTCGTATTTGGAGTTGAAGTTCTGAATGGTTCGATTAGATTTCACCCATTTTGCCTTAATATTTGCATATATCAGATAAAAATTATTTATTATAATTTCGCTTCTCTCAATATTTCCGTATAAGCTATCAAGTTCTTCTAAAGCAGCTTCCGTGAAAAACTTTGGTGTGGTTGACCTTCTAAACAGTTAAAATAATTTTAAATTGTTCAACGCCATGTTTTCAGTACTTAAATTGTTTAACGCTATGGTTTCAGTACTTGTTGCGCCAACGTTCAGTCGTAGACTAATCCAGGCATTATGCTTATTTTGCAATATATAGGCTTATATGCCATGCCTAAAAATTTACCTGTTCCCTGCATACATATGGATTTAGGCTGAATTATGCAATTTTGATGTTATGCTCGTGTCTAAATAAGATTTGTGCCTACCTGGAGGGACAACAAGTCAATATTGTTCTTGACCATTTGTACTCCAAAGTAATTTTTAAGTGAGGTGCGTATCTGCGAATTTCAATGAGTAGTTTTTTGTGCATCCTGTGTCTGTAACAGAATATTGGGAGTAGACTTTGGCAGAGGCTCACAGGTAGACAACCGACTTAAAATGCAATTTTCAAACTATTAGATCAAACTACTGTCAGTCAAACGGGCAGCCAAACGGGCACGTACGGGCAGATAAAACCATCTGAATTATGTAAAGAAACAATCAAAGAACATGTTTTGCAAATATGGCAAATATAGAAAAATATGGATTTTATTTTCCGTCAAAGTTGAAAAATAGTGAAAAAACGGATAGTTTTTAAATAGTGATTTACCAGGAGAAACACAAAGCAAACAGTTAATTTTTTTTTTTATCATTATACATTTAATAAATACATCAATTAATGCAAACAAAAAATAAGGCGATTCGTTACCTATTTTTCGTGATATTACACCTGAAATCGCAACAAATTGACTAAAAATTGACTAAAAATGTGATATTATTAAGAGTAGCATATTTGAAATCGTTAAAAAGTTTCCTATAACATGGGTTTATTCAAAACTTCGTCGGCGCACATGAAAATTTTGATTTTTGCAACCTCGTTTGCTCTCTGTTACATCGATTTTATTTTAGTTAAAGACAAACTTGTTCGTATACAGTTTACTTGACTAAATTATATTCCGTTTGGAAACTATATTTTAAGATAAGTCCCAAAACCAAAGATATCGATGTTGACGTTAGAGAAGTTATACTAAAGCTTAGAAATGGGGGCAGAAGCAACTCCTCGGTTACTTTTGGTCGCTCCTACAAACTAAGTGAATGTGGAATGCGTACTATTTTTGCATCTGTAAAACATAATTCCAGAATTACTGCTTCCCACATTTCTTCTAAAAGCAAAGAGTAATTCGGCTGAGACATCCGTTCACAAAATATTTAAAAAAAAAAACCTTACTATTATAATCGTGCAGCACGAGATATTCATTTCTGATCTCAATAGAAAAAACGTATGAACTTTGCAACTGAGTATGTAAACAAGACTCCATAAATTTGGGAACGTGTTTTATTTTCAGATGAATGCAAATTTTGCACTAAAGGAAAAAAGTTATTTTGGAGAAAAAATGGAACTGAATTAAACAAAGAAAAATCCGCATAACAACTGGGTCTTGAAGAGGATTTTTGGTTCCAAAAGGGATATAATCCAAAGCATACGGCACAAATTTCAAGCTGTAGATCCTTTACAATACTAAAAATCAATTTAAATCATAAACCCCCAATCACCCGATTTTAATCGTATAGCGCATTTGTGGGATTTACTGGAGCGCAAAATCCGCCAGCATAAAATAACTTCAAAGGAAATGTCAAAAAACTTAATTTTGGAAGAGTGGGATAAAATAAGAAAAGAGGATACTTTAAAGTCGGTTAAAGAGCAAAGGATATTCTAAAAGTTACTAACGTATGCAATATTTAATGTAAATTTAGTTTTTTTTGTATTAATAATTCATATATATGTTAATTTCTTCTTTATGAATTATTTCTTGTTTTAAGATTTATAACTGCATAAAATTTATTAATGGCATAACCCTTAAATAAATTTAAAAAAACTGATAAAAGCTTAAAAATTTAGAAAATAATAATAATTTAGCATAGTTATTTTTTCTTATTATGACAGTTTTAATTTTAGGTGTACGGATGCTTTTTCCAGCAAGTGTATAAAGTGTATATACATTAGAGTGGTCCTTAAAAATGAAAATGCGATTTTGGGGATAGGCGGGGTCCACTTTGTTACCTTTCAATATAAAACTAATAAATGTGAAGTTTGGGGACAATCGGATAAAGAAAAATCGCACTGCAAATCGATTGAAAATTTCAAGTGTGTTTATATGGGAAAATATGACTTTCAGATTTTACGAAAATTTCGTTCTATATTTTAATTTTTTCGACAATTTGTTATAAGAATCAGTATTTAATTATCAAAATCGAATAAAAACTCGCTAAGAAATAGCACATGCCCCAGACCACTTTTGTGTCAAAAAAAAAAAAAAAAAAATAAGTCATGAAATTTGATGGCATTGTTTCAACTTTGAGAAATTGATTAAAGCCATAATTTTTTTTTTTTTTGGTCTCTATACTTGTAAGGACTCAGATATGAAGTATTGTTTTATTACCACGTTGCTAACCTATTGCGGATTGAGACCGAAAATGGGAAATTTTTTTGATAAAATTTTGAAAACTCCTCTTTCAAGTTTAAAAAAATTTTTTAAACAATATTAAAAAAATGGATCTGGCATTTTAAGGTTTTGTTAAATACATGTCACAGATTAACTGTATGCATTTTTAAGTAAATCCCTATGCCAGAATTTTTTTGTATCAAAAATTCATCACTTTTCTACTTTTAAATGCTATATTTTATCTTAAAAGCCTAGGGTTTCGGAAAAAATTAATATGACTCCATTAACCCTATTGGAATTGGGGTCACATAGGACCCCAAGCTAATAAGAGACAATTTATTAACAAAAATTCAAATATTTTGTAAGTGCTGTTGAATTTTTAGATGCGATGCTTAAAATATATTAACTAAATGTGTAGAACTTCCGTTGCTAAAATTTGGGATAAATCCGAGAACGTTAACCCATTATTTGCCAAGGCCAGATTTAGCATAGATAGTGAATGTTAATTAAATTCACAATTCATCACTTCAAAATTATAAATTATATGATAAATTTCAGTCATGGTCCCTATAGAGGCAGCCCACCGATAAAAAAAATGTCGCATTTTATTTGCACTTTTTTCGAAAAGTGTATTTTTAATATATTCTAAATTAAGAGCAACCTTATTTTATACATCAATCGAAAGGTCCCAAAGTCGAGCCCTCGTAAATCGCAACAAATTGTAGCCATTGACTTCTTTCAGGTCATAGTGTGAGAATATTTCTACATTGTTCCCCTTTTTGAATATTTTCACCCCATGACAAAGAGGATAATAATCAAAATTTTTTGCATTTTATGAACACAACACTTTAAGACCTTTCGATTGATGTATAAAATTAGGTTACTCTTAATTTAGAATACATAAAAAAATACACTTTTCGAAAAAAGTGCAAATAAAATGCGACATTTTTTGTCAGAAAAGAAAACGGCATTAGATCAAACATTTATTTATTTAAATAAATCGAAACAATTTAAGAACGAAGTAACCGAATGATAACTAACAGACAACTGGGTAAATGGAAATCTTATTCAAATACACATATAGTATTATTTTGCAAAATTAAATCAAAATTTTAGGTTTACCAGGAATACCCATAAGCGCTCTTATAGAACTTTCAGTGAACTTTTTGCATACCAAAACGGACCATTTACTGTAATAATATGATGCAATTTTAAAGCCAAAAAATCATAAATACATATATCGCTACTTTATGAATGGAAGTAGTCTCTTTTGCTAACATTCTTTAATATACATATCGATATTAAACGTACCAGTTATCAAATACGAACCTGCTTCTTTTCCTACAGTTACAAATATCCTGCCAAATTAAAAAACTTGGGAACTTTTTTGTTTATCTTAAACTTTTCATGGACATTCCCTATAACTGTGAGAAATCGTCACGTATGTTGTATCGTCCATAATAAAGCATTTATAATTATCGATGAAATTACACTTAAATTTTTTAACATGATCTATTGCCTCGATTTTCTTCTTAGAGTTTCGATCCGGGACCTCTTTGACTTAATCCTGCCTCTTTTTTCTTTTTATCTACGAAGGACCCCGAGCAATTGCTTTTTTGCATTGCATTTTTCAAAAACAATGAGAATTTTCTTAAAAAGTGTCAATATACGCCTTTTTTCATATTCCGGGATTTTATTAATAGCAAAATGTGCATTATAATTTTTAATAATTTGTGAAACCGTTTGTCGAGAAACTTTTTCTAATAATTTGTTGACGTACTTTTCGTTCAAAATGCATTTTAACGTAAAATAAATATTAAATATTGATAATATGTAAAATCATATTTAGCAAGGCTAACATTAAACTCTTAGGGCCGTATGCAAAAAAATTAAAGTGTACTTCAAGTAGACTTTATCAACAAATTTTGCATGAAAAACATGTAATAAAGTCTAATTGAAGTACACATTAATTTTTTTTCATACGGTCCTTTCTGGGGCAATCCATCTGTATATCTATCAATTTGTGTGTATGCGGTGCAGTGATCTTTAGGTCAAATATCAAAATGGCTTTGAAATATATTTCCCCTCTGATTACTCAGATTCTTTTTTTAAGAAAATCCTTCGAATACTTAAAAAAAATCCATTGCTTCGAATGACTTATTCGATGCATGTTCCAACTAAAATATCTTCTGCCAGTTTGTCTTAAAATTATGTGATCTTATTACATCCATAAATCATTATGGATAAATAAGTCCCCATATACAGTCACTTACCGATAATCACTCGAATGTATCTAAAGAAAAACCAATACCATAGATTTTACTAAAGAAACTCTTGGAGAGGGTTTCGAAGAGCCAGCCTAATCTGATGATAACATTCTTACTTGTTCGCAAAAAAAAAAAAAAATGCCAAAGATTGGGGGCAAATTTGCAATAGAAATGCAAACCTATTTCTATACATATTTCCTATAGCAAAACTTGCAGAAAACTTTCAGATTCTAAGTTTTTTGATATTGCTTAAAAATTATTTGATATTGCTTAAGGTTCTCATATTCTGAGTACTATTTTATTTATTTTTGAAACCGTTCTATCTAATTTGGAAAGCCGTTCTTCCTTCATTCCTTTTTCCTTAAATAATCAGAATTGTACCTTGACATGCTGTCCATAAAGAAATATCCTTCGATTTTTACTGCTCTCCTATAAATATAACCCTTCAGCTTCTAAGAAAATTTTATGGTTTTCCGTACCTCAAATCTACGTTATGTTTCTGTTTTTTTTATATTTAAAAACCTCAAATTATGGAAACCACTTCTTTAAAGAAACCCCTTTGATTCTGATTACTCTTTCATAATGCAAAACCTTTACATACCATCAGATTTTGTGTGTTTTTTTTTTTCATAAACATTGATTCGATTCTGTGTACTTTTCCCATAAGAACATTTCTTGTATTCTGATTATTTGTCCCCTCTGAAAACTTTCAGGTTCTTAAGAATTTATCCCTAAGCAAAACCCTTAGCTTCTGAATAACTCTCTTCTAAAATACCCCTCAAATTCTAAAAAAGTTTTGGTTTTAGTAACAAAAATTCTTAGAATCTTATTATCTTTTTCTATATGTTGATCATGTTGATTGTTTCCTCAAGAAAACACGCGGATTCGAAGTACGTTTTCGATTGAAAATCTTTAAATTATGGGTACTTCTTGATAAGGCATTCAAATTCACTGCATTTTCCTTCGTGTTAAAAAGTCTTAAATCAAGAATCAACTAAGTTCGAAGGGAATATATTCTTCAAATAGTGTCCCTTACAGCAATAAATATTGTTTATAAATAAATTTAAGGACTTTTTCCAACTTAAGACCGAACATCGAATTTTTAGCGAAGTCTTCTGGCTTCACGTTCAGATTCCAACAATGTCAAAATATCACCTTCGCGTAAAGGTCCCTTAACATTGCAGATGATTGATCGGTTGCGTTCACTGAGGAAATCTACTTTAACTTGTGTACATTGACCTGGGAGCCGGTACGACCCAAAACTTTTGTTACACGTGCCAAAACAACTAGATTACCGAGTACTTTTAGCCGATGAAAACAACTTAGATGAAAACAAGTAAGAGTGTTCAATTCAGCTATGCCGAATCTCTGATACCCTCCAGATTGGTGTTATGTTTACATCAATATGTGGTCTTATTGCATTATTTATAACAAATGTAAACAAAGCATTTGAAAAAGTAAACAATTTAATAAATTTATACTAAATTGTTACAAGAAACACACTGAATTTTTAGCATTTTTTTGAGGTGTCTTTATAGCAACCTGTTCAAAATAATGGCAAACAATGTTATCAGGTAAATGTTTTTTGATGTGTAAATATCTAATCGCTCAGGGGGAGGGGGGGAGGGTAAAATCCAATTTCAGAATTCAACCACTAAAGCAGCGTAAGGGAAAATCGGCGTGGGGTATATGTAAGTGTATTCGTGTATTTAGTAAGCAGAACCGCCGAGTTCGCTGTCTGTTTAGCAAAATCACAAATCTTTTTCGTTAATTTTAAATATTCAAGCTATTGACCGCTAGGTGTGCTGTGAGTTTGACTTGTTCACAAACTTACAGAGTTTTTTTTAAATCTTCAAGTGTATATTTGCTATTGACAGAACTTCTTTAGTAAGCAGAACCGCTAGATGTGCTGTGAGTTTAAACAGCTAAATACTAGGAAAACTTTGAAGAAGTCGAAAATAAACTTGTGTTTTTTAATTACTACAGCTTTTCCAATTGTATTTCAGAAAACATCAATTTAATTTCAGAAAGTATCAATTGTGTTTCAGAAAACATTAATTGATTTTCAGAAAATATCAATTGTATTTCAGAAAGTATCAATTGTGTTTCAGAAAACATCAATTGATTTTCAGAAAGTATCAATTGAATTTTAGAAAACATTAATTGAATTTCAGAAATTATCAATTGTGTTTCAGAAAACATCTATTGATTTTCAGAAAACATCAATTGACTTTCAGAAAGTATCAATTCAATTTCAGAAAACATCAATTGATTTTCAGTAATAATCAATTGTATTTCAGAAAGCATCAATTGATTTTCAGAAGGTATCATTTGTATATCAGAAAAATCCATTGAATTTCCGAAAATATTAATTGAGTTTCAGAAATTATCAAATGTATTTCAGAAAATAGCAAATGTATTTCAGAAATTATCAAATGTATTTCAGAAACAAATGTATTTCAGAAAATTTTAAATGTATTGCAGAAAACAGCAAATGTATTTCAGCAATTATCTAATGTATTTCAGAAAACATCAAATGTATTTCAGAAATCATAAAATGTATTTCTGAAATTACCAAATGTATTTCAGAAAATATCAAATGGATTTCAGAAAACATCAAATGTGTCTCAGAAATTATTAAATTTACTTCAGAAAATATGAATTGAATATCAGAAAATATCAATTTAGTCTCAGAAAAATAGTCAGAACGTTATATAAAAATATATTTTTTATGTATTACACTGGGTTTGTAATATATCTTGAAAACTACATATCGTCACCTAAAAGGCCGTAACGAATATTTTTATTTTTTACAGGAGAAGCAAAAAACATCATAAAACAAAAACTACTTTAAACTTAATACCCAAATTTTAGAATCAAGCTGAATAATAAAGATGGATTTTTATTTATGAAAACAAATTTATGGTAAAATAGTAATTTTTAAGTAAGAGGCCGTAACTACAATACAAAAAGTCAATTCTGAACTTTTTGTTAGTTACGGTCTTTTGCAAATTAGGTGACGATATAAACTTTTTTTTTTCAAAATGATGACTACTTTTTAATTCAGAATTTCAATATATATTTTCTGAAATTCAATTGCTATTTTCTGAAATACATTTGATAATTTCTGAAATACATTTGATGTTTTCTGAAATATATCTAATACTTTCTGAAATATATTTGATGTTTTCTGAAATACATTTGATACTTTATGAAATACAATTGGAAAAGGTGTAGATGTTTACACATCTCCCCGTGATTTCAACATACAGACAGACAGACGGATATCGCTATATCGACTCGTGTTGTTCTAAGGACCAAGAATATATATACTTTATGGTGTCGCAAATGTATTTTTCGATGCGTTACAAACGGAATGACAAACTGCACAGCTTGTGGGATATTTTAAAGAAATATTCCTTAGTTTAAATTTACACTTTCCTCCGAAACACACAACGTTTTCATTTCAGAGGATTGTTTTACTTTTTCCTTCGGTTTGTTTATAGATTTTGGTAAAGATGTTAATCTAAACAATTCAACTTTAAATAAACTTTAAATATCAAAGAATTCATTCCTTGAAGTATTCAGCATCTATTCATGTTTTATTATGATGATGCTGCATGTTTATTCATGATTGTTTTATAAATTATTTACAATTGGAATTTATTATTTTTTTTTTTTTTTTTTCAAATATAGAAATGTGTGCATGTTGATTTTCTTTGTTTCAGTGTTCCTTCATGTATTTGTTTTATTTTCTTTGTTTTACAGTTTCATTTTCTATACTGAATGGAGTCCCAGTTTATCACGCGCAAACCTTGATGGCACAAATCGCACAATATTGGTTTCCACCCAAATCTACTATCCCAGTCGTGTGACATTGGATTTGCCCAATGAACACGTTTATTGGATTGATATTTATAAAGATTTCGTTGAAAGAGTCGACTATCATGGGCGCAATCGTTGGGCAATGAAGAAAACTTCCGATGTAAGTATTAAAATTAAATTGATAAAAATACTGCCAGCTACAAAATCATTCAATATTTATTTTTGGTGGTATGTGGGTAACTCACAGAAATTTATGTACTTATTTATCTATAATTGGATGTGTGGTGATTTTGATGATGATAGGATAAACTGATGCATACAGTTGCTCCATAAAATATTCGCTCATATGTTATTTTTTCAAAGAAAAAATACATATACCCCATATCACTATGTGGTTAAACCAAAAATATTTGGCCAAGACCCATCTTTTATTATACTAATCGATTCAGAATCACTATCTGAGTAGATATACCGATGTCCGTCCGTCCGTCTGTAATATAAGCTTATATCGGTCATAGGATGAACGCTATTGAAATTGGTGAAAATCGGTTCATATGCAGACCTAGTCCCCACACAAATGACCCCTATGAGATCGATTTAAATTGTCATAATATCCAAATCTATCAAAAAACAAAAATATTTTTTTTTCTTTATATATTTATTTTTTTTAATTCATCTTTATTTATTGAATCTTCAATAGGTTTGTGAACTAACAATAAGTTATTCAAATCTTAAAACTAAATCTTAAAAATTAAATCCAGCCAGTGCCAGACAAAATTTCATTTATTCTATATACATAATCTAATGATAAAAAATTGTTTGTATATTAAGCCATTTTTCATCCAATGAGATCAGCAGTCTCCCTCCTTCTTAAGCTTTGGTGGATACGATTGTTGATTAAGTTACGTGCTAGAGGATTCGCGTGAGACTCTAGCTTTTCCAAATAGTTTGCACTATATCTAGTGATTTCGTACTTTACTAGAGAAACATTTAAGTCTCTGTGCAAATGTGAGTTTCTTACGTACCATGGTGCGCCTGTAATCATTCTCAAAATATTGTTTTGGCATCTTTGTATTCTTTCTGTGTTTGAAGCTGAGGCTGTTTCCCATAACTGTATACCATAGCATCAAATGGGTTTGAAAATCGAGTTATAAATCAGGAGCTTACAATCGAGACTTAGCTTTGAGTTCCTGCCAATTAGCCATGTGAATTGAACTAATTTCAGTTTTATTTGTGTCAATTTAGCGTCTATTTGGCTTTTCAAGATGTAGTCCGAGATATTTTACAGTGGAATGTTGAGGTATAGGCTGGTTCCTAATTCGAATTTGAGGGCAAGTCTCCCTTCTTAGGGTAAAAGTTACGTTGATACACTTTTGTTCATTTACTTTAATCTTCCACATATCTAGCCAATCTTGCAGCTGTTCAAAAGGCTCTGTAAAAGAAGAGATGCTATAGAGGGGTTTTCGTGTACGTTTAAAATTGCAGTATCATCCGCAAAGGTCGAAGTAAGTGTGTTTTCATTTGTTGGCATGTCTGACGTGTAAAGGATGTACAGAAGCGGGCCCAAGATTCTACCTTGTGGTACCCCAGCATGAATTGTCTGTGGAGGGCTCACAAAGCTTTCTCTCTGGTAGAGAATTTTCTATTAATTATATAGCTCTTCATTAGCTTATTTGTGTTCGGGGACAACAACTGTTTAACTCGGTCGAAGGCTTGCGAGACGTCTATAAAAAGTGCAGAGCAGTACTTTTTCTCTTCAAAAGCTCTCTTATGGCACGTACAGTTCTGTGAACTTGCTCAGTGGTGCTGTTTTTTCGTCTGAAACCAAATTGATGTGCTGGAATGACATTATTTTGATCTACGGATATTGTAAGTTTGTTTACCAAAATTCTCTCGAATAATTTTGACAAGTTGGACAGTAAACTTATTGGTCTATACGAATCGACTTTTGTGTGATCTTTACCTGGTTTAGGTATCATTGTAACGAGTGAAACTTTCCATTCTGGGGGAAAATGTTCAAGGCGTATTATAACAGTAAAACTAAACAGAATTATTCTTAATGCTATTCGGTGTAACTCCAGAAGCATTTTATTACTGATCCATTCGATCCCCGATGCTTTTTTGGGGTTTAAATCAACAATAGCCTTTTCGACCTTTCGAATCTCAAAACGAAGGGACACTGCTCTATGCTGTGAAGTAACAGGTGGCAACTCATCAATAGAACTAGGGGTTATATTTGGAGTAAAAACTTTATTTAGATGTTCCACAAACAGATTTCCCTTCTCTTTCCCATTCCTAGCCCATCCTCCACTTACATACAACAGGTCTTTTAAGATATTTTGTAGCACGCCACAAAGAGTAATCAGTTTTTTCTGTTGGATCCACTTTTTCAAGATAATTATTCTATTTAGCGTTTCTTTGCGTTTCAAGCAGTTTCCGTAGGTTTTTCGTGCATTCTTTCAATTGTTGCTTAAGTTGAGGAGATCTGTGCAGTTGCCACTCTCTTCAAATTCTTCTTTTTTCACCTAATAGCCTTTCAACATCTACAGAAATAGTTCTATATGGCCTGGTGTGACGAGGAGGTTTAGTAGCAAGTTGAGCAACTTCTTTGAGATTTTGTTAGAAGTTAACAATCGAGAAGTCAACATCATCTGGTGTTCTTAGCGGAAAGCTTTCCGTGCAATGGGTACTAAGAAACTTTTTGTAAATATTTTAGCCAATCAATATTAGTTAAAAGCGTTAATCACAAAAATATTTAACAGATTTTTTTCAAATTTGGTTTGTATACGTTTTTATAAAAAATAAGTAGCCTTACCAAATATGGTCAGGATCGGTAAATATTTCGAACTAGTCCCCATATAAATATAGCATTCAATATGAACTTTTTCATTTCCAAAGGCAAAAAATTTAATAACAATGCCACTCAAATTTGGTTTATGCTTATTTTCTATATCCAATTAGTTGGACCTAAGAGATAGGGTCTCTAAACGCATGGTATAGGGTATCGTATGGTCGGTCTAAACCAAAAAGTATTTGCTCATGTAAAGAAAAGATAAAAATAAATACTTTTTTGCCCTGACTTTCCTTAAAGGGCTTCATTCAAACGTAATGGCACTGAATCCACGAGTTTTTGTGTATTATCTGCAAAAAATGTTTCCCACTCTGAGATCAAGGCCGCTTTCAGGTCTAATTTTTTGCTAATATTACATGTATTATCAGCAAAAAATTTTTCCCACTCTGAGATCAAGGCCGCTTTCAGGTCTAATTTTTTGCTAATATTACATGTTCTTATATTTTTATCAAGTAGACTCCCTAAGCTTTCAATATGTTTGATGTCTGGTGATTGTGGCGGTGTTTCAACTCATTTTGGATAGTATTCCATGCAGTATGTTTGGGATCATATACTTGGGTAAAAATAAATTTATTATGTAATTCGATTTTTTCTCCTCTACTTTGTAAATTTTATTTTAAAGTCTTAATGTATTCCTTGCAGTCCATGAATCCTTCTTTGAAATTTAATTTTCTTATCATTTGGCACTTATAGAGACCCATACAAGAATGGAACCCCCCATGCTTTACAGTTTACATACGATTTTTTCCTCCAACAGAAAACAGCTAAAAAGAAATACCTTTCAAACAATACGCGTTTGGTCAAAATTGGGATAAAACGGTAGAACAAAACATCGGTCACAAGAAATCGCATGGCCTATTAATATTATAGATGAAATTCTATTGCGGTATTGTCGTTATTGGTTTATGTTCAAAATTATTTTTCAATTCAACACAGGGTTTTTCATATACAATTTTTACAAACACATTAGCAAATTTAATGAACACACATACAGCATTGTATAATTTTATGTATGTGTTAGTAGCAACTTTAAATGAGCATTATTAAATAAAAAAAATTTTCCAGATGGTGCAAATCTGTAAATCTGGTGGACAGCTAAAATGAAATGCCTTTCAAATGAGGGATGTTTTGTGAAAATAGGATTAAAACTGACAAAGTTACATCGGCCAAAAGAAATCGTCTATAATTTAAATCCCTTCTGTGATTTATCGAAAATATTGTAACTAATTTTTTTATACAACAATTTGTGTTATAACCAAAATGTGCGAATACTTTTTGGAGCTGAACCTAATGTATCGATTACTTTAAAATATGTTAATTATAATTTATTAAAATGTGAAGATAATAATTTTTAAACTTCTTTAGATTAATATAACTACGAGAGCGGTCCCAGATTAACCCGACCTGACAAATTTGGGGAAAATTTTTTATTTACAAACACAATCTTCTTTTAGCTCGCTATAGTTTTCCAACGATATTCAATAGCTTTGATACCCATTTTATAGTAAGAACTAGCTCCTTAAAATAGCCATCAACTCCACCTCTTCATTGTTGGCAAATTTTTCACCATCGAGACATTTTTTCAAGTTTTGGAGATATAAAATAATCGAATATAAATAATCGAACTATCTCTGGCAAATAAGATGTGTGATGCAGCACTTCAAACTTGAATTCATGGATTTTGGCCATGGAAATAGTTGATGTGTGAGCTGGTGCATTGTCTTGATAAAACACTTTATTTTTCGCTAAATGCGGCCTTTTTTCATCATTTCATCGCTGCAATAATGATTGTTTTTCCTTGTTGAATTTAATCAATAACAATTGTCCTACGCGCATTCCAAAAACACACGCCATAACCTTTCCTGCAGATGGAACTGTCTTCGCATTCTTTGGGCACGATTCTCCCATATCAGTCGACTGTTACAACTGTTCGTTTGTCTCAGGTGAGAAGTGGTGGACCCATGTCTCATCGACGTTACGAATCCACGCAAAAACTCGGCTTTGTTCCGGCGAAACATCTTCACGACGCTGTTTTTGTTCTATTGTGAGCAAACGTGGCAATCATCTTGCGGACAGCTTTCTCCGCTCCAAATGTTTGGTTAATATACTTTTTGAAATGTGTATAATTTTAGCTAGCTCATGCACCTTCAGCCGATTATCATCAGATACCGTTTTATGGATTTTCTTCACCGTTTCTCACGTGGACAGCTCAAATGGTCAACCACTACGGTGTTCGTCTTGGCAGCTCGTACAGCCTCATTTTAATACTGCCACCCAACATTTTATAGTCGTAAACGATGGAGAAGGCTCCGCCAGAGTAGAATCTAGCTCGGCTTTAATAATGGTTGAACTGAGACCTTTCAAGTGAGAGTATTGAATTACATAACGGTGATAAATTTTTTCCATGTTTACTTATTCGTTGAGATTGTTTCCTTTTGATGGCTAAAAAACAAATACTAAAAACAACAAAATACTAAACAACAACTAAACAACAACAAACTTATTTTATAAAATTGCCTTTTTTCACCAAAGTAATGTGTTTCAAACTACTGCCGCCATCTATACGTCAGGTAGGGTTGGTTTGGGACCGCCCTCCTATCATGAATAAACATACAATGATATAAAATTTAAATTTTATTCAAAAATGTTAAATAAAACTACTGGTGAGCGAATACTTTATGGAGTCACTGTAAATGATTGATTGCTTGGTTTGATGACTGCTTAGTAAATGGTAACCAGTCGCCAGTTGAAAAATTATTAAAATACTATTTTAGTGAAGAAAAAGATTTTTACAGAAAAGCATTTTTTTTTTAAGAAAAGGCTCTTTTTGAAGAAAAATTACTTTATTAAGAAAATAAACTTTTTTTAAGGACACTTATGTTAGAAAATGTACTTTTTTAAGAAACTGCGCTTCTTTAAGAAAGGCTGTTTATTAATAAAAGGTTTTTTCTAAAGAAAATTTTACTTTTTTACGAAAATGTACATATATGAGAATAAGTACTTTTTAAGAAAAAGTGAATTTTTAAGAAAAAGACTTCTTTAAGATAAGGTACGGCTTTAAGAAAATGTACTTTTTTAAGAAAATTTAGTTTTTTAATAAAATTTATTTTTTTAAGAACAAGTACTTTTTTAAGATATGGTACTTTTATAGGAAACTGTATTTTTTTAAGAAAAGGTACATGCAGCAATACAGAGTCAGTCTGTGAGTAAGTGATAAGCCTTAATATATATAACATAGTGTAGTAAAATATATATAATTGCCTATGCTGGCCATTAATGGGTTACTACAACTGAGCGATGCCGAATTATAAACGGTTGGTTTGCTTGGCAATACTTAAGTCTATGTTTGATCATGTTTGTTTGTTTGTTTGTGTCATAGATATGGCAAAAATGCATCACAGCTTATTGAGAGATTTTTGGTTATTCATTTTCATAAATGCCACCCAGAAGCATAAAATCACATGAATATTAATTAATGTCTTGCCTACTTTAATCATTGAATGTGTTCAATATATATAACGATTTATTCTTGATGGGGTAAATATAAGCTAACTTGAATATAAACAACAACAAAAATTGATTAAAGAGATGTTTTTTGTTTGTGTCACACGTATGTATATGAAGGCAACCAAGTATTCCATATAAGTTATAATACTAAATTCCATTTCGTCAATATGAAGATGTTTTCGAAAAAGTTTAAAAGTTTAAATAAGTTTTCATTGCAATCGATTCATAAAATATCTTTAGTTTGAGTCGCTGAAAAGTATTTATTAAAAAAAATAAAAATAAATAAAAACAAGTATAGTCGGTGTAGACCGACTATGTATTACCCTATACCATGGTTTAGAGACCCTATCTCTTCGGTCCAACTAATTCGATATAGAAAATAAGAAAAAACCAATTTTGAGTGGCATTGTTATTAATTTTTTTGGCTGCAGATATGAAAAAGTTCATATCGGATGCTATATTTATATGGGGACTAGGTCGAAATATGGACCGATCCTGACCATATTTGGTAAAGTCAATTATATTTTGAAAAAATATATACGAACCAAATTTGAGAAAAATCTGTGCAATGTGTATGTGTTTAGATAGATTTAAGTGAAGCAGCTCTATATGGGGCCTATGACTAAAAATTGTCCTATAGGGATTATTTTTGGACTACTGATTAATGGATATAATAAACACATACAAACCCAATTTGACTGAGATCTATATGATAATTTGGATCTTATGGCAATTTATGTTGATTTCATAGGGGTCATTTGTATGGGGGCTAGGTCTGAACATGGACCGATTTTCACCAGTTTCAATAGCGTTCATCCTATGGCCGAAAAAAGCTTATAAACCATATTTCATCAAAATATATTCATATTTGCGACCTGCAGTTTGATTACAAGCTTTACATGGACACACAGACGGACGGACGGACGGACATCGTTAAATCGAATCAGATAGTGATTCTGAGTCGATAGGTATTATAAAAGATGGGTCCAGGTTCAATATTTTTGGTAGTTATAAACAGCAGCACAAAGTCATTATACCCAAACCACATGGTAGACTATACCACCAAGAAAAAAAGTCCTAAATTATCCATTTCAAAAGAATCCATTTAATAAAGACTAGTGGAGCCCAGCACTTAAAATTCGAGTGCAAATTCTAGAAAATTTTATTTTTTCATTAAATTTTTTCTTTCAATGTTTCTTTAATCTATATATATTAGAGCGACTCACAAAAAAAAGTGAAAAAGTGCCCCCATAGAAATCTACCTTGGGTTTGTTCTCGTCTAGCGTTAACCTATTCCGAGCTGGGCCGTTCTTAAAAAAGATATATTTTTTTAGTTTTTCGAAAATATTTTTATTTTTTTCCAAGTCAACATTTCCAATATGGATATAACATGATATGATTTTTCATGATATGATTTTAACAGTATATAGAACATGTCCAAGCATGTCCTAACTGTTGTGATATTCAATAAAATATGTAATTTTTGATTGGTTTTATACTAAAATGAGTTAATTAGAAATGCAAATGAAGATATTTTTAAACATTACTCGATTAAAAGTAACATAAATTTATTTATTTTTTCCTTATTATGTGCTAGTTCGCGTTTTAACTAAAATTTAATAGCGTGGAAACAATGTGGTTAAAGTTAGGCAATATGGGTATCAAAATTTTTCTTTTCTCAAGTACATTTCAGTTGTGTGGAACAAAATGGAATTTTGTTAATTTAATACATTTTTCACGGTACTCAGGAGTAAATTTAAACAAGACTGTGGAGTTTCTTAAATTTAGAAGTGAATTTAGTTTCTAAATGGCACCAGGATAAATATCAAACCAAATCAAAAAAAAACACGAGATATTTTTTTAATGTGTTAAAAAAAATATTTATTCCAACTACATATATTCTTATTGTAATTTAATTGATATTCTATCTTTCTCCAAATTGAAATTTTACTTAAAATTGGAATTTGAGCCTTATTCCATATTTCCAAAATCTCATTTATTGTTATTTTAAAATAATTGGATAGGCCAATCATTTTATTTTGTGCTCTAGTAAAAAACAAATGCTCTATTATTGCGCACTTCATTGGTAGTTTAGTTTTATCTAATTTTTGAGCAGAAAACTTTTTTTTTTAGCAATTTTATTTAAATGAAACTTGTTTTTAAAATAATTAATTTATATTATTTTATTTTTGTCAAACTCAAATGCCTCAAAATAAGTGCATGGTGCATAAATCAGTTTTTGAAACTTAGGATGATATAAAGTTTATACAAGTAGAAAATAAATAAATTTTTTATGTTACTTCTTTTGGGCTATGATGGTCAGCTTATAAGTTTTAAATAAAATAAATTAAAACAAAATTTATTTCATCTCCACTCTACGTTTCGTTGACGGTTTTTCAACTTCATCAGGAGTGTATAAAAATTTTTTTATTATTAATTTCTGGCGACAAAAAATTAAAATAAAACAATATTTCAACATAATGTTATATTAGTCACAATAGTTTAACATACGATTAATCCAAACTTATATTGTCAGGTCATTATTATTTAATAAATTTAAAGATAAAAAACTGGACATCACGACACATATTTAATAAAATTAAATAAATTAATAAAAATAAATAATCAAAATAAATATAAAAAAATCACAGTTTTAAACTTAACGACTAATATCACAGAACTAATATTTAAGTAATTGCAATTGAATATTGCAGCTTAGTGTTATCTTTGTCTTCTTTGTTGTTTAATGTTTTGTGTATTTTTTGTTGTATTCTTAAACTTTCCAATGTGTATCTTTTGTTTTCATTTCTCTCTTTATCTAAAATCTTAACTCCTTTTAAATCGACGTTATGTCCGCTCTCTTTTGCATGTTGAGATAATGCTGTCGATTCCTTGTGTTTTTTTATGTCTGCTTGATGTTCCGCAATTCTTACTCCTAACATTATTTTTGTTGTTCTTATGTAGACTTTATTACACACCTCCCTTTCATTACCATCGCATTTTATCTCGAGATAAATTGTTGTTATTTTAAATGTTGATTTGATTTTCCAATTAACTCATTTGAATTCAAAACTCATCAAAAATTACATATTTTATTAAATATCACAACAGTTTGGACATGCTTGGACATGTTCCATATACCGTTGAAAGAACCTATCATGTGATACGCATATTAGATATGTTGACCTGGAAAAAAAAAGAAAATATTTTCAAAAAACTAAAAAAATAGATGTTTTTAAAGCTAGACCAGAAATATTTCGGGAATCGTTATAAAACAAACCAAGGTAGCTTTCTAGGGGGGCACTTTTTCCCTTTTTTCCCCTCCATACAGAGTGAGTCCCTCAAATATATATATATATATGTATATATATATATATATAAACGTTGTGAATATTTAAATAAAATTTATTAAATTGCGAATTTTTAAATAAAAATCATTAAATATCATTATAAATATTTGTTGAATACACAGAAGATATATAAATGGGTTTGTTAATAAATAATTTTATAAGAGCTTAAAGGTATGCTAATCAGTTTTATCTAATTCATAAACACACACATAGCATTGTATAGTTTTTTATTTAAATCTTAAGGGGGTAAGGTTTTAAAAGTTCAAAAAGTCATATTTTCATAATTCTTTTTTGAAGATATACACGTTACAGAATAACATTTGAATAATCTTTAAATAAAAATTCAATTAAAAATTTTAATAAATAAGTCCGTGACAACGAATCTCCGCATGTTGAGACAGAAAAAGGAATAACAACAACAGCTCTGTCTCAACATGCGTTTGACAATAAACACAACTTTGATTTTGACAACATCAAAGTCTTGGAAAGAGAGACCAAAACAAATAAAAGAATAACACTTGAAAGTTTACATATTAAGAAACATATTGACAAAACAGTAAACATTAAAGAAGACAGTGATCACATTAGTAACACGTACAATTTAGTACTTAATAAATAAAATTAAAATGTAAAATTTAGATTAAGTGTGTAATAATACTATTAAGGTAACAATTATTTTTAAAAAAATTCTCATAAATTTGTTAAAGTGATAATAAATGTATATTCTTAATTATTATTAAATAAAATTAGACGCCTGATGAGGACACCAACCATAGTGTCGAAACGTCGCAGATAAAAAATAAAATTACAACATATTTGTTTTAATTATTCCTGCTTAGGACGACCATAGGAAGTTTAATATCACAATAAATAATTACAATCACTGGTCATTAGGAACATATCAATAAGGAATATTATTTGAGTGCTAAATATCGTGCAGCTATTCGCTAAATAAAACCAGAACTATGGGTTGTCAACTCGTGGTTTTTGGACCGTCTCACACTGCATTGATTCTTCAAGACCATTCCGCTTAAAATTCAACTTATATTGTTCGATAACCACCGTGTTCACCTGATTTAACACCGTGTTACTGCAGGCTATTCATTAAATTCAAAAAAACCATTATGGAGGCACTTTTTTGAATCTAATTGGAAAAACATTGACATACGTGAATTGTGTCGGAGGACAATTACTTTTGAAAGGTAAAATTGAAAGGAACAAATAAAGAGTTTTAATTTTATAACAAAAGTCACCTTTTCATTTAAGAACAGTAGTTTAATCTAAGTCTTAATTGTTACGAATATATTTAAAAATAAGTTGAATTTTTTTCACAAGCTAAAACTGTAGTTATGATAAAACCCATTAATATTTCCTGGTCCAGCATTATCTATTCCACTTTGTTATCCTTTATATTTGTTAATAACCTAAGGATATACTGTGTGTTATCATAATATCATTTTTTAATATTTCTGTTCTTCTTTTTTAGACACATGTGCCTTTGAAATCCTTACATGCAGTGGAAGTATTTGAAAATACCATTTACTTAGCACCTTGGAGTGATACAGTGATAGTTGCCATGGACAAATACACATTAAAAGCAAAACAAATCGTAAAAGATGTCAAACGTCCATACGACTTTAGAATATTCCATCGTCAAAAGCAGCCAGAGGGTGAGTTTTGTTCTAGTTTCATGTGTCCATAAATGCTCTTCTCCTTTTTGCATATTAACACACACACAAATAATATGCAACAGAAAACAAAAATGGAACTACAACATATTGGCAAAGTATTAGTCGGTCAAGAACGAATATGCACATTTTAAGTAATCTGAATTTGGTATTTATTGTTTTATCGTGGTTCGTTCTGAAAACTTTGTCAGTTTTGTACGCAACTTTGGTTGTTTTAGGGTTCATTGAAGAGTCTTATATTTATCTATTCTGAACGGTACGATGTTGGTGGCAGCCTCTTCCTTTATCTCATTTCTTTTCCGCTAATGTTATATCTATTATCTATAGATTATGTCCGTTGTGGAAAAGGGTTTCATGCATTTATGAAATGAGATATTCAATAAGCCCTATCTAAAATTAATTTAAACTTGGAGACAAATACATGCGTTTTCTTGGCATACTGATATTACTTTTCGAAAAGAAATTACTTTAAAATAGGGTGTAACCCAAATTGGGACAAGGCATAAGTATTTTTTCAACTAAGAAAATAAGGTATGCAAAATCTTTTTTTTTTTTTTTGTGTATGGTAGATTAATGTATGGTAGATTATGGTATTAATACCTTTTGATTGAAATATAGAAAGATTAAATCCACACAGAAGAAATATTAAAAAATTAATAATTAAGAATAAAAAAATAAAAAAAACATGAGCAAAGCAAACTGGAACAACATATTTAAAACATATCCAGCTAATTTTAATACTGTGTGTGCATTCCTTCATTTAATATCACCATCTTAAGAGGCATTTGTATTGATTACGTTATGTTTCGCAATATTCAGGACTGCTATTCTGCCATTTTTCAAGTAAAGCCATTTTTATGTTAAATATGTCAATCAAGGTTTTTATATTTTTGAAAATTATTTTTGATTAAAATTTATGACAGAAAACGCAAATGAAGTACGATCTCTTTGCATTTTTATTAAGTGTCCCAATTTTGTTTCCGCAAAATTTTTTTTACTTTTATACTTTAATGCTGATCGTGCATCTACTTAACGGATATAATCATACCAGTCAAAAGGTGATAAAATGGCCTAGTGCAAACAAAACAAAATTGACGATATATGCACTTGTGAACATACAATTAAGTCATTTCTACAGTTATACTTAACTTTTCAAAAATAAAACAGTTTTGGGCAATTCCATATGTGACGGAATGACATTTTGAGTTGAAAAATTGAAGTTAAGGCTATTTCACAAAGCTATTTTCAATTGAAAATTCATTCTTCAGTTTGAAAATGATTGTTAATGAGTAAGAGATTTAAAAAAAACTCAGAAACAATTTTTTCACTATTTTATTCTTTTATTTTTGAGTAATTTCTTATTGTGTGACGGAATGACATTTTTGCTACCATGACTCTGTCCTGGTATTAAAACCTAGGAACTTTTGTCAATTAAGAAGCTAGTCAGTTTTTAAACTAATGAATATTCTACATATGATATATAAGCAATATAAAATTATAATTCAGAGCTACTTAGCTATGATTGTGTTGAAGTTATTAATTGTCATTTGACGTGACGGAATGACTAAAGCTTCTTTAACATGTATTAAAAGAAAATTTAGTAAACAAATAAATTTTATAATTATTTTATAATCTAGAATACTTGTAAGAAATTACATTATGTAACTTGGAACATATTTTAATATATTTTTAAACTTACTTCATATAAATGAAAAAAAAAATTGTTTTTTCATCAAAGTTGACATTTTTATGGAATTGCCCTTTTGATAAAAATTTTAATAAAAAACTTTTGTTTATTTAGTTTAAATATCTAACAGTTAAAAACTTAAAATATTATTAATTGTAAATAATTTTTTTTGTACAAAGCAAATGTCAATGTTACATTTTGTGTGGACCTATAATTAGTTAACTTGAAAAGAAATTGTTAAAATTTGTTTAAATTATTTTATTTTTCATTCAAACTATTTTGAACCTTTAATATTTGTAAATCGTAACACTAAATCGTAACACTGATGGGGAGTAATATTATTCTAATCTGCTTGAATAGCATACCAGAGTGCATTTTTGATGTGTAAACATCTATGCGCTCAGGGGGGGGGGGGTAAAATCCAATTTCACAATACAATCACAAAAACAGCGTAAGGGAAAATCGGTGTGTGGTATATGTAAGTGTATTGGTGTATTTAGTAAGCAGAACCGCTGAGTTCGCTGTCTGTTTAGCAAAATCACAAATCTTTTTCGTTAATTTTAAATATTCAAGCTATTGACCGCTAGGTGTGCTGTGAGTTTAACATGTTCACAAACTTACAGAGTTTTTTTTTTTTTAATATTCAAGTATATATTTGCTATTGACAGAACTTTTTAGTAAGCAGAACCGCCGAGTCTGCTGCCTGTTTAGCAAAATCACAAATCTTTTTCGTTAATTTTAAATATTCAAGTGCAATTTGCTATTGACAGAACTTTTTTAGTAAGCAGAACCACTAGGTGTGCTGTGAGTTTAAAAAGCTAAATACTAGGAAAACTTTGAAGAAGTAGAAAATAAACTTAGGTGTTTTTTTTTAATTGTATTTCAATTGTATTTCACAAAACATCAACTGAATTTCAGAAAGTATCAATTGTGTTTCAGAAAACATCAATTGATTTTCAGAAAATATCAATTGTGCTTCAGAAAGTATCAATTGTATTTCAAAAAACATCAATTGACTTTCAGAAAGTATCAATTGAATTTCAGAAAACATCAATTGATTTTTAGTAATAATCAATTGTATTTTAGAAAGCATCAATTGATTTTCAGAAAGTATCATTTGTATTTCAGAAAATATCAATCGAATTTCAGAAAAAATCAATTGAGTTTCAGAAATTATCAAATTTATTTCAGAAAATATCAAATGTATTTCCGAAATTATCAAATGTATATCAGCAATTATCAAATGTATTTCAGAAAATATCAACTGTATTTCAGAAAACATCAAATGTATTTCAGAAATTATTAAATTTATTTCAGAAACCATCAAATGTATTTCAGAAAACAGCAAATGTATTTCAAAAAACATATAATGTATTTCTGAAATTATCAAATGTATTTCAGGAAATATCAAATTTATTTCAGAAAGCATCAAATGTATTTCAGAAATTATTAAATTTACTTCAGAAAATATGAATTGAATTTCAGAAAATATCAATTGAGTCTCAGAAAAATAGTCAGAACGCTATATAAAAATATATTTTTTTAAGTATTACATTGGGTCTGTAATATTTCTTGAAAACTACATATCGTCACCTAAAATGCAAAAGGCCGTAACTAATATTTTTATTTTTTTACAGTAGAAGCAAAAAACATCATAAAACAAAAACTACTTTAAACTTAATATCCAAATTTTAGAATCAAGCTGAAAAATAAAGATGGATTTTTATTTCTGAAAAAAACTTTATGGTAAAATAGTAGTTTTTAAGTGAAAGGCCGTAGCTAAAATACAAAAAGTCAATTTTAAACT
This sequence comes from Cordilura impudica, assembly GCA_963682025.1. NCBI lineage: Eukaryota > Metazoa > Arthropoda > Insecta > Diptera > Scathophagidae > Cordilura > Cordilura impudica. The sequence continues at coordinate 151,744,373 of OY821521.1, read as the reverse complement.
TTTTGTTAGTTACGGCCTTTTGCATTTTAAGTGACTATATAAACGTGTTTTTTTTCAAAATGATGACTTTAAAATTTGTCAAAATTCTATCCTGGGGCCAAATCACCGCATACGCTACCGAAATTTCTTGATCGAAATTATTTTGTTATTTTCTTAAATAAAATACTAAGAATAATTTTAACCTGTCACAGTTGACGAATTATGGCCTCTAGTAAAGACTAAAAATAAAAAGAGGGCTGATGTTTGCCCGTCTTCTCTAAATAATAAACCAAAATATGGAATTTCGATTGATTTTCCTCGATATCGAATGCGGTGATTTGGCCCCTGGTGTTTATATTGTAGCTGATTAACAAATGAAGTCCTAATCTTCTTTCGATTAAAGGGCCGCCCTTGATAGTTTATTTTCCAGTGCCTAACAAATAAGTCCAAATATTGCTAAACATTTTCTGCGACTCCAAATCAATAATAGAAACAATAATAACTTTTCGGTATTGTAGGGTAAACTACTTTTTAATTCTGAATTTCAATAGATATTTTCTGAAATTCAATTGATATTTTCTGAAATATATTTGATAATTTCTGAAATACATTTGATGTTTTCTGAAATATATTTGATACTTTCTGGAATACATTTGATGTTTTCTGAAATACATTTGATACTTTCTGAATACAATTGGAAAAGGTGTTGATGTTTACACATCTCCCCTGTGATCGGACTCACATTGATTTTTTTAGGTTTTCTGGGCACAACTGCCCGTTTTACGATCCTCCATAGATTTTCGGGATTTTGAGCTGGCCACTCAAGAACCTTTAGTTTGTTTTCACCAAGCCAAGTCTTAACGTCCCGAGATGTATGCTTCGGGTTGTTATCCTGCTGAAATATTCATGCTATTGGTAAATAATAACCATAAACATTGTCTAGATTATTCTGTAGGATATCTTTGTATACTTTTCCATTAATTTTCCATTGATTTTCAGTAAGGAATCATCCCCGGACGAGGTAAAAAATCCCCGCACCAATACTGAAGACACTCCGTGCATTATGGTTTTTTGGTCTACGTTGGATCCAAACATTTGTTGACAAAGAGTCTGCCGTTGTTGACATAGGGTCTGCCGTCATTTCCGAAAACGTTGAACTTTGTTTCATCACTCCACACTATTAATTTCCAAAAATTTCGATCCTTACGGAGGTGGTTTTTGCAAACCGCAAGCGCTACTGAATATATTTCTTTGACACATTTGATTTTTTTCTCGCTATGCGGCAATGAAAAATATTTTCTGTCAGACGTCATCTACAGTCCTTGCCGATATTTTAGTGCCAATATCTGACTCCATGTACGATCTGATCTGAGTTGATATGAGGAATGGGTCAATTTTACGCATCCTGGCCATAAGCCTATCTTCCGCTTGTATCGTTTTGCGTTGATTATGTCTATAAATTATCGAAAGTCTTAAATTTTTAATAATGTTTAGTAGCGTGGACAACCTTTCCCCGCGATATTGATAATATTTTCACCACTCCAGCAATTGAACCAACATATTGGAAGCAATTACAAGCGATCTCCCTTTCAGCGGGAGTGGGGCTCTTTTTTTTGCCATAATTTAACAACGTCAAATGTAACTACAGCAAAAGGTGCTAAAACGCTTTAAAAGACCAACAATTTAGTTACCATAAAGTTGTCTTAATACAAATATTTACCTTCAATAATCAAAGTGACTTAATTACGAGGGCGGATAAAATTAAATTATTTTTCAACATAATCTCCTTTTGGCTCAATACAATTTGTCCAACGTTTCTCCAATTTTTGTATCCCTTCCAAAAAATAGGATTTTTCGAGGTCCATAAAATAGGCATTTTTGATCAATAATTTCATCGTTGGAGCTAAATCTCTTTCCACCGAGCCATTTCTTTAAGTTTGGAAATAGGAAATAATCACTGGGGGCTAAATCCGGAGAATGTGGCAGATGAGGTAACAATTCGTAGCCCAATTCATGGAATTGCCATTGAGACACGACAGGTTTCTTAAGCCCAACTGATTATTTAAAATCGAAACCACACTGCCATATGAAATGCCTATCGCATCAACAATCTCACACACTTTTACTCTTTGATCGGCCAACACCATATCGTGGTTTTTTTTCGACATTTTCGAGTGTATTGACCTCAATTGGCCGTCCAGAACGTTCAGCGTCGTTGTATTTGTGCGACCACAACGAAAGTCAGTAAACCACTTTTTTACCATTGAGTCTCCATAGTATTTATCAAGCTTTTCCTTGATTTGATTGACGGTTTTTTTTCGCAAAAAATTATGTTTAATGGGCACTCGAAATTCACTTTTTTCCATTAAAAAAAAAAAAAAAAAAAAAAAAAACACGAGGCTGTATGTTTTTAACAGCTGTTAAACGCAAAGTAAATGACGGAACTTGCGCAAAATTTTACAGTAGTCTATGAACAGGTGGTACTTGATGGGAGCAGTGTTGCATTTCATATAAGTACGAGAGAAGTTCGAAAAGTATTGGACTTATTGATCCGCCCTCGTATTTGTCCACTTAACTACGGCCATGTGTTAAAAAATTATTGATTGCTTACAAAAATAAACATTGAAATGCAAAATTTTTTTATATTTTCAAAGAATCATAAATAAATAAATAAAACAAATAATTGTATATCCACAAGTGTATGTTACTCCGAAATTAGTCTTTTTTTAATTGAAAATAGAAGTATACTTCGTCCCATTTTGAATTGCACCTGCTGTACGTAAATTTATACTAATTTTTGAATTTGATCGAAGGTCTTTAAATTTCATCGCATATTTAGAGGTTTGCACTCTAGAAAGCTTTCGGAGATGATCTACCGAAACTGTTCAAAATATTCATTACAGGTCCCAAAACTCTGTTCTATATTATATGGAATAATTTTTAAAGCAAGTACACAAATCTAAAACGACTTTACGAGCCAAAGACCTAAACTAATAATATAGGGTATCCATGTCTAAATCCAAAAGTAGAAAGATCCCAACCATTCTGGGTGCATAAACTGAATTTGAATGCGATTATATGTAAAATTAATTATGATTATTAGTATTATAGATCAAATATAATGTATTCAAATGTCCTTCGTCAAGCTTCTGACAGTGTTATATGTTATGGCTTTGGGGGCATTCCTTAATCTTCTTTCAAAATCTTTTCTGTCATTGGCAGCCTGTTTTTAATAGAGCCCAAGATCTTTCAATTACCTGACATTGTGGAAAGTTGAGTGGCTTGATGTCTTTTTTTCGCAAATTCTATATTACTTTCCCAGAACAAGTTTAAATTTTTACAGCTAAAGTAATTAATTTGCATAAAGTAATTAATCTCTTTTTGAAGCACTCTTCTCTATATATGTATTAATAGTTCTTGTTTTCATAAATGAACATGGCTTTATTCCGTACTGATAACTAGCTTGAAAATATCTTCTTCAAAAGCAATAGAGTATTGAGGACCAGAAAATGTGCACAGGTCTGCTTTGGCATATTTTTCGCAGCGCAGCAAGTTCTTCGATCTAGTTTTTTTTACTTTAATTTACTTTTCTGAGATTTTTGACACTTTTGGTATCTTTCGGGTTTTTGCCATCCGTTCCTAGACATTTGTTAACTGAATGACTTAAGAACGCGTCAACTCAGTACAAGAAGGTTTGCCCAAGAAATCATGGGTCTAAAATCAAAATCGAGCTTCCCGTTTTTAAATATGCTAAAAAGAAAAACGTATAAGCAAATATATTCAAAATGATCCAAATATTGGAATGCTTTTTACGAGTATGTTAAGTTCTGTTCCTGTCCGTTCATAAAAATTAAAATAAACAATTTTGCGATGTTTTAAGAATTTTATTTTAAAGTACCCCAAAATAAATTAAAATAAAATTCTTAATAAATGCGAAATTAACCCTAAGCTCTCTTTTGTTGTGTCTTATTTCTGACTTTCTGGTTGAATTTTTCGTTTTGGTATATTCAGGGACTTATAGTAAAATTTCACGGCGAATATTTTTGCGGAACATTTTAACCCCTTAAATCCCTCAAATGAAATTCAGATGCAATTCAGATGTCTTTTTTTGTCTCTATCAAAATATATAGGCCGGACCTTGTATTTTTTTTTTTTTTTGTATTGTACAGTGTAATTAGTGCAGTTGAAATCTATAGTTTGCTTTTCGTAAGCTCTTAATTTTGTTGGGTCGTAAAGTCTTTCACGATAATATACAGTTTTTATTAAAGCTCTCTCGTGCACTTCCTTTCTGTTGTCAAAAAGCATAGTTAGAAGCACATTTTCCACATTTTTCCGTTATTTTGAACAACATTATTTACAATTTCGAGCAGATGTTGTGACAAATATTACGTTGAACAAATAAATTTACATAAGAGTACGCTACCATGTATACCCGAGTCGTAATACTTTACATTAAAGTATATAGGTACGTAAGCTTTCATAACCAACGTTGCTAAAATTATTAAATTTTCGGATGGTAAATTTTTAGTTACAAACAATCCACTAGCTTTGGTTAACCACCGAGAATGAACGATAGGCCCAGGTTTCATGTTGCCTAAACCTTCTGAACAGCAACCGTTATGAATCAGATTAGCTATCCGATACAAGTACTTACGTCCGTTACGTTCAAAAATAGAGATTGCGTACCATTTAATGACAAGTTTTGCGTTTTCCCATGATTCAATGCCAATGTTCATTTAAAACATTTTTAAAATTAACCTAAACATTAAAATTGTTTAGTTATCTAAACAGCTTTCGAAAGCTCATGAATTTTCCTTTCGAACAAGCCAAAACATAATCACTTTGTCAAGTTTCTTAGAAGACTCAATAAAATGTTAGCATATTTTAACAAAATATAAAATACGAAAAGAAAAGTTTCACGTTAAAAACGGAATGCTCGTTTTTGATTTTAGACCCAAAGCTTCTTAGAATTCGTCGTAGATTATGATTTTGACAACCGCTTGGTCGAGAAAAAAAATTGGCCCATTCTAATGTACACATTTAAAATTGTTGTTCAGTTGAGTTCAACGTGCATATCGTCGAAAATATCGTGACCCAGACGCAACGTCTGAAAACATTATTCGTCATTTAGTGTTTAGTGTCGAATTTTGTCGAGCACGAGAAAGTGGGAGATCGTCCACATGCCGTTCATTAAAGCCCAAGACGTTCTTATGAACTTATTAAAGCGATAAAATAGAGTGCTGCCGAGAACCCAAATGAGTCATATCGTCACCGCGCTTAGCATTTTGGCGTCAGTGGAACCACTTCGCGGAGTAATTTGAAGGACACTGAACCTGATTTTTGGGAGAAAATTTTGATGACCGGCGAGGTCCATTTCACACCCTGAGACGGAGTTAACAAGCAAAATTGCGGCATTTTGGGAACGAAGAATCCACACGAGATCAAGGAAATACCATATGACCAAAAAGTGACTGTTTGTGCAGGCGTTTGCGACACAACGATCATTGGACCATTTTTCTCCAGAAAAGGCGAATCTGTCGATGGGAAATGATCCGCTGGGTGTTGGCTCATTTTGTCTGCCCGCAAATGTGTAAAAAAAAGGTCTGGATGGCTACTGGTTTCAACAACATGGTTCACGATGACTCACTGAAAATCAAACAATACAGTTTCTGCAACAATAATTCGCTACACGTGTGATGCAAAAATGGCAACATTGACTGGCCGCCCATATCTCCAGCTCTGACTCCTCCGGACTTCTTTTCATGGGGTTATTTGAAAAGCAAACTGTACGCCAAGTCTCAGACCATTGATGAGCTCAAGGCAAACATTTGTGCCGAATTCATCGCTATACCACCCAAGACGTTCGAAAAAGTTATAGAAAAGGCATCGAAAGGAGCACATTTTGCCATTAAGGGCGGCCATTAGATTTTTTATTTATTTATTTATTTAAAGTCTATGGAATTACAAATGTCCTTAGTGTTAAAATACATATAACAAATAAAATAATGACGATTTAATTATTTAGATATAGAATAATTTTACGTTTCAAAGATTCTTTATTTTCGGACAAATCTATGATGTGGTAAATTCCATTAAATTGCTCACATAACCGACGAATGGATCATTATTAGCAAAGTTAAATCGAAAATAATTAATATTTAAGAGCTTAAAGTTTCTTGTAGGTCTCGAGGGTATATTAATTTGAATTCTACTTAACAAGTAATTGAAGTTAATGTCGCCATGGAATAAACTGAGTAGAAAGGAAATACTAAGCATTGTTCTACGACTTTTCAGTGTCGGTAACTTGATAAGAGCAAGTCTGGAATCATAAGAGGGTAAGGTACGGGAGTTCCAACCAAGTTCACGTAGACAGAATAAAAGAAATTGTTTCTGGACAGATTCGACGAAATTTATATTAATAATGTAACACGGATCCCATATTCCAGGATGGGACGAACCAGGGGATGTACATATATAGCTGTTTGATTGATAAATAAAGTAAAAAGTACTGGACTTCCCTGTGGAACACCAGAAAACACTTCGATTTTTTTAGAGACAGCGTTTCTAAATTTAACCCACTGAGATCTGTTCGTTAAATAACATTTTAACCAGAAAGCTAAAGAATTACTGAAACCCATAGAATTCAGCTTGTATAATAATAAATCATAATTCACCTTATCAAAGGCTTTACTAAAGTCGGTGTAAATTACATCAGATTGCATACGATTTCTGAATTCGTCATTTATAATTGTAGTTCTGGAAGAACGTTGGTGATTGTACAACGAGATTTACGAAAGCCGTGTTGATGTGGAGAAAGTATGGATGATACTAATATTTTCTAAAAGTTTGGGGATTGCACTCAAAATTGCGATGTTTATGTAGTTAGACACATTGACTTTATTGCCTAATTTATATAAAGGGATGATATGAGATTCTTTACATAGAGATGGTAAATATGCTGTACGGAAGGACTGATTAAAAAGTATTGTTAGTGGTTGATTGAAAAAGATCAAGTTAAATTAAAATATCACACATAAGGAAATCAGTTTTTTTTTTTTAAATTATTCAATATTCATTGAATAGGATGGATTCATCATTTGAATCCATTTCACTTTCTTTCGTATGTAGGGTATATGAAAAATGCATCATATTGTTGTTATGAAATATTTCTTTGCCAAACTTTTATGTCAACAACAACAAGAATAACAAAAAATTGCTCCTTATAATTCATGGTTTCTACTATTGTTTCTATTCCATTTCGCATGCTATGCAGTGGCTCATCCCTGTCGTGAGAACAATGGCTTTTGCAATCAGATTTGTGTACCAATGTGGACAAAAGGGTTTGCTCGTGCGACCTGCATGTGTTCGCATGGTTATAAATTACGCAACAACACCGAATGTGAATTCCAACACTATGATAAATTTCTAGTATTAGCGCGACAACGTTTAGCCAGTATTGCTGCAATACCACTAAATCAAGCCGATAGACACTTGGTTGATGCCATGGTACCCATTTACAATGTGACATGGATAATGCCAATCGATATAAACGTTCATCGTAAATTGGTTTATTACGTGCATCAACAAAAGTAGGTTAAATTGAAAACGGAACTTTCTAGCAATAATTATAATTAAATATATTTTCAATTTTCTATTGAATTATTAGAAATGGTTATATCATCTATAGCCAATCAACAGATGGCACACAGCGTAAAATGTTAACAAACGGTACCGAGGGAATTTCTGTATTGGCTTATGACTGGTTATCCGGCAATTTATATTGGGGTGGTGTGGAACGTATATTTGTAGCTCCTGTAGCGAATATGTCCAAAGTGGTAACTTTACCGTTGGGGAATGATGCCATGTAAGTTAATAGATTTTTCTAATCCTTAAAAAATTTCTTATACACGATTGATTTCTAATTTCCAGGGGCTTAGCCTTAAATCCTAACGAGGGTTATATGTTTTGGTCTCATTGGATGACTAGCGATAAAAAGGCTTCTATATTTGTAGCCTGGTTAGATGGTTCGCATCGTGAAATGATAGTAGAGTCTTCAGTTGCTAAACCCATGCAATGGCCCCTGAGTTTAACTATTGATGTCCAGCATAAGAAATTGTATTGGTAAGTGCATTTAAACAATAGGTTTTCATGGAAATTTATTCAATTGGGAATACACATTTTTAAAATATTTATTTTCTTTCTCACTTTTCAGGTGTGATATTAAGGAAAGCACTATAGAACGCATTAATTTCGATGGTAAAGATCGTGAAACTATCTTTAAAGATGATCAATATCATCCCATATCCATTGCATATCACAAAGGTACATTGTATTGGGTTGATAACAAGAACGGAACGGTCAAAACATTTTCTACCCATCACCTAAATGGCACCACAAAAGATAATAATCATTCACAAATATTCTCATTAGAAAAAGGACGCACTTCAAATCTGAAAATGTTTGATATAAACACACAACCGACCTCCTTAAAGAATGCTTGTGCCAAATCAAAATGCCCTGGCATATGTTTTAATACACCCAACACTTCGATATGTCGATGTCCTGATAAGTACTCATTAAATGGTACTGGTAGCCAATGTATACCATATCCTAAGGATAGCGAGTTTAAGGCCCAGAATTGCACTACCGGCTTTCAATGTTTAAAATCATCACAATGTGTGGATGTGAAAGACCTATGTGATGGTTTCGATGACTGTGATGATGGCAGTGATGAAAGTAATGCTTCTGATGGACCTTGTAATCCCAAAAAGTGTGACTTGAACTTACATTTCGTTTGTAATGGTCGTTGTTATCAACGTTCCTTATTGTGCAGTTCCATTAACTACTGTTTAGATGGCATGGATCAGGAAAATTGTGAGGTTCACACTTGTAATTCGAATGAATTTACTTGTGCGAAAAGTGGCAAATGTATACAACTTTCGTGGGTTAATGATGGCATGGTTGACTGTGGACCCGATGATTCATCTGACGAAGAAGGTGCAGACATATTCGATGATAAGTGTGCCGAATTTGAATGTCACAATGGAGCGTGTCGTTTGTTTTCAGATATTTGTGATGGTGTGGATCAGTGTGGGTAAGTTCAAAAGAAAATTATAATATAAACTTATTTTTATAATAAATTTCTCAAAATAATTTTTCACCTATTTCTAAAGTCTTATGCCGTTTTCTTTTCTGACAAAAAAATGTCACCCTTTTTTGCACTTTTTTGGAAAAGTGTATTTTTTTATATATTCTGAATTAAGAGCAACCTTATATTATATATCAATCGAAAAGTCGAAAAGAGGGAAAAAAAAGTGCGACATTTTTTGTCAGAAAAGAAAACGGCATTAATTAATTGAAATCTTTTTGCTAGAGCTGAGTAATTTTTCCGAGTCAGATTAAACATAAGAATTGCGTCCATAAAAATTGTATCACCAATAAATTGCAATAACTTTAAAACGAAATAACCAATTTTAATAAAAGTTACAACTAATTGATGGAAATATTATTTAATATATATCTATAACATTAATAGACTAGGCGATTTCTTGTGACCGATATACCTTTGTCAGTTTTAATCCTATTTTGATTAAGCATCCCTCATTTGAAAGGTACTTCTTTTTAGCTGTCCACTAGATTTTCAGATTTGCACCGTCTGGAACATTTTTTTTTTTTAGTTATAGTTGCTACTAACACATACATGAAGGGATACAATGCTGTGTGTGTTTATTAAATTTGTTAATGTGTTTGCAAAAATTGTGTTGAATTGAAAAATAATTTTTGCCATAAACCAATAACGTAATCGAATTTCATTATAATAATTGCATATCACACGCCACCTCAAGGTGGTTCAAATACCTTTAAGCTCTTATTTATGCGTGTTCAACAAATATTTATAATGAAATAAATTTAATAAATTAAATAGATTAAAAAAACATTGAAAGAAATAAATTGAATGAAAAAATTTAATTTTCTAGAATTTGCACTCGAATTTCGAGGGCTGGGCTCTGCTAGTTCTATACTATTTTGCAAAATTAATTGTTTTGTATGAAAATTTTATGTTTGTCAGGAATACCTTCATAATAATAATATAATAATATAACCTCGCCCGTCGTCTTTCGATTACGAGCCGCCTCTATACTGGGCATAGGTTGTCCACAAGATTACTCCATCTATCTCTTCGTTCAGTAACTTCTTTGAGTTCCCCAATGTTGTTGTATCTTCATCCAGGACCGTCTGCTTCAAGACCGTTTTGTTCAAGCCTGTTTATTTCACCCAATGTTGATCTTCGCCAGGTGGTTCTTGGTCTTCCTACTCTTCTACTCCCTTGGGGGTTGTATACCAAAGCTTGGTGACATACTTCGTCCGATGGCTTACGAAGTGTATGTCCTATCCATCCAAACTTCCTCCGCCGAACTTCCACATTTATGTCGTACATATCCGTCCTCGCCCAGAGTTCTTCGTTTGTTATTCTATTGGGCCAGAATACCCCAAGGATTCTGCGAAGACATCTATTGACAAAAGCGCGCAGTTTGTTTTGTATTGACTCCGTTACAAACCATGTTTCACATCCGTGGAGCAGGACAGAAAGGACACAAGCTTTATACAAACGGATTTTCGTGCTGAGGCTGTAGTCTTTTGAGCTCCATATCTTGCGAAGTTGAGTGTATGAGCCCAGCGCCTTCTTTATTCTATTTTGCACATCTTTTAGGGTACCACCATTTTCAGATATTATACTTCCAAGGTAAGTAAACTCCTCAACACGTTCAACTTGATGCTCCAAGAAGTTTAGTTGCTCTGTTGACGTTGTGTTTATCCGCATTTCTTTGGTTTTTCCTACATTTATCTTAAGCCCAACTTTGGAGGATTCAAGTTCCAGGTCTTTAAGTTTGCTTTGTATATCAATAAACCTGTGGGAGAGCTCACATTTGTCGTCAGCATAATCTAGACCCTCCTGTCGAGAACCAGGTTCTAAAGGATTCCACACAATGCCACGCGCTTTGTTCTCATACGCACGATTAGTTACTGCATCTATAACGATCAGAAACAGTAGTGGCGATAGCAAACAGCCTTGTCTAACCCCAGAAATTGTCTGAAAAGACTCGGACATCTTTCCTTCATGTAGAACCGTGCATTTAAAATTCTCATAACTGTTTTTGATTATAGAAATGATTTTGTTAGGCCTATGTTCTCCAATTCAGCCCAAATGCACTCTCTGTGGATGGAGTCAAATGCTTTTTCGTAATCCACAAAAAGAAGGTACAGGGATGACCGCATTTCAACAGATTGCTCTATAATGTTTCGAAGCGTATTTATCTGATCAACGCACGATCTGCAACTTCTGAAACCTGCTTGCTCTTTTCACAACAGTACGTCTACCTGATGAATCATTCGTTCCAGAATTATTTTCATGAAGATTTTCATCACCGTGCAGAGAATCGTAATACCACGCCAATTGTTGCAATCCGTTGCATCACCTTTCTTTCGCAGTTTTACAATTATGCCACTTGTCAAGTCAGATGGAAACGTTTCAGAATTCCATATTTGTACGAAGAGTGGTTGTAATATGTTTGCAAATAGTTCGGTGTCAGTTTTAAGAACTTCAGCTGTTATGTTATCTATTCCTGCTGCTTTACCATTTTTTAGAGTTTTAATGGCGTCAATCACTTCATCCCTTGATGGAGGATCCGTTCTAATGGGCAGAGTGGTACCGTTATTGTTTCTTGTAACGGTCACATTTTCGTTTTGAATATTTAAAACTTTCATGAAGTGTTTTCTCCAACGCTTCAACTGTTCATCGACGTTGGTTATTAGCGTTCCATCAGAGGACTTCACTGGTAATGCGCGTATGTTACCAGTGCCGGCAATTTTCTTTGTAATAACAAACAGGTCTTTCATGTTATGAGCCTTAGCTGCATTTTCCGCTTCTATGGTCATATCGCGTATTTCTTTCTTTTTATCTTCTCGGACCGACCGTTTTAAATGTTTGTCTAGCAGTCGATATTGATTTTGTGCTTCCTTTCTTTTAGTTATATCGTTGATGGAATTAATTTTATCTTTTTGACTTGCACGTTGATCAATCAAATCCCATGTTTGCGGAGATATAAAGTCTTCGTTCTTTTTTGCCTTGTTTCCAAGCTTTGAAACACAGGCTTCGATTATAGCGGCTTTAATATTCTTCCACTTTTCATTCACATTTTCTGCCGACGTTGATGTTTCGATTACGTTATTCCGCACTTGCTCTAGGAAGGCTTCACGATGTCGCTGGGATTCTAGCCTTTCGATGTTGTATTTGGTTCTAGCATGGCCTTGTGTTGACTTCACATTTTTTAATTTAAAAACAATCCTTCCACATAATAAGTGGTGATCTATTCCAATATCCGCTCCTCTCTGGTTCCGGACATCACAAAAAGAGTTACTCCATTTGGCGCTAACACAAATATGATCTATTTGGTTTTGCGTGATGTTGTCTGCTGACATCCATGTAATTTTATGCACGCGTTTGTGTGGAAATAGGGTGCCACCAATTTTCATTTCGTTTATTCCACACAACTCAACTAGCCGTTCTCCATTATCATTCATTTCGCCAATGCCATGCTTTCCCATAATATGTTGCAATTCCGCGTTGTCCGAGCCAACTTTAGCATTGAAATCACCCATTAGGATTTTCAAATCATTTTTATCTATACTCGCTAAAGTTTCGTTGAGGGCATCATAAAAAGCATCCTTTGTTTCTTCTTGGGCATCCTCGGTAGGGGCGTAGCATTGTATAACTGTGAGATTTTTTTGGTGACCTTTAAATCTTATTAACATCAAGCGCTCATTTACAAATTTGTAGTCCAATACGGCATTTCGAAATTTGTTGTTTACTAATATTCCGACTCCGTATTGATGGATATCTACTTCGTTGGGCATTCCTGACCAGAAGAAAGTATGTCGTTTGGAGGTTGTCATCTGACCGCATTGGTTCCATCTGACTTCACTCATGCCCAAGAACGCCAGTCTATAATTTTCCAAAATTTTACTGGCCTGCGCCAACTTGCCCACTTGGTTTAACGTCCTTACATTCCATGTTCCAAATCGTAGTCCTTTTTCAAAGCATATAGTCGTCATCGAATTTCCAGATCGTAGATTTCTTGTAGTTATACTGAGAATGATTTTTAATTTCAGACGTATCAGGTTATCAGCCTAACACAACCAATCCTGTTGATGGGGCTGCCATCTTTGTGCCTACAGGCCTGCTATTTGTGACAGTTATTTAATCCGCGCGGTTATTGGGGATATACCGTCCATACTCGGTCGTCAGAGACTCGTCTGTGAAAACAGGAAACACCACGTGAAGGTGAGGTTGACAGTTGAGTAGGAGAGACTGTAACTTGCGCATCACTACCCCATTAGAATAGTTTCCCTAATAAGCTTCATAAGCTCTTATATATTTTCAATGGTTCATTTGCTGGACACAGATCATTTCGAACAAAAAATGTGGTATTTTTGGCAATTTGTTTTGTACTTTTCACCACTTTTTGCAAGATACCAATATCTTTCTATGGGCCTTAGTTCCGCGCTGTCGGTTGAAAATAGACATTATTTTGTTCTACCATTGAACAGTCGATTTACTGTAATGATCGTGTGAAAATACTCTATTTTAGTATCATTATTTCTGTGGTCACAAGCGATAACCGCCTAAGTCGACTTAAGAACGATTTGAGTTATGCACGCTGTCATATTCTACAAAAAACGGTTTATATTTACGTGAAATCCCCATTTCCCTAACATTAAAAAGTCATTTTTCTCCAAAGCATGGTATTCGACGATTTGGGTTATCTTTGCTATCATGTTTTACTAAAAACGCTTTATATTTACGTGAAATCCTCATTTCTCCAACACTGTTTGTTAAAAAGTTATTAATGAAAACATACTGACCTAAGCCGGAATGAAATCCCATTACAATTATATAAAAAGTTATTTTTCTCAAAAGCATAATTTTCGACTTAGGCGGTTAATGCTTGTGACCACTGATTTAATGAAAATATCGATACTAATCGTGCCCGTTGCCACATATGAACAGCGTCTTGTCCCACAACTACAACTAATCTGCCAAACTAAAAACTCGTTCGCCTCAATATTCTATACGATTTGTATAGGCTTTCTGCTGCCATTTTTCGGCCTTTTCTTAATAGTAAGACGTTCGTTATAATTTTTAATAACCCGGAAACCGTTTGCCTATAAACTTTTGCCTCATAAATGATTGTTTTAAAAGACTCGCATTTTTTTATTGAAAATCCTAATAATTTTTTCACGCACTTTTCCTTCACAATTAAAGTAAAATAACTCTTTAATATTGATAATGTATGGAAACAATTTAATAAAATCAATTATTATTTATTTATTTATTAGTTTCTTAATCATAAGAATGAATTCTAGAACTAATGAGGAATTTGTGGCACTATCTGCCAAGACTCGAAATTCAAGTGCAATTTCTAGGCAGCTTTATTTTACAACTTAGTCAATTCACAAACCAACACTTTTATGGTTTATTATTATCGTGGATGAAGATAACAAACTCATTAACAAACACATTAACAAATTTAATAAAACACACATAGCATATGTATAATTTTATGTAGCAACTTTAAATGCAATTTACTCAAAACAAAGGAAAAAATTTAAAAATCTGTAAATCTGCAAAACGGCTAAAAGGAAATACCTTTCAAATAGTATGCGTTTGGTCAAAATCGAGTTAAAACGGTAGAACAAAACATCGGTCACAAGAAATCGCCTAGCCTATTAATATTATAGATTCAATGATGTAACTGATAGTTCAATAGTTCAGATTTTTAAGTTCTTAGTTTAGTTTCTTTAGTAAAGTAATAAATGTTGTTAATATTAGTGACGGATGGATCACGAAGGAGTCTTAATGCTGGCTTGTTATTGAGGTGCATTTTATCCAAATATTGAAAATGTATATCATAGTTTTTCGTGCACTAACTTTATAGAGTAATAGGGACTTTCAGTGAATTTAGGACAGTGTTTTAAGTTAAATTGCTTTGACACCACTTTTTTGAAGTGTGATGGTATGATCCATATGTGTCGGGTATAATGAGTTAGCGCTGCTGTTGGCTACATCACGCTGGTATTGGAATTGGAGTAAGTCGGTGCATATTCAGACATAGTCTCCATACCAATGACACATATGAGATCAACTTAAATTGATAATGATAAAATTTTATTCATATTAATTTATTACGCCTACTAATCACTAAACCACTTTAGGACCATAGTTTCTCGCTTTATCAAAAAACAAAAATATTTCAGAGATTTTTCTCAAATTTAGTTTATTTCTGTTCTTGCGAAATATAAGTGACTTTACTTAATATGATAAGTTCATTTTCCGAGCCAGTTCCCATATAATTACTGCACCCGATATGAATTTTTTCATACCTGCAAGCTTCAAATTCATAAGAATGTCAATTAAATTTGGTTGATGCTTATTTTCCATATCCAAGTATGACCTTGGCAAAGTTGGACCGAAGACCCATTTCGATACTCCTGGTATAGAGTATCGTATAAGCTTTTTTAGATACGTTAAAATACATTAGGTAGTTCTTTCAGGATTATTACTTGGAACTCTTGAATGGAAAATCTCCATAACTTACGTCTGATTGTCCGGTATGTAATATGTCGATAATGCTGCTTGTCGAAATATTAGTAGTCTAAACTTCGCTGTCCTACCAAATACCCTTTCTGTGGTTTTTTCTTACCTAAAACTAATAAAGATTTGAACTTACTAAATAAGCCCAAAAAAATCAATGTGACGTTTACACATCTCCCCTTTGATCGGACTCACATTGATTTTTTTTTAAATCAAACAGAAAGCGCATCACTTACATATAGCAAACAACTTCAGGGTATCAGCTAATATAAAAATTATACATATATTATTACTCATTATTTCAACTGGTTGTTATAGTTGAGGGTTGTTGAATTAGCTGAAATAATTCTTAAAATTAGTAATACCGTTCTACTTGTGGGGTTGTTGAATTATATGTTATATGTAAAAATTTTAACGTTGTTATTGTAGAGGGTTGTTGAATTAACTGAAATAATTTTATATCATAATCTTTGCACCAATACACTCATACCTCTCACCGTTTTTGTCTTACTTTTTACGCTGTTTTTGTGATTCTATTGTAGTGTACCACACATGTCTACAATGCATACATGATACATAGAACAGACAATCAATAGTATCGATGACAATTTAAAATATCATTTACACAATGTGTATATGCAACAGACAATATCGATAATGAGTCAAACTGTTCTATGCATGGCATGTACATATGTAAATATGTAACAAATAATATGTGAGTGACTCATATTATTTGAGTGCATACCAAGCAAATAACATTGTAATTGGAATGTAGAATAAAGCAATACGATCCTTCATAGTACTGAGTGAAACAAATATAACACTAACTATATGCTAGAATAAGTTAGATCATGACAAATTGTATAAAAAGGGTGTAAAACCCAAAATAAAACAGACTTGAATTTTAAACACTAAATCGGCAACAACTGCCTTAGTTTTATTACAAAAGTTTCCATTTGCCCTTACAATAGTAAGATCGGCAAATGCAATAGCACAACCAGTGGCAAACTCTGCCGGTTGTAAAACCCCACACTCCTAAATACATAACACAGGACACCACAAGCACAACCAGTGGCAAACTCTGCCGGTTGCAAGGACCACACCCCAAATAGTTAGCCTTTAACCAGCACATATTTATAACACCACCTATTCATAACACCACATGGCGATCCT
The DNA here is from genome assembly GCA_963682025.1 of Cordilura impudica. Lineage (NCBI taxonomy): Eukaryota > Metazoa > Arthropoda > Insecta > Diptera > Scathophagidae > Cordilura > Cordilura impudica. Next base: position 151,727,569 of record OY821521.1, on the reverse strand, counting down.
TTGGACGACGACCTCGGAACTAATTTAAACACTTTCATCTAAACATCATATATAAACACATGTCCGACGAATACGTTCCTTCATCCTTAAGTGTTCCAGCAACACCACCACCAGCATACAAACCGATGGTACAAGGACCAAAACGGCTTACAATCGAGGAATACAGGCAAAGCCTAGCGAGGAAGACAGAGAAAAAATTAACAGCAATACCGATAGTCGACACAAAGATTGCTAAGAAGAAAAGAGGAGGACGGCTAGTGCACGAACGGAGAAAATTAGCAGACCTGCTACGCATTGTAAGGGAAGAAGAAAATCCAATCCCGTGGGAAAAATCGCAAGAAATTTGGTCAAAGATTGAGGAACTGAAAACCAGCATAAAAAGGAACAAAACAAAAAAAGAACAAGAAAAATAAATAATTAACAGATACAAAAAGAAAAATTTTTTTTAAATCAGAGAACATTTAAATAAATAGAAACTTATTATAAAATGTGTACAATTATACGAAGCATTGTATTTCCATTGATTATATTTATAACAATTACAATATTGTTGTTCAGGGCTATTCAGGGTGAAATCAGAGGAGTAGCATCGAAATTACATGACACTATTGAAAAATCCGATGTAATAGATAAAATATTTTCAATCAGCAAACACTTTATAAGAAGAAAATAAAATATGCCTTTCAATGACATATTAGAGATATTATTTATATTTATATTATTACAATTAGCAATTATAATATTCTTAAATTACATAAAATTAATTTTAATAATTGAAGAAAAATTTTTTTTTAAAATGTACTATTTTAAATAAATAATTGAAAACATAATTGTTAGAAATATTGTTTATGAAATTGTCTATTATACTATTTTTAAAATAAAAAAGAGAAAAGAAAATTTTTGTAAAATTATCTAAATGGAAGAACAAATTGGAAAATTAAAAGAGTTATTAAAAATTTTAAAGAAAAGTCCAGGAAGGACATATACAAAGAAAACTATCCAAAACAAATTAGCATATATTGAGGAACTAAGAAAAGAATTTCAAATAACAAAAATTGAACAAGGAAATACAATAACTTCTGAGGAAGAGTTTAATAATATATATGAGGACATTAAGGAATATTTACTAGGAAAATCTACAGAAACGGAAACAGAAGACACTAAAATGGCAGCATTTAGTTTAGAAACAGTTTCAAAAACACTATCATTGTTCACCGGTAATTATGTAGAATTAGAAGGTTTTCTAATAACAGCAGAACTCATCAACAAAACTTTATCAGAGACAGCAAAAATAGATTTTCTACAGTACATATATCATGCTAAGCTTACCTCAAATGTCAGAACAGCAATAGGGAGCTATACAAAGCCAGAAAATTTTGAAGAACTAAGGAAATTATTAGAACAAAGATACAAAAGCAATAAGACAATACCAGAACTACAGGCTAAATTGAATACACTATTCCAAAGGAAAATGTCTATAAATTCATTCAAGGAAAAGATAATGACGACAATAGATAACCTAAACAAGTTAGGTATCGAGGAACTGGGAAATGACGTAACAGAAGCAGAGAAAAACGTAATAATTAGACTGAATAATAAATTAGCTTTAGACATTTTTAAAAAAGGTTTGAATGAGAACTTTAAATCGACCATATACGCAGCTCGACCTAATAATCTGCAAGAAGCATCCGAGCTCGCATTGGAATTGGAAAATGAGCGAAAAGTAAATCATAACTCAGTTTTACATTTTAGAAATGAACGACCACATTACTCACAGCGGAACCAGACTAGAAATAACAACTCGTCTAGAAGTTTCAGTAGAAATGACAGTTACACCAATACTGGAAATAGGCACAACACAGATAGGAACTTTAATAGAAACAATAACGATAACAGAAATAATACTAACTTCAGTAGAAATAATAATTTTAGGAATAACAACAGAAACAATGGGGGAAACCAGAATAACAATAACAATAGAAACAATGGACACATACATACTATACAAACTTCGGGAAACGAGTCAGGCCCGGAATAGATGGATATTCTGAACGGCCAAAATTAAGAGTATTTAAAGTATCCGACAACAACACAAATTTTATATACGCCAAATACAAGAATAAACAACTAACATTTCTCATAGATACAGGCGCAGACATATCACTCTGTCGAATGCAAACAGACTTTGAAGGCGAACAATATGAACCAGATGAAAAATGTAAATTAACAGGAATAACTACAGAAGAAATTTATTCTCTAGGCAAAATAAAATTAGAATTGTCACTAACGACCGAAATATACAGACACTCTTTCCAACTAGTAAAATCAGACTTTCCAATAGAAACAGACGGAATATTAGGTAGAGATTTTTTGAGAAAATACCTTGGTAAAATCGACTATGAAACATATACAATTTCTTTGTTTAATAATGATGAAACAATTACACTCCCCATGCAAGCGAAGGCACTTGATACAATGCATGTAACAATACCACCAAGAACAGAAATTATCCAAGCAATAAAATTGAACCTCACAGAAGATTGCGTCATATTCAATAATGAATTGAAGGAAGGAATTTTTCTAAGTAATTCAATAGCACCCAAAAGCGGCATGACACATATAAAAATATTAAACACAACGAACGACGCGGTAATTTTAAAGGGTATTCAACTTCAAACTGACCCACTTAAAAACTATAACATATTAAATTACAATAGCATACACAGCGACGAACGTTTTGAAAAGATATTGGATGACTTACAATTAAATACTAATGACAATAATGAAAAAACAGAATTAGTAAAAATATTTAAAAAATATCAGAATGTATTTCACTTGGAAAACGAAAAATTAACAGTCAACAATTTTTACAATCAGAAAATCACAACCTCAGACAACACACCCGTATATATAAAGAACTACAGGTTACCACATTCACACACAAATATAATAAATGAACAGGTGCAGAAAATGCTTAATGATGACATAATAGAATCATCAGTCAGCCCATACAATGCTCCACTCCTTTTGGTACCAAAAAAGAACACGGAGAACAAAAAGAAATGGAGACTAGTAGTAGATTTTAGGAAACTAAATGACAAAATTGTTAATGACAAATTTCCATTAACTAGATTAGAAGACATTTTAGATAAATTAGGCAGAGCCAGATGGTTTTCTACACTCGATATGACTAGTTCATTTCATCAAATCAAATTGGACAAAGATTCTAGAGCATTAACAGCTTTTTCTACACAGCAAGGTCACTATCAATTTAAAAGACTGCCATTCGGACTGAAAATTTCTTCAAATAGTTTTCAGAGAATGCTTACAATAGCACTTTCGGGACTAGAATCCGAAGCATTTCTTTACGTAGATGACATTATCGTGTACGGATGTAGTTTGCAACATCACAATCGAAATTTAATAAAAGTATTGAACAGGTTACAACAGTATAATCTAAAACTTAACCCAAAAAAATGTTGTTTTTTGAGACCAGAAGTAGTCTATCTGGGACATTTAATAACAAAGGACGGTGTGAAAACAGACCCAGCCAAGTACGAAGTAATAAAAAATTATCCAACACCCACAAACACGGACGAAGTAAGACGATTCATTGCATTCTGCAACTACTACAGAAAATTCATACCAAATTTCGCTGACATTGCCAAAAGTCTAAATGCACTATTAAAGAAGAAAGCAAAATTTTTATGGACAGAAGAATGCCAAAACGCTTTTGATAAACTAAAGGAAAAGTTAATGAAACCCCCTGTACTACAATACCCAAATTTTGAACAACCTTTTATTTTAACTACCGACGCTTCAAACTATGCATTAGGAGCCGTTTTATCCCAAGGCGAAATAGGCCAAGATTTACCCATTTCATATGCTAGTAAATCATTACAAAGACATGATATCAATAAACCGATAATTGAAAAGGAACTATTAGCAATTCATTGGAGTATAAATTTTTTCAAACCTTACCTGTACGGTAGAAAGTTCATAGTAGTAACAGACCATAGACCTTTAATCTCACTATTTTCACATAAAAACCCTTCATCAAAGATGACTAGAATTAGATTGGATTTAAGTGACTATGATTTTTCAATTGTTTATAAAAAAGGAAAGATGAATACTAACGCTGACGCACTTTCCAGGATAGAAATTAACTCAGATATATTAAAACAGATGATACCACGAAACCATGAAGAGAAAGAGAGAAAAATATTAGTAACAACACGGGCCATGAAAAATAAAATTAATGAGGCAACAACTAAAGATATGTATAAAATGATAAATAATGAAGAAAACAATAATAATGAAAATAATACACGTGTAGACAGAAATAAATTGGAAACATGTAACTCTCAGAAGCCTGATCAACTTCAAATATGGGAATGCACCTCCATTAATGACGTCAAAAATATAAAGAAATTGCAATTTAATGAAATAGAGAATATAGAAGATATCGATATAAAAATTTAAAATAATATAGTGCACATAGGACGTAATGATAATTCATCGAAACCAGTTTCGACCATGAAGAAATTACGTACCCAAAATATTAATAATGGAAAATATAATGAAAAGCTAGCAAGATTCAGCAATAATTCAGCGAAACTAGATTCGTTACTGAAGAACCTGATATCTAAAATGAGAAAGGAAAATATAAAGGAAGTAGCGCTACCAAATAATGATAAAATATTTAAAGTATATACAAAAGAAGAAATAAAAGAAGCATATGCAAAGATAAAAATAAATGATAAAAGTCCTCAACTAAAAATATTAATATATAATGCCCCAAAGAGAATAACAAACGAAATATTAAAATACAAACTAATAGATGAATTTCATAATGCCACCCATGCAGGCCACTTGGGTATAAGAAAAACAGTAATTAAACTAAAACAGCGGTATATTTGGAAAAACATGAATAAGATGGTGAAGAGTTTTGTATCATATTGCGATAAGTGTAACAAAAACAAACAAACAAAACACATAAGGGAACCATTCACACTAACAGACACACCAGGCAACAGTTTTGAAGTGATTTCAATTGACACTGTAGGACCGCTTCGAATTTCAAATGATTACCGATACATTTTAACAATGCAATGTGAGCTGACAAAATTCATTGTTGCACACCCAATGTCAACAAAAGATGCAATTACAACAGCCAAAACATTGGTCGAACAATTTATTTTGAAGTATGGTCAATTTAAGGTACTTAAGTCAGACAAGGGAACAGAATTTACAAATGAGATAATGCGTAACATATGCTCATTATTACAGATAAAACAAGCATTTTCAACACCCTATCACCATCAAACACTAGGTTCAGTTGAGAGGAATCATAGAGTTCTGAATGAGTTTTTATTGACAACAGCAACTGATTATGAATGGGACAAGTGGATTCCATATTTCACTTTTGCCTATAATACAGCACCACACATTGACACAGGCTACACACCATTTGAATTAGTATACGGAAAGTTACCATGCTTGCCATCTGACATTCTAGAAAATGAAAATGAAAATAAATTCTACAATTATGACGACTACGTTAGAGAACTACGAGTTAGATTACAATTCTCGTTGAATAGAGCAAAAGAAATGACAATTAGTATAAAAAATAATAGAATTGAAAAGGATAAATATAGCAACCAACCTAAACTAGATATAGGAGATTTAGTTCTAATAAGAGTAGAGAATAGAAAGAAAAACCAAAGTCCATATAAGGGACCATATAAAATTGTTAAGAGAAATGGTGTAAACACCACTATAGATTATAATGGCAAAGAAAAAGAATTGCACAATAACAATTTAAAGAAATATATAGAATATTAAGAAATATCATAAGAATAATTGTTAATTAATACAATATTTTAATAACAAATTGTATATAAATATTTTAACCAATAAATTTAAGAAATTTTGTAACGGTATTATGAAGTTGATAAGAAAAATTATGCAGTTAAATATTACCTCCCTAATTTTTCTCTTAAGGGTAAGGGTGTAGTGTACCACACATGTCTACAATGCATACATGATACATAGAACAGACAATCAATAGTATCGATGACAATTTAAAATATCATTTACACAATGTGTATATGCAACAGACAATATCGATAATGAGTCAAACTGTTCTATGCATGGCATGTACATATGTAAATATGTAACAAATAATATGTGAGTGACTCATATTATTTGAGTGCATACCAAGCAAATAACATTGTAATTGGAATGTAGAATAAAGCAATACGATCCTTCATAGTACTGAGTGAAACAAATATAACACTAACTATATGCTAGAATAAGTTAGATCATGACAAATTGTATAAAAAGGGTGTAAAACCCAAAATAAAACAGACTTGAATTTTAAACACTAAATCGGCAACAACTGCCTTAGTTTTATTACAAAAGTTTCCATTTGCCCTTACAATAGTAAGATCGGCAAATGCAATAGCACAACCAGTGGCAAACTCTGCCGGTTGTAAAACCCCACACTCCTAAATACATAACACAGGACACCACAAGCACAACCAGTGGCAAACTCTGCCGGTTGCAAGGACCACACCCCAAATAGTTAGCCTTTAACCAGCACATATTTATAACACCACCTATTCATAACACCACACTATTGAGAAATAGATTTTTACTCTGAGCGTATAGATGTTTACACATCAAATAAATAATAATACCATCTGTGATGAAGAATATGAGGTAGCAACATTGTTTTATTTTCAAAGCCATTATACGCTGTGGCGTTCTACAAACCTGTTCATAATTTTTACGTTCACATGTAGATACAAGGGCAGTTTGAAAACTCTATGTTGAGAAACAACATAGTCTCATTTTAGCTCAGTACATTTAGTCCAGCCTTTTTCCAATTTTTGTATGCCTTTCAAATAATTAGTTTTCTCGAGGTCCTCAAAATAACCGGATTTTCAGTGATGACCTCTTCATTCGACCCAAATCTCTTACCACCGAGCCAGTTTTTCCGGAACTAGACACAGTGCGCTAAATCTGGAGAATGTGCTGGATGGGGTAGCACTTCATATGGAAGAGAATGTACGAATTCAAAAAAATACAACTTTCTACATGTACTTTACACATGAAAAGTTTGATCATAACGACGTCGGATAGATTTTTTTAGTGTGTACCCGCACAGGAAATTAAAATTTATAATCTATTTCTGCAGAATAATGTATTTTGTTTTATCTCTTGCTGATATCTCTGCAGTGTATATCTACTGGCCTTTTGAATCAGATTTACCCACAAATTAGATCGTTTCCAATCAAGAATTCTTAGTTGTGCTCTAAGCATCATCTGTATAAGTAATTGAAAAAATACTATAGATAAAGTTTTAATCTGACCGGAGTTAATTTTCAGGATCCCCACAGTCACTAAAGCTTAGAAGTTAACTTCGAAAGAAAATAATTCCTCTTATTTGTATTAGAATCAATCATTCTTGCGTTTATGCTTTGGAAATTTGTTAATGTTTTCTCTATTCCTTTTCTTATTGTCTATTTTTTTTAGTGACAATTCCGATGAAATATCTTGTGAAACCGAATGCGGATCTGGAGAACGTTACTGCATACCCATTGGCTGCTATGATGAGACGCACATGTGTGATGGCATTAATGACTGTCTAGATTTTAGTGATGAAGCCAATTGTAATGAGACAAAGTCGGATCATCATATCATTGATTTGGGTGAAGCTCATTTCTGTGGAATATCGGAATTTGGTTGTTCCGATCCCTTTGAATGTATACCACTCTTCTATAGATGTGATGGCATACCACATTGTTTCGATAAATCGGATGAACTCAATTGTACGGAAATCAAAACAAATGTAATGGATTACAATGAAACTATGATATGTGAAGCGCCGGAACGTCTGTGTGCGGTATCGAATAAATGTATAACGCTGGACGAACTATGTAATGGTAAATTAGATTGTGAAGATGCGACTGATGAAGGATTTCTATGCGATGACAAGCTGTGTGAGCGTTCTCATGAATGTTCACATTATTGTCATAATGCCCCAGAAGGTTTTGTATGCTCCTGCCCGGCCCATATGTATTTACTGCCAAACGGCAAACGTTGCAGTATGCAACATGCCTGTGAACATTGGGACTCTTGTTCTCAAATATGTGCTAACATGGGCAAAGGTTTTGAGTGTAAATGTTTCGACGGCTACGATATACAATTTGACCGATTTACTTGCAAAAGTACGGCCGAAGATGATCCATATGTTATATTTACTAATCGCCAGGAAATCAGAGGTTTAAATCTGAAAAAGTCTACCATTAGCAATTTTTATACTTCTTTAAGAAATACCATTGCTTTGGACTTCTTGTATAATAATGAATCTAGTCAGATATTTTGGACTGATGTTATAGATGATAAAATCTATAGGGGTCAATTGGTAGGCGAAGCCTTACATAAAGTGGAAGCAGTGGTCCATTCAGGTCTATCCACCACTGAGGGATTGGCAGTCGATTGGATTGGTATGAATTTATATTGGATTGATTCTAATTTGGATCAAATTGAAGTGGCCAAACTGAATGGCAGTTTTAGACGTACCCTGATAGCTGGTGACATGGAAAGTCCTAGAGCCATAGCTTTGGATCCCCGAGAAGGTTTACTGTTCTGGACGGATTGGGATGATAATTATCCTCGAATTGAGAGATGCTCTATGGCTGGTAAACATCGTCAGGCTATCACTACCACATCTCTGGTATCAGCCGGCTGGCCAAATGGTTTATCTTTGGATTATACTCAGAAAAGAGTATATTGGGTAGATGCCAAGTCGGATTCCATATACACTATTAAATATGATGGCTCTGATATACATTTGGTGTTAAGAGATCGTGAAATATTATCTCATCCGTTCGCTATAACAGTATTTGAAAATTATGTGTATTGGACCGATTGGAGAACAACATCTGTGATACGAGCCAATAAATGGAATGGAACAGAAATACAAGTCATCCAAAGGACTCAAACTCAACCATTTGGTATACAAGTAATGCACTCAAGCAGACAACCTCAGGCGGAAAATCCCTGCGGTAGTAATAATGGAGGTTGCTCACATTTATGTTTATTGGAGTAAGTTGAAAGTTTAATATTATATATTTCTATAATAGGACCAAATAATTGTTGGAAAACTTTTCCTTTAACAAAAAAATATTTCTTTATAGATGTCAATTTTCAATTATATATTCTTCATTTATTTACATATTTTAACAAATTTGATATTTACATATGAGATCTTATCTTTACATATAGATATTCCAACAAATAATATATAGAAATATTAAATAGTTTTTATTTTATTTTTTAATGGTTTTTAAAGGAAAATGGGAGGAAAAAACCTTTGTATGATTTAATATATTCAAATACTATCTGAAAATATTTGTATGATTATAGGAGTTTTATTAGAAATAATAGACCTCTATAAGCATACAATTTTCAATTTGGTGATTTCTTTTTTAGTCTTACGTTATTTCTCTACATTATCTTATCAATGGGTAAGAAGAATTTTCAATTTTGGCAAAGTAATTGTTATTAATCCTTGTTATGAAATCGATAATTTTTTCATAACCTGTTTCTTTATGAAGAAGATTTGTAGGATAACTCCAGGGTTTTTTATTTATCATTTTAAGACATTTGTTTTGTATAATTTGTAAGCCAAAATATGTCTTTTAAATGTAAGCTTATTGTCCAAGACAACTCCGAGATATTTGACATCGTTAAGTACATTTATGGTATTATTTCCAATAACAAGATGACGTCTTGGCAGTCTTTTGGGATATTTGTTGAATGGGAAAATTATTGCTTGGGTCTTGTTTGGATTAATTTTGATTTTCCACTTGTTAAAATATTTACTGCACTTTATAAGTCCCTCTTCCATTTTCTTCAGGAGTGCACTTGTAAGTTTGTAATTAACGCAGTATTATCTGCGTAATTAGCAATTTTCATATATTTTGGGACATTGAAATTGGATGTATATATCGAGTAAAGCAATGGTGACAAGACTGATCCTTGAGGTAACCCTGTAATGGTTTTTGGAGATGAAGTTTCATTATTAATCGCAACCTTAAAGCTTCTGCCGTGATTGAAATCTGAAATAAGTTTGCATAAATATTTTGGTATATTTGCATCAAGAAGTTTAAATACTAGGACATTATGCCAAACGGTGTCAAACGCTTTTTCAATATCTAACAATATTAGACACGTTGAACGTTTATTGTTTTTATTGGTGATTATTTGATTTTTAATCCTGTTCATTTGGTGAGTAGTGCTTTGCCCTTTTTTAAATCCAAATTGTTCTTTAGCAGCAATAGGATTGGTCGTTACAAATTCACTAAGACGATAATGTAGTCTTTTTTCAAATATTTTACTTAAGTTACTTAATAGATTAATAGGTCTATAGCTATTTGGGTTATTTTTTGGCTTACTAGATTTGTTGATAGCTATAACCTTAGCATTTTTGAAACGGTTTGGGAAATAGTTGAGTTTGATGCAGCATCTAAATATTATAACCAGTAGTTTTAGAGCATTGAGTGGTAGTTTCTTTAAGAGCAGGTTGGGAACATTGTCAAAACCAAGATATTTTGAGGGTTTTATTGATGAGACAGTATTCATTACTTCTTCTAGAGATGTATAAATTGCTGATTCAGAACAAGGATTTTCTTCTTAAAATTATTTACTGTTTTATATATTACTGTATCCGGTGAGCGGTTGTAGTTCGAAATGAGGTTATTTACTTGGACAAAGGTATTTGCCAGGACTTCAGTTTTGTCCTTATCAGATGTTTATTTGTATTTCCCACTTTAAAGTGAGAGATTTGATTTTTTCCTTTCCCTCGCAAGTTCTGCTTATTTTCCAAAATGATTTATCACCTGGTTTTAAATTGGATAATAATTGACACGATTTCTTACTGCGTTCCTAATTAATACTTTTATCAATCATGTTACTTAGAAACTTAGTACATTGATTATAAAAAGTTTGCTCGGCTATATTTAAAGATGGTTGGCTTTATCTTTTAAAGCTTCTTTTTTCTTTATAAATGTATTTACTTATGATTTGGTAGAAAAAGTATCCGTACACCTTAAATAAAAACTGTCGTACTATGCAATAAGAAGAAAAAAAGTAACCAAGCTGTTTTTTAGAAAAAACTATTCGTACATTTTAAATATTAATACAAAAAAAATGTAAATTTATATTTAAAATGGCTGAAGTTAATAACTTGTAGGATATCGTTTGCGCTTTATGACATCTGTGAGTCAGTCGATTTGGCATCCACCTAACAAACTTTTAAATATCCTCTTCACTTTTTACACCACTAATCGAAAACATTTCCTTTGAGTTTATTTTATGTTGACGGAATGTACGCTTTAATTAATCCTACAAATGCTTTATAGGATTTGGATCGGGAAATTGAGGTGTTGATATTAACTGATTTTTATACCCTATACCACTATGTGGTTTGGGTATAATGACTTTGTGCTGCTGTTTGTAACAACCAAAAATATTTGACCTAGACCCATCTTTAATTGTACCGATCGAATCAGATCACTTTCTGTGTTGATTTAACAATGTCCGTCCGTCCGTCCGTCTGTGTGTCCATGTAAAGCTTGTAATCAAACTGCAGGTCGCAAATATGAATATATTTTGATGAAATTCGGTATATAAGCTTTTATCGGCCATGGGATGAACGCTATTGAAATTGGTGATAATCGGTCCATGTTCAGACCTAGCCCCCATACAAATTACCCCTATGAAATCGACATAAATTGCCATAAGATCCAAATTGTCATATAGATCTTACTCAAATTGGGTTTTTTTATGCGTTCATTACGTCCATTAATGTGTAGTCCAAAAATGATCACTTTGGCCCCATATAGAGCTGCTTCCCGATCTTCACTTAAATCTATTAAAAAACAAAAATATTGCACTGATTCTTCTCAGATTTTGTTTGTATATATTTTTGCAAAATACAAGAGACTTTACCAAACATGATCAGGATCGGTTCATTTTTGGACCTAGTCCCCATATCGATCTAGCATCCGATATGAACTTTTTCATGTCTGCAGCCAAAAAAATTAATAAAAATTAGACTCAAATTTGGTTTTTGCTTATTTTCTATGTCCAGTTAGTTGGGCCTAAGAGATAGGGCATGGTATAGGGTATCGTATAGTCGGTCTAGACCGACTATAATTTTCTTACTTGTTTGTATTGTAGAGGAATCACAGCTTGACATTGTGCTCCGTATGTTTTGCAACATTATCCTGTTGGAACCAAAATTCTTCGCCAATGCCCAGTTGTTTTGCGTTTTGTTCTAAATTTTGTTGTTAAATGTTTATGTACACAATTTTATCCATTATAGACAATAAATAAGAGTTTACCAACCTCGTTGCCTACCATACAAATACAAAATATAATGCCATCTCCACTGTCTTTAACCGTTAGCAAAAATCTTTTGCTAATGAAGTTACACTTTGTAGTCAAATTAACTTTGTTCCCTTAATGCCGAAATTGGCAGACTTGCTTTCAAATGAGAATAAAACACATTCCCAAAATTTCGGGACCTTGGTTACATTCGAATTTGCAAAGTCCATACGTTTTTTCTATTGACATCGGAGCAATCGACAATAGCAGTTATATTTTTTTTTTTAATATTTTCCTAACGGTATGGTATCTTCGTGGATGTCTTTGTCAAAGGATTCTTAGAACTAGTTTGGGAAGCAGTAATTCAGGGAAGCTACTTCACAGACGCCAAAATAGTTTGCTTTTCGTGTTCAGTTAGTTGGGAGAGACAACCAGCAAGAGGTTTTAACCAAATTGAATTTCTTTTGTAGACATGCTTTAGGATAACTTTTCTCTTGTTAGCACCTATTGCTTTAATTTTGGGACTCGCATCAAGATATAGTTTCCAAAAGAAACATAATTACGTCAAATCAATTTTATACAAACAAGTTTCTCTTCCACTAAAATAAAATTAATGTAACAGACCTTTACGTCGTTGCATAATTGTTGGGATTCCCCTAATTCTAAATGTAAAAATACTTTCTCTAGCTCTTATAGTTATCACACTGCGTGTTTTGCGTTGTAAACGAATTTAAGTAGAGACGTTCCGTAGGCTCTTTGAAAAACAAGTAAAATTCGCAATGTGTCAATAGTAAAATATTTTATTAAAATATTTATCATCTTCAAGTGCACAGATACTTTATCTAGCAAGTGTATGTATAGGCGAAAAAATTCTTCAGGATCGCGTCGGAAAAGCTTTAACAGGTTCTCTGTCCAATGTATCACACATGATACAAAATGATTTTTTTGTACCATGTTTACAGAGTCCATGTATAATATACGATACAAATGTATAGATGATTTAGAAACAGATAAATAATCATAAAATGCACTATTAGATTTTGTAGTAATACTGCCCTAATCTAAACACAGAATCTAGTAAAGGAAAACCCCTTTTAGTGATACATGTCATATGATATATGTAACGTATGGAATCAAATTCCGTAACGACTCGTTCATGTATCATAGCTGATACAAATACCGTATACATACGAGTACATATATATGCGACGTGTACCGTTAAAAATTTGTTTTTTTATGGGGACAGGGAACCTGTTAAATCGGTCACACGATTGCATTTAAGTATTCTCGATTGTGAGTAAACGTATCATCTATCTTGCCATTAGCTTCTTCATATCTCATTTGTCGTCTAAAATTGAAATCACTGAACTACGCACTTTAGCTCGTAGGTCCCTTGAAAGTAAATCGTGGATTTTACGTCCAAAAGAAATTCGTTATTTGTGGATGTACGGCCACGTGTATATTCCTTTATTCAATTGTAGATTTCCTTAGGTGCTTTGCTTTTCAAGCAAAAGTGTTTGATGACAGCACCTACTTAATTTTTTTTTTTTCATTTTGCAAAAATAGTGGCCTAAAAATTTGCCAGTCATCTTTTGCAACTTGACATTTTGCAGAAACTAATTTTGTTTTAAAGAGTAGTTGGCTCAACCGTGTAACTTTGCAAGAAAGTTAATACGCGAATATAATGTTTTGTTAAAATCTGAACACTGATCTGTCCTATTAAGGGAAACATTATTAAATATCTTCGACGAAATTAATTTTACCCATGAACTGTAAAAATTACGTCCTTTTTCATAAAAATCGGATTTTTATGAAAAAATTTTTATTTTTACGATTAAAAATAAAATTTATTATTTTTTCTAGCAAATACAAATGTTATTTTTTGTTTTGATTTCCTTTTATGATACTTTTATTTCTTAAAGTAAAAATGGAATTTTTTTTGTACTCTTATTTTTTTGAGAAAATAAAATGCAAAGCATTCTATGAAAGGATCAATATGGTATCCTGGATTCAATTTATCTTTAGAAATAACTATTATTTTTGATCCCTAATTTTATCATCTTTTATTTCTAGTGTTAAGAAAACTTATCAATGCGCATGTCCTCATGTTATGCGTTTGGATCCCATAGACAATCGTACCTGTGTCGCCAATGAGCAAGTGTTACTCTTCATAATGGGTGATGAAATACGTGGCATCGATCTAATGCAACCACATCATCATACCATACCCACCATAAGGCAATCGCCACAAGTTTTAGCACCACAACGCATAGATTTTACAGTTGAAGACAGCAGACTCTATTGGTCAGATGTTCAATTAAATGAAATTAAAACAGCCGGCATATCAAATGGTCTAATCGATACCATTATAAATACAGACATACAAAATCCCTTTGGTTTTGCCATCGATTGGATAGCCAAGAATATGTATTTTTCAACCGGTAAACTCAAAAGTGCCATATGGGCCAGTAATTTGAAAGGCGAGTATGTTAGCGAAATTTTATTGGATCTTAATATGGTGGAGAGCATAGCTTTGGATCCTGTCAAGTAAGTTGAAATTTTTCATTTATATTTTTTCTCAAAAGATATCTCAAAGTGTTTATCGTTCTAGTGGTAAAATGTATTGGATATCTTCGGCACGTAATTCTGAGACTTGGCAAATAGAACAAAGCAATTTGGATGGTTCCGAACGTTTAAGCATCTTTGAGCATAATAAAACCTTAGCTTCTCTTACAATGGATTTTGACTCTTACCGCCTGTATTATGTTTATGACAATTCTGGCATATCCTATTATGATATTGTTTCCAAAACTATACACATTGTTTTGGCCTCCAGTGAAGTAATGACCATAAGTGCTGTTACGGTATACAATGGCACCTTGTATTTTCCGGAGAACATACAAAGTGTTATAATGACTTGTGATAAGGATTCATGTCCGGAAAATTTTATTATGCTACGAAAAAATACTAAATCAATACAGTATCTGAAAATGTTTTACGCTGAGGCTCAACAGGGTAGCAACACTTGTGCTGGACCTTTGAAAGGTGGATGTTCACAGTTGTGCTTAGCAATTTCTTCAAAGGATCATGTTTGTGGTTGTGCCATTGGCTATCGAGTGGATCCTAATAATCCTACTAAGTGCATTGGTTTAAAGGAGTTTTTATTCTATTCAAATCATGAATTGAAGGGTATAGAAGTTTATGATCCTAGTAAACCATTGAATGAGCAAGGACAAAAAACGGTGAGTAGTAGAATATATCCATAGGTCGGAATACAGTTTTTGTCCTTCAAAACGTTGTATATCGATTTAAATCTTTCTAAAGGGTTTTAAATATGATAGTTTTTATATTTTAGCTCATTTACATACATATCCCATAAAGTCTTCGTTGACCTTGCAAATTTTTATATGTGATAGAAAAACACAACACAAATATGTAATTCAAATCAATTTCTTTTTCATGTATTCATTCCTTAAATTCTTTAATTTAAAAAGGAAAAAAAAAAAAACAAAATCGAGATTCCACTCTTCGCAATCTCCTTGAGATGTAAGTGTTACAATAAATAGTACCATTACTTTTTAAAATGTTTTTTTTTTTTGCTATCTTTCTATTCCTTCTATAAATCAAAGAGTATTTGTGCCGAAAAAAAGTTTTACATAAAGATGGATATCGAAGTAGAATCGCCCGATCTAAATCCTATTAAATATCTTTGGGATCTATAAGAATAAAGAATTCGTCAGCATGTAATAACAAGTAAAAAGACTGCGTATTATGCAATCAGAGTGGGTGAAGATTCCAGCTGTGAAAATTCAATTTCAAACAGACTGAGTGAAGGTTTAAAACAGCGCACTGTGGCTGAAATTTTGATTTCATTGGCCAAAAGTCCAATTTTTTGTCACCGATTTTTTAAATTTTAACGCCATTTTGTAGCTAATATATCCAAATTAATGTAGCCAAAAAATTAGGTTAAACTATTGCTAATTGTGGGCGTGGCATGCTGTCAAACTCAACTGTTTTTTCAATTTCAGAAAAAGGTGATTTTTTGTTTTTTTTTCTTAATTAAAAATAAATGGTTACTACTCATCTATCATCGATAATGACCTGCGGTCTTCTTTACAAGGTTGGTAGGATTGCAGTCTTTAGTTGTTGTAAGTGGTCAAAACCCTACCGTTTAATATTAGGGGTGTTCTGAAATATTTATTAAACTACTATATTTGTGTCAAATTTCAACTTTAGTGGAATAGAACTTCTAGGAAACAAAAGGGAACAAGAAACGTATGCCACCCAGAGAAAGGTGAAAGTGTCCTCTTTAACCCTATGTATAGTTTTGCACCCGTGACGATCCGTGGGTAGAACACATTTTTCATTTTAATGACATTACTCCAAAAAATTTCAAATTAAGGTAATTTAAACAACTCTATAAGTATACAATACAAGTATACCGATCGACTCAGAATCACTTTTTGAGTCGATTTGGCAATGTCCGTCCGTCCGTCTGTGTGTCCATGTAATCAAACTACAGGTCACAAATATGAATATATTTTGATGAAATTTGCTATATAAGCCTTTATCGGCCATAGGAGGAACGCTTTGAAATTGGTGAGGATCGGTCCGTGTTCAGACCTGGTCCCCATACAAATGACCCCTATGAAATCGACATAAATTGCCATAAGATCCAAATTATCATATAAATCTCAGTCAAATTGGGTTTGTATGTGTTTATTACATCCATTAATCGGTAGTCCAAAAATAATCCTTATAGGACCATTCTTAGTCATAGGCCCCATATAGAGCTGCTTCCCGATCTTCACTTAAATCTATCAAAAAACAAAAAAATATTGCACAGATTTTTCTCCAATTTGGTTTGTATATATTTTTTCAAAATTTAATTGACTTTACCAAATATGGTCAGGATCGGTTCATTTTCAACCTAGTCCTCATATAAATATAGCATCCGATATGAACTTTTTCATATCTGAAGTCAAAAAAATTAATAAAAATGCCACTCAAATTTGGTTTATGCTTATTTTTCTATATCTAATTAGTTGGATCTATGAGATAGAGTTTCTAAACTCATGGTATAGATATCGTATAGACCGACTATAATTTTCTTACTTATTTTTAAAAGGTTTCTTTACCCACATATGTATGAAATGTTTTAATAAATAAGAAAGATTCAAAAAATAAAAACCCTTATTTTCATATCAAAATCAGAGCATTGCGCTAATGTTCAGCAGATTTACTTTGCAAAAATTAATAAATTTGACAGCAAAACATGATAAAATTTTTCTGTAGTAATAGTAAGACTATTAGATAATATTACTAACGTTTTTTAAGTGGAAATATTCTTTGAGTGTAAACAAATTTGCAAATTTGACAGCAAAAATTTTTTTAATTTTTCAGTAGTAATAGCAAAATTTCCAGTTGATTTTACTTTTTTTTAGTGTAAACATTAAAAAAAGCCCATTATTACAAAAAATACTTGTAATTGTTATTAAAATCCAAATATGATATTTTTTAATAAATAAAAAAAATAAAAAAGTTAAAAAAAAATGAAAAGTTCAACTTTGACCTAGAATATCTCAAAAGGTACTCAAACAATTTTAATAAAATTAAAACAGACGCAAGTTCAACTAAATATCTACCCATTAAAAAAAGAATTACTAAAATATTTTGATCGGTTCAAAAGTTACAGAATTTTGGCCAATGAAAAACAATTTTCAGCCACTGTGCAGCGTAGTTATCCAACAAAATATTAAATTTGTATTTTCTTAATTATTTCTAAAGCATTTACAATTTGTTTTAAGACTGAACGCAGACTTTTTGGTTGCTATATTTACTGGATATGACACATACCTCCCGTTATATTAAAAACGAAGAGAGAAATCTGAATTTTGTTTTTTTCTTTTTGAACTGAAAAATGTAAATCAAAAATATATACATATATGAAACTAATATTGATTTGAGTTACTTATTTATGAATACAAGTTTGTAAGATGAACGCAGAATATTTGTGTACGGTATAATCCAGTTATACCTTATATCACTTTGTGGTCAGGGTATAATGAATTTGTACTGATGTTTGTTACTACCTAGACTCATTCATTCATTCATTCATTCATTCGGGCTTATTCAAGTATTTTAATTTTCGAAACTTTACCTATATAAGTTCTAAATACACTGACCAATATTTAAAATCAATACGTCAAGCTATCCGATAATATAAAGGGTCCTCCATCTAACGTTTTTTGTCAACTAGTGCTTATTTCGTGAATGGTAGCACTTAGCTCATGTCTGATTTGACAGATAATTAGTTTCATCCTTCCGCTGAATGAATATGGTTGTGTATACGCTTGAACAACGCTGGGAAATATTGCGACATTACTTTGATAATCATGGTTATGTTGCAGAATGCGTGCGAAAATTGCGTACGGATTTTGGAAGAAGAGAAGCACCGTCAGCTCCGTATGTTCGTTATCTTGTGAAAAAAGTGAAAGAAACTGGCATCCTCATCGATAAACCAAAGCGTGAAAGGCCAAAAACAGTGCGTACACCCGAGAATATTGCTGCTGTGGCAGAAAGTGTGCGTGAAGCGCCATCAACATCAATTCTCCGTCGTTCTCAAGAATTGAACATTTCGGAGGCATCATTGAGACGAATTTTGCATAAAGACCTTGGTATGACGCCATACAAAGTCCAATTGGTTCAGGAGTTGAAGCCAACTGACCATCCAATGCGTTTTCGCTTCGCTAAGTGGGCCTGTGATTGACTTACAGAAGATGCCGGTTTTGCCAAAAAAAATCATCTTTTCAGATGAAGCTCATTTTGATCTTGGCGGGTATGTAAACAAGCAAAATTGTCGCATTTGGGGCACAGAAAACCCGCACGCATACATTGAAAAGCCGATACACCGAAAACGAGTCACTGTTTGGTGCGGATTTTGGTCCAGAGGCATAATTGGGCCATTTTTCTTCGAAAATGAGCAAGGAGTGGCCGTTACAGTCAATGGCGATCGTTATCGGGCCATGTTGAACGAATTTTTGTTCACAAAAATTGAAGAGGAGGATATTGGCAACATTTGGTTTCAACAGGACGGCGCTACGTGCCACACAGCCGAAGCTACACTCGATGTTTTGCGCCCTGTTTTTGAAGATCGCATTATCAGCCGCAGAGCTGATGTCGTTTGGCCACCTCGGAGCTGCGATTTGACACCGTTGGACTATTATTTGTGGGGTGCCCTCAAAGATAAGTGTTACGCCAACAAGCCAGAGACAATTGACGCTTTAAAGGACAATATTCGTGAAGCCATTGGTGAAATACAGCTGCACACAATCGATAATGTGCTTAAAAATTGGACCGATCGTGTAGGCTACTGCATGGCCAGCCGAGGCAGCCATTTTCATTATGAACCGGAAGGATTGTACTTTCAAATAAAAAAAGAAATTTGAGATAATATGCAGCTGTTTTTTTTTTATAGCATTTACAAAAAAAAAGTTATTTGGCGGACCCTTTACATATTGCTTTTGGAAACATTAGTAGCTTTGGAAATAATGGCAAATAACATTTCCAGCTTTGAAGCCTTCCCACCAGAAAAGGAAGTCGAGGACAAAAAAAGCTTACTGCCGGTTTCTGAATTAAAAGTTCTACCTAACCTGGAAATTTTTAGTTATGTCAGTAAACTGAAGATAATTAATTTTTTTTTAATTTGTGAGATAACCACCTGTTATATCAGAACTGTTGTAGACATGCAAACAGTTTTTTTATGAATTGTCAAATCATATGTAAGTTATCTATCAAAAATGCTAATATAAACGGTAACGTTTTAGAACTTGTTTATAATCAAAAGCTAGTTGATTAAGATGGTAATATAAATGCACCATTTCATTAAAAAGTACTGATATTGCGATTAAGTACGGTACTAAGTATCCAACAGACTTTTACTCTTTTGGTACACAATCAAAATAAAAACATTTTCATCTCAATGCCACCAATAGGTAAAATTATCAGAAAACCCAAAAGTCTAGAGAAACCTAAGAATCCATCACGACTTATTGTTTGCTGCAGCAGGTGGAGTGAGTGGATCGTACTTCTTTGTAAATGAGGCTGTTATAGTGAATGGTTTGCGTTACCGAACGATGCTAAATAATTTATTTTTACCATAATTGATTGTTATGGACCTTAAAGACATGTAGTTCCTGCACTATGGCACAACGCGGCAAGCTGCGAGCGTAACAATTGATTTTTTAACGGAAAAATTTCGAGGTCGGGAGAAACATGTGTCTTTGCACCGTGCGACTTCTTTTTTTTTTTTTTTGTTTTGGTTTTTGGGAGTCTCATGCCAATAAAATACAAACGATTTCTGTACTTTAGTAAGAAAACTACAATCGATCCACTATTATGCAACGCGGGCTTTCTAAATATCCCGCGGCGCACTTAATTGGATATTTGATATCATACCTAATGCTGACATTTGTAACTACTAAAAATATCCGTCCAAGACCCACCTTTTTATACCGATCGACTCAGAATCATTTTCTGAATCATTTTCTGAGTCGTCCGTCCATCCTTATGTCTGTCTGTCTGTCCGTCTGTGTGTCCATGTAAACATTGTAATCAAACTACAGGACGCAAATATAAATATATTTTTATGAAATTTTATATTTAAGCTTCTATCGACCATGGGACGAACGCTATTGAAATTGGTGAAAGCGATGCATATTCAGAGCTAGTCTCTATATAAATGACCCCTATTATCATAGTAAACTCGGTCAAATTTGGTTTGTATGTGTTTATTACAACCATTACTTAGTATGCCAAAAATAAACCCTGTAGGGTCATTAGTCGTATATATAATCCTGAAAATTCCTATAATGAACATTAGTCATAAAGTTATTTGTCAAAAGTATTGCACAGATTTTCCTCAAAATTTAGTTTCTGTTTCTTTTTTTTTTTTTTTAATAAATGATTACACCAAATATGGTCAGGATTGGTCAATTTTTCGACCTAGTCCCCATATAAAAATAGCATCCGATATGATCTTTTTCATATCTATAGGCAACAAGTAACTGACACACAAATTTGGTTTATGCTTATTTTCTATATACAATTAGTTACACCTAAGACCCTTTCTCGAAATTCATGGTATATGTTATTATAAAGTTGGTCTAGAAAAACTTAATTTTCTTACTTGTTTTACTTTGTGTTTGAGATGGATTTTTAAAATAAATTTTCGTCAACTTCCCGACTAGCTAGATTTCTAATAATTTCAACATTTACGTTAAGTAGATGACAACACTTTATTTAATCAATTTCTACTTGACTAAATCATAATATCGTGTAAAAGCATGAACATATATAAATTTAAAACCAAATCCGTCGTTTGTGTTGGGATAAGAGTAATCAGTGCTGCACTAAGTTCAAAATAGAACCTGGTATTACTATTGGCATTCCCAATTATGACTAATTATGCGTGGTGTTTAATTAAATACATAAATTTTTAATTTTTTTAATGGAAAATTTATGAGTTTTTAGACTAAATTTAATTGACTAATTAATTGGGAACGTATTTTGGCTTTTTTTTTAATCATTTATCTTGTTTGGGTAATAAATAAATTTTTCCGAGGCACCCTCTTTTCCAACATTTTCACTGCAAAAGCACATTTTCTTTTATTACGTTATAAATAAATTATAAATTATTTTTGAATATTTTTAGGCTCTAGGTCCCATTTCACGGATTTCATTGGCTTCCTTCATAGACTATGATGCAGCTAACGATTATCTTTATTGGGGCGACAATGATAGTGGAATGATTTCTCGTATTAAACGTGATGGTACCGAACGTGAAGTCATAATACAATCACCCGAATGGATGGACAACAAACAATTGGATTGGTTGGGTGGCATTGCAATCGATTGGGTAGCTGAAAATATTTACATTAGTGATGTTAAACGTAACGTTATTGAAGTGGCAAGACTTAATGGTTCCTATCGTCATGTTATCATCTCGAATGTTGTTAAACCAAGTGCTTTAGCGGTAGATCCAGTTCAAGGTTTATTATTTTATGTTGCAGATGGTCTTATAGGTCGCACCGGCTTAGATGGCTCGCAACCATTTGTATTGGTTAATCATCAGAAAGTTGTATCAAGTCTGGTACTCGATATAGAAGCTACTAAGGTGTATTGGTGTGAAACTCCCAAGAATGCTATAGTACAGCCGGCCATAATGAAGGTGGATTATGATGGTAATGTAAAGGAGGTTTTACTTAATCATAGTTTAGAATATCCGACGGCAGTGGGAAAATTGGATGATTACATTTATTGGGCTGACAATAATTACAACAAGGGTACCTTTAAGGTGGCTAACATGGCCAACTTAAGTAATTTCGAGGAACTGAAACGATTTGAGGGTTATTCGATTAAGGATATGAAAATATTCTCGAAGAGATTGCAAAAAGGCACAAACATATGTGCAGAAAATAATGGTGGCTGTCAAGAGTTATGCTTATACAATGGTACTTTGGCTATATGTGCTTGCTCCCACAGTCGAGTTGCCAATGATGGTGTATCTTGTGAACCCTATGATAGTTTCTTGTTATTCTCACATCGCAGCACTATAGAAAGTGTCCATCTTACCGATCATACAAATAAGAATGGTCCTATGAAGAGTATTCGCAATATCACCATGATGATTAATGTTATTGCCTTGACCTATGATTATGAGAATAGTATGTTGTATTACTCCGATGTGGTTTTGAGTACCATTAACTCGGTGAGCTTTAATGGCAGTAACAATCGGGTTTTGGTTAGTCATCAGGGCAGAGTAGAAGGTTTAGCTTTTGATATTGTCAATGAAATGTTATTTTGGACTTCCAATAATGATGCTTCCATATGCAGTTTGGATTTACGTTATATCCATGAAAATCCCGATAATAACACTCAGCTAGTAAGTCGCATTAGGGTGTTAAATTCTAAAGATAAGCCAAGAGGTATAGCAGTTGAACCGTGTTTGGGTATGATTTATTGGACTAATTGGAATGAGGAGGCTCCTTCGATTCAGAGGGCTTATGTAACTGGCTTTGGTTTGGAATCGATTATTAAGAAGGACATAAAAATGCCTAATGCTATTACTTTGGATCTGGAGGATCAAAAGCTATACTGGGCTGATGCCAGAATCGACAAAATCGAAAGAGCTAATTATGATGGTACACATCGTGTGATTCTAGCTCATTCTACTCCCAAACATCCTTTTGCCATAGCCGTATATGGTGATTTACTATTTTGGTCAGATTGGGTTTTAGGCGCCTTGGTTAGAGCGAATAAGTATACGGGTTCCGATATGGTGTTCCTAAGAGATCATATAGAACGTCCCATGGGTGTAGTGGCTGTACAAAATACGTCCGTCAATTGTGATTCAAACCACTGCAAGATATTAAATGGTGGCTGTGAAGATGTATGTATCCTAAACAAAAATGGCACTGCCAGTTGTCAATGTACCCGTGGTATATTGGCCCCAGACGGCAGAAGATGTATTCAGCAAAAAAATACCAATTGTGAGAAGAACGAATTCCCTTGCCGTTCGGGAGAGTGTATTCCTTTGCATTTAACTTGTGATAGTATTCCTCATTGTTTGGATGGTTCAGATGAGTCGAGAAGTTATTGCATTATTCGAGTGTGTCCTGATGACTTCTTCATGTGCAACAATCATCGTTGTATTCCCCAGAATGAGACTTGTGATGGCATCCACCAATGTGGTGATGGTTCAGATGAATCTGAACTTATTTGTAAATGTGAAGCGGAGAAATTTAGATGCGGCAGTGGTGAATGTATATCTCAACATTTTGTGTGTGATCATTTTAGAGATTGCAAAGATTTTAGTGATGAAAAACAGTGTGCTGCCGTAGAGTGTCCAGCGGGAGAAGCGTCATATGAACACTGTCCTAATTCAACCGCCTGCATCATGCCTATGTGGCGTTGTGATGGTGATAACGATTGTCCCGACGGTAGTGATGAGCTTAACTGTGATCATGTTTCTAAAGTAGCCTGCGGTCCAGGCCAATTTCAATGTTCAAATGGTAGATGTATTAATGAGAAATGGCGGTGCGATGGTGAAAATGATTGTAAAGACTCTGTGGCTGGTAATTCCAGCTCTGATGAAGTGGGTTGTAAATTACAGTGTAAGCCAAATGAATTCCGATGTGATAATTCCTGCATACCAGCCAGCTGGCAATGTGATGGTAAACCTGACTGTGCAGATGGTTCTGATGAAGGTGCCCAATGTCCTAATCGAGTCTGCAGACCGCATTTGTTTCAGTGCAGCTCTTCGGGAAAATGTATACCTCAGAAGTGGGTATGTGATGGTGAATATGATTGCCCTGCTCCGGGCTCCGAAGATGAAGGAGATCACTGCGCTGTGGCTACAGTTCCCCACATACCAGATTGTGTGGCTCCTTCCTTTTTATGTTCTAACGGTCTATGTCTAGATCGCCGGCTAGTTTGCGATGGTGATCATGACTGTCCTAATGGTGAAGATGAATATGAGGACTGTGTGCATTTCAATTACACTCAAGTTTGCTTGGAGGATGTGGAATTTCAGTGCCATAATTTAGAATGTATAGGCAAAAATCTTACCTGTAACTCTCGACCCGATTGCTCGGACGCATCTGATGAGTCGGTGGAGTTATGTGGCGAATCTACTATGTCCTGTGTTAATGATCAATATCAGTGTAAAAATGGTGCCTGTGTATCACAAGATTTCTTATGTGATGGCCGTAATGATTGTGGAGATTTTTCAGATGAATCTCTCTGCAACGTCAACGAATGTTTGACTCCTGATATATGTGAGCATATGTGCATAGATAAGAAAATCGGTTATGAATGCCAATGTGATGTTGGTTATAAGTTGCATACTAATCATCAACTATGTGATGATATCGATGAATGCAGTGGTCCCCATCAATGCTCACAAATATGTGCCAATACCTATGGTTCCTACAAATGTCTGTGTATGAAGGGCTATGAGCTGAAAGATGACCAGCATACTTGTAAAGCCACGAGTAATGAAACGGCCCGATTAATTTTCTCCAACCGATATTACATTAGACAAGTGGATATGAGAGGCAATGGTTCCATACTTATTCACCAGTTATCAAATGCTGTTGCCTTAGACTTTGACTGGGATTCCAAATGTCTGTTTTGGTCCGATGTGACCTCCACTGTGGGCATGATAAAACGTTTTTGTCCAGTAGAAAACAAAACCATTACCTTACATCAGGCTATGCTAAAAAATCCAGATGGTCTGGCTGTCGATTGGGTGGCCAAAAATCTATACTGGTGTGATAAGGGCTTAGATACCATCGAAGTATCGAAATTAGATGGCAAATATCGCAAGGTATTAATCAATGAAAATTTGCGAGAACCAAGAGGAATAGCCTTGGATCCGTTTAATCGAAATATATATTGGTCCGATTGGGGTGATAAACCTCATATCGGTAAGGCGGGAATGGATGGTTCAAATCCAAAAATCATTATAAGAGATAATATGGGCTGGCCGAATGCATTGACGTTATCGTTTGAAAGTAACCAACTCTTTTGGGGAGACGCCAGAGAAGATACTATATCTGTTTCAGATCTAGATGGCAATAATATACGGGTTTTAATGACCCGTAAAGTAAATCGTCAGCTAAATTTACATCATATATTTTCTATAGCCGTTTGGGAGGATAAAATATATTGGTCTGACTGGGAATTGAAATCAATAGAGTATTGTAATAAATTTACCGGTCAAAATTGTTCGACCTTAATTACCACCATACATCGGCCCATGGACTTGAGAATTTATCATCCCTATCGACAACAGCAACCCCACCGAGGAAATCCTTGCGCTTCAGCTAACTGTTCAACATTATGTCTACTCTCGCCCGAAGCACCGTACTATAAATGTGCCTGTCCCAATAATTTCATACTGGCAGATGACAATAAGTCATGCATTGCCAATTGTACGGCAGCACATTTTCAATGTACACATTCTTATAAGTGTATTCCATTCTATTGGAAGTGTGATACTCAAGATGATTGCGGTGATGGCAGTGATGAACCGGAAAGTTGTCCACCTTTCCATTGTGAACCGGGTCAGTACCAATGTAACAACAAAAAATGTATTCACCCTTCGGCTATATGTGATGGCACAAATCAATGCGGCGACAATTCGGATGAACAAATTTGTGATAAATTTACTTGCTTCGAGAATCACTTGAAATGCGAAGCTACTGACAATACTACGGCATTTTGTATAGATAACGTTAAGAAATGTGATGGGGTACGTGACTGTCCGAATGGTGAAGATGAAAGTGGCTGTACCCCGCTTAACTGTAAAAAAGATCAATTCCAATGTGGCAATAATCGTTGTATGCCCTTGGTATGGGTGTGTGATGGTGACATCGATTGTCCCAATAAATTGGATGAACAAAATTGTGATCGTGTATCCTGTGGTCCTGGAGATTTTCAATGCAGCTCTGGTCGCTGCATTCCAATGACTTGGAGGTGTGATGGTGAAGAAGATTGTCCCAATGGTGAAGATGAACCTCCGTCATGCCAGTCTTCTAAGGAAGAATGTGACCCTACCTATTTCAAGTGCAATAACTCAAAATGTATACCAGGCCGATGGCGTTGTGATTATGAAAACGATTGTGGTGATGGTAGTGATGAATTGAATTGTCAAATGCGCAACTGTTCCGAAAGTGAATTTAGATGTGGTACTGGCAAATGTATTAAACACGATCATCGTTGTGATGGAGAAATTCATTGTGATGACAGTAGTGATGAAA
This sequence comes from Cordilura impudica, assembly GCA_963682025.1. Classification (NCBI taxonomy): domain Eukaryota; kingdom Metazoa; phylum Arthropoda; class Insecta; order Diptera; family Scathophagidae; genus Cordilura; species Cordilura impudica. The sequence continues at coordinate 151,700,348 of OY821521.1, read as the reverse complement.
TCAATTGTAATATAACCTGTAAACAGAATCAATTCAAATGTGCCGCCTTCAATACTTGTATAAACACGTAAGTGTGAAAACTTCGTTAAGATATTCTTTAAATTTAGTTTATGCAGAAGCCAAATCACCGCATTCGATATCGAGACAAATCAAGCGAGAATCCATATTATTTTGGTTTATTATTTAAAGAAGACGGATAAACATCAGCCTTCGTTTCACTTTTACTCTGAACTGGGGAGCCATAATTCGTTAACTGTGATAATGAAAAAGTAATCTTAGTATATATGTTTTTTTTTTTTTTGGAAAATAAAGAAGTTATTTCGAGCGAAAAATTGAATAACGAACTTGGTGATTTGGCCCCAGCTTTGCGTTTTGTTTGGATAAATAAGTGATTTTTGTAGAACTAATGCCTGGTTTTCACTATGTCATATAAACTGAGAACAAACAATTGCATCAACCGACATCTCGTAATTATCTATTAATTACGTTTGAATTGCATCTTATAAACTAACAAAAAATCCAGCTGGCAAACAAAAACAAAATACCAACAATTTTATTTTAGTTGTCAAATGTTGCCAGGGGTTGCAAATGACAAGACATTACAACCCGTTTTCATACAACTGACAAAAATTTACATTGAAAATGACGTAGTGAAAACCAGGCGTAACAGAATTTTGGAACACCATCCAATTAATGAGCATGGTTTGTACGTTCCTGAATTATAGAAAAATATTTTTTTGTAACTTTGATATTGAGCTCAAAAATAAAGATAAGATTGTGTTTTTGATTTTTTTTTAAGAGTCATATAATTGTGTACTTATCGAGAATTTAGCTGGTTAAGTTACCAAACATTTTTCCTGAACATTTGAACACAGCGCAAGAATTTACAAAATAATTTCCTTTCTGTTCCGTAAACATAAATTTCACAATCTATCTCCCTTAAACCAGGCAATATCAATGTGATGGTGATGATGATTGTCCCGATGGCAGCGATGAGGTCAATTGCACTTGTCCCCATGACCATTTCACCTGCTCGAATGGCAAATGTATTATGGCTCGCTGGAAGTGTGATGGTTGGGATGATTGTACCGATGGCAGTGATGAAAGTTTCGATACGTGTGCTCATATCCATTGTCATGCCAATGCCTTTAAATGTTCCAATCTCAAGTGCATTCGTAAGTCAGCATTGTGTGATGGCGTCAATGATTGTGGCAATAATGAAGATGAGGCCGATGAAGTTTGTGCTGCTTTACCCAAGTGTCGCCATGATCAATTTCAGTGTGAAAATGAAGATTGTATTTCGAAAATATTCCGTTGTGATGGTCAATATAATTGCATTGATGGTTCGGATGAAATGAATTGTCTACCGCCGGTTTGTGGTTTTGGCACATGTTCGCAGATTTGTATTGAAAAGAAGGCTGCCCACTATAATTGTAAATGTACGGAGGGATATGTAAAGGGATCGGCAAAAAATGATACCTGTTTAGCATCGGGTAAGTTGAAACTTATAATGGTTTGATATTTTCAATCAGAATAGAACATGTTGATTTTATTACCACCATTCAAACTAAGTGTTACTTTAATGGGGATTAGGTAGTAGGGCTCTAATGAAAGTTTGTGACTTGACCATTTAGTCGCTTCTCTAACTAGAAGTTGATGTTTCTTCGACAATGAGACATTGAGAATAAAGTGTTATGCATTCTTAATCAATTGTGCATGATTTTTCTATAAAAAAAGTAAACTAAAACTTTCCAATTAAATGTTTTCCAATAGGTATTGCCCGGCGCCGTAACATGACGAGCATTATCATGTAGGATAATAACTTGATTCGTGTCGGAAGTAGTATTGAGCACGATTTTTCTTGTGTGTTCGACTCAATCTCATCCATTGTGTTCGATAGATAGCCCCAATAATGGTTTCATAATACACGACTCCAAGCTGATCCCACAAAATATCAAGAAGTGTTTTTTTCATTGAATATTTGGCTTAGCTGTAGATGTTGAAATATGGTCATGTGGTCACCGTGATTTCTTTAATTTCTAAATATTATAGTGGATCCATTTTTCATCACTAGTGACTACACGGTGCATAACACCCTTTCGGTTATGCCTGGCAAGCAGCTTTTCACATGTTGAAAATCGGAGTCCAATGTTCCTTGGCATCAGTTCATATGGAACCCAATTTTTTTGATTTTTAATCATTCACAATGATTTCAAATGATGTGAAATTACGTGTTGAGTCACTCCTAATGTAAATGCGAATTCTTCTTACATGTGGCTCGAATATTGAACCAATAATGCTTCCAATTCCGCGTCTTCATCCCTTCGCTTCGTCCTTTGTCTTCAATTTTTAATTCACCGTTCTTAAAATTTTGAAATCGCTCACGATAACAATCACAAGCGCTTAAGGCAGCCTCGCCATAAGCTTATACAACAATCGATGCGCCTCAGCTACAGATTTCTTCAAATTGAAGAAGTGTAATCAAGAGTTCGCTTATTCGTCACAAAACTCCACATTTTCACACGAAAAAATTTATGATTAAGATCAAAAATTCGCTAATATTTCAAGGTTATGTTGTTGGGAGATGTCCATCCTGACGATAATGACGTTTTGCATCTGAAAATTTTAACATAACCTACTGGAGGCGCAATATTTTATCAAACGCGATCTGTTCTTACTACGCACTTATGGCAAGATCGCCAGTAGCTAATTCCATCTCCAAAATAACTCAAAAAGAAGAGTTTTTTTTTACATTTTGAGTCATTGCATATTGTAAATTATTCCCATTTTTTCCAGGACCCGATCAGGTTTTACTTTTGGCTTCAGAACAAGAATTCAGATTTATACTACCCACCAAACATGAGGGCACCACAGTGGTAGGATTCTTTCAAACTGATAGCTTGAAAATAGATGTGTTTGATATATTGATTAGACCCAAGGACACTTTGCTGTTTTGGATAGATTCACATCATGGAAAGGTTCACACTATGAAAATAGCTACACCACATACGGAAATAACAGCTTTACGAGTACGTAGAGATCTTAAAGAACTTAAGGCGTTTGATGTAAGTTTATGAAATGTGCATTATAAATCTTGTGAATTTTAAGAAAATTATTTTTTATTGCAGATTCCAATGTTAGATGATCCAAAGTCTTTGGCCATAGAATGGGTTACACAATTAGTGTATATAATCGATTCCAGACACAATGAAATAATAGTTACCGATATAGATGGCAAGAAATATGCTTCCCTAGTATCAACAGGTCTAAATCCTACAGACATTGTAGTGGAGCCTGAGTCACGCATAATGATCTGGTCTACTTTGGAAAATGGCATACTAGTGGCTTCCTTGGATGGTCAGAATAAAAGAAGCCTCGTAGAACGTGATGTAGGATGGCCCATCAGTTTGGCCATAGATTATCCCACAGGTCGTCTGTATTGGGCGGATTATCGTAAAGGCACCATAGAGACATGTCGTCTAAATGGCAAAGAACGTAATGTGGTCAGGAGATTCTCAAATAAAGGTAAAAAATTAAATTGTATAAATATAAAACAAAATTAGAAAAAATATCCATCTAATTAAAAATCTATATTTTTTTTCTTCAGAAAAACCACAAAAGATTGACGTTTTCGAGGACTACTTGTATATAAAACTGTACGATCAAAGTATTATTAAAATGAATAAATTCGGTAATGATAATGGCACCTATTTGCTCAAGGGTTACAGATCCTCAGATATTGGTATCTTGCATCCACTTAAACAAAATCGTAACAGTAAGTTGTAAATCGTTTTTAGCACCCAAGCCTTAACATTATTATAAAACGTTTTTTCTTTGGTTCTTTCTTGTAGTTACAAATCCTTGCTTTAAAGAACCTTGCAAACAAATGGGTTCTCTGTGTATATTAACCACCGAAACTGACAATGGTTATAGATGTAAATGTCCCAATGAATTCCATGTTGTTGAGGGTAAATGTGTGGCCGATCAAACTACCATACCAGATTATTGCCCATTAAAATGTAATTTGGGTACTTGTAAACTAATCAATCATGTACCGAAATGTATTTGCCAATCCCAGTTTGAAGGAGAACTTTGTGAACATTATCGTTGTTCTAATTATTGTAAGAACTATGGTCTGTGTGTTATAGCACCACAAATACCCGGTTCCTCAGAACCACCACCATTGAAATGTAGTTGTACTCCAGGTTGGTCGGGCCCACGTTGTGAAACATCCGTATCAAAATGCCAGTCACGTTGCCATAATGGTGGCTCTTGTCTTATTACTGAAGATGGTATGAAATGTACCTGTCCTCCGATGTATATTGGTGCCCAATGTGAGCATTGTGTTAATTTGACCTGTGCAAATGGTGGCATTTGTCGTGAAACTTTAACCGGAACGACACAATGTGAATGTCCAGATGGGTAAGTTAATATTAATGCTTTAGAATTTATATATATCTGTGCTACAGGCAGTTATGTATTTATATCAAAACTCTTTGACCTACCAAAGAACTCCGGCTCAGAATCATTTTCAGAGTTAATGAACTGGTGTTCGTTAATCCGTGTGGCCATGTCTATTTAAACCTTGTTATAAAATGCAGATATCAAATTGAATGCCTCAGCGATGATTGATTTATATTAAAAGTTGTTTATATTTCCATTTAAACCTTATAATCATATTCCAGATCGCAAATGAAAACATTTTTATAGAATATTTACCCAAGTAAAGCTTTCTCCTAGCCAAATTCTGCAAAACCGCGTTTGCATTTGCTTTGAAATTTTCTTTACCAAAGCTTCTTATTTACGAAATATATTTATTGTATCGTCATTTCTCTACTCAGATCTTATGAGAAAAAAATTATTTTACTACTAAGGTCAAGTTTTTGGGTTCCAATTAAATTTAGGTTAATTATACTTACGTTTTTTTTATGAGTAATAACGTTCAAATTCAAACTGTGAGTTTAACCCAACAAAATTTAATTTACATTTTAAATTGGATTATATATAGCAAGGTGTTACATGGAAGTATAAACCTATTACTACTATTAATGAAGGTTTGATAACTTTGTTCAGTAAGTGAAGGCTGAAATGCCTCTCCTATAAGGTGCAAGTCCAAACAATTATTTTTTCTCTCTCATGCCAGTTGATGCTTCTTTCTTTTGACTGTTTATTTTTAGTTTATCGTTCTCGACTCTGGCTTTTATATTACCTCTCCCGCTATTCAAGAATTGATTTCATCATATTTATTCATTATTTCGTTCAACTTATTCAAAAATCGGCAATTACCGCTTAACTTTACTGAAAGGTCTTCTATTGCTTCATATCTTACTTATTACCGACGCGTTTCCTCACTTCTTTCTAGCTCACACTTGGAGTTTCATCACTCTTATCGATTAATATAATCCTAGCTTTCTTCGTCTTCCTTCGACCTACGCACGTGAATTACCTGGTCGGCTGGTTCACGCTACTTCTTTTTCTTGAGACTCAGAAATCGGTAATGAATGTATGGTCGTGACTCGTTCCTCTCTTCTATATGCTGTTAGTTCTTTAAGATCTTATATCACTCATGTATTGATTACATATAAACAAAGGACAAGTCTAACATACAAGTATTTTGAAAGTATGTAAAATTTCGGACACTTTTTAGAGGAAGCATTCGTACATTTAAAATTAAAGCTGTCATACTATAAAATAAGTAAGAAAATTATAGTCGGTCTATAATGAGTGGCATTGTTATTAATTTTTTTGCCTTCAAATATGAAAAAGTTCATATCGGATGATATATCTATATGGGGCCTAGGTCGAAAAATGGACGATCCTGACCATATTAGGTAAGGTCACTTATTTTTTGCAAAAACATATACAAACAAAAGATCGGGAATCAGCTTTGTATGGGGGCTATGACTAAGAATTGTCCTATAGAGTTTATTTTGGTTGATTAATGGATGTAATCAACTTACACAAACCCAACATGACCGAGATCTATGTGATAATTTGGATATTATGGCAATTTAGGTCGATCTCATAGGGGTCATTTGTATGGGGACTAGGTCTGAACATGCACTGATTTTCACCAATTTCAATAGAGTTCATCCTATAGCCGATAGGTGCTTATATACTAAATTTCAACAAAATATATTCATATTTGATTACATGGACACACAAACGGACGGACAGACGGACGGACATCGCTTAATCGACTCAGCAAATGATTCTATATAATAAAAATGGGTCTAGATCAAATATTTTTGGTAGTTACAAACATCAGCACAAAGTCATTATACCCTGACCACATAGTGGTATAGGGTATAAAAATGAAAAAAATAAAAATTAAAATTAATTAAGTTTTAAGATATCCTTTTCGCTTTAGGACCTCTATGAGCCGATTAGGCATCGACTTAGCGAACTTTAAAGTATCCTTTTTACTTATTTTATCCTATTCATTCAAAATGGCGCTTTTTCCATTATTTTATGCTGACATTCTACGGTCCACTAAATCCCGCCCAGGTAATTTCTATTTATTTTTTGTATTGTGGGACAACCACAGCGCATAATTGCGCCTTTTGATGTGTAAACATCTATGTGCTCAGGGGGGGGGGGGGTAAAATCCAATTTCACAATACAATCACAATAACAGTGTAAGGGAAAATCGGTGTAAGGTATATGTAAGTGTATTGGTGTATTTAGTAAGCAGAACCACCGACTTCGCTGTCTGTTTAGCAAAATCACAAATCTTTTTCGATAATTTTAAATATTCAAGCTACTGACCGCTAGGTGTGCTGTGAGTTTAACATGTTCACAAACTTACAGAGTTGTTTTTTTTTTTAATATTCAAGTATATATTTGCTATTGACAGACCTTTTTAGTAAAAAGAACGGCAGTGTGTGCTGTGAGTTTAAAAAGCTAAATACTAAGAAAACTTTGAAGAAGTCGAAAATAAACTTAGGTTTTTTTTAATTACTACACCTTTTCCAATTGTGTTTCAGAAAACATTAATGGATTTTCAAAAATATGAATTGTGTTTCTGAAAGTATCAATTGTATTTCAGAAAACATCAAGTGACTTTCAGAAAGTATCAATTGAATTTCAGAAAACATCAATTGGTTTTCAGTAATAATCAATTGTATTTCAGAAAGCATCAATTGATTTTCAATTGAGTTTCCGAAATTATCAAATGTATTTCAGAAAATATCAAATGTATTTCCGAAATTATCAAATGTATTTCAGAAAATATCAAATGTATTTCAGAAATTATCAAATGTATTTCAGAAAATATCAAATGTATTTCAGAAATTATCAAATGTATTTCAGAAAATATCAAATGTATTTCCGAAATTATCAAATGTATTTCAGCAATTATCAAATGTATTTCAGAATATATCAACTGTATTTCAGGAAACATCAATCAGAAATTATCAAATGTATTTCAGAAACCATCAAATGTATTTCAGAAAATTTTAAATGTATTTCAGCAATTATCTAATGTATTTCAGAAAAGATCAAATGTATTTCAGAAAACATAAAATGTATTTCTGAAATTATCAAATGTATTTCTGAAATTATCAAATGAATTTCAGAAAACATCAAATTTATTTCAGAAATTATTAAATTTACTTCAGAAAATATGAATTGAATTTCAGAAAATATCAATTGAGTCTCAGAAAAATAGTCAGAACGCTATATAAAAATATATTTTTTTAAGTATTACAATGGGTTTGTAATATTTCTTGAAAACTACATATCGTCACCTAAGATGCAAAAGGCCGTAACGAATATTTTTATTTTTTACGGGAGAAGCAAAAAACATCATAAAACAAAAACTACTTTAAACTTAATACCCAAATTTTAGAATCAAGCTGAAAAATAAAGATGGATTTTTATTCATGAAAACAAATTTATGGTAAAATAGTTGTTTTTAAGTAAAAGGCCGTAACTACAATACAAAAAGTCAATTTTGAACTTTTTGTTAGTTACGGCCTTTTGCATGTTAGGTGACGTTATAGACGTGTTTTTTTCAAAATGATGACTTTAAAATCGGTCAAAATTCTATCCTGGTGTTTATATTGTAACTGATTAACAAATGAAGTCCTCATCTTCTTTCGATTAAAAGGCCGCCCTTGATAGTTTATTTTCCAGTGTATAACAAATAAGTCCAAATATTGCTAAACATTTTCTGCGACTCCAAATCACTAATAGAAAAAATAATAACTTTTCGGTATTGTAGGGTAAAATACTGTTTAATTCTGAATTTCAATAGATATTTTCTGAAATTCCATTGATATTTTCTGAAATACATTTGATAATTTTTGAAATACATTTGTTGTTGTCTGAAATATATCTAATACTTTCTGAAATATATTTGATGTTTTCTGAAATCTCCCCTGTGATCGGACTCACATTGATTTTTTTTTTTGGTACATTATCCTTTTGGAACCAAAAATCTTCTCCAAGGCTCAGTTGTTGTCCGATTTGTTTTAACTTCTTTTTTCAAATGTTTATTCATTAGATCCTTTATAGAATCAATAAACACCGTACAACCCCCAGTTCCACCGTACATAACCATTGGAAAAATATTTTCTTTGTTTAATGCAGTTGCACTTTTTCGTCAAAACTAACTTTTTTCCTTTAATGCCGAATTTGTACAACTTGCTTTCATCTGAAAATAAAACACGTTACCGAAATTCTGGAGTTTTATTTTCATACTCATTTGCATACTCCACGGGTTTTTATACCCTATACCACTATGTGGTTTGGGTATAATGACTTTGTGCTGCTGTTTGTAACAACCAAAAATATTTGACCTAGACCCATCTTTAATTATACCGATCGAATCAGAATCACAATCTGATTCGATTCAACGATGGCCGTCCGTCCGTCCGTCCATCTGTGTGTCCATGTGAAGCTTGTAATCAAACTGCAGGTCGCAAATATGAATATATTTTGATGAAATTTGGTATTTGATCTTCTATCGGTCATGGGATGAACGCTATTGAAACTGGTAAGATTCGGTCCATGTTCAGACCTAGCCCCCATACAAATCACCCCTATGAAATCAACATATATTGCCATAAGATCCAAATTATCATACATCTCTTAGTCAAATTGGGTTTGTATGTATATATTACATCCATTAATCAGTAGTTCAAAGGTGATCCCTATTGGATAACTCTTAGTCATAGGCCCCATATAGAGCTGCTTCCCGATCTTCACTTAAATCTATCAAAAAACAAAAATATTGCACTGATTCTTCTCAAATTTTGTTTGTATATATTTTTGCAAAATACAAGAGACTTTACCAAACATAGTCAGGATCGTTCCATTTTTAGGCCTAGTCCCCATATAGATATAGCATCCGATATGAACTTTTTCATATCTGCAGCCAAAAAAATTAATAAAAATCCCACTCAAATTTGGTTTATGCTTATTTTCTATATCCAGTTAGTTGGGCCTAAGAGATAGGGTCTCTAAACGCATGGTATAGGGTATCATATAGTCGATCTCGACCGACTATAATTTTCATACTTGTTTTCTAATGACATCGGAAATTTATGGTTTTCTACGTGTTACATGACCACTTTTTAATATATCTCCATGTATGTCTTTGCCGAAGGATTCTTTAATTTTACAACTAATTTGGGAAGCAGTAAGAGGGGCGTCCAGAACAAGTTTTGACCAAATTGAATTCGAGGACTTGTAGTTTTGACTGACGTACTGCACTGAGGAGTGGTTTCTGTCTTAGATCGGAGCTATGTTCCGAAATGATTTCCCCTAATTTCTAAGCTTTAGTATAATTTTTCTGTCGTCAGCACCGATTTCTTTGATTTTGAGATTCATCTCAAAATATAGTTTCTAAAAGTAATATAATTACGTCAAATCAACTTTTTACAAATAAGTATGTCTTCTACTAAAATAAAATCGATGTAACAGACCTGTACATCATTGCATAATTCGTGGATTCCCCTAATTGTAAATTGGTGAAACTTTTTCTGGCACTTATATTTGCAAACTGTGTATTTTGCGTGGTAAACAAAAGAAGTTAAGTAAACACGTTCTGTAAGATTTTTGAAAAACAAGTACACTTCCCTATGTATCAATGGTAGAAAGTTCGTATTGTAAAATATTTTATTAATATTTTAATTAATATATAAAATTTTCATCTTCAAGTGTGCGGATAGTTTTTCTAGCTAGTGCATGAAATTTTAATATTTATGACATTACGAGTATGTTAAAAATTGGACCAGTTATACTAGCTGAGGAACATATCATATACATAACGTTCATAGCTTGACTTAAAAACCAATAATAATAGACAAAGCTTAAACAAATTTTTTGACAATTATTTTCGCTGACTAGATGTTTTTGGTAAACATTTAAATGTTAATTTTAATGTCGAGGAAGAGAATCTACTATCATGTGTTCAATGGCTTTTTTTTGGTTATTCAATTTTGATAAAAATTTTATCAACGTCCATGGAATTTTCTCTGAACTTCTTTTTGTATTTATCTAGTTTACTGACTATGACGAAAATGTGATTGTGATAACTCAAGTATGCTTGAGTGTCTGATGTATTATGATGTCTTACTTCCAAATTCTAAACAATTTTATGTAATTTTAGTTTTACTGGCAAGCGGTGTGAAGTTGATGTCTGCTCTGATTTCTGTAAAAATGGTGGAAAATGTAATATAGGTACCAAAGGTGGTCCCCAATGTCAATGTCTGCCTGGATTCTATGGTGAACAATGCGAATCCGACTCTTGTGCCAATTATTGTCTAAACGGTGGTATATGTGCAGAAAAAGAACAAAGATTAATATGTACCTGTTCGGAGCGATATGGCGGAGATCGGTGTGATACCGATTTATGTAAAACCACAAATCCACCACAATGTAAGTTTCAGGTTTAAACCACATTAAATATTTCTTCTTATGTATTTTTTTTTAGTTTGTGATGCCTCCGAAATACCTTTACGTAATCCTTGCACAGGAATAATTTGTCAAAATAGTGGCACCTGTCATGTTATCAAAGGTGTGGCCATGTGCAATTGCAGCGATCAATGGAATGGTGATTTCTGTGAACGTCCCGTTTCCGATGATAATCCTTGTGTACATTATTGTCAAAATAATGGTGTTTGTCATTTGGATGCCTACGCGATACCGCATTGTTCCTGCTTTGGCGAATGGCAGGGTGATGCCTGTGATATTCCACCCGTATGTGTGGGTGAATGTGGCGTTTGTCAAACGGCTAGCTCAATAAATGAATGCAAGTAAGTTGATAAAGGAATCCAAATGAAAAAGTGAATGGCTTAATTTTATTTAACTATTTTTTTTTTCTTATCTTGTAGATGTGATGATGGTAGAATAACTACCTGTTTGGCGGACAGTGCCAATGCCTTAAGGGATGAAACCGAACATTCAGCAAATATTATGTCTATTTTAGCGATCATTTTGGCAATAGCTGTTCTTGTGATGGCTCTATTTGGCGGAGGGCTATACTTTTTGAAGTAAGTTTGAAATCTATAAAATTAATAGGATAGGCGATTTCTTGTTACCGATGTTTTGTTCTACCGTTTTATACCGATTTTGACCAAACGTATATTATTTGAAAGGCATTTCTTTTTAGCTGTTTTCCAGATATACATATTTTTAAATTTTATCCTTTATTTTGAGTAAATTGCATTTAAAGTTGCTACTAACACATATGCAATGTGTGTGTTTATTAAATTTGTTAATGTGTTTGTTAATGAGTTTGTTATCTTCATTCACAATAATAATAAACCAAAAAAGTGTTGGTTTGTGAATTGGTTAAGTTGAAAAATAAAGTTGCCTAGAAATTGCACTCGAATTTCGAGCGCTGGAATCTGCTGGTTTATATATATAGGACTTAGAGAAAAAAGGATGGAAATGTTCAAATAATATAAGTTTACTCTACAAATTTTGTATGAAATCCACAACAAAATAATAACCCATCAAAATAATCAATTCCATAAATACGTTTGAACAACCAATTCATCGTCCTGCCTTATGGCCCTACACCAATAATATTTATTTAAGCTTTGTTTCTTTATCACCCGGTTATTTTGCTTCAAACTAGAACAACATATTGCGAATTTACATCCGGGAAACGAACTTCTGATAAAAATTTATTACTGATTTTAATCAAGCAAAATTGATTTGTTATTAATTTAAAATAAATTAAAGATATTTGCAATGGGTTTCAATACAAATGAGAAAAATCCCAGACTGATTGATATTAATCAAAATTTCCGCTACTATATAAAACCTTAAAGGTTAATGGAAATCTTTGATTGAAAGTAAAAGTAACATGTACATTAGGGTGGCCCAAAAAAAAACTTTATGAGTTATTGACTGGGCCACCCCCTAGAAATATGCGAATAGAAAAAAAAGTGAGAAATACAAAGTTTTGGGCCAATCAAAAAACATTTAGAGGTGGCTCAACCCGATTGTAAACTTCAAGTGTGTTTTATATGGGAAAATATGACTTTTTTTCTGATTTTACGAAAATTTCGTTTATAGTTTAACTTTTCCGACAAGTTGTTGTAAGTATCGGGATCAGTATTAAGTTATCTTTTCAAAAAACTATAAAAATTCAAAATCGAATAAAAACTCGCCAAGAAATAGCAAATGCCCCAGACCACTTTTGTGCCAAAAAAAACTAGGTCATGAAATTTGATGGCATTTTTTTCAACTTTAAGAAATTAATTAAAGCCAAAATTTTGTTTCAGTGCCTATACCTGTAAGTACTCAGATATGAAGTATTGTTTTATTGCCACCTTGTTAACCTATTAAGCATTGAGACCGAAAATGGAAAATTTTTTTCATAAAATTTTGAAAACTTGAAGTTTTGAAAAATTTTCTTAAACAAAATTTAAAAAAATTGATGTAGCTCTTTAAGGTTTAGTTATATGCATGTTTGAGATTAACTGTGTGAATTTTTAGGTAAATCCCTATGCCAGAATTTTTTTTTGGCAAGGATTTTATTTTTGCGCATTTCGAGAAAAATTGGATTTTTGTAAAATATTCTGTGAATGTACTATTTCTAAATATTTTGTATCAAAAATTCATCAATTTCCTGCTTTTAAATGTTATATTTTATCTTAATACCCTAGGGTTTCAGAAAAAAATAATATGACCCCATTAACCCTTTTGGAATTGGGGTCACATATGACCTCAAGCTAATAAAAAACAATTTATTCAAAAAATTCAAATATTTTGTAAGTGATATTGAATTTTTAGATGCGACGCTTAAAAAATAATAACTAAATGTGTAGAACTTCCGTTCCCAAAATTTCAAATAAATCCAAGAACGTTAACCCATTATTTGCCAAGGCCAGCTTTGGATTTTAAGATATTTTGAAATAAAAATTACCGAAAACAAGTTTTTCTATTAAACTCGATGAAACCACTATTTGGAATTTAAGAAAAATAATTCGGTTAATTTTGATTTATTTAACTTTTCAATGCTCCTAGAATCAAAATAATCTATTGTGATATATCTTTGGTGCAATTATCTGCTTATTGCTCGCGAATATAAATTAAAACAACTTTTAACCAATTTTATGTATAAAAACTATCTATATTTTTTCTAAATAAAATAAGAAGACCCACAAATGACCCAGAGCTAATAAAAAACAATTTATTCAAAAGAATATGAAATATAAAATTAATTCTATTATTTTGGTGTATTTAAGGATGAGATTGTGTGCGATTCAAAATGTTTTCTGTAATCACTTACGACTTGCAATAAGTATTGCTTTTCTTTAATTTTATATTACTACTAGCTGGACCCGGCAAACGTTGTTTTGCCCTCAATGAATTTTTATTTTAGTTAGAATCTGTATATACCTATATAAAATGTGTGACGAAGATCTCCAGATAATAAAATGAGAGCTTCACCAAAAAATCTTTCATTGCCTTTCAAATCTTTTATCAAATCAAATCACAATGTTTGTGAGCCATGGTACATTCATCCCAAATAAAAATACTGCATTTTTGCAGAACTTTTGCCATACCGGAATGTTTTTTGATATTACAGACGGCATTCTCATTTTTTTGTACGTTTAACGGTGATTTGAGTGCTGAATGAGCTGTGCGGCCACCATGCAATAATGTAGCGGCTTTTTCCTTCTTTTTCGTTAGAATATTTATATATAAAAACGTTGGTGAGTTTATTTATTAAAATTTATATAAATTTGACAACTCATTATTTTTCGAACGACAGCGCCATCTACCGGGTCCAATAAAAAAATGTTTCTAACATACATATATGTACATTCTTAGTTTCATTAAAATCACACCATAAATAAGAATATTCGAAATAACTTTACCCAGCGCCACCTATCGGGTCCATTTATACATACAAAAATTTCTTATGACGAAACATACGTTCATTCTGAATTGCAGTCAAATCGCGCTGAAAGTAAAAATTTTTGTTTTTAACTTGACCCCAACGCCAGCTAGAGGGTTAAAACTAAAAAAAAAAACACAGAAGAGCTCGAACCGAACCTATGCTGGATATCCTACCTCGACAGCTCTTATGGTTCCGGAGATCATTCGTTACAATCAAATGCATCAACGTTTTTATATATACGCCACGCCCCTTTGCCCACTAACAACTTTATATATCTAAGGTCTTATTATTTCGCAAAAATATCCTTTTGTGAAAATTTCATGACGATCCTTCCAGTAGTTTAGAAGATATTACGATTTTTTATTTTTCTAAAAAGGGGCGTGGTCCCGCCCACTTTTCTTCTTGTATGTATTTCTATTCATGTTAATACCATATGTACCAAATATGACTGCTGTAGGTAAAAAAATTCCCGTGATATGACTTTTTCAAATTTTGGGTTATATGGGCGTGGCACCGCCCCTTTGTCCAATCAAAAATTTATATAGCATATTATTCCTTCCAGAGTCACAGTAACACGCTCTGAAAATTTCAGGAAGATCGGTTCTTTGGTTTGGCCTCCTATAAAGCACAAACAAACACACATTCATTTTTATATATATAGATAGATTGAAAGCAGATTAATTATGATTTAAGGTAAAATGGGGCGAAAAAGGGGGACTTGGTAATAAAAAAATGTATGGCTACCTTACCTGTAGATAAAAAGTGTATAAAACTTTAGATAAATACATATTACAAAAAAATTATTTTGTATAGCAAACATTGTTAGTGGTATAAGTAAAAAAAAAGGGGGCGGTGAAATGGGCGTGGTTCATAGTTATATGGCGACGTTAACAGTATTAAGAGCAATATACTACCAAATAAAAAAATCCGTTGGAAGGAACAAATTTGTACAGAGAAAAAAAAGTTTAAAACTTTCAAACAAAATTTGGCGTGAAAAGGGGCGTGAAAGGGGGCGTGGCGTAAGAAATGTTTATTTCTACCTCGCCTGGAGTATAATGTGTATACAATTTGAAGTAGATCTGTTAAAAACTATATGGGAGCAATTACATAATTTTAAAAAAGTGGGCGTAAAAGTGGGCGTGGTCAAAAAAAAGTACCCTATTAATCATGCCAGAGTCCCAGTTAAATGCTGTGAAAATTTCAGGAAGATCGGTCCAGAGGTTTGGTCTCCTATAAGGTACACACAAACAAACAAATAAACAAACACACATTCAATTTTATATATATAGAAGATAATAATTTTCACTCGCGTTGAGCACCCTCTAAATGTTTTTTGATTGGCCCAAAACTTCGTATTTCTCACTTTTTTTTTATTCGCATATTTCTAGGGCGCGGCCCAGTCAATAACAAAATAAAATTTTTTTTTTTGACCACCCTAATGTACATTGGATAACTTTAAACTAGTTAAAGGAAATAAAAACATAAGATGTTTTAAAACATCTAACTCATATTCCACAGTAGGTGAAATAGTGAATCATACAGTAGAACCATAAAGAATAGATACTATTTTTGTAGATTTATAATTTTGTTTTTTTCGCTCAAATTCCCATTAAGATGTAATATACCTTTTATTCCAATTTGTTAAATGTAATGCCAAAATATTTAATTTCGGCAAAACGGGCATTTGTCTGATGCATTTCTAAAACATATTGCTTCTGATTTTAGAGAAATAATTGTAATTCCCTAACATTTACAATAGTTGTGACATGCATAAATAATTGAAATATCAGCATATAAAATACTATTTAACCATTATACATGTGTATAGTGAATCCATTTTTTAACGAAAACCTAATTCCGGAATTTCCGGATTTACGTAAGATGAAATTCGGATTCCGGAATAAATTCCGGAATTGAAAAATAAAAAGTCAAGAGCAAAAAAAGGTTAACCAGCATAAATTTATTTCAAAGTAAACAAAGAAAATTTTAATTTTTGTATTAATATTAATAAAAAAAACATAAACAAAACAAATTCAATATTTAAAAAAGATAATTATAAAAATAAAAATTACTATATAAATAAAAATTTATGTTTGCTTTTTGAAGAAGCTTCTCAGCATGCACAAATTGTTCAATGTAGTATCATTAAGTCTTGACCTAATTTTTGTTGAAAATGCTCCAGCGGCGGAAAAGTTTTTGTAAATTATTTCCAAAGATGGTCCACGAGATCCACCTTCGTCTCAAAATTTTAATTCATTTCGAATCGCAGATTGAATTGATGTTTTTTTTTAAATTCTTGTTGTCGGCTGTAAAAGTGACGGCTGGATTTTTTGCTACAACAATTTCTGTAAGGAGGGCTGCGTTTCACTTTCAAAAAATTCGTTGGGTTCAAATACTAAATTAGAATGAGACTCGGAATCCTTGAATTAACTTCACCAATAATTTCATCATTAAGTCGCCGGGCCAGTAATAGAATAATTTTATTTATTTTTGTTTTCGAGTGACCGGAAATGCTCTTGTGAATTTGTATTTTGCCACAATTATGCAAATATTGTAGCACATCAGATAAAATAGTTCTTCTCCGATTCAACTGAAGTTCTAGCTCTTTTTTCAATTCAAGGGCAAATTCTGCATCCGCAGAAATTAAATTAGCATCTGCACGGCGTAAGGCGTCTACGGCTAATTTTACTGACATCAAATTTTTAGATATTCGTGATACCGAATCCCATTCTGATTCATATAAAATTATGTCCGTTTGAATGTCAATTAGTGCTTTTTTTAATGAAGTTTTCAAAATATTAAAACGCTCTAACATGGACAACATGTTATTCCATCTAGTTTTTGAATCTAACACAAGCTGTAATTCTTTTTTATGATCTTGCTTCACGTATTTTTGAAGCACTTTATTTTTCAAGGGAGAACGACGAAAAGTTTTAACAATTTTCCGAACTTTTGTGATTGATGCTCGTAGTTGAAAGTTTTCAGTGGTTTCCATAACATCAGTTTCAATTCCCATATCTACCCGCATTTCATCGTCATCATCCTTATCACCAGTAAGATTTTCTTCATTCGACTCAAAGTTCGGTTCATTTTCATTATTGTCCTGCTCTACTTCGTTTTCTGTTGCATTATCTACTAAATCCAACGTTTGCTTTTTATAGGGTACATTACCAATTTCAATTTGAATTGCATGAGCACAGCATAAAATTTGTTCGCAGGGTAACAATCTACCAACTTTTTGCATCATGGAGGCACCATCTGTAACAATGCACAAAATATCATTTCCAATATTTAATTGGCATGGTTAAAGCTTTTTTTCCATAAATTTTACACAATCTTCAGACGCAAATGGGCCATTAATACGAGCCAATCCCAAATTTCAGATCCGATCTCCTGATCCATGCACGTTAACATTCATAAAACGTCTGTTTTGAGAAGAAGTCCATTCGTCAAGTGTCAGACTGGAACGTACGTTTCTGTTTTTTTGAGAAATAATTTCCGAATTTATCGACTGCCGAATTTTTTTCTTGTAATCCATCACGACTTTTTGTATATTGGTAGGTGATTTCGGAATATCACAAAATCCCCGCGTTCGTAAACATTTATTTAAATCGTCTGAACTACAAAATATGCGAAACGGTAATCCGTCTGAAGCTACCATTCCAGATATTACTGCAGCAAAACTTTCGTCTACTTTTGAAATATAAAAATCTTTAATCGTTTTGATTTTTGTAGCTAAATCGCCGGTATTCGCACCAGCAGCATCCGTATCATCAATTTTTCGTTTATTTAAAGTCTTGTTATGTTTAGTCCGCAAATGGGTGTGCATGGGTGTCGTACATCCACCCAATATCTTTAAAACCTGCTTACATTGTGTACATTTCGCCACTTGAGTTTTAGTCCCTCGTAAAAAATAATTCCACACCAAATTTGAAGTACTCTCTTTGGAGACATCTATAAAAATTTCGTCTTGCTTATCCGCCATCCTTGGGATTAAAAATATGTACACAAGAAATATATGAAATTTTGAAACAAATAAAACCTACCTATATCAAATGCTATCGTGAACAATTGAACTTGATAATGATTTACTGTTTATTTATACTAAATTTATTATTACACTTAAATATAACATATAACACAACACAGGAAAAAAACATTTCTATTATTTGTTGATTTGTCTGTAATGATTGCCAGGCTTTCAAATGTATTAAACTCTTTACTATGGATGTCTGATAAGGCAATCTTTGAATAGCTATTTGTCAGGTGGAAGTGTCAGGCAAAACAAGTTTGTACTTTATTTTTATCGGGTCTCGTGACTTCCACCTGAATATCCTAAAAAGGCTTAAAAATGTCGTGTCAGTTAAAGTATTAAGTGGTTTGTATTTTTGCCTTACGACTCTTAGTTTTCGAGATATGAGCGATTTTATGCGTTCCAATCTGGCCAAAGTTAGATTTTGAATATCAGTTGATATTTTCTGAAATTCAATTGGATATGGTATAGATCGTAGTCAAAATTATGAAGTGGTTGGGTTACTTGTAAGTAATTATATTTTTATGTAAGATTAGCTAATCATTGGAAACCTCCTAGTGTGAGATACAAAGAGCTATGTAGTTGTAGAGAAGCTAGCATCAAAGACCTCTATTACAGTCCCATTTCTATCTACAAAATTCATAATATAATTTTCATTTTTAATTATTATTATTGTTTTATTTTTAGAAAACATCGAATAGCACAACCATTTTCACATGCCCGTTTAACGGAAAATGTCGAAATTATGCTAACAAACCCTATGTACCGAGGAGATGCCGATGAAACTCCAGCCTTTGTACATGAAGACGATAAGGTAATTTTCGAACAACTTATAAAACTAAAACAGGGAATTTTCCTAAACTTTAAATTAAAAGTTCTTTATTAAATAAATGGCTTTAAAGAATTAAAAATATAAAAAAAAATATTGCCTTTCTAAATTTCAGGGTAATTTTGCAAATCCTGTATATGAATCAATGTATGCTGATGCCATTGCTGAACCAGCTGTGGTACCGGAAAATAATTTAAGTACAGCACCCGATGAACGAAAAGGTTTACTGCAACATTCTCACGACGATAACAATACACCAGACATTCTCTGATGATTAACAGATAATGAAATTTGTTAAGGTAAACTTATAAAAAAAAAAACACAACAACAAAATTGAGAATTTATGCCATTTAATTATAGTCAAGTATATTTCAAAAATACGAACAAAAACCTCTTCCTATTAAACGTCATGTAAATTTTTTAAAACAAACTCCTTTCCCACTCTAAGAACAAAAACAAACAAACAAACACTCAATTATAAAGAGCATTTCATTCAGCAAACAAAGATGTTTGTGAAATAAAACGCAACAAACAAACAAGGACTGATAGTTAAGTCATTTAAACAAAACAACAAATTATACACCTAAAGAAAAACTATGTGTAATAATTAAGACTTTTTTCTAGTACTAAAAGAAAAGCTGTTTAATATATTATTACTTTTAAGTTATCATATTTTGTAGAATTTGACATTATATTTGAAAATTAAGGGCAGTTCAGGAAATATTTAATATAAAAGCAATCGTTTATGCTCTAAAATTATACCTCACTAAGCATTTACCGGGTTTCTCCGTTACTACATATCAAATATGAAAAAAATAAACGAGTATATAATCGGATAGATTATAGAAATTTCACCAAAATCATAAAAAAATAAATAAATAATATTAATAAAATAATAATAAAATGAAAAGCTAGAAAGCTAGACTTCGTATATAGAATAAATTTATTATGAATGCAGAAAAAGCTCAATAACTAAGGTAAATTTGTGTTGGTTGCTTTTTTTTAGAATGTGAATATAAAATTCTAACAAGTTATTGTTTTTCCAAATAACTATTTTTCACTTTATTTTATGAAACTGGTGTATAAGAGATAAGTTTCATAATTACTCTCGCAAAATTCTGAGTTCTGTTAAAAAATTTTACAGTAAAAAAAAGTATAATATAATGAGCGTAGATAAAATTATATACATATGTTTAGAATATTTCTGCTTAGATACCTATTTCAAATTTTTCTGAAAGTCATATTACGGGCAATTCGATTAAATGGTTTGTAACTATTTACTGGCATTTATCATAGCTGAATCAAATATATACCATTGGAAATCCTATGGAAGCATCACTATTAAAACCAAAACAGGTTAGTTATTCTGAACGCCTTTTTGTTTTACTCACTTTCAAATTTGTAACCCAAACCGTGGGTATAATCACATACTTCATTCAATTTTTTTCGTTTATAGCACTAACGGATATATTAACAATTAAAGTTGAAATTTCGACTTGGCTGGTGTATCTTCCTAATGTTTAAGGTTTTCGGTTTGAAAAATCGAAATTTGTAACTTTAAAATTAATTCGTATACTTTTAGGGGCATTTACAAAATGTTTAAATATTTTTTCTTTAGAAAAATTTTTAAAATTCATAATTTTTCTTAAATTTTCTTTTTACTTATGCCGTTTTCTTTTCTGATAAAAAACGTCGCATTTTATTTGAACTTTTTTCGAAAAGTGTATTTTTTATATATTCTGAATTAAGAGCAACCTTATCTTATACATCAATAGAAAGTTCTCAAAGTCTAGACCTTCAAAGAGGATCTTAATCAAAATTTTTTAAATTTTATGAACACAGCACTTGGAGACCTTTCGATTGATGTATAAGATAAGGTTGCTCTTAATTCAGAATATATAAAAAAATAAACTTTTCGAAAAAAGTGCAAATAAAATGCGACATTTTTTTTGTCAGAAAAGAAAAACGGCATAAGAAAAATTTCTTTATTCATCGGTTAAAATTCCAGACCTTTTAGAGTGAGTTTTTGGGATGTCTGTTAAACTTAGTTTATTAAACTCTGAATTTTAAATCTTTATTCAAATATTTTAAAGTTATGATTTTTAACTCTTTAGTTAAAACGTTATTAGTTGAAAGTTATTAGTTATTAGTTGAAAGTTATTAGCGAGTTGGACTAACTGACATCCAAAAAACTCATTCTTACTCTAGCGAATATCAAAACATTAATTTTTTTACATTTGGCTAAAACTTTTATCATTGACGACTACGCATCAGGTTTTTTATATGTATTCTTAAGTTTTTATAGTTTATTACAGTCATAACTGCTCTCTATTTAGTAAATTTTCAATTTTCATTCTTTTACGAGTGCGCACTACGGGAAATTTATATTCAGAAGAAATATTTCTTCTAAACATTTGAATACTTTTTTATGAGTCAATTCGCAACTGATGACTCTTTATCATTATTATTTTAAGAGAATTTCTAAATGTATTCTTTGGCACTCGGAATGTGTCCCTGGCTATTGTTAGGGGTATCCTCCACAAAATGATATTCTATAACTCTTGACGGAATCCGAATACCTTCTAGTTATAATATCATGCGCCTAAAAAATATCGTTAACCATGAACCAGATGATAAACATCTGAAACTAGAGACTGAATGGAGTAAAACTTATAGACTTTCAGTTCGTGAGCAATTTGCAAAAGATGTTTTTCAAAAAACATTTTTAAACTCTTATACTTGTCCTATGATGGTGCTATCGATCTCAAACAGCGATGCCAAATTTTTTTCAATGAAAAAGTGTAAAACAGTACCTGCAGAAGCGCTAAAAGGTGCTAAATTAGAATAAAGCAAAAAAGCACTGGTATTAAAATACCTAAAAACTTTTAAATAAAAACATCATTTTCTTCTCCATGTTCTGGCCTTGCAATTTTTTTATATAAAATGTTGATTTTTGATATGTTTGAATTGAATTAATTTTAGTAGAATTATTATAACTAGCACAACAGTAATTTTATATATATTAGTTGCAATTATTTGTATTAAAAAATTTAAAGAAATGCATTGCACTGAATACTCTTTCTACTTCAGTGTTTGAGTATGGAAAAGTCAAAATATCTATAACTTGATAATTCATAGATTGACTTTTTGACGCTAAGAATTTCATTTTAAAATAAATCAGTTCTGTCTCGGTTTTTCCATTAACTTTTAAAAATAATTTTTTGAAATTAATATGATCTTCCAAATTATTGTTTACTAAAGTTGTATTTGAAAAACACTAAAAGTATAAAAAAAAACGAGAAGCTCAAATTAGCGATTTTTTTCTAAAAAATTTAGCGATTTTTTTTATAAATGGATAAACTGCGATCTTTGTGTCGTGAAAAGGCACTAACTCTAGTGCAAAAAGCGTTAAGATGGCATCGCTGTAGTCTTCAGTGCGAATATTTCGATTAACACTTCTTCCAAAACGGTCGGCCACTAAACCACGTTTCTTAAAACGACCGATAAAACTCCTAATTATGAAGGCTGTGGGAGATGATATTGAATTAAAATAATGACGATAATTTCGTTGTGTCAGAACAATTGATCGTTGAAAAGCACAGAAAAGGTCGATAATTATAACGCTTTATTTTCTACTTTATGTATCCATTATAAATTACCAAGAATTCAATTATAACCTGCAAAAAAAAATTTAATTCGAAAATAAAAAAAAAAAACATTTGTGTCTAACATTGTTTAGTCTTATTAGGCCCGCCCTGTATATAAATATAAAATAATTTAGGTTGCATTATAACAATTAAAATGAAAAGCTTAAAAGCAGATATTTTATTTAGAACATTTTAAATAAAGTGAAAAGTTTTTTAATAATTTACTGAAAAAAAAAAAAAATAAACATTACAATATATTTTCCAATTACCTTCACTTATGTAAAAGTGAGGCCTGGGAAAATTTTGAATTTCAACTGTTGAGCCCTCCTGTAGAATAAAAATAATAATGTTTGAAAATGTTGAAGAAATATTACGCAATCGAATTGAAAAAATCTGTTATATTCGTTTATCGTTACAAAAGAATTTGTCAGATTTGCTAATGCAACCAGAACCCATAATGTCATCTCCTACAAAATATGATTTAATAAGATAATATTCTTTTTATAAAATGATCAAATTTATTATTGTATTTTTTTATTATAGATATACTCATATATCGATTTTATACAAGATGTTTGATATTTCGTTTGCAAGCGAAATTAATAACACTCGTCATTAGTTATTAACTTTTGTAATTTTGATTTTGTTATCATTGTAACATAAGCAGCAGCTAAAGCAATATTTTTTTTTTCAGTGTTTTATTATATTTATTTATGTTTAAATATTTTATTTATAAATATATGTATGTATGTATGTGTATTTATATATGTATAAATACCAAATATATATGTATATTAATGTATGTATATTGTATTCTGTATAATGTAGTATATAAATAAAAATTATTTATAAGTAAATTAACTTTTAATTAACAAACAAACAAACATTTAAAAACGAAACGTAAAGAAATTAATGCAAATAAACTAAAAGAAAATGTACACACTTTAAATATAAAATTTGTTTTAATTTATTTATTTATTGATTTATTTTGGAATTAAAAAAATATATAGTAACATTAATGACAGTTACATGAAAAATTTATAGTAGACATTTTCTAAACAAGGGCAGAATAGATATTAAATAGTTTTTATTTTATTTTTTTAATGATTTTTAAAGGAAAATTGGAAAAAAAACCTTTATATGATTTAATAGATTCAAATACAATCTGAAAATATTTATATGCTTATAGGAGGTTTATAAGAAATAATAGACCTCTATCTATAAGCACATAATTTTCAATTTGGTGATTTTTTTTTAATTTTACGTTATTTCTCTACATTCTCTTATCAATGGGTAAGAGGAATTTTCAATTTTGGCAAATAATTGTAATTAATCCTTGTTATGAAATCGATAATTTTTTCATAAACTGTTTCTTCATGAAGAAGATTTGTATGATACCTCCAGGGCTTTTTATTTATCATTTTAAGACATTTGTTTTGTATAATTTGTAAGCGTTTTAGGTGACAGTTGGCAGCGTCACTCCAAGTAGGACACGCGTATGTTAATATCGGCCTTATAACACTTTTGAAGAGTCGATTTTTATTTTTGAGGTTTAAAAATTACCTTCTATTTAGTAGTGGGCATAATGCTTTTAATGATTTTATAGCTTTTGGCACGTAGCCATAATATGTTGTTTAAATGTAAGCTTTTTGTCCTAGACAACTCCGAGATATTTGACATCGTTAGGTACATTTATGGTATTATTTCTGGTAGTCTTTTGGGAGATTTGTTGAATGGAAAAATTATTGCTTGGGTCTTGTTTGGATTAATTTGGATTTTCCATTTGTGAAAATATTTATTGCAATTTACAAGACCCTTTTCCATTTTCCTCAGGAGTGCACTTGTAAGTTTTTTTTGAAGAAATTAACGCAGTATCATCTGCGTAATAAGCAATTTTCATATATTTTGGGACTTTAAAATCGGATGTGTATATCGAGTAAAGCATTGGCGACAAGACTGACCCCTTGAGGTAACCCTGTGGTAATGGTTTTTGGAGATGATGTTTCATTATTAATCGCAACTTTAAAGCTTCTGTCGTGAATGAAATCCGAAATAAGTTTACATAGATATTTTGTTATATTTGCATCAAGAAGTTTAAATGCTAGGCCATTATGCCCAACGGTGTCAAACGCTTTTTCAATATTTAACAATATTAGACCCGTTTATTGTTTGTATTGGTGATTATTTGATTTTATACCCTATACCACTATGTGGTTTGGGTATAATGTTTTGTACTGCTGTTTGTAACTACCAAAAATATTTGACCTAGACCCATCTTTTATTATACCGATCGGCTCAGAATCACTTTCTGAGTCGATTTAGCAATGTCCATGTAAACCTTGTAATCAAATATGAACATATTTTAATTAAATTTAGTATATGGGGGGGTTTCGTGTCAAGTGCACCAACTTTTGAAACCGATGTCTTCCTATCGGGATGAAATTTGCACCAAGGTTAGTCCTATTGGATAGTAGTTTAAACAAAATTTTTCAACAAGATCGGTCCAGATCTCTCTGAGTTAGAGGGGATCAAAATTTTACATTTTGGCCAAACAGGTGTTTCTTCTCACCCATGTAACTTATTACCTATTGTTCTTAGAAAATTTTCTCCCAAATAGGTTAGATAGCTATTTCTTCAATATTTCGGAAAAAATACTTTAAAAAAAAAATTTTTTTTGTAGACTTTTTTTTTGCTAAATCAAAGCATTTTTTGCCTTTTTTTTCAAAAAGGGCATTTTTTTTTTTTTTCATAAGCTTAGGATTTTTCCTTTAAGAGCTTTTTGGTCGCTTAGTGGGATGGGAGTGGGATATCTATCTATATTTTTCACAAATGCTCTATTTTGAATTTTTTCCTATTTGTGTGTAAAACCTTACAAATAAAACTTATACTGAGAAACTAGACAAATTAACCTTTCCGAAGGTATGTAACATACCTAACTAAAATTTCATACCCTCGATACTGTAATACCCAGAATATGTTAACCTCAGGAAAAAAAATCACTTTTTTTTATATAGAAATGTTGAAAAATTATTATTTTTTATTTATTTGTAATAATAATTAAATTAAATATAAAAATAATAATATTAAAAATAAGAAGATAAATAATTTAATAAAATTTAATCTTAATTACATTAGATCCATTTATATCATAACTATTTTTATACTTAATTTATTGTAGCTGATGAAGTATTTAAGTCTTGTAAATTTTTAAATACCCAGTCTTTCATCCAGCTTTTTTGTCGCCTTTATTTACTGCGTTTTTTTTGTCAACCCTTTCTTGGCGTTACTAGGTTCTGCTTTTGATTTCGCTGCCGGTTTATTTGTTGGCTTTGGAAAGAAATCGCATTGAATAGAGGCAGAAAACTTTTTCAACTTGAGTCTTCCATCGACAAGCGGTATAAAAGCATGGTATTGAGCGGTGCCATCGATTGTCACCGCAGCATCGAATCTGCTCTTGAGTGTTTTCAATGCTTCCTAATGATCCTCTTTGCTACTAAAAATTATTTTAGTTTCTTTACAATAATTCTTTGCCCAATGGAATAAAGCAGTCGCATCTAAGATGCGATCTTGATGAGAGCACTGGAGGCTATACTTCGCTGCATTTCTTTTAAGGTTTGCTGCAATACCATGCTCCTTTACCATGAGCAGTAGGATGAAAATGCCACTCAGCTGGCATTCCAAAATCTTTTTCATGAGCCATAAGATTTGCGAAGCTACTTTTATTTTTAAAATGTTGACGAGCTCCGTCCGAAACGTAGTATACCTTCTTTACTGTAAATTTAGATTTTAGATATTTTAGTATTATCTTCTGGTACTCATAAACTGCAACGGTATCATGTTTTAAATCGTCGGATATGATTGCCATACTTTTGTGTTCCAGTTTTTCATCTTTCATGTAGTAAATAACTACTGTGAATATAGTTGCTTGGTCGTTATTGAAGTGGAATGCTTGTATGGCATCCTGAAGAACATATTTATAGTTTTCTGCGAAATCATATGAAATAACGAATTCACCAGACTTCAAATGTATCTTCAAATCCTTGAAGAATGGCCATTGCTCTTTGACTATAAGTCATGGGTTCTCAAGTTTAGCAATCCTGTACACATTTCTTCCACAAAAGCATCCACATTTAAAATGATTGTTTTCAATGGGCATCTGTCAGTCTGAATCCAAGAATCAAATTTGACCTCCTCTATATATTCTCGATCTAAAGAGTTGATTAAATTTTCTTTGATGAATGTGGTTTTCGGGCAATTGATACATTCACCTAAGTGGCAAGAAGTCGTTGCATAAGGACACATAGTCAATTTAAGGCAATCGCAGTAATCGTGTAAATCTTCTGCCGAATCATCTGTTAAATACTTTAAGTTTATTTCCTTCAACATCAGTTTAACATTTTCATAGTAAATGCAAACGCATACTGTGTGAGTTCCGCTGCTTCCTGCCAAAACGCAATGTTTTGGCCTCACTTGGGTAAATTTCGTGAAGCCAATTTTAACATCTTCGTGTTCAGATTGAAATGTTGCAAATAACTCTTTCAGGTTACAGAGAACCATTCTCTTCTGTTATGTTATAAAGGTATGTTACATACCTTCGGAAAGGTTAATTTGTCTAGTTTTTCAGTATGAGTTTTATTTGTAAGGTTTTACACACAAATAGGAAAAAATAAAATAGTGCATTTGTGAAAAATTTAAAAAGCGTTGTCCCACTAAGCGACCAAAAAGCTCTTAAAGGAAAAATCCTAAGCTTTCTTATGAAAAAAAATGCCCTTTTTGAAAAAAAAAAAAAATGCAAAAATGCTTTGATTTTTTTTTAAAGTATTTTTCTCCGAAATATTGAAGAAATAGCTATCTAAACTATTTGGGAGAAAATTTTCTAAGAACAATAGGTAATAAGTTACATGGATGACAAAAAACACCTGTTTGGCCAAAATGTAAAATTTTAATCCCCTCTAACTCAGAGAGATCTGGACCGATCTTGTTGAAAAATTGTGTTTAAACTACTATCCAATAGGACTAACCTTGGTGCAAATTTCATCCTGATCGGAAGACATCGGTTTCAAAAGTTGGTGCACTTGACATGAAACCCGCCATATAAGCTTTTGTAGGCCATAGGATGAACGCTATTGAAATTGGTGAAATTCGGTCCATGTTCAGACCTAGTCCACATACATATGACCCCTATGAAATCGACTTAAATTGCCATAATTTCCAAATTATCATATAGATCTCGGTCAAATTGGGTTTGTGTGTGTTTATTACATCCATTTATCAGTTGTCCAAAAATAAACCCCATGTGGCAATTTTTTGTCATAACCCCCATATAAACAAAATTATTGCACAGATTTTTCTCAAAATTGGTTTGTATATATTTTTTCAAAATATTAGTGACTTTTAGCAAATATGGTCAGGATCGGTACATTTTTCGACCTAGGCCCCATATAAATATAGCATCCGATATGAACTTTTCATATCTGCGGCCAAAAAAATTAATAACACTGCCACTCAAATTTTCTTCATGCTTATTTTCTATATCCACTTAGTTGGACCGAAGAGATAGAATGTAGTATTTTTTGAAATATTTTAGCTAAGTTACTTAATAGACTAATAGGTCTATAGCTATTTGGGTTAATTTTTGGCTTACTAGGTTTGTTGATAGCTATAACCTTAGCATTTTTGAAGTGGTTTGGGAAATAGTTGAGTTTGATGCAGCTGTTAAATATTATAACCAGTAATTTCTTTAAAAGTAGGTTTTGAACATTGTAAAAACCAGGGGATTTTGAGGGTTTTATTGATGAGACAATATTCATTACTTCTTGAAGAGATGTATAAATTGCTGATTCAGAACAAGGATTTTCCTTCCTAAAAATATTTACTCTTGTATTTATTAGTATATACGCTGAGTGGTGAGGTTATTTGCTTGGACAAAGATATTTGCCAGGACTTTAGCCTTGTCCTTATCAGATGTTATTTTTGTATTTCCAACTTTAAAGTGAGAGATTTGATTTTTTCCTTTTCGTCGCAAGTTCCTGCTTATTTTCCAAAATGATTTATCACCTGGTTTTAAATTGGATAATAATTGACACCATTTCTTATTGCGTTCCGAATTAATACTTTTATCAATCAAGTTATTTAGAAACTTAGTACATTGATTATAAAAAGTTTGCTCGGCTATATAAAGCTTCTTCTTAGTTTAATATACATATTTCACAGTACTTTCTGGTAATGTGTAATTATTTTGTTGGGTTATTTTAGGTGTAGACGCATCCCTTGCTTCGAAAACTACATTTATAAATCTTTGTATTTCCTGATCAATTATTACCTTGGTATTGTATATATCCGAATTTAACGTGATTTTATTGTCTAAAAAATTCATATAACTGTTCCAGTTGGTTGCACTATAATCATAATAATTGAGGTCAACCTGCAAGGCCATTGATCTTTTAAGTGTACGTATAATGGGGCGATGGTCTGATGGTATTTCGTAATCCATTGTTTTTACGTCTATATTTAAAGCGGAATTGCTCAAAATAATATCGACTGTGGATGCTTCGCGATTGTGTTGATGGGGGAATAGGGTTAGACTATTAGGATAGTGTGTGAAAAAATTTCTTGATTGCTGTAGATTGTTGAGTGCGATTCCTGCAGTATTATTTGAACGGCAATTCCAAGAACAATGTTTGGCATTTAGGTCACCAAAAACTATATATTCTTTGGTGGAAGATGTTAGGTTCAAGATATCAGCACAGAAGTTATGGATATATCTTGGTGAATATAACGAAGATACAACAATAGGTCTATTATTTATAATAACTTCAATTGAGATGTTTTCGATTGATGAGGTGTTTGATATAGAGAGGTTTTTATGTGTGACAGATTTATGAATTAACAAAGCTACTCCTCCTCCTCTTGTATCTGTTCTATCCTTTCGATATAAATAATAATTTTTAAAATAGGGTCTATGATTTTCAGAAAAAAATGGTTCATTCAAAGACGCTATTAATATTTTCTCGTTCAATTAGTAGCTCAAATTGTTTCAATTTAGAAAAGTTTGAAATGCCATTAGCATTCAAGTGAGAATAGTGATAAATGAAATGGTTCAAAAAGGAGAAAAAAAAAACAGGTCAAAAAGTTTATATTTTTGCTGTTATGAAAATAGTAAGAACATAATTTTTGTACAATAATTTTGGACCGACACTAAATATATAGAAAAACAAATTAACACTTTTAAATAATTCCATGCCAAACCGAACACCAATTTTAAAGGGTGAAAACGTGTTTTAGGGCTAATGTTTACAATATTACACACAGAAGAATTATCGCAGTTTTATTGCTCATGCTGGTAAGATGTTTTTTTTATATAAAATACATACAATAAATAATGATTACAGAAAGGGTTGGATTAAAAAATTTTAATATATGACCTGTTAATAGCGAATTTCAGTTTATCATGGAAGTGGTGAGTTATAAATATAATAAAATACACCATATATTAATAAATGGTACAGGTCCTGCGGTAAAAAAGCATAAAAATCCTACCACAAAATTAAACCATCAAAAAGGGAAACCTCTAACTCAGAGTTAGTTTAAACAACAAAAAAAAAACGTTTCCAACACAATTTTAATGCATAAAACTTTGTATTGTACAACAATTTTATCAATCTATGATAATGAATAGTAGAAAGTACATATAAAAAAAATAAATTATATTTTTTTAAAAAAGCTACAAAACTTCAAAAACGAATAAAAACTCGCCAAGAAATAGCAAATGCCCCAGACTACTTTTGTGCCAAAAAAAAAACTAGGTCATGAAGTTTGATGGCATTTTTTTCAAGTTTGAGAAATATATTAAAGCCATAATTTTTTTTTGGTCTCTATACTTGTAAGGACTCAGATATGAAGTATTGTTTTATTACAACGTTGTTAACCTATTGAGAATTGAGACCGAAAATGGGAAATTTTTTGGATAAAATTTTGAAAACTCCTTTTTCAAGTTTTAAAAAGTTTTCTTAAACAAAATTTCAAAAAATGGATCTGCCACTTTAAGGTTTTGTTAAATGCATGTTGCAGATTAACTGTGTGAATTTTTAAGTAAATCCCTATGCCAAAATTTTTTTGACAAGGATTTTATTTTTGCGGATTTGGAGAAAAATTGGATTTTTGTAAAATATTCGGTAAATGTACTCTTTCTAAACACTTTGTATCAAAAATTCATCACCTTTCTGTTTTTAAATGTTATATTTTATCTTAATAGCATAGGGTTTCGGAAAAAAATAATATGACCCCATTAATCCTTTTGGAATTGGGGTCACATATGACCCCAATCTAATAAAAGACAATTTATTCAAAAAATTCATATATTGTGTAAGTGCTGTTGAATTTTTAGATAAGTCGCTTAAAATATAATAACCAAATGTTTAGAACTTCCGCTCCTAAAATTTGGGATAAATCCGAGAACGTTAACCCATTATTTGCCAAGGCCAGCTTTGGATTTTAAGATATTTTTTAATAAAAATTATCGAAAACGAGTTTTTCTATTAAAATCGAAGAAAACTCTATTGGAATTTAAGAAAAATAATTTGGTTAATTTTTCAGTTTATTTATTTTGTTTAAGCTAATATGTCCATGTGTTTTAGATGCAAATAAAAAAATAAAAAAAATTACAATTAGTTATTTATAGTTCGGTTCGAGATCATGTATACATTTTCTAATACTAGAAAAGATAATACTTTTATGCAATGTAAGAGAAATTTGGAAAAAATTGAAGACAGCGCTAGATGGAGTAGCTACTTTCGAACAAAGCGACTTGTTCATCTTCAGCATCCTTCTGCCTATTGCTTCAACTCATGCTTAATCAACTATTTAACTCAACATTAGAAAGAAAAGAACATGAGAAATGTTTTTTCTTTCTTTTCATACGAGAGTTAGAAAGAACAAGCAGAGTTTTTTTTTTCCAATTTATAGCTTTGATCAATTACAAATCTCGTAATGTGAAAAAAGCTCTTTTTGTTTTGCCAAACGTCCCATAGATGGGAACTGTAATGACATGTGAAATCTTAACAGATTTATCACAATTGCATTGGACCGTATGTTTTGTATGTTAGTTTTTATGTATTGTCGATCTTGTGTTGTAATAATAATTAGTTATTTATAGTTCGGTTCGAGATCATGTATACATTTTCTAATACTAGAAAAGATAATACTTTTATGCAATGTAAGAGAAATTTGGAAAAAAATTGAAGACAGCGCTAGATGGAGTAGCTACTTTCGAACAAAGCGACTTGTTCATCTTCAGCATCCTTCTGCCTATTGCTTCAACTCATGCTTAATCAACTATTTAACTCAACATTAGAAAGAAAAGAACATGAGAAATGTTTTTTCTTTCTTTTCATACGAGAGTTAGAAAGAACAAGCAGAGTTTTTTTTTCCAATTTATAGCTTTGATCAATTACAAATCTCGTAATGTGAAAAAAGCTCTTTTTGTTTTGCCAAACGTCCCATAGATGGGAACTGTAATGACATGTGAAATCTTAACAGATTTATCACAATTGCATTGGACCGTATGTTTTGTATGTTAGTTTTTATGTATTGTCGATCTTGTGTTGTAATAATAATTAGTTATTTATTTAGTTTAGTTTAGTTATTTATTTTAACTAATTATTATTACAACACAAGATCGACAATACATAAAAACTAACATACAAAACATACGGTCCAATGCAATTGTGATAAATCTGTTAAGATTTCACATGTCATTACAGTTCCCATCTATGGGACGTTTGGCAAAACAAAAAGAACTTTTTTCACATTACGAGATTTGTAATTGATCAAAGCGATGTTAATGTAGAGAAAGCTATAAATTGGAAAAAAAAAAAAAAACTCTGCTTGTTCTTTCTAACTCTCGTATGAAAAGAAAGAAAAAACATTTCTCATGTTCTTTTCTTTCTAATGTTGAGTTAAATAGTTGATTAAGCATGAGTTGAAGCAATAGGCAGAAGGATGCTGAAGATGAACAAGTCGCTTTGTTCGAAAGTAGCTACTCCATCTAGCGCTGTCTTCAATTTTTTCCAAATTTCTCTTACATTGCATAAAAGTATTATATTTTCTAGTATTAGAAAATGTATACATGATCTCGAACCGAACTATAAATAACTAATTATTATTACAACACAAGATCGACAATACATAAAAACTTACATAAAAAAAATTACTTTAAACGAGTTTTCCTATTAAACTCGAGGAAACCAATATTTGGAATTTAAGAAAAATAATTCGATTGCTTGTTATTTATTTAACCCTTCAGTGCTCCTGGGATCAAAATAATCCATTGTGATATATCTTTGGTGCAATTATCTGCTTATTGCTCGCGATTAACCAATTTTGTTATAAAATTTTTTATGTCTAAAAACTATGACACAAAGCAAATAAAAAATGACACAAAGCTAATAAAAAACAATTTATTCAAAAGAATATAAAATATAAAGTTAATATAATAATGTAAAATTAAAGAAAAGCAATACTTATTGCAAGTCATATGTGATTACAGAAAACAATTTGAATCGCACACTAAATCATCCTTAAATACACCAAAATAAATAGAATTAATTTTATATATTGTCTTTTATTAGCTTTGGGCCATTTGTGGGTCTTCTTATTTTATTTAGAAAAAAAAATTGTAATAAAATAATTTTATAACAAAATTGGTTAAAAGTTGATTTAATTTATATTCGCGAGTAATAAGCAGATAATTGCACCAAAGATATATCACAATGGATTATTTTGATTCCAGGAGCACTGAGAGGTTAAATAAATAAAAATCAACCGAAATATTTTTCTTAAATTCCAAATAGTGGTTTCCTCGAGTTTAATGGGAAAACTCGTTTACCATAATTTTTATTTAAAAATATCTTGAAATCCAAAGTTGGCCTTGGCGAATAATGGGTTAAAGTTCGCAGATTTATCCCAAATTTTAGAAGTTCTACACATTTGGCTGTTATATTTTAAGCCACTCGTCGAAAAATTCAACAGCACTTACAAAATATTTGAATTTTTTGAATAAATTGTCTTTTATTAGTTTGGGATCATATGTGACCCCAATTCCAAAAAGGTTAATGGGGTCATATTATTGTTTTCCGAAACCCTAGGCTATTAAGATAAAATATAACATTTAAAAGTAGAAAAGTGATGAATTTTTGATACAAAGTGTTTAGAAAGAATCTTACAGAATATTTTACAAAAATTTCATTTTGCTCGAAATCCGTAAAAATAAACTCCTTGTCAAAAAAATTCTGGCACAGTTTATCTGTAACATGTACTTAACAAAACCTTAAAGTGCTATATCCATTTTTTAAAATTTTGTTTAAGAAAATTTTTTAAAACTTGAAAAAGGAGTTTTCAAAATTGTATCCAAAAAATTTCCCATTTTCGGTCTCAATGCGCAATAGGTTAATAACGTGGTAATAAAACACTACTTCATATCTGAGTCTTTACAAGTATAGAGACCAAAAAAAAATTATAGCTTTAATCAATTTCTCAAAGTTTAAAAAAATGCCATCAAATTTCCTGACCTAGTTTTTTTTTGGCACAAAAGTGGTCTGGGGCATATGCTATTTCTTGGCGAGTTTTTATTCGTTTGTGAAGTTTTATAGCTTCTTTAAAAGATAATTTAATACTTATCCCGAGTTTTAAAACAGTTTGTCGGAAGAATTAAACTATAGAACGAAATTTTCGTAAAATCTGAAAAAAAAAGTCATATTTTCCCCATATAAACACACTTGGAATTTTCAATCGCGTTGAGCCAACTCTAAATGTTTTTTGATTGGCCCAAAACTTTGTATTTCTTAGTTTTTCTGCTATTCGCATATTTCTAGGGGGTGAGACCGAGAGTTTGAACACCTTGTATATTAAGGGCCACCCTAATTAATGTATATAGATATATAATATATACTAGCAGTCCCGGCAAAGATTATACTTAAAAAAATAGTTATGTATTTTATTCACTAAGCGCCCCGGTAGGTGAGTATGTAGCGTGCTCACCTATCATGCGGGGGTCGTGGGTTCGATTCCCACCAGAGGCTTGGTCTGTCGCTGCAAAAAACCAGCCAAATGGTCTTTGTCACCCGGCTTATCCCTGGACCCAAATTAGAATACAAATTTACTTTGTATTGTAATTAATATAAATAAATAAAATAAATAAATAATTTTATGTCAAGATTTGTTTAGATAGTATTTCAATAACGGTACGAATTTTTCTAATATGATTTTCTATTTCAATATCTTATTTTAAATGCAAATTTTATTTTCAATTTAATAAATTCAATCATGTTTGACATAATACAATGTTCATCGGATCTTACTAAAAAATATTGTGTGTTCCTCCATTTACGCCATATATAAACAAATTGTTTGACTTACCAACTCTGGAGCAGGCAGCATATACTGGACTATGAGCGAAGCACGTATTTTCCAAATCCAAGCTGCATACCTGTATGGACTGGCCTTGAGAAAGTCACATAGCGGGTATAAATTTTGCTAAAGACTTTCCTTTTATTTCAATCTTATCTGGTGTAAATTTGAGCCATAGAAATTTTGTAAAAAAGCGACCCCAGCGCCACCATAAAAATGATTCGAACACTTCACGAAAATATGGTTTGAGTATAAGGTAGATAGCTTCGGGCATACATACGCACCAAAGTTTTTATTTATTAAGATTAAACAATTATTTTGTTGAATCCGTCTCCACCTATTTTCCGCCCGGCTACTTACATTAATAACAGATAAGGTACCCAAATTATCAAAGATCTCCCTGTCATAGTACTCGGAATATATGCTCAATAACAATTTTGTATTGGAGGTGCCACGCCTACTGATCCGATACCGCCCATTTTCAACACGGCTGTGTGAACTCTCATAAAGTATCGTAACTCTCCTTTTTATATTACTCAAAACATATATCATATTAAAAATGCTCTTTGTTCTGGAGGTGTCACGCCCAATTATCAGATTATGTCACGGCCAATTACAATAATAATGGATAATGGGCCGGCTACTTACACAAAAAACAGATGACGTCACACAAAGTATCGAAGTAGTCCGCCATAGTACTTGAGATAGATGATATTGAATAATTACTTTGTGTGGGAGCTACCATGCTCATTTATCCGATCTCCTACCATAGTACCTACATATGTTGTATTCAATCACATCTTTGAAAGGGAGGTACCACGTCCATATATCTGAAACTGCCCAATTTCAGCAAGTGATATCACTAAGATTATGTTAATCAAATTCATTATAATGTGGTAAAAAAAGGGCACTCAATTATTGTTTTGTAAAAATAAACTATTAAAAAATTACAAAAAATAAATGGTTTTTTAATAAATAACAATATAAAAGGATATTTTTGAAAGAACTCACATATAATTTATACATTGTTGCCATTATCATTTTTTACCTAAAATTATTTCGTTTAACTATTATTTTTTCAAATCGTTTGTTCTTATATCAAAATATATGACTCTTTGTTTTATGATTTTAAGATAAGAGATTATTTTTATTTTATTCTTTAAAATCTTTCAAAATTTATGCTCTTGCACATCCTTTTAGTATAAGAATTAAACAAAATTTATATTTTTATAATTTTGTGAAAACGTTTCAAATTTCAACGTTCAAAATTTTATAAGGGTGTCCGATTATTCATTGATGGAATGTATATACATACATAAATTGAAATATATGTATATATTTGTAAATTTTAATTGCAATATTAATTTTTAATTCACATATACATAATTCGCATGTAATAATTTTAATTTTTTCCAGTTGTGTCCATAAAAGATTATATATTGCATGTACGTTAACTTTTCCATTGATGTTGATTATTTTCTTTATAAAATTAATTAAACTTTAAAAAAAAAAAAAAACGACAATGCTGCTGTTAACAACTTAATGAAATATTTCCAAACATTTTGGTGTTCTAACAACAACAACATGACTGTTAATTCACAAAATTATTTTCCCATTCGGAAAACGGTCAATTAAATTAAAATAAAAAAACTGTTTAAAGTAAAAGAGAAAATTTTTAAAATTTTTTGCTATGTTAATTAACTTGCGAGTAGTTGGTATCTTTGCTAAACCTCACTACGGTGATGTCCGTTGCTACTGTCTGCAAGAGGGCACCACTCTCGTTTGTCTTTCATAGAAATCTAATTCATCCGTTTCCACCGGAAATAAGCAAAATCTCTGCGTTGTACTAGCTCTGTTCATTTACGTGATAATATGTAACAATTTGTACAATTTAAACTGCTCTGCAAAACAAAATTTTTTTCGAGCCCCGAAATTATTCCTGCTGATTCTTATGTAAAATGATCTCCTGAATTCGAATATCACACCAGTTTTTCCCCATTTTCTTTTTTTTTTTGTTATCTTATAATTTTTTGTTTGTCATAACTCAGGAACGATTACTCCGATTTTGCTGAAATAAATTTAGAAAAATTAAGAATTACCATTCCTTTCTCCAAATAATCAACAATTTCGCAGATATAAATAAATTTATGAAACAAAAATATTTTTTTTCCTAAAAAATTTAAATTTGTTGTTTTTCAAAGTCTTCATGAAAGTCTTCCTAAAAGGGAAAAGAAATTTCAAGGCTTAATACATTTGTTAAAGCTACATAGCTTATGAACAAAATGAGACATAGGTCATGAAAATCGATGAACGCGTTCCGCTTTTATTCAGAATTAAGTGAAGGTTACTCATTTTGACAAGAATATTGATTTTTTGTTTCAATGAATTTGGAGCCCAATCCTTATCTAGATGACCAACTTGGAAATTAAAATATAAATGATAAGCAGGGTTTTCGTTGCGCTCTTAATGTTATCATAGCAGAAGCTATCTGGATGATTTCTACACTCTCGTGGCATAATAAAATTCGCGTACTGTTATTCCTTAAAAAATAACATTAAAAAATAAAGGAAAACATTTTTCAAAATTTTCCAAATAATGACCACTCATACATGTGTACAGTTCTGTAAAAAAAAAACCGTGAAAATGGTATAAAATGGAGAAAAACGGGTGTGATATTCGGATTCAGAAGGTTATAACATTGGAATCAGCAGGAATAATGCCGGGGCCGATTTTCTTGCAGAACAGTGTTATCCCAAAATTTACTGGATCGTGTTCGTTTACTTCAAAAACCCAGTAGAAGAAAACAAATGAGAGCGAAAAGTGACGGTTCATTTTTTGAAAACTTGCTAGTTTTTACTGGATATATTTTTGCCAATAAGAATTAGCAAGCAAGAAAAACGTGTTTGAAAAAGAAAAGACTACAATTATATTTTTGTGCAAAAATTTTAAATAATAATTCTGAGGAAATTAACGATAAAAGAAGTAAATAAATATTCACGTAAATAAATATTCACAGGTTTCATTAATATTAATCTTTTAAAACCGGTTCCTGCCGAAAAAAATATGTGTATCTGCCAATTTCTTTCGTAATAAATGTTTATTTTCTACAGCAATAGGTAATGATATCAGTTTCAATGAATATTTTTACATGTTAAATAAAATAAATTCTTCTAATTAAGGTATATTTCTTTTTTTAATTTAGAGGTTCACTTCTTCACTTTCAAATGTGTTTACAATTAGCTGTTCAATGAATATACTTAAAGCTAAAAACTAAAACTAATTAAAAACATTTTATAGGAAAATATCACAAACGTTTTAAACAAATACGTACAAGAATAATCTAACCCATAAAAACAATGTTTTTTATTAAAACTCTTTCTTTCCTTATGCATATGAGTTTTGAATATCTCCGTGACTGTGTGTGACTGTGTGTGACTATCTTAAAATTAATCTTTGGCCACAACAAGTCTATGGACAAAGTTTCAGATCCATCGGATGAGGGGAAGTGGGGTTTTGACCTCTCCGTGACTATGCGTGACTATGTCAAAGTTAATCTTTTTTCACAGCAAGTCTATCGACCAAGTTTTAGGTCGATCGGATAAGGGAAAATGTGTTTTAAATCACTCCGTGACAGTGCGTGACTATGTCGAAGTTGATCTTTCTTTACAGCAAGTATATCGACCAAGTTTCAGATTGGTCGGATGAGGGTAAATGATATTTAGATCATTCCGTGACTGTGCGTGACCATGCGTGACTGTGCGTGACCATGCGTGACTGTGCGTTACTAAGTCAAAGTTAATCTTTTTTCACAGCAAGTATATGGACCAAGTTTCAGATCGATCGGATGAGGGGAAATGACATTTAGATCACTCCGTGACTGTGCGTCACCATGCGTGACTGCGCGTGACTAAGTCAAAGTTAATCTTTTTACACAGCAAGTGTCTGGACCAAGTTTGAGATTGATCGGATGAGGGGAAATGACATTTAGATCACTCCGTGACTGTGCGTGACTATGTCAAACTTAATATTTTTTCACAGCAAGTCTATCGTCCAAGTTTCAGATCGATCGGATAAGGGGAAATGGGTTTTACATCACTACGTGACTGCGCGTGACCATTCGTGACTAAGTCAAAATTAATCTTTTTTGTGTACACAGTCATGTGTATGGACCAAGTTTGAGATCGATCGGATGAAGGGAAATGACATTTGGATCATTCCGTGACCGTGCGTGACCACGCGTGACTGTGCGTGACTATCCCAAAATTAATCTATTGTCACGACAAGACTATGGGCCAAATTTCAGAACAATTGGATAAGGGGGAATGGGGTTCACCCATGGCAGACAGACAGAAAGAAATTAAGAAAACTTTTAAAAAGTTTAGCCCTTTAGTACTTCAGAACATAAAAATTCCACAACATTTAGAATATTTACTTAATAAAGCGGAAATAGACTCAAGAAATTTACAAAAAGATGGTTTAAATAATTATATTATACGAGATCAAGGCGAAATGTTAGATGCTATTGGATCATTTTTAGAGTCAGTTCATGCTAACAAACAGATAGATCGTACTAATAGTACACAAACAGGGCCGGCTCCAGGGGGTGTGCGAACGGTGCAACCACCTAGGGCAGCAGATTTTAGGGGGCGGCAAATTTTGATGCAGGAACTCTAAAGATACTAAATGCAGAAACCTTGCATTGGAGAAGTGTAATGCCATAATAAAATTTTTGACTCAGCAGTATCTTCCCCCAAAAGGTCACGCTGATAAACTCTTTCAACATAATAATGAGAATTTTTTTAAGATGATTGAACTGTTTGAAAGATTTGATTCAGTTTTACAGGAACATGTAAGAGGAACAACTGGTGGAGAAAACAACAACTTAGGAAAAAACTTTCAGAAAAAAAAAAAAATCCAAATCCTTCAAGACCAAATTAAAAAGTTGACCATTATTTATTTATTTATTAAAAATAAGTGAACATTTTCTTGGTTTTGTGCCCGTATTAGAAGAAAATGGCTAAGGGCTGACATAAGTTATAGTACTACAACTTCAGGAAATGGGAATACCCATTGAAGATATAAGAGGCCAAGTATACGACAACGGTTCGAAAATGAAGGGAAAAAATATAGGAGTTCAAAAAGAATTTTGGCCATTAATCCTGGGCATATTATGTCTCATGTAGTAGCCATTCCCTCAACTTAGTTATAAATGATACTGCCAAGGCTTCTCAATTTGCAGTTCCCTTCTTTAGTTTAGTGACTAAAATTTTTAATTTTATTAAAATTTCTGACATAAAATTAAAATTTTTAACTTCATTCTGCTTCAATTCAGTGCTGGACAGTACTGAAAAATCATATTTCTAGCATTACATTAAAACCTTTATGGAAAACCATCAACTATCAAATAGAAGAAATCCACCATGAAAACGAAAATGCAGATAAAATGGTTACTTATGAGGCAAGCTGCTTGGCAAACCACGTACGAGACTTCACATTTCTGTATTCCGTATTAATATGGTGCAATATATTACTTCACACAAAAGACTTTTTCATGTCTGTGAGAAACGATTTAAAACTCCAAGGGTATTTAGTAGATGCGAAGGATATTGCTTCTAAATTAGATATGGAAAACATTGGTGCCACTGTACAAAACAGGCTAGAAGGAGAAATATTTAGGCCCAATTTGATTATGAAAGAAGAGATGAATCTATAGATCTATATCTATATCCAGAAATGCGGTACTAAGTTAATTTTTACTACAGAATTTTAGGTTAAACAAATTAAAAGCCATAGTGAACTTTTTGGTGTTCTATATGACGTAAGCAAAATCAAAGACATGCCATCTGACGTTTTATCAGACAAGTGCTTTAGGCTGTGTAATGCCTTAACTTATGGTGAATCGAAAGACATCAGTTTTGTTGATTTATAAGATGAACTTAAAGTTATATCAACTATTGTGACATCTAAGAGTACACCTGTTGTCCAGTGGACAGCGGGGAAACAAGTTTTCGAAACATAAACTCATAAAAACCTATCTAAGATCTACGATGTCCGAATCACGTCTAAGCGGTCTGGAAACAATATCAGTTGAGCATCAGATAGCTTAATAGCTGGATTACCATTTGAGGCTCATTTTTAGTCTGTAAAGTATGTTAACAGTAATTCTAATACTGTCTTTTTACTTCCTTTATTTTAACTCGTAGTGTCTGCTTGTATATCGAAAAAACCTTGGATCGTTGTTTAAGCTTTTTCCGTGACGCAATCGAGTAGGCAACTTGTGGGGACGATGAAAAAATATTGAAAAAATTTTTTTTTACTGCAGAATTTAAAATTGTTGGCTAAGACTGAAACGATGCGGTACAGAACGGGAGTAGAATAAAAACTTGGTTTTTATGGGTTAGTTTTTTTTTATTCATAAGTATTTAAATTGTAGTTCCGTTTATAACGTAATAAAACATAATAAACATCGTAAAGTTTTAATCTTTGCCTTTTAAAAATATATTTGAAAATTTATTTGTAGCTTGTCTGAGAGGGGGGGGGGGGCGGCGCACGTACATACCGCTCGGGGCGGCAGAACTTCTGGGGCCGGGCCTGTACACAAATACAAGTTTCTGAAGCTTTTAATAAATTCTTGGAAAGAAAACCCAATTTCGAAACTAACTAATCCACTATAATGCATTTCAACGCAGAAAAAATGTGCAACAATTTAAAGGAATGACAAGCCGGTGACTATTTCATAACGAGAGAATAAATAACATATATTTTCTCCCGTTTAAAAGATAAATTATCATCAACAATTGATACAATACCGAATCTAGTATTAAAAAATATACCAGAAATAATGATTTGTGAATATTGTAGTCTTTTTAATAACATGATAAATTATTCATATTTCCCCCAAAAATGGAAAAAAGCTAAAGTTGACCTTTTATCAAAAACAAAAAAAAGAAACAAAGATATGAGTAGTCCACAAAATCTTCGTGCAATAAGTTTACTTCCGAATATAAGCAAAGTAATCGAAATGTGCATTAATAATAACATAAACAAATTCTGTAATGATACAGGATTGATAAATGAAAAAGAATTTGGATTTAAATACAAGCATTCGTTATAAATGATAATATTATAATATTAAAATATTATAAATTCTTATTTTATTCTAAACACATAGAATCTAAGATAAAAATAATTATGTACCAATCACTTATTAGACCAATCCTCACATATGGATGCCCAATTTGGTTCAATATCTCACCTTCTTCCATTGAAAAAATACGAGTTTTGGAAAGGAAATGTTTAAGGGCTTGTACGCCATTACTTAGATCGTCACATAGTAATTATGTAAAATACGTTTTAAATAAAAAGCT
Source organism: Cordilura impudica (assembly GCA_963682025.1). NCBI lineage: Eukaryota > Metazoa > Arthropoda > Insecta > Diptera > Scathophagidae > Cordilura > Cordilura impudica. The sequence continues at coordinate 151,657,702 of OY821521.1, read as the reverse complement.
TTATAATACATCTAATATAATTAGAATAGATAACTTTATAATTAATCTAATTATGAATAATATTTTAAAGTGCACATCGTGCATTGAAAATAATCTAATAATGGCACCGTACTATGCAAATGATATTTATATAATAAATACTTTAGAAAAAGGTTTTGTGCCACCCGAGGCATTTTTATACTTAGATAAGTTAAATATAATTCAGAATGAAAATGGCATTCCTATTTTATATCATAATTTCAGACGGGCCAATATCAAAGCAATTGATTGTAATTCTCCAAATAATAATATCAGATATGACACAAGTATATCTAACAAAGAACTTCACATATGCAAAGTCAAAAAATTTTGGTGGTTACATGAATAATTAACTATAATTTTCTTTTAACATTTAGACCTTAGTTTTATCTTTCAGCCAAGATACAAGTAATATTTAAAAAAAAATTTTTTTTCATTACAAAATAAGTTTATATTTGCTGTGAAATTTTAGTATACAAAATAAAAATACTAATTATTGTAAATCAATACCTATTCTTATATAAAAATTCTAGAGAGCTCGTTTCTGGGACTTTGTATATTTGTATATACTAGCAGATTCCAGCCCTCGAAATTCGAGCGCAAATTCTGGGAAATTTTATTTTTTCATTAAGTAAAGACCCTAAAAGTATGCTAATGTATTATAGCCAATTCACAAATCAACACAAAAAACAAACTCATTTTTATTACAAACACATTAACAAATTTAATAAACGCACACATAACATTGTATACTTTTATGTATGTGTTAGTAGCAACTTTAAATGCAATTTACTCAAAATAAAGGAAAAAATTTTAAAATCTGTAAGTCTGCAAAACGGCTAAAAAGAAATACTTTTCAAATAATATACGTTTGGTCAAAATCTGGATGAAACGGTAGAACAAAATATCAGTCACAAGAAATCGCCTAGCCTATTAATATTATAGATAACTTTCTTTATAACTAGTGTTTATTACTGTTTAAGAATTTCAAAATTGTGAATAAATAAACGTACAAAAAAAAAAAAAACAATCAGCTGTTTATATGAACTTGCAAATTCTTACAAATTGCTGTTCGTTTACCATTTTGGATATTTATGTTTTTGAGAACTAATTTTTCTTACTGTCTGAAATTTCGGTTTTTACTGGTTTTTACTGGGAAAGTAAACGAACAGAGCTATTGACTGCTGGATATCAGTTGAAAACCATGGTTTATTTTCTGTGGTAACTTCTTTCTTTTTTAACGTAACTGTATCATCAAATAGGCTTAAGAAGACATTACGTTCTAAAAACTCCAACTGGTCATCAGCAGAAGTCATTAAGTATATTTGGTTCCAATTAAATAAGTTGAAATTTTCATACAACAAACTGTAAGATTCTTGTAATCACGATAGGAAAAAAAGGTGATTTTCTTTTTGAAGCTGGAAATCAAAGGCTAGAAAAACCAGATCATGTTTAGAAAAACTAAAAGCTGAGATTTGGATCAGCAACAAATATTAGATCAATCAGTGTTCTGCTGTAACTTTTGAACCGATCAAAATATTTAATAATTTTTTTTTAATGGATAGATATTAGTTCAGCCTGACTCAGTTTTATTACATTAAAATTTATTTATTTATTTATTTATTAACCCATAATTGAAATTATAAGCTAATTTTACTAAGAGAAATAGCAGTAGCAGTAGCAGTAGTAGGCCTTCATTAAAATTGATTGAGGACTTTTTAAGGAATACTAGGTCAATGTTGAACTTTTGATTTTTTTAACTTTTAGAGTGAAATATGTTTTTATTTATTAAAAAATTTAATATTTGGATTTTAATAATTATAAACATTTTTTGTAATAATAGGATTTTTTTAATGTTAGACTCAAAAAAATTTCTACACTCAAAAAAAAAAAAAAAAATAGTAAAATCAACTGGAGATTTTGCTATTATTACTGAAAAATTAAAAATTTTTGTTGTCAAATTTGCAAATCTGTTACACTCAAAGAATATTTACACATAAAAAAAACGTTAATAATTTTATCTAAAAATCTTGCTATTACTACAGAAAAATTTATTATTTTTTGCTGTCAAATTTGATAATTTTAAAAAACAATAAAAAAAAATAAAAACTGCAATAGATTTTAATTGAATTTGTAACAATGGTAGGTTCTGTTTATTATTATTTTTTACTAATACCATGTTTTTCGTACTTAAATAACAATGAAAGGCAATTATAATTATTATTCATTTGACTCAAATATTGATTGCAAATATTCCATATTTTGTTCTGTGTTATATCTGTTCTTTAGTAGTTTTTTGACTTCTTCATCTAAATCCCGATGTTCCTCTTTCCATTGATTTCGAATACTGGAGATGAACGGATCTGACGTTGCCAATGATATATTAAATAGATCTTCATTTGTGGAATTTCGTGAAATTTTTCTAGTATTGTGCTCTCTATAAAATCTGTATACCTTATTTCTTTTTTCTTGAGCCTCCTCTGATAGATCTCCAAGTGGCATCAAATGATATTTAATGACATCTTCTCCATGATAAAGGATTTTGTGAACTGTTGCAGACATATTTCTCCATGGGTAGTTGGTTGTATATATTTTTTCAGTTTCTTTAGCATAATCTCCAAATGTTGTAGAGTCAATTTCTTCATTGCACGCAATGAAAATAAGGTTTAAATCCACTCCTGATATTTCAGATGCTGTTTCCGGATCTGAAAATAATCTTCTTGCGGTATTGCCATCATTTGTATTGCCTGACCCTTGTTTTGGCTGATCTATAATCAATCCAAATTTGCGATATTCATCTTGAACATGTTTCTTTTTTGAACTTCTTAACTCTTTGTTGGTTTCGTTGTTTCTTATTGATCCTGAAGACCCGAAATCCAAATCATAACTGATTTTTAGTATGTATTCCATAAGTCGTATTCTTGCATGTAGTGGTGATAATCCAAATTCATATGCATCGGTATTATCTAATGATTTTGTCGGGACTTGGTTTAATTGGCTTGATGTTGCTTGGCATATAATGCAGCTGGATGCAGCCTTCGTGCTAGTCAAACCCTCCCTACTTTTCCATCTATCGTTGTCGGCACTAATTGGTAGGTTACTAGAAGTTCTATTCTACTAAAGTTGAAATTTTAGAAAAATATAGTAGTTTCATAAATATTTCATAACGCCCCTAATAGTTATTATACGGTAGAGCTGTGACCACTTACAACAACTAAAGACTGTGTATTTACATTCTTACTTACAAATATATACTGGTAAATAATAGAACAAATAATGACTATTATAAGCTATTAAATACTTAAAGCACAAATTTAATACACCATTGTATACGAGTACTTATAGGGCTGTTTAAATTATCGTAATTTGAATTTTTTTAGAGTAATTTCATTAAAATGAAAAAAGTGTTAAGGAGGACACTTTCACCTTTCTTCGGGTGATATACGTTTCTTGTTCTCTTTTGTTCCCTAGAAGGTCTATTCAACTAAAGTTGAAATTTGAGAAAAAAAATATAGTAGTTTCATAAATATTTCATAACGCCCCTAATATTAAATGGTAGAGCTGTGACCAGTTACAACAACTAAAGACTATAATCCTACCAACATTATAAAAGAGACCGCAGGTCATTATCGATGACAGCTTGCGAGTAGTAACCATTTATTTTTGATAAAAAAACAAAAAAAAAATCACATTTTTCTGAAATTAAATAAACAGTTGAGTTTGACAGCATGCCATGCCCACAATTAGCAATAGTTTAACCCAATTTTTTGGCTACCTTAATCTGGATATATTAGCTCCAAAAGGGCGTTAAAATTTTAAAATCGGTGACAAAAAAATTAGATTTTTGGCCAATGAAATCCAAATTTCAGCCACAGTGCGTTGTAAAGTGTGTTGGTGTTGTAATTTTCGTTGGTGTAAGTCCTAATGACTCCAAAAAATTTATATGATTTGTGGCCCCATAATGGGGCTGAAAGTTAATGTATGATACATATCAAAAACGAGAATTTTTTTTCTAACTTTCCAATTTAATTCGTAATATTTTTAAATATTTTATAATAAAAATTCGATCTATTAAATCCAAATTATTATACAATACAACTATTGCAAATATTTTCTCTAAGTCCAAAAATACATCGTTTTTAAAGGACTTAGGTTAGTAAATTTTAAAAAGTTCCATTTAGAATACATTTAAATAAAATACAACTTCTAAAATTAAAATTGTTCATTCAATTAATTTATTTTAGTTAAATACCACATTAACAAAACTATTTCAAATGTTAAGATAAGTTAAAAAAGGAAAACTAAGTTGAATTTGCAAGTTAAAAAAGCGGAAAACTTAGTTAAATTGACACACCAATTAAATAATTCTAATGAGAAATGGTTATGACAAATGCATTAAGGTGCGGTGTCTCAAGTTACGATAATGAATTGACTATTGAGATCTATTAACAATCGAAAAATTTTTCAAAATTTTCAAAACAAAACTTGCAAAACAATCTAGAAAAAAACTAGGTGGTGAATAAATTTTCACCTCTACCACAAAAAAAAAAAAAAAAAAAATAACGTGACAATCCCGATTCTGCATCAACTGCCGGTACATAATAAAAGCTCTAGACTTTGGTAATTTTTATTTCCATACTGTATATGTAACATATGTGTAACTTTGAATCTAATGCAGTAATCTATTTATTTAGATGTTTTCCACACTTCTTTTTTTTGGAGGTACGTTTAATTTTAATTGTATTTATTTGTACTTTGTATTGATTGTATAACACAATGTAACTTTGTTATAACAAAGTAAGTGCATTACAACAATAAAGATAATCAGCAATTATATGCAATTATTATTGAATAACGGCATTAAGTTCAAAATCATATAAATGTGAACTGGTTATAAATAAATTTGTATATTTAAAAAGAAAAAAAGTTATTTCGCAATAATGATTTCATTCCACGGATTGCTGATTTTGAGTTTTTCCTTAATTTCTATTGTGAGTTTAAATTTTAACAATTGTTTCGATTTATTTATTTATAACCGTAGAACTCCTACATTTACGAAATCGAGTTTCAAGAAAAAAAAATAATTTTGCCTTGTGATGATAAGCGTGGATTACCTTTGGATAAGCTTTTCGATGTGTCTAATTTAAATTTCCAAGTATTAGATGATGGATCGGTGTATGTTAGTGGAACAGCAGAAATTGTGTATAACTTCAAACCAGATACAAAACTACAGGTTCGTGTAAATGCAATGATATATTCAAAACTTCTTAAAAGGGAGTAGTAGATCGTATACGAGAACTCCTTCTTCGTTATTTTCTAGATTGTTTTGCAAACATACAAAAAAAATCGCGACAATTGGGTAAATACTATCTATAATATCAAACGTTCTGATGGATGTCAAGCTGCTTTTAATCCAATGGAACCTTGGTATAGGTATCTGAAACATATACCTGTTGAAGAACGGATATGCCCGTTTTACGCAGGAGTAAGTTAAATTTTCTTGTCACAATATTTTGAATATAAGTATATTTGTTCCTTTCTTTTCTGTTTTTTTGTTTTTTTTTTTAGCAAAAATTTAATATTAATGTAACTTCAAAGTTCGACATAATTTTAGCTGATCCTCGATTGAATGCAGATTATAAAACAGTAGCGACTCTTATTATCGATGATGGTGATGCGAGTACGAATACATTTATGTGCTTCAACATATTTTTCACATTTTATAGAGTCTAAAAAATCAAAGTTCAAAAACTAGAGAGACATTTTAAAGACATTTAAGAAGGACATTTCTAAGAATATTTTCTTGATTATAATAAAACTACGTATACACTTATTATTGAAAAGCATAGTTGTCTTAAGGGGGGTAAGATTTTAAAAGCGAAAAAAGGTGTATTTTCATATATACATATATATATATATTTTTTTTTTTGAAGATATGAATAATGTTGGATTATTTATTTCATATACACTTTATAATGTAACATTTGAAGAATCTTTGAAAAAATTTTCAATTAAAAATTTTAATAACTAAGTCCGTGGCAGCGAATCTCCAGAGGCATTGTTGTTTTGCAGTGAACATCATAACTCGTAACCGGATCATGTGAAATAAAAAAATCGAAATGCCTTTAAAAGGTAATATGTTTCCCGAGGTAATCAAGAAGTCTTTTTAAAATTTTTTTTTTTTTTATTTTTGGCAGCATTTTGAAATGAAAAACACGATTTTTGTGTAAAACCTTACCCCCCCGCTAAGGGGTTTTACAAAAATTGCTCCAATATAGATACATTTTTTCCAATTAACATTAGGCTACGTTACGTTGTGTATTTCTAAATGAATTACAAAAAAAAAAAAAAAAAAAAAATTGATTGTTTAGCCCATCTCCATTTAAAGAATAAAAATCGTGAAAACCGTACTGCTTTTTTTTCCTTTCACATTATTCAAGAGTGCTGAAAAAGGCGTAGCTGACAAATTGGTTAAAAGTCAAAAGTGACTGATAATGACGTTGACCATATTTTTGAAATGAAAATACAGAACATTATTTTCCCATTCAGGAAACGTTTATTTTGTCAATAAATCAAAAAAAAAAAAAAAACATAAAAGTCTTCATGACCAGATATGAACTTCACAATATACTCTTCATAGTAATAATCAAAAAAAAAAAAAACACGTTGAAACTGTTTCCGATACTGAAACATTAAATCCGAATACCAAATAAATTAAAAGTTAATTGGTTTTCTTGTTGACTATTTGAAAAATTCCATTATTTTTCGTTTACTAGAGTAGAAAACATCTAAGTACTTCATAGAACACCAATGAAATTCATTATTTACGCAGCCGGCAGCATAATTATACCCATTCCTATAAGCCTGTTTTGAATCCTTAGAAGTCATACGATAACTCAAAAAAAAAAAAAAAAATTGAATTATTCTTGGCTATTTAATACAAAAAAACAAATATATTAAAAACAGGTAAACAACTAAAGAATGAAACCAAAGTTTTTAATTTTTAATTTTTAATATTTAATATTTAATTTTTAATTTTTAACTTTTAATATTTTATTTTTAACTTTTATTTTTTAATTTTTAATTTTTAGTTTTTAATTTTTAATTTTTAATTTTTAACTTTTAATTTTTAACTTTTAATTTTTAACTTTTAATTTTTAATTTTTTATTTTTAACTTTTAATTTTTAATTTTTAGTTTTTAATTTTTAATTATTAATTTTTAATTTTTAATGCTAGCAATTTGCTTTTCAAGTCAAATTTGCTTAATAAATTCTAAATATATTTACTTAAAATATAAGACGTTTCTCCATCCAGTTCATCAACTTACTGAATTTTTACTTGCACTTATTTTTGAAGTGTGAAATATCATACAAGAATCGGGCACACTTTTGTACTTCCGTGGTTTGAGCAGTCAGAAAATATTGAAACAAAATGCACAGTTTTCAAATTCTCTTCCAATTCATTTATGGCGTTGGGTGCAAAGAATAGATTCGCACTTAGTTCGGACACATGAATATTTTCCTTCAAAAAATTTTTGATAAGTTTAGACGTGCAATCGTTTGAGCGAAAAGAGTGGCTGTGTTGAATCGAGTGGTACGCCCATGTTCCTTCGTTAATACATGTACTTTATGTACTTTTGCGATCATCATCAAACGTTTTAGATGCGTAGAATGAAGTCATTTTTTTACTACATGATGCAGAAAGATCCATGCATTTGCGCATCACACTTTTCAAATGCTGCTGAATGTCTAATCTGCCGCCATTTCCTATAAAAGAGACTGACAAACACTTGACACATTTTACGACACTGGAGTCTGTTGTTTCTATTATGGATTGGAACTCCATTTGCAGCGCTACATTGAACAACATTTTCTTTTGGGCGCCATGAATCTAATAAAGTAACACACAAAATAATAATTCTCAGTATAATTTCAATTTTATTGCAACAAATTTACCTTCTTTGCTACGCATACAAAAGGAATGTTGAAATCACATTTATTCACGGTGATATAGAGCTGTCCTTTCCTTGCCTTCAGATTCCGTAAATATATTAAACACATATGATGGCGCGTTTTGTAAAGTGTTGCCAGTTTTAATTTTTTTTTTTTGAAATTTATCATCACGAAATCAAATAAAAATTAACTGTTAATAAAATTTTCATTATACAGGACAAAACAGAACATTTAAAAAAAAGTACAATTTGAAAGAATTAATTTATACAGTACATAGCATTGAAATACAGTACTCTTCTGTAAAATACAGCACTTATGGTCACGGTATTGATAATTCAAATTTTAAGAAAATTTCCGTATATTTTCAAACTTATTTCTACCGAAACTTCTTTTTGAAAGATTCAGGCCCTTATTATGAGTTGCATTCGATCTTCGCTGGCTATCGAACATCGACTATCGAATGTCAAATTCGTATTATGAGCTGGCAGCACGGTCGAAAATTTCGTTGTACAACGAATTTTCAATCGAACACAATTTTGCTTTCGATGCTGGATGGCAGTTCGTAAAACTTATTGAAAATATAAGTTGTAAATTATTTTAATTTCATGAGATTGACCTGCCTTGTCTGCATTGCCGCAGCAGTTCATCTGTAGTAGACAGCAATTCCATAAACGCCTCCTTGTAGTCGAAAATTTGCTATAAATCTGTAAACAAACTTTCTAAATTATACCCTTGTTAAAATCTCGCATACTTATGTATTGGAATCCATTTCCAAATTGTTGGAAGCATCTCTCATGACAAATATATAGAAACATAATTCCATGTTAATAAATAATTATTTTATCTTTAATAAACTTATAAACAAACAATGTTTATTTATAGTGGCCACGTGGGCCATGAGGGCCATTTGGCTCAGGCCCCGAGTTGTGAAAGGGCCTCTATTTATTTCCTAATTTGGTCACAGTAGGTGCGGGAAAATTAAGTTGAAATATTATTTTGAGTATTAATTTTTTTTATTTTAACCAAAGATTTATAACATATAACGATACAAAAGTTATAGTACAAATTTCAAGTTATTGTTATATGTATGTATAAAACTTTTTTACGTAGTAGGCCAATTGCATAAAAAAGAATAAGTTGAACTCTGAAAAATTCAAAAAATTTTAACGTAGTAGGCCAATTGCGTAAAAAAGAATATTTAATTTTCTATTTTTAAAAATTTAACTATATTTCCTATTCAGTAAAGTTTTAATATTCCTATTGATTATAGCTTTTGGTTCCGTATTATAAATTTTAGTGATTATAAAATTAGTGTTTTTTTTTATTGTTTAGTGATATTTGTAATCTGTAAGTTTAAATGGAGTTAATATTAAAAATAGTTCTATTTAATTCATAAGTAATTAATTTTAGGAATATAATGAAAAGAACATATCCGAGTGGCGCAAGCAAGAGACGACAGAAAAAAGAACAAGAAAAAGCCAAGCAAAGTCTGCCACGATTAACGAAATTCTTTAATAAAAAAAAAACATCACTGAACAGGTTATCAATCAAACAGTGAATCCTGAAAATGAAACTACTCATGCTATTTCACAAATGGCAAATGTTATTGCTGATGTTGATGCTCAAATTTCGGTGGTTGAAAATATAACTTCAGAACAAATAGAAGATTCTTTGTCACCATTACAGATAATTGTTGATGATGCAAAAAATGGAAGAAAATTACGTGTTGTCTAATCTACCCAATATTCAAGGAATTGAAGCAACAACTTCAATACCTGTTTTCAACGATGACGTCGCCTTACTTAACAAGAAAAATATAATGCAAAGGAAAATTTTTTGAAAATTGAACATTTTAAAATACCTGAAAACATCCCAAATGATGCTGAAAACAAAAAAATCTCAATATCGTCTGACGAAGAAGGTTTTAGCGAATGAAGAAATTTGCAACAGAGATTGGCTATGTTGGAGCAATTCAAAAAAGTAATTATTTTGTTTTCCCTGCTTTCTACAGGATACGAAATTTGATGCATCAGTTCTCGGTAGCCAATCAGGATGGGATATTTTAAGAGGATGGAGGAAATTGAAAGATCGCGTACCCGCTCATGAAAATTCAATTATTCATAAAAAAAATTATGTCCATTGGAAATCAGCAAGTGTGAGGCAAGTAATTGGCAGAAAGTTCTTCATAGAATTTTGGATGTTATATTTTTCCTAAGTGAGCGTGGTTTGAGAATATTGGAAATTCGCGGAATGGAAGCTTTTTAGGTATCATAGAATTGCTCAGTAAGTATGATCCAGTTTTATACGAACATGTAAAAAGTGTTCGTGAGTCACAAGACAAGCACAAACGTCTTCAAGTTCATTATTTGTCATCAAGAATTCAAAATGAATTCATTCAGATTTGTGGAAAATTTGTGCAAAGAAAAATTATTGAAGAAATTCTTGATTATAAATATTTTTCCATTATTGTGGATGCGACACCAGACTGCTCACACCAAGAACAAACGTGTCTTGTAATTCGTTATGTAAAAAATAATAAATAATGCATCGTATTCAATTGAGGAAATATTTATTACATTTGATTCATTTACACAAAAAAGAGGATTCGAAATCGCTACACGAATTATTGAAATTCTTGAAAATTTTGGCCTTGATTTTATATTATGCTTTGGGCAAGCATATGATAATGGTGCTAATATGGCGGGACAGTATAACGGTGTGCAAGCAGTGCTGCTTGAGCGTAATCCGAATTGCATTTTTTCCAGTTGTGGAAATCATACTCTTAATCTTGTTGGAGTTGACTCTGCTGAATCATGTAAAGAAGCAGTTACATATTTTGGGAGAATTCAACAGATGTATAATATTTTTAGCAGCAGTCCTAGAAAGTGGGAGATTTTAAAGAAATATTTAGCTGTGTCACTACATACAATATCAAAGACAAGATGGTCTCCTCGAATTGATGCTGTTAAACCAATTTACAATAATCAGTCAAATATTCTGGCTGCTTTAGAGGAGTGTAAGTCACTAAACCTTCCACCGCACGCACGTTCCGAACTTCAGTCAATTTTTCAATATTTGGACACATTCGAATGCATTGTGTTGACAAGAATATGGCTTGAAATATTAACGTTATTGCAACAAACTAATTTAATTATTGAAGTACGCAATGCAACACTTGACGTCGAAATGGAAAATATTAACAATCTTATTGCAAGGATGTAGATAATGCGTGAAGAGTGGGGCAGATTACTCTTAAGTTCAAAGAGATTGCCATACTTTCCAAAATTTCAACTCATTTTCAATTAACTCGTCATATTAGGTCACAGTTTGATGCTGAAGAACATTATATAGTTAATGTTTTTATATACATTACACAAGGGAACAAAATTGAACTTTTTTTGTGTTGATTTGAAATTTATAGCAAATTTTTACTAATTTGAGGTCGCTGATTTCAAATCTGCACTTGGTTTTTTTCTATCAGCTCGACTTTTCGAGATATACCGTTATGTTCAAAATTAAGGCACTTCCGCTACATATAATGGAATAACTTGAAAACGGTTCACCATATTAAATTAAAAAAAAAATCCGAAACTCGCAAACAATATTCTTTTAAAGCCGTGCTTACTTTGTTTTTAAATTTTCCAAGTAGTTTTAGAGATATCGTTCAAGTTTTGAAAAAAAAATTAAATTTTTTTAAAAAAAAACATTTTTTTTGTTCTTTGAAAATTCCTAAAAAATAAAAATGGGACAAAAATCACAGTTTTGGTCTACAGACAGTTAGTTAAATATATTTCGAATAAAATGAGCTTTATTTCATTGCAATCGGTGCACAACTGTTGATTTTGTTCACGATTTACTGAATTGATATAAATCGCGATTTCCATACAAAAATAACATTTTCTAATGTGTAAGTGTTTGTATGTAATAAGTTAGTTTTTTATGATTCTAAGAATTAAAAAAATTAAGTAATAAAAAAAGATTATTTCATTTTTATGGTCAGCTATACTTTTTAATTTAACACAAAAAGAGAATTTTAAAGAAAAATAAAAAATTTTAATACACAAATATTACAATGTAATTACAACTCATCGAAAAATTTTCTTTTATAAGATTTTCTTAAATAACCTTGTTTAGAGGGATTTGTTTTAATGCTCCAGCAATAGTCCGCCATCATATGCTTATACCAGTGACCCTGGTACCGCTCCTCTATAGTGCGGATATCTTGATGGAAACGTTCACCTTGTTCTTCACTGAAGTCTCCAAGATTTTCAGGGAAACAATCCAAATGACTGTGTAGGTAGTGCACCTTAATGCTCATATTACAACCGTCCTTGTTGAGAGCTTTGACAAATTGTTTCATAAGTCCTAGCTTGATATGGAGAGGTGGCAGTATTATGCGATCCCTGGGCACAAGTGGTTGATTAACTATATTGTGGTTTCCTGGAACCATAGCTTCCCTCGAAGGCCAGTATTTCTTACTCCAGTGTTCAGATCTGGCTCTGCTATCCCATAAACAAATGAAACACGGATATTTTGTGTAGCCACCTTGTTGGCCTATAAGAAAATTCACCATTTTTAGATCCACACAAATTAGCCAGCGGTGTTCGTTGTACTTTATTTTATTTATAACTGAGGCAATTGTAGAATATTCTTCTTTAGCTTTAGTTGAATGTGCAATGGGCAACGAACCCAATTTATTACCGTTATGCAGAAGTACACATTTTAGGCTGCGTTTAGAAGAATCTATAAATAGTCGCCAGTCATTTGGATCATACTCCTCTAATCCCATCGCTGTTACTAAACCAGGAACATCTGAACAATAAACAAATTCATCGTCTTCGGAAAAGAATGGAAGTAAGTTTTTTTCTCTGTTACGGTAGTATGAAATTGTTGTTCCTTGGGTTAACAGATTTTTTTGCTTTAATCGAGAAGCAAGAATTTCAGATGCTTTTTTAGAAAGTCCAAGGTCTCTCACTAAATCACTAAGCTCCTCCTGATTAAATTGCTCGCGTTCAGAAGAAATATCTAAATGCAAGTCATCTGATCCAAATTCAGAAATTGGTGAAGGAACATTTTGTCGTAAGTCGTGGAAATTGTGTGTAGATGTAGATGGTTGTGGTTCTGAATCCTCACTAGAGTACAGGACTGGTTGGGTAATAGACAACACGTTAGGATAAATCCATTTAGACCGGTTTGTTTTATTAATGCCTGTTATGTTGACAGCGCAAAAATAACAATCATCATAATGATTCGAAGGTTCCCGCCAGATCATTGGTGTTTTATACTTGAAGTGGGTCCGTTGCTTGTTTGCCCATAACCTTAAATACTCTACACAGTTTTTACATACAGTATTAGGAATCCAGTACTTGTCACGGGTTTCCATGGTAAATCCGAAGTAGTCAAAATAAATTCTTTTAATAAAATCTGACACACTTTTTCTATTTTTTATAAACGTGTATTCGCCACATATGTTACAAAAATAGTTGGGATTGATTTTACAGGTGTTTCTTGACGTAGCCATTGCACAATTTTGAAGTATATATCAAAGTAACACAATTTTCAATAAATAACACACGGGAACAAAATTGAACTTTTTTGTGTTGACTGATTAAATGTTCAATGTAAAATGATTTATATTTTTTGTCGTTATACTTTTCGCTTTCGTAAACACTTGTTGAATGAGAAAAATTGGTTGAATGAACCCATATAAATACTTAGTAGTTTTTTACTGAAGTACCAAAAAAAATTATATCCACAATTTTATTGACAGTCACTTATGAATGAACACATGTGTTCAGGGGAATTCCTTTAAAAAATCATCCGTTACCAACGGTAAACCACACATCAATAAAAACAAGTGGACTTTTCTTTTTTCTCTTTAATTGACTGTGAACTGACTAGGTGTCATAAAGGGACAATAAAATTTATAGGCGTTATGAGTTTGCTACCGCAACCATAAAAATGAAATAATCTTTTTTTATTACTTAATTTTTTTAATTCTTAGAATCATAAAAAACTAACTTATTACATACAAACACTTACACATTAGAAAATGTTATTTTTGTATGGAAATCGCGATTTATATCAATTCAGTAAATCGTGAACAAAATCAAAAGTTGTGCACCGATTGCAATGAAATAAAGCTCATTTTATTCGAAATATATTTAACTAACTATTTGTAGACCAAAACTGTGATTTTTGTCCCATTTTTATTTTTTAGGAATTTTTAAAGAACAAAAAAAATGTTTTTTTTTTTTAAATTTTAATTTTTTTTTCAAAACTTGAACGATATCTCTAAAACTACTTGGAAAATTTAAAAACAAAGTAAGCACGGCTTTAAGAGAATATTGTTTGCGAGTTTCGGATTTTTTTTTTAATTTAATATGGTGAACCGTTTTCAAGTTATTCCAATATATGTAGCGGAAGTGCCTTAATTTTGAACATAACGGTATATCTCGAAAAGTCGAGCTGATAGAAAAAAACCAAGGGCAGATTTGGATTCAGCGTCCCAAATAACCTTAAAAACAATATTCAGTTCTTAATCAACAGAACCATTGTTCCCTTGTGTTATTGATTTGGTTATTTCAGGCTTGATACGTCGCTTTGAGTCTTTACGCAAAATTTGCCAGACTTTTGGATTCCTTTGGACTTTCCAAACTTCATCAGATGAGGAAATAAAATCGAGAGAAAAAAATATGCACTTAAAACATCCAAAGGAAATTTCAAATGAAATATGTGATGAAATGATATTTTTAAAAAATATTTTTGAAGTAAACTTTGATATAGAATCATCTCCAGCTAAGTTGCTGCTAAACATTTTAGAAAAAAACCTAATTGGATTGTTTCCAAATATATCAACAGCTTTAAGAATATTTTTAAATCTACCTGCCTCCGTTGCTTCAGCGGAACGCAGTTTCAGTGTGTTGAAAAGGGTTAAAAATTTTAACAGATTTGCAATGAGCCAAGAACGGTTGAATGGGCTATCAATTTTACATATAAATTCAGATATTGCACGAAATATTGATTTTTCAACTATTATAAAAGATTTTGCTACAACTAAAGCTCGAAAAGCATATTTGTAATTTAATTATTAATTTCATAAATTTAAATAAATTAAAAATAATAAAAGAACTATGTAAATTTGTTTTTTGTACTCAAACAAGAGGCCCCATATTTTTTATTGGCCTGGGCCCCCTCTCAGCTCTGCAAGGCCCTGATGCCAGCTGATAATCCAATTGAGTGAAATTCACAATAGCGCTAATTTATCGAATGTGCGCCATAATACCAAATGAAAATTTGTTCGATCATTTAATTCGACCGCAATCGAAAGTTGCTCATAATAGGCACCTTAGTGTACATTAGGGTTGCCCTTAATAAAAAAAGTGTTCAAACTCTCGGTCTCACCCCCTAGAAATTGCGAATAGTAAAAAACTGAGAAATACAAAGTTTTGGGCCAATCAAAAGACATTTAGTCGTGCCTCAACGCGATTGAAAATTTCAAGTGTATATATATGGGGAAAATATGACTTTTTTTCAGATTTTACGAAAATTTCATTCTATAGTTTAATTTTTCCGACAAGTTGTTATGTAATTAGGGATCAGTATTAAATTATCCTATAAAACTTAAAAGTTCAAAATCGAATAAAAGCTCGCCAAGAAATCGCAAATGCCCCAGACCACTATTTTCCCCTGTATCCAGACAATCGGACCAACGCCAGATGCAGAAAAACATCACCAAATCATCAAGGACCTGCCACCGTGTTTGACAGTCTTTTTTGTATACTTTAGATTAAACTCTTTATTGGTAGGGCGACGTACCGAAGATCCAAACAAATTGATCTTTGTTTCATCAGACCACAGCACATTGTTCCAATTTTTACGGCCAAGGTGCTATCTGCCAAATTCCAATCTTTTTTCATATTCCGTTTGCTAAAGAGAGGTACTTCTCTTGGACTTCGACCCATAAGTCCATCATCCTGCAATCTGTTGCTTATCGCACGACTTGTTACGGGAGCCCACAGTTCATTTTTAAGGCTATTTATTGACGCAAATCGGTTGTTTTTTGAATTTCGAATTAAAAGTTGGTAAAAACATGCTATTGTTTTACGCTTTCTTCCCCTGGTTTCGATGATTTTTTTTTTTGAGTAAATCGCGTTAAATGCTTCATTTTTTGAACATTTCATTAATTTCCAAATTTTTCTAATTGATAACCCATCTGCTTTTAATTTAAGGATTACACTTTTTTCAGCATCAGTGGTATGAACACCCCGACCCATTGTTAAACAGAAATAACGAATACACTCAACTCGCAAATGTATCAAATATGATTTGGTTAATCACTTAAAATTAGTTTTTTATCACTTTTAATTATTTTATGAAAGAATTTTAGGTTTTTTTTTTTAAATACAATTTAAGAAATATGTCCCTCTTATTTTTTCCATGTAAATTTACTTCTTTTCTAACTTTTCTGTAAATAAGAATTAATTTAAAGAGAACAAAGTAAAAAAGTAAACAGATAATGAAATACAGTTATATTTGAAAAATTTTAACAGTGAGTGCCAACAAAAATAGCTCAGTACGAAAAAGTTTAGAACTATAACATGTTATTGAGGAAGAAGATATCGTCTCTATTATTTTTCCAACACTGTATGTAACTAATTTTGTTTGTATCAGCACATTGTACCCTTATGATTTATTAGTCCTGTACTGAAATTATAAGAATATTTTTTCTTGTTGTACAGGAATGCACAATAAATAGATAAATAAATAAATAAAATATTCGTGAACGTTTTGATTGAAATCGATGCTTGAAGACAAAAATTAAAATTTCCGTAACTAAACCAAAATACGTGGTCGGATCAATAAATCGTGATATTTTTTCTATTTCTATTCATCATTTTAAATAATGGGATTTCTCAAGGTTTTTTTTTTAAATAGCTAAGTCTCTTTCCGCCAAAACATTTCCTTAGGCTTGGTCTTCGGTGTCTAGCAATGGATCCATGTTTCATACACCGTTACATAGAACGACACAAAAAACTCATCCATATTGCGGTTGAACAACGACAAATACTCTTCTGAAGTTGGCACACGATTATGTTTATGAAAATATAGAATAGTCTTTGGAGGCTCAATTTAGAAAATATTACAGAATATGACAGATGACAGTAATGCATAGCCCATCTTGCGGACAGCTTTCTAAAACCCCACTTATCATTTAAAATCGAAAATACAGATGGCATAATTTTAAATAAATAATAAAAAACACATTGAACATATTATATTTTGTTTTAAATTTTCAATTTATTTTGTTCGTTTTACTTAAAATAATGAATTTTTTTGTTGTTTTTTCTTCTAAATTATTATAATTATTTGTTTTCTTCTCAGTAATACTACACACAATGAGCAAAATGTGTTTTTGATTTGTTGTTCAGTTTTTGTTTTTATATAGAAATTTTAACAACAACATACAATATCTTACTAAATCATCATCAAAAATTGTTTTGTTTCTTTTTCTTTTATTTTTGTTTTTAACAGCTAATTATAATTTATCAATTTTTGTTGGGGTGATAGTTTTTTTTTTCCATCTTTGTTATTTGATCATTTGCAACAATTTCATAAAATGTGTTTATTTTGTTCCAGCTACATTAAAAATATTGTGATTTTTTTAAACTTTATTTTTATTTTTGCAATAACGGTTTATAGTATGAAATTAAGATTTTTTTTTTTAAATTAGATTTTTTTATTATACAATTTAATTTCTTTTAACAAATTTTTAAATTTCTTATGTTTTAAACTAAGGTATTGTTTTGTTGCAAGTTTTTTTTTTTTTTTTTTTTGAATTTTTTAAGGTGGTGTAAGTGATTTTTGTTTGCTTAATTTGTTGTTTTTATTTAATTTTTTTTTATAATAAGAAAAATATATTTTTAATTTTCAAAATTCTCTGTCTAGTAGATTAGTGTTTTTAGCAATAAATTTTAATGCCATATATAATATTAATTTATGGAAAAAATACAAATATTTTTCTATAGAAAAAATGCCTGAGAATCTGAGGGTTTTCCTATAGAAAAAATGCCGCATAATCTGAGGTTATTCTATAGGAAAAATTCCTTAGAATCTAAGAGTTTTTCTACAGTAAAAAGGCCTCTGGATCTGAGGGTTTTTCTATACGAAGAAGACCTCCGAATCTGAGGGTTTTTGTAAACGAAAAAGACCTCACAAAAGGACTCAGAATATGAGGTCTTTTTATAGGAAAAACGACCCAGATTTTAAATGAAGCCCATATTCAATATGACAATTAAAGTTGAATGTATTATTTGTTTTCTTTTTTTAATATTACTTTAAAATTGTTTATTTAAATACTTAATTAGTTAATGTGCTACAATCTAAAATTTATATTAATTGTATTTTTGTTAGTGTTAGTTAATTAGGTGTGAGTTTGTTGGTGTGTGGGTGTGTGTGTGTTTGTGTGTATTATATAATTATAAGTGTCAGTGTATAAATTAGTTGTTTGCTTTTATTTTTCATTGTTTATTAAATTTAAATTTAAATTAAATTTAATCAATAAATCACTTTCTTTTAATGCTAAATTTCATTCATTAATATAAATACTAAAAAGGAAAAACACACATACAAAATAATTAAATTAATAATATAATAATTTTAATACAATCAAATTTACATACACATTTAATTAAAATTAATTATTGGTTGGTTTGTTGATTTGTGTTTTTCATATTTTTGTTTTCTTTTTTAACATAAATGTTAAACAAAATAATTAGTCTTCCATTTGACTCTCTATCAGGATGTGAAAAAGAGTATTGAAAAAATAACTGTTTGAAATTATAGCTTAAAATTTTTCAAAATTCTAGTTGTTAAAGTTATGGAGTTTTAATGTTTTTTGTTTTATATATAAATAGATTCGGTCTCTAAATATGAAATTTTGTTGTTATTTCTTTTTTACAATCTCTTTCTAATTTCAAAGTATGAATACAATTTTTTTTGCCATATAATTTAAATATTTAATATTAAACTTATGTATATTTACTTAAATTTTCAGTATTAGTTTTTGTTGTTTTTTTTATTTTTTGTATAATACTAACATGTAAGCATTATATTTTTCAAATGTTTATGTTTGTATTTAATAACTAGCTTCATGACCAGCTAATATATATAGATCATGACCCTCTTCACTACCTAAGGAACCAGTACGCAGCAATTGACTTTCTAATGCCACAACTCTGTTAAAATATTAAACATGATATAATGAATATTAAATTATAAATCTGTTATAGAAGGAAATGTTCAAACTTACTTGTCACTTCCCAGCAAACGATATGTGCGACTCATATCTTTAATTTCTTGTGTAATTTCACCGTTACGCAACGACTTGCCCTGCATGCCGTGCTTATGGAATGCTAAAACACTATCGGGTAAACAAACTGGAAATACAAAAGGAAAATCGTTAATATAATTTTCACAAAACAAAACATAAAGTCGTTCTTTTTTTAATTTAGAAAAACTAAAAAAATAAATTTCGTGGCTTACTATCGTTGCTTTCCACATAATTTATCAAGATACAGAATCTTATTTTTTAGCTGCCCAATCTAAGGCATAAAAAAAGTAACAACAAATTCATTTTTTCCCCCATTTTTTTTTTTTGAAAATGTTTCACAGTTTTTTTTATTTTTATTTTTTACTAGCTGTTTTTACCCGGTCTTGCCCGGGATCGAAAGGCCTTTGGCTTGAAAAATGGTTCACTATGCTTATCAGGGGCTGAGTACTTAGTCCCTAATGAACAAATTCCCCAAAAAAATGAACTTCGTTCCCAAAAATATGTATGGGATTGGGGAATTTGTTCATGATGAAAAAAATTCCACAATGTTCACAATGTTTTGGGGAGTAAATTAATTTTTTATTTCAATTTAAAATTTTTTGATTTTTTTATTTAGAAGTTTTTTAAAACACGCTTCAAAAATAAGCTGCGAACCCCCTTGAAGTTTATTTGTTTTTAAACATCAAATATAACGTAATCGTTTGCAAATTAAAGGAATCAGAATTTTTAAAAATTGAATTAATTCATGCAATAAATGATCATCAGAGACGTAAATTTATAGAAGTTTCAAAAATGGAAAATGAATGCGACGTTTAAAATTGTGCTACAAAGTTGCTGCTTATAGTATATGTTTGGCCTATTTTGATCAACAGGTAATTATTGCACATACGTATATAAAATTTATCGTCAGACTTTTCACTGAGCTGTGTTCCGCGAGCGAGTCGCGTCCGCGTCCGCGCGATTGGCACCTATACCCGTGCTGCCGCGCAGTTAGCGTCAACTTATTTTAATCGCCAAAATATATTTTTCAGATCATTCCTATATTTTAGCTAAGCTCAGTTCCGCGAGCCCGTCGCGTCGCGTCCGCGCCCCGATTCCGCGCACCGAAATGATGCTATTGAAAAGAATACAGATATTAAATAAATATGTTGTAGGACATATATTGAGAGCAGTATGGGGAATTTAATCATTTCTTGCGGGGACCTTTTTTTAAATTTGGGGAATTTGTTCATCGTAAAGTTATTCCCGTGTGTACTAAATTTCAAGGAAATCCGTTGAAAAATTTGTATAGCGAACAAATGTACCAAAAAACAGAAAATGAGTTTTATTAAAAAGTGGACGTAAAGGTTGGCGTTGCCAGAAAGCTATATAATCTGAATTTCGCGAGAGTACAGAGATCACGTGTACCAAATTTCAGAGAAAGGCGTTGAAAAATAGAAGGTTGTATAGCAATCAAATAAAGAAACAAATAACAGGAAAAAAAATTTTATATACATAAAAGTAGGCGCAAAATTAGGCGTGGACGGTAAGAAGCATATGGCAACCTTGCATGGAGTACAGAGATTGTGCTTACCAAATTTCAGAGAAATCCGTTGAAAAATAAAAAATTTTATAGCGAACAAATATACCAAAAAACACAAAACGTGGGCGTTCAAGTAGGCGTGGCCGGTAAGAATCATATGGCAACCTTTTTTAGAGAAATCCGTTAAAAAATAAAAATTTTTATGGCAAACAAATATTCCAAAAAACAAACATGAATTTTGTATAAAATGAGGGTGTAAAAGTAGGCGTGGCGCAAGAAACTCATGGTGACCTTGCCTGGAATACAGAGATTGTGCGTACCAAATTTCAGAGAAATCCGTTGAAAAATAAAAATTTGTATAGCGAACAATTATACCAAAAAACAAAATATGAATTGTATACAGAAAGTGGGCGTAAAAGTGGGCGTGGCCGGTAAGAATCATATGGAGACCTTTCCCGGACTACAGAGATCGTGCGTACCAAAATTTGTATACTCAGGGGATGCAGTGCATTGTGTTGATTTCAGGACAATAAGTTATGGGAGCGAAGAACGAGGGAGTAGTGTTTGTCCAAAATAGACTTTGAAGCTTATGCCCATATATGGGAATTGTATTCCATTTTCAGTCGCATGTAAGGGGTATAGATTTTAGGGAGATCAGAAGGAGCGAAGTAGTTTTTGCGCCGTTTTAGGAATCCAAGACACTTGAATGCTTCTTTCGAACGGACATCACATTGAATTCTCATGCCCAGAACATCAAGAGTATTCGATTCTTCAATATATATACCACCCATATATACCGACGTCATTGTTGAATCCAAGGCCCTATAGGTCAATAAACAACATTGAGTCTTCTGCGCATTAAAATCAACCCTATTCACTGTACCCCACTCACAGATTGTCAACAGGTCGTTGTTGAGTGTGTCATCCTCTATCAGCCTTTTGCCCCCAACCTCAAAAAGGCTTGGCCCAAAATTTAAGGAAAATGAATGACATATGTTGCTGTCATCTGCGAAATATTGAAAGCTTGACCAAGAAGGTCATTCAGAAAGATAAGGAAAAGAGAGGGAGAAAGAACAGAATCTTGGGGTACCCCTGAATTAAGCTAACACTCATTGGATGAGACCCCATCAATAACAACACGTATTATGCGGCTTCTGGGAAAACTCGATCCAAAGAAACCATATACAATACGGACCTCGTGTGAAAGGTATTTGAAAGACCCATTCAATAGACTATGTTGTATAACTATAATTACAATTTATTTTTTGATATTCTTCTAAAATTTCAAATATTTTTTTTAAGCTTATAACAGTTTTTGAGAGTGTGATAGTTGATCTGTTAATGTGCAAAATTTAAGAGATTATTTATTTGATTTAAGAGAAAAGTTGTGTGATAATATTTTGCTAGTGTTTCATAACTATAATTACATATAACGGTAAACAAAGAAGAATAGCAAATAAATAAAAAATAAAAGAATTATAATTGTTTGTTATGTATTTTTAATTAATTTGCAATAAAATACCGCCCACACCTTAGTGATTTTGAAAAAGGGCAAATTTCAGCCTATTTAAAAAGTGGGTTAAGTTTTCGGGAAATTGCAAGGAAAATACACATGTGGTTGTCACAAATTTTTCAAATCATCCGGGTGCTTATGGTACAAAGAAAGCTGGCGGACCGAAAAAAAATTTTTGATCGGGACCGGCGCTAGCAACACAAGAGTCTCAATCAGATAATCAATGAGTGTAAGGTAAATGTGTCCAAATCAACCATAAGTAGGCTCTTAAATAATTCCCAGAGAATTACTTGCCAAAAGATGATGTCTGTGCCAAGGTTATTACCCCGCCACAAAATTGCCCGACTTGAATTCGCTAAAAGGAACTTACAAACCAACTGGAGAAATGTTTTTTTTTTTTGTAACTCATCTTTATTTATTGAATCTTCACATAGGTTTGTGAACTAAAAACAAGTTATTCAAATCTTAAAACTAAAACTTAAATATTAAATGCAGCCAGTGCCAGACAAAATTTCATTTATTCTATATACATATGTAACCTAATGATAAAAAAATATAATTGTATCAATACATTTTTCATCCAATGAGATTAGCATTCTCCCTGAATCTTAAGTGTTGGTGGTTACGATTGTTGATTAAGTTACGTGCTAGAGGATTCGGTGAGACTCTAGCTTTTCCAAATAGTTTGCACTATATCTAGTGATTTCGTACTTTACTAGAGAAACATTGATAAGTTACGTGCTAGAGGATTCGGTGAGACTCTAGCTTTTCCAAATAGTTTGCACTATATCTAGTGATTTCGTACTTTACTAGAGAAACATTGAAGTCTCTGTGCAAATGTGAGTTTCTCACGTACCATGGTGCGCCCGTAATCATTCTCAAAATCTTGTTTCGGCATCTTTGTATTCTTTCTGTGTTTGAAGCTGAGGCTGTTCCCCATAACTGTATACCATAGCACCAAATGGGTTTGAAAATCGAGTTATAAATCAAGAGCTTACAATCGAGACTTAACTTTGAGTTCCTGCCAATTAGCCATGTGAATTGAACTAATTTCAGTTTTATTTGTGTCAATTTAGCGTCTATTTGGCTTTTCAAGATGTAGTCCGAGATATTTTACAGTGGAATGTTGAGGTATAGGCTGGTTCCTAATTCGAATTTGAGGGCAAGTCTCCCTTCTTAGGGTAAAAGTTACGTTGATACACTTTTGTTCATTTACTTTAATCTTCCACATATCTAGCCAATCTTGCAGCTGTTCAAAAGGCTCTGTAAAAGAAGAGATGCTGTAGAGGGGTTTTCGTGTATGCTTAAAATTGCAGTATCATCCGCAAAAGTCGATGAAAGTGTGTTTCCATTTGTTGGCATGTCTGACGTGTAAAGTATGTACAGAAGCGGGCCCAAGACACTACCTTGTGGTACACCAGCATGAATTGTCTGTGGAGGGCTCACAAAGCTTTTCTCTCTTATAGAGAATTTTCTATTAATTATATAGCTCTCCATTAGCTTATGTGTGTTCGTGGGCAACAACTGTTTAACTTTATAGAGGAGTCCCTCGTGCCAAACTCGGTCGAAGGCTTGCAAGATGTCTATAAAAAGTGCAGAGCAGTACTTTTTCTCTTCAAAAGCTCTTCTTATGGCACTTACAATTCTGTGAACTTGCTCAGTGGTGCTGTGTTTTCGTCTGAAACCAAATTGATGTGCTGGAATGACATTATTTTGATCTACGGATATTGTAAGTTTGTTTACCAACAGTAAACTTATTGGTGCTTACGAATCGTGTGATCTTTACCTGGTTTAGGTATCATTGTAACGAGTGAAACTTACCATTCTGGGGGAAAATGTTCAAGGCGTATTATAGCATTAAAAATAAACAGAATTATTCTTAATGCTATTCGGGGTAACTCCAAAAGCATTTTATTACTGATCCCATCGATCCCCGATGCTTTTTTTGGGTTTAAATCAAAAATAGCCTTTTCGACCTCTCGAATCTCAAAACGAAGGGACACTGCTCTATGCTGTGAAGTAACAGGTGGCAACTCATCAATAGAGGGTTATATTTGGAGTAAAAACTTTTTTTAGATGTTCCACAAACAGATCTCCCTTCTCTTTGTCATTCCTAGCCCATCCTCCACTTTCCTTTCTTAGAGGAGGTTTACATACAACAGGTCTTTTAAGATTTTTTGTAGCACGCCACAAAGAGTAATCAGTTTTTCTGTTGGATCCAGTTTTTCAAGATAACTATTCAAATTAGCATTTCTTTGTGTTTCAAGCAGTTTCCGTAGGTTTTTCGTGCATTCTTTCAATTGTTGCTTAAGTTGACATCTGTGCAGTTGCCACTCTTCAAATTCTTATTTTTTCACCTAATAGCCTTTCAACATCTACAGAAGTAGTTCTATATGACCTGGTGTGACGAGGAGGTTTAGTAGCAAGTTGAGCAGCTAGTTTGAGATTTTGTTCGAAGTTAACAATCGAGAGGTTAATATCATCTGGTGTTCTTAGCGGAAAGCTTTCTGTGCAATGGGTACTAAGAAACTTTTTGTATTTTAGCCAATCAATATTGCTTGAAAGCGTTAAATCACCAGATGGGGACACAATTTTTTGGGGGTTCGAAATAGTAACAATAAAGGGTGGGTGGTCAGACGAGAGTTCCAATGAAGATTCTACATGCATAAGTTCTTTTGCGATGTTCTTCGTTAATCCGAAATCGATCAAATCTGGTATTTTTTGCCCATCTGTTGGCCAGTACGTTGGTTCTCCGCTTGAGACCACATCCATACACATTTTAGAAATTGTATTGAACAAAACACGACCCTTCGGGGAAATAAGCCGTGACCCCCAGAATGTATGCTTGGCATGAAAATCGCCAGCAACTATGAAACGAGGGCCAAGGGATTTAAAAAAACTTGTATATTGATTTTCTGATATAGAAAACCTTGGGGGAGAATATATTGATGAAATCACTAGGCTGTTTAGAAGTTCTTCAAAGCAAATAGTAAGTAATATCTTGAAGGTAGAAAGGTAAGTCAATAATCGCTGTTGATATTTGGACTATTTAAACATAAATTTATTTTATAGGTGATTTTTTCCTGATGAGAAAAAGTTCAATCTTGATGGTCCAGATGGTTTTAGCAGCTATTGGAGAGACCTTCGTAAAGCACCACGTTATTTATCAAAAAGAAATTTCGGAGGCGGTTCGTTAATGGTTTGGGGCGCTTGTTTCGATGGTATGGTTGATTTGGCATTTCCAAGCACCAGAATGAATTCTTCTGAGTACATAACATTATTAAAAGAGAAATTGGTGCCACTTATTGAAAATAATAACGAAGAAGAATTAATTTTCCAACAAGACAATGCATCAGTACATGTAGGTCGCCAGACGATGGAATCGCTATCATGGCCCGCATGTTCTCCTGATGAGAATATTTGGGGACTATTAACCCGACGAGTTTATGCAGAAAACCGGCAATATGAAAGCGTTTTTATACCCTATACCACTATGTGGTTTGGGTATAATGACTTTGTGCTGCTGTTTGTAACAACCAAAAATATTTGACCTAGACCCATCTTTTATTATACCGATCGAATCAGAATCACTATCTGATTCGATTTAACAATGTCCGTCCGTCCGCCCGTCCGTCCGTCTGTGTGTCCATGTAAACCTTGTAATCAAACTGCAGGTCGCAAATATGAATATATTTTGATGAAATTTAGTATATAAGCTTTTATCGCTCATAGGATGAACGCTATTGAAATTGGTGAGAATCGGTCCATGTTAAGACCTAGCCCCCATACAAATGACCCCTATAAAATCGACATAAATTGCCATAAGATCCAAATTGTCATATAGATCTTACTCAAATTGGGTTTGTATGCGTTCATTACATCCATTATTGAGTAGTCCAAAAATGATCCCTTTGGCCCCATATTGAGCTGCTTTCCGATCTTCACTTAAATCTATCAAAAAACAAAAATATTGTACTGATTCTTCTCAAATTTTGTTTGAATATATTTTTGCAAAATACAAGAGACTTTACTAAACATGGTCAGGATCGGTTCATTTTTGGGCCTAGTCCCCATATAGATATAGCATCCGATATGAACTTTTTCATATCTGCAGCCAAAAAATTAATAAAAATCCCACTCAAATTTGGTTTATGCTTATTTTCTATGTCCAGTTAGTTGGGCCTAAGAGATAGGGTTTCTAAACGCATGGTATAGGGTATCGTATAGTCGGTCTAGACAGACTATAATTTTCTTACTTGTTCACCTTAAAGAAGCGGCTATTGATGCGTGGAGATCTTTAACGGAGGAACTACGAGTAAATCTGGTGGACAGTATGTCTGATCGAATTTTCAAACTGATTCAAAAAACTGATTCAACTGATTAAAAAATTTTTCTTCATTTGTTGCAAATTTTTATATTTTAGGTTAAGTGTATTTATAGTTATGAAACACTAATTAATTTTATTCTTTTTTTTAATAGTAAAATAAGAAAATAAAAGATTTTTTTTTGTGAAATATTAATTTTCTTTGTTTTACATACATTAAGGTTAAACTCTCAAAAAAAAAAAAATTTTTTTTTAATACGAAATTTAGTAAAATGAATGTCTAATTATAGTTACGCAACACAGTGTCTTGAGAAAACAATTTATTTCTGCTAAACTCACATTTAGTGGTAACGGAGTGCTCTTTTTATATTTAATTTTGTTATTTTCTATAAAAATAAAAATAAAAGCTATTTTCGATTTTTATCATTTTAATGATTGATTGTGGTTACTGATGACTCGAACCGAAACAGCTGCATAACCTGTCATGCAGAATATAGATCAATTTGTGAAACAAATGTGCCAACGTTTTTTGCTTTATTGAAAGTAAAAACATTTGATCTTGAGCCTGATTAATTTATAAATCAATCATCAAAATGATAAAGATCGAAAATTAGATTTTTTATTTTTATAGAAACTAATAAAATTTAATTAAAATCTTTTGAACATCCTTCTATTAGTGAAAATTTCATTATAAGGAATGTTTCTTTTTAAATTCGTAAAGTACAAAATAGGTTACGAACCAAATATAATCTTATTATAATATCAATTATATCTTAGTGCCCAATCCGTTCTCAGCTTTTTCTGAATGCCCTTCACAAAGGATTTGCAAGTGTTCTTTGTTATGGCTTTGGAGGCATTCTCCATTTTCTTTATAATCTGTTTACTCTTCATCAAATTTGTTTTTATTAGTGATCAATATCTCTAAATTGACCGACACACATTATGGGACGTTCGGTAGATTGATGTCTTTTTTAATAAACTCAAAATTATTTTTCCAGAGCAAATTTAAAGTTATTGCAGCGTAATGAGCTGAAGCTAAATCAGTCCAAAATAGTGTAGATCTTTCATGGGTTTGCCTAAACGGATTAAATCTCTTTTCTAAGCATTCTTCTCTCTACACTTTTGCATCAATCCTGCTATGATAAATGAAGATAACTTTAAGCCGCATTGACATATAGCTTGCCAGATAAGATATTTTCAATGCCCATAGAAGGTTCCTAATTTGGAAGTATCTCTTCTTCAAAAGCAGTATAATACTAAGGAATGGGAAGCGTGCTGAAGTCTGCTATAACGTAAGTTTCATCATTCATAATAACGCAGCAATTTTTCTTTCCTAAAAGTTCATGCAACTTTTTTGATATGGATTTAGACTATCTTACTTTCGTTCCGCATTTCTCTGCAACTTATGTTATTGGTAATGACTTGAACAATTTGCTAAAAAAGTAAGGTTTTTGAAAAATTTTCTTTACATCGAAATTATCATTAATACAGACAGATAATACTATGTATATAATTTGTATAAAAATCATAATTAGTTTTAAAAATTGTATATAATGTTTATATCTTTTATGCCTTTATGAAATATACTAGAGAGCTCGATTATGGGACAGTGTATAATAATAAGTTATATAAACTCTTGTTTTGTTTATTTCTAGTTCAACTATAATCAACATTTTGTTAAAATAAACGTTAAAAAAAAAAGTTATGACTTGAACAATTTCATATTTTCATTCTCACTTCGCATTCAAAATAGAGTTCCAGAATTTGCCATATACTAGTCGGTTTGGATTTGCCTTTTATTTGTTAATTATGTTCGTTCGAATTCATTCATCATTGCTCAAAAACAGTTAAAATGTAAATTCAATACAATTTTAAGAGGTTACTGAATTTTAATTGCATTTTTACGAATTTGAAACGAAACACTTCTTAAGTAATGTATCTCTTCTTGGACGTTTTAAAAGGATTTTATTCTGAGAGTCTTAGGGAACTTTATAGGTATCACATAGATATGCCATTCGTCCTTAACCCAATCAAGCTACTGTACAAAATTACTTCCAATTCTTTATTAGTTGGCGTACAATATATACGCAAATTAAAAGACAGACGGACCGACATAGCTTAATCCACTCAGAACGGGTTAGAATAAAAGTTGCTTCAGGTTAAATGTTTTTTAGAACCATCAGCACAAATTATACCCTGACCACTTAGTGGCGTGGTTTTTTCTATCAAAAAGCTTTGCCAAATTTTTCTATAAAAAATTGAATAAAAATAAAATTAGTATTTTTTTTGATTCAATCTAAAATGTTCTTCAGAAACTCACCAGATTTCTGGTAGAAAGAATAATCTGAACAATTTATCTTATACAAGTAAGTTCGGCTGAAAGAATTTACGGAAACTGTCAGTTTCTACAGTAAAACTTTCGATTCTAAATTGACAAATTTTATTTTCTAAACGTTTTAGAAAAATATTCGTTAAAACCTATATTTATACCCTATACCACTATGTGGTTTGGGTATAATGACTTTGTGCTGCTGTTTGTAACAACCAAAAATATTTGACCTAGACCCATCTTTAATTATACCGATCGAATCAGAATCACGTTCTGAGTTGATTTAACAATGTCCGTCCGTCCGTCCGTCTGTGTGTCCATGTAAAGTTTGTAATCAAACTGCAGGTCGCAAATATGAATGTATTTTGATGAAATTTGGTACATAAGCTCTTTTCGGCCATGGGATGAACGCTATTGAAATTGGTGAGAATCGGTCCATGTTCAGACCTAGCCCCCATACAAATTACCCATATGAAATCGACATAAATTGCCATAAGATCCAAATTGTCATATAGATCTTACTCAAATTGGGTTTGTATGCGTTCATTACATCCATTAATGAGTAGTCCAAAAATGATCCCTTTGACCCCATATAGAGCTGCTTCCCGATCTTCACTTAAATCTATTAAAAAACAAAAATATTGCACTGATTCTTCTCAAATTTTGTTTGTCATGATCAGGATCGGTCCATTTTTGGACCAAGTCCCTATATAGATATAGCATCCGATATGAACTTTTTCATATCTGCAGCCAAAAAAATTAATAAAAATCCCACTCAAATTTGGTTTTTGCTTATTTTCTATGTCCAGTTAGTTGGGCCTAAGAGATAGGGTCTCTAAA
Source organism: Cordilura impudica (assembly GCA_963682025.1). NCBI lineage: Eukaryota > Metazoa > Arthropoda > Insecta > Diptera > Scathophagidae > Cordilura > Cordilura impudica. Next base: position 151,627,871 of record OY821521.1, on the reverse strand, counting down.
CGCATGGTATAGGGTATCGTATAGTCGGTCGAGACCGACTATAATTTTCTTACTTGTTTTTTTGTTGTTTTTATACAAGCAACAATTCTGTGTTCGGGGATAGTGTGTTTATGCTGATGTTTGTTACTACCAAAACTATATAATTCTTGTTATTAAACTACAGATAGAATATGGGAAGATAAACACGAGGACGGTTTGAAAACTCAGTGACTTCATGAATAAATAATAAATGTATGTGACTCCGCTCAAGAAAACCCACCACTTAGTGTGTCAAATTTCACGAATTCAAATTTAAACAAGTAAGAAAATTATAGTCGGTCTAGACCGACTACAGGATACCCTATACCATGCGTTTAGAGACCCTATCTCTCAGGCCCAACTAACTGGATATAGAAAATAAGCATAAACCAAATTTGAGTGGGATTTTTATTAATTTTTTCGGCTGCAGATATGAAAAAGTTAATATCAGATGCTATATCTATATGGGGACTGGGCCCAAAAATGGACCGATCCTGACTATGTTTCTAAAAGTCTCTTGTATTTTCCAAAAATATATACAAACAAAATTTGAGAAGAATCAGTGCAATATTTTTGTTTTTTGATAGATTTAAGTGAAGATCGGGAAGCAGCTCTATATGGGGCCTATGACTAAGAGTTGTCCAATAGGGATCATTTTTGGACTACTCATTAATGGATGTAATGAATGCATACAAACCCAATTTGAGTAAGATCTATATGACAATTTGGATCTTATGGCAATTTATGTCGATTTCATATGGGTAATTTGTATGGGGGCTAGGTCTGAACATGGACCGATTCTCACCAATTTCAATAGCGTTCATCCCATGGCCGAAAAAAGCTTATGTACCAAATTTCATCAAAATACATTCATATTTGCGACCTGCGGTTTGATTACAAACTTTTGCTAGAAATCACAAAAAATTTAAAATAAAAAAATTGGTTTCGAGCAAAAGTAAATGCATTTTACGGGGAAGGTTTTTTCACCATTTCCATAAACTAAACATGCAGTTCTTCATAGTTTTCCATGCCCTACCTCATACTGCGAAAGCATTCTTCGCTAAAAAAGTGACTAACCCTAATGTCCATATCATAATAAACTACTCTAAATTCCTGAATATCACATACATCTTAGCGTTTGTATATTAAATACATAATCCGGTCCAAAAACGAATTGTTTAGGACCATTTTCAGTCAGTTTATACATAAAGCTGCTTCGCTATATTTAATAAAATCTTATCTAACGACAAAACTTGTACTGATATTTGGTTTGCATATGTTGTTGGAAAATTTAAGAGAGTTTATTAAATATCCTTAAGATCGGAACAATTTTGAGCATGTACATGCGATAAGAGCTTTTTCATATTCGAAAGCAGGAAATTCATAATAAACTCTTATGTATGGTTATCGCAAATTGTCTATGTCGATTTATGACCACAGTACGGCTGGACCTAGAACTCTTTCCTGAAACTCATTAATTTTCAAGGTTCAGAAAATACACACATGAAACACACAATGTTCTGTTCAAAAGCAGCTAACATATATCTTTATTTTCATATCAATTATGTGCGTTTCTAAATTTTCTACGGTGCCCAACACAACCATGACTGTGTTCGTTTTAATATTTCGTTATTTACACGAACATTTTTGTATCACGTACTTTTTGTTTCAATCACACATAAAGCACACATTTTTGAGTGTTGCTTTATTTGAAGTTCATGTTCTGGTACGTGTACTGAAAAAAAAAAAACAGAACATGTACAATAAACAGGTTCGAGTTCAGTTATATTTTAAGTCGTGTTGTGGCTCGTGTAGTAAGAAAAAACAGAACATGTACAATAAACAGGTTCGAGTTCAGTTATATTTTAAACACGACTTAAAATATAACTGAACTCGAACCTGTTTATTGTACATGTTTTGTACGTGATACAAAAATGTTCGCGTAAATAACGAAATATTAAAACGAACACAGTCATGGTTGTGTTGGGCACCGAAGAAAATTTAAAAACAAACATAATTGATATGAAAATAAAAATATGTGTGTGTTGGTCTAAGTTATGTTTGTTTACATATATGTACGAGTTTTTTATTCAGTGTGTGTTTTTTTCTGAACTCTGTTAATTTTCCCGAGACAAACTTTCTTACTTGGTAAAACTAAAAAAGTAAAATTTAAAAAAAAAAAAAAAAAAAACAAAAAATAATCAAAAAAAAAAAATATTGGTAGAAATGAATTAATTGTTTGGAAGACGTAATTGTATAATCTTATAAACTTACCTATACTATCCACAGTGAAATCGAAATTTAGCTGTGAGACCAATTTCTTATGCTGCTTTGGATTGCCCTGAAGTGTAACCACCTGAATGATATTGCCATAGCAAACAATAATCGCATCCTTTTCCACTTGATGAACCTTAACGACCTTAAGCAGATCTCGTCTGGGTACCATAGTAGCCATGGCATCATATTCCAAATCATCCGAATGAAACCAACTGGCACCTAGATAATTTTGTTGTTGTTGTTGTTTTTTTTTTTTTTTTTTTTTTTTGTAACAATTAACAAAATAGAAGGTAGGAGAAGAGAGATGGTTGTGGGGTAGGGAGATAAACAGAAAAGAATACAAAACAAATGAAAAATTATAAGGGAAAATTAGATAAGTTTCATAAAAAAAGAAAAGCCAAAAACGCATTGATGCACAAAAAAGAAAAAGAAAAGAAGAACAAGAAGAAAAAAAAAGAAATGGACAAATAGACATATTATATAATTGTTCCAAAGCATAAAATGAAATCTATACCACTGTTCATATTGATGAGTTCCAACTTTAGGCAGCTATTGACAGCTTTACGTACACCCGTACATACAATTGGATATTCCAGTTCCGGTGTTATAATCATCTCAAATACGGGTGTATGACCATTTTGGACACAACCATGGCCACCACCCAAAATGCTAGTGGCCGGCCACTCGCACTGTTTCAACAGCATAAATTTATTCAAAGGATCATACCATTGCATTAGAAAAATGCCATTGGGAGTGGCACCACACAAATACTTGTAGCCATTATATGGATTACGAGTAACACAACACTGTGTACAACCTTTGGTGTCGGGTACTTTGGTAGTTAGGGCAAATTTCCGGGGTACCAATCTTTCTGGTATTTTATTCATGTGCATTGAAAATCGATGTGTTTGTTTCGAATGCAATGCAATCAAATCATGACGATACAATTGACATGATTTACCCGACAGACTCATTAGAACATCTTTTATGACATACAACCATGTGGTACGTCTGGGAAATAATTGATCTATGGCAGCATCATGTAGTTCGTTCATATTCAAATTGAATATACCCTCTTCCGCTCCGATCAATAAATGTTGATCTCTTGTCTCTGGATGTATCCACGAGGCAGTACAATGAACTCTTAGAGGACAGCCATTGAAGATTTTCGAAAAGCAAGCACCCATGTGAACTTTAGGTGTTGGTGGCAGGCCATTCGATATAGGTCGTGGTGGTGTATGACGTCGTCTATGGGAGCGTTTGGGAGGCACAGGAGGTGTATTGTTTAATAAATCAGGTTGGGCTTCTTTGTCAACTGCAAGAGAAAAAAAATGTGTAAACATTTTAGTTTAACATTTATCAATTTTTTTTTTAATCTTTGGAGAACTTTAATAATAAATCTAATTATAAAAACTATCGTCAAAAACTTTAAATCTAAAAAGAAATTCAGGTGAATAAACTTTCAAGTTTCCCATTTGGGAAAAATAAAACTAAATACGATCCTATTACCTTTCAAACGAAAAACGTTGCAACAGACATTGCTTAAGACACAGAAAAGTCTTTAAAAACGCATTTGATAGCCGTTCCCAATGTTCAGATTATTTTGAATGTAAAGTTTTAGCTGATGCCGGGTTTAATCTTTTAAGCTACAAAAGTTCTAGAGAGGAATCGCTTACGAATTCAGAGGATAAATAAATTATAGTACAAATCAAACTTTGGACCAGGATTGCTTTGTTGGTGATGTCGGGTATAAGACAGAAATAAAAAATAATTAAAATTAAAAACAAAAAATTCTAGTCTAGCAAGGAACTTGTAGCTGCACTAAAAGAATTCACTGGATGAAAAACACCGAAATCTACAGTGAGTGTCAGCTTATTTGATGCAGGGCAAAAATTAAATTTGATCGTACATTATTTTATATATTTATTTATATTAATTACAATGCAAAGTAAATTTGTATTCTAATTTGAGTCCAGAGATAAGCCGGGTGACAAAGACCATTTGGCTGGATTTTGCAGTGACAGACCAAAGCCTCTGGTGGGAATCGAACCCACAATCCCCGCATGATAGGCGAGCACGCTACGTACTCATCTACCGGGGCGCTTTTTATCGTACATTTACTTCTAAACCAAATATGATACCGAAAAAATAAAAACGCCATTTTAAAGAGCGTACTTTTTAATTCAAAAATGATACTTCATATGATACTTATTTGATGCAGTCAATTTTTAACGATATTTATACCGTTGGCCGAGTGGTAGTAGGTTTTTATACCCTATACCACTATGTGGTCGGGGTATAATGACTTTGTGCTGTTGTTTGTAGCTACCAAAAACATTTCACCTAGACTAGATCTTTTATTACACCGATCGACTCAGAATCATTTTCTGAGTCAAATTAGCGATGTCCGTCCGTCCGTCTGTCCGTCTGTGTATCCATGTACAAGGCTTACAAAATATGAATATATTTTGATGAAATTTAGTACCTAAGCTTTTATCGGTTAAGGGATGAACGCTATTGAAATTTATGAAAATCGGTTCATTCCAGACCTAGTCCCCATACAAATGACCCCTATGAGATCGACTTAAATTGCCATAATATCCAAATTATCACACAGATCTCGGTCAAATTGGGTTTGTATGTGTTCATTACATGCATTTATCAGTAGTCCAAAAATAAACCCTTTAGGACAATTCTTAGTCATAGCCGCCATATGAAGTTGATTCCCGATCTTCACCTAAATTTATCAAAAAACTGATTTTTCTGAAATTCGGTTTGTAGTTGCAAAAAATAAGTGAGCTTACCAAATATGGCCAGGATCGGTCTATTTTTCGACCTAGACCCCATATAAATGTAGCATTCGATATTAACTTTTTCAGATTCGAAGGCAAAAAATTAATAACAATGCCACTCAAATTTTAGTTATGCTTATATTTGTATCAGATTAGTTGAACCTGAGATACCCTCTCTAACCGCATTGTATACGGTCTAGACCGACTTTAAGTTTCTTACTTGTTTTTTTTATTGACTTTATAAAATTGTCGTTTCGTGAAAAAATAAATATTCTAAAATAAACATCCGAAAACGAACGCATTTTACGTTTTATTTCTAAAAACGAAAAAATGGGCCTACGCACAACTACTGGTTCATGGGAGTTGTTCATCCACCACTATAAACAATTTAAAAGTTAGCATGAAATATCCGTCATCTACAGCTAAGCACATTTTGAGAGAAAATAGAGTGAAGGACAAGGGCAGAAAGGCACCAAAGAAAATTTTTACTGTGAACGACGAAAAATGGATCAGAAGCGAAATTAATGAAAACTTGGCTTATACCAAAAAAAAATCAAATCTTCCGGCTAAGTTTCGCAAAAAAGTACTTATTAACGGATTCAGAATTTTGGAACACTGTATTTTTTTCCGATAAATCGAAATTTAATATGTTTGGCTCAAATGGAAGGACGATGGTGTGGCGGAAGCCCCATACACAGCTTGAGTTAAAAAATTTGCATGTGCTTGTAAAACACGGTGGTGGCAGTGTCATGGTTTGGGCTCACATGGCAACATCAGGAGTTGGAAATTTAGTTTTCGTTGAAGGGAACATTGATAAAATGATTCTAGAAGAAAACTTTCTACAGAGTTTCTTTTCTACCAGGACAACGACCCGAAACATAAATTTGAGTTTTGCCCCCTTTTTTTTAGAAGAAACTGCTTCACATATGATTTAAATATATTTATTTAACTATGCTTATTTTTAGAAGTGTAGTTTGCTCTATAAATACTCGAATGAAGAGTTTTAGATTGGAAAAATTTTCCATTCCGATCTAATTCATTATTAGTTATATTGTGCAGGAACTATTTTGTTGCAAAAAACTGGCTACACAATGTAGAAAGAGAGAGTTCGTGCTAGTGACAAAACGACACGATTGTAGATCGGTGTATAACAGGAGCATGCAACGGGACGACAGATCTCTTAATTTCAAAAGCTAGCTGAAGTTGCAGATCTCAAAACATATTTCGACAAACATACAGGGGACACAGAGACGATCGGATACTTCGATGGAATTATCGGTAGATATCAAATTTTATATCTTTTCCTAAGTGGTGGAATTGGGACCAACCATAATTCAGAAGAGTAGGAGCATATGACATTCGTCCATTTGTTGGATAACATGCAACAAGAACAGGCCCAAGTGAGGTAGATTCAGGCTGAATTACATACGTCCGTAGATTAGAGAACATCTAATCCCAGCGTATGAAGCAAGTAATTCTACAGAGCAGGAGCTAATTTGCATTCAGCGATGATTAGGGCCAGATTACATCCAACCAAATTACGACAGGAGTATAGGGTTGCTATGCTCTATAACATCATATAACATTAATACCCGTGACCCCAGTAACCATATCAGTATCCGTGACAAAAACGACACATGTACTCAAAACGTGTTATCAAACAGACTCAATATGTGTTCCTCATAGAGCTTTCCAAAATTAAATCTAACAAAAACAATGGAATTTATTCTTGAAATTCATATAATTTTATTTAAGTTTAATTATGGATTATATGAACAACAGTGCATTGATCAACTCCAACTTTTGGCGATGAAGCTCGTCTAAAAATCACTGGTTTAGTGTATTTTAAGAAGATCGTTCACTTCCTGAGCCAGGAAACTTAGATGTATGCACGAAGAAGAAGACCATCATTCGTTAAACAATTATAAATTGGATGGATCCCGCATAATTTAAAATTACTTAAAAATAAGAAAATAATTATGATGACGAATGTTGAATCCGAAAGAACACATCAGTGGATGTGCCAAATCCAATAAAAGTAGGATGCCAACTTTTTGCGCATCCAAAATCGATTCTTTTCCATTTAGCGTCTTTTTAAAAAATAGATGAATTGGCGCTATTCGTTCTTAGTTTTAAGTGCTTTAATCGTCTTATTTATATAACGTATCTGGTTGTTCTCAAGTTTGGTTTGTACATTCTACATATTTCGTATAGAAACAATCAATTCAATTATAACATAACAATTATCACAATGTTCAATAAAAATCGCTGATGGAGGCTGAAATACCAGAACCCGGTCCGATTAAGAATACAGTTTAGTTATGAATTTTTGAAATATATGCCTTCTTCTTGTCTACCACGCACCATTGAAATAAAATCATAATTGTTCATCGTCTGTTTAAAGATGGCAGTTTAATCTTGCCACTGCGAATGTTAGAGAATCCACTGCCAAATAAAAGACCCAAATTCTAAAATAGTTCTCCCTAGGGAGGTGTATAGTTTTGGTCATTGAATTACTTTGCCCATCGTGTTATAAAGGCCAGAACACTACGCTCTTTAATAATTGTCATTGAAATATGTTGGACAAACTCTAATTTGGCATCTAATTATTTATTTGTTCCAACTGGTAATCTCCAAATTTATAACAACCAAATGTGGCTAATTTTCTAGTAAAATTCATTTGTTTGCATTTTTTTTAAACTTAATTCCATTAAATTTAAGCGAAACCATGCATTAAAATTATATAGATCGTGTTGTAGACGAATTTTTCTAAATGTGATTTTCCCTCATCCGATCGAGGTGAAACTTGGTCCATACACTTGCTGTGAAAAAAGATTAACTGTCACTTAGTCACGCATAGTCACGCATGGTCACGCACAGTCACGGAGAGATTTAAAATGGTTTTTACCTCATCCAATCAATCTGAAACTTGGTCGACAGACTTGCTGTAAAGAAAGATTAACTTCGACATAGTCACGCACAGTCACGGAGTGATTTAAGCCCCATTTCTCCTCATCCAATCAATTTGAAACTTGGTCCATAGACTTATTGTGGCCAAAGATTAATTTTAGTTAGAAAAAGCAACCAGCAGTATCATTCATCACCATCACAATCTGACCTCTCACAAGTTGGTCCAAACAACCTAACAGTCGACCATATAAAACATCGAATTAATGGGTCACATGCTTTTTTAAAATTCTTAAAAATTTCTTGCTCCACTCTTCTCGAACTAGACTAATTCTTGAGTTATTTAGATTTGATATTTCATTTCATTACTGATTTTTTTTCTAAAAAATTTACCGATCTATTTACTAATTGTTTTTATAAATATTTTTGTATTTATTGTTAAACAATACTTACGTTCATGTTCGGGTTCATCTTCATCCTCTTGAGTACCTCCATCACTAAGACTTCGTGTACGTGATGTTTTACCCATTTCATTGAGCAAACCCAATAGTTGATCCATTGAACTGTGTCGTCGTGGCGAATCCTCTAAACCATTCTGGAATAAAAGTAAAACAACAAAACATACAGATAGATTATGGGTTTCGACCTTGTAACCTTTTACTTGTAAACAACGAAAGTTGTCGACTATAATTGCTTTAATATTTCAATTACGTGAACTAACCTGATTACTTTCATGACGGAATTCACAGTTATGATGGCAATTATTTGTAATATTATTGGTGGTTGTTGCTGCTGTCATTTGTGGATCGTTCGTTGTTGTCGAGGCAGAGTGGGAGCAGGAGGAGGAGGATAAGTTGGCGGAAGTTGAGGCCACGACGTCACTGGTCGTATTGCTGTTTAAATAATTCGAACCATTATTACGTAGTAAATTATTATAAAAATGCGATGTTGTTGTAGAAGAGGAAGGAGAGGCAGAATTAGAATAAATGGACGCAGACGTGGTTGACATGACAATATTATGATTGTTAGTATATGTGAAGGAAGAGGAGGAGGAAGAGGTGGAATTAGAATTGTGACAAGCATTTGTTGACGCTGCAGAGGAATTATTACATGACGCAAATGAAGTGGATGATGAAGAGGAGGAATGTAGATGACCTATACCAACAACAGCACCACCACCACCACCAACAACAACACTAACACTGTTGCTACCACTAGACGAATTGTTAGTATGCAGATATGATGAAGAAGGTGAATATATGTCTTGACTATGATGACGATGGTGATGATGATGGTGATGATGATAGTAACCGGTGCTAACACCGCCACCGCCACCGCCAACACTCGCACCATGTTGATGATGGCCCCCACCAATACCACCAACTGTTGTACCACTACTAATACTACTACTACCACCACCATGATAAATATCACCACCACCCCTTAAATCTGAACTTGAATTATCCATAGGATGATGACTGTACATGGATGTTGATGAGGACATTTGACCGTTTGTTGTTAGTGCCGCTGCGGTGGCTGATAAATTCGCATTGCTAATAATTCCTGAAGTTGGTGTCGATATCGGTCGACTATACCCCGAGTTAATGTAGTTATTGTGCTGGCCACCATGCCTTAGCATATCAAAGTGAGCAAACAGTGATGCATGATTGTCTATATGATCGACTGCTGTCGTGCGTATATTCGATTGAATACCATAAGCAACTGCTGTAGTTGTAGTAGTAGATTTGCTACCATTTGTGGCCGTATAACCGCCAACGCCACTAACTGGCTTTGAAGCGTTCGTAGTTGCTGTTGCGGTGACATCAGTTACAAAACCATTGTTGCTCGCCGCCGTTGCCGTTGTTGCCGATGCTAATGCGGATGATGATGTTGTTGATGATGTATTATGGTTACTATTATTTCCTCCACCATTATGGCTACAATTGCATTCAGTGCCTAGTAAATCTTTGGTATCAGTTAATGGCAAAGTGGCTCTGCAAAAGCAACGGAAAGAAAGAGAAAAAATATTGCAACAAAAAATTATGTATGAAAAGAGAATTTTGTGTAAAGAACATGGCACATGTGAATGACATTCAACCAACCAAAGCACAGTGGGATTTCGAATAAAAAATGTGGTAAGAATTATGTTTATTTCTATTTGATTTTTATAAATCAATTCGATTTCTTAAATATTACTCAAAATTGTTCTAACTAAAAATGAATTAATTCCAGCGAATTATTCAATAAAATCCTCCAAGTTTTCTGTTTCACTAATTAGAATAAATCGAAAAAATTGTTTTTATTTCCGGTAAGAATAATTCTTTAGAAATTATCATCGCAATTGATTGATAAATTAAGAGAAATAGAAAAATTTTAGATTTTTTGTAAATAATTCCTACGATATTGAAGTTTTTGTTGAGAATAATTTCCGTGTCCTAAACTGGAACAAATCATTGAGTTTGAAGTTTTTTATGGAAATAGTTCGTGCAAAATTAAAGTTTTTAGGTAAGAATTATTCAGAATATCATTGAATCGAAGGTTATAACTTTGTCGACTTAATAGTGCGAAACGACAAACTAATAAGTAACCTCGTATATAATAGTGTGGAAGGTAAACATACCAGAGAATTCTTCTATATGAAAAATTCTGACAATACAATATGTATTGAAAAGACAAAGAGAAAAGTAGTGGATTTTTTAATTCAAATAAATCCGCTAGTATTTCTCTAGAAATAGTTCTGAGCATTCGACAGTTTGCTTAAGTTGTTTAAATACGAACTTAAGTTTTCAAATCCATGTATATATATTCTCAGAAATTATGATGATTAAAAGTTTTCAGAAGGATAACAATTCTCAACGTTTTTTCAATTTCTATTTCACTGAAGAATACTTAAAGTTTAAAGCGAATTTTCCTAAAAGGAAAAAGATCGAAGAATAGATTTTTAAGAAAACACTAATGACACTAATGCCTGTCCCATTAAATAGGAATTATATTTTTTAGTTTTTACACGGATATATTTACAGGGTGGCGCATAAATAACGTTATCATTTAAATAGTGAGTACATTTTTTGTTAATGTATTTTTTTATTTTTTTTTACCAGAATTAACTTTGAAAAACTTGAGGAATTTATAGGGGAAAGACTCAGCACGGAACAGAAACCCAAATTTGTTCAATTTTATTTTGAATGTCAGCATTCGATTATTCACAAAAAAAGATCATAAATAAATTTCTTTTATGTTCGAAATGCACCTAGCGCTCCAACAATTTACAGATTGGTTCAGCGTTTCCGGGCTGTCAGTAATATTAAGCGTGCTGGAAGACCTTGTGCGGTTCGAATTATGTGAACATTGCTCGGGTGCCAGCATGTATTGAGGAAAACTTCGAAACTTTCACCAGGCGACGTTCTCAGCAGTTGGTGATATATAGGTGGTCTTTGCAAAGAATTTTACATAAGTTGTACCATTTACCGTATAAGATTCACTTGGAATATAAAAAAAACTGTTATCTAAAGGTCATTTGAAAAAGGAAAACGTTAATGAAAGTTTTTAAAAAAGGTTAGGCTAGGCATCAATTAAGATGCAGGATTCCCTTAAAGTGTCATTTAAAGTATCCGTCATTGAAGTATCCTTTCGCTATCATATACTTCTTTCACAAACCACCCCCAGACATTTTCCACAATATCTAGGACTGTTCTACAACTTTGGCCGTACGAATCGGAGCATAATAAATTCCAATATCCCTTTATAAGAAGCTCCAAATATTCTTGCTCAATCGAAAGCCAAATCGATAGTTCGATGTGGCACCTCTTACCCTAACACATGCTTCTCTGCTGCGTCTTCTTCGTAAAGGTATTTCCTCCTTTCTAAAGTTATGGAAGTAGTAGCTATAGCCATCCTTGAAGAAAACTATTTTGAACCATTTGCCGACATGGTATAATTTAGGGCCAATCTATAAAACTTTTGTCTGTCTCCCTCTAGCAGTTTATCGCTAAATCGACCTCCAACTGTAATGGCGTTAGCCTTAAGTATGCGACTGAGGCCACGTACTTGGGGATAACAACGCCTGAGCGTATGAACTTCTTGGTTCATCACGAGCGTAAGGCGATTTTGACTGGTGTGGTGGGATGTGTCCGGCGTATTCTTAGGAATGACTGGGGCCTCAGCAGGCGTTCTACGCGGTCTGTTTGTTGCTTGCACAACATATGGTTCCTCGGTGTGGTCCAGCGTGGTCACGACTGCCAGAGTAAAGCTGACAATCATGTCGTGTCAACGGGTAGTCTTTCTCGCTTGTGTGCTATGTTGTCGTACGTTTTCTACGGAGGCCTTACAGGTGTTGGTAGGTGTAGCCCCTCTTGACTTGGAGGTGATACGTAAAAGTATTGCCTACAGGATCAAGAGAGGACAACCATTGTTGCAAGACGATTGGGTGACTAACGAGGACATTAGAGGGAAGAGCTGGACGGAGTGCAAGGCACTCTTAAACGAGTGTGTTGTCTCCAGATGGCAAGATAGGTGGGACGGTAGTGACAATGGACGTCTTACATACGCCTTCATTCGCGATGTGACGTTCGTGGCGAAGCGTCCAGAATTTGGTTTCAGCCTGAGTATGGCCTTTTTGCTTGCGGGCCACAGGTCTTTTAATGCATTTTTGCATTGGCTAATACGTCTGAGTATGACTGTGGACCTTTTAACGAGGATTGGTTTCATATTTTGTACATATGTACTTTTTACTCGGACATACGGGACCTGGATTCTGGTTGTGATGTCAGTGGTGTGCTTGCGAATGGTGGGAGAATGCGTTGTATGAATGAGTTTGCGTGTGAAGTCTTAAAAAAAAGACGTCTAAGAAGGGTTTGATTGAAGGGTTTGTTTACATCTGCAGGATGTACGCATGCGTGTGTAACCAAGACTTTCTAGAAGGGCTTAGTAGTGTACCTTTACAATCACCCACAGGGTGTGTTTTTCCTTTTATGTTCTTCCATATTTTGTAATGTAATTTAAATAGATGTTAATAATCATTTTTCCTTTGGATTTTAAAAGGTAAATTTTTTTTTCAGAGGTTATTAGAAAGCTTTTGCGCGTCCTGTTTTTAATAGTATTTTAAAGCCATTTTTTTTTTTTACTTATCCGTCAACTACATAAACAATTCATGGTCTACTTAATAAATAATTAAAATTTTTTATTCGCGGGCACATTTTTTTCTTCTTACATTAAAATTAAGGTTATGTACTACTACATTGGTGTAAAATTTCATATCCGTATGTTCTTCGTTTTGAAATATATCCGTATTTGAAGTTAGACAAATTAAATTCCATATTTATGTGACTGAGCTTGGGAGGCTTTATTTATTATAAACAAAATCTCATCATAATCTAAAATGTATGACAAATCAAAATCGTAAGCTGTCGTTTTTAAGAATTTCTAAAGTAAAGCCAAAATATTTATTACAAGTTTTAATCAGCTTAAAAAGAATATTTTGATTCTTGTTCCGACTGATCTTAACATTTACGAAGATTGTTGATTATTTAATTTGACGGGCCGACATTTTGTAGACCCTGGGACTAGAGTACACTTTCATTAGCAAGCTTAATCCGAATCTGAACTTACTCTCAACCTTAAAGAGGAAAAAAAATTTTTTTTTTGGCTGATTTGTTTTTTTTTTTTTATAAATTTTAGGTGATCATTTCGCAAAAATCCAGATGTGGTTGAACAATTCTGAGGTAAGTTTCGGATTCAGCATGCCCAATGCCTTTTAAAAAGTATACTTAATTTAAAATGTGATTTTGGCGTTTATTTTAGAAATTTAGAAATCGCTTGAGTTGCTAAAATATTAAAATGTCTTACCAATCGCCAGTTTAAGCTGTGTTATTCGTATAAAACTGGCCGAAGTGCAAGTAAATATTCATAATTTTATACCACATTTTTTACATCTAAGGCCCACTGTGCAACGTACACGTGTTTTATATGGATACGTTGTTTATACACACATGACGTATTACAAAAAAAAACACAAAAGGACCATAGTTGGATTAGTTGGTTTTAGTATCATGGGTTAGTTTGTTTGTTTCATATCTGTATTAGTTATTCTTTGTTTTTTTTTTTTTTTTTTGTTATACTTCGTTAGCATGTGTTAGTAATCAGTTTTTTAAGACTTATATGAAAAAGACCTCAAGGGACAACACATAGATGCAAGGTTTATAAATGTTTCTAGAAACTACCATGAAGCATGATGTGGTGCTGTCTGGAATATGTATCACAACCATTCTTTTGTTAGTGGTAAGTAGTATTTAGTTTTAGTTCTTGGATTTTATTATTATTTTTTTTTATAACGATAAACAATTTCTATGGTTATCGTTAGTTTATGCAAATTGTGTTGTTAGTAAATGTTGTTGTTGTTGTTGTTGCTGTTATTACTTAACTAAAATGATTTTCCAAATTAAACATAAACTTTATATTGACTAACATAAAAACAAAATCCAATTCCAAGCAAATTATTTAATATAAAGCAGAGTCATAAAAATACGATGAATTTTATTAAAACTAGTAAAATTTTCAGTTAATACTTAATAATGAGCATAAATAAATATACATAAGCTGGGTTTGACAACAAAACTAATTAATTTGTTGGATTATACAAGTTTCATTATGATAATTCTGTGGCTTTCAGTATAAACCGCAAGTGAATACTTTACACGATTAATAAAAATATTTTTTTTACCAAAAAAAAAAAAAAAAAAAACAACTTAACTTTAAAATTTATTGGAGCTCGTACTTTCAAATAGAGTAATTTCTGCTTAAATCCAAAATTAATATTGCTGTCAAATGTACATATAAGCCTTTATATGAATATAATAATTCTGAAAAAAAAGTCAAAACTAGGACACATTTTGGGTACCCCACGGGTTAATTTCAGAAAATAAGTCCAGAATATTATTTTTTAGAATTATTAAAATATTAGCAACAAGTTTTATAAAAATCCTTCCACAAATATATATTATTTCGATATTTTGTTTAAAAAAAAAATGTAAATCTCCTTAAATCTGACCTTTGACCTTAAAGAGGGACAGTTTATTGTGTTACAATTTAACCTTAATTTACAAGATTGAGAACTACTATCAAGTAGTATAATATTTGACAAAAGATATTTGAAATATGAGAACATCAAAAAGATGTACCCTAAAAGTTGAAAATGTATGAAAAATCAATTTTTTTTGAAATCCGGTGAAATAAAAACGCTGCTTTTGCCAAATTAAGAACAGGATAGCTACAATATTTGGCATTTTTTTATCACATATATTTTGTCAATTAGACCTTAAAGTCAAATCGTTGATTTCGGTAAATTTCTTGAACAAAATTTTGGAAAAAGTAAAATTGGAGATTTTGAAATAGCGTTAAAATATACGTGCCGTTTTGACATTAATTTAGAACGGCATAACAATAGACGAGATGCAAAATACTTTACATAAATCAATTTGGGATCAGGAGAATGCTAAAATATTGTTGTTGTAAATTATTTCAATATCTTTAAAAATGTGAGATCGATTTTCTTAATCAAGTCGTCTGTGGCGCACTTATTGCCTGGGGAACTTAACATAACTTGGCTGTTTTTCAACCAATAATAGATTTTGTTGTTTTATTAGAAAGATAATTTGCTCTAGATTATGGTTTATAAATTAATTTAATTGAAACGCAATTAATTATTAATATCAAAATTTTTGTGAAAAAATATTTTTTTTTTTATCATTTTTACATAAAGTGTATTTCATAATTATAACGTCACTCTTTTTTTGATTATAATTCTTTCAATATAATATGATTGCCTTAGGTCTCTTACTCTTCTTTGAATATGCTCTTGGTTGATAATTGTTTTATTGTTGTAGTTGCATTTGTTGTAATTTGTTTTTGCAATTTACCGCATGTTAGTGTTTCATAATTATAACGTCGTTTTGCAAAAAATAGGAAAAAAAGATCAGTAAGTGATTAGACTTTGATGAAATTTGATCTTTTAAAATATATTTCCTTATCTGTCATCGGATGCCTCGCGGAAAAATTCTGACCGACCTTGAAAAAGGTAAAATTTTGGCTTTCAAAGCCGAAAACGTAAGTTTACGAGAAATTGCTCGAAGATTGTATCGAAGTCTAAGGGTGATTCAAAATTTTTTAAAGAGTCCCACAAATTATGGAAAAATAAAATGTTCAGGGCGAAAAAAAATTCTATCGCAGCGGGATGCAGGGGATGCCCCCTACAGAGTGCATTGTGTTGTGGTTATTTGACTTAAATTTTATTAGATTATAACTGTCAGGAAAGACTTGTGCGGGGAGTTTATTCCACATACAGCTAGTTCGACTGATAAACGAATTCTCTCTGTAATGCGTTGTGCGGTCAACTGGACAATAGACTACAAACGGATGTGATCTACTAGAGAAGCGGGTAGAGCGAACTAAAGTTCGAGCACTTGGAATAAGTTCAATAATCTCAGAAGAACATTTCCCATGGTAGTATCTATAGAACAGTGCTACACAACCCACATTTCGACGATGTTCCAATGAGTTAATAAAGTTGGATACCCTACCCTGTCATTGATGAGCGACAACGCCCTCCTTTGCACACGGTCCAAAAGCTCCAAAATATACTTTGAAGCTCCTGCCCATATATGGGAGTTGTATTCCATTTGCGGTCGGATGTAAGTGGTATAGATTTTAAGGAAATCAGAAGAGGTGAAGTAATTTTTACACCGTTTTAGAAAACCAAGACACTTGAATGCTTCTTTGAAAAATATGCTCGTTCCAACGAACATCACATTGAATTCTCATGCCTAGAACATCAGGAGTATCCGATTCCTCAATACCTATACCACCCATATATACAGATGACATTATTGATTCCTTGGCCCTTTGGGTCAACATACAACATTGAGTCTTCAGCGTATTAAAATCAACCCTATTCGCTTTACTCCACTCGGAGATTGTTAACAGGTCTTGATTGAGTGTGTCATTCATTGTCCGCTTTTTGCCTCCAACCTCCAAGAGGCTTGGCCTACAATTCAAGGAAAATGAATGACAAATGCTGCTGTCATCTGCGTAAGAGTATATTGAATTAAAAGTTTGAGCAAAAAGGTCGTTCAGAAAGATAAGGAAAAGAGAAGGAGAAAGAACGGAACCTTGGGGTACCCCTGAACAAAGCTGAAACTCATTAGATGAGACCCCATCAATAACAACATGTATTGTTCTGAGAAAACTCGATATAAATCGAAAGAAGTCATTACCGACCCCAAATGCAATAAGTTTTGATATCAAAGCACCGTGCCACACGCTATCGAATGCCTTGGAAATATGTAGAGCAACCACCACCAAAATTGTGAATGGATCGACTCCAGCGCTCAGAAAGTAGAGCTAACTGGTCTGCCGTGGAACGATTTCTACGGAAGCCATACTGTCAATCATTAAGAAGTGAGTTGGCCTCTAGGTAGTTCACAAGATGGAGATTGATCATGCTCTCCAACACCTTTGAGAGCGTAGAGCAAATTGCAATTGGACGATAATTTTCTGGGATTGGTTGGATATTAGCAGCCTGCTAACAAGAGAGAAAGACTCCCCAGTACGAAAGATTGAAAAGGTTGGCCAATCGACTGGCTAGCGTCGAAGAGCATTCGGTCCCGGAGACTCATTTATGTTGAGATCCGAAAGAACACTTATAATTTGCGCAAAGTTCATCCTTTCCAATTTGTTAAGCTTCGGCAACAACAATTAATTTTTGCTCAATGTTTAAATTGTTGTATTTTCTTCTACTCATTTTTCACAAAAACTTCTGACAAATTTTTTAAACACGTGAAGAATAAATAAGAACATATGATATTTGGAGTTCCCACATACTTTTATTTTGGATGTACCAATTATCATTTCTGGAAATTTTCAAATAACAATTAATTGGCAGTTTTGTATGTGATTTCGAAGAGGGTTTTTATTGTTTAAGTCAATTAAAAGGGTACCGCAATTAAACGGAACTTATTTAAAAGGGGATTTTTATACAAACATTATATTGATATTTTTCAAGGCTTTTTTTAGATTAATTAAGCGGTTAAATCAATTATGCGGGGATCAATTAAGCGGAAACTACTGTAAAATGTTTTTGGTTCTCGTGAAAGTTTTCTATTGTTGAAGAAATTCTTTTAACGATTCAAAATAAATAGAATTTCCGCAACTTAAAGTTTATGTTGGGTAACATATTTTACGCTTCTTATTTGTTCATGAAGTTGGTCGGCTATCATAAAATTGGGTTCTGGTATCCCGAGTAATGGTGGTATTATATTATCCACTAATTCTAAAATATGTTGAATATTTACATTCTGGGAAAAAAAAAAATATTCTACTCTGCAACGCCGATAGCGGTTGGAGTTTGGCCTAAAGGGAGATTTTTTATACAACTTTTGTTTACTGAATCTGTTTAAAGTGAAAGTAATTTGAATTGTTTTCCTTCCTGGGGATTGAGAAATTCCAAGTCAGGGTGAAAGTACTATGTAGGCTAGTAGCGTTCTTAGGCCAAACTTTTATCCTGACGTTTGTTTGTTTAGTTTTTCAGGTATAAACACTTCATTTAATAAAATTAGTCCAACTTGATTTTTTGCATGAATGTATTAATAAAAATTACTCATTTAAGCCTTAGCTACAATTTTGCTGAAGAATGAAATGAGAAATCATCAATCTTGAGTTGTAGCCTAGTACTGGCCTAGTACATTTCCCTGCTTTGGATTTTCTCATACACCCTCCCACCAAAATGGCTGTCGAATTTGTTCACAATCGAGAATACTTAAACGAAATCGAAATCTTGATTCTGTAGAATTTCTTGGTCGATACATAACAATTAGTTGATGAAACATGGACCAGATATATAACAACAGTCAAAGCAATGGACTTTACCAGATTAAAGAATAAAACAAAGATAGTGAATCAGCCTAGTTTTTGGCCACGATTTTTTGCGATGTGCCTGGAATAATCTGCATTGGCTGCTTGAAAACAGGAAAAATAATAAAAGGAGAATACTATTTATTGCTATTGGGCCAATTAATTGAAGAAAACAAGAAAAAAACGTCCCCGTTTAACAAAAAAGAAAAAGAAATGAAGATAATGTTCCGTTGGAAACTTGTGCAGTTACAATGGCAAGAACACACGAGTTGAGGTTCGAATTGTTGTCGCATCCATCTTATTAGGTCATCTCTGCAACAGAAGCGTATTTGGAGAACTTTTCAAATCTTACTTTGAGGAGGTATTAAATAGTTGCAAAGTCGCTGGATGATGAACGGAGACTTTGTTCAAAAATAAGAAAGAATCAACCCAATGAATATGTTTTTCTATTACTTTGTAAAGACTTAATGAATACCCCTCGTAGTTACCATGATCTACCACCGTGTTTGGCTGCTTTGCTACATTCAATCGTGGCCATCGTTGTCTGCAAACGAATTCTGTGAAAGTCGTTTAAAAGGGTTCATTTTCCAGACAACATCGCCAGTGTATTGGAAATGATTAAGGCATATGCTTCACTAACGGACATTCAATATTGTATGAATATTTAGTTATCAAAATGGTCGATTAGTACAATGACATGGTAGAAAAAGTGAGATCAGGGTGTTTCAAAAGATGTATTGAATATAATAGGTAACGAATCGTGGATCTCTGCGTAGAGAACGAAAGAAAAAGAAGTCGATGGAAAGGAATTTTCAAGGTGAACAGAATCTAACAAAAGTTCCTCGCAAACGAAGTACTTCAAAGCAAATGGTCACCAGCTTCTTCGTAAAAACCGGAAAAGTAACTACTATAACTATATTGATCAATTTTGTATGGTACGCAACAATTTGTTTGTCATTATTCTTCGGAGAAATAAGGAAAATTAACGGTCTGTTTTAAGGGCCAAAATATTGAATTAATGGGTACAGTCCTGTTTTTGGCACCCAATAATGACTTTTTATTTTCGTAGGTATTTAGTAGCTATCTCAATCAGAGTGGAAAAGAGCTTCGAAAATTTTGAAAACAATAAAGCTTTGAAATGCAACCTACTTAATTTTAAGAAAAAGGACTACTTCGCACTTTTCATAAATGGGATGAAGGAAAAATATTCGGGCTGTTTAATAGAATTCATTCTTACTGCTTCATCCAGTAAGAGCCAGATAAACAATGTTATCTTAAACAATAAGTTGTGTCTTCGGCGACATGGGTCATGAAAATATGACTTAAAAAACCCGCTATTAAAAAAGGTTTCTTTGGGGAATATTTTGCAAAAAAAAATTAAGCGATAGTTGAGTTCATGCCTGCAGTGGGCATTAAGAACCAAACATCCAGGCATTAATAAAATCGCAAAAAGCATCAAACTGCTATGACAGTTTTTGATGGCTATACATAATATTAAAGCCATTTTCTTTTCTGGCAAAAACGGGCCTATTTTATATATATATTTTTATTTTATATATATATTCCCCTAACTACATGAGTTTCGTGCAGGTTCAAAATAATTGACTACTACTTTTTAAATACTCGAAATTAACTAATATTTGTACTATGGTACTTACTGTATTTTTATATGTTTAATATTTTTGTAAAGCTTATGTACGATACTTCAATATAGAATCCAGGAATATTTAATTACTAATAATATACCAAAAATGCAACCTGGTTTTATAAATGTCACTTAGAAATGGGATTTTTTTAATTGACCACTAAAGTTTCGTACTATATAAAAAGTTCCGCTATTTAAACATAAATTCTCATTACTTTTGAATATTTAATTTAGTTATGTGTGGCTAAGCATTGTGTTAACTAATAAAAGATAATAAAAATTTAAAAAAATAAAAATGCCATGTGGTAAAATAATTTGGGAATTAATAATAGAAGAAGTGAAAAATGGCAAAAGTTATAAAGTACATTTTTAATTCCTACAAAAAAAAGTGACACTGTTGAAACAAATTATAAAAACTGAGGTAAAGTTTCCAGTACAACACCACATGATATTCTGTCATTGGAGGTGATAATAAAAAAAAATAGGAGATGTCCTATCCGAACTTTGGCTGTTGAGTGGGCGTCGGAAATTGGTAAGACGGTTGGAAGAGAAGCCACCAGAAAACAGCTCAAAAAGTTGAATTGTGATTTTAGGAATGTGTTCGTAGTATAAATAATACCCCAAACCATAGGCAAAGGCAAAACCGTTTCTTACTGCAGTCCAAAAGAAGAAATATTGGTTATGAGCAAAGCAGCGTAAAAAGCGGTCCAAAGACAGTGGTACTCTATAATTTTTAGCGACGAGTCCAGATTCGAGTTGTCGGTAGGGGATATCCATAGCAAAGTAATGAGAGCACGAAGTGAGGCATATCATAGGGATTATCTTAAAAGCACAGTCAAGTTTCCTGGAAGCATTATGATATGGGGGGGCTACATGTCTGAAAAGGGGTTAGGTTACCTATGCTTTATAGAAAATACAGTCAATGCCACCCGATATATAGAAAGGAATCAGCTGAAAAAGTAACATCATTTGATGATTTGTCTTGCAACAGGATGGAGCACCGACCTATACTGCAAAAACGACTAAAAAATGGTTCCAGGAGAACAATATTAATGTTTTGGACTGGCTATCGTCTAGTCCAGACCTAAATACTATTGAATCGGTAAAGGCCATTATGAAGAGAATACTTAGAAATGATCCTCCAAAAGATCAGGAATTAAGTGTTAAGTTTTTGTTTTTAATGAAGAATTTATTTATGCTTAAATAATGCGTTGGTTTTTTAAGTCACGTTATTAGGTTTGGAAAGAAATAACCTCAAACCTGAAAGTTTCAAATATAATGCAGCTGTACGAAACCCCTGTAAATTTAAAAAAATTGTGGGTATTGCCTTCTTGTAGGTTATAGTGTTTTATTATATAGCTTATATAGTTTTGTAATCCTATGACGAAGTTAACACTTTTAGGCCTTTTGAGAGATGCACGGTTGAATTTTATTTAGAATATGCGCCATCTTTTATATCGGTGGGGCAACATGTTTTTGAAACGCCAATTAAGTAAAATTTATATCTGGTATTTCTTTACAAAAAAACAATAGGTCGAAATAGTAATGCTGTACATTGAAATAGTCGTTGAGTTGTGTTACCTACACGTGCATATCATCCTTTAGGATGACCATAAAAGTGACTGTTTGGGACGGCGTTTACGCCAAAACGTTCATTGGGCCATTTTTCTTCAGAGAAGGCGAAACTATCGATGGGATATGATATCAGTGAATGTTGGCTCATTATGTCTGGAAGAAAATGCGTGAAAAAGGTCTACATGGTTACTGGTTTCAACAAGATGTTATACCATGCCACACTGCACATCAAACAATTCAGTTTCTGTGACAAAAATGCCTTGGACGTGTGATGTCAAAAAAAAAAAAAAAAAAACGACATTGACTGGCCCACCAGATCTTCAGATCTGACCGAACTACTTATGTGAGGTTATTTGAAAAGCAAACTGTACTACAACAAGATTCAGACCATTGAAGAGCTCAAGGCAAACATTTGTGCCGAAATCATTGCTATACTGCCCTAGATGGTCAAAAATGTAATGGAAAATGCAGCAAAAAGGGCACAATAGAGCAACCAGTTGATAGATGCTGTAGTCAAAAACTAGTCCAAATGAATTGTAAAGGACCAAGCTAAATAAAAATACCACAATATCACATCGGTTGTTTTTTTAAGTTATTCAGTATTCAAATACCGACATAAAAAATGGTGCATCTTGTATAAAGAATACACTTTTTGGAAAAAAAAGTGTAAATAAATATCACTCTTTATTGTCTGTCTGTATAAGTTTATTTATTTTTTTTAGAATTTTTCATTTTAAAATATCTGACATTGGAGTTTACACCTTCAATGGGCATTTATTATTAACACCTCAGTTAATTTATGCAGTTTATAGCAAGGTTCAGGTTTGTTCTAAAACAACCAACACATATTTTTAATTTTATGTCAATTATATTATTACACTGAATAAAAAACTCGTACATATGTATATGTAAACAAACACAAATCAGACCAACAAATATATATTTTTATTTTCATATCAATTATGTGTGTTTCTAAATTTTGTACTTTGCCGAACACAATCATTAATGTGTTTCGTTTTAATACTTGATTGTGAACACGAACATGTTTCTATCACGTATTGCTTTATTCGAACACACATAAACCAGACAATTTCGAGTGTAGCTATATTTTAAGATCGTGTTCAAAAAAAAAAAAAAAAAAAAAAAAAAACAGAACATGATCAATACACGTGTTCGAGTGTAGCTTTATTTTAAGTTCGTGTTCTGGCACGTGTACTGCGGAAATCAGAACATGAATAACAACAGTTTCGAGTACAGTGAATAACAACAGTTTAATTTTAACTACACAGAGAAATTTTTTATTTTGATTATGAATTAATTTCGTTTTTTTTTTTTTATTAAATTTTTATTTTTATTATTATCTTTTTATTTTTTTATACCTGATAATGAATTATTTTAGATTTTTTAAATAAATTTGGTTGAAACAGTTGTCGTCGTTTTTATCGGGGTGTGTCGGATTTTTTCGATCGCGATTGGATAATGTTTTAAATAAGCTAAATAAAGCTACACTCGAACTTATGTTCTGTTTTTTATTTTTATTTTATTTTTGAGAACATGAACAGAACACGAACTTAAAATATAGCTACACTCGAAACTTGTGGTTTATGTGTGTTCGAATAAAACAATACGTGATTGAAACATGTTCGTGTTCACAATCAAGTATTAAAACGAAAGACAATCATGATTGTGTTCGGCAAAAGTACAAAATTTAGAAACACACATAATTGATATGAAAATAAAAATATGTGTTTGTTGGTCTGAGCTGTGTTTGTTTACATATATGTACGAGATTTTTATTCAGTGTGTGTTTTTTTTCTGAACCCTGGTTTATAGCAACAAATAATTGAAAGTAGACTGTACTTTAAAACTAAATAAAGAAAATCTTGGAACGTTGAATTCTAAGTTTTCTTTACGAATTACATTTGTAATTCTTTACATTAATGTGGAAAAATATTCGAGTTTGAAAAAAAAGGAATAAAACAAAGGAAAGAAAATTTAATTGTATGAGAAATTCAGAAAATATGCATAAATAGAAATATGCTAAGCAAAAATGTCGAATAACAGAAATAAATTATTTAATGCAACATAATGTGCACAGAGCAAAAAATTTAAAACTGGAAAAAAAAATACGAATGAATCCTTTGTTGCATGCAAATGGACTTCGAGTGATGTTTGATGGAAAATATAAAGAAACACAAAAACAAAATGAATGTTTAAATCGTATAAAATAAATGAAAGTAATGCTGCTGCAAATGTAAAAAACAACGTATTCAGAAGTTCTTTTCGGAATGCAATTAAACCAAATGAAAGAATGAGTATGGCTAAGAAGCTGAAATCTTTAACCTGAAAGTGAAAAGTAAAAACTGAAAACACTAAATTAAACTAAAGTATGAAATTAAAGCGGAATTTGAAGAATTTAAGAAAAAAGCATGAAAACGATAAATAAAAAAAAAAGAAAATATTCAAAATTCAAAAATAACGATTGTTTGTTTGGACAGAGTTGTATCTTCTGAAATTAATACAAAGTAAAGCTGTATGGTACGAAAACTGAAAACTAACCACACTGCTCGTAGGCCTGACTTTAGGTGAGTGTGTTAAAGCGCTGACCAAAAAGTGCAAGTACGAGTGTATGTGAAGTTCACGGTTCAAAACCTCACGGCCGCCCTAAGTAGAAAAAAATTTTCATATAGAAACAACCTATTCAATTAAAACATAACAATTATCACAATGTTCAATAAATCGCTGATGAAGGCTGAAATGCCAGAAACCGGTCCGATTAAGAATACAGTGCAGTTATGAATTTTTGAAATATATGCTTTCTTCTTCTCTACCACGCACCATTTAAACAAAATTAAAAAAAATTGCATATTAATTACAGTAGTAATTGCAATATGTCTGAAAAATGACTATAAATCTAACAAAAAAAAAAAAAAAAAAAAAAAAAAAAAAGAAATTGAGTATGAAGAACTATTTGTACTTAACAAATATCTGAGATGGGAAAAATTTTTGTTTTATTGATTTTTTCGATACGCTGACTGCAAACTAGAGAATGAATATGCAGAAAAACAATTTATTTAAAAATCAATGAATGAAACTATTATTAAATAGATGTAATTTTATACTCTACACCAATAACCAACCAACAGGTTGGTCACGGAAAGGTCGCGACTCGATCTGAAAATTATCAGAAACCATCAGAAAAGTTATCAAACAAAACAAGTCCAATGGTTTTTTGATTGTTTTCTTGGTTCTTAATTTTTAGCATCTGCGGCAGACAAAAGAACCACTACATCCCTACCACGTGATTCAGACAGTCACACACGGAGTGCACACTCTGGCAACGCTGCCACACTGTCGAAGATCACGCCAGGTGAGCACTTTTGTTTGCTAATCTCAGTCACTCAGTCTACTGTAGATATCATGCTGTGACGTGTTGATGTTAGGTTTGAATCTTCGCTTTGTGGTTGTGTTAAGGTTTAGTAAAGTTTTGAAGTTGGACAAATGGTTGAAAACAGAATCTTTTGGTAAGGGGACTATTTCCCAATAAACTATTACTGAAGGTGAGTCTGGCCAAATACTAGCGTAATAAATTTAAAAAAAAGAAGTAAAGTACAGGCGAATACAAAGAAACCTAAAACTTTCTTCACGAAATATAGCAGCGATTATAAGTATTAAATATGGGTTTATATTTTTAGGCAGAAATGAAGAACCATTACTATTTCTGCTTCTTTATTTGAGGAAAAAGCAAGAAGAGAATAGGGTAAATATCATTGTCGAATAACACGGTTAAAAGGAGAATAGAAGAAATGTCTGAAAATATAAAACATCAACTTAGTTCTGCAACGAAAAGAATTGACTTTTACTCTTTACAATTGGATGAAAGTACTGATATAGCTGACAATGCTAATTTTTGAGCTTTTGTAAGATTTGACACAAATGCATCAGTAGAAGTAGAAATATTATTTTGCAGACCCTTACCTACCAAAATGACTGGGGCTGATAATTTCAACTGGATAGTTTTATGAAAGAAAACTAAATTGACTGGGCTAAGTACTTCCCGTGTCATGATCGGCAATTACTCAGGACTAGCAGCGAAAACTAAAGCAGTTCCCCGATTAACTTAAAGGGTTCATTGTAGAGTTCACAGAGGGCTTTTAGCGGTGAAAGGAATAAAAAAAACTTCAAAGACACACTTAAGGATTCTCTTAAAATCGTAAACTTAATCAAGTCCCAACCTAAAAACGCTAGGATCTTTGGTACATTTTGGGAAAGAGGAAAATTCCAGCCAGGTTATTTGAGCTTCGCGATGAGTTACCTTTGTTCTTATCACAATTGCAAGCAGAAGTAAATTTGAAAGTGCCTTAATTTGGTCAATAAAGTTGCCTTACTTAGCGCATATTTCCAGTTCTCTAAATACTCTAAAATTATCTTTACAAATATATCCAAAAATTCTTTGTGCAAGACAAAGTTGATGCTACTATCAAACTATAGAGGAATTCCGATAAGGAAAGGTGGGTCGCCAGCTGAAAAAGGTTGGGAACCATTACCCTCAAGGAAAAAAGATTTTTTAAATATTGGACACATCTTTTAATAAACAAATACTCGGAATTACTTTCAAAGCCTAAATAGCTAATATTGTATTTGACGTCGATTGAGGTAATTAGAGCATAAACATGTTGAAAATGTAAGCGAAATATATTTTTATTATTTGCGATCTGTAGCTGTGTAGCACAAAATTTCATGACAATGGGGTATATAAGCTCTTGTCGTCTTAAGATCAAACGCTAATCAAATAAGCCTTTGATACTCACTTAAACCTCTTTTAAGACTTACAAATACATATGTTCCAAATGAATTTTATCGCCTTCAAAGTACTCCCTACCGATACAATTCACTAAAGCGAACATTTCTTCCAATCCAAGAAACAGTTGTTAAAGATGATTTCCGGAATGCCCTATAAAGGGCTCAGCGATTCGGCTTTTATCTCCTCAATCGTTTGAAATTTGTGTCCCCGGAGTGGTCTTTTGGATTTATTGCATAACCGGATCAGACGACTAGGGTGGTTGTAGAATGATAAGAGTCGAATTTTGTACAAAATGGCTTTGAAGAAACAATGCAGAGTGAGATGCAATGCAAAAACCATGAGATGTGTGCCCATAATTCTGGCCTTTTTTGTGAAAAATAACACTAAAAAAAATATTTCTTGTTTGGCCGGGGGAAACGAATTCATAATGCATCACACCACGATAATCGAAAAAAATTATTGACATGAATTTGATTTTTTGGCGTGATCTTTTCCGTCTTACTTCACCTTTTGCACGATATTCTCTTAATAAGTCGGTTCTTTGGGGGTCGGAGACACAGATCCAAGTCTTATCGTGCGAAATGATGAATTTTATTTCGTTCTCTTTAAAAAAAATCGCGTTATTGGAATCAGTCTACATTTGACGCGTTTGAGGCGGGAAATATCTTTTAAAATGATGTTGACTGATCCTTTTTAAATGTCTACAGTATTAGCAAGATCTCTTGTTATTACAACAGCAGAAGGGGAGACCATAGCCGTCAACACAACCAGAGGATGTCCACAGGGAGGAGTTCTTTCGCCCTTAATGTGGAGTCTGGTTGTGGACCAATTACCAAAGAAACTGTCGGAAGCAGGAATAGAATGTCAAGGCTACACAGACGATATAGTCTTAATAGCAAGAGGCAATTTCAAGTAAACCCTATGCGACATTGTGCAAAGAGGGTTGAGGATTATATGTCAATGGTGTAGGGCAACAGGAAACTTCCAAGATGGAGAGCAATTCAAATTCTGGGGGAGTCATCGAACCAAAAGTGGAGGTGAAATACCTGGGGATAGTACTGGACAGTAAGTTAACATGGAAGGCACATGTCGACCATATCACTGAGAAAGCCAAGCGAGCTACAATGATATGCAGAAGGGTAGCGGGTAAAACCTGGGGTTGTAAACCCAGCATCTTGCACTGGATGTACTCTATGATGGTCCGCCCAATTGTGACCTATGGGGCTATAGCGTGGGCCAAAAGAACAGATCTGAAGTCAACTCAAATGGAGTTAAGTAAAATACAAAGAATAGCGTGCATTGGGATAACGGGTGCAATGAGGACGTGTCCAACAGCATCGCTGGAAGCACTATTGGACCTAAGCCCACTACATATAGTGGTGCAAAGGAAAGCCCTGGCAACGGCGATCGGAATCAAGGGGGACAAACCTATAACCAGGCTTTATGAAGGGCAATGGAACCGAATAAGTCAAGTTAATGATTACTCCCTCCTAGATTGCCCCATGAAAAGGGTCGATAAGAAATATGACTTCAGGAAGTACTTTGTTACAAAACTTAGCAATAAGAGAGAATGGAGTGATTTGAGCACAGCATATTCTCTAAGAGAAGATACAATCAAATGATACACAGATGGGTCAAAAACCGAAAGTGGCATAGGGGCGGGAGTCTTTGGGCCTAAAACCAAATACTTTGAGTCAATGGGAATATACACAAGTATTTTCCAAGCAGAAATTTATGCCAGCCATAGATGTGCACAAATCCACTTGAATAGGAAGTACAAGAGACGGGACATAACCATACTATCAGATAGTCAAGCTGCTATTCGAGCACTAAGCTCCTTTGAAGTAGACTCCAAGTTAGTATGGGACTGTCTACGAAACTAAATGAGCTAGGTAAACACAACAAGGTTAGCCTTTGCTGGGTCCCGGGACATATTGGGATTCAAGGTAATGAGCAAGCAAAATTAATAGGGCCGGAATCGATTTGTGGAATAGGAAAAGGAGTATGAGAAGGCTACTCAGGGAACGTGAGAATTATGTTAGACGAGAACGTTTCTCGAGCCACTTGGGCTTAAGGCAATAGAAACTCTTGTTGGCTGGCTACAACAATTAGAGATTTGGGTCGTGCATTGGGTTGTCGGAGAACGGAATTAGAATACTAACCGCGATTTTAACTGGTCACTGTAGGCTCAGGGAACATCTGAGCAGGATAGGAATCGTAGAAAACTCCATGTACAGATTCTGTGATGAGGAAGCCGAATCACCAGAACACATACTTGGAGAATGTGGAGCGTTAATGCATAAAAGAAAAAAACACCTGGGCTCTTTCCAAATACTAGGCAGCGACATGAAACTACTAGAACCAACCAACATCCACGAATTCCTGAGGGCTTCAGGATTGGATGAGATTTTATAGGGACAACCTATTAGCAGAGGGTAGTACAATAGATCACTGGTCGCAGTACTTCAAATACCTCTTTATACAATACAATACAATACAATATTATCACTCGATGATTTAGCAGCATCAAATATTTGCTTTTCTTGATGCATTGGAGCTGTTTGCGCCTTTTTGGAGCTGTTTGTACCGCTTGTAAACAGTTACAAAAATAAGCTTCACTATTGAACCAATCAAGATATTGCCGTCAAAAATAGTACTACTAACCTGAAAAAATCGATAATTCCGGGATTTTAAATTGAAAATTCACCTTTTCATTTGGGCAAAGTGTTAGTTTTCACACACTTAATTATTATTAAAGACAACACTTAATTATCATGGTCATAATTGCACAATTTTTTGCACCATATAGACATCAGACCAACAATATATGAAAATTTTACTAAAACTTGGTTTATGCTTATTTTTTTATATCCAATAATGACCTCGCTCAGTAAGTTTGGACGTAAGACTCTACGTAGTTCATAGTACCAGTTATCGCATGGTCGGCAAAAATATACTTTCATGTATTTAAATGAATTCTTAAACGTATCATCCTACATGATAACTTTTTATTTCTTTAAACTTGTCGTTTAACATTATTTATAATAAAATAAACCATTATAATAAACTAACAATAATTAATTCCTATTTGTGTTAAAACCACCACCATCAATATAAAAAAAGTACTTAATATAACGAAAATTTTTTAACATATATCATATTAAGTACTATAAAATTTATCAAACTAATTAAAATTCCAATTAAATATTTAATACCTTGACATTAAGTGTGCAATGAAAATAGATGGACAAATTTTATTTGCTTCGTATTTTTCCTCCGACAGAGCCTATTGAGTTCTACAATTATTGACCATGTTTACGAAGAATGGTGCAATATGAGTAGATCGCAAATTATGTAGACAGGACAAACGTTAAATGACGTTGCCCTGAAGTTTATGTTATTTTTAGTTATTGCACTTTTCCCCCAATAAGAATTGAAGGCGGTTTCTGAGGTAGTATTGTGC
Organism: Cordilura impudica; assembly: GCA_963682025.1. NCBI lineage: Eukaryota > Metazoa > Arthropoda > Insecta > Diptera > Scathophagidae > Cordilura > Cordilura impudica. Next base: position 151,597,488 of record OY821521.1, on the reverse strand, counting down.
TTTGAATCGGAATCTGAGCATAATCTATCACGTAAGAGTTCTTTTTGACATTTCCAGAAGACAATAATGTAAAGATATTCATTAGATTCGGATTCGTGATTTTTTTAAGGATATGGTCATATTTTCCGATACGGTTCAATATTTGCAACCAACTGAATTTAATAGTCGTTATAGTACACTAGAATACACTAGAATATACTGCCAGATTCAGATTAAGAAATATAAAATAAACTATTTTAATTGCATAATACAAACTTCGTAGGAAAGATTGATTATGAAAACATACATGTCAACTAGTCTCGGTAAGTCGTAGCGAAGCACGACAGAGCATACTAGCCTACATACATATCGCACCTGTACCTCTAAAGTGAGTCAACTCAAAATTTACAAATTTTCAGTAGAGGCAAAAAACGGTTTTTTTTTAATATTTACTATAAAATTTAAAAACAGTTGTGTTTCATTGTAAGGAATTGCGAATAATACATATGTTTCAACTGTAGTTGTTTTTGCGATTTTCAGTGATCTTCAAATATAACAAGTTTTTTGGGTGCAACTCAAAATAAGTCTTTTTAGTGGATTCTAAAGAAGCTACTCTTATAACACAAAGAGGGTAACAACCGTATATTTTTTACGAAAGACTAGAAAAATCGCTGCAAAATTTTTACACTGTGTATCGTTTTCTTGCAAAAAGTGAAAATTGAAAAATTTTGAGTTGACTCACTTTAGAGGTACAGGTGCTATATATAAAATACAATGTATGTATAATTGTCCTTTATAGACTGTGAAAGGTAATAGTCCAGATTAGATTTATGGCTATATACCTTTTTGTATTTCAAGTGGACGTTGCCCCTCCCACATAAATTCAGTAACATCATATATCTTAACTATTATGATAGCAAGAGTTTTGAAACATTGCAATAGTACAAATGTTACTAATGTGAGTAATCATGACAAAAATGGGCGGGACTTCAAACTTTGTTGAAGTTCATAAATTAGTAATATTAGCAGTCGAAGTGAAAATGTATGTGATTGCACAAGTGAGCGTGGCAGATCTCATACACAGTTTTAGCATATAATATCTGCAGTACTATGACAGCAAGAGTTCTGAAACTATGCACATGTAAATATTAAACTAATTTGAAGAGTTGCGAAAAAAATGGGCGGAATCGGACCAATGGGCGTGGCACCCACCATACAAGGTAAATATTTAATGTCATATATCTAGAGTACTGTAATAGATAAAGTCTTGGGACTTAGTGTGAGTTCATATGTTATCAACGTTAGTACTCCGAAAAAAAAATGAGCCGGATCGGATCAGTGGGCATGGTACCCCCTATGCAAAGTAAATATATAATGTCATGTATCGGGAGTACTGTACGAGTGAAAGCCTTGGAACTTTGTCTGAGTTTATGAGTTATTAATGTTAAGTAGTCTCATAGAAAATGGGCGGTACCGGACCAATGGGCGTGACACCCCCCATACAAAGCAAATATTATAGGTCATATATCTGGAATAGCGTAAGAGTTAAAACCTTAAAACTTTGTCTGAGTTCATGAGTTATTAATGTGAGTAGTCGGAAGAAAATTGGGCGGGATCGGACAAGTGGGCGTATCCGCTAGTTTACTTATATTTATGAACGGCTTTTTCATTAATTTTATGAAAAAATATTATTAATAATTTAATAATTTGTGAAAAAATTTATTACTGAAAGGTGCGTGAATGCCGCCAACATACAACGGCACCAAGTGTGCATATTTTATATGAAAGAAAAAATTATAAAATTTCTTTTAAAATTTAAGGCCCAAGATGATGATGAATGTTCGATTAACATGAAAGTCAAGATCTTTATTTTAAACCTTCACTAAATAAAGCTTAAAGTCCTACTTACTTGTTGGGATGTATACGAGTAAAAATTAAAATAATGCGAAACGCTTTCAAGCATAATTGTGATCTTAAATCATTGTGCGGATCAGAATAAAAAATATTAACTCGAACAAATTATTTATACTATGACAAATATAAATGTTGCGAATATTTGTCTATATACTTTCTAGACACACTTACAACAAATGTACTTTATTCAAATGAAGGCAAAATAGTCGCACCAAAACCATTGTGAACTAATTAATTTTAAATAACGATATATTTTTACAACCAAACTCCAATATAAAACTACGATGGGTTAAAGCAAATGTGGGACACAAACAAAATAAGTCAAATATATATGTACGAGTATAGCGAAAGATGATGAAAATGATATTTAAAGAACTAGTGATAAAAATATATTACAGGACATTTGTATAACATGAAGAGTGAGTATTAAGTTTGTTTTAAATAATTTACAAATGATAGTGATTAATGAAATGTGTTGATAAATTGTTTAATTTTAAATCTTTTTTTCTTTTTGTTTTCACAAAAAGGGTTAAACAACATTTGGGAAAAAGTAAAATATAATACAAAACAAGCCATAGTTGAGTTGAGTTTTAGGCAATTTAAACTAAAGATATAAAGAAGATGAAAGGAGGTGGGGAAAAACTTTTGGAAATTGTTTAAGAACAAGTTTGTTTTGATTTGTAAGAGTATTTGTAGTTTATGTATGTAGTTACCTTAATTTTAGTTCCTCATCAATATATTGTAAGAGACTCCTACAAAATAATATAAATAGTAAAAAAAATATATAATTTATAGAAACGAAATCGAGGGTAAAACTTATAATAAATTAATTGAAAATTAATTTAACATAATATGTAGAAAAAGAGTTTAATTTAATTCTTTAATACTGGTTTAAATTTTTTTTGTTGACTAAAGTTACTAAACAAAGTAAATAAAGCTGATTTCGGAAGTATATAATAGAGTTTTAAAAGCTTGAAAATAAACTAACAACAACAGCATATACGAGTAGGCATAACAAAAAGTTCTGGATATTTTTTAAGATATTTTTTTAAATGTTATAACTAAAAAGTTAAAGAAAAAAATCAATTGTATTTCAGAAAGTATGAAATGTATTTCAGAAAACATCAAATGTATTTCAGAAAGTATTAAATATATTATCAAATGTAAATAAATAATCAAATGTATTTCACAAATTATCAAATGTATTTCAGAAAATATCAATTGAATTTCAGAAAATATCCATTGAAATTCAGAATTAAAAAGTAGTTTACCCTACAATATCGAAAAGATATTATTGTTTCTATTAGTGATTTGGAGTCGCAGAAAATGTTTAGCAATATTTGGACTTATTTGTTATGCACTAGAAAATAAACTGTCAAGGGCGGGCTTTTAATCGAAAGAAGATGAGGACTTCATTTGTTAATCAGCTACAATATAAACACCAGGATAGAATTTTGATCGATTTCGAAGTCATTATTTTGAAAAAAACACGTTTATAACGTTACCTAAAATGCAAAATACCGTAACTAACAAAAAGTTCAAAATTGACTTTTTGTATTTTAGTTACGGCCTTTTACTTAAAAAGTATTAAGTTTAAAGTAGTTTTTGTTTTATGATGTTTTTGCTTCTCCTGTAAAAAAATAAAAATATTAGTTACGGCCTTTTGCATTTTAGGTGACGATATGTAGTTTTCAAGAAATGTTACAAACCAAGTGTAACACTTAAAAAAATTTGTTTTTATATAGCGCTCTGACTATTTTTCTGAGACTCGATTGATATTTTCTGAAATTCAATTCATAATTTCTGAAGTAAATTTAATAATTTAAGAAATACATTTGATGTTCTCTGAAATACATTTGATACTTTCTGAAATACATTTGATAATTTCAGAAATACATTTTATGTTTTCAGAAATACATTTGATAATTTCAGAAATACATTTTATGCTTTTTGAAATACATTTGATAATTTCAGAAATACATTTTATGCTTTTTGAAATACATTTGATAATTTCAGAAATACATTTGATGTTTTCTGAAATACAGTTGAAATTTTCGGAAATATATTTGATAATTGCTGAAATTCATTTGATAATTTCGGAAATACATTTGATATTTTCTGAAATACATTTAATAATTTCTGAAACTCAATTGATATTTTCTGAAATTCAATTGATATTTTCTGAAAATCAATTGGTGTTTTCTGAAATACAATTGATACTTTCTGAAATACAATTGATATTTTTTGAAAATCAATTAATGTTTTCTGAAACACAATTGATACTTTCTGAAATTCAATTAATGTTTTCTGAAATACAATTGGAAAAGGTGTAGTAATTAAAAAAACACCTAAGTTTATTTTCGACTTCTTCAAAGTTCTCCTAGTATTTAGCTTTTTAAACTCACAGCACATCTAGCGGTTCTGCTTGCTAAAAAAGTTCTGCCAATAGCAAATATACACTTGAATATTTAAAATTAACGAAAAAGATTTGTGATTTTGCTAAACAGACAGCGAACTCGGCAGTTCTGCTTAATAAAAAGTTCTGCCAATAGCAAATATATACTTGAATATTAAAAAAAAACAACTCTGTAAGTTTTTGAACATGTTAAACTCACAGCACACCTAGCGGTCAATAGCTTGAATATTTAAAATTGACAAAAAAGATTTCTGATTTTGCTAAACAGACAGCAAACTCGGCGGTTCTGCTTACTAAATACACCAATACACTTACATTACCACAAACCGATTTTCCCTTACGCTGTTTTTGTGATTGTATTGTGAAATTGGATTTTACCCCCCCTGAGCGCATAGATTTTACACATAAAAAAATCAAAGATATTTCTTAAAAATTACTAAATCAGAGTGTTTTCTTATAACCCTTAAGGTATTCACGGTCTAATTTTTTTTTTTTTTTTTAGGAAACAAACTTTAGTAAATGTCTGAGGACTGTCTAAAACAATATTTTTGATCTTAAAATTAACAATGGTTTTGGAACTCCTTAAAAGGAGCTGTTCTTAAGGGGAGAACGAGGGTCGGAATCTTCAGAAAATCTTTTTTCTTTCTTCTTATATTTACTTAACAAAAACAGATGGCCAAAATTTCCGAATGAAATTCGCAAAGTTACGAGCACTAAAGTTATATGTTACCGAACCCGCCAATTTTATTAAACAAAAAACAAGGTTGTAAAACTTCAATCACGCTTTACTAGCAACAAAATTTTTACACGTTCACGGGAATAGTTTTTATAAGAGCTTATTATTATTATTTTTTCCCCAAACCATTACTTGTAGTTAAAATAAGAATTTTTTTAATGCCACAGGTTTCTGCTTTAATCCAGATTGAAAATAATTTTACCAGTATTCAAAAAAAAAAAAAAAAAAAAAAAACAGTCACAACTAATTATACATTTCCGCGCCAAAGGAATACATAACCACCGAAATTAAACCACTAGAATTTCGAAAGCAGTTCAACATCAAATGTGATCCAAATGTGTACTATTGTAAGTGAGTGAGTGGTCCTTTAACGTTATCTATTATTACTACACCTTTTCAAATTATATTTCAGAAAACATCAATTGATTTTTAAAAAGTATAATTAATTGATTTTCAGAATTTATCGAATGTATTTCAGAAAATATCAAATGGATTTCAGAAAACATCAAATGTATTTCAGAAATTATCAATTGAAATTTCAATTGAAAATGTTTTGAAAATGTGAAAATTAGAAAAAAAAAAAAAAAATTAAATGAGACCATCAACAGTTAAATAATTTAAATATTTTTTTCTGATTCTAGATATATTAAACAGGGTATAAAATTACTATTTAACGTAAAAATGTATTTATGTGGATCGTTAAACCGAATTTTCCCCTTAAGTATGATCACACCTACAACGTTTTATTGTGAATTTAATCCCGGTTCACACTATGAAATTTTTCTTTCTGAAACTGTTTTTAATTCTGTTTCAGACTTTCATCCGCGTCGATACACTGATTTTTTTTAAATGAATTTCAATATTTTTTCATGTTTACTTTAACAATATTTTTCTTGTTTGACGTTTCGAAAAGAAAAATTTGTTATTTTTTAATTTAAATTGCTTTTTGTTGAGTGATTTTGCGTTTTTCTTTTGAATTTTTAAGTTTTATTTAGTTCAGATTAACAATAATTTTTTCTGCCACAATCACGAACGAAAATAAAAATAAAAGAAAACGTAAAATAACTTCACATTGACAATTACGAATTAAAAAACACAAGAGAATTTCCGAGTATATGAAAGCATGTACCCCATGCCATTCTTCTCTCCCCTATCACCTATAAACTAAAACTTTCAGAAACATAAATTCCATAGTGTGAACCGGAAGTTACCAAGCGAATTGCAAATAAGTATTAGAGTGAAAAAATCTTCAGAATATCAGAGGTTGTATTAGGACTAAAGTTTCACAGAATTAGATGGTTTTTAACAAGAACTTTTTTTTAGAATCTGGGGGATGAGTCTCGAGTGTTTCTTCAAAGGCAAAAGCTTCTCTCAAATTAAGCTTTTTTCTAAAGAAAAATTCAATCATAATCTTAGAACGATTTCTCAAAAAAAAATATTTCCGAATTTAGACCCAGAAATCCCCAATTTCTCAGATCATTTAAACAGAGAAAATGGTAAAATTCATATATCTTTTTCGCTTCCAAGCAGCAATTGATATTATCTTTTAGCCACAAATTTGTACTTCATATAACAACTTGCATAGAAACATATTGGCAAATAACAATCAACCTTTATCATAAAAAAGCCAACAGAAAATATGGTAATTACGGTAGTTATAAGCAATATCATGTTGTAAAACAACAAAAAGGGTCATCTATTATTTTACGGACATGGATTATCCTCGTGTCTCATATATATCAACATAAAACTGTGTAATAAAGTCCTCTGTTTTTAGGAAACAAAGAAAAACAAGTAGACTAGACTATGTAATAAATAATGAGTCTTGTTATTTTTCAAATGTGTAAAAAGATGATGTTTCTTTGAAGTCCTTTGTTCAAATTTCATTTTGGTTTCGTTTGAAATAAATTTAAATAAATTAAATTTAAGCAAACTTAATTTATTTGCAATTTACCAAGCATAAATTATAAGGAAATTAATTTTTAAAAAATTTTAAATTGAGGTTTCAATTTGCGGTTAATAAAAGAAAATTATAGTCATACTTATGGTTATTAAAACTGCTTATCCAAGCCATTTTCCAAAGAAAATTAATCCATAGTCAAAGGCAAGGTTGGATACTGTAACATCTTATTGGTAACGAAATAAAAATATTTAAAAGACATGCATTAATAACTTAAGTGTTTTGTCTTGACTTTAGTAAGGGATTTTGTTTGTAATTTTGAAGCAAAATGTTATTTTTCGGTTTTGGAATTTCTTAAAAAAATATAAATAATTCGGACTTACTTTAACTATCGACTCAAAGTAATATTCATTGCCAATGTAATACATAGCCCATTCTATAGTCATTGGTTAAGTCAGAATCATTGTTAAAGGCATATAATTATCATAGCCATTGTCTGTTTATTATCATAGTCATTGTCATAGTAATCTTAAATTTTAATTGGTATAGTTATTGTCACAGTCATTGTCATAGCCATCGTCATAGATGTAGTTATAATATTTTACGAAGTTATGTCATTGCCAAGGTCATGGTCATTGTCAATGAAATCCCGAAGTCATTGTCATAGTCATTAAAAATATACCGTCATTAACAATAGTACTAATTTAGTTGTATCTTTATAGTATGCATTATTTGTCATTGCCATTGTAATTGTCATTGTCATTGTCATTGTCGTTGTCGTTGTCATTGTCATTGTCATTGTATTGTCATTGTCATTGTCATTGTCATTGTCATTGTCATTGTCATTGTCATTGTCATTGTCATTGTCATTGTCATTGTCATTGTCATTGTCATTGTCATTGTCATTGTCATTGTCATTGTCATTGTCATTGTCATTGTCATTGTCATTGTCATTGTCATTGTCATTGTCATTGTCATTGTCATTGTCATTGTCATTGTCATTGTCATTGTCATTGTCATTGTCATTGTCATTGTCATTGTAATTGTCATTGTCATTGTCATTGTCATTGTCATTGTCATTGTCATTGTCATTGTCATTGTCATTGTCATTGTCATTGTCATTGTCATTGTCATTGTCATTGTCATTGTCATTGTCATTGTCATTGTCATTGTCATTGTCATTGTCATTGTCATTGTCATTGTCATTGTCATTGTCATTGTCATTGTCATTGTCATTGTCATTGTCATTGTCATTGTCATTGTCATTGGCATTGTCATTGTCATTGTCATTGTCATTGTCATTGTCATTGTCATTGTCATTGTCATTGTCACAGACTGAAACATTTGCCATATAAAATTAAATTGCCAACATGCTGGATATTGCTTTCGTGTTTTGGACGGTCTACGAAATAATGTAAATATAATCGACACAATATCACGAAATGTCAGTTGGTGCAATTTGTTTAACCGTCATATGACATAGTGCAAACTAGGTATAAGATATACTGTAATACATACATGTCGTAGCGTACAAATAAATGTAGGCCAAATGTGAACGTCATATATGTAAACAAAGTATTTAGGGATGACTCTCATTACAATAGCACGAGCTATGTAGTTACGATACATTTGGGCAATGTACTGATTGGAATTCGGCCACTCTCATATTCTAAGAGCGTAGTTGAACACCACCAGAGATTGAACAAATGTGCATACAATCTGTTGTAACCAAGTCACACCCTTATAAAAAATAATGAGTTGTAAAATTAAGAATCAACAAGAGCATGTTAAGACATCTCTCTTGGCTTAGACAATTATTAAATGAACAAACGAACTTTTATAACTAAGCCATTCCCATATTATATTGAAAACTAAAGTTATTGAGAATATGCTAGAACATCTCTCTTAGTATTAAGAGTAATAGAAGTTCTCTTCTGGAAAAGAAGTCTAGAACTTCTGATAAGTTATTTATAAGTAGGGACTTTGGAAAAATAAAGTTAATTGTTAATAATAGACTCAACAAATAAAGTCTTTAATTTTTATTTTAATAAGACGGTCCAGTCTAAAATTATACACATCCATTACATGGCGAATCCTGTCCATTTCAACATCCATTATAATACTTAAAAGGAATAATCAAAAATTAAAGTCATCTTCCTGTTATAAGTTCCAATCAACGTTATTGTCATTAACGATCATAGAAATATATAAAATTCTATTCAAAGTTGTAGTCATAGGAATACATGTAGTGGAGGTCATAGCGAAAGACCAAATCGTCTCTATAAAATAAGATATAATATTATTATTTCGTAATGATACAACTATATTAGAAAAAAAAAATTGTTTGCTAATTTGGTAGCTCATCGCAAACGAGCACAACAGCACTCTTTACACTAAATTTCGTTTATTGCAAATATCATAAAATTTTAGCTTTACGATACATAAATTGTTTAAGGATAAATTCCAATAAAAAAAAGTATAGCGCAAATGCATGTATAGTTTTTTATTATATAATATAAAACCCCAAGGTATATCATAGTTACTCGTAGATAAAAATGTTAAAATGCTCTTTTAAAAGACACTTTCGTAAAACTAAAAAAGAGCTGTGATTCACAATTTTTAAATTTCATCACACTTGTTATTTTCGTAAGTTGGCACTCTGCCATAAGAAAATTATAACATTTCAAGTAATGGAAAAATATGAAGGATAATATGAATTTTTTTTTAATATTTTTTTTTTTCATAAAAATATCATTTGACGCCTTCAGATATTACAGTTTCTTAAGATTCTCAACCGTCTGTAAAGTTTTTTTAAAGTATTTTTCTTTTTTTCATATAGTTGGTTTGACATATTTGCTGACATTGAGATTTTTTCCTATACTTATCATAGAAAAAAAAACTCTTTGTTTTGTTGTTGGAAAATCTTTCTGACTTGGGAAAATAATCACAAATTGATTTATGACTGTGTTTTTTTTCCCCATTTAAATCTACTTTGCAGACAAAGAGAAGCAAAACAAAAATTAAAAATTATCAAGAAAATATGGTTATTATGAACTTTAACAAACTAAAACCGTAAATGCAAACAAATATATTAAAATGTTGAATTAAGAAAAACATGCAAATTTAATGTAGGTATAACGCAGCAAAAGAATTTTTCATTTAAATCCTATGATGAACAAATATAAAAGTTTAAAAATAGAAATCACGACTGAAATGTGGACACACCATCTGAATACCACAAGAATTCCACGACACGATAGTCTGGAATTTAATATAATGTCAGTTTATCCTTCGTAATAGCAGATAGGGATGAATCTTGGGTGTCATAGAACACGAACAAATAAGTGGGTAAAATAAGTTACCATAAAAAGGCAATTTATTCGTTCCTTTCAGATTTTTCACGAGACATAAACAAATTGGTATGAAAGGTATTTGCAAGGCCTAGCCAATAGAGTATAAGACATGTACGATCATATCTAAATGCTCGCCTTATTTAATAAAGGAAATTGAAATCAAAACTCACATATATTTAACGTCAAGGATGACGCAATAAGAGTGCACGATTCAAATTTGACGCCTCTTTATTCCTTACAGATTGACATCAATGATTGTTCCGATTCTTAAAAATGGAGCGCTACACAAGTGATGTGAAAAACCATAATAAAAATGGGGGAAACAATGAGTCAACAATTATAAGAGTGATCAATAAAATTGAAGAAACTGGTCGATTATGGACCGTAAAAAAAATTTCACGAAGCACAACGCAGCGAATTTTGACAAAAGACCTCCTTCTTCACTCAGATAAGATTCAGCTCACTTAGGAGCTGAGATTAGCAGACCATGCACACCGCCTATGATTCGTTCAATGAGTGACGGAGCAAAATGAAGTGAATTCCGATTTTTCGAAACAAATCTTCTTCACCGATAAGTCGCATTTGCAGCTGACTGTGTTCCCCAACAAAGAAAATTGTCGGATCTGGGTTAGGTGACGTGAATGGATCTTATTTCTTGGAAAATGAGACCTGACTGTAAGTCGTCTTCGTTACAGGGACATTATGACAGAGTTCTTATGACCTCAACTGGATAGTATGGATCTGAAAATGTGGTTTCAGCAGGACGGTGACACCTGAAACACCGCACATGAAACAATCGATTTACTGGTGCAACGATATCCAGACCGAAACATCTAACAAAATTCCGATGTCAATTGGCCGCCGCGATAGGTAAGGTTTTAAAGGCGAAAAAAGGGGTATTTCCATAATTTTTTTGAAGATATGAATAATGTTGGATAATTTATTTCATATACACGTCATAGTATAGCATTTGAAGTATCTTTGAAAAAATTTTCAAAGAATCTCCGGAGGCGGATCATGTTAAATAAAAAAATCGTAATGCGAAATGTTTAAATGGTGATATGTTTCCCGAGGTAATCACGAAGTTAAAAAAAAATTTTAATTTTGGCAGCATTTTGAAGTGAAAGAAACGATTTTTAATATAAAATTTCGGCGAATTTGTTGTTAAAAAATGGGGAAAAAACCTCGTGATTACCTAATGATTTATGTGTAGATATAGTGTATAGAATTTCAAAAGAATCGGTCAAGTAGATTTTGAGTTATGATGTTCACGGACTTCAAACATGTTGTTAGCGAGAAAATCGATTTAAAGTTTTTTAAAAAAACAGATTTATATACGATTTTATATACGATGAGGCCGGTCGTTTGAAACGCTGTATCTTCGTTAGTTTTGCTTAAATTTTTTTTTTAAATTCTGAGCAACACTCTCGACAGTTGTACATTTGGGGAGCCGTTCATTATATGCAGAAAAAAAGTGTTCAAACTCTCGCTCCCAACCTCTAGAAATATGCGAATAGTAAAAAAACTGAGAAATACAAAGTTTTGGCCAATCAAAAAAGATTGAGATGCCTCTCAACGCGACTGAAAATTTCAAGTGTGTTTATATGGGGAAAATATGACTTTTTTCAGATTTTACGAAAATTTCGTTCTAAAGTTTAGTTTTTCTGACAAGTTATAATTCGGGATCAGTATTAAATTGTCTTTTCAAAAAGCTATAAAACTTCAAAATCGAATAAAAACTCGCCAAGAAATAGCAAATGCCCCAGACCACTTTTGTGCCAAAAAAAACTAGCTCATGAAATTTGATGGAATTTTTCAACTTTGAGAAATTGATTAAAACCATAAAGATTTTTTTTTTTTTATTTCTGTACTTATAAGTAGTCACATATGAAGTATTGTTTTATTGCCACGTTGTTAACCTATTGCGCATTAAGACCGAACATGGGAAATTTTTTTGTTAAAATTTTGAAAACCCCTTTTTCAAGTTTTAAAAAATTTTCTTAAACAAAATTTAAAAAATGGATCTGGTATTTTAAGGTTTTGTTAACTACATGTTACAGATTAACTGTGTGAATTTTCAAGTAAATCACTATGCCAGAATTTTTTTGACAGGATTATTTGCGGATTTCGAGAAAAATGGGATTTTTGTAAAATATTCTGTAAATGTACACTTTCTAAATATTTTGTATCAAAAATTCATCACTTTTCTGCTTTTAAATGTAACTTCTAGTACAGACAATTTCTTCCCGAGATTTTCTATCAGCTCCGATTTTCTGTACAAATACCCTTCAACATGGAAAGATGATGTTGGTTATAAGAGTGGAATTGAAAAACTTCAGACCATCGTTGTTGTGAATGACGTTGCAGAAAGAGGTGTCAAACTCATTCAAGATTATAATAACATTCTTACAAAAGATGAAACTGAGAAACAATTTATATTACAAATTGATGCCGGAGAGCGTAAAAAATACCCAACTTACTTATGGAAAAATAATATTTATTGTTACTTTGCTTATATTAAAGTATTATAGTAAATAAAAACACTTTGCTCTTATGGAAGTTATGTGATTTATTTTTAAAAATTAAATGTGTCTTAATTTTTCATGCTATTTTGAAATTTTTAAAATTCAACAGTTTTGCAAAATATTTGAATTTTTTTGAATAAATTGTTTTTTATTTGCAAAATATTTGAAAAATATTTGAATTTTTTTGAATAAATTGTCTTTTATTAGCTTGGGGTCATATGTGACCCCAATTCCAAAAGCGTTAATGGGGTCATATTTTTTTCGAAACCCTAGGCTATTAAGATAAAACATAACATTTAAAAGTAGAAAAATTATGAATTTTTGATACAAAGTATTTTGAAAGAGTACATTTACAGAATATTTCACAAAAATCCCATTTTTCTTGAAATCCGCAAAAATAAAATACTTGTCAAAAAATTTCTGGCATAGAGATTTACCTAAAAATTCACACAGTTAATCTCTGACACGTATTTAACAAAATCCTAAAGTACCAGATCCACTTTTTAATTATATAACAACTTTCCAGAAAAATTAAACTTGGAACGAAGATTTCGTAAAATCTTAAAAAAAATCATATTTTCCCCATATAAATACACTTGAAATTTTCAGTCGCGTTGAGGGACATCTTAATCTTTTTTGATTGTCACAAAACTTTTTTATTTCTATTTTTTTTTTTTTTTTTGCTACTCGCATATTTCTATGGGTTGGGAGCGAGAGTTTATTATTACCGGCCACCCTATTGTACATTCAGAAAAGCAGAAAATATATAATAAAAGCATTTGAGCTTGATCATGCATGTCTTATAATCTATTGGATAGTTTGTATGTAGCTAATTCAAATGTGAACAATGTGCAGAAAGGAAACGAAAAACGGCAGTGTTGGGCAGCTAAACATTTCGCGTTACTTATTTCTTCATGTTCTATAACATATCCAAGTTTCATCGCGCTTTTCGGGTGGCCCCCTGAGACCATGATATATGATGTGTTCAGTATGGGTATTGCTTCAACCCCTTTTTAACTCTTTATGAATTAAAACTCCTGATTTTATTTACGAAAACTACTTCTCTTCTGCTTTGCGAGGAATTACAAATTCAATCAGTATCTATTGCTTATGTTGTAATTAAAAAAAAAAAAAAAAAATTAGCGAACAATTAATGACTTATTTCCACACTCTCTCTCTTGCTTTTCTTGATAAAAAGTATTAGAATTTCAGACAAGTTTTTGCTGGTTATAATATAGCACATTAGTTGTTTCACAAAACTAAAAATTGGTAAAACTTTAAGCACCATATTAAATATAAAAAGCAGTCAACCAAAATATAAATTTTCATACAAGAAAAAAAAACCACATAAATAGGCAAACTAGAGAATTGGTAGCTAAGAAACACACAAGTTATGACAAGTTAAATATAAATTTCTGACTAAGTCATGACTCCACGAGTGACACGTTTTGCTTCTCTTTCTTTTTTGCATTTGCAATGAATATTCCAAACACATAAACCCGAACAGAAATGAAGATAGCAAAATAACTTTATTGTGTCTACTTTGTTTGATCATGGTGGCATTAAAATGCAACAGCATACAAAACATGGCCAACTTCATGTCTTTGATATCCGTTTTATATATTATTTTTGTTAACTTTAAAACTTTTCTTTAAATAACTATGTACATTGGGTTTTGCTGAAAACTTTAGCTGTTGGTTACGATAACATTTGGCTGTCTAAAAATTAAGCAAGTAACAGCAGCTAGTTTCTTTATTCTGTTTCCTGTAAAAGCGGAAAGGACAAGACAACAATTTTGCAATAATAAATTATCTTAAAAAACTTCTTTGTTAAAAGCGCTAATAAATAATAATAAGCGAATAAAATATTAGAAAAAAGAAAGAAAGGGAACCATGTTGCTTGTGTTCTGACCTTAACGACATGTTCATAATTAAAGTTCCAGTAAGTTTTTGTTTTCTTTGTTGTAACTGTTGATGTTGTTTTAATATAGGACTAGAAAAAAATATAAATATAATAAAAAAAATATACAAAAAGAAAAAGAAATTATATAAAAAAAAAAAAACAAAGTATTTATACGAGAGGAAAAATAATCAAAATGAAATTGACAAATGAAGTTTAAAGCAGGTGAAAAAAGAGAGTTAAAGTCCTAGTTCCAACCACCAAATCATAATCAGTAAGTAATAGTCCAATTATAGCTAAAACTTCTTAATCATAGTCGGGTTATAATTGGGACCATAGTCGAAAGAGAGAAGTCATGGTCAAAGAGAGAAGTCATGGTTAAAGTCACTGTTGAATCCATAATTCAAGACAATTTTAAAAATGCATAGCCTCGTCAAAGTAGTACATAGAATGAATGAATATAATTAATTAATGATTTTATTGTCAAGGTGAAACTTTAAAACTTTTCTTTAAATAACTATGACGTGTAGTAAAAAGTAAAAATTAAGTTTTAGAATTAGTTGCACAACGAAGCCAAGCGAAGTGAAGTTTCTAGTCAAAGTGATAGAATATATTTGTCAAAGTCATAGTCGAAATCAGGGCTGTGGATTCAGAGTCGCTACAAAAACTTGCATGAAAAATTCAAATAATTTTGAAAATATTTGCGAAAAAAAATTCTTCGAAATTGGTGACGAAATATTTTACAGATCACTGTGAATAAGCAGATTTTAATTTATATATAATTTTATTTTAAATTTCATAATTTAAATTTATTTGGGAATTTTATATATTAATGCCGGCAAGAGTCTAAATTGCTTTAACAGAACTTATACTCTGTTATTGATCATGTTGAAAATCGATGTTTGTGCTTTTTTAAGGTTTGTGGTTAATTAATTTGATTTGTTCAGCTTGACCCAATATTTCGACCGAATTTTCCGATCATCTTCAGGGGATATAAACAAAAAATAGTGTTCCGCGAAAAAAACCAAATAATTTTCCTTGGTACACTTCCAAGCTTTGTCACCTATTGGTTAATTTAATTGAATTTAAACAATATTCAGCATAAATTAAAATCGATTTGTTCGTGTTATAAAATATTCATAGTTCAAAAAATATTAGTTAATTTCTTATTTAAAAACAATTAAGATCCTGTCTACAGAAAGAATTTATTACTATTTGATACTACAGTAGAAATCTAATAAGTTCCATAAGTACTTCATAGAACAACAAGTAAGAAAATTATAGTCGGTCTAGACCGACTATATGATACCCTATACCATGCGTTTAGAGACCCTATCTCATAGGCCCGACTAACTGGACATAGAAAATAAGCATAAACCAAATTTGAGTGGGATTTTTATTAATTTTTTTGGCTGCATATATGAAAAAGTTCATATCGGATGCTATATCTATATGGGGACTAGGCCCAAAAATGATCCTGACTTGTTTTGACGATCCTGACTGTGTTTGGTAAAGTATCTTGTATTTTGCAAAAATATATACAAACAAAATTTTAGGAGAATCAGTACAGTATTTTTGTTTTTTGATAGATTTAAGTGAAGATCGGGAAGCAGCTCTATATGGGGCCTATGACTAAGAGTTGTCACATAGGGATCATTTTTGGACTACTCATTAATAGATGCAGTAAACGCATACAAACCCAATTTGAGTAAGATCTATATGACAATTTGGATCTTATGGCAATTTATTTCGATTTCATAGGGGTCATTGTAGGTCTGAACTGAACCGATTCTCACCAATTTCAATAGCGTTCATCCTATGGCCGATAAAAGCTTATCTACCAAATTTTATCAAAATTTATTCATATTTGCGACCTGCACTTTGATTACAAACTTTACATGGACACACAGACGGACGGACGGACATCGTTAAATCGAATCAGATAGTGATTCTGATTCGATCGGTATAATAAAATACTTTTGGTAGTTACAAACAGCAGCACAAAGTCATTATACCCAGCAGCTGGCGTTATAATACCCAAAGCTCGATCCTTATTATAATGTTTTGAGACCTTAGAAGTTATACTATAATTAAAAAAAAAAAATCAAATGATTGTTGGCTAAAAATTATTAATATTAAAAATAAGCAAATTTTAAAATATTTTTATCTGAATTAGCTAGTAATATGTTAATTTAAGGATACATTTAATTCAAAAAAAAAAAAAAAAAATACTTAATAATAAAAGGTAAGAAACTAAGTAAAGAAATTAGACTTTCTTGAAATACACTTTAATTTTTTGGCATTCCACCCTTAATATTTAATTTTAAGTTTTTCACTTATTCATTTTTCATTTTCATTTTTCAATTTTCAAAGTTCATTTTTCATTTTTCGGTTTTCAGTTTTCATTTTTCATTTACAGGTTTTCATTTTTCATTTAAAATTTAAAATTTTTAATTTCTCATTTTTCACTTTTCGTTTTTAATTTTTCACCCGGTAGGTGAGTAGGTAGCGTGCTCGCCTATCATGCGGGGGTCGTGGGTTCGATTCCCACCAGAGGCTTTGGTCTGTCGCTGCAAAAAAAAAAAAATAAAAATTAAAAAAACTAGCCAAAATTAGAATCTGCAGACAAGCCATTCGGCTTCGCGGAACTTCATTTTTCAATTTTAAGTTTTCATTTTTCATTTTCTATTTTCCATCTTTCATTTTTAATTTTTAGTTTTCATTTTTCATTTAAATTTTTAATTTTTTTTTTTTTTTTAATTTTCGTTTTTCATTATCCATTTTTAATTTTTCAATTTTCGTTTTTCATTTTTCAATTTTCATTTTTCATTATCCATTTTTCATTTTTATTTTTTTTTTAATTTTCGTTTTTAATTTTTCATTATCCATTTTTAATTTTTCAATTTTCGTTTTTCAGTTTCTAATTTTCATTTTTCATTTTCCATTTTTAAGTTTTCAATTTTCATTTTTCATTTTCCATTTTCCATTTTTCATTTTTCATTTTTCAGTTTTAATTTTTCAGTTTTCATTATCCATTTTTCATTTTTATTTTTTTTTTTTAATTTTCGTTTTTCATTTTTCATTATCCATTTTTAATTTTTCAATTTTCGTTTTTCAGTTTCCAATTTTCATTTTTCATTTTCCATTTTTAAGTTTTCAATTTTCATTTTTTATTTTTCATTCTTCATTTTCCATTATCCATTTTTAATTTTTAATTCTTCATTTTCCATTATCCATTTTTAATTTTTAATTTTTCAATTTTCATTTTTAATTTTTAATTTTAAATTTTTAATTTTTAATTTTTAATTTTTAATTTTTTAATTTTTAATTTTTAATTTTTAGTTTTTAATTTTTAATTTTTAATTTTTAATTTTTAATTTTTAATTTTTAATTTTTAATTTTTAATTTTTAATTTTTAATTTTTAATTTTTAATTTTTAATTTTTAATTTTTAATTTTTAATTTTTAATTTTTAATTTTTAATTTTTAATTTTTAATTTTTAATTTTTAATTTTTAATTTTTAATTTTTAATTTTTAATTTTTAATTTTTAATTTTTAATTTTTAATTTTTAATTTTTAATTTTTAATTTTTAATTTTTAATTTTTAATTTTTAATTTTTAATTTTTAATTTTTAATTTTTAATTTTTAATTTTTAATTTTTAATTTTTAATTTTTAATTTTTAATTTTTAATTTTTAATTTTTAATTTTTAATTTTTAATTTTTAATTTTTAATTTTTAATTTTTAATTTTTAATTTTTAATTTTTAATTTTTAATTTTTAATTTTTCATTTTTAATTTTTAATTTTTAATTTTTAATTTTTAATTTATAATTTTTAATTCTTAATTTTTAATTTTTAATTTTTAATTTTTATTTTTCATATTCCATTTTTCATTTTTAAGTTTTAATTTTTCATTTTTTATTTTCCATCTTTCATTTTTCATTTTCTATTTTCCATTTTTCAGTTTTCATTTTTCAGTTTTCATTTCTCATTTTTCATTTTTCATTTTCCATTTTTCATTTTTCATTATTAAATTTTCATTTTTCATTTTTCATTATCCTTTTTTCATTTTTAATTTTCATTTTTCATTATCGATTTTTCATTTTCAATTTTTAATTTTTAATTTTTCAATTTTCATTTTCAATTTTTCCTTTTTCCTTTTTCATTAGGAATTATATTTTTTCTTTCATATTGGCGATTTTTTTATTATATCTTGATAACGATAAAAAAATATGTGGCAATACTACTAACATAGCTCATGGCAGTTGTGTTTGTTGGTATGATTGCATCATTTTTTTGTGGCTTTTTTGAACAACTATTATGTTCAACATCTAAAAATTTTTTTTTAGAGGTATCGTCATATTTTTGCTCGTATCTAAGCACAATGATGCCCGATTTCCCCATTTTAAATACCAACATGGTAGAAATAATGGTAAATGATATTATCGTAACTTTTTTGATTTTGTGAATGAGCGTGATTTCAACAGACAGACGGACGGACGGACATCGCTATATCGACTCGAGCTCTGATAATGATCATGAATATATATATACTTTATGGGGTCGGAAATTGGTT
Organism: Cordilura impudica; assembly: GCA_963682025.1. Taxonomy (NCBI): domain Eukaryota; kingdom Metazoa; phylum Arthropoda; class Insecta; order Diptera; family Scathophagidae; genus Cordilura; species Cordilura impudica. Next base: position 151,578,189 of record OY821521.1, on the reverse strand, counting down.
TTTCGATGAGTTACAAACGGAATGACAAACCTATATATACCCTCTGCCACTGAGGTGTGGAGGGTATAAAAAAGAACTACATCGAAAACTGAAATCAAAGTGGAGCTTAAACTATAATGTGAGTAGCTATTGGCATACAAAAAATTAATTTAAACTCTAAATATTTAATAAAATTTTATTTTTTTTTAAAATAAAAATTTAAAAAAAAATATATATATAAATATATGATTTTGAAAAAAATTTTGACGAGCAGAAGCAATCCAAGTGTCGTTGTTTAAATTTAGTAGCAAGTAGAGGAGACACAGAAACTCCAACAGTCTTAGCTACATTTAAAATAGACTTTTACCAGGCATTAAAGGACGTAGAGAAATTTGTCCGTTCTTCAGATTTAGCAAAAAAGGTGCAAAGTACCTTCAGATTAGTATATTCTGCACTCAGAATCAGCAGATCCGATTTGAGAGCATCAATCGCCGCATTCGATATCGAGTAAAATCACTCGAAATTTCATATTTTGGTTTATTATTTAAAGAAGACGAACAAACGTCAGACCTCGTTTCACTTACTCTAGGGGCCATAATTCATTAACTGTGACAGTGTAAAATTATTCTTGGTATTTTATTTTGGAAAATAAAAAAATAATTTCAATCGGCTGTCCTATTTTTTTTTTTAGTTTTATTATTTTATTTGAAGTTTTGTTATTTTAAGTTTCCGATCTCATAGTATTTTGTTTATTATTAAAAGAATTAATAAAAATTTCAGCGGATGGAGTTGGAGTCGGAGTTGGAACTTTTTTGACGACTCTACAGCCCTGGTCGAAACCCAAAGAAAGTCAAAATAAACGTGAAAATGAATGCTTAGTGATAACTAAAGTTGAAATCAAGCAACCATAGTTAAAATTATAATCAGTCAAAGTCCAAGTAAACGTCAAAGTCATAAAAGGCCAAGATGAACTAATTGTTCAAAATAAAAAAAATTGGCGCAGTCGAAACTAACAGTTAATCTCACGAAGAAGATTTTAAAAGTACTTTTTATGTGTGCTTGTATAAGAGCTGTCTGACTTGAACATGGCCTTGACAAGAGGTGGCATTACTAAAACTAAAATTCCACTATTTTTTGTAAATTTTTCTCTTCACACATGACATCTGACACAATTTCAAGCTGATGTGTCATCCGATTCGCGATAGACAGCCATTTGCAACTAGTAACTTTTGTAGTTTTGAAAAAATTAATATGGCAATGTGATTAAATATTTGTTAAAAAAAATAAATAAAATATTATAAAATATTGGACAGCTGAATTTTGTACCGTTCGGGTCGTCGAAACGTGATAATGATAATTAAAATATGAGATTATTAAGACTTTGGGCACCTCAACTGAACGGCAACATTTAATTTTGGAAAATTAGTAGGTCATGGGAACTATGTCCGCAAGATGGGTGCTGCGTTTGCTTAAAATTAACCATAAATACATTTCAGTGTCAATTTCGAAGGATTGCTTAGATATTGTAAAACCGCAATCCAAAGAAGTTTTGGTGTTGATTCATAACCGTGAATGAAAAGCTGATTTATAACGCTACAAAGAAATGTCAAAGCAGTAGATTTTTGTAGTGACTCAGGACTAAAGAAGGCAAGGGTGATTTTATCGGCCACCAAAATCAAGACTATTAATGGCATATATCATTTATACAATATAATGTTATTAATTTATACAATATAATGTGGACACTAATGTCATTCTAATGACAAAATATTATGAGTTGAAATATAAATTGGTTGCTTATCCACCATTTTATCCATATTTAGCCTTCGTGACTCCATATTTCGGAACTTAAATAAAAGAATCGAAGTAGTCACTGAAACACAAGCCTATTTTTAGATTCTTTTTTATTTGTATTTCATTTATTTTCCAATTAATTCAGTAAATTAAGTTACCTCAGCGCCTTACAGGCATTATTGAGGCGACTTATGAAGATAAATGGAGACTATGTCGCTCTTTTTAAACTCTTTTAACTCATACTCTCTGTCTGTCTGTTTGTCTGCCATGGGTGGCCCCATTCCCCCTTATCCAATTGATCTGAAACTTGGCCCATAGTCTTGTCGTGACTAAAGATTAATTTTGGAGTAGTCACGCACAGTCACGCGTGGTCAAGCACAGTCACGGAGTGATCTAAATGTAATTTTCCATCATCCAATCGATCTCAAACTTGGTCCATACACTTGCTGTGAAAAAAAGATTAACTTTTACTTAGTCACGCGCAGTTACGCATAGTCACGTACAGTCACGGGGTGATTTAAAACCCATTTTCCCTTATTCGATTGATCTAAAACTTTGTCGATAGACTGGCTGTGAAAAAAGATTAACTTTGCCATAGTCACGCACAGTCACGGAGAGATTAAAACCCCACTTCCCCTCATCCGATGAAAATGAAACTTTGTCCATAGACTTGTTGTGGCCAAATATTAATTTTAAGATAGTCACACACAGTCACGCACAGTCACTGAGATATTCAAAACTCAAATGTACATATAAGGAAAGAAAGAGTTTTAATAAAAACGTTGTTTTTATGGGTTAGATTATTAATGTGACCGCTCTAATTTCAAAACATAAGCAGTATGGGTATAATTTTATTTTTGTTTCCATGATCACATGTATCTTAAAACAAAATTTTTTATGTAAAAATATATATTTTTTATAATTTAAATATTAGGTGCGTTTCACAATTATAAGGTCACTCAATTTTTTACTATATCTCCAAAACGACCGACTCTAAGGTGAAATGCATTACTTAACATTTTTCGTTACTTAAAAATTAAAAAATACAAGCGTTTTTTTTTTTTTTGACGAAAACTAAATAAATGTCAATATTTATAGAAAAAAGAATATTGTATACACTTTCCTCTGCTATTGTAAACATCTTCAATTCATTTTTGCATACTTCCAACAAGACAGCTGTGATTTGGTCAATTTTTTGCCTTTCTTCATTTATGGTTATTGAAATAGCAGTTTATTCAAACTATCGATTATCCCTATTCCCTCGTTGTATCAAGAATCCCCACAGACGTTTCTATAGAAGTTTTATGTCGTCTGTGCTCTATATCTGACATGATGTTAATTGAAGTTCTAAACAACACTCGGCTGAAAATACCCCCCAAACTATATGCTTCCAGCATCAAAATTACGTTACGATATGGTTTCTTTGGGACATCATACCAATAGCAACGAAAATTATCTGGACCATCCACATTCAATTTTTTTCGTTGCAAAATATAGACGAGGGTGCTTTGATTCAATAATGTTGAATGTTACCTATTCCCAGCTCCATCTGGAGCTTTGTTCTCATATGAGTTTGTGACTTTTTACATTTTAAAGTCATACCTTTGACTCATTTGCGTTCATCAACGTCCTCAATCCCATTAGCAACATGGATGAGTTTCCTGCTTTGCTTTATATCAGTGCACAAATCACGCTTTCGTTTGGCTGTAACACGCTTGTTCGTACCGAATATTTTTGAATTATTAAAAAAAAAATTGTACAACATAAAGACTACGATTAATCTGCGTCCAGATTTTTCTCATTGGTACTCAGCGATCGTATAAAGCGATAATTTCACCTTGTTCAAATTCAAAAAGCTGAGGGCCTCGCGGAATTTTCTAACATTTTTAAATATTTAATAACTCCAAATACCGAAAAGACACTGACGACACAACAATGATTTTAGTTATTAACCTTATAATTGTGAAAAACTTTCAGTTTTGTTATTTTTGTGCTATAAATGCTGTACTCTTTACTAGATACACATTTTGCCTAGAAAGTATTCTTATATTGTTCCTCGTTCTGAAAATATAGTAAAAACTTGAGTGACGCTATAATTGAGAAACGCACTTTAGATATATTGTGAATATGATCATAAAAATAAAAATTTGTATATCCACGTTGTTTGTTTGTTTTGGACTCGCCCCATCCATTAATAAAAAATATATTTCCTTGGAGGAAGGAATATCGAAAAAAAATAAAAAAAAACCTAAGAAGGTTTTTATGCTAATTTGGCACCGAATCTATCATTTGAATCATATAAAACATATCAGAATGAACTCGTATGTATTTACATTTCTTATCTATCTTTAACCAGGACAATTTAAAATGCTAATTTTATTCGCTCATTTAATATATAATTTCCCTATGGCTAGCATAGACCGAACAAAACAGGCTTTTAGCGATTTTCTTGACATTTCATTACTGTTTTACAGCGATTGTAATATGCTGATTCCGAATCCATTTAGAAATTTTTTTCCAAATCGCTATGCTAAGCTATAATTGCCAACACTAATTTTAGGGCCTTAATATTTTGCTCTAACTTAATTATATTAGCTTCTTAACCAAGAGATGGCGCCAGCGAAAAGTACGCATACTATTTTGTTAAACTACAAACCCACACAAGTTGAGTCCGGATTTAACTTGCTTCTTTCTTTTATAGTTCAGTGGTGAAGTCCAGTCTTGTGCTTTATAAAGAACGCATTACTTTTCATATTAAATCAAAAGAAAAAGACTGTTGAAAGTCATCGTTTGCTAGTAGAAACGTATGGTGAATACGAATCATCGATTAGAACATGTGAGCCATGGTTTTGACAATTTCAAAGTGGTGATGTCAATGTGAAAGACAGTTAGCGTTCTGGTAGATCACAAAAATGCAAAGATGAGCAATTGAAGAAGTTATTGGATGATGACCCAACTCAAATATTACATGTGTCACAAGAAAAAATCAGCAGACGTTTACGAGCAATGGGGAAGATAAATAAATTCGGTAAACGTGTCTCACACAATTTGAATGAACGTCAAAAAGAAAATCGGAAAGTCACTTGTGAAATTCTGCTTAAACGCCACAAAAGAAAATCATTTTTGTATCGAATTGAGACGAAAAATTGTGTGATATATTTTAAAAAACCTGAAGTGGAAAAAGTGGTGAGGCTGGCAAAGTCGGTCCTCAAACACCAAGGCCAAATCGCTTCGGCCAGAAGACCATACCCTGCATCTGGTGGGACAAGAGCGTTATTGCGTATTATGAACTGCTGAAAACCGGTGAAATCTTTAATGCACAACACATGATTAATTTAAGGGGGGTAAGGTTTTAAAAACTAAAAAAGTCTATTTTCATAATTCTTTTTTGAAGATATGAATAATTTGGAATATTTATTATTTCATAAACACGTTATAGCAAAACATTTGAAGAATCTTCGAAAAAATTTTCAATTAAAAAAAAATCGAAATGCGTTTAAAAGGTGACATGTTTCCTGAGGTAGTGACGGAAGAGTTTTTTCAATTTTTTTCCGCATTTTGAAGTGAAAAACACGATTTTTGCTATAAAATTGCTGGAATTAGTTGTTAAAAAATGGGGAAGAAACTGGAAAACAAAAAAAAGCTCTTCGTGGTTACCTGATGATTTATGTGCAGATATGGTGTGTAAAATTTCAAAAGAATCGGCCTAATAGATTTTGAGTTATGATGTTCACGGACTTCGAACATTTATTTGCGAGAAAATCGATTTAAAGTTTTTTAAAAACTGATTTATATACGATATACCGTACGAGGCCGGTCGCTGGAAACGCTGTATTTTTTTTTAAGTTTTGCTCCGATTTACTTGAAATTTTGACACAACATTCTCGACATGTTGTACATTCAGAAAATGCAAAGGGGTTTTAAAACCTTACCCCCCTTAAACCACGCATTAATCGAAAGACGAACACAATGTGTCAGAAGACACGACAAATTGATTCTGTTGCACGACAATGTACCGTCTCACACAGAAAAATCAGTGAAAGACACCTTGAAATCGCTTGGATGGTCATCCTTCCACAATTGTCGTACTCCTCAAACCTGGCGCCATCTGACTATGACTCTTCGCATTAATGATGCATGCGCTCGCAGACCAGTAGTCCAGCAATTTCGAGGAAGTTGGAAAATTGCTCAACGAAAATGTATTTGCCGATGTCCAATATTTAGAATAATAATAAAAAAAAAAAATTTAGTCTTACGTGTTTCTATAAAAAAAAAAAAAAAAGGTAAAATTTTGTGAATATGTCTGGTATATTCATCAAAAAATGTTATTGCTTTCATGAAAATGTTAATAAATATTAAACTTAAATCCTTAAGTCTAAATATTTTTTCAAAAATTAACGAGGTGCTTAATGGTTAGATCGTAAAAAGACACTTCTAAATTATTTTATCAGTAATATCTTCAACACGTAAGATGAGTCAAAAAGTAATAAAATTTTTGAGATCACCAAACCGGAAAAACCCAAAATCGACATAAAGTTTTTGGATTCAATAATGGTAATAAATTCTCACAAACATGAAACAAAATCCTTTTTCGAAGTTTTTTTAATGATATATCTCAAAAATAAGTTTTCTCCAGTTAATAGAAATCAGTTTCCTGAACCGATTTCCTGAAAGTTTGAAATCATCCTCTTATGGGCATCTTTCGTGTTAATTTAAAGTCGCATTTTAACTTAAATTTGCATGTTGTCTTATTAACGTAAGCAAAGTCATGATAAGTCAAAATCATATAAAAAATCTACGAAAACTCATAGCGAAAGCAAGGACATCGCTTAGTCATAGCCACCTAGAAGTCAAAGTCAAAGCCAACGTCAATGTCGTAGTAAATTTAAATTGAAATAATTAGTCAAATTGAAAGTTATGGCGATAATCAGTTTGTTGTTATAACGGGTGATTTTTTAAGAGCTTGATAACTTTTTTTAAAAAAAAAACGCATAAAATTTGCAAAATCTCATCGGTTCTTTATTTGAAACGTTAGATTGGTCCATGACATTTACTTTTTGAAGATAATTTCATTTAAATGTTGACCGCGGCTGCGTCTTAGGTGGTCCATTCGGAAAGTCCAATTTTGGGCAACTTTTTCGAGCATTTCGGCCGGAATAGCCCGAATTTCTTCGGAAATGTTGTCTTCCAAAGCTGGAATAGTTGCTGGCTTATTTCTGTAGACTTTAGACTTGACGTAGCCCCACAAAAAATAGTCTAAAGGCGTCAAATCGCATGATCTTGGTGGCCAACTTACCGGTCCATTTCTTGAGATGAATTGTTCTCCGAAGTTTTCCCTCAAAATGGCCATAGAATCGCGAGCTGTGTGGCATGTAGCGCCATCTTGTTGAAACCACATGTCAACCAAGTTCAGTTCTTCCATTTTTGGCAACAAAAAGTTTGTTAGCATCGAACGATAGCGATCGCCATTCACCGTAACGTTGCGTCCAACAGCATCTTTGAAAAAATACGGTCCAATGATTCCACCAGCGTACAAACCACACCAAACAGTGCATTTTTCGGGATGCATGGGCAGTTCTTGAACGGCTTCTGGTTGCTCTTCACTCCAAATACGGCAATTTTGCTTATTTACGAAGCCATTCAACCAGAAATGAGCCTCATCGCTGAACAAAATTTGTCGATAAAAAAGCGGATTTTCTGCCAACTTTTCTAGGGCCCATTCACTGAAAATTAGACGTTGTGGCAGATCGTTCGGCTTCAGTTCTTGCACGAGCTGTATTTTATACGGTTTTACACCAAGATCTTTGCGTAAAATCTTCCATGTGGTCGAATAACACAAACCCAATTGCTGCGAACGGCGACGAATCGACATTTCACGGTCTTCAGTAACACTCTCAGAAACAGACGCAATATTCTCTTCTGTACGCACTGTACGCATTCGTGTGGTTGGTTTAATGTCCAATAAAGTAAACTGAGTGCGAAACTTGGTCACAATCGCATTAATTGTTTGCTCACTTGGTCGATTATGTAGACCATAAATCGGACGTAAAGCGCGAAACACATTTCGAACCGAACACTGATTTTGGTAATAAAATTCAATGATTTGCAAGCGTTGCTCGTTAGTAAGTCTATTCATGATGAAATGTCAAAGCATACTGAGCATCTTTCTCTTTGACACCATGTCTGAAATCCCACGTGATCTGTCAAATACTAATGCATGAAAATCCTAACCTCAAAAAAATCACCCGTTAGTAAATGTATAAGGAAAATAGTTAATAGTTTTACAATGTCATAGTCACAAAAGATATTACAGTCGCAGTCGAAGTAGTTAACAATTTCCGAAATTAGAGTTTGAAGAAACTTTTTATAGAAAATCGTTCAGATTTCAACTCTGTTTTTCCGTAAAAAAATCACATTCGTAATACATTTTTTTTTAGAGAAAATCTTAATAAACTGGTTACTATGGAATAAAGGCCATATAATCTCAGAATCTTAGAGGTTTTCTATACGGAAACGTCCTTACTTTCTAAGGAATTTTCTAGAGAAAAATTATATCAGAATGTGAATAATTTTCTGTGGGAAAAAATAGTCAGAATCGGTGGGGTTTTTAGTAAGAAAATATCGTTAAAAATTCAGGACGTTTTTATAGGAAAAGGTTGATAGCGTCTCATGATTTTGCTATAGTAAAATTTCTCTGAATTTCATTATGCAACAAAATTAGGATCTTGATTCTTGCGCTTGGCGAATATATAGGTTTAGTGTACTAAAACCCCCAAAGGGATTTTTGCTGTGTGGATGCAGTCTTTAAAAATTTCCATTTATTTGACCAACATTATATGAATAAGAAAAAAAGGTTGTTAGCTTAATTTTTTGTACGGATGTGCTTTATAAAATTTCTCGGAAAATTGTTTCGTAAACATTTTAAGCCTCTATTTGCCACTTTAGCGGCTCCTTTTAGTCTCCTTTTAAGACGAGTGTTTCCGTGAATATATGAAGCAGTCAACTTCACTAGGCTTCTTTTAAGAACAAAATTTCATCAGGACGATGTAAAATAGTTTATTATTTTAGTATATTTTTTTTGGTTTTATATTTTTCGGTATTTTTCCAAGATGATCCATGAAAATGGCAGATACAGGGTTAAAATGAACAGTAAAAATCATTTCCCGAAAAATTTCATAAAGCTCATTCAGAAAAAAAATTTGCTCACTAGAACAAAAACATTCTTTTTTCAACCTAAGGCAAAAAAATAAAAACTTTAGCCATAAAGTGAGATTGCACCTCCATAGCGCAATGTCCTTTGCGTGTTTTACTCCACTAACCCAGTAAAAGAATCATACACACCCGCAAATAGTGTTGCACAGTGTTATTCAATAAACTTATGTGGCAATTAAAAAATGAATGACCAATGAATTTAATAAAAAAAAAAAAACTATGAATACTGTATGGAAAGTTTTACAAAACATGAACACAACATATATTTGCTCACACGTATGTTGTAAATAAAGCACACAAGATGGTCGTAAATGCAATAAATATTTACTTAAACTATATGGATAATTAAACACTGCAAGTAATTAGAAATGAAATGATTAAAAGCTTTAGCCGTTATTAAATAGTATAGGAAAGATCCGCAACTAACAAGACGTTGCAGATACTTTGCCAAAAGCTGTATGCATAATGTTTCAAACGCAAAAACTTTTTTTTTTTTTTTTAAGAAATAGTGTAAAATCTATAAAAAAAAACCAAAAAAAAAGGGAGGGAGTAAAAAAACAAAAACGATTAATACATACATGTCACTTGGTAAAGTTTCAGGACTAGATGAACGTTCATTATTCCACTGTGAACTAGATGATGTCATGCCTATAAATAAATAAATGTAAAAGAATTACACACACATAAATTACCCCATTCACAAATAACAATAGTAATTAATTTGAAAACCATCAGTGGAACAAAAGATAAAATAATTTTAGTGAATGTGAATAATTAATTGTAAAACTGAAACAGAGTTTTAAAAGCACTTTATATCAATTGACAAAGTACGAGTAAAATCCATTTGGGACAAATTCAAACAACAATGTTTTTTTATTATCCTTTCGTAATCGACATTAAAAAAGTTTTAAAACTGTAACAGTTGCTAACACTTCTACCAAAAGTAAGTTTTTCAGCACTCACTTAACCATTAACTTTTAAATATTGCATATTGAAATATGTAAAAGCGTTTGATTCGGATATGACGAATCTGTTTACATCCTCCAACATATTTTCAATAATTTGAAAAAAAAAAAAAAACAATTAAACTAAGAACATTTTGAAACAAATTTGTTTTCCTTATTATACTCCAGTTGTTTTTTTTTTTTTTTTTTGAGAACAAAATAATTTTAAGCAGAAAAAACTCAAGAAAATTATAGTCTGTCTAGACCGATTATACGATACCCTATACCATGAGTTCAGAGAATGGGTTATAGGTCGAACTAATTCAATATCGAATATAAGCTTAAACCAAATTTGAGTGGCAGACGTAAAAAAGTTCATATTGGAAGCTATTTTGACATGAGTCGAAAAATGGACCGATCACTTATATTTTGCAATAAGTTATACCCAAATTTAAGAAAATTCTGTGGAATATATTTTATTTTTTTTATAGATTTAAGTGAAGATCGGGAAGCATTGAATATTGGGGGCTATTATTTATTAACTAGTATAATAAACATGCACAAGCCAAACTTGACCAAACTAGATCTACATGTTAATTTGGTCATTTGTATGGGGAACATTAATCAACATTAATCGATTTTCACTAATATCAATAGCGATCGTCATGTGGCTGAAAAAAAATCGTATATACCAAATTTAGTCAAAATATCGAACCTGTACCTCTAATTTACAAATTATCAGTAGAGGCAAAAAACGGTTTTTTTTAATATTTACTATAAAAATTAAAAACAGTTGTTTCATTGTAAAGAATTGCGAATAATAAGTATACAATAGGGTGGCCCTTAATAAAAAAAAAAACTGTTCAAACTGTCGGTCTCACCCCCTAGAAATATGCGAATAGCAAAAAAACTGAGAAATACAAAGTTTAGGGCCAATCAAAAAACGTTTAGTCGTGGCGCAAAGCGATTGAAAATTTCAAGTGTGTTTATATGGGGAAAATATGACTTTTTTCAGATTTTACGAAAATTTCGTTCTATAGTTTAATTTTTCCCACAAGCTGTTATATAATTCGGGATCAGTATTAAATTATCCTTTCTACAGGTTATAAAACTTCAAAATCGAATGAAATTTCGCCAAGATATAGCAAATACCCCAGACCACTTTTGTGCCAAAAAAAAAACTAGTTCATGAAATTTGATGACATTTTTTTCAACTTTGAGAAATTGATTAAAGCCATCATTCTTTTTTGGTCTCTATACTTATAAGTATTCAGATATGAAGCATTGTTTTATTACCACGTTGTTAACCTATTGCGCATTGAGACCGAAAATTGGAAATTTTTTTGATAAAATTTTTAAAACTCCTTTTTCAAGTTTGAAAAAAGTTTTTTAAACAAAATTTAAAAAAATGAATATATCACTTTAAGGTTTTATTAAATACATGTTGCAGATTAACTGTGTTAATTTTTAAGTAAATCCTTTTTTTGACAAGGATTTTATTTTTGCGGATTTCGAGAAAAATTGGATTTTTGAGAAATATTCTGTAAATGTACTCTTTCTAAATACTTTGTATCAAAAATTCATCACTTTTCTACTTTTAAATGTTATATTTTATCTTAATAGCCTAGGGTTTCGAAAAAAATAATATGACTCCATTAACCCTTTTGGAATCACATATGACCCCAAGCTAATAAAAGACAATTTATTCAAACAATTCAAATATTTTGTAAGTGCTGTCCAATTTTTAGATGCAACGCATAAAATATAATAACCAAATGTGTAGAAGTTTTGTCCCAAAAATTTGGAATAAATCCGAGAACGTTAACCTATTATTTGCCAAGGCCAGCTTTGGATTTTACGATATTTTTAAATAAAAATGACCTAAAACGAGTTTTTCTATTAAGCTCGATGAAACCACTATTTAGAATTTAAAAAAATAATTTAGTTAATATTTATTTATTTAACCCTTCGGTGCTCCTGAGATCAAAATTATCCATTGTTATATCTTTGGTGCGAATATAAATTAAAACAACTTTTAACCAATTTTGTTATAAAATTACTTTATGTAATAAAGTAATCCGTCTCACCCACCAATTTGGTGAATATTGTAAAAAAACGTCAAAAAAAAAAATTCAGGTCAATCGGTGAAGATGCCATTACTTATAATGGTTGACATTGGTGGTAATAAAACAATACTTCATATCTGAATACTTATAAGTATAGAGACCAAAAAAGAATGATAGCTTTAATCAATTTCTCAAAGTTGAAAAAAATGTCATCAAATTTCATGAACTAGTTTTTTTTTTTGGCACAAAAGTGGTCTGGGGTATTTGCTATTTCTTGGCGAAATTTCATTCGATTTTGAAGTTTTATAACCTGTTGAAAGGATAATTTAATACTGATCCCGAATTATATAACAGCTTGTCGGTAAAATTAAACTATAGACGGAAATTTTCGTAAAATCTGAAAAAAAAAGTCATATTTTCCCCATATAAACACTCTTGAAATTTTCAATCGCTTTGCGCCACGACTAAACGTTTTTCGATTGGCCCTAAACTTTGTATTTCTCAGTTTTTTTTTTTGCTATTCGCATATTTCTAGGGGGTGAGACCGACATTTTGAACACTTTTTTTCCCTCCATATAACGAAGGGCCACCCTAGTATACAACAGTAGTTGTTTTTGCGATTTTTTCAGTTATCACCAAAAATAGCATGTTTTTTGGGTGCAACTCGATGTAAGATTTTTACACTGGATAGATATGACCACTGTGTATCGTCTTCTTGCAAAAAATTAAAATTGAAAAATTTTGAGTTGACTCACTTTAGAGGTACAGGTGCGATATATTTATATTTGCGACCTGCAGCTTGATTGTAAAGCTTGCATGGACACATAGATTTACGGACAGACAGACGGGCTAAATCGACTTAGAAAGTGGTTCTGAGTCGATCGGTATAATAAAAAGTGGATATGGGTCAAGTATTTTTGGTGGTTACAAACATCAGCACAAACTCATTATACCCTGACCACAGCCCAATTCTCAATAACAATTCTTAATAAAATCTCCCCGGGAATTTTTTCTCTTTTCCCTTTACCCTTATTCTAAAAGAACTTCGAAAATGGGAATCTCTTCCCCGGGAAAAAAGTAGCTATTCTGAATGTCAATAAAAGGGAGAATAATTTGGGAATAATTCCGCCAAAAAATTGAGAGGGAGTGCTGCGAAAAATGTATGTATTTAATAGTTTTATGAAAAAAGCAGTATATATCATTTAAAATTTTGTATAATAATATTATTATTATGGCATTACTGTTGCTTTCAGGTCAAAAGCAACAAACAAAAAACAAATTCATGTTCTTTTAAACACAATACAAGCCAACCCTGATGTTGCATGCTTTGCTCCGTCTTGTCCTACAGCTGCTCTTCTGCTTCAGATACCATCAGAAACGCTACACTGAACATTTTTTGTATTTATTTTTAATTTATTAAAGATTTAAAAAAAGTTTTACTTTTAATTTCCACAAAAATTTTTAAATTTGTAAACAAAACAAAACAACTGAAGCAAAACAGCTGTCTTCGAATAATCGAAATTCTCTCTCCCATATTATTCTTCTCCCCGCCTGTTTAGAATAGGAGGATTTATTCTCGGGAAAAATGAATTCCCTGGGAACTCATTTCCCTGGGAATATTTAGAATTGAGCTGATAGTAATTGGTAACCAGGCGACTAGGCATCTAACAATATTATACCGATTACCGGAGCTTAAAACAGCCGCTACAAATTGTAATAGGTTAGCTAGAATGTCGATAAACACCGGCTGCAATACACTAACACTCGACAAAGAAAGTTGGATGAGTGGGAACTTTCTAAGAAATGTACTAGGATCACATCTATAATATTAATAGGCTAGGCGATTTCTTGTGGCCGATGTTTTCTTCTACCTTTTTATTCCGATTTTGACAAAACGCATATTATTTGCAAGGTATTTCTTTTTAACCTTTTTCCTTTATTTTGAGTAAATTGCGTTTAAAGTTGCTACTAACACATACATAAGTATAATTATACATGCTAGCAGATTCCAACCCTCGAAATTCGAGTGCAAATTCTAGGAAATTTTATTTTTTCATTAAATAAGGACCCTTAAGATATGCTAATCAATTATAGCCAATTCACAAATCAACACAAAAACAAACTCATTTTTATTACAAACACATTAACAAATTTAATAAACACACGCATAGCATTGTATAATTTTATGTATGTGTTAGTAGCAACTTTAAATGCAATTTACTCAAAATAAAGGAAAAAATTTAAAAATCTGTAAATCTGCAAAACCAATAAAAAGAAATACCTTTCAAATAATATACGTTTGGTCATAATCGGGATAAAACGGTAGAACAATAAATCGCCTAGCCCATTCATATTATACATGCTATGTGTGTTTTATTAAATTTGTTAATGTGTTTGTTAATAAGTTTGTTACCTTCATTAACAATAATAATAAACCATAAAAGTGTTGGTTTGTGAATTGGCTAAGTTGAAAAATAAAGCTACCTAGAAATTGCACCCGAATTTCGAGCGCTGGAATCTGCTAGTTTCTATAAATATGAATTAAATATGTATGGTAGAACTGGTATATGTTTTTACATAATCACCGATCAATAGGAATAGGATTTCGTCTAACGAGCCATAACTCCGTCTTTCAGACTGAAATAATCGATATAAAGATAAGCGGTTGTCAGAGCGATAATCTCGGAGTATGTAAAATCAGCTACAATCCTCAGTTTTTCTAGTGAGAGAGAGAGACGGTCCCAGGACATTGTGGTATAGAGAATAATGAAACAGTTGACATTTTAGCCCGAGGAGAAGCAACCCAGGGCGACTTCAATATGACTTCAATTCTTTTCAAGCACTCAATATGGAACTGGCGAAATGGGCAATTGTTTCGCATATATCTTTATGGAAAACCAATAATGGTGGAAAATCACGAAGATCTAATGGGGTTGTTTAGGGCTGAATAATGGTCGGAAGGTCACCGTAAAACTGTGTATCTTTGGTGATAGAAATTCCATAATTGGTTTGGATTTTTCACACC
Organism: Cordilura impudica; assembly: GCA_963682025.1. Lineage (NCBI taxonomy): Eukaryota > Metazoa > Arthropoda > Insecta > Diptera > Scathophagidae > Cordilura > Cordilura impudica. The sequence goes on along the minus strand of OY821521.1, from coordinate 151,563,169 downwards.
CAGGTGGCGCTAATGTCGTTATGAATTACATTTTTATCGTTGTAAGCTTCCCTGCAAGGCCACTTTGTTTGCTCGCAGTTAGAAATCGAATTTTGAATCGTATTTAAAATTGTTGGTTTCTTTTTGAACAACATTGTTTTTTTTTTTTTTTTTGAATAAAAAGGAAAGTATTTCATACTTCACCACAAAAAATTAAAAAAAAATATACTATATAAACCTGGTGTTTTTTTAATTGTGATTTTTCAACCTTCAGCGGTTCGAGATTGCATGACCAAATCTTCGCCCTGACCTCTGAAAAAAAAGAAAGTCATTTGGATTTTTAGGGTAATCCACAACGGATTACGGACCCATAGCGACATGTAGATCATGTGGGGCGGATGAACAAAACTTTAGAACACTATCTTTGCAATTTTCCAATCTTTGGGAGAATGAAAATTTCACACCTATCCAGAGCAACCTTTTCGACTGTGGAAGAATTTAGGGAGATATAAAAGAAATCACTAAGCAACTACGTTATTGATACTTAATTCCAGGACTTATAGAGCGGGTGGGAAGTGTATATCTACGATATTTATCATAGACGACTCCTATTTTCAACCTAACCTAATCTACAGACTCTGTTAATATAACATGACAATACAATATCTCACCAAACTCTAATTCATGAAATCGTATGATTCTTTTCAAATTTTCGTTTATTATTTTTTTTTATAATAGAGTGTGGTTTAAACGAAATCGGCGGCACCAGGACATACCATCGTTATAATAGCAGTACAAATCTTTAGAAGACAGATTTTCAGGGTAACAACAAATATTTTGATAAAAAATCACTTCCGCAAAGGTGAGCGAAATCTTAATTTTAGCGGACAGACGGACGTCTCTAAATTCATTCAGCTAAGGATTAGCTATATTTTTATTTTGTCCCAAATTTTAATTCTGATGAGATACATACGGAATGTTAAACTTATAAATCCTTGGGATGTAAAAGATTTTCAGTAGGAAAACGATGTTTTTATTATAGGTTTTATAGATAAGAAAATGTCCCCAGAATCTGAAGGGGAATTCGTTAAGAAAAAGTCTGAAAGCTTTATCAAAATGCGATGGTTTATCTATAAATTTAATAATATAATTAAAATTTATGGAGCGGAATATATTTGAGAGTTTTATGGTTTAAAAATAGTTTACGAATCTGAGGATATTTTTATATGGATTTAAAAATAAGATGAAATATTCACAGAATTAAGAGGATCTTCAGAATCTTGGAGTGTGCAAAATTATAAAAAGAATCCGGAAACTTAAAAGCCCAAGCAAATAAAATCAAAACGCAAATACATACGAAAACTGCTTAAGAGTCAAAGTCCGTTTTTATAGTTTAAATAATGTGTGTTTTTGCGTTTAAATAATTAAATCTTTATTACGAATAAGTACTAGGCCTCCGTCAAAGTCTGAGGTATTTAAGAGCAGGGTTCAGAAAATACACACATCAAACACATAATGTTCTGTTCTACAGCAGCGAACACATATTTTTATTTTCATATCAATTATGTGTGTTTCTAAATTTTGTACGGTGCCGAACACAATTATGACTGTGTTTAGTTTTAATATTTCGTTATGCACACGAACGTATTTCTATCACGTATTTTTTGTTTCGAACACACATAAACCACACAGATTCGAGTGTAGCTTTATTTTAAGTTCGCGTTCTTGCACGTGTACTGCTACAAAACAGAACATGTTATTGAACGCGTACATCTAAAAATTAAAACATTATCCACTCGCGATCGGAAAAATCTGAAACACCCCTATAATAAGGACAACAATTATTTCAACCAAATTTATTTAAAAAATCTAAAATAGTTCATTAGTAGTTATAAAAAAGTAAAATTAAAAAGAAAATACAAATAAAAAAAAAAAGAATAAAAATAAAAAGATAGTAATAAAATAGAAAACAGAGAAATTTTATATGTTGTTTATGACTTAATTTCGTTTTTATCCGATCGCGAGTAAATTTTAGATGTACGCGTTCAAGAACATGTTCTGTTTTTTTTTTTTTTTTTTTTTTAGCAGTACACGTGCAAGAACACGAACTTAAAATAAAGCTACACTCGAATCTTTGGGGTTTATGTGTGTTCGAAATAAAAAATATATGATAGAAACATTATCGTTTACATAACGAAATATTAAAACGAAACACAGTCATAATTGTGTTCGGCACCGTACAACATTTAGAAACACACGTAATTGATATCAAAATAAAAATATATGTTTGTTGGTCTGAGCTATGTTTGTTTACATGTATGTACGAGTTTTTTATTCAGTGTGCGTTTTTTTCTGAACTCTGTTTAAAAGTATTCAGAATTTTTTCTAAACGAAATATTTTGAAGAATCTAAGGGTTTTTCTGGGCTCTGTTATTCATATGACGGGACTTGAACCTTTTTGTGGCGTAAATTGGTATGCCATAACTTCTCTTATTATGGCGAATGAATACACTAAACGCAATCAAAATTTGTAACAACCCCTTTAATATAAGTATTTATGTTATCGGATTTCTGCCGATTATGTCTCGAGGATGACGAGAAAAATGCACATATCTCATGGGAGTACATCGTCGCACTTTGAAGAACAAGAAGACGATTTTTTTAATAGGGAAATTTTGGGGCCATAAGACTTAAAACTTTCATCTCCATCTTCTCTTATTACGTTTATAAGGAATGTAATTTAAAACCTCGGATAAATGAGGTTATTTGATAAAAAATAAAATGTTGTTTGATTAGTATAGTATGTCCACTACTAAAAGTTCTAAGAATCTAAATCTGAAAATCAGATAGGAATTATAAATTATAAGAAAAACATTTGAGGAAAACAGCTCTGCAATGAAGGACAGCCCCACGATATGAGTCCTGACAATACAAATTCAAGTCTGTTCGAATTGATTCCTGGTTACCTTAAGTGTTCACTTCAAGAAACTGACCCTTTAGCATTATCATGTTCACACGTACCTGTTTTTAAAGTATGATTTTGTGGCGAAATACCATTTGACCTTGATGTCATTTTACTAGCAATTCGTTGTGGCACACTAGCAACAGTCTGTATGCATTCATTTTATAGTCAGCATTAACCACAGAAATAAAATGAATAGAAATGGCCAATACATGACAAATCCATTCACAGTATCCAGGACGAACATTAAGCAGGTACATGAAATGAAAAAAGTAACATTACAAAATGAATTGTAAATATTTTTGGCATGAATGACATAAATAATATATAATATCATATTTTTTTTAAGATAAAAAAAAAAAACAAAACGAACTAAAATACATCTAACAAGTTTAAGAAAGGTTTTGTACTTTAACGAAAAATTTTATAAATTTTATTTCAATCCAAATATTGCTTATACTATGCCTTAAAAATAAGGCATTAGTTAAACTACTCAACCAATATATTTATAGTAAAAATTACCTCATCATCACCATCCCAGTTATAGTAGAATTGTTGATTTGGATTCATATATTTCTTTAATAATTCTTTAGCCACACGCACCGACATCTCGCCCTGTACGAATGGATGTTGTAGCAGCCTTTCAGCTGTGGGACGTTTTTTAGGATTTTTAGTTAAAGCTGTTTTCACAAAATTATGAAATGTAGGACTCCATTTATCCTTATTACTAAGTGTTGGAGGTTTGAAACCACTTTTCGACATCAGGAACAAAGCACGCATGGGATGTAAATCAAACATAGGAGGTTGAAGTTCAGCCAATTCTAGAAATAGTAGAAAAACAAAAGTGCTATAATAAAAAAATACACTTCAAGCAGTTAGTGACACATTTGTGTTTATTGTTTTATAGTTAGTCAGAGAAAATTAATACTTAAAACATAAAGCTTTGTAGACATCTAATAAATATATATATTTTTTTTTTGCCATAAACGTAATTTTGGTTTTAGCCATAAAAACGTGGCATGGATTTACTAATAACAACTTAAGAGTTTAAGTACTTTAGTGGCAAGTGTTTGAACACGAAAACATGCTGCAGATATATAAATTAGTTTCCGTCCTGCTAAACATTAGGAAACAGCATTTATCTTATTTTAAGTACTAAAAAAAAACAGTGGATAGCGGAAATATAAGATCTTAAAAAAAATTTTTTTTTCTTAAATTGTTGTAAAATCTGAAATTAATAGTTTAAATCTTAAAGGAAAGGTCGCTGAAAATTGGATAATAGACAGGGAAACAATTCTAATAGATCCAGTTTAAATATAATGACTATTAAAATAAAGGGTGGAAACGAAATATTACGAGATCGCTGCCAATTCTGGAATATTAATGGGATCACGTCTTTCATATAGAAGGACATTAATCCTTTCATGTAGACATTCTTTAATGTAGGCCTTTGTTTAAAGTTTGTCTAATAACAAATGGTTTTATGAAACGCCCACAACTGTTATTTGTCCTCGTATAAATAAGATGTTATATAATGGTTGCCTAAAAGCTGTTTAAAATCTGCCTCGACAAGCAGAGAGTCGAGTGAAAATGGTCCACCCTTGCAAAATTTATACACTTGTTAAATTAAAATTAAAACTATACTAGAGGACCCCTGCTGCTCCGCAGCATTATATTATATTATATTATATTAATTTTTATAATATAATACCAAAATTTGCCAAGAGAAGTTAACGTACAGTAATGCCAAAATATGCCAAGAGAAGTTAACGTACAGTAAAAGTAAAGTTGATTGTCCACGCATAACTTTCCGCAAACCCAACTAATTTGCCAAGAGAAGTTAACGTACAGTAATGCCAAAATATGCCAAGATAAGTTAACGTACAGTAAAAGTAAGAGTGATTCTCCACGCATAACTTTCCTCAAACCCAACGAAGCAGTTAATAGCTCAAAAGAAGGAGCTTGATCCACTGAGTGTTCTTAGACCTATGTCAACAGCCTACGTTAATTAGAACTCTAGTTATAGAGGTTTGAGAAAAGAAATATATTGAAAAAAATCTTGAATGCGAAGTTTATTCATAAATTCTTTTAATATATAAGATTATGAAACAAAAAATAAGAAAAAAATTAATAAGTGGAATGCATTTTCAGCTATTTATTTGGTTTCAGTTTATTTATTGCAGGTAAAAAAAAGTACGTGAAAAAGAAAAAAAAAATCATAAGAAAAAGTATTCATATATCTAAAATACTAATACATAAAAACTTAATTTACTTATTAATTTTTAATTTTCAATTTTTAATTTTCATATTTAACTTTTAATTTTTAATACTTAATTTTTCATTTTTAGTTTTTCATTTTTCATTTCCCAATTTTCAATTTTCATTTTTAATTTTAATTTTTAATTTGTAATTTATAATTTTTAACTTTTAATATTTAATATTTAATTTTTAATTATTAATTTTTAGTTTTTAATATTTAATTTTTAATTTTTCATTTTTAATTTTTAATTTTCAATATTTAATTTTTAATTTTTAATTTTTAATTTTTAGTTTTTAATTTTTAATTTTTAATTTTTAATTTTTAATTTTTAATTTTTAATTTTTAATTTTTAATTTTTAATTTTTAATTTTTAATTTTTAATTTTTAATTTTTAATTTTTAATTTTTAATTTTTAATTTTTAATTTTTAATTTTTAATTTTTAATTTTTAATTTTTAATTTTTAATTTTTAATTTTTAATTTTTAATTTTTAATTTTTAATTTTTAATTTTTAATTTTTAATTTTTAATTTTTAATTTTTAATTTTTAATTATTAATTTTTAATTTTTAATTTTTAATTTTTAATTTTTAATTTTTAATTTTTAATTTTTAATTTTAGATTTTAAATTTTAAATTTTAAATTTTTAATTTTTAATATTAAATTTTTAATTTTTAATTTTTAATATTATATTTTTAATTTTAAATTTTAAATTTTAAATTTTTAATTTTTAATTTTTAATTTTTATTTTTAATTTTTAATTTTTAATTTTAAATTTTTAATTTTTAATTTTTAGTTTAAATTTTTAATTTTTAATTTTTAATTTTTAATTTTTAATTTTTAATATTTAATTTTTAATTTTTAATTATTAATTTTTAATTTTTAATTTTTAATTTTTAATTTTTAATTTTTAATTTTTAATTTTTAATTTTTAATTTTTAATTTTTAATTTTTAATTTTTAATTTTTAATTTTTAATTTTTAATTTTTAATTTTTAATTTTTAATTTTTTATTTTTAATTTTTAATTTTTAATTTTTAATTTTTAATTTTTGATTTTTAATTTTTAATTTTTAATTTTTAATTTTTAATTTTTAATTTTTAATTTTTAATTTTTAATTTTTAATTTTTAATTTTTAATTTTTAATTTTTAATTTTTTATTTTTCATTTTCCATTTTACATTTTTAATTTTTCATTTTCCATTTTTCGTTTTTCTCTTTTCATTTTTCATTTTCCATTCTCCATTTCATATTTTCTATTTTCCATTTTCCGTTTTTCATTTTCCATTTCCCATTTTTCATTTCGCTTTTTTAATTTTCTGTTTTCCATTTTTCATTCTCCCTTTTTTCAATTTTAATTTTTCATTTCCATTTTTTATTTTTTATTTTTCATTTTCCATTTTTCATTTTCCATTTTTCAATTTCCATATTTCATTTTTAATATTTCATTTTTCATTTTCCATTTTCCATTTTTCGTTTTCATTTTTTCATTCATATTGGCGATTTTTTTTTATTATAACGTGATAACGATAAAACAATATGTGGCAATACTATTAACATAGCTCATGGTAGTTGTGTTTTTTGGTATTATTGCATCATTTTTTTGTGACTTTTGTTGTACAACTATTATGTTCAACCACTAAAATATTACAACAAACACACTGGGTTTTATGTTTTTTTTAGAGGTATCTACATATTTTTGCTCGTATCTAAGCACAATGATGCCCGATTTAGCCCATTTTCAATCCCAACCTGGTGGGAATTATGGCAAATTATATTATAGTAACCTTACCCAGTTATATGTTTTTTTTTTTTTTGTGAATGAGCGTGATTTCAACAAACAGACGGACAGACAGACATCGCTATATCGACTCGAGCTGTGATAAGGATCAAGAAAATATATATTTCATAGGGTCGGAAATTAGTTTTTCGATACGGTACAAACGGAATGACAAACCTATATATACCCTCTGCCACTGAGATGTGGAGGGTATAATAATTCTTCGATAGGTGATCTGGCGTATATATGATATTGTTCTTTAAACATGTCTCATATTTTTGGCTAATTTGGATGTTTTGCGCAATATCCGATTGACTTGTGCCCAAAAATTCTCAATAGGATGAAGCTCCGGGCAATTTGGGGGATTACATTGCTTTAGGACATGTTTAATATTATTTGTTTTAAACCACTCTAATGTCCAAATAGCATTGTGGGTTGCAGCTAAAGAGGTAATAAACGTTAATGTAAACATTCTTTTATGTACAAGTTAATGTTTAAAGATCCACGTAGGATGAACGGTTTCATGTATAGCCCACAACTGCATATGACCTGTCATACTAAAAACTTTTTAGAAAATTTGTTCATCTTTTTGTACTTAAACACTTTCTTCACACCACAGCTGTATAATACTGAACACCAGGAATTTGTTTAGTCACACTTGATATATGTTTCGTCACCCATTAGAATACAGGCTTTAAAATTTCTCAATTGTCATCGTTTCTGTTTGGAACCTTAATGGCTTAAAATGATATCAAATTATGTCTTTTTTTATTTTATGAACATATGCGGGTGATACATAATACTTTTTTGCCAAAGCACATTCATACATGTTGGGGTTTTGTTTATACGACACCACTATCTTTTTTGCCAATTTTTTTATTCACAAACCCCATATTCTGACCAGATCTAGATTTTCTGGATGTGGTCTGGGTTTGGTGAAATCTTTTTATAACAGTTGCGTTGTTGCCCGTGATGGCTGCATACGAAGACATAAGTGTGCAAAAATTTTTTCTCTTAATTTCTTCGATTGTTGTCATCACTTTCAATAAACGCTTTTGACTAAACAAGTGCTTGGTTTTTAGTAGCAAAAATATTAAAGAATAAGAAAAATAAAGGAATTTTGGTGTTGCTCTTACTGGAAGTTAGATATTTACATTCAATTTTTTCATACAAATTTTTTCATAATCATTTCTTTATCTGTACAGATCTACAGAGCTAATTATGCAAAAGCGGAACCTCTCAGGAGAATGTGTATTCAATTTAATTAACTTTATAGATTTATTAATTTCACATTAAATACTAATGTAAAATGATATGTTTCCTAAATTCATGAAAGTTATGTTACAAAAATGAATTTTAAAATATTTTCCTTTGTAAATTGTCTGTAAGGATTAATTTCATGGACCAATATACAAATAAATATATTATTTAGATTCGTATTGAATTTGGAGGAAAGAGGTACGAAAATATAAAGATACTCCGATAAAATTTCATGTTTTTTTAATTTTACATTTTTTATTTATTTGTGAACGAATGGTTTACCGATGAGAGTAAGAGATTATACTCTTTACTGTCTTGAAGCAAGCAAAATGTAATTGTATGTAATTACATTTATGATGATTGCATTTAATAATTGCTTTTCAAATAAACAAAACCTAAAATTGTTCTTAATTTTATTATTAATATTAAACATTTTTATTTTTTTTTTTTATTTTATTTTTTTTATTTATTTATTTTTTTTTTTAAATTTATTTTATAAATAATTAATTTATGTAATTAATTTCATTTATATCTGCACATCGTACCCTTATAATTAATTAATCCTGTACTGTAATTATAAGAATAATTTTCTTGTGGCACAGGAGAGCACAATAAATAAATAAATTAAATTAATGAAAAAAAAAAAAACATCATTGTAAAAAAATGTAGTCATTATAATGTGAAATCTGCCCTTTTTGTCTCCTAGTTATAGTATTGTGTTTAGAACACGGATTTAGGGTATCAAAAATTCGGCACACTTTTACTTGTTAGTTATTGGATTTTGATTATTTGAAATGTATGTGGAGAAAATATGTTATATTGCCAACTCGACACAAAATGTGAAACTAAAATTTGACAACACGCAATGTTAGTCCAGTGTTTCTGTCGAGGAATGAAAACCAATGGTTTTATAAAGCTGCGTTTAGACCTTGTGTTTTGCTTGTGTTGTGTTGGGAAGTCATATGTAATTTTTTCATACAACAGGTTCTATTTTGACATGGCAAAACACATGAAAATAAAACGCTGCTTGTGGCGAAAGAAAAACAGACTAAATTAAAAAAATTAATATTAATAGAAAAAGAAATTGTTTAATATTAATTAACAATTAAAAACTAAATTTATAAAATACAGTACTACCTCTTTAATCCGGACACTCTTTAATCCGGACTATCTAGTAGTCCGGACAGCTCAAAAATTCGGACAGTTTAAAAAATTTACCTCTATAGTCCGGACAACAGTTTGTTTTTTCGTTTTTTTGTTTTGTTTTTTATTTCTTTGCACAAGTTATTGTACGTTACTTTTCCGTTAGACCAAACAGTTATCTTCAACGTTGAATAAGTAAGAAGCAAAGAATGTTGTAAAAAATTTAATTCAGTAAATTCTTTGTGGATATTAGACGCGTATTATGGCAAAAATAAACGACAACATAGAACAATAACATTGACAGAAAAATGCAAAATATTGGACACGATTGAAAGTGGAAAATCCTATCAGACAAGCAGCTGAACAATACAATGTATCCAAATCAACGGTATTTGATATAAAAACAAAAAAAGATAAAATAAGAAAATATGTGTCTCAAACTTTTAGAGGATCGGGTATGTAATTTTTAAATTTTTAAATATATTGGTGAGTTAGATGAAAATAAAAACTTAATTTAGGAAAAAGAAAAACTTTAAGGCTTGGTGAAAATCCACATTACGTGCCAACATCGGCGGAGCTTATAAAATATAAAGCAAAATATTTTCAGACAGATTTTGGGAAATGATAACTTTTCTGCAAGCAACGGTTGGTTACAAAAATAACAAGTAAGAAAATTATAGTCGGTCTAGACCGACTATACGATACCCTATACCATGCGCTTAGATACCCTATCTCTTAGGCCCAACTAATTGGATATAGAAAATAAGCATAAACCAAATTTGAGTGGCATATTTATTAATTTTGTTGGCTGCAGATATGAAGAAGTTCATATCGGATGCTATGTCTATATGGGGACTAGGTCCAAAAATGGACCGATCCTGACCATGGTTGGCAAAGTTCCTTGTATTTTGAAAAAATATACACAAACAAAATTTGAGATGAATCAGTGAAATATTTTTGTTTTTTGATAGATTTAAGTGAAGATCGGGAAGCAGCTCTATATGGGGCATATGACTAAGAGTTGTTCCATAGGGATCGTTTTTGGACTACTCATTAATGGATGTAATAAACACATACAAACCCAATTTGACTAGGATCTATACGACAATTTGGATCATATGGCAATTTATGTCGATTTCATAGGGGTAATTTGTATGGGGGCTAGGTCTGAACATGGACCGATTCTCACCAATTTCCATAGCGTTCATCCTATGGCCGATAGAAGCTCATATTTGCGACCTGCAGTTTCATTACAAGGTTTACATGGACACACAGACGGACGGACGGACGGACACACGGACGGACATCGTTAAATCGAATCAGATAGTTATTCTGATTCGATCAGATAGTTATTCTGATTCGATCAGATAGTTATTCTGATTCAATCGGTATAATAAAAGATGGGTCTAGGTCAAATATTTTTGGAAGTTACAAACAGCAGCACAAAGTCATTATATCCAAACCACATAGTGGTATAGGGTATAAAAATCTCGAAATCAGATGCTGAAAAATATGTGGGGAAAAATTATCAAGCGATAGTCTGCTGAAGAGCCGTTTAAAACAAAATTTTTGGAAACTGTCAAGGAAATGGACCTTGATAAGGATCAAATATATAATGCTGATGAGTCTGATCTATTTTGGAGGGCACTTCCTCTAACTACATGGGTTCAAAGTGGAGAACAATCAGCTCCTGGTAGAAAAATTTCAAAAGATAGATTTACCTTCATGCCCTGCGCGAACGCATCTGGATCTCATAAAATGCCTCTTCTTGTAATAGGGAAGGCTGCAAAACCAAGGGCCTTTAAAGACATTGAACTTCCTGTGGTTTATAAGTCTACAAAAAAATGTTGGATGCCAACTTTCGTTTTTGAAGAGTGGTTTAAAAAAGTTTTTATTAAAAATGTGAAGGAATTTCTGACCATTGCTAACAAGCCACTAAAAGCACTATTGTTATTGGATAATGCACTATCACACCCAAAAGAAAAGAAAATCAATGATGATCCTAACTTTCGAGTTTTGTTTTTGCCTCCAAATTGTACGGCAATCCTACAACCAATGGATCAAAACTTAATTCAGAATATTAAAATGCGATATAGGAAAAATCGTTTAAATCACATTCTTCAAGAAGACGATGCAAATATCACGAATTTTCTGAAAGCATTTAATTTGAGCAACGCAGTTTTCTTATTAAACTCTTGTTGGCAAGATATTACCAAAAATAATATAACTAAAAGCTGCCCAGTGTTGCCATTTTAGCATTTTAGTTGCTAGATTTAGCAACTTTTTTTGTCCTTTAGCATCCAAAATTTATGAAAGGATGCTATATGCTAACTTAGCACCTTTTATTAATAAAAAGTTGTTTTAGAATCTTTTTTTATTATTTAATTATTTTTGAATACACAATTTTAATTCTAATGGTATTGATATGTTTTCTCAAAGTGTAATAAGAGAATTTTGTGTGCTATTCTTTTTACCACTCTGCTCGTTTCTTTCAACAAATATAACAAAACATTTTGAAATAGAAGAATGTAAACATCAACAACAGTTTTTAATGAATTAAAAATATTATTGCATTAAAAAAATGCTAAAATTTTCAATACAAAACACATTAAACCGGGTAAAAGAACCGATAACCAATATATTAGAAGAGTTTAAATTTATATCATCTGAAACAGAAAAAAATTCAAATCCAATGGAGTTTTATCACAGAACAATATTGGGATACAACACTGAATACAACCTCTTTATGGATTGAAGTTAACAAAAATGCTATTGGCGAAAATCCATTTAAAGAATTATCCATATTTGTATTGTCTTTATTAGTTTTGTCTTTCTCAAAAGCCGAAGTTGAACGTTTGTTTAGTTTAATTGCTTTAGTTAAAAGCAAATTTTGAACAGAATAAAATCCGAGTTGTTCTGTAATACGTATAAAAGAAGGTTTGAAATTGAAAAAAATGGGCGCTGTTACACTTACAATATACCGAGCGATGTCGTTGATAAAAGTCGATCGTCATAAAAATATCAGAGCCAAGAAGAGCGTGAAGATGAAGACTTCACAGAAATATTATATTCCATAAACCAATTATTGTAATATAATCGTATCTTTTGATAACGTAAATTCTGTTATATTTGAAATAAAAAAAAAAATCCCTCTAAAATTAAAAATATTTAATTTAAAATTAAAAAAACTCAATTTGATGTTTAAAAAAAAAAAAAATTACAGATGTAATCCAATATAATTTTAATTAAAATTTAAAAAATATAAATTGAAACTTATGTTTTATATTATTTTTTCGATTTAAATACCAAAGAATTTATTAATAAGTATTTAATTTTTCAATATAAAGGTAATGAAATTAAAAAAAAAAAAATAGCATTTTTTTTCTTAATCCAGTACGTTTTAGCATCTTTTTGTTTGCAATTTAGCATCTTTACAATTTCAAATTATGGCAACACTGCTGCTGCCAGATACCACCACTAGAAGCGAATGGGAAATTCAAGACCTCTTATCTCTTGTACAGTTAAGACAGACAGACACGACGTGTCAGGATATGAATTCTATTTATTCAACGCTGTCCATTCTTAACCTTTCTTCTAGTTTGTGCACTTCTGAAATTAATGGTTGGACACGCGGCGAAAATGAATATAATTTCGACTTTTCTGATGAAGATATAGTTCATTTAAAAAAAAAATACCTTTCAAATAGTATAGGTTTAGTCAAAATCGGGCAAAAACGGTAGAACAAAACATCGGTCACAAGAAATCGCGTGGCCTATTAATATGATAGATAATACTAACTAAAAATAAGTAAAAGAAAATTTTCTCACTATTCTCGGAAAATTATTTTAGATTGAAAAGTAAATTGTGGGTAAGAATCACTGCACAATAAAAGCAGTTGATAAATACGGCAAACACCATCAGGTTGAAGATTTACCTAATATCAGGACGTCCACAGCGGCTTAGTGGTAATTAGTGGTAGTTAGTGGTAGTTAGAGCTGTAGTAACTGAAGTAAAGACATATCCAGCCTCAAGTGCAGTTATATTTTCAGAAAATGTTATGCAGACGTAAGGCAAACCAGTAAGTGCCAGTACAGTCAGCAAATCGTTACACAAAAAATGGTCTACATAGAAGGATACCACGCAAGAAGACATATACATACATATATCTAAGGCGACTCAGAGCAAGTGTATATGTAAATACAAAAACGAGTCTGCATCTTTTTGGGAAAACATATTATATACAGATAAGAGCGCGAAAAGTCACCCAAAAATATGGCGAGCTAAGAATGAAGCCTTCAAAGAAAAGTGTGTTATCAACACTGTCAAACACGGTGGACTCAGAGTTGTGCTTTGGGACTGAATGGCGGCAAAAGGTGTTGCAATCTTATTTTTATTAAATCCACTATGAACAAAATGGATTACTTCGCCATTTTGAAGGACAATGTTGCCCCCTAGCGTCGAAAAATTAGGGTTGGCTGAAAACTGCATCTCCCAACACGACAACGATCCAAAGCATACGACTAACATTGTGATCATCAGCCGCAGTCTCCGGACCTTAACCCGATAAAATATCTGTGGGAACACCTTAATAGAAAAATCAGACAAACAGCCATTTCAAGCAACGTAAACTTAAAGAAAGCTCTAAAGAATAAGGGAGCAAAATTCACCCCGATATAACGAAATAACTTGGCGAGTCGAAGCCTAGGAGACGAAATGAGGTGCTTAAGGCCAAAGGAAAACATACCAAACATTATAAAATTTAAAAGGTTAACTTTTTGTATTAAAGTTCTGCTGCCTTTTGTTCCTGTTTACTTTATTTGGACGCTTAAATTTTGGATATTTTCAAAATAAAGTGCGTTTACTTTGTATTACTTTTGTTTAATGTTTTTATTTGTTCAGCTATTATTAAATAAATCTTGAATTCCTTATACATTGTTTTGGATTTTTGTTAATAACTTAATTTTAACAAAACTTTTAATATGAGTAACTAACGATTTCTTGTGACCGATGTTTTGTTCTACCGTTTTATCCCGATTTTGACCAAACGTATATTATTTGAAAGATATTTCTTTGTCGCTGTATTTATTATACCTACAACAAAAGAAAAATTTCCTATGTTCAAGTATATTGCAGATGGAGAGGACTGCATACAAACATTGGTAAATAAAGAGGAACAAGAGAGTGCTAGAACAAAATTTACAACAATGCTTGAAAATCATACAAACAAACAAAGCTTAAGTGGAAGAGATCGTTTTGTGCTTAGTACAGTGGAACAAACCAAAAAATTTTTGAAGAGAAATAAAAATATTTTAATTTTAAACGCAGATAAGAGAAATGTTACAGTGGCCATGAAGAAAAAGGACTATGAGAACAGGATGCAAGAAATTTTGAGTGATATGATGAAATATTGGAGATTAAACAAGGATCCTACATCAGCATTACAAAAGAAGAACAATGAACTAGTAGAAGATCTACATAAATGTAATATAATATCTACTATAGAAAAGCGAAAAATGAAAAAAGACGCGGCATTAGCGCCAAGAATTTATGGACTACCTAAAATCCATAAAGACAATCTTCCATTAAGGCCAATATGTTCATCAATAAATTCACCATCAAATGAACTTTGTAAATTTCTGACGAACATTTTAAAACACCTCACAGTAGATTCAGAATTTAATGTGAAGGATGCGGTTGAATTCAAAAATAAAATAAACAACACTATAATTTATAATGACGAGAAATTAGTTTCCTTTGATGTAGTTTCATTATTCCCAAGCATACCAGTAGATTATGCGATAGACGTTATCAAGGACAAGTGGAGTAAAATTGAGAAGTATACGACAATGCCGAAAGTATTATTTACAAAAATATTACAATTTTGTATAAAAGACAACCGTTATTTCACATATAACGATCAAATCTACACTCAAAGTAGTGGGCTACCCATGGGGTCATCAGCTTCGCCTATAGTAGCCGATATAGTGATGGAGGAGTTGTTACGCAAAATAATGGAAAAACTAGACAAGAAGCCTAGACTTCTTACCAAATACGTGGACGACTTGTTTTGTGTAATAAAAACAAATGAAATAGATCATATTCTAAAACAACTAAACGGCTTTCACCATAAAATTAAATTTACCATTGAAGAAGAAGAAAACAGTAGATTGCCTTATTTGGACACATTGGTTATAAGGAGAGGAAACAAAATAAAAATAGATTGGTACCAAAAACCTACGTCATCGGGGAGAATTATAAATTATTACTCTTGCCAACCCAAAAATATTATCATAAATACTGCAAATAATTTTATACGAAGAGTGCTAACGATTAGTGACAAGCAGTTTCATACGGACAACAAAAAGAAGATAAGAGACACTTTAAAGAAGAACTCATTCCCGGATAACATTATTACGAAACTTATAAATAATAACACGAATAACAAGATGAACAATGTAAGAGAAGAAACCACAAAAACATACAAATCTTTAACATACGTGCCAAAAATATCTGAAAGAATAGTAAAATCTGAAATATACAACAAAGAAAGATATAAAATAGCACCTAAAGCTGGCAACACACTTCGACAACTTTTCTCCAACACGAAGAGCAAAGTCAACAAATTAGACAAATCCAATCTAATTTATAGAATAGAATGTGAAGGGGACGATAACAATAAATGCGATCAGGTATATGTTGGTACAACCAAAAACAAGCTAAAAACTAGAATAGCAGGACATAAATCAGATCTTAAAAATAATTTAACCCAAAAAACGGCACTTGCGGCCCACTGTGCGGAGAAACACCACAAACCAAACTTTGAGAAAGTTAAAATTTTACAAACTGAGAACAACTACAAGAGACGCTTTAGATTAGAAATGTTACACATTATTAACGTACCAAAACAAAGGAGAATAAATTACAAAACAGACACAGAAAACTATGCTCATAGTTATAGGCATATAATTAGTAAAATAAATTAAGATTATTTAGTGATTTTTGTAAGTTCATTTTTGTTATGAATTGTGTGTAAAGTTAATGTTTATTAATTACAGTTTTTGTTAATGTTTACTATTTGTGTTTATATCTTATAATTTAAGATTTTCTGAAGATGCCAACCGGAGGTTGGCGAAATATCGAAAATAAAATAAATAAATATAATTTAAAATACAGACCTCGAGCTTGAAATAATAATTTTTTTTTTTAAATTAAAACGCAATGGTCAAATAAAAATACTCATAATAGTTCATTCAGTTATGTCAAAACAAAATGTTGAAGAAAATATGGACTCTAATAGTTCTCTGGAAGAAATTCATATAATTGGAGACAAAGTGTCGAATAAAGAAGCAACTGAACTTTTTGCAAGAGCTATTTTATGGGCAGAACAAACGGATGAACAAAGACAAATGTATTCAAACAAAAATAAGCTCATATTTTGAACAATAAAATTGTGTTTGTACAGTTATTTTTTTTTAATTTTGTTTTGCTAAAGTTTTTGTAAATGAATTAAATGTAAATGAATATTACACATTTATTTTATCCTTAATTTTTTTTAAGCAAATTTCATCGAAATAAAAGTAAACATAGCCAAGTTTTGAGGTTTTAAAATTTTTGTCTATAGTCCGGACGATCCAATAATTCGGACAAAGGTCCAAACTATATCTGTCCGGATTAAAGAGCTAATACTGTATATAACTTTATTTTTTGTAAATTCACAAATTGAAAAATGAGCTCTTGCAAACAAAACAAACAAACAAGGTTGTTACATCAGGCGCAATTACATATGTACGTTTGAACGCAAAAATTATTAATCGTATGTTAAACTACATACACACGGAATAACAAATGGATCGTAAAACTGATTTTATATACGGTAAATACATTTCACGTAAACACACCTTAAAGAAACATAACATTTCATAAACCATGTTTTCACAACTTATTTGGCCAACACTGTAAATGTAATAAAAAATAATAGGCCATCTTAAGACCGTACTTACCAATGGCTGTAATACCACAAGCCCAAATATCACATAATTGATTGTAACCACCCTTACGTTCAACAGCCGCCACTTCAGGAGCCATCCAATAAGGAGTGCCTGTAATTGAATGTAAATAAAACACACATACACAAAAATTAATAAAACAAAAATTTAGAATTAATTAACTTGAAATTATAATTGTTAATATTTTAAAATTGCAATTATAACACAATTAGAATTAATTAAATCTACAATTAAAATAAAAAACTAAATCTAATTAAAAATAACCTTAACCCTAAATGTGGTGTAAGTGAACCAACTATCAAGCACAGCAACACAACCAACCTTTATAAATCCCTGTAAACAACAGCAAAGTTCATTTATATTTAATTAGAAAATGCAGTTCGTGTTTATTTGCAATGGTATAATTTATCTGTGTAGGTGAGTTGGTTTCGTTAGTATGTGTTGATGTAAATCAAATCTGTTTTAAATGAATATTTATACGTAAATTATAAAATGTCAGATAACATTAGCAAATTATTCAAATTATTCGTATTTGCGGTTTAAATAAATACTACCATAATTTTCAACTGAAATTTAAATTGATTTTAAAAATGTAATTGGTTAATGTATTATCATTTTTTTTAAAGTAAATTTAAAAGAAAAATAAATAAATCAAAACAGACGTATGAGCATTTTCTATGTCAATAATCATACGCATTCGAAATACCGTGATAAATCAGACACGAGTAAACATGTTTAAACAATAATACTTTATGTTTTGTACCAACATCATGAATGAAGCTTTAATAATCTGATAAAACAACAAAAACAGCAATATTCGAAAATAAACAAACAACTACAAATCACAAGCGCCTGCTACTTAAATTTTATTATTACATGTTCATTTGATGTTTTCCAACAATGAGAGCATAACTAGGAATGATGAAATTCTTAGCATTTAATGGTGATGCTTTTTATCTATCTACTTCCTCATATAGTTTTTTTATTGCATCATTTTGTTCTTTACATGTCTCATGAATTGTCTATTTATTTTGTCATATCATGTCATGTATTTTATTTTTTGTTCTGCTGTTATGTGTTGTTGTACATTTTGTTGTCAAGTCATTTGAAAGGAGGTACGAGTTTAAGATTAAATGTAGAGAGAGAGAGAGAAGAAACTAGAGAACAACATGACATGTCTTCTTTTAAAAGACGAAACTTTAATTTAAAAAATTCAACCTTTAACATAATTTTTTCATCTCCTTTTGTTGTACTTTTACCTTGAGGTATGTTCCCTCATAATAGCAAAAAAAAAATGTAGAAAAATAAGGAATGACAGCAATAAAAGACAAGGAAGACAATTTTAGGTAGCATGGGAGGGTCGACTATGAATTTCGTATACTATCTAACAGTAAAGTCTTTAAGGCCAACATTTCCAATTTTTTCTATATTAAAATACCAAAAATTCCGAGGCATTTTTCGTATAGAAAAACACTCAAATTCTAAGGTATTTTTCGTATAAAAAAAGTCGCAGATTCACTGATCCCAATATATTTCTCATATAGAAAAACCTTTAGATTTTTAGGTATTTCTCGTATAGAAATAACCTCAGATTCTGAAGTATTTTTCGTATAGAGAAAACTTCAGATTTTGACACATTTTCCATGTAAAGAAAACCTCACATTATGAAACATTTTCATGTCGAACAACCTTGAGATTCTGAAGAATTTTTTGTATGGGAAAACGTTCAGATTCTGAGGCACTTTTCGCAAAGAAAAACCCTATCATTTTGAAGTATTTGTACAGAAAAGAAGAAGAAGAAAAGAGGTATTTTCTGAACGAAAAATACATCAGAGTCTAAGGCATTTTTTGTATCGAATAACTCCTCAGATTTTGTGGAATTTTTCGAATAGAAATACCTCAAATTCTGAGGTATCTTTCGTGTAGAAAGACCTTCACATCCTGAGGCAATTTTCATATAGAAAATCCAACAGTGCTTGAGCTATTTTTTCCTATAGAAAAACCCACATATTTTGGTGTATTATTCGTATAGAAAAATCTATAGAAAGACCCTCTAAAGACTTTTTCCTATAGAAAACATCTCAGATTCTGAGGCATTTTTTACATAGAAAACTGAAGTATTTTTCGTATACAGTGAACCAATAAAAAAGTTGTACAGTATACTTACATATGTTTATGTGGCATTCTCTTAGAAACTATGTACACTAGGGTGGCCCTTAATAAAAGAAAGTGTCCAAACTCTCGGTCGCACCCCCTAGAAATATGCGAATAGCAAAAAAAAGTGAGAAATACAAAGTTTTGGGCCAATCAAAAAACATTTAGAGGTGGCTCAACGCGATTGAAAATTTCAAGTGTGTTTTATATGGAGAAAATATTACTTTCTTTAAGATTTTACGAAAATTACGTTCTATAGTTTATTTCTTCCGACAAATTGTTATATAATTCGGGATCAGTATTAAATTATATCTCCAAAAAGCTATAGGACTTCAAAATATAATAAAAACCCGCCAAGAAATAGCAAATGCCCCAGACCACTTTGTGCCAAAAAAAAAACTAGATCATGAAATTTGATGGCATTTTTTTTTCAACTTTAAGAAATTAATTAAAGCCAACATTTTGTTTTAATCTTTATACCCATAAGTACTTAGATACGAAGTATTGATTTATTACCACCTTGTTAACCTATTAAGCATTGAGACCAAAAATGGAAAATTTTTTTGATAAAATTTTGAAAACTCCTTTTTCAACTTTTGAAAAATTTTCTTAAACAAAATTTAAAAAAATTGATCTTGCTCTTTAAGGTCTTGTTAAATGCATGTTAGAGATAAACTGTGAGAATATTTAGATAAATCCCTGTGCCAGAATTTTTCTGACAAGGATTTTATTTCTGCGGATTTCGGGAAAAATTAGATTTTTGTAAAATATTCTGTAAATGTAGTATTTCTAAATACTTTGTATCAAAAATTCATCACTTTTTAATAGCTTAAGGTTTTGAAAAATAATATTATGACCCCATTAACCCTTTTGTAATTGGGGTCACATATGCCCCCAAGCTAATAAAAAACAATTTATTCAAAAAATTCAAATATTTTGTAAGTTCTATTGAATTTTTAGATGCGACGCTTAAAATATAATAAGCAAATATGTAGAACTTCCGTTTCTAAAATTTGGGATAAATCCGAGAACGTTAGCCCATTATTTGTCAAGGCCAGCTTTGGATTTTAGGATATTTTTAAATAAAAATTACCGAAAACGAGTTTTTCTATTAAACTCGATGAAACCATTATTTAGAATTTAAGAAAAATAAGTGGGTTAATTTTTATTTATTTAACCCTTCAGTGCTCCTGGGATCAACACAATCCATTAATTAATTATTATCTGCTTGTGGCTCGCGAATATAAATTAAAACAACTTTAACCAATTTTTTTATAAAATTATTTTATGTATAAAAACTATCTATATTTTTCTAAATAAAATAAGGATACCCACAAATGACCCAAAGCTAATAAAAGACATTTTATTCAAAGGAATATGAAATATAAAATTAATATAATAATATAAAATTAAAGAAAAGCAATACTTAAGGCAAGTCGTAAGTGATTACAGAAAACAATTTGAAATGAACGTTAAATCATGCTTAAATACATCAAAGTAAATAGAATTAATTTTATATTTCATATTCTTTTGAATAATGATGCAAAGTATTTAGAAATAGTACATTTACAGAATATTTTACAAAAATCCCATTTTTCTCGAAATCCCCAAAAATAAAATCCTTGCCAAAAAAATTCTGGCGTAGGGATTCACCTAAAAATTCTCACAGTTAATCTCTAACAGACATTTAACAAAAGCTTAAAGAGCTAGATCAATTTTTTTAAAATTTGTTTAAGAAAATTTTTCAAAACTTGAAAAAGGAGTTTTCAAAATTTTATCAAAAAAATTTTCCATTTTAGGTCTCAATGCTTAATATTTTAACAAGGCGGTAATAAAACAATACTTCATATGTGAGTACTTATTGGTATAGAGACTAGAACAAAATGTTGGCTTTAATTAATTTCTTAAAGTTGAAACAAATGCCATGAAATTTCATGACCAAGTTTTTTTTTAGCACAAAAGTGGTCGGTCTGGGGCATTTGCCATTTCTTGGCAATTTTTTATTCGATTTTGAAGTTTTATAGCTTTTTTGGAAAGATAATTTAATACTGATCCCGAATTATATAACAATTTGTCGGAAATGTTAAACTATAGAACGAAATTTTCGTAAAATCTGAAAGAAAGTCATATTTTCCCCATATTAATCACACTTGACATTTTCAATCGCGTTGACCCACCTCTAAATGTTTTTATTGGCCAAAAACTTTGTATTTCTCAGTCTTTTTACTATTCGCATATTTCTAGGGGGTGCGAACGAGAGTTTGAACACTTTTTTCTCCATATAATAAAGGGCCACCCTAATGTACACTACACATCTATAATATTAATAGGCTAGACGATTTCTTGTGACCGATATTTTTTTCTGCTGTTTTATCCCGATTTGGACCAAACGTGTATTATTTGCAAGGTATTTCTTTATATCCGTTTTGCAGATTTACAGATTTTTAAATTTTTTCCGTTATTTTGAGTAAATTGCATTTAAAATTGCTACTAACACATACATAAAATTATACAATGTTATGTGTGTATTTATTAAATTTGTTAGTGTATCTGTAATAAAAATTTGTGTAAATATGATGTTCTTAACAAAAATTAACAAAAACCAAAGTACATTTCACGAAGCCAAAATAAAAAAACTTGTACAATTCTGAAATTCTTAAAAAATAAAGATTTTTCGTCATTATTTTTAAAAATTAGTATTTTGTATGATGACCCTTAGCAATTATAACGACATGTAACCTTTTTGGCATTGATACAGACAAATTTTGTATGATGTCAGGTGTAATTGACGGCCATATGTTTTGTAGTACCGTTTTAATCTATTTTGTATTTTTAACGGTTTTTATCTTAGTTTTTTTTTTTCATATGGACCCACAATTGCAATTGTGAACGGGGTAGCACTTTTTTACGATTTTACAGCAGTCATTGTTCAATCACAAACGAGGAATGCTTTAGATCGTTGTCGTGAACGTAGCGAAAATTGTCGGCAATTTTTAATTTTGCAGCTCTTTGTCGCAAATTTGTCTTTAAATAATCAAATTTCTTCATCGCGCCTTCAACAAACTGAAAATTTCTAACCCTATTAGCTCTTATTACATCCCCAAGCATAACACTGCCGCTGCTATGTTTGAACGTTTTATAAACACTTTTTTCATACAATGTTGTAGACTTCTTTTTTCGCACAAAACGTCGTCCATCGTATCCAAATATATTGAATTTTGACTCATCTGTAAATATCACAGAGTACCAAAACTCTAGTGGCGTCGAGACATACTCTTTTGCATACCGCAGTCGCTTCTTTACATTTGTTACTTACAACAGTGGCTTGTTTCGGGGCTTATACCCTCGTATGCCTTCCGAAAGTAAAGGATTTCTTAAAGTTTGTATGTGTACCTGAAAAATTCAATGTTCGCTCAAGTTTTGCGCTATTTCTACTACCGATATTTTGAAATTTTCATTAATATGTATTTCGAACTATTTGCCTTTGCGTTTGTAAAGATGAAATTTTTTTTTTAGCTTTTCTATTCCACTTGGTCTAATTAAAAACCCATTTTTCTGGTACATATCAATAATGCATTTGACTTTAGAGTGCTGCTTTTTTACGATTTCATAAATTTTCCTCAAAATCTTTGTCTCTTCCCAAAAGTTTATAATAAATTCTTACATTTCTAATGAAGTTTGCTTTGAATCCATATTTTTTTTGGTGTTAATGACATGTGTACATTAGAAATATAAAGAGCAATCTGCGAGTGGCATATGGGTTAAACCATCTGAACTCAACTTAAAATATGGCTGTTTTTTACATCACTGTTTCCAAATTGGCTGAATTTTGGCAGGATTAAAGTGTATCCGAGAAATAAGAAAAATCCTAAATTTAAGTTCACTGACGCATCTGGATTCGGAAATATGAGGTCTTGAATATCGGGAAAAACTATAAAAATGTACAAAGTTGTACTTACTTAATTATCATTTTCTTGATTAATATTATAGTGACGCAACTTATCAAGATCGCATTTGAAAGGTTAATTAATTACCTTTAATTTGATATACAACATGATTTTTTTTTTGGAAAGGTCAAAGGTCACATCTCTCGACCTATAATTCGGGAGGCTATAGCTGTAAAAACGACAATTTTAAAAATCTGAAAAAAATATATGTTTAAGATTGGTTCCTTCCCTAAAGTTCCAAAAAATTTCAGACTGGGGGTATGCTTGGATCCAGAAATATTTATCATAGAGTAAAGGTAGATATTTAACAAGTGAATTATTATTATTAAGAATGCTGTTGTTGTTGGCGTTGTTGACATTATTATGATGAATGCTGTTGTTGTTGTTGGCGTTGTTGACATTATTATGATGAATGCTGTTGTTGTTGTTGTTGTTGTTGTTGACATTATTATGATGAATGCTGTTGTTGTTGTTGTTGTTGACATTATTATGATGAATGCTGTTGTTGTTGTTTAGTTTTATTATAAATGTTTTCAATTACAAATTTGCTATCAGCGGAATAAATTTTAGCTTGTAATTGTGTTTTTGAAATTGGTATGAAGCTGTGCTGCTTTTGAGTTCCCGGAATTGTACGTAATCCTATAAATCTATCAGTTAGCAATTTCTCTTCTTCTTCATAATCTTTTTCCGTTAAATATGCAAAGTTGCAGTTCTGAAGAGTTTGCTGACACCAATTATACAAGTGGAGAGGAGTAGTTATCTGATCTTCGAATGGACGTTGCAAGCTGGCTCTTCGTGCTTCACGCTTTACCGTTCCCCCAAGACCATCACTAGGTCCTTTGCCGTGACTGGTAGCAAAGAAATGCCACTCAGCGGAACAATTAAAATCTTCGCTATGATGGCATAAATTGGCAAAGTTTTTTTTATTTTTAAATTGAGCGGAAGAACCGTCCGAAAAATAAAAAATTTTCTTTGGTATTTTCAAAAACTTGTTTTTTAAAAACTCATTTAGGTGGCGATGAAATAAATGAACTGCTATGGTATTATGCATTAGACAGTCTGATATTATTATAAAATTTTTAGTTTCTAATTTTCCATTTGATTTGTAATAAATTGCTATTGGATATAGTGTGGCCTGGCTATTATTCCATAAAAACCTTGCACAGAATCCTGAACCACAAAAGTTGCATTTTCGGAGAAGTCGCAAATTACTAAATACTCATTTTCTTCCAACGCAGACTTTTTGTGAGCCATAAATGCGCCCTGCTCTTTAGATACGAATGAATGTGGTAGAAGAGTTTGCAGTTTTTCGCATAAAGAATCCAGAAAAGAATCAGTTTCTTTAATAATAGTTTCCAAAGAGTCTCTATCTACACTTATCCACTGTTTATATATGATTTCATCAATTTCATTTTCTAATAATAATTCACCAAGTTTCTCTTTAAAATTTTGTATATCTGGACACATGCTACATCTGCCAAGGTAGCAATTTGGTGATGGGGGATTGCATATAAGTCTTTTTAAACAATCTTTATAAGTTTCCAGCACAAAATCCTGCACATTTTCTGTCAATTTTTTCAGGTTTATTGCGTGGAGCATTAGTTTTGTATTTTGATGTATTTTACAAACACATACATTATGGCCTCCTGACGCATCTGCTAGAACCACATTTGGCCGAACTTCACAAAATTTAGAAATTCCAATAGTTATCCCTTCATGTTTTTCTTTAAATAAAGCATAAACTTCTCGAAGATTTCCGAGTAAAAGTCTTTTATTTTTTTTTTACTTTTACACCATTTTCTGTTATTGACACGTAGTCTTTACATCCTGGTAGACATCTGCTGACATCATCAGTTTCATTAAAGATTTTCACCACATCAACAATTTCTAATGGCAATCGTTTTCCAAGTTTTGGATTCGGTGTATTCAATAGGCCTTCTGTCTCAACCAAGTTTTTTACCTTTCGTGCCATGAAATTTGTTATTTGAAATTCCTGCTCCATTCTTTTCAATGTCCAGCTTTTAGGTAAAATAGTTAAAAGTTGAATTTTATCACTGTTTTTAGTTATTGATTTAAACTTTTCTTTTAGTTGTTCGATTATTTCCGATTCTGGGCATACGTGAGAGGTTGAAGGTGTTGAATTTGGGAAAATGTTGGTTTTAATTGATGTTGTTATTTTTTTCTAACTTTCTAGTTGTATACCCTTTTAATGGAATTTTTCTCGAACATATTGGAGATTCTTGTAAATATGTTAAACTTTCGTTTAACTTAGAAATTCGAACATCTCCCGAAACTGATGCTTCACTTTCCGAGTCTGAAGTCTCGTTTTCTGGCTCGTTCATAGATTGAATATTATTGTTTACACTTCCTTTTAATTTATAAAGTTCCCTTCTGCATATATCACATATTTTATTTGATAGTGAAATATTATTACAAATTCCAGTCATCCATTGCTGAATTTTCGAAGTCCTCTTGCATTCCGGACATGAGCAACTTTTTTAAATGGATTACAACAATATATTGTATTACAGAGGCAAAAAACAATCACTTTGAACACTTTTGGTTTTATTTAAAAATATTGATTTTATAGCAACACATGTGGTTTTTTAAAGCAACGTGCTTAGAATGGTTTTTTTTTCGTGGTGCTTCCTTTGACTTCTCGTTTTTCAATAATTTCTCTATATCCAAGTTATTTGACACTACGAACCACACCCGACAACATTTATACTGTTGTCTCGCGCTAACATAATTACCTGTCAAACCAACCCTGTACTGAGTACAGTACAGAGCTAAAGAACCAGAAACAAATAGCGGCGTGCGTGCATAGCCCGCCGACGCTCACGAGCACAACCAACCACATTCATAAACAGTAACAGTAACAGCACCGACTTTTTAAATATCTACCTTTACTCTATGATAAATATTTCTGGATCCAAGCATACCCCCAGTCTGAAATTTTTTGGAACTTTAGGGAAGGAACCAATCTTAAACATATATTTTTTTTCAGATTTTTAAAATTGTCGTTTTTACAGCTATAGCCTCCCGAATTATAGGTCAAGAGATGTGACCTTGGACCTTTCCAAAAAAAAAATCATGTTGTATATCAAATTAAAGGTAATTAATTAACCTTTCAAATGCAACCTTGATGAGTTGCGTAACTATAATACTTTTCAAGAAAATTATAATTAAGTAAGTACAACTTTGTAAATTTTGACCTTTTTTTACGATTTTCAAAACCACATATTTCCGGATACAGAAGTGCCAGTGCCCTCAAACATTGCACTTATTTTAGTTCTGTAATAATCTGCCTTCCTACGAAAAATCATACAATTTGGAGAAGGTAGTGTACACCCATTGGTTGATTTGACATGGAATTACCCATATACAACTGAAAACAAAATTGGATTTGATAATGAAGGTATTTCCATACTGCGTAACATGAAGAATGTACCAGTTTTTTTTTTGGTTTCATGAAATGTATTGTTAAATTAAAATGTACTTTTTTGTTTTTGTTTAATTTTTGTTAAGAACATGATATTTTCACAAATTTTCTTCAAACTATTTTGAACTACGTTGGACTGTTTTTGAGATAGAGGGCAGTGAGCGCGCAGTGTTGTTTAACCTCGAGTATTATTCAACTTGGTTAGTTCTGAATCGTATCTTGTGAGCAACGAACGTACGACAAAAGTTATGGCTGATTTGTGTTTTATTTGTAATAATTCTGGCTCGGAATATGAACCATTAGTAAATGTAAAAGTGATCTTGTAAAAGTAATCTTGCAGAATATCTTCAATATGAATTGTATGTCCTTGTATGACTGATGCGACGATTATAATTGACGGCGGATTTCTTCTGCATTGCGTTGTATGGGGTAGAGAAGATACTTTTTCTATCATTTTAGATAAATACGGTAAGTATTTACAAACGTTCAACAACTATTGTTGTTTTTGACGGGTATTCAGATAACAATAAGAACATAAAAGCAATGGAATAACAAAGAAGAACTGCAGCAATTTCAAAAACAAACGAAGTTTGTTTCGATGAAACAACGGTTGTACCAATTAGCCAAGAAAAATTCCTATCGAATCGAAGTAATAAAGAAAGGCTCATTAATATGTTAATTGAAAAATTACGAATTGTTAATATAATTGCAACACAAGCCAGAGATGATGCTGATGTTCTTATTGTTGAAACAGCTATAGAGGAATCGAAACCTGAAAAAAACCATAGTTATAATAGGAGAAAATATCGATTTACCTGCCATTTTAATTGGGCGTACATTATTTGATCAACAAGAAATTTTCTTTAAAAAAGTTGGCAAAGGAAATGTTAAAACAGAAATATACTCTTCGAAAAGTTTTGACAAATATCCTCGTTGTAAACAACACATTTTGTTTTTGCACGCTGTAAGCGGCTGTGACGCGACTTCAGCGTTATTTAAAAAAGGAAAAAAAACTTCTTCAACAGTACTTGAGAAGCTTCCAAACTTGAATCAAATATTATTTGAGAGTGGGACACAAATCTTGTTGCCAATCTATAACGCTCCAAAATCTGTGGACAGTATCGACCGTCTACGTTATACACATTTCGTCAAGTCTACAAAACAGAATAAATCTGTGCAGTTATCAAATCTGCCACCAACAAGTGCAGCAGCTCACCAACACTTTAATCGTGTTTATTATCAAGTTCAAACTTGGTTAGGCCATGATTTGGAATCTCAGGACTGGGGCTGGATAATGTGTAATGAATTCCTGGAACCAATTACAACAACTTTACCACCAGCTCCAGAGGAATTGCTTAACACTATCTTTTGCAAATGTAAGAGTGGTTGTGGTTCGCGATGTGGATGCAGGAAATCGGGTTTGCAGTGCTCTCTAGCTTGTGGCCACTGTAATGGGCAAGCTTGTCTCAATGCCACACCATATCAAAGTGACATCAATGAAGATGGTATATTTGATCCGGAAAGTATGGAGGACCTGGAAACAAATGCCGTTGAAGACGAAAATGGAAATGAAGATGAATCCGAAAGAGGAAGATGAAGAAAATTAACATTAGAGCTTGTAGTTCTTGTGATCAATCTATTTCTTTAATTTCAACGGTCGTAAATGTGTATAACGATATTTTCAAATAAAAGCATGTATTCAAAATTAGTTTTTGTTCTTTTCGTTTATTAGAAAGTAGTTAATATAAATTTGACTAAAATTAATATATAATGAATATGTTTCCCTTAATCCTATTTTACTTACATAAATTAATATAAACTTAATGAGAAAAGTTATTAAATATAAAAAAAAGTTAACAAAAAATAAAAATTATTTATAATTATATATTTATCAAAAATTTTTACACATAAAAGGACTTAGATTTGATCGAGACTACGGATTGAGCTTGAATCATACTCTAGGTTGAACAACACTGCGCGCTCACTGCCCTCTATCTCAAAAACAGTTCAACGTTCAAAAAAACTTTTTAAACAAAAGTTGTAGAGAATTTATCCCTCTACAATATTTATAATAGATAAAAATGGTGAAAACCCGATAGGAACCGAGATATTGGCGAAAAACTTACAAAAGTCGGTTTTTTGACCTTTGACCCCCTAGGAATCCATAGTCGTGGATCCCCTATCGTTGGTAGGTTTTGAGAAAAGTTTTACGATGTCAAAATGAAGGTTTATACGAACTTACAGCTAATTATCTCGCATTCCGAGGTGAAATCCCTAAAATGACTGGAATAACATAGTTTCAAAGATAATGCAACATAAACATAAGCAAGTGTACTGTACAAGTTTTTTTTTATTGGTTTACCGCATCTTTCCGATAGAAAAACCTCAGATATTGATACATTTTTGATAAAGAAAGAAAATATTTTTCGAAAAGAAATAACCTCAGATTCTGAAGGGTTTTTCATATAGGACAAGTAAGAAAATTATAGTCGGTCTAGACCGACTATACGATACCCTATACCATGTTCTAGAGACCCTGTCTCTTCGGTCCAACTAATTGGATACAGAAAATAAGCACAAACCAAATTTGAGTGGCATTGTTAGTAATGTTTTGCCTTCGGATATGAAAAGGTTATTATCGGATGCTATATTTATATGGGGACTAGGGGGAAAAATGGACCGATCCTGACCATATTTGGTAAAGTCACTTATACCAAATTTGAGAAAAATCTGTGCTATATTTTTGTTTTTTGATAGATTTAAGTGAAGATCGGGAAGCAGCTCTATATGGGATCTATGACTAAGAATTGTCCTATAGGGATTAGTTTTGGACTACTGATTAATGGCTATAATAAACACATACAAACCTAATTTGACTGAGATCTACATGATAATTTGTATCTTATGGCAATTTATGTCGATTGCATAGGGAACATTTGTATGGGGACTAGGTCTGAACATGGACCTAATTTCACCAATTTCAATAGCGTTCATCCTATGGCCGATAAAAGTTTATATACCAAATTTATTCATACCACATAGTGGTATAGGGTACAAAAACACTTAAGTTCCGGGGAAGTGTTCGTATAGAAAAACCTCAGATTCTGAGACATTTTCCATGTAGAAAAAACCTGAGACATTTTTGGTACAGAAAAAACTTCAGAAAACCCTTAGAATCGAAAACATATTTCATTTAAAAAAAACCTGAAATTCATGGGCATTTTTCTACAAAAAAACCTAAAATTCATGTAAAAGAAACCTCATAATCGCAGACATTTTTCGTAAAGAAATGGCCTTCGATTTTGAGCTAGTTTTCGTATAGAAAAACCTCAGCATTCCGAGACATTTTTCGGTTAGAAATAACCTCAGATTCTGTATCATTTTTCGTACAGAAAAAGTCTCAGCTTCTGAGGCATTTTTCTTATAGGAAAAAAACTCAGAAAACCCTTAGATCCGAATACACATTTCTTATAGAAAAACCCTCAAATTCTGGGGCATTTTTTCGTATAGCAAATCCCTCAGCTTTTGAGGTAGTTTCCGTATAGAAAAACCTAACATTCTGAAACATTTTTCAGATTCTGAGACATTTATTGTATATAACAAAAATACACGCAGTTTCTGAGTCATTTTTTGTATAGAAGAACCCCTTAGGTTCTGGGACATTTTTGGAATAGAAAAACCATCAGAATCGGAAACATTTTTCATATTGAAAAACCTCGATATTCGATGCCATTTTTGCCTTCTTCGATTCTAATGAATTTTTTGTATCGTAAAGCCCTTAAATCAGTGTGAAAACATGGGATTTGCATGTTTTCTCTTTGTACGTGTAAAACAACAACTGTAAACCTCGCTATTGTGTTAATTCTATTCCTCTATATAAGACTGAATGTCTGTATAAATGGTTTTTCTCGTTAAATGTGTGAATGTTAGTTTGCATTGTATAAAGGTTTTCATCGGCCTGTCTGTCTGTCTATTTACGAAGTCATTTATACATTCATTCATGCATTCACTACAACTATTACAAAGTTGTTTGTATAAAATAGGTTCACTGGTTTATTAAGTAGTACTTTTTAGCGTTTGTTATTTCTGTTGTCTCTATTTACTGTAGCACACAGTTATACACTCCTTTAAGCAATCATACGTGGTACTGTTAGTTTACGAGTATTTGTTTTGTTTCAGTTATTTTTTTATGTTTCATTTTGTGTTTCTCGACATAGCTTTTTAATTTTGATTTGTGGTCTTTACATTTTTGTTGTTACAAACAATAAAACATCTCAATTTAGCTAAAGCTTTTAAATTTATTTTTATTTTTAGTTTTACGTTAACATGTTTTTTGTTTTTGGGCGTTTATATACTTATTTCTCTTTGTCAATATAAACAAAAGTGTAACGTACGTGTATTTATATTTTGTCTTTGTACTACTGAGCGTATGATGTACGTAGATATTTTTTTAACATCACATGTACCAACAAAGGGATGTTCTTGTGAAGAGTTTAAAATGAAATGAACTTTATATTAATTTTTTTGTACCTGAACCTCCAAAACATTTAAAAGGCATACAAATTAACAATTACTTTAAAATAGGAATGAAATATGTTTGTACCAGTACCGCAAGGTTAAATGATCATTCAATCTAAGACAAAATGTAATGGCAATTCTCAGGTTGAATACTAACCTGTGTAGTTGGGGTAACCACTAAATATATTCATTGATTAATATTTGAAAAGTGAAAGGGCGTTGATCATATCTAAACTAAATTATAGTTCATTTCAAACTTTAATTTAATTTTTATCATTAAAACGCTATAAAAATGTATGATACAAAATACCTGACTGAATTTAAAAATAAATAAACCTTTAAGAGAAACAAGAAATAAAAATCTTCACTGAACTGCACTCTCGTTAATAATAAAAACAATATGGCAATGACATCAGCAAGAATGAAGCACTTGCACATGCATATGTTAAAGATTGTACCCGAAATGGCTTTCTGATAACATTAATTAGAACTAGTCTTTAAAATAAGTAGAAAACTGTGAATTGATCTTACAAGAAAAATTCAAAATATGTGTTTGATATATTTTAACTGAGAAAAAGTGTTGCAATTTATATTGTAAATAATTATATATAAATATATTGTGTCAAAATTTCATGGCATTTCATGAATTAAAAACAAGTAAGATAATTATAGTCGGTCTAGATCGACTATACGATACCCAATACCATGGTTTAGAGACCCTATCTCTTCGGTTCAACTAATTGGATATAGAAAATAAGCATAAACCAAATTTGAGTGGCGTTGTTATTAATTTTTTTTGGATGCAGATACGAAAAAGTTCATATCATACAGTATTTATATGGGCAATAGGCCTAAAATTGAACCGATCCTGATCATGTTTGGTAAAGTCTCTTGTATTTAGCAAAAATATATACAAACAAAATTTTAAAAGAATCAGTGCAATATTTTTGTTTTTTGATAGATTTAAGTGAAGATCGGGAAGCAGTTCTATATGGGGCCTATGACTATGAATTTTCCTGTAGGGAGTATTTTTGAACTACTGATTAATGGGTGTAATAAACACATACAAACCCAATTTAACTGAGATCTATATGATAATTTGGATCTCATGGCAATTTATGTAGATTTCATAGGGGTCATTTGTATGGGGACTAGGTCTGATCATGGACCGAATTTCACCAATTTCAATAGCGTTCATCCTCTGGCCGATAAAAGCTTATATACCAAATTTCATCAAAATATATTCATATTTGCGACCTGTAGTTTGATTACAAGGTTTACATGGACACACAGACGGATGGACGGACATCGCTAAATCGACTCAGAAAGTGCTTCTGAGTCGATGGGTATAATAAAAGATGGGTCTAGGTCAAATATTTTTGGTAGTTACAAACAGCAGCACAAAGTCAGTACACCCAAACCACATAGTGGTATAGGGTATAAAAAGTTATGATAATGCTTTAAAAGTTAGAGGAAAAAATGGATTGCAGAGTTAATTGAGCATTGTTTTTGGTGGGGAAAAATGCTGTCCAAGTCAAAGAATGGATTCATAAACATTATGGTGAATCTTCGCCGTCATATTCAATGTTTAAAAGGTGGTATTCCGAATTTAAGCGTGGTAGCACGAGCACAATGATGGTCGTTCGAAGAAAACATAAGAAAAGTGCATCAAGTCGTATTGGCTGATCGAAAGTAAGTGAGATTGCTGACATCATAAAAATATGAAGAGAGCGAGTTCGGCATATATTACATGATCAATTAAATATGAAAAAGCTTTCTGCTTGATGGGTGCCGCGATTTTTAATAGCTGAACAAAAACTGAAACATGTTGATGATTCAAAATATGCTTAGGACATGTCTGAAATAATTCAACTGAATTTTTAGGTCGATTTATAACACCTAGCAGATTCCAGCCCTCGAAATTCGAGTGCAGATTCTAGGAAATTTTATTTTTTCATTAAATAAAGACACTAAAGGTATGCTAATCAATTATAGCCAATTCACAAATCAACACAAAAAAAACAAACTCATTTTTATTACAAACACATTAACAAATTTAATAAACACACACATAGCATATTGTAAATTTTATGTATGTATGTGTTAGTAGCAAATTTAAATGCAATTTACTCAAAATAAAGGAAAAAATTAAAAGATCTGTAAATCTACAAAACGGCTAAAAAGAAATACCTTTCATATACAGGCATGTCACAGAAACAAATTCCGATCGAAAGTGGAATTGAAACCGTATTTGGTTTCTTCAGAAAACGTAAACCGACAAATGTTATCGATATGAAACCACTTTTAATTTCTTAAGTGGAATTGATATTTTAAGTAGCATAGATACCAAAAAACTATCCAGAACAACTTAAAATTAATAAAAAAAAAACTATTGGTTTATTTATTTTAGCAAAATATAGACATTTCAATCTTTAAAATGAATTTTATTACCAATTTAAAAGAAAATGATTTTTAGATGACGAAAAATACAAAACGTCGTAAACTAATTATTGCCACCTTTTTATTTCATACAAACCACTTTTTGTTTAGTGCAAAATATTTGTTTTTTCTAACAAAATACAACGCTGACAGCAAAATGGCGAAGCAAAACAAACGAAAAAGAAAAACTACTGAGTAAACATGTAAGTATTAGAAAATTTATTTTTAAATTTTTTTAATTTTTTTTATTATTAAAGGGGAAAACATCGCAGTTCGGCACAAGAGAAAATTTTCCTTGAATATATGGAGTGCCATCAGGATATAGCTAGGGGGTTTGTGAAGGGATATCAGGCTGTTGTGGAGAGTCATTGGGAAGACCTGAAAGGAAAATTAAATTCTTTTGGCCCACCATCTAAAGATTTTTCAACGGAATGTTGGTTTCGTTCCTCTACTACTGCAACAATGGATATGCCGGGCATTTTTATATTTTTATTTATTTATTTTATTTATTTAACACAACACAATCTTAAAATTTCGCTTTATATTCTTTTTCTTTCCAACAATCAGCTGTGTATTTTTCGTTACGTTGCCATATTTAATACACAAAAATATCTTTTTCATTTTTTTTTTTTCGATGTAATGAAAGCGACAAATTTCTGAAGAAGCTAAAACGAAACCGATCGATTTGGCAATACGGAATCAAATCGATATCGATTTTGTTCTGTGACATGCCTGATAATATACGTTTGGTCAAAATCGGGGTAAAACGGTAGAACAAAACATCGGTCACAAGAGATCGCCTAACCTATTAATATTATAGATGAATAAGACGTGGGTTCATTATTAGATAGCGTAGTCAAATAGACAGTCTGCGGAGTAGTTACAAGCGTTCAAAATCCGACCAAACCGGCCAAAGACTCAGCAGTCGGCTCGAAGGGTAATGGCTAGGGGGGCCTTATCATATGGAGGGAAAAAAAGTGTTCAAACTCTCGGTCTCACCCCCTAGAAATATGCGAATAGCATACAAAGTTTTGAGCCAATTAAAAAACATTTAGTCGTACCTCAACGCGTTTGAAAATTTCAAGTGTGTTTATATGGGGAAAATATGGCTTTTATTTCAGATTTTACGTAAAATTTCGTTCCATTATTTAATTCTTCCGACAAGTTCAGTATTAAATAATCTTTTCAAAAAGCTATAAAACTTCAAAATCGAATAAAACCTCGCCAAGAAATAGCAAATGTCCCAGACCACTTTTGTGCCAAAAAAAACTAGGTCATGAAATTTGACGGAAATTTTTTCAACTTTAAGTAATTAATAAAAGCCTTTTTTTTTGGTCTTGAAACTTAAACTTAATGAAATTAATATTTTTCTTTGTATTCTTATCTAAAACCGCAGTGTATCCCTATGAATGTGTACAATTTATTATATCCTTTTTGTTGTTAATATATATGACTTTTGTGAGTTTTTGCTGATTAATTTTGTTTTGTAGTGCGATCGATTAGTATGTTTCCTCTCTTAATTTTACTGGCGACCGCGCTGGTCCCTTTAAACTTCCAAGAGTCAAATGTTCATTGAACTTTTTTCATCACACGTGCTACCGTTGAATATGGTAATTTCACATATTTTTCTTGTTTTATTGTACAAAGTATTTTCCAGTAACCAATATTTTCAATACTAAACAGAAGAATGAAGAAAAAACCACAACGAATTGCTGTTTTTTTTTTTTTTTTTTTTTTTTTTTGGATATATTATATTATAAATTTTGATTGTATTGGTCAGGAATTTCATCGAATAATTGAGATCAAATTATGATCAGCTTGAAACAGAAAGTGGCCAAAAATGGCCAACAAAAAATTTAGCAAAACAATTGAAACCACAACCAAAAACTTGTTGCCACGACCAGTGTTTGCTAATGAAAATAGATCTTGATGAGAAAAATATTTGATAGTAGTTGGAACCTCTAAAAAATATTGCTATACGACATTTATTGCTCAACAAAATACAGTGGGGAGCAGAAGTGAGTAGTGAGAAGTGTATTTCTTACACTTCTAAGCAGATAAAAAAGCAATAATAAAGCAATTTTACATTTTTTTTTTTTAAATTTAATTTATTATTCAATGGTCAACAAAACTATATTAAAAACGAAATAAGAGCACAACAAATTCATAGAAAAACTTATATAAAACCAAACTATGTCTCATGTACTCAGTTTTGCACATTTCAATAACAATTAAAATATATTAAATTTTAGTACTTGGTCCATAGGCCTCTATAACTTAAAATACTTTTGATGCGTCTTGGCATACTTTCTGCAATGCTTTGAAAAACTTGCTCTGGAATACGCTGCCACTTTGGGCTGGCCACTGCATTACCTGAAAATTTTGATCAGTCAACCATTCTTTGCAGTGGTAAAACTTTCCACCAATGTTATGGTATCATTGCCACCACCATGGTTTACTGTTGGTTTTACGTGGTGCCTTTGTATGGTCTCACCAGGTCGGCTCCAACAATACTGTTTACCGTCGGTTGAATTTGAATTCATCTGACCAGATTACTCTTTTCCAGTCATCAACGGTCCAATTTTTGTGTTTCCTGGCGAATTTTAAACGCTTTAAAAATTTTTAATTTTAAAATTTTTTTATTTATTTATTTATTTTTATTTTTTTATTTTATTTTTACAAATCACACTTTGTCAAATACGCAGTTTATCAAAAGCGATATTAAACCAAAGTTTTCATTATCAAAAACAAAAATTTCAACATTAAAATCATAAACAAAATTCAAAGTAACGGTAAATTTTGATTTTTTCTAATAATGCAGTTGAGAAACGCGGGAGCAAATTTGGGTACATACGAGGTATACTAGGTATTTTTCTACCTTAATTTGTTGCTTTTTTTTTGAACATTTTTTTGTTAAAAATTAAAAATAAATACTATACAAAAAAGAAGTGCAAGTCACCTCTGCTCCCCACTGTATACTAATAGCAATAATGAATGGTCCATAACGTGCTGTGAGTCGAAGTTTCTCAATGATGTCTCTACATGACTTTTGTACGGAATTTAAACCTATTTTTCTTATACAGAACTTGGCCTTCCAATTTATCTTGCATACCAACAGACTCAAATTTCCAACAACAAAATCCTAAGTTGTCGGATTAAAATTTTCTGCCTCCTAAGAATTCCTGTGTCCTTGTTCTGGCCAAAACAGAAAATAAAAGTGTGATAATTTCTACCAATTGGGATCAACATTTTCTTTTTAAAATTCAATCAGGTGATTGCTTAATAGCGTCACTTATGGCTCAAATTTTGTTTAAACCTGTATTTTCTCTATCTCCAGGAATCCGCGCCTCATTTTCTGGAAAATGACTTCAAGCGACATTGAATTTCAACTCGTTTTATTTTGTCTTGACATTATCCCGCAGTCCTCGCAATACTTTAATATGAAATGAAATTTTTATATAAAAAAAAATATTTTTTAATTTTAAAAACAAAATTTTTGGTATTTTTGTTGAATGAATTAAAAATATAATTCTTTAATGTGGCCATCCTTTAAATTTTACCCTCAAACACGTCTTTATTATTCCATAAAAGAAAAGAAAACTGGTACAAAGTCATTAACAAAAAAACCTTCATAAATAGAGAAGATAAAGTAACAAAAATCTCTTACATACACACACACACACACACACACATTATAGCTTTACTACATATAAACACACATACAGTTGTAAGCAAGTCATTTAACATTTAAAACAACCTAAGTAAACAAACGTACTCGTAGTCATATTAAACAGAAACATAATGATGAGCATCATGTTCGGTTTGTTAATATTGTTGCTGCTGCTGCTGCTGCTGCTGCTGCTGTTGCTATTGACGATGATGTTGTTGACTGACGTTGATTAAAAGTGTCGCACTAACCTACGAGGGATGTTAAAATGCGTTTTCATATGTTTTAAAATACATTTTAGTTATTGAATGACTGATTCAAATGAAATAAATCTGGCTCGAATGTTCTTACTTTGATTAAATTTTAATTATTTCCAAGATAATTATAGAAATTTAAAGAATAAGCTCGTTGTTTAAAAAAAGTAATCATCAATGTGAGTAGGCACGATGGTGGTACAAAAAATGAATATATATATAAATAAATAAAAATGTCCGACCGAATTGCTAACAAATGTATCAACTGTATTTTCATTTGTATCGATATAAATTCTTATAAGGAGTGAGATCGAAAAAATTTTAACATACGTTTTTCATCTTAACCCTACGTCAGTGTTGCCATTTTAGTTGCTAGATTTAGCAACTTTTTTTTGTCGTTTAGCATCCAAAATTTATGAAAAGATGCTAGATGCTTTTTTTTTTGTTGATATTTTTCATTATTTCTGAATATAACATTTTAATTTTAATGGTATTGGTATGTTTTAATTTCTCAAAGTGTAATACGAGAATTTTGTGTACTACTCTTTTCATCACTCTGCTCGTTTCTTTCAACAAATATAACAAAACATTTTGAAATAGAAGAATGTAAACACCAACAACAGTTTTTAATGAATTAAAAAGTCGATTGCCAAAAAATATTAATGTATTAAAAAAATGCTAAAATGTTCAATACAAAACACTTTAAACCGCGTAAAAGAACCGATAACCAATATATTAGAAGAGTTTAAATTTAGATCATCTGAAACAGAAAAAATTCAAATCCAATGGAGTTATATCAAAGAACAATATTGGGATACAACACTGAATACAACCTCTTTATGGATTGAAGATAACAAAAATTCTATTGGCGAAAATCCATTTAAAGAGTTATCAATATTTGTATTGTCTTTATTAGTTCTGTGGTTTTCTAGAATAACCGCGTATGTCATAAAATCAAAATGTTCAGGGGAGCCAAAAAACGTTATATTTGAAATTATGGGTTCGATATAAAGTTTTTAGAACATTTTATTTAACAGTCCTGTAGATATGGGCAATAAATACTTTATATAAAATTTTGAGTCCAAAATCTTCAGAGGAATAGATCCTGGAGAAGGACGAAAAATCAGTATGTAAATTACACTTAAAGTGTGTGCAGATAAAACAACTTATGTCGACAAACGTCGTTTTCTTTGAAAAAGAAATCTACCAATGCAACCACCCATGTAGACATAAGTTGTTGTTGCTTGAAAAATGGATTTTTTTTTGTTCGTCAACAAAAAGTTAACGGGATTTAGGATGAGAATATAACAACGTAACAAGAATAATAGTGAAAAAAATAACAAAAATAAACACACAAGTTTTTCTAAGTGGTTATAAACTGAAAAATAATCCAAAATTATTTTGCATTTTTTTTTTTTCATTAATAACAACATATGTCGCTATGTGTTGTTTTCTGAGAAAATAATTTATCAGCGATCAAACGTAGGTTGACATGCGTCGATATTGTTGCAAATTAATTTAATAAACATTTAAGTTACGTCGTTATTTAAACAAAAAACTCGAAAATGGTCAATATTAAAAAAAAAAAAATAACAATGTAAAGGGCGTTAAAAATTAATATATTTGGCATCGTTAACTCAAAACTGACAAAAATGGACATACGAGGTTATTCCAGAAAACCACAGAAATTTGTTAATATGTTTGTAATAAAAATGGGTTTGTTTTTTGTGTTGATTTGTGAATTGGCTATAATTGATTAGCATACTTTTAGGGTTTTTATTTAATGAAAAAATTAAATTTCCTAGAATTTGTACTCGAATTTCGAGGGCTGGAATCTGCAAGTATTTATAAAGTCAACTTCCCAGGCAAGATTTTATTGGTACCAGGATAATAAGCTATCAACGGGTAAATATATAATGAACACTCAATCACTCCAAGGCTTCTGCTCGCGAATATAAACAACTTTTAACCAATTTTGTTATAAAATTATTTTATGTATAAAAACTATCTATATTTTTCTAAATAAAATAAGAAGACCCACATATGACCCAAAGCTAATAAAAGACATTATATTCAAAAGAATATGAAATATAAAACTAATATAATGATATAAAATTAAAGAAAAGCAATACTTATTGCAAGTCGTAAGTGATTACAGAAAACAATTTGAATTGCACACTAAATCATCATTAAATCTGTGATTTTCTAGAATAACCGCGTATGTCATAAAATCAAAATGTCGATATAAAGTTTTTAGAGCTTTTTATTTAACAGTCCTGTAGATATGGGCAATAAATACTTTATATAAAATTTTGAGTTAAAAATCTTCAGAGGAATAGATCCTAGAGAAGGACGAAAAACAAAATGTAAATAACACTTAAAGTGTGTGCAGATAAACCAACTTATGTCGACAAACGTCGTTTTCTTTGAAAATGAAAACTACCAATGCAACCAGCCATGTAGACATAAGTTGTTTTTGCTTGAAAAATGTATTTTTTTGTTCGTCAACAAAAAGTTAACGGGATTTAGGATGAGAATATAACAACGTAACAAGAATAATAGTGAAAAAAAAACAGAAATAAACACACAAGTTTTTATAAGTCGTTATAAATTGAAAAATAATCCAAAATTATTTTGCATTTTTTTTTTATTAATAACAACGTATGTCGCTGTGTGTCGTTTTATGAGAAAATAATTTGTCAGCGATCAAACGTAGGTTGACATGCGTCGATATTGCTGCAAATTAATTTAATAAACATTTAAGTTACGTCGTTATTTAAACAAAAAACTCGAAAATGGTCAATATTAAAAAAAAAAATTTTTAACACATGTAAAGAGCGTTAAAAATTAATATATTTGGCATCGTTAACTCAAAACTGACAAAAATGGACATACACGGTTATTCCAGAAAACCACAGTTTTGTCTTTCTCAAAAGCCGAAGTTGAACATTTGTTTAGTTTAATGGCTTTAGTTAAAAGCAAACTTTGAACAGAATAAAATCCGAGTTGTTATGTTCTGTAATACGTATAAAAGGTTTGAAATTGAAAAATGGGTGCTGTTACACTTACAATATACCGAACGATGTCGTTGATAAAAGTCGATCGTCAGAAAAATATCAGAGCCAAGAAGAACTTGAAGATGAAGACATCACAGAAATCTTAGATTCCCATAAACCAATTATTGTAATATCGTATCTTTTGATAATGTAAATTCTGTTATATTTGAATAAAAAAAAAAAAAAATTCCTCTAAAATTAAAAATATTTAATTTAAAATTAAAAAAAAAAACTCAATTTGATGTTAAAAAAAAATTACAGATGAAATCCAAAATAATTTTAATTAAAATTTAAAAAATAAAAAGTCGAAACTTATGTTGTACATTAATTTTTCGATTTACAAACCAAAGAATTTATTAATAAGTATTTAATTTTTCAATATAAAGGTAATGAAATTTGAAAAAAAAAATTTAGCATCTTTTTTTTTGACTCCAGTACGTTTTAGCATCTTTTTTTTTTTGCAATTTAGCATCTTTGCAATTTCAAATTACAACACTGCCCTTCGTTGCATGATTTTATTTCCTTAAAGATAAAATTTTTTGGGGTTTTATTCTTGTTACATGTTAAGTTATGATTGTAGAAATTAAATTTGATTGTAACATTGCATATATGCAATATTATGCAGCAAATCCATGGAAATGTATTAACTTGAATTTTTTTGTACCTTCACATTTTATAGGTTTCAATGATCAAAAATTGTTGGTAAAGAGAGTTTATGGTAGACTGAAATATTAATTAAAGAGAACCATTTAATATGCCAGAATTAACATACAGCCAGTGTTGCCATTTTAGCATTTTAGTTGCTAGATTTAGCAACTATTTTTATCGTTTAGCATCCAAAATTTATGAAAAGATGCTAGATGCTAACTTAGCATCTTTTATTAATAAAAAGTTTTTTTTTATTTTTTTTTTCATTATTTTTGAATATAAAATTTTAATTTTAATGGTATTGGTATGTTAAAAAAAAAAAAAACTCCAGGTTTAGATAAAATAAATTACGCAATGCTCCAATATGAACCAATTTCGGTAGAAGCTTGTATTTTAAAATTATTTAACCTAATATTCGACCTAGGTATAATTCCACAGGTTTTTAAAACTGCATCAGTAGTTGACATTTATAAAAATGATAAACCAATAAACAATATTGACTCCTATCGTCCTATATCTCTTCTCCCTTGTACCAAAAAACTTCTAGAGAAAATGATTTCAAGGCGACTAATGTGGTTCATTAAAAAGCTTAAACTTTTATCAAAAAATCTAATTGGTTTTCAATCAGGTCTAAGCACAACAGATGCCCTTTTGTACCTAGACCATATAATATGTAATAAGCGCTCAACTAAAAAACACGCCTCAATTTTGGCAATCGATTTTATTAAAGCTTTTGACAGAATTGGTGTACATAGGTCCTAAAATGTTTAATCTATAATTTTAAAAGGCTAGGCGATTTCTTGTGACCGATGTTTTGTTCTACCGTTTTATCCCGATTTTGACCAAACGTATACTATTTGAAATGTATTTCTTTTTAGCCGTTTTGCAGATTTACAGATTTTTAAATTTTTCCCTTTATTTTAAGTAAATTGCATTTAAAGTTGCTACTAGCACATACATAAAATTATACAATGCTATGTGTGTGTTTATTAAATTTGTTAATGTGTTTGTAATAAAAATGAATTTGTTTTTTGTGTTAATTTGTGAATTGGCTATAATTGATTATCATACCTTTAGGGTCTTTATTTAATGAAAAAATAAAATTTCCTAGAATTTGCACTCGAATTTCGAGGGCTGGAATCTGCTAGTTTTATTAAATCCTTTTTAACAAACAGAAAATTTTCTGTTCGGGTAAATGATACATATTCCAACATATTCTCATTATACAATGGTATCCCACAAGGATCTCCACTGTCGGTAACACTTTTTATTATTGCTTTCGACGACTTGAGTCGTATTAATTAATAAGCAGTAATAAAAAGGTTGATCACCGTAACTATGCTGACGACCTTTATGTCATAGCCAAAGACCAATCAAATGATAAAATTAAGCATGAATTCTCACAGGCTTTGCGGGCTATTGATAACTGGTGCAAAACCTCAAGTGCAAATGTGTCGTTTGAAGAACCGAGTCACCTGCATAAAAATGTAGATAACTGTAAAATTT
This sequence comes from Cordilura impudica, assembly GCA_963682025.1. Classification (NCBI taxonomy): domain Eukaryota; kingdom Metazoa; phylum Arthropoda; class Insecta; order Diptera; family Scathophagidae; genus Cordilura; species Cordilura impudica. The sequence goes on along the minus strand of OY821521.1, from coordinate 151,520,153 downwards.
TAGGCTTAAACATTGACCGTCAATATAGTTTTAAAACCCATTGTAAATATCTTTTAAAAAATTTAAACAATAGATTAAATATAATAAAAAATCTGTCATCACCTAAGAGTTGTATGTATACTAACAGTTTACTAGTGCCGTTTTCTTTGCTGACAAAAAATGTCGCATTTTATTTGCACCTTTTTCGAAGAGTGTATTCTTTTTTATATATATTCTGAATTAAGAGCAATCTTATCTTATATATCAATCGAGAGGTCTCAAAGTGCTGTGTTCATAAAATGCAAAATGAAAAATCTAAAATAATTCATTAGCAGTTATAAAAAAATAAGAATAAAAAGATAATAATATAAATAAAAATAAAAATATGGTAATAAAATAGAAAACAGAGAAATTTTATATGTTGTTTATGACTTAATTTCGTTTTTTTTTTTATTATTTTTTTAATTCTAATTTTTTTATTTTAATTATTATCTTTATTATTATTATTTTTATATTTTTATAACTGCTAATGAATTATTTTAGATTTTTTTTAAATAAATTTGGTTGAAACAATTGTTGTCGTTTTTATAGGGGTGTATCAGGTAGTGCAGGTACCGGAAGCACATCCGAATGTGGCACTGGAAGCAAAGCTGATGGCACGACTTTATGCAAAAATCTCTTTCGATTATGCCTATTTAATTTCATTATGACACTATTTTGACAAAAATAGCATGTAGTCTCGTCGTGCTCACCTGGCTCTAGCCAACGCATCGAAATGCCAAACTTCATTGAGTTTCGTTCACCTAAACCAATAATTTCGCAAAATTATTGTCGAACTAAGAATATCGATCAAAACTTGTATTATCTTTAGACCACAGCATCAAACTGTTATAGCAAATTCGGCAGATATGTTTTGGCACCCATGGCTCATCTGGAAAAACTTCCAGTTCAAAATAAAGTTTATATATATCCTCCACTTTACTATTGAAAAATGAAACCTTGTATTCCTTTAGGGTATGCTTGCCGCAGACATAGCAAAAGCCGCAGACATAGCAAACAGTCAGCCATTTTTATTCTTACAAATTCCCTTGTGGTAAAATTAAAAAAAAAAAACACAAAAAAGATCAAACTCCCTTGCTTCAATTTTGAGTGGGAAACAAGATAACATGATAACAAGAATATGAAGAAGAAGATAAGCAACAAAATTAAGGGCATAGTGACGTAGATACAAAAGTATTCGGTATTTGAGTGTTAAACCTTCTCGTCAGAGATGGAATGACCTACATATGTAAACAATAACTAAATTAACCCTTAATGGGAAATCTTGAATTTGATTGGTTTTTGGTGTTTCTGTTAAGTTTTGGGTTTTGGTGTGTTCTGACATATATAGTAAAATTTTATGGTGAACATTTTTGTTGAACATTTCATTCCCGCCCTTCCCCTTTTTTTCGGGGTGTTTTTTACGATTTGTTAGAATAAAGCCAAAAAATGCCGTTATGAGGGGGAGTTAGAGGGTTAATATGTTCTACAAAAATATTTTGGGTTGCTGAACATACCCTATACCTCAGATGTAAAGAAAACATAGTTTTATATATCGATATGCTGCAAGAACAGGCCAGAGCTGGGAAACTTTAACCGCTTCTAAAATAAAATTCCGATGTGATCTTTCAAAACGCCGACACACGTATATTTTTTTTTTTTTGGACTCCTCCACCAGAATCAATCGTCGGAACCCCGTAATTTTGGAAAAATTTTGAAAGTATGAAATTACTTTTTATTTACTTTTCTTACTTATAATTTTAATAAAAAAATCTTTTAAAAAATGCTATTTTTGTAAAACTTATGGAAAAAAAATTTCCAAAAATCATTTTCACTTTTACGAAATACCTGTACCCTAAGCGACCCAGAGTTCCGATATGGTAATGCAAGTTACCATATATAATAATAAATACACACACAGCATTGTCTAATCCTATGTATGTGTTAGTAGAAACTTTAAATACATTTTACTCAAAAAAAAAAAAAAAAAAAAAAAGTTAAAAATCTGTAAATCAGGTGGACAGCTAAAAAGAAATGCTTGGTCAAAGTCGAGATAACACTGACAAAGTTACATCGGTCACAAGAAATCGCCTTGCCTATTCATATTATTGACTAGCAGATTCCAGCGCTCGAAATTCGAGTTCAATTTCTAGGCAATTTTATTTCTAAACTTAGCCAATTCACAAACCAACACTTTTTTGGTTTATTGTTATTGTGAATGAAGATAACAAACTCACTAACAAAGACATTAACAAATTTAATAAACACACACATAGCATACGTATAATTTTATGTATGTGTTAGTAGCAACTTTAAATGCAATTTCCTCAAAACAAAGGAAAAAATTAAAAAATCTGTAAATCTGGTGAACAGCTAAAAATAAATACCTTTCAAATAATATACGTTTGGTCCAAATCGGGATAAAACGGTAGAACAAAACATCGGTAACAAGAAATCACCTAGCCTATTAATATTATAGATATGTATATACACAAATCTTCGTAATATTTTAAATTATTAATATTTAAAAGCTTTCAAGTCAGAAAAAGATGAATTTTCTAAAAAAAAAAAAAAAAAAAAAAACAGAATCAGAAATTAAGGGGATAATAGTTTCAAGTTAGGAATCATGCTTCATCATAATAACGCTAGTGAAGATAATTTTCTTATTTTTATACCCCATACCACTATGCGGTCAGGGTATAATGACTCAGAATCACTTTCTGATATCCGTCTGTCCATCCGTCCGTCTGTGTGTCCGTGTAAATATATTTTGATGTAATTTAGTATAAAAGCTTCCATCGGCCATAGGATGAACGCTATTGAAATTGGTGAAATTCAGTTCATGTTCAGACCTAGTTCCCACACAAATGACCCATATGAGATCGACTTAAATTGCCATAATATCCAAATTATCATAGACATTGATCTCGGTCAAATTCGGTTTGTGTACGTTTATTATAACCACTTATCAGTAGTCCAAAAATAAACCCTATAGAAAAATTCTAGGTCATAACCCCCATATGAAACTCATTCCCTATCTTCACTTAAATCTATAAAAAAAAATAAAAATATTGCACAGATTTTTCTCAAATTTGGTTTGTATGTTTTTGTAAAAAATAAGTGACCTTATCAAATAGTCCTCATATAAATATAGCATCCGATATGAACTTCATATCATATCCAACGGCATATCATATCCAAAGAAAATTATAGTCGGTCTAGACCGACTATACGATACCCTATACCATGCGTTTAGAGACCCAAACTAACTAGACATAGAAAATAAGATAAACCAAATTTGAGTGGGATTTTTAATTATTTTTTTGGCTGCAGATATGAAAAAGTTCATATCGGATGGTATATCTATATGGGGACTAGGCCCAAAAATGGACCGATCCTGACCATGTTTGGTAAAGTCTCTTGTATTTTGCAAAAATATATACAAACAAAATTTGAGAAGAATCAGTGCAATATTTTTGTTTTTTGATAGATTTAAGTGAAGATCGGGAAGCAGCTCTATATGGGGCCTATGACTAAGAGTTGTCCAATAGGGATCATTTTTGGACTACTAATTAATGGATGTAATATGTACATACAAACCCAATTTGACTAAGATTTGTATGATAATTTGGATCTTATGGCAATATATGTTGATTTCATAGGGGTCATTTGTATGGGGGCTAGGTCTGAACATGGACCGATTCTCACCAATTTCAATAGCGTTCATCCCATGGCCGATAAAAGCTTATATACCGAATTTCAGCAAAATATATTCATATTTGCGACCTGCAGTTTGATTACAAGCTTTACATGGACACACAGACGGACGGACGGACGGACATCGTTAAATCGAATCAGATAGTGATTCTGATTCGATCGGTATAATTAAAGATGGGTGTAGGTCAAATATTTTTGGTTGTTACAAACAGCAGCACAAAGTCATTATACCCATTATAGGGTATAATAATAACAATGCCACTCAAATTTGGTTTACAATGCCACTCAAATTTGGTTTATGCTTATTTTCTATATCAAATTAGTTGGACCATGGTGTACTTTTTTTCATGAATTTCAAGACAGTTTTGTGAAATAATGCGACAGTACCCATACAAAGCCGATTTAGAGCGTAAAGAATTTTGTTGTTTCTCATTCGGACCAAACCTCGTATAAATTATTAAATGAATGTCTCATTTGCTTCAAAATTAAAAAAAGAAATCAAAATACAGAAAGAGTGTCTTTGACAAAGAGGTTGAGTCAAAATATAATGCTCAAAAACACATTTATAATCATTAAAAAGTAACAATCGCATAAGCATTAGGGCTGTAAAATAATATTAAATTAAATGGAAAACATTTTTTGTTAATATGCGGAGAGAAAGTTGACGGTAACCGTTATAATTTAAACAAAGAAGCCGTTATTTCAGAAGTTACTAAAAAATTAATAATTATAAGGATGAAACTTGCTGTAACATAACTAAATCACAATAATCGATATTAATAAAAATTATAACTGATCGATGGGAATGTTATTTAAATTAACATATTATAGATTAGAGTAAGCGAAATTTTAATAGACGTATTAACAATTTTCATATATTTTTACCTTTGTAATATTAAATTTTACTTCTTTTTGTATTTTGGTAATAACTAAACACAAGCTTTACATTTTTTATAAAATAAATTTTGGTAAGCCAGCTCAATAAAAAATTACCGTTACTTTATTTAATTTATTTAGACGCAAGGTGTAAAGATAAAGTATAAAGTTTTTACTAATGATTTAATTTAGTATTTTATAATTTTACAAATATAAAAATGAAAAAACTATTCACGATCTCTATCATTTTAATAATTGAGTTAGATATTAATCAAGCCCAAGATCAAATGTTTTTACTTTTAATAAAGCACATTTGTTAAAAAAAAAAATTATCTATATTCTGCAAGACCGATAATACAGCTGTTTGCTGAAAAGTTAAATTCATATATTTGCTGTGGAACCAACCTAATGAGAATTGTTATACCATTTAAGCTTTTTCCAATATAACAAACTAAAATATAAAATAACATTCAAAACAAATATGTTTGTATATGACTACACATTGCATACTATAATACACGTTTTTGCATAATTCACATTTAGCGTTAATGGCGTGACCTCCGAACTTTTTATATATTAGTTTCTATTTTACACATATATAAAAAATCTTATTTTAGATTTTAATGATTGTGTTGGAAACTAATCAAGCTCAATTATTAATGTTTACATTGCGACAAACTAAAAACATAAATATAAATTTATATTTGAATTACTGAGAAAACGTGTGTAGAGGAAATCCTATTTCATTAGAAGAAAAGTATCAAATTAAAATATAGATGCGCAAAGATACTATAGGCGAGAAACGGAAAAGTCGGAAGAGGGCTAAAGTGACAAAATGACAAATTGGCCAAACTAAGGAAGTAGCCTCAAGAAATAAACGACATGCATCGTAAATCGGACAAAATGTCCGATTAACTTTGTTGAAAGATTTGAATATTGAACGGTAAAAATCGACGATTAATACCAGGTCATAAAACGCGCAAGATATCATATGCCATGGTTAAATTTAACTGCAAAATACTGTCACACCCCACTTAAAATCTATTTTTTGCAATCCATTTTTCGCAAAGGTATTATTTTGCTATCACTATATTGCTTGCACACAGCCATTTCACCATTTAATTCATTGGCAACCAGAGTTTAATTGGGGTTCATGATCACAAGGTTTCCCGTATATACATTCATTTTAATTTTTTTTTGCCACATCTACTTTAGTAAAAGCATCTATATTGGACTTTGTTGACTATATTCAACACATTTAGTTCATTGATAATTTAAATACTAAAAGAACTTACTTCAACTCGAAACATTGTAAAAGGACCATCAACGTAAGTCATAAAAAAGGGTTAATAAAATTTTAATAAATTTGGTTGAAACAATTGTCGTCGTTTTTATCGGGGTGTATCAGATCGCAAATTGATGTTTTAATTTTTCGCAGTACATGAGCCAGAACACGAACTTAAAGTGTAACTGAACTCGAACCTGTTTTTTGTTCATGTTCTGTTTTTTCGCAGTATACGAGCGAGAACACGAACTTAAAATATAACTGAACTCGAACCTCTTTATTGTTCATGTTCTGTTTTTTCGCAGTACACGAGCCAGAACACGAACTTAAAATATAACTGAACTCGAACCTGTTGTTTGTTCATGTTCTGTTTTTTTCGCAGTACACGTACCAGAACACGAACTTAAAATAAAGCTACACTCGAATCTGTGTGGTTTATGTGTGTTCGAAACAAAAATTACGTAAAAGAAAAATGTTCGTGTAGATAACGAAATATTAAAGCGAAACACAGTCATGATGTGTTCGGCACCGTACAAAATTTAGGAACACACATAGTTGATATCAAAATAAAAATATGTGTTTGTTGGTCTGAGCTATGTTTGTTTACATACATGTACGAGTTTTTTATTCAGTGTGTGTTTTTTTTCTGAACTCTGGTAAAAATAGAGAAACCATCGAAACTAGAGTTTCGTTTTTTTTTTGTTCAATTGAAATTATATTTGAAAATACAAAACATATAACTTTAATAGTTCTAATCACTAGTGCATCTTTTCCGGAAACTCTTCCATTAAGGATTTTATATTGGTTTCTGTTACTTTTTTGAAACATCTTCCACACTATAGGACACCTTTTTTCTGCTCTTCCAACCTCTTTTCACAAGAGCACAATATGTCTTCAATGGCCTAAGCTCCGGACAGTTTAAAGGATTCGCCGCTCTTCGTAGAAAAACCACGTTATTGTTCTTGTTCTTGTGCCACTCAAGAGCTTTCTTACTGTAGTGACAGGATGAAAAATCGAGCCAAAAATATGTGGAGACATTGTGTTGGCTTATGAAAGGTAGCAAGCAGTCTTGTTTGCGAACACTCCCTAACATAAATTTCGGTATTTATAGAGCCCGTTATAACAAAAGACTTGCTTCTTTTGCCATAACTGTATATTGCTTGCCATTACAGGCACTTTTTTTTTTTTTTGAAATTTCGCCTTCTTTTGGATCCTAAACACAAAAATGTTGACCCGGAATCTGCAAGAAATTTCCCAGTACATAACGTTTCGTCGTTCATTAGAAGCATTTCTTTATGAAACATCATTTCAATTTCCATGCTCTGTTTTTGGCCTCTAAATTGTTTACAGCGTTTCTGTCTAAAGTTTTTGGATTTTGCGTATTTTCACAAAACAGTCCGAGCATAAGGCTAACTGATATACTTTCCTACCGAATGTATTGGGAGCGGTTTTCAATATGATTTATATTTCCTGTTACTTTCTAATAACAGTGGCAACAGCTCTTTTCTATACGCTTCAATGTTCAAATTCTCCTGTTACTCTCTAATAACATTGGAAACAGTTTGACGGCAGACCTTTGATTATTTGACCAACTTTTTGTAACATCAAGTTGGCTTTTGTTAAAAATATTAAATAATTTTAGCATGTACTTCTCTTTTATCACTAATTTTAATCAAACTAACAACAAATAAACGGGTTTGTCATTAAACAAAATAACTGATATATTTGTCAAAAATATCTTGCTAAAAAAACTCAAGTCTGCGTGGGATCTTACTCCTTATATTGTAATTTCATTATATTTGATCATTTCTTTTTTTCATTTCAATAATTGAATAACATTCTAATAAGTTATAGCCCTAATAATCATTAGCATAAACATAATTATATATTTATGTTAGTTCTTAATAAAAAAGCCAATTTTCCAGTATTATGAACAAAACAAAACAAAAAAAAATAAAACAAAATTTTCTTTGAAGTACGATTTGGTTAATTTAGCTTAAGAGTCTGACATCTGTCATTTAATGTTGCTTAGTTGCTTAAATTTAAATATATTATTTTTTTTAAAGTTATTCGATTGTTGCTTTGAAATATTTAAACAAAAATCTAAATGAAATAAGTTCTAGTTATAAAGTTATAATAATGTGGTCAACCACTACAACGTATGAGTGATGTTTATGTTGTCACAACAATTAAATGTCACTCATACGCAGCAGATTTATAGTATTGAATTTGCAAGAAATTGTATATTATATTTCACGACGCACTCTTAATTATAATAATGATACATTTTTTCCCCATTTATGATCATTTCTTAGTAGTTATTTACATTACATTTACAATTCTGAATGTTTCAATTTTTATAATGAATAATAATCCGTAGTAAATACGATATGTAAGGAATACTGTTATTTCTTTTTTAATTTTTATAAGAATATTTTGTAATCAATAAATTAAATTAAATTATATTGATGATTCAATAACACACCCAAATCAAGAAAATTTCTAACATTTTCAAGAGATTTTCTATCAATATAATAAACTGTAGAAATCCACGCTGCTTTACCTTGATAAGGATAGCTTCTTATAGAACCGAAGTGAAATTCGCTACATCCTAATGTGCATATATTCGACATTATATTATTTTTGTTTTTCTGATACTTTCTAACACCTATACACCAGAGTATTAAATGTACGAGTATATATGTATCTGTGATTTGATGTCGCTTGTGGTTTTAAATATATGTATACTTTGCGCATACTAACAAGCAATTTCATACATTTCCGGGTGCTATATTATTGACATCAGTTTAATGTTTTTGTTTGTTGTTGTTGATTTTTTGAAAGTTTATGATTATTTTAGATACGATTTTTTCAACATAAACTTTATTTTAAATATATTTCATCATCACACTTAATATTGTTCCGCTTTGTTTATATGATAAGCTTTTCTTATCTTCCCATGTGGTATTTATATTTGTGTTTTTCTTTTTCTACACGTTTTCCTTATATATATATATTATAAAAATTTATAATTTCTGGTTTCCCATTCTCGTCAATTTGTGCATCATCATGCATACTAGAAAGAAGGATGACCGAGTTGGACTTCCGCTGCTTATATGAGAGCAGTGTTACGTTGTCGTAGAAGCCAAATAAACTTGAACCAACGTCTTTTTTTGTCTTCTTTCATCTCCGCAGGGATGTAAGCTTTGTTGCGGCGGAGTGTACCCACAATGCTGAGCTTTTCTACTTTTAGTTGCCTAGCCAACGGCAGCGTCGTAAAAAAATTATCCATTGTTATATTTCGTCCGCTACCGTAGTATGGCCCAACTAAATCTCTCACCACTCTTTCACCAACACCAACTTCACGACCAGTTTCTTGTTTGCCAGTATATATTTGGCCATGAAGTGGATATGAGTTTTTGGCATCGCAAATCCACCATACTTTTATGCCATATTTTTCTGGCTTCGAGGGTATATGTTGGGTGAATTTGGTTCTACCACGGTATGGATATAATTGTTCATCAATGGTCAAATATTCTGATGGCACATAATATCTGGCAAGATTTGCATTGAGCATTATCCAAATATCGCGAATTGGCGCCGCTTTGTCTTGACGCTGCCGCTCTACCCGTGTTCTGGGGTCGTCAAACCGCATAAAACGCAGCAAATCGAAAAACCTGTTTATTCCCATGGTGGCGCGGAATATTGGGTGAGCCTGTGACGTCCACAAATCTCTTGCGTTTTCGTCATTAGAATGATTTGTGCCAGCCATCAAAATCATTCTGCCTACTTGTGTCGCTTTAGGTACTTATATACGAACAGAAACCAGTTTTTTTTTCCAAATATCAAATTTGTACAGTTGAGAACGCAAAATATAATCAACAACAAAAATATTTACAGGAAAATATTTTTTTATTTCAATAAACGCAAAACAACCTACTTCGGGTACCCGGGTACCTTGGTTATGAAATTAAAGGAGTTTTGCTGGTTATGAATCGTACGGTTAAGAGCATTTTGGTCGCTTAGTGGGATGGGAGTGGGATATCTATCAAAATAAATGTTTTGTAACTCAAGACAACGGTTTTTTAATTTTTCACAAATGCACTATTTTGAATTTTTTCCTATTTGTGTGAAAAACCTTACAAATAAAACTTATACTGAGAAACTAGACAAATTAACCTTTCCGAAGGTATGTAACATACCTTCATAACATAACAGTAACCTGAAAGAGTTATTTGCAACATTTCAATCTGAACACGAGGATGTCAAAACTGGCTACACAATTTACCCAAATGAGGCCAAAACATTACGTTTTGGCAGGAAGCAGCGGAACTCATACAGTATGCGTTTGCATTTACCATGAAAATGTTAAATTGATGTTGAAGGAAATCAACTTAAAGTATTTAACAGATGATTCTGCAGAAGATTTACACGATTACCGCGATTGCCTTAAATTGACTATGTGTCCTAATGCAACAACTTCTTGCCACTTAGGTGAATGTACCAATTGCCCGAAAACCACATTCATCAAAGAAAATTTAATCAACTCTTTATATCGAGAATATATAGAGGTCAAATTTGATTCTTGGATTCAGACTGACAGATGCACATTCAATACAATCATTTTAAATGTGGATGATTTTGTGGAAGAACTGTGCACAGGATTGCTAAACTTGAGAACCCATGACTTTTTAGTCAAAGAGCAATGGTCATTCTTCAAGGATTTGAAGATACATTTGAAGTCTGGTGAATTCGTTATTTCATATGATTTCGCAGAAAACTATAAATATGTTCTTCAGGATGCCATACAAGCATTCCACTTCAATAACGACCAAGCAACTATATTCATAGTAGTTATTTACTACATAAAAGATGAAAAACTGGAACAAAAAGTATGGCAATCATATCCGACGATTTAAAACATGATACCGTTGCAGTTTATGAGTACCAGAAGATAACACTAAAATATCTAAAATTTAAATTTACAGTAAAGAAGGTATACTACATTTCGGACGGAGCTCGTCAACATTTTAAAAACAAAAGTAGCTTCGCAAATTTTATGGCTCATGAAAAAGATTTTGGAATGCCAGCTGAGTGGCATTTTCATCCTACTGCTCATGGTAAAGGAGCATGTGATAGTATTGGAGCAAACCTTAAAAGAAATGCAGCGAAGTATAGCCTCCAGTGCTCTCATCAAGATCGCATCTTAGATGCGACTGCTTTATTCCATTAGTTATTGTAAAGAAACTAAAATAGTTTTTAGTAGCAAAGAGGATCATCAGGAAACATTGAAAACACTGAAGAGCAGATTCGATGCTGCGGTAACAATCGATGGCACCGCTGAATACCATGCTTTTATACCGCTTGTCGATGGAAGACTCAAGTTGAAAAAGTTTTCTGCCTCTATTCAATGCGATTTCTTTCCAAAGACAACAAATAAACCAGCAGCGAAATCAACAGCTGAACCTAGTAACGCCAAGAAAGGATTGACAAAAAAAAAAACGCAGTAAATAAAGGCGACAAAAAAGCTGGATGAAAGACTAGGTATTTAAAAATTTACAAGACTTAAATACTTCATCAGCTACAATAAATTAAGTATAAAAATAGTTATGATATAAATGGATCTAATGTAATTAAGATTTAGTTTTATTAAATTATTTATCTTTTTATTTTTAAGATTATTATTATTATATATTAATTTAATTATTATTACAAATAAAAAAATAATAATTTTTCAACATTTCTATAGAAAAAAAGTGATTTTTTTCCTGAGGTTAACATATTCTGGGTATTACAGTATCGAGGGTATGAAATTTTAGTTAGGTATGTTACATACCTTCGGAAAGGTTAATTTGTCTAGTTTCTCAGTATAAGTTTTATTTGTAAGGTTTTTCACACAAATAGGAAAAATTCAAAATAGTGCATTTGTGAAAAATTGAAAAACCGTTGTCTTGAGTTACAAAACATTTATTTTGTTAGATATCCCACTCCCATCCCACTAAGCGACCAAAATGGTCTTAAAGGAAAAATCCTAAGCTTTCTTATGAAAAAAAATGCCCTTTTTGAAAAAACAGGCAAAAAATGCTTTAATTTAGCAAAAAAAAAGTCTAAAAAAAAAAATTTTTTTTTTAAAGTATTTTTTTCCGAAATATTGAAGAAATAGCTATCTAAACTATTTGGGAGAAAATTTTCTAAGAACAATAGGTAATAAGTTACATAGAAGAGAAAAAACACCTGTTTGGCCAAAATGTCAAATTTTGATCACCTCTAACTCAGAGAGATCTTGACCGATCTTGTTGAAAAATTGGGTCTAAACTACTATCCAATAGGACTAACCTTGGTGCAAATTTCATCCCGATCGGAAGACATTGGTTTCAAAAGTGCACTTGACATGAAACCCCCCCATATATATTTATTACTGAGAGGAACATAGGGCCACATCAAAATTATTAAATTCCAAATATTTAATTTCACCAAATATTTAATTTCACTCCAGCTTCGTCCCATTCTCGCTGCTTCCGTCTCCACAGATCATCTCCAGGTGTTTGCAGGCCTACCTCTTCTACGACTCCCTTGCGGGTTCCACTCCAGTGCCTGTCTGGCAATATCGTCTCTTGGTTTTCTTAAGGTATGGCCTATCCATTTCCATTTGCGCTCTTTTATTTCCTGGCTTACTGGTTTCTGCTTAGTCAATCTCTATAGCTCTGCATTATATATTACATTCGGCCAGAATCTCCTCATGATTCTACGTAGGCACGTGTTGGTGAAGACTTGCAGTGCCTTTAGCTCAGTCAACGCTATGTTCCACGTTTCACAGCCATAAAGAATGACGGACTTGACGTTTGAGTTAAAAATCCGCAGTTTCGTCCCTCTGGAGATGAACCGAGACCGCCACACATTGTCCAATGCTCCAAAAGCTCCACGTTCTTTCTTGATTCGGTGTAGTATATCCTCTTTGGTTCCTTCGTTGTCATTTATGCTGCTGCCGAGATACATGAACGAGTTGACCGTTTCAACTACTTTTCCATCTATAGTGATGCTTGGGGGCGGCATTGTGTTGATGGACATCATATTTGTCTTACCGACATTTATTTTTAATCCAGCTCTAGCTGCGTATGCGTGAATAGCATGTAGATTTTCCGCCAAATGTGTATGTTTGTGAGTGGGCAGGCAAATGTCATCCGCATAATCGAGGTCGAGCAGACTTCCTTGCATCCCCCATTTTATTCCGCAGTAACCTCTCATTGCGTTGTTCATTATTGGGTCCAAAAGGATGTTAAAAATCAGGGGGGAAAGCACACAGCCTTGTCTTACTCTTGCAAGAATGTTGATTTTGTCGCTCAGTTGACCTTCGTGTAGAACTCTGCACGAAGCATTATCATATAAGGCCTTAACAAGGTTAATCAACTTTCTCGGGACGCCTTTGCACTCCAGTGCGCACCAGATTGCGTCATGATATATGGTGTCGAATGCTCTTTCGAAGTCAATAAATCCTAGATAAAGTGGCGTTCTCCATTCAACCGACTGCTCAACAATCACGCGCAGGCTGTTCACATGATCAATTCATGATCTGTGTGGTCGGAAACCCGCTTGCTCTCTTGTTAGTAGTGGTTACAATTTTTCGCCAATCCGCGTGGCCACAATATGCGATATTAGTTTCAACACGACATTCAAAAGGAATATGCTTCTCCAATTTCTGCGGTCCGCTAAGTTGCCCTTCTTAGGGAGCTTGATTATGAAGCCTTCCTTCAATATACTGTTCTATAACTGGGAGTATTATATGCGCGCTCGTTTCAGGGTCAGCTGTTAATAGTTCTGGAGGTACATTATCTGGCCCAGGTGCTTTATTGTTTCGTATGCTCTTGATTGCTTCTATAATTTCAATTGTATTGGAACATTGTATGTCCATCTCTTCCGTGACTGCATGGTTGCTACAGTCACATAGTTGTTGAGAGGCAGGCGGCGTAACTGACAGCATTTTTGAGTCATATTCAGTCCAGATTTGAAGTTGCTTCTGTTTCCACGCGCGCTTGTCCTTCCTTGCGCTTTTCTTGACCGTGCGTTCTCCGTCGTTGTACTTATTTTGCCACTCCTGTTTGGCAGCTCTTGTGTTCGCGTTGTTAAATTTATTTTTGAAGCTTTTCCTCTCGCTTATATCTCTCCAAGTGGCGTCTGAAATCCAGTTTATCAGAGCGTGGTCTCGGCAGCCTATATTTTGTTCTGTTGCTTCAACGTATGCTTTGCTTATTTCTGTTCAGTCCGCGCTATTGGAAGGATCTCTATTTCGGGAAACGCTCTGCAGTGCCTATATATAACTGGCTTTGGTAGTGGGATTCTGGAGCTTATCCACATCAATACGCCTGATTCTACTGGATGGGTTTTTGTCAGTAATAGCTGCAATTTTTAGGCGGATCGTTGCTATTACCAGGTAGTGATCGCTTGCAATGAACCACGCCATTTGCGGCTGATGGCAATGTGGTTAATTTGATTCTCAGCGCGGTGGTCCGGCGCCGTCCAAGTGACCTTGTGTACGCGTTTGTGGGGGAAGATGGTTCCACCTATGCATACATAGGTTGTTTTTAGAACAATCTATATAAATAAGTCTCCATTTTCAGTGATTGTTGACCCCAAACCATGTCGACCCATTACGTTCTCCATGCCTCTGTTGTCTGAGCTTAGCTGCGCGTTAAAGTCACCCATAACGATCAGAATGTCACCCCTGTTGATGCTGTCGATGGCTCGCGATAGACTGCTATAGAATTCCTCCTTCACAGCGTGTTCTGAGACTTCTGTGTGTGCATAGCATTGTAAAATGGCCACATTTCGGGCTCTTATTTGAAGTCAAATAGATATAATTCTCTCTGAGTGGCATTTCCAATCCAATAGTGCAGCATAAGCGGATTTTGACAGTACGAAGCCCATCCCACCTTCCCGCCTACCGCCTGTGGTTTTACCAGAGAAAATAAACCTGCAACCATCTGGAACAATGATTTCCCCAGAGTTTGGCCATCTGCATTCACTGATACCGAGAACTAACAGGTTGTATCTATTTAACTCCCTGCAAAGCTGTGCCAGTTTGGAGGGTTCCAGAAGAGTAAGGACATTCCATTTTCCTATCCGTGATCCGTCATGCTAAAGGTCGTCATCTTTTGGTCCAATCGTTCATTTTCATTTTCTGCTGTGGTTTCTGTAATCATTTAGATTTTAAGTGAGCAGATGATTGGTCTGCCGCACCCGATCCTGATGCTAGGGCTGCTAGCTGAGTATCCGGGCTTACTGTTCTTATGTAAGGCCGGCTCTACTAGAGGAACAGACGACTAACATGAACCGTTCATTCTGAAACAGACATTACATGGATTTAGGTGCATGTTTTGGTCCGCGAGTGGTATTTTATTTCCCACTTACCCTGTATATCTACCGGGCATCCCTCTATCCGCCACCTGAGGACGCGTCCGATGGAAGACATACAACTCCGCAGCGATAATACATACGTTTCTTCTGACCCTAACAGACAAGGTTCCACCCTTGATTTTTTTTAACTAATACACTCGAAATAACATCGCCAGCAGTCGTTATAAATGACTTAAGCTCCGATCATTTGCCAGTTAAAATAGTGCTCACTACCAATGTAAATGCTTTATCTTTGTTAAAATTTGATTTTAATAAAGCAAATTGGAAAAAATATTCCAGACATCTCAATAGACATATAACCTTACCAAATACGAGAAATAGTGTTCATGAGGATCATATCGATTCTATGTTAGCAAATTTGAAAAATCTTAAAAATGATGATATTAATGCCAGTGTACCCTAAAAATTACCCATATATCCAAGAAAATCGTTACCCCCATATGTGAAAACTTTGATTCAGCAAAGAAATAGTACAATTTGATGTGTTTTATGAAATGAAAATGCTTAACGAAATTATTCAAAAAGAAATGGATACATTTAGAAATAAATCACGGGATCGCTTCCTTTCTACTCTGGATATTGGTTCTCCCTCATTTTGGAACCTCACAAAAATTTTAAAGAAAAATAGTAAGAACATTCCAATTCTAAAGCAAAATAATTATCGTTACTCAACAAATCTCGAAAAATACGAAATGGTTTGATTCCGAAAACACAGACTTTTCTGTTTCCTTAAATGGATATAATTTACGTAGAGTTGATAGAGAAGATGGATATGGCGGCGTTGCGATGTACATAAAATAGGGTTTTTCTTTTAGTATCAAATGTACATCTAAGGAAAATTGTGATTTTGAGGACATAGATAATACAGATCCTCTAAATTTAGTTGAGTATCTGTTTATCGAGGTAAACAATTAAGGTAGAAAATTGCTTGTAGGGAGTGTTTATAGGCCTAATAACAATATTTGTACTAGGCGATTTCTTCGAACTCTGGAAACGCAAGCAGCTTTGTACGATGATGTTATAGCAGAAGATTTCAATTCAAACATCTTGTGCCTCGCTTGGTTTAAATCACCAATTACCTTACATCCTACACACTTCACTGCAACTAATAATACGCTTTTGGATTTCTTTGTCGGGAGTAATTAAAATAATATACTACTCTATGATCAATTGTCTGCGTCATGTTTTTCCAAACATGATCTCATTTTCATGACTTACAATTTCCAACTTGTTATACCAGTTGAGAGGATTACTTTTCGAGACTTCAAAAACATAAATTTTAGATTCCTCGAGGAAGAAATTTTTAAAATTGATTGGAATGTTTTGTATTGCTTGAATTCTGTAGATGACCAACTCTCTTTTCTGGAGCAAAACCTAAATTATCTGTTTGATCTAACTGTACCAATAAAAACGAAAATTGTTATTAATAAACAAAAACCCTGGTTTTCATCTGAAATTAATGATTATATCAATTAAGATTTAAAACAACAACATTACATGAGGATTATCTGACTGCTAAGAGAAACACAAATTAAATGATTAAAAAGGCCAAATCCGACTTTTATTCTGAAAAGTTTTCTACCGCCATTGGCTCCAAAAGAGCATGGCAAACGATACACGAAGTTGGTATCGGTAAATCTACGAATCGAGAACCATGTTCGATTGATGTCGATACAATCAACACAAAGTTTTTAAGTGTTCCTTTGGTTCAAGCAGATAAAGATTATTATATTCATAACCATTCGAATAACAATTCTGAATCTTTTTTTTTCTTTTGCTGCAGTAAACCAATGTGACGTTTTATCTAGTTTATTGTCTATAAAATCGAACTCTATAGGAGTGGACGGGATTAATCCAAAGTTTCTTAAGATTCTTTTATGTCAGCTACTACCAATTATAAAATTTTTTTTTTAAACAACATATTAACTTCAAGCTACTTCCCATCGAATTGGAAAATAGCTTAAATCATTCCAATACCCAAAGCTGGTTCCGATTTTAGACCAATAGCTATTCCTCCATTTCCCTCAAATGACTTGTTTCTTGGATAACAATAAATTTCGTCAATCTGGGTTCAGAAGGAAACACAGCTGCATAACAGCCTTAGTTGATGTTACAGAGGAGATTAGGAAGAAACTTGATGATGGCAAGACTACTTTTTTTAACAATATTAGATCATTTAAAAGCGTTTGATACCGTGGATGATAACATTCTTTGTTACAAACTTTATAATTTGTTTAATTTTTCTTCGACCGCTACTCAGTTATTGTCAACATACTTACGTGACAGGTATCAGTATGTTGAAACTAGAATCCAAAAGTCAAAGACACTGCCCGTAGCAAGAGGTGTACCTCAGGGCTCCATTGTTGGGCCACTATTATTCTCACTGTACTCAAATGACCACCCATATATTTTAACAAATTGTAATTTAAGAATGTACGCGGATGACGTTCAACTTTATACCAGTTGTAGTAATGCCCTAATCGACCAGTTTATTATCTATAATATTAATAGGATAGGCGATTTCTTGTGACCGATGTTTTGTTCTACGGTTTTATCCCGATTTTGACCAAACGTATATTATTTGAAAGGTATTTCTTTTTAGCCGATTTGCAGATTTACAGATTTTTAAATTTATTCCTTTATTTTGAGTAAATTGCATTTAAATTTGCTACTAACACATACATAAAATTATACAATATGCTATGTGTGTGTTTATTAAATTTGTTAATGTGTTTGTAATAAAAATGAGTTTGTTTTTGTGTTGATTTGTGAATTGGCTATAAATATTGGCTACAAATTGCATTTAAATTTGCTACTAACACATACATAAAATTATACAATATGCTATGTGTGTTTTATTAAATTTGGTAATGTGTTTGTTAATGAGATTATTATCTTCATTCATAATAATAATAAACCATAAAAGTGTTGGTTTGTGAATTAGATAAGTTGAAAAATAAAGCTGCCTAGAAATTGCACTCGAATTTCGAGCGCTGGAATCCGCTAGTCTCTATTACCTCTGCGGAAAATTTCCCGAAAACAATTTCCCAAATACAATCGCCCGAAAACAGTTGCCCGAAAAAACAATTCCCCGAACAAACAATTTCCCGAAATTACAATTTCCCGAAAACAATTTCCCGAAATTACAATTTCCCGAAAACAATTTCCCGAAATTACAATTTCCCTATTTTTAGTTTAAAACTTCCCATATATTCTTGATTTCCCCCATAAAAAAACTTGCTGCATACGATTTCTCGAAAAAACAATTTCCCGAGTATACGACTTCTCGCCGCGCCATTCCTCTTCCACCCTCCTTCGTCATCCGGACCTATTTATTGGAGTGTCATACGCTTATTTTTTCATTGTGACTTTGAACACTCACCTCACGACGGATAACGCTCACTCCATCACATCCTGTCCATGCAGTGGCTGCTACGGAATCGTTACCACCTTGCATAGCGGTTTTTTAGTTATTTGGGTTGTAATACTCAGTTACTAAGCCACTCGAATTCGTGGATAGCAAAAAAGGTAACCCGAGGTTGCTTTTGAATGGTTTCTTGTATCATGACGACGGTCAGTCCGTTGATAGCGTTTATTGGCGTTGTATCCTTTATCGAGGAAAACATTGTACCGGTAGGGTCATAACGTGCAACGATACTATAAAAAAAGAGACTATTCACAATCACAGTGCCGAAGCGGCTTTCGTTGCTAAAAAAAAAAATCGTTAATGTGCTGAAAGATCTTGCCCAGACCACTGCATCAAGTGGTCATGAACTGATTGCTCGCGCTTCGGCCGGAATTTCTGATGGTATTGTTTCGGAAATGCCATCAACAAGCTCTTTGAAGAAATAGTTATTTCGGGAAATAGTAGTTTCGGGAAATTGTGTTCGGGAAATTGTATTTCGGGAAATTGTAATTTCGGGAAATTGTAATTTCGGGAAATTGTGCTCGGGAAATTGTATTTCGGGAAATTGTAATTTCGGGAAATTGTAATTTCGGGAAATTGTGCCCGGGAAATTGTAATTTGGGGAAATTGTTTTCGGGAAATTCTTTTCGGGAAATAGTTTTAGGAAAATTTTCCGCAAATCCTCTATTAATCAGCAACTCCATCGTATTTATACATGGGCAACGGCAAATGGTTTAGAGATAAATCCGAAATAATCTAAATGCATTGTAATTCAAAAGCGACTTGCCAAACTAAATATTATACCTAATATATTTATAAATAATCAGAAAATTTAAATAGTAAAATCTGCTAAAAAAATCTAGGTATAGTTTTTAATGACACACTTACGTGGTCGAACCACATTAGCTATGCTTGTGGTCGTACTTTCTCTATAACTAGAACACTTTGGCAAACCCAGCATTGTACACCTATGGAAATAAGAATCCTATTTGCCAAAACTTATCTGATGCCCCTTTTTACTGAATGGTTGTGAGCTATTTGCTAAATGTGATACAATTAGTAAAAGGAAATTGAACGTTGCATTTAACAACATAATCCGATAAAAGTATAGACTTAATAGGCGTTATAGTGTATCTTTGTTTTCATCTCAGCTATATGGAGTTTCTTTAGAAAATCTTATAAACATAAGAGTTTTAGTTTTTTTACACACTGCAAAAAAGACTTTTGGTCTTGTGTATGGAGCAGTTCTAATAAATAAATAAAATAAATACTCGCCCAAAAGTTTGCTTCAAATAATATTGGGGATACTGAAACGACATCCCTAGTTAGTAATACCCTCCAATCTCTTCAATCATCAACCTTGAACTTGTCAAATTATACCTCAACAAATATCTCTAAAATTTCATGCATTATACAAAAGTTGAAACCAAAAAAGTCACCGGGACTTGAAGGTATAAATAATAGATGTTTAAAAGCCCTCCCCAAAAAAGGAATAAAATACTTAACGATTATAAAGATGCATGTTTAAAACTCTGTTATTTTCCTCGTGCGTTCAAAGAGTCTAAGGTTATCCCAATCAGAAAGACAAACAAACCAGCTGATTGTTCTTCTTCATACCGACATATTAGCCTATTGTCATCCTTCAGCAAAATTCTCGAAAAAGTTATTAAGAAAAAATTAACTCATTTCATTGATACTAATAATATATTGCCCCTTCATCAATTCGGCTTTCGTAGTCAACACAATACGGTACAACCATAAGTGAGAATAAAGAATTTAGTCAATTCTAATTTTGCTACCCAAAAATCAACGGGAATGGTACTACTCGATGTTAAAGCTACATTTGATTCAATGTGGCATAACGGATTAATATATAAAACGATTCGATTAAATTTTCCCCTAAATTTGGAAAAAATTATTCAAGCTTTTCTCTTTCTTCGCAGTTTTCAAGTAGATAGTGGTTCGTACTGTTGTTTTAATGTCCCAGCTGGTTGCCCACAGGGCTCATGTCTTTCACCAATACTCTACATTTTATATACCATACGATCTCCCCCAACTGGAGTATTGTACAATGTCAATTTTTGCAGATGCAGACCCACAAATGGCCCAGAGCTAATAAAAGACAATTTATTCAAAAGAATATGAAATATAAAATTAATTCTATTTATTTTGGTGTATTTAAGGATGATTTAGTGTGCGACTTAAATTGTTTTTTGTAATCACTTACGACTTACTTTTTTTTAATTTTATATTATTACTAGCTGAGTCCGGTCCGCGTTGCTGGCCCGAAGAAAACATCTGGATTTTATATTGCATCTAAATTTTAATACCGAGTGTCGGGCAAAAGTAAAGCACGATTTAATAATATTATGAATATGACTGAAACAAAATATACGTTTTCTTGGATATTTTAACACCAGCGCCACCTACAGGTGAAAAACATTGTCAGCAACTTTAGTTTTATGTAAATAATATATGTTGCGAATTTGAGCAAAATTGGACCGTAAATAAATTTTTTGGGAAAATCTCGACCCCAGCGCCACCTATCAGGTACAAAAAAAAGTTATGCAAATCGGAGAACCAAAGGAACATATGGTATGAATACGAAGTCGCTAGCATTAGTGGTTCAACAGTTATTAGAGTACCAACATACGCACCAACGTTTTTATATATTAAGATATTAATTTTGTATTTCTTATTATTTGCGTCATTTGTGGGTCTTCTTATTTTATTTAAAAAAAATATAGATAGTTTTCATACATAAAATAATTTTATAACAAAATTGGTTAAAAGTTGTTTTAATTTATATTCGCGAGCAATAAGCAGATAATTGCACCAAAGATATATCACAATGGATTATTTTGATCCCAGGAGCACTGAAGGGTTAAATAAATAAAAATTAACCAAATTATTTTTCATAAATTCTAAATAGTGGTTGCATCGAGTTTAATAGAGAAACTCGTTTTCTGTATTTTTTTTTTTTTTTAATATCTTAAAATCCAAAGCTGGCCTTGGCAAATAATGGGTTAACGTTTTCGGATTTATCCTAAATTTTAGGAATGGAAGTTCTATACATTTGGTTATTATATTTTAGACGTCGCATCTAAAAATTGAGCAGCACTTACAAAACATTTGAATTTTTTTAATAAATTGTCTTTTATTAGCTTGGGGTCATATGTGACCCAAATTCCATAAGGGTTAATGGGATCATTTTTTCTTTTTTCGAAACCCTAGGCTATTGAGATAAAATATAACATTTAAAAGTAGAAAAGTGATGAATTTTTGATACAAAGTATTTAGAAAGAGTACATTTACAGAATATTTTACAAAAATCCCATTTTTCTCGAAATCCGCAAAAATAAAATCTTTGTCAAAAAAATTCTGGTATAGCGATTTACCTAAAACTTCACACAGTTAATCTCTGACATGTATCTAATACAACCATAAAGTGTCAGATCCATTTTTTTAAATTTGTTAAAGAAAATTTTTTAAAACTTGAAGAAGGAGTTTTCAAAATTTTATCAAAAAAATTTCCCATTTTCGGTCTCAATGCGCAATAGGTTAACAACGTGGTAATAAAACAATACTTCATATTTGATTACTTATAATTATAGGGACAAAAAAAAATTATGGGTTTAATCAATTTGAAAAAATCAAATTTCATGACCTAGTTTTTTTGCCACAAAGGTGGTCTTTGTGAATTTTTATTCGATTTTGAATTCTTAAAGTTTTTTGAACATATAATTTAATACTGATCCCGATTCTTACAACAACTTGTTGCAAAAATTAAGTAATAGAACGAAATTTTCGTAAAATCTCAAAAGTCATATTTTCCCATATACTTATAAACACACTTGAAATTTTCAATCGATTTCCGGCGCGACTTTTCTTTATCCGATTCTCCCCAAACTTCACATTTATTATTTTTATAATGAAAGGTAACAAACTGGACACCGTCTAACCCCAAAATCACATTTTTATTTTTAAGGACAACTCTAATGTACATATTTTATTAATTTTGAAAAAAAAAAAAAAAAACATTGGCGGGACAATAAAAACAGCTCGCGGGCCACATGCGACCCTTTGCGCATCATTGCTATATAACATCAATTCAGCCCAATATACATATTGGTATGTGGTTTGACATAGGAGGAACTCCACATGTACATATACATATATATGTTTTTCTAACGCTGTAGTTTTCTGGTTCAGTTTTGCTATGTTGTTTACAAAAAGTTTTTGTTTAAACAGGAAAAAATTTTCGAATAGAAACTTAAAAATCCACTTATCTGAACAATACTCCTTTAGGTGAAATAATTTTCTTTTATATATGAGTGTTGTTGTGAACATGAATAAAATGACACAAAAAGAATTTGAAGCAATGGCTACTTGAAGAAATACAAAAAATATAATTTAAGAAAAAAAAAAAAAGAAAAACTAGTTTTCATTTCGAGTTAAATGCTCTTTTTATGGTGTCCACTATGTGGTTTGGGTATAATGACTTTGTGCTGCTGTTTGTAACTAGACCCATCTTTTATTATGCCGATCGACTCAGGATCACTTTCTGAGTCGATTTAATGATGTCCGTCCGTCTGCCCGTCTGTCCGTCTGTGTGTCCATTTAAACCTTGTAATAAAACTACAGGTCGCAAATATGAATATATTTTGCTCAAATTTGGTATATAAGCTTTTACCGATCATATGATGAGCGCTATTCGTAATTGGTAAAACTCGGTCCATGTTCAGACCTAGTCCCCATACAAATGACCCCTATGAAATCGACGTAAATTGTCATAAGATCCATTATATATCCATTTATCAGTAGTCCATAGGCCCCATATAGAGCTGCTTCCCGATCTTCACTAAATTCTATCGAAAAACAAAAATATTGCACAGATTTTTCTCAAATTTGGTTTGTATATATTTTTTTAAAATATAAATGATATGAACTTTTTTCATATCTGCAGACAAAAAAATTAATAACAATGCCACTCAAATTTTGTTTATGCTTATTTTCTATATCCGTTTAGTTGGACCGAAGAGATAGGGTCTCTAAACCATGGTATAGGGTATCGTATAGTCGGTCTAGACCAACTATAATTTTCTTATTTGTTTGTACTCCGCACAGCGTGTGACCAAAGATAATAAAAAACAACTTTTGTTGGATTTGTTATAAAAATTTTATATTAAGCAAAGAATAAATTTCTATTGTTTGGAATACAACCAACTACGATTTTTTTTTAGTTTTTATTATTATTTTTATTATTAACTAGATAACCCCGTTGTTCGGCCTTATAACATTAATAACCTTTTTAACCTAGATATTTTGTATTTACTTTGTATGGGAGGTGCCACCTCCACTCATCCGTACTGTTTACTTTTGTTTCGATTACTAACATATTTATAATATTAATAGGTAAGGCGATTTCTTCTGACCGATGTAAGTTTACAGTTTTACCCCGATTTTGACAAAAAATTTACAATTTACAATTTACAATTTTCATCGTCTGAAATCCAATGGCTATGTGTGTGTTTATTAAATTTGTTAAAGTGTTTGTGTTAATGTGTTAAGTTTGTTTTCTTCATTTAAAATGAGTTGAATTGTGAAGCATACCTTTAGGGTCTTTATTAAATTTACTAGAATTTGCACTCGAATTT
Organism: Cordilura impudica; assembly: GCA_963682025.1. Lineage (NCBI taxonomy): Eukaryota > Metazoa > Arthropoda > Insecta > Diptera > Scathophagidae > Cordilura > Cordilura impudica. The sequence goes on along the minus strand of OY821521.1, from coordinate 151,495,783 downwards.
CGAGCGCTGGCATCTGCTAGTTTATAATATTAATAGGCTAGGCTATTTCTTGTGACCGATGTTTTTTCTACCGTTTTATCCCGATTTTAACCTAACGTATATTATTTGAGAGGTATTACTTTTTAGCTGTTCACCAGATTTACAGATTTTTAAATTTTTTCCTTTTTTTTTTTAGCAAATTGCATTTAAAGTTGCTACTAACACATACATAAAATTATACATATGCTATGTGTGTGTTTACTAAATTTGTTAATGTGTTTGTTAATGAATTAGTTATCTTCATAAACAATATTAATAAACCACAAAAGTGTTGGTTTGTGAATTGGCTAAGTGGAAAAATAAAGCTGCCTAGAAATTGCACTCGAACTTAGGGTGCTAGATTCTGCTAGTATAACTAATTACACTCCATATATTAGTATTCACTTTGTATGGAAGTTCCCATGCCCTCCAATCGGATCAAACCTTTTTTGACACGCCTAGTGAATGAGATCCAAAATATCTTAAAATACTTTTTTCCTCTTAAGAGGGTCCAGTTATCTTTAAAAATAAGTCAGTTATTATGTGTATTTGTTTGATAAAAATGAAAGTTGGTCAAAGAATGAAATCACTGCCGACAAACTCTTTGCAATGTTATTAGAAGCTATCAAGAGAATTTCACCTTTGCTAGAAAACATGGTTGTGGAAGGTTAAGGCCAAGAAAATATGAAGCGTAGAAAAGCAGCCCGGCTGGCTCTGTGCACGGACTAGTTAAAGCTAATGCAAGTATGAAAACATACAATTTACAAAAAGTTACAGATTGGAAAGCTGCAATATGAACTAGATTTTTCACAGCAGATTTTTCACAGCTTCCGGGTAAAAATTTTTATGTTGCTTATTCTCGAGGGAATGACGAAGACAAGTATAGGATCCAAAATCAGGCGAGATTTCCTAAAAAATGCTTCCTTGTATTGCAAGCAATATGTAGTAGTGGCAAAATACCGAAATTTAGGAATTTAGGAGTGCTTGAAAAAAAAAACTACTTCTTTCCATAAGACAACAGATTAGGTCACGTTAGGTTAGAAGTGGCTGCTAATCCAGTGGAAAAGCACACTTAGATTCTGGAGCCGTTGTGATGCCACGGGACGAATGGGTGTTCCTCTCAGTCCCCACATTTCTACATTTGAGAGATCAGAGAGATCTGGAGAACGCCTGGCAATAGCAAAGGAAATGTTCTATACTCTCCACCACCTCCACATCCATGCAGTTACGACAGAAATCATTTGATGAGACCCTGAGGTGTTCAGCGTGTCTCCCTATGAGGTAGACAGAGCCGGCCAGATTTATCTTGTGATCCTACACGTTAATCCATTAGCCCATCTGTTATCCGTTATGCCAGCGGTGCGAAGTCGAAGTTCTAGCTTGCACCATTCCAGGAGTGTAGCAACACATTCCAAATCCGCTGGAACCCGTAAGGTAGTATCTTGTCTTGCCAGCTCATTAGTTTTGCAATTTCTCGGTATATTCCTATGCCTGGGACCCATATGAATCTGATATGGAACTGCTTGGCCATTGTTATGTCTTTCAAAAAAATAATGCACACAGATTCTCGGTTTTCAATAGACTCATTTATTTTATAAAAAAATGTGCTTATTCCTAATTACAAATAAGGTTACTTAATAATCGGTAGTGAGTAACTTGATATGAACGACAAGGTTGCCAGTAGTACTATAATTAAATACATAACAATTCCTCCTCCTTTTACATTCAAAATATATAAAGTTACTCATACAGATTCGGCTCTATTTCTCTTTGCTTGACTACGTGTAATTATCGGGCTACGTTCACGAATATCACATTTTTCTGTTTCTTCAAAAGTGTTATTTTTAACGAAACTAGCTATCTTAAATTTTACAAATTTTGAATATTTCTTTCTTAGCTGATTTACATGAACGTGTTTTTGATAATCGTTTACATTGACAATATAACGCAAATCATTAATTTTTCTTATAATTCTACCTGGAATCCATTGAACATAATTATTAAAAACATTTCTATATAGTACTTCTTCTTTTTCGTTAAATATTCTATTTTTATCAATAGTTTTTACATTCAGTTTATTTTCAATATCATTTTTGTAAACTTTAGTTTTATAAGTATCCGTTTTTGCTTCTTGCATCGCATACTTTTGGTTGGATTTAATCTCTACACCTAACTTCGATTCTTTAAAATTTAATTTATCATTTCCATCTTCACTCTCCTTCCCTTTTTTAGTAACAATTACATCTAAGAGTGTTCTAGTTTTAAAATTAAATAGAAGTTCGGATGGACTTTTGTTAGTAACAGTACATGGTGTGGTTCGATAATGCATTAGTATGTTGCATACTTTTAAATCCAAAGGTACGTTTTTCGTCCTTCTATCGATAACGCTCTTTTTAATCAATTTCTTTATTGTTTGCACGGCCCTTTCCGCAGTTCCATTCGATCTTGGATGATATGAAGGAGATCTGGGTACCTCAATACCATTACGTCTACAAAAATCGGTAAATTCTTTTGAGTTATATGGAGGTCCGTTGTCGGATACTATTGCTTTTGGTAAACCGAACACAGCAAAAATTTTTCTAAGCTCCTTAATAACATTTCCGGCTGTAGTGTTATTCATAATGATAGCTTCTATCCATTTTGAATAAACATCGCACACAATCATAACAGATTTATCTGCTACCTTACAAAAATCGATGTGCATTCTCTCAAATGGATATTCTGTCGATTTCCAAGAACATAAAATAGGTTTAGGGTTCGGTTGCACACTTTGACAAACCTCGCATCCTTTTACAAAGCTTTCTATGTCGCGATCGATACTCGGCCACCATACATAGGATCTAGCCAAGGATTTCATTCTGACCATTCCTATGTGTGTCTCATGCAATAGTTCCAACACCCTATCAATTAATCGAATTGGAATCACTATTCGATTCCCGTAAAATAAACAATTTCCTTCAGTTCCTAATGACTGCCTTTTTGTATAATATGGTTTTTCCTGATCACTTATATTTTGTGGCCACCCTTCAACGCCTGTCGATTTACTAATGGGAAGGCGAGATAACCCATCCGCATTACCCATTTGAGAACCCTTTTTATAACAAATTTTGTAATCATACATTGATAAAAAGATCGACCATCTCTGAAGTCGACTTGCCGCAACGCCTGTAGTATCCTTTTTAGTACCAAAAATTGCCCTTAATGGTTGATGGTCACTGTAAATTGTAAATGGCAATCCAAAAATATATTTGTGAAATTTCTTAACAGAAAAAATTATTGCCAAGGCCTCTCGATGCAGCTGAGAATAATTTTTCTCCGCCTCAGAAAGTGTGCTCGACACAAACATTACAGGCCTCTCTTCACCCTCTATTATGTGCGATAAAACACCCCCTACTCCATATGGACTTGCATCACATGAGACTACTATTGGCTTACTAGGATCATAATGAGTCAAAATTTCAATATTCGTTAACATATTCTTACTCTTTTGAAAACAATCTCTATGCTCCTGCTTCCAGTCCCATTGTGTGTTTTTTCCATTTAGCTTATACAAACAAGCAAGCTCTCCTGAAAAATTTGGTACGCATTTATGATAATAGTTAATCATACCCAAATATGACGCTAACTGCGATTTGCTTTTCGGTTCGGGTGCATTTAGAACTGCTTCAATCTTTTCCTTACTTGGCTTTGTGCCATTAGCACTAATGTGATATCCTAAGTACTCCAGTTCATTAGCAAAGAAAATACATTTTTCCTTATTAACACGCACATTAAAATTCTTCAACCGATCTAAAACTTTCATTAAATTTTCTTCACACTCTTTGGAATCCTTACCACCAATCAAAATATCATCAAAATACACTAATGTTTTCTCTAAATTTTTCAGGATCTCAACAATAATACCATTGAAAATCTGTGGAGCCGTTTTCAAACCAAAAATTAATCTTGTGTATTGAAATAAACCAATGTGAGTATTAATTGTTAAAAGTTCGCGCGATCTTTCACTCACTTCGACCTGTAGATATGCTCCCATGAGATCTAATTTACAAAATACTTTCCACCCTGCCATGCTAGCAAATATATCATCGATTCGTGGAATCGGTATGTGTTCATTTTCCACAAATTTATTCACTGATCTCTTGCAATTAACACATAACCTAATCGATCCGTTGCCTTTATTCACAATGACAAGGGGACTCGCCCATTTACTACGCGTTACCGGTACTAAAACACCTTCCTTACACAAACGATTTATTTCATCCTCCACTTTGTTTCTTAACCCAAATGGAACCACGTTAGCCTTGCAAAAAATAGGATATGCGTCTTCTTTCAGAACTATTTCTGCCTTAAAGTCTTTTATTACCGCGTTATTGGACTTCTGAAATACATCTTTGTATTTTGATTCATAATCAAATACACCAGCAACTGTACGACAAGTTAAACTCACTGATGGAACCTCAAAATAACTTCGCCATGATGGAAAGATTATATCCAACCAGTTTCTGCCTAATAATGGGATAAAATCATCATTCGTATCCACTATTGTTATTTCTAAATCATAAACTTTTCCATTTAACTCTATTTGTACTCTAATTTTTCCAACAGTTTTTATAATTTTACCTGAAATCAAGTGTAAATCCCTTTCATATGAATGCACTTTATAACTTTTTAAATATTTTTCATAATAGCTTCGATTAATGATTGTTTCGCATGCTCCCGTATCTACTTCAAATTCTACATCAATATTATTTAAATGGATATAAATTTTATGAGCAGCTGATCGAATAGCATTACAATAATTGTTGTTGTTGTCTTCAACGTCATCTACATTGCAATTATGTATATAACCGCTATCAGCAAATTTAATGCATTGACCTTCATTGTTGTCCTCTACATTGTTAATTTTGTTATTTCTGTTAAGATTTACCTTACAATTTCTTTTTATATGTCCCGCTATTCCGCAACGATAACATCTTACCGGCTTGCCGTTTTGTTGTTGTGCATTCCACTGATTTCCTTTGTTGTCATCTCTGGTGTTTCTATTACGACTTTGACTTCTCTGCCGCTGCTGACTTCGACTTCTATACGAATTGCTGCTGTTGTTATTGCTACCTCTAATTGCATTTATGCCTTCTCCATTTTTCATAGAATACAATTCTCTGTTTGTCATCTCCATTGCCGTGGCTATTTTAATAACTGCATTAAAATCCTTAATTTCAGCTTCATTAAGCAACCGGTTTTGTATCTTCTCTGATGCCATTCCACAAACAAATTGAATAATTAGCGCCTTATTTTGAAATTCACCAAACTCACAGTTTTGTGCTATCTGCTTCAATTCAACGATATATTCACTTAATGGTTCCTCTGTCTTCTGCATTCGCTTAAAAAATTTGAAGCATTCTGCGATTATATTTTTCTTTGGTTTCAGATGTTCCTTTAACCGTTTAATATTTTACACCTGCGTCTGTTTCAGCTTTAGGTGCAATCAAAGATGTCAAAATTTTATACAGTTCGGGTCCACCGAAACTAACCAAAATGCTGATCTGTGCTTTATTATCTGTAATTCTGTTTAATGTCATTAGGTGATTAAGACGCCTGGCGTACAGTTCAAAATCTTCTCCCACTGTAAACGCCTCTATTCCACCAACAAAAACTGCAGCATCCCCCATTCTTTTGTCGTTCTCTTCCTTTATTCCGTCTGGCATTTAATATCACGACAGCCACAATAAATCAGCAACTTCTATTTTAATATTTTTTTTTCCAACCACGATATTTAAGGACTAACTAGCAGACTTTCTTTATAAATTATTACAATTATTTTCCTTTTAGACTCGTCGCCATTTGTTAAGTCTTTCAAAAAAATAATGCACACAGATTCTCGGTTTTCAATAGACTCATTTATTTTATAAAAAAATGTGCTTATTCCTAATTACAAATAAGGTTACTTAATAATCGGTAGTGAGTAACTTGATATGAACGACAAGGTTGCCAGTAGTACTATAATTAAATACATAACACAAAAATGAATATATAGATTCATGGCAAAAACGTCGTCTTTTTTGTTCAGCGGCAACAGCCCCAAGAATCTACGGATTACCGAAAATCCACAAAACTGGAATCCCTCTGAGACCAATTGTTTCCTCGATGCAAGTACCATGCTACCAACTTTCCAAATACTTGGGAAAAATTTTAAAAAACTTAATTTCGATTAACTACAATATAAAAAATTCATCACAATTAAAATCACAGTTAAAAAGCGTAAACATCTGCCCCGGGGAAATTCTGGTATCTTTCGATGTCATATCACTGTTTACAAACATCCCAGTTCATACCGCGATAAAGAACATAATGGCAAAATGGAACGTTTTAAAAGATTTCACCAGAATTCCCAGTTCTAAGTTTTTAAATATACTCAAATTCTGTCTTACAGACAATAACTATTTTATATACGATAAAAAAATTTTTAAACAAATATTCGGTATGCCGATGGGTAACCCCCTTTCACCAACCATCGCTGATATAGTCCTGGATACTCTACTTGACGAAGCAATCAAGGAATTGGAAACTAAAAACATTCACATAAAATACATAGCAAAATATGTAGATGATATTTTAGCCATAATAAAATCTGACGATAAAGATGAAATCCTGAAGACTCTAAACAAATATCATAGTAAAATCCAGTTTACAATCGAAATACAAACTAACATGGGAATTGCATACCTTGATACGAAACTACGTATTAGTGAAAATAAAATAGATTTCGACTGGTATGCAAAAGAAACTTCATCGGGAAGGATTATGAATTTTAATGCAACACAACCACGGAGCCAAATAATTAATACTGCCAGAAATTTTATTGACAGAGTACTCAATATTAGTGACACACAATATCACTCTAAAAACATAGAAACGATAACCAAAATTTTAACAAACAATAGCTTTCCAAACAATCTTATAAAAACTTTAATAACAAATGCAGTGAAGAAAATAGAAAACAAAATATCTGGCCACCCTAATACCGACAAGGAGAAAAAACAATTTTTCAGTGTAAAATACATCCCGGGCCTCACTGACAAACAGAACATCAAAGAAACAATAGAGGAGAAAAACATATGTTTTGCTTATAAGCCTAATAAAACTTTAAGCTCTATATTTACAAACATAAAAACACCAATAAACAAACAACAACAAAGCAACGTTGTTTATGAAATATCATGTAAAGGAATAAACGATCAAAGCTGCGATTTGGTTTACATTGGTACTACAAAAAGAACACTAGAAACAAGAATAACAGAACATAAAATGGACATAAACAAATCAAAAGAAAGTACTGCATTAGCACAACATATAAAAAATACAAATCATACGGCAGATTTTGACAAAATACGAATATTAGATCGAGAAAAAATAGAAAAGAAAAGATTCACAATAGAGACGTTAAGGATACAACAGAAAATAAAAAAGACGATGAACTTAAAAGAAGACACACAAAACATTAATGCCAGTTACTGTGTTGCAATATTATAATTAAACTGTGATATAATTTTTAAGTTTGTGTTTGATATAATTTTCATGTTTACTGTTTTTTTATGTTTGTCTACAACAAATTATTTTTCAATGTAATAAAAACATTTTTTCTTACTGTAAGTCATAATTGTTTGTGGTAAAAGTTTTTGCAATGTTGTAAATATATTTTTCTTTTAATTTAAATAGACGAATCCCTTGATAAAGTGAACATAACATTCACGAAACGTTGGGAAAATATGGATTAAATGCATTTTTAATTACATAAAGAACTTTAGGCCTTACTAGCTAAAATAAATATAAATATAATAAATACATAACAGCCATCTCATTTAAGGACGTGCGGCAGTTAAGAGCGGTTCGCGTTTTCCGGAACATTGATTCCAATCAGCAACTTCCTTTATTGCCAATATCTCCGCCTGATATACACTGCAGTGGTCTGGTAACCTTCGAGCAAGGTTTAGTTCAAGCTCCCCTGAATAGACTCCGAAACCAACTTGGCCATTCTGTAAGCCAACACAATGTGTCCATATATTATCGTGATTTTTGCACCAAGGGAGGCAAACTCCTCTAAAGTGTCCGGAGCTTACGCTAGTGGAGAGATAATGGGCTCTTGTGTAAAGGTAGATCAAGAGCAAAAATAAGGTGTTCCAAAAGGTGAAAGATTTTTAGAGGAGATAGACTACCTGTTAAAAAAAAATGACAGAAACTACCATAAAATCCCTAATGGAAAGGTTTACGCAAAAAGGTCCATAGTTCATAAGTAATGATCATCATTAAATTTTATGTTGTTTTGTTTCAAAATCATTAATGTAAAATTTTTAACAAAACAACTTTTCTTCAAATAAACTTCTCTTAATTTTTAGGGACAGTATAAGCAGTCATACTAATTCAAACTTTTTTCATGCAAGCAGACCTCATTAAAATTATAAATATCTAAACTTAAATACGTAAACATGAAAAAGTTGTGCATGTTTTTAATTTAGAAACATTAAATATTTGGATTAACTAAAGTATAATAATCTGCTCGCGGTTATAATAGTTGTGCTGAAAATAAAAACTTTTAGTAGCCACGACAGTTTAAAAATGTACATTAGGGCACCCTAAATTGGTCTGTTTAGTGAATTTATTTTTAATTCATGTTCTCCACCCTAATGTGTATGCACATGTCCATATTTTTAAAATATTTTTTGGAAGTTGTAAACCAACATTTAGTCTATCTAAAAGCTTTAGTTTAATTTTAGTATTTAAATTAATCCCAGAAAAGTTGTGCTGGATAATTTTAACAGTTCTAAGTGATGTTTTAATTATTTATGTGTATTTTTTGAACAACGCCAAAACAAAATGTAAATCTGTTGGGGATAAAATGAGCGAATAACGAAAAAATAAAACTTTTTTTTTAATATGTAGACAATTTATTATATTTATTTTTTTTTTTTTTTTTTTTCATTTTAAAATTGTGATAACTTCAGCATTGTTGTTTAAATTTGTTAAATAAATTTAAGTTTTCATACAATATTTTATCTCTGTATATTTTTTTTATATAAAAACTATACTTTTATTTATTTCATCATTTATACTCGCTCTTTATTTAGTTTCAATAGTAAAATTTTAACAACTAAAATTAATATTTGTATTTCGTGCACCACATGTCGTATGCGAGCTGGTTATTTATTTAATAGCATTCATACGCTGTGGTGGCACAACTATACCGATAAAATACAAACAGTATTTTTTTTTTTTTGTAAAATGAAAACAATATATAAATATATTTTAAACCGCTTAAAAATGTTCAGTTCAGAATGAAGTGTGTCGAGTTCATAAAAATAATTGAAGCATATTAAATACTATAAATACTAAAACATTAAGCAACAAATTAATTTTGATGTACCACTAATTTTATAAAGTTCCAATAATACAATAAAGTACAAATGTTAAAATGTTAATGTTAAAAATGTTAATTACAAAAGATGTATAAGGTGTAGGAAAAACTAAGAGATTTAGGCTTAAAGTACGACGAATTCTCGAAAAAAACATTCTAGTACCATTAGTTCTAAAAATCCCAGAGTTGTGAAAAAGTATAAAAAAAATCTAAATAGTAGTACGAGAAGAGTTATAAAAAATCCATATATGGGCACAAACTCTCTAAAGTCTAAGTAAAAGTATGAGTACTCAGAAAGTATAAGGAGTTTTTCGTTTAAAATTCGTAAAGTTGAAAATAGGGCCAAAATGCTAGAAATGAAAAGAAATTTTTGAAAGCGATATATTCGGTAAATCCCGAATCACACTATGAAATTTTTCTTTCTGAAAGTCTGAGTTTATAGGTGAGAGGGGAGAGAAGAATGGCATAGGGTACATGCTTTCATGTACTCGGAAATTCTCTTGTGTTTTTTAATTCATAATTGTCAAAGTGAAGATATTTTACACTTTCTTTACTTTCGTTCGTGATTGTGACAGCAAAAATTTATGTTGAAAAAGGTAAGAAACTTAAATAAATTACAGTTAATTTGAATTAAATAAAACTTAAAAATAAAAAATAAAAAACAAAAAGAAATAATGTTAAAGTCGACATGAAAAAATCTAGAATTTAATTACAAAAATTTCAGTGTATAGACACGGATAAAAGTTTAAAAGAGAAATAAAAACAGTTTCAGAAAGAAAAATTTCATAGTGTGAACCGAGACTAACCTCTTAGACATGTGTTTAGTTTATATTTGAATGTTTCGAGCGATTGAAAATAAGGAATGGACTTCAACTAAGAAAAATGAATGGAAAATCCATTATTGCAATAAACTTGAAAATGTCAAGAAGTAGTGTAGATTATATTCTAGAATGCTTCGTTCAAACAAAAACCGCGAAGGAAGAATTTAGAAAGGAAATTTTTACATACTCACCAGATACGTTACAAAAAACTTCGGAACGAACCTCAGTATGGTTCAAAGATACTACGGATGGCTTTAATCGCTTAAAAATACGAAAAAAAAAAAATCAAATATGGCAAAATAGGAAACTTATGAAGTTATATGAAGTTTTGCACGCCGAAGCAGGCTTCCCCATGACACCTGGTCATAAATATTATAATAATAAAAACAAAATAAGTAAACAAGGAATTCTTTTTTCCGCTGACTTACAAATTGTTTGATTTTTTGTTTTATTATTATAACTAGCTGACCCGGCAAACGTTGTTTTGTTATAGAACTGTAAATATATGATGATATGTATTTACCATGTATGAGAGGTGCCACGCCCACTGGTTTGATCCCGCCCATTTTTCACATAACTTCTCACATTCATCACTCGTGAACTCGCAGCTGGTTTCAAGACTGTCGGGATTATAGTACTCCAGATAATTTTTTGTATGGGGGGTGCCACGCCCACTAACCCAATCGGGCCCACTTTTTTGGTACGAGAACTTACATTCACAACCAATTGCCGTGCAGAAAGTTTCATGACTCTGGCAACAAAAAACTCTAGATATTTACCATGTGTGGAAGATGCCACGCCCTCTAACCCAATCGCCCCCATTTTTTGGTACGACAAATTACATTAACAACCAATTGCCGTGCAGAAACTTATAAGAATCTGGCCAAGATAAAACTCTAAATATTTACCATGTGTGGAAGGTGCCACGCCCACTGGTTTGATCCCGCCCATTTTTTCCGAGTAATAACACTGATAAGTTATGAACTCACACTAAGTCTCACGACTTTACCTCTGACAGTACTCTATATATATGACATTAAATATTTACTTTGTATGGTGGGTGCCAAGACCATTGGCCTGATCCCGCCCATTTTTTTCGCAACTCTTCAAATTAGTTTAATATGTACATGTGCATAGTTTCACAGCTCTTACTGTCATAGTACTCCAGATATTATATGTTAAAAATTCACATTATATGGGTGCCACTCCCACTTGAAAAATCAAAAAAATATAGCCTATTTATCCTTCCGAATAGGTAGTTACCTACTGTAAAAATTTCAAGACGCTCGGTCCAGTAGTGTAGTCTATAAAGGACAAGCAAACATACATAAATTAAACATATGTACCTACATTTTTATATACCTATAAGATTATTATTTGTATATAACAAAATCAAAATTACGATAATGTTTATAAACATAAGTGACCTTCTCCGAGAAAAGAGACCTAGTGTGTCAAAAAACGGGTTGTGTCAAAAACGGTGGATTCTGGTACTAAAAGGGTGTAGAAACTTTAAATGCGTTTTTTTTCTCAACACTTAATTTTCACAGACTGGGTCCCTTTTCTCGGAGAAGGTCACATATTTTGTAGCAACATGTATCATTCAAATTTATGTATATAGTCGAACAGAATTAACATTTTAATAAAAAAAGAATAAAGCAATGAATAAGAATATTTTTTTAAATTGAAAGAAAGCAAGTAAGATCAAATGTAAACAATATATTGGAAAGAGTAAACAATTTGATAACACTGTCCAACAAATTAAAAGACTTTTTGAATGGAACAGAATAGCGACCCCATAATTCTGAAAGGGTACGTTGAGTAGATCATTTTTGTAGAACAAACTTATGGTCCAGCACGTCTGAGTATTTTTTTACAGTGGGTCAAAGTTTTCATTTTTTGGTCGAAGGGAGCATTATACTTTATAAAAAAAATGCTGTAAGTTAATGTCTGAGAGAATTCTTATGGTCAGAGTTGTATTGTGGAATTGTATGAGGATTATTTTTGTGGAAGATCTTAACCCTCTAACTGGTCTCTTTATGGGTCAATTTGACCCTTTTTTCGAGAAAATCAAAAAATATCCTTTAAAAAGGACATTTAAGGATTAAAATATTCTACGAACATGTTTGCCGAAAAATTTCAGTGGGGGTCACCAAAGACACCATTTTTGTAAATAAAGCTCTTTACGATTAATTGGCAAAATTACACGCCAACTTCTATAAAAAAATTATAATTTTGTTTTAATACTGGTTTATTATAGTATGTACATATTTATTTTTTTGCTTCAAATTTTCGAGTAAAAGGGAATTGGGAAATAGCAGTAGTATGACAATGGATTAAAGATTAAACTTAATACGCTTTCCTGTATTTAGCTTGACGTGAATGTTCCGATGGGTCAAGGTTTCTGTACAAGCCCCATACGTATTCAGCAAGCATTACACTTTGGGATTTCCCTTTGAATCTTTCTTCCAATACCTTTATATCCTGATGAAACTTTTCACCGTGTTCATCTGAAACCGCTCCAAGGTTTTCTTTAAAAAAATTGAGATGAGAGTGCAGAAAATGCAGCTTTAGTGACATCTTAACGCCAATATTGTTAAAACCGATTAGCATGCTTTCAATATTTTCTGCATAGTTTTGTGCTTTTGAGTTTCCAAGGAATTCTGATATAACCAGCTGCATAAAGTTCAATGCTGTCTTTTGCATATCCGACAGATGACCATAAAATTCTTCATCTTGTAATAATTTTCTTATATCGGCTCCAACGAGCATTCCTAGAAAAGGTAATTTACATTGAATGAAATAAATTATTTCTTAAAACCGTATGTTACCTTCTTTTAATTTTGCTGCAGATGATCTGGGGAAAATTGTTTGAATGCGTTTGAAAGCATTTCCTTGTGTATTTAAGCTTTTAATAAAATTTTTCACCACGCCCAACTTAATATGCAGCGGTGGAAGTATGACCTTATCTTTTGGGACAAGGGATTCATGGATTACATTTAAGTCACCAATAATATTTTGCATTCCAGTCAATATTGCAATCATTTTGAAGTCTGCGCATACTTCCAATTTATATTTATAGTATTCAATTTTATTTAAGAGATTTGAAATATTTGCGTATGTTTCCTCCTTTTTTGTGGAATACGCAACCGCTATTGATGGATGCTGATTTCCATTGTGCAGTAAAACTGCTTTTAAGCTGTGTTTTGAACCATCTATAAATAGTCGCCAAGGGGAAGAGTCCAGTGGAAGCTTTAGATATTTTAGAACCTCTTCAATACTGCAACAGTATACAAGTTCTTCTGATTTTTTAAAATAACTTTCCAGATCGGCGTGTCTTTTTCTTGGAAATGTAACTTTTACATCGGCTTTTATCAAATTCCTGTTTTTCAACTGGAACATAATATTTCAGCTTTCTCTTTTGTTAGTCATAAATCTCTTACAAGATCTTCAAAATAAGCTTGGTCTACCAAATTAGGACATATATTTAAACCATCAAGAGGCAAGTAACTTATATCTGATATGTTTTCAACCGCCGCTGTTATTTCTGTATTGGCGACTGTCATATTGGCCGAAAATGTATGTGTAGGCGGTTGAGGCACCGGAACACCTTCACAGCGCACTTCTGGTAAAATGACATTATTTGCTGCTTCGTATGTCATTGTCGCGTAGTGCCTTTGGCTTCTACCAAATTTGTAATTTACGCAGAAATAGCATGTATCTGATTTGTGATCTTCAGGTTCAATCCATGTAATAGGCGCAGAAAATGGCAGCGCCTTAGTACCGCCTTTGTACCAGGTCAAAAGACCACTTTCGCAAGTAGTACATACGGTTTTTGGTATCCAAGCTTCAGATAAAAATCGTATTCCAAAGAAAAGAAAATATGGTTCTTCAATTGTAGGCAATATCTTTCTTCTGCTTTGATGGTGCGTAAAATGTCCACAAATAAAACAAAACCAATCTCTTAATTTGCAAACAGAATCCGCCATGCTTATTTAAGCTTTAATTTTTCTTTTTTTATATTAATTTTAGTAAAAATCACACCCGATATGTACTGCTTAGTAGCTCAATTATGCTTGCATTTTTTCTTTTATTTTTTATTATTAATTTTAATAAATATCACACCCGATTTGTAAGTCACAGCTGACTAGACGCGAGAACTCGGTGTTTGACCCGGCCGAACTTGACGCCGTTTTTACCTGTTTTGTATATGTTGGTGTATAATTTTACTAATTAAGCATAAAGAGCTTTATTTACAACAATGGTGTCTTTGGTGACCCCCACTGAAATTTTTCGGCAAACATTTTAGTAGAATATTATAATCCTTAAATGTTCTTTTTTAAAGGATATTTTTTGATTTTCTCGAAAAAAGGGTCAAATTGACCCATAAAGAGACCAGTTAGAGGGTTAAGATCTTCCACAAAAATAATCCTCATACAATTCCATAATACAACTCTGACCATAAGAATTCTCTCAGACATTAACTTTTTCATAAAGTATAATTCTCCCTTCGACCAAAAAATGAAAACTTTGACCCACTGTAAAAAAAAAATACTCAGACGTGCTGGACCATAAGTTTGTTCTACAAAAATGATCTAGTCAACATACCCTTTCAGAATTATAGGGTCGCTATTCTGTTCCAAAAATGCTGTTGGACAGTGTAATTTAATTAATTTCGAAGGAGTTTTAGCGAGATGACAAACCTCAGGAATCGGACGAACAAGCAGAAAGGTTCTACCAGATGACCATGTCAATGGAAAAGCGATTCAAGGGCAAAAAATTAGATGCATTGCTTGCGGAGGTTTGTTGGTGGAGTTCTAAAATTATGCAGTTTGGAGATGAAAGCACCGAAGATGAAGATGACACTGAAATTGGTGGACACCCTGAAGAAAACATGTCCCTGAATATTATGTCTAACTCGGATGATGAGGCAGACTCAGAACATGAATATGAACAACCTACGAAGAAAACAAGATCATCAGAACCACAAGCGTCAACTTCAACGATCATGGATATTGACAATAATTGAAAAATGTTTTAAATTTTGTTTCCATGCATAGATAACAAATAAAAATCTCATATTTTCTGTGTAAGAATAGCTGTAATATGAATCGGAATTTTTATTTTCATGCAAAATAAAGTTTAAAAAAAACAGCATATTTGTCGATTTGTAATCCAGTTATTTATTTAGAATAATGGGGGAAAATGAGCATTTTTGCGATTTTCAAGGCACTGGATGTACTTTTTTCGGGTAGGTTTGTTTCGCTTTTTTTCTCCTATTCAATATCTACAACTTTGTTTCAGACACAAAAGAGAGACACGGTTACCGAGTTATAACCGTGTTAAAATATACAAAAAGTGATAAAAATCCACCTTGAGCAAAAAAAATCGAATGACCATTAAATAATAATGGCAGCCAACTTGACAAAACGAATGTGACTCCCAAAATCATGTGTTGTACTATGTTATGTGCCGGAATGTTATTTTCTAATTCGAGGAAGCAAGGAACTATGAAAGAAGAATTAAAAAAATAAAGTTGTTCAAATTATTACCAAAAATAGAGGCCCGTCCACCAGAGATTTTGAACTTCTGGAACTCCTGGTGAAGTTGAAAAACCGTCACCGAAACGTGGAGTGGAGATGAAATAAATTTTGTTTTAATTTATTTTATATAAAACTTATAAGCTTACCATCATAGCCCAAAAGAAATAACATAAACTCAAGATAACTGGTCATAAAACAATTCAAAAATTTTTGCGTTGGTCTGCACACTTCCTGGTTTTGAAGGAGAGACTCTTTCAAATTTGGAAGCTTCTAATTGCTTTGAAAAGTTTGGTTCAAAATATTGAAGTCATCTTTTTTTTTTATTTTTTTATTAATCAACACTCAGGGGATGCCCCCTACAGATGCAGTGCATTATGTTGATCTCAGGAAAATAGGTTATAGGAAGGAGGAAAGAGGGAGTAGTGTGTTAATTTTTTTTTTGCAGCGACAGACCAAAGCCTCTGGTGGGAATCGAACCCACGACCCCCGCATGATAGGTAAGCACGCTACCTACTCACCTACCGGGGCGCTTATAACAAGAGAAACTATTAATACACAAGTGTATAGAGAAGACTTTTACGTAAACCCACGATGGCTCCACTCTATTTTATCCTGATCTAGATTCAGTTCATTATGATGCCACAGCTATAAATTTGCTTTGGGAATTAAGACATCAATCCTTCAAACGTCCCACAATACCAGCCAATTGAAAGATAATGGGTTAAAATAAAAAATGATTTGCAAAAGAGTAAACAGAATGCCAACGACATAAAAGGATTTCAAAAGAAAATGGAGAAATGCCTCCAAGGCCACCATAAATAATATTGTCATATGACATTGTAGGACATTTGGAAAAAGCTGATAATGGAGTGGTTACGAAGATATAATTGATAAATTTTTTTTAATGTAAATTTATAACATTCTTTTATAAAATAATATTAAAAAAAATATATAATTAAATAATTAATAAAAATTCTATTTTGTCGATAGCCTTTTTTCAATTTTACGAATTTGAAACGAAGAATATCTTATAACGTTCCACGCGATCTGAAAAATGCAAATATTATGAGTTCTGAAAAATCACATAAAATATCAGGAGTTCTAGAAATTTCAAATGTTAACAAGAGTACTAAAAAGGCATATAACTAACTACAAGTTTTAAAGACTATAAAGAATTTGGAGAGTTTGTGAGGTGCCACGACTACTAGAGACATATACGAAAGAAATATATTAAGTACAACTAAAGTTTCAAATGAAACGTTTTCTAAAAAATTATGAAGTACCACGAGAACTAAAAAGTCTACAAAGTATAACTGGCTACAAAAAGACCGCACAGAACCACATGTTAAGGAGAATTCTATAAAAAAACCACGGGATTTGGAAATGTTTATTAAATGCAAAAAGTTCAGAGAAAGAGTCTCCTAACACTGTAGAGTAATGTGGAATAGTACACAATACCCGAAAGCAAATTTATAATGAAGCATTATAAAATTTAGATAAAAAATAGAACTTGTAACGAAGATAAACACAAAAACTTACAATTATCAAAATGTTAATATAAAAAGAAATATTTTTTTAGATACTCAGAAGAAGTAGAAGCAAAATTAATTTTGAATGCACTTTATGCACATCAAAATTCTTAAACTAATTTTAGCACCTGTAATTGTAAAAAAATATTTTTTTAAATATGTTATGACAAATCCATATTAGAAAATATGATTAAATAGTAATAATATTGTTGATTAAATAGTGAAAAATTGTTAAAAAAAAATTTTTTTTGAGTATTAACAATTTCAATTTAAAAAGAATATTTATTATATTAACATTATTGGTTCTAGGCACCTGTTCAGTTAAAAAGAAAAAACTTTTTGTATTTACGTATTCAACAAAATAACTCCAGTTCTAAAAACTACCAAAAGCTCATAAAACTCTTTAATACGTGTGTTTTTCTTGAAATTTTCATAAAATATACAATATACAAAATACAAAATATACGATATACAAAATATGTTTCTTCTTAAGTTTTATATAAACTAGTTTATTTTTTTTTAAGTGTGAAGTTTTTTTCTCTCTATTGTATGTAGATTATCTTTCACAATTCCGTTCAAATTTAGAATTTTCCAACCCACCATTGTTTAAATGATGATGTTCAAACTGAAACATACAGAAAATCTCACTTCTACTGTATTTTCTGCTTCCTCCATATAAAGAAAAGGCAATAACTATGAAATTTTTAAGCCACGTTAATTAAAAATGCCATTTCTTAATTAAATTGTCAGATGGTGTGTTGCATTTTAGCATTTTAATTTACATACATACACATTCACACATATACACACAATTACAATTTATAGTAGTGTTCTTACTTACCAATGAAACTTTTTCGTTTATTAATGGTTGCTGTTATTTGTGCCGATACACCAAAATCAGCCAATTTAACATCACCGTACTCTGTCAACAATATATTGGCCCCCTTGATATCACGATGCATTTTACCCATGGAATGCAGGTACTCGAGTCCCTTTAATGTCTCACGGCACATATAGGCAATTTGTTGTTCTGTCAGTGGTCCCGTTACTTGATAAATATCTTGTAAACTACCACCACCACAATATTCCATACAAATCCACAATTTATCTCGTCGCAAGTAGGATCCATAGTATGCGATAATATTTGGATGGCGACAATCGCGCATCATAATAATCTCTTGCTGAATAATTTGTATATCATCTGTTGGTTCTAATTTAATAACTTTTATGGCGGCCAATTCATTGCTCTGTATTCGCTTCGCCTGGAAATGAAGAGAGAGAGAGAGGAGGGAAAATTAAATTTTTTTAAAGAACAATAAGTAAAATACATTTAAATTACATGTTTATTTTTGTAATATCAAAAGCGTATTGATCAATTAATTTGATTTAGAGATAATTTGATAATGCGAAATTTCGTTAAAATCTCGGTAAATGTCTGGAGTTCAATTTGTATGGGACATTTCGAAATTTAAGTAAGATTTCATATATATATAATTTTTCAAATATTCCAACATGGTTAAGTTCATGCCCATGGCGTAGGGCATTGTATAAGTTATACATATTTAGCAAATTAAAAAAAAAAGAATATTTTTATTGATTTTCCGAATAAAAAAAAAATGGTTGTACACTGCCAATTTTTGAAGTGCTGATTTGAGAACAATCTCTCCCTAAACATCAGAGACCATTGATTAGTATTGAAAAAGTGAGTAAAGTTGCATCATGATTCATAATTTTTGAATTTATATGCATAAATACTCTAGAGTTTGAGGTAATCATGATACTCATACTTAACAAAATTTATGACGTTGTTGATTTAAACTCTCATTCAGACAATGTGTATCGATGATGTAAAATAAATATGATGGTAACGCAATGGTATATATACTTGTACCTATAAATATCAAAAAAAATGTAGTGTATTCGTACATGGATGAGTTGAATGAGTTAAATCAATTGTAAGTATTATAAGTATTTTCCTAAAATTATAAAACAAACTGATGTGATTTATGAATCAAACAGATTTGGGATAGTATTAGTATGATATCGAAGTTAAATGCATATCTATTCCTATTTATATTTATAGATCAACGTTATTGTGAGTTTAAGCAAGAATCATATATAAATGAGGATGTGCAAACGGCAATTCGATCATGAAAGCAAGAGTGGCAGATCTCAGAATATTCAAAAATTTATGATCATGCATGTACGATATAAAAATTTGTATAAAGAATTTTAAGATCCAAGTTTTTACTTTGCACAACACACACACACACATTGGTACGCAAAATATGTTCACATTGCTAATAAGCAAGATCATTCGAAAAAAAAAACATATTCTTCACTTGACACATTGTTATGAAGCAAGAACATAAAAACCCAGTTAGCATTTAATGAAATTATGACACGGTTTTATGACTCGATCTTCAAATGAGATTGTTAAAACAAGCTTTCTAACACATACACATAGTTAATATAAGAAAACAAGACAAATTCTAAAAGCGAAAAAGTTGAAAAGTTTAAATTCTTGAACAGTTTCAATTTTATCAAGTAAAGTTAATTTGAAAAATTTCATAAGACATTTGTTTTATGTGAAATGAAATTTGTGAAACATGGTTGAAAAATATGTGAAATTGAAAACAAATTTAAAATCCAAATAAGGAAACAGAAATGTATAATTTTTTAAAAATTTTTTATTTTATAAAAAAAAACTTAAAGTAGATTTAAAATATAAACAAAAAAAATTCAAAAAACAAAGAAATAAAAAATTCAAAAATAAAAACAAGTAAGAAAATTATAGTCGGTCTAGACCGACTATACGATACCCTATACCATGCGTTTAGAATCCCTATCTCTTAGGCCCAACTAACTGGACATTGAAAATAAGCAAAAACCAAATTTGAGTGGGATTTTTATTAATTTTTTTGGCTGCAGATATGAAAAAGTTCATATCGGATGCTATATCTATAAAGGGACTAGGTCAAAAAATGGACCGATCCTGATCATGTTTGGTAAAGTCTCTTGTATTTTGCAAAAATATGTACAAACAAAATTTGAGAAGAATCAGTGCAATATTTTTGTTTTTTAATAGATTTAACTGAAGATCGGGAAGCAGCTCTATATGGGGTCAAAGGGACCATTTTTGGACTACTCATTAGTGGATGTAATGAACGCATACAAACACAATTTGAGTAAGATCTATATGACAATTTGGATCTTATGGCAATTTATGTCGATTTCATATGGGTAATTTGTATGGGGGCTAGGTCTGAACATGGACCGATTCTCACCAATTTCAATAGCGTTCATCCCATGGCCGATAAAAGATTATATACCAAATTTCATCAAAATATATTCATATTTGCGACCTGCAGTTTGATTACAAGCTTTACATGGACACACAGACGGACGGACGGACGGATGGACGGACGGACATTGTTAAATCAACTCAGAAAGTGATTCTGATTCGATCGAATGAGGGGAAATGATATTTAGATCACTCCGTGACTGTGCGTGACTATGCGTGACTGTGCGTAAGTACCCCAAAATTAATCTGTAGTCACAACAAGACTATGGGACAAGTTTCAGATCAATTGGATAAGTGGAAATTGGGGTTGCCCCACGACAGACAGACAGACAGACAGAGAGTATGAGTTAAAAGAAAGAGTTTAAAAAATTTTGTAAAAAAGTAACTTAAAAAAACATTTTTTTAAAGTACCTTTTTTGTTAAAAAATAACATTTTCTTAAAAAATTGCCTTTTCTTTTAAAAAGTAACTTTTGTTAAAAAAGTACCTTTTTTATACAGGTATACTAGCTGTTTTTACCCGGTCTTGACCGGGAGTACTTAGTCCCCAATTAACAAATTCCCCAATAAAATGAACTTTCTCCCCAAAAATTTGTATGGGCAGTAAATTCATTTTTTATTTCAATTAAAAATTTTTTGATTTTTTAATTTAGAAGTTTTTTATAAGATGCTGCAGCAAAAATGCTTCAAATATAAGCTGCGAAACCGCTTTAAGTTTTTTTTTTTCAGTTTATTTATAAACATCAAATATAACGGAATGGTATGCAAATCAAAGGAATCAGAACTTTTAAAAATTGAATTACTTCATTCAATAAGTGATCATCATTGATCAGAGACGTCAAATTCAAGTTTCAGAAATCAAAGACTAATGCGACGTTTAATATTGTGTCGCAAGGTTTCTTTAAGCAACTGCTTATGTGTGGCCTATTTTGATCAACAGGTAATTGTTTTACATACGTAGATAAAATTTATCATACGACATTTCACTAAGCTGTGTTCCGCGAGCGAGTCGCGTCCGCTTCCGCGCGTTTGGCAGCCACACCCGTGCTGCCGCGCAGTTGTTGTCAACTTATTTTAATCGCCAAAATATATTTTTCAGATCATTGCGATATTTTAGCTAAGCTGTATTCCACGTGCGCGTAGCTTCCGCGCAACGAAATCATGCTATTGAAAAGAATACTCATTTTAAATGCATTTATTGTAGGACATATATTGAGAGCAGTATGCAAGTGTTTACTAAAATAAATATTTAACAAAATTCATTAAATAAAAATATGTAAAAATTTAAGAATGAATTTGGGGAGTAAGTTCATTTTTATTTCGATTAAAAAAAAAATGGGGAATTTGTTCATTTCTTTTGGGTACCTTTTTTTAAGTTTGGGGAATTTGTTCACCGCGTAGTTATTTCCGTACAAATTTGTATAGGGAAGAAATATACCACACAACAAAATATGAATTTAATATGAAAATTGGGCGTAAAAGTAGGCGTGGTCGGTAAAAATCATATGGCGACCTTCCCTGGAATATGTCCTAAATTTCGGAGAAAGCCATTGAAAAATAAAAGTTTGTATAGCAATCAAATAAAGAAACAAATAAAAGGAAAAAAAATAAGTTTTATATACATAGAAGTTGGCGCAAAGTAGACATGTCCTGTAAGAAGCATATGGTGACCTTCCCTGTAGTATAGAGATCGTGTGACCAAATTTTAGACATCCCTTGAAATATAAAAATTTCTATAGTGAAGAAATATATCAAAAAACAGAAAATTAATTTTGTATAAAAAGTGGGCGTAAAAGTAGGCGTGGCCGGCAAGAATCATATGGCGACCTCTCTGGAGTACAGAGATCGTGTGTAGCAAATTTCAGATAAATCCGTTAAAAAAAATTGTGTAGCGAACAAATGTACCAAAAACAGAATATTAATTGTATACAAAAGTGGGCGTAACAGTAGGCGTGACCGGTACGAAGAATATGTCGACATTCCTGGAGCAGAGAGATCGTGTGTACCGAATTTCAGAGAAATCGGTTGAAAAATAAAAATTTGTATAGCGAACAAATATACCAAAGAACAAAATGAATTGTATACAATAAGTGGGCGTTAAAGTAGGCGTGGCCGGTACGAATCATACGGCGACCTTTACTGGAGTACATAGATCGTGTGTACCAAATTTCACAGAATTCCGTTGAAAAATAAAAACTTGTATAGCAAACAAATATACCAAAAAACAGATAACGAATTGTATACAAAAAGTGGGCGTAAAAGTAGGTGTGGCCGCAAGAATCATCTTGTGACCTGGCCTGGGGTACAAAGATCGTGTGTACCAAATTTCAGAGAAATGCATTGAAAAATAAAAATTTGTATAGCGAACAAATATACCAAAAAACAGAAAATGAATTGTATATAAAAAGTGGGCGTAAAAGTAGGCGTGGTCGATAAAAAAGTACATGGTGACCTTAGCTGGAGTACAGGGATCGTGTGTACTTAATTTCAGAGAAATCTGTTAACAAATAAAAATTTGTATAGTGAACAAATATGAATAAAACAGAAAATAGATTTTACATAAAAAGTGGGCGTAAAAGTAGGCGTGGCCGGTAAAAAGTATATGGCGACCTTTCCTGGGGTATAGAGATCGTGTGTACAAAATTTCAGGAAAATCAGTTGAAAAATAAAAATTTGTATAGCGGTCAAACAAACAAACAAACAAATAAACAAACAAACAAACAGAAAATGAATTTTATATATATAGATTTTCTTAAAAAAGTACATTTTATTAAAAAAGTACATTTTATTAAAAAAGTACCTTTTCTTAAAGTACCTTTGATTAAAAAGTATATTTTCTTAAACTAAGTATATATTCTTAAAAAAATAGTCTTAAAAAATATATTTTCTTAAAACGTATTTTTTTTAAAGAACCTTTTCTTAAAAAATTTCCTTTTCTTAAAAAAAAGTACATTTTCTTAAAAAAGTACCTTTTCTTAAAAAAGTACATTTTCTTAAAAAAAAAATACAATTTCTTAAAAAAGCATATTAAAAAATAGCTTTTCTTAAAAAAAGTATATTTTCTTAAAAAAAAGTATATTTTGTTAAAAAAAAAGTAGCTGTTCTAAAAAAAATATATTTTATTAAAAAGTACCTTTTGATAAGAAAGTGCCTTTTCTTAAAAAGTATATTATATAGTACTTTTCTTAATAAGTATCTTTTTTTAAAAAAGTTCGTTTTTAAAAAAGGTACCTTTTCTTAAAAAGTACCTTTTCTTTAAAAATGTGATTTTCTTAAAAACACCTTTTCTTAAGAAATATATTTTCTGAAAAAAGTATTTTTTAAACTACCTTTTCTTAAACAATTACCTTTGTTAAAAACGTAAGTTTTCTTAGAAACAGTTAAATTTTTTAAAAAATGTAGTTTACCACAAAATTACAAACTGGTTTTGGAAAGAAAAAAAAAAAAGAAATACAGCGCGATTATAAATGATAGCACATTTTGTAATTTTTAGTTTTCTTTTTTTTCATTATTTAGCTCTTTCGGATAACATATAAAAGACCTTCTTCATGGCCAAAAAAGTATAAAAATAAAAAAGGGTCTTTTCAGGGCTACAAAATATAAAAAAGGCCCTTTTCAGTGCCACTACATAGATTCAAAAAGAGATTTTTTTTGTTACTGCTTCTTTTTTTTTTTTAAATAAAATAAAGGCAATGATTATGATGATGAATTAATTTAAAAGCAAAAAGTTCCTAAATATAAATCAAAAACTTTGTGTACTCTTAAAAAAAATTTATTTTTTTTTTTCGAAAAATATATTTTTTTAACAATTCCAGTTTCATATATTCTCCTAAAAAATTTTTTCGATATTACGTTTTTTAATTCTTTTTAGTAAATATTTGTCAACCCTGAAAATGGCTGCTTATCGCAACTCTTCTTCTTCATATGCCCAATGAACATTATGAGATCTGCCACTCTTGTTCATAAATGTGATCAATGTTCAAAAGAACATTCTGAGATCTGCCACTTTTGCATAATCAGTTTCATGATGAACAAATTGCAGTTTACACATCCTCATTTATATATGATTCTTGGTTGAAGTACATCAGAGTAGTTTAATTTTAATGACCTTTACTCACGTAAACTAAAATTTCACGAATGACTATGAGTAGCGAAAAAATGGTTCATTGCTGATCTCTGTTTCACATACAAATCAAACTTGACCAATTTAAAAATATATTTCTCATGTAATATCTGTGGTCACAAGCATTAACCGCCTAAGTCGAAAATCATGCTTTTGAGAAAATTAACTTTTTATATAAATGTAATGGGGCTTCATTACGAGTTAGGTCAGAATGTTTTCATTAATAACTTTTTAATAAACAGTGTTAGAGAAATTGAGATTTCACGTAAATATAAAGCGTTTTTAGTAGAACATGAGAGCAAAGATAACCCAAATCGTCGAATACCATGCTTTCGAGAAAACTTACTTTTTATATAAATGTAATGGGGCTTCATTACGACTTAGGTCATTATGTTTTCATTAATAACTTTTTATTAAACAGTGTTAGAGAAATGGGGATTTCACGTAAATATAAAGCGTTTTTTGTAGAATATGGTAGGATACATAACTCAAATCGTTCTTAAGTCGACTTAGGCGGTTATCGCTTGTGACCACAGATATATGTTATCCAGTCCATAAAGAAAACCAAACTTACAATTCTCAACTAGCTTATAAAATAAATAAGATAATATTGAAAGGTGTTTTTTGGCAAGACATAGGTTGAGATATCTTTACTGTAAGTAAAGTGCTTGTGCAGTCTTTGGAAACAGTAGCGATCAACTCCGGTTATCACAAAAAAATTTTATTACAGCAGTTTACGTTGCTTTTGCTAATCCAGCGGTTTCGGCTGACTGCATGTCATGTTGTGCCGTTGTGCCACGAAACATTTACAGAGGCGTTGCGCATAACAATACAGTGGGGCTGCACTGTAATTATATGGCATGATTACTATCCACTAAAAACTACCGAATCTTCTCATTTCCGGTTCCGGTACCAACTACTGATGATTACTTGTTCCTGAAACTACCAATTCCTAATATATACCTAATCTCGATATCTACCAATTCTTGGCGATAACCGATTTCTAACATTATCGGTTCCTGAACTTTGGCTGCCGCTTACCAAAAACCAAGGAAAAGCCGAGGGAAAACGAAGAATTCTGCCAATTGTATTATTTTGAAGTCATATTTTAAATTATATGTAAATATATTGAAAAAATAATTAAAGATGAACTGTTGTAATTAAATCACAAGAAATGATAATCAACCATTTTATAATTGCATAATGTTTGAGTATCCTTAAGTAGACCCTGGTGAACACTAATTTACATCAGCCGAAGACAAAAAGTCCGTTGCAATCTTTATCCTTTAATATCATCTGAAATTGCGTATAAATTCTTTCGAAAAAATATCATGTTGGGTACTTAGCTTTCAAGCTTTATTAGTTAGGTGTTAAAACATTTTTAAATTTTGTTCCACAAACAAAAGGTTTATACATGAAAGGACATTGTCGATGTCCTTCTTTGCCAAAATTCTCACTTTCATTTGCTACAGTACCGCCGTTTTTGTTTGATTTTTTTTTGGGCATATAATGGGGCATTTTTAAGGGACAGCCGTGAATTGTGAAGAACTTAGTAAAGTAATCGGTCGGAGTTCTGGACAATTTGGAGGATTAGCTTCTTTTGGTACAAATATAACACTTTTGAATATCGCTGAGAAAAGTGTATCGAGCTAAGAGAAGAAATAGATAAATTTTTTCTCCAAATTTATTGTGTTTTATCTCCGGTATTCCCTAAATTTTTGAGACTTTAATTGCTCATAAGCAGAGTTCAGAAAAAAACACACATTGAATAAAAAACTCGTACATATATGTAAACAAACATAACTTAGACCAACACACACATATTTTTATTTTCATATCAATTATGTTTGTTTTTAAATTTTCCTCGGTGCCCAACACAACCATGACTGTGTTCGTTTTAATATTTCGTTATTTACACGAACATTTTTGTATCACGTACTTTTTGTTTCAATCACACATAAAGCACACATTTTTGAGTGTTGCTTTATTTGAAGTTCATGTTCTGGTACGTGTACTAAAAAAAAAAAAAAAAACAAAACAAAAAACAGAACATGTACAATAAACAGGTTCGAGTTCAGTTATATTTAAGTCGTGTTTAAAATATAACTGAACTCGAACCTGTTTATTGTACATGTTCTGTTTTTTCTTACTACACGAGCCACAACACGACTTAAAATATAACTGAACTCGAACCTGTTTATTGTACATGTTCTGTTTTTTTTTTTTTTCCAGTACACGTACCAGAACATGAACTTCAAATAAAGCAACACTCAAAAATGTGTGCTTTATGTGTGATTGAAACAAAAAGTACGTGATACAAAAATGTTCGTGTAAATAACGAAATATTAAAACGAACACAGTCATGGTTGTGTTGGACACCGTAGAAAATTTAGAAACGCACATAATTGATATGAAAATAAAGATATGTGTTGGCTGCTTTTGAACAGATCATTGTGTGTTTCATGTGTGCATTTTCTGAACCTTGCTCATAAGTGTTTTTTTATTTTTTATTTATTTATTTGAGCTCATTTCTTAACTTATTGCTTGCTTATTTCCTTTGTATTTCATTTCATTAAAAACAAATTGAAAAAAAAAAATTTAAGGTTTCTGTACTACTTCATGCCATTTTAACGACCTTCAATAAAATTTACTGCCTTGTCAAAATTTAATTTCCATGTTGCAATAAATTCATTTTTGTTCAAAAAAGTTAAAATGTAAACAAAACCCTATTTTATGAGGTTGCTGAATATTTCGCTTCAAAAATTTTAATTTAATTTGTAGCAGTTTTGCGTTTCAAATTAATTTTATAAAACACTCCTTCTAAAGAAAAATACCACGGAATTGTTAAATCTTTCCACATCAAACATTTTAAAGATCTTACACATCATTCTTTTTAAAAAATAATAAGAATCTGTTAGTTTTCGGGTAACGCTTGCAAATTTCACATTTTTTTTATTATCAAATAAAATTTAAATCTCTTTATATTTTAAGTCCCATTAAAAATTCCACAAACTTAAAATTGTTTCTAGCAGATGAATAAAATGCAAAATATCAAAAGAATCTCATCTAAGAAGTGGGTGCGGTTGGATCATTACTCTTCCTCTTCTTGGTAGCCTCCTCCTCTTAAGAAAATGTTAGTTTTCGTATATTTTTTCGTAGTTGTAGTGGGTGGTAGAGAAATTGGGTTGACTTTTTTTTTATATGATACCCTGACAGTGTAGAGCTGTCTGCATGTTTCTTTGTTTACAGGTCAATGATTTCATCAATTTGGAAATGCAATTGTTACGTTTTACTACAGTTACTTTGTTTGCTCATTGAGTGTGCTTTAGTTTTTACAACTCATTTGAATTGATTATTATCTAGTGAAAATATAGTTTGTTGCTTTTCTTTTTTTTCATTCGTAGTTATTTATTGAATAATATTTGTAATTGTATTCATTGAGCTTGAAAATTGATGGTAGAGTAAACATTTTAATGAGAATATAAACGAAAGGAAAAAAACTGAAAAAAATGTTAAATGTTGTTGATACTTGATTAATTTTATTCTACGTCACGTTTATTTTACCATCAATTTTCAAATTTAATGTAATTAGAATTTTCCATATATTTACAAAAAAGAAAAAGCAAGACCATAATTGCAAAGAATTATTTATTTGGGTAACAAAAAATTGCTGTGGGACTTTGTTTATAGTTTTTGAAAAATTAAATAAAATTCGGATAAGTCTGATTCTGTAGTTTTTCTAAAGGAAGAAAATTTATAAAGAAAACCTATTCTAGCGAAAATAAAATATTTGTTATTTTTGTTTTCTTCGATTAAAACAAATACATCGGTTAAAGTTTAATAATTTAGCGAATAATTTATTCGACTAAATAAAAATTATTCAATTAAACGTTATAAATTTATTTATTTGATAATCCCTTATTGAATTCGAAAATTTAAAATCTTTTTGTTTCATTGAATCTTCAAATGCTGTCATCCATTTCCATCTTCCTAATTATAACTTACATATTCTTATATATTTTGGTCCTTCGAACCGGGCAAACTTTCTTGTGTATTAGTAATTAATATACCCTCCACACGTCAGTGGCAGAGGGTATATATAGGTTTGTCATTAATTTCGAAAAATTAATTTCCGAACCAATAAAGTATATATATTCTTGATCCTTATCACAGCTCGAGTCGATATAGCGATGTCCGTCGGTCCGTCTGTCTGTTGAAATCACGCTCATTCACAAAAAAAAAACATATAACTGGATTAGGTTAATATAATATCATTTGCCATAATTCCCAGCAGGTAGGTATTGAAAATGGTCTAAATCGGGCATCATTGTGCTTAGATACGAGCAAAAATATTTAGATACCTCTAACCAAAACATAAAACCCAGTGTGTTTGTTGTAATATATTAGTGGTTGAACATAAAAAAAAGCCACAAAAAATGATGCAATCATACCAAGAAACCAAACTACCACGAGCTATGTTAGCATTATCGACACATATTTTTTTTTTATCGTTATCACGATATAATAAAATAAAACGCCAATATGAAAGAAAAATTAAAATTGCAAAATGAAAAATGGAAAATTAAAAATGGAAAAACAAAATTGAAAACTGAAATATGAAAAATGGAAAATGAAATTGAAAAATGAAAATGAAAAATGGAAATTGAAAATTGAAAAAGGAAAGATGGAAAATGAAAATTGAAAAATGAAAAAAATAGAAAATGAAAATTGAAAAATGAAAAATGGAAACTGAAAAATGAAAAACGGAAAATGGAAAATGAAAATTGAAAAATGAGAAATGGAAAATGAAAACTAAAAAATGGAAAATGAAAATTGCAAAATGAAAAATGGAAAAAGAAAATTGAAAATCGAAAAATGGAAAATGGAAAATGGAAAATGCAAAATGGAAAATTGAAAATGAAATTGAAAAATGGAAAATTAAAATTGAAAAATGAAAAATGGAAAATGAAACTTGAAAAATGAAAATTGAAAAATGGAAAATGTACTTGAAAAATGAAAAGTGAAAAAATGGAAAATGAAAATTCAAAAATGGAAAACGGGAAATGGAAAATGAAAAAGGGAAAATGAAAATTGAAAAATGGAAAATGCAAAATGAGAATTGAAAAATGTAAAATGAAAATTGAAAAATAAAAAATGGAAAATGAAAATTGAAAAATAAAAAATGGAAACTGGAAAAAGAAAATTGAAAAATTAAAAATGAAAAATTGAAAATGAAAAATGGAAAACGGAAATGAAAATTGAAAAATGGAAAACGAAAATTAAAAAATTGAGAATGTAAAATGGAAAACGGAAAATGAAAACTGAAAAATGGAAAATGAAAATTTAAAAATGGAAAACGGGAAATGGAAAATGAAAAAGGGAAAATGAAAATTGAAAAATGGAAAATGGAAAATGCAAAATGAGAATTGAAAAATGGAAAATGAAAATTTGAAAATAAAAAATGGAAAATGAAAATTGAAAAATAAAAAATGGAAAATGAAAATTGAAAAATAAAAAATGGAAAATGGAAAAAGAAAATTGAAAAATTAAAAATGAAAAATTGAAAATGAAAAATGGAAAAAGGAAATGAAAATTGAAAAATGAAAAATGGAAAATGAAAATTCAAAAGTGAAAAATGGAAAATGAAAATTGTAAATTTCAAAATGGAAAGTGGAAAATGAAATATGAAAAATAAAAATGAAAAATTTAACATTTAAAATTTAAAATTAAAAATAAAAAATTAAATTAAATATTAAAAATTAAAAATTAAAACTAAAATTTAAAACTTTAAAATTAAAAATAAAAAATGAAAGATGAAAAATGAAAGTTGAAAAATGGAAAATGAAAATTGAAAAATTGATAACTGAAAAATGGAAAATGAAAAATTGAAAATGAAAAATGAATAATGAAAGATGAAAAATGAAAAATGAGTAAAGAAAAATTAAAAATTAATAATTGAAACTTAAAAATTAAAAAATAAAAATTAAAAATTATAAATTAAAAATTAAAAATTATAAATTAAAAATTAACAAGTAAGAAAACTATAGTCGGTCTAGACCGACTATACGATACCCTATACCATGCGTTTGGAAACCCTATCTCTTAGGCCCAACTAACTGGACATAGAAAATAAGCAAAAACCAAATTTGAGTGGGATACTTATTAATTTTTTTGGCTGCAGATATGAAAAAGTTCATATCGGATGCTATATCTATATGGGGACTAGGTCCAAAAATAGACCGATCCTAACCATGGTTGGTAACGTCTCTTGTATTTTGCAAAAACATATACAAACAAAATTTGAGAAGAATCAGTGCAATATTTTTTTTTTTTTTAATAGATTTAAGTGAATATCGGAAAGCAGATCTGTATGGGGCCAAAGGGATCATTTTTGGACTACTCATTAATGGATGTAATGAACGCTTACAAACCCAATTTGAGTAAGATCTATATGACAATTTGGATCTTATGGCAATTTATGTCGATTTCATAGTGGTAATTTGTATGGGGGCTAGGTCTGAACATGGACCGAATTTCACCAATTTCAATAGCGTTCATCCCATGGCCGACAAAAGCTTATATACCAAATTTTATCAAAATATATTCATATTTGCGACCTGCACTTTGATTACAAGCTTTACATGGACACACAGACGGACGGACGGACGGACGGACATTGTTAAATCAACTCAAAAAGTGATTCTGATTCGATCGGTATAATTAAAGATGGGTCTGGGTCAAATATTTTTGGTTGTTACAAACAGCAGCACAAAGTCATTATACCCAAACCACATAGTGGTATAGGGTATAAAAACTAAAAATTAAAAACTAGGAACTAAAAATTAAATAAAAATATTTTAAAATTACCTTATTATTAATAATAATAATTTTTAGGCAAGAATCATTTGAATTTTGTATTCGGAATTAATGTTTCAGTATCGGCAACAGTTTAAAACATTGGGTGTAATAGAGTTTAAGACGCAGGTGGAGGGTATCAAAAATTCGGCACAGCCGAATTTAACATTCTTACTTGTTTTTTTTTTTTATAGTTTTGCACTGATTTTGGTTAATGTTTAAAAAAAAATTTTTTAACGGAATTTAAAGGACAATTTAGACAATACCAAATAATTTTGTTCAAAAGCTCCACGATATGATTCGTTATAAGTTTTCTTTCAACAGCAAAAATCAGAAGTTATTTATTTACAAAATAAATTTACTGCACAGAACATCTTGATAACTAACCTGTTTTATAAAATGGTTGCTGTTCAATGCTATTTTAATTTTTAGTTTTGTAACTAACAAATTTACTTCGTTTCCTTGGTACATGTCGAAAAGGAAGAAAGAACAAATATTATACAATACAATACACCAAACAAAGTGCATGTGGTAGAGTTGTCAGCAACAAAACACTAACACAGATACTCCACGACTTGAGTCTTATTGAATACAAGTGCTACAGCTAATGCACTTTTACAACTTCTACTACCACCACCAGCACCATTCACAATATACCATAATAGCAACGGAAAATCATTTAGTAATAACAATGTTATCGTTGGATTTATACTCTATAGATCTTTTGAAAACTAGTAACAGTGCTGATATTTTGTGTTGTAATGACTTTAAATTCACAAGTAATGTTCTAAGTGTGATGTTAAGTCCGAATGTGGCCAACTATGCTCAGTTATATGTTTAGCATATGAACATAAAAAACAGTTATTTAAATCAAAGATTATATTTAATACAACTAGCAGATTCCAGCGCTCGAAATTCGAGTGCAATTTCTAGGCATCTTTATTTTTCAAATTAGCCAATTCACAAACCAACATTTTTTCTGTTTATTATTGTAAATGAAGATAACAAACTCATTGGCAAACACACTAACAATTATAATAAACACACTCATAGCATATGTATAATTTTATGTATGTGTTAGTAGCAACTTTAAATGCAATTTACTCAAAATAAAGGGGAAAATTTAAAAATCTGTAAATCTGGTGAACAGCTAAAATTGAATACCTTTCAAATAATATACGTTTGCTCAAAATCGGGATAAAAGGGTAGAACGAAACATCGGTCACAAGATATCGCCTAGGCTATTAATAATATAGATGATGAATACATATATGAATTGTAATCAAATTTAAAAAAAAAAATTGTGAGCGCCTCTTATTTGAATATTTCCAAATTTCTTCTAAGATCACGATTAAAGAAAAAATTCAATATTTTCTAAAATCGCGATGAAAGCTAATCTTCAACACTTCATAAAACCACGTTAGAGCTTAAATCCAACATTATATAAAAAACCATTACAGCTTTAACTCGATATTTTCTAAAATTAAAATTAATATTAATAGGCTAGGCGATTTTTTGTTACCGATTTTTTGCTCTACCGTTTTATCCCGCTTTTACCAAACGTATATTATTTGAAAGGTATTTCTTTTTAGCCGTTTTGCAGATTTACAGATTTTTCAATTTTTTTTTTTCTTTATTTTGAGTATATTGCATTTAAAGTTGCTACTAACACATACATAAAATTATACAATGCTATGTGTGTGTTTATTAAATTTGGTAATTTGTTTGTAATAAAAATGAGTTTTTTTTTGTGTTGATTTGTGAATTAGCTATAATTGGAGCATTCCATGAAAAATGGGAACTCTAAAACATTATCCAAATATTAATTTTGTATATGTTATTGCACATATATAGTCAGATTATGTTCTAATCTAATATAATTTATTGAAATTATAAAGAGTAGATCGCTGTTTTTTAAAATACTGTTATTTTTAAAGAGTAACAACAAGTAGGCTTTTTTCATTTGACTTTACACATTTTTTGATAGGTAGCTGTCACTATTGTTTATCAGTTAGAACTTTCTCCGTCTACGTGTGTGGTAAGCTATATATAACTGCAAAACCAATTTTTTAGTAAATTGTTTTGACGTCGAGAAATTAATTTTAACACAAAGGTAAGTTTCGATGTCCCATACGTGACGTTTGATTCGTTTTTATTTTAATAATTTTAAAATAAGCAGATTATAGAAACTCATTTTTGTGATTTATAGCTAACTTCTAGTGGTCTAAGAATTAATCAAAAAAATTTTAATTAAACGTTTCCCTTATAACTGATAAGTGGTACTAGTCAAGTGTCCGTACGTGACGCCGAGGAACAAGAAATTTTTGTATTACAAATTTCAATCTCACAAAAATGACTGATCAACAACCATCAACAAGTGCTAGCCGTATGCGAAAATTTCGTGGAAAGAGAAAGGAAGATCCAAATTTCACCGCTAATGACGCTAAAAGGATGCGTGAACTTCGCAAGGGAAAACAAGAAAAACTTTCAAAATGTAAGCTACAAGCTATACGACTTAAATAAAGGGACAAGAAGAGATTGTAAAGGGCTAAAAAGCGGGTTCAAATTGAAAGTTTTATGAATCTTCTGTAAGTACCGAACTACCCTACAAGTCGAAACAAACACTATCTAAAGCTGTTCAAAATGCTCTAAAATCCCTGTCTCAATCACCAATAAAGAAAAAGGCGGTAATTACAGAATTAGCTCGTAAAATGAACATTGCTCTAGCCGAAAGTTAAAACATAAGCATTTCAGATAACAATACAAATTACGAAACTGCGAAAGCATTTTACTATCGCCCTGATATTGTATATACATGTCCAGGCAAAAACGATTTTGTCGTTGTTTGGAAAGGTGGCATTAAAAAGAGGTGTCAGAAGCATTATTTGACCATGTATCTACGGGAGGCCTTCTCCATTTTTAAAGAGTTTAATCCTTGTTACGAAATAGGGTTTTCAAAATTTTGCAGTCTGAGACCGCCAAACATTTTGCTAATGAAAGACACACCTTCAGATCAATGTAGATGTATAACTCATGAAAATTTTATGTTTAAAGTAAAAGGTTTAAAACAAAACTATTGTAACGACTGGTGGTGTATGATTTTATGTGATACTTCTTTGGATTCGAGGTGCTGGAAAAATGAATGTGATACTTGTTCTGATGGCAATAATATATTATTATCTAGCGAATTAAGTACAATCTGTGCATGGAAAGAATGGATAAAAACTCAGATAATAAATTACGTTTAGTAAATCATGAAACAAGTGCAGGTGAACTTAAAGAACATTTTGTTGATTCAATTCATATTATGATGATGCAGCATGTAAATTTGAAACGAATTCAAGCCAATGAATTTCAAAAAGACAAACTTAATGAAAATGTGCGTATTTTGCAATGTCTTTCGGCTGTGAATACCAGAATGAAGTTCAAAGCGCACTTTGGTCGTGAACAAATGCCCTGTTGTTCACTGCTGCAAGTTTTTACAAAGGCAATTGTCAAACATACCTCATATGCTCTGATGCACACACTAAAGACAAAGATACATTTTCTGTTTTCCTAAATGAGTTGCTCGATTTTATACTTAAAGAAAATGAAGATTTACCTTCAGCAGAAATCATTTGCAGCGACGGCCCTGCATCGGAATTTAACCTTTAACTATGGAGGTGAAATTTTGGGACATAGTCAGTGACATGGGGTAAATTTTACCCTATTTAATTTTACTAAAAAATATTAATAAAAAACATTTCTTCATAATTATTTGTTTTTTAAAAAGAAGCTACCACATTTTTAATTTAAAAAATAAAAAAATTGTTTTTTTTTATATTAATTTTAGCAAAATAGGTACTATATTTCGAAAACCTTTTTCTTTTTGTACAAAATAACAGTACGAGGGGTTAAATTTTACCACCACCTCCACAGTTAAAGGTTAAGAACCGTTATATGGTAAAACTAACATCAATGTTGAGTAAAAAATACAAAAAGTCGTTTTTTTTTTGGAAATATTTTGCTACATCGCACGGAAAAGGTGTGATAGATGGCGTTGGCGGAAACATCAAAAGAATAGTAAGAGAGAAAATGATGAGTCAAAATGAACATGTTGTCGTCCAAACAGCCAAGGACTTTGCTGATTTGGCTTCTAGTTTAGTCTCAAAAACACGCGTAATATATATTCCATCCTCGAAAATAAATGAAAAAAATTAAGTCTTTATCACCATGGGACAATACCAAAGCAATATCTGGAATTTCAAAGTTCCATTTTATTAAAACTAAGGAGAATGTTGTGGAATGCAGAAAACATTGCTTATCCCTAGAAAAATCTGTAACAAATTATTAATTATTATTTACTTTCTAGATCAAAGTTCAACTATGTCCCCTTCGTGACGCGATTTGTCTGTACGTGACAAATTATAAAAACCAATTTTCAATTATAAATATGTGTTTTAATAAAAATTTTTTCCCTACAGCACCAAGCTTGACTTTTAATTAAAATTTTTTCTTAAGACACTTTTTCTCCATATGTAATAGTTTCGCTGAAATCTGAATGCAACGATAACAAATTCGAATGTTGGTTGACTGGAACCGTCCCATATGTGACGGGATATTTCTAAATTTTTTCTTCAGTATGTCATGAATTATCTAAAAAGTTTATATGTAGGATTAAAGACTAATGTGTTCTCTATAATATAATAGAAATTGACTAGATATCTGATGAATTAATAAAGAACTAGATGAAATATAAGCGCATAAAACTAGTTGGTTTTGTCTGTACTTGACCGTGGAATGCTCCAATTGATTAGCATACCTTTAGGTCTTTGTTTAATGAAAAAAATAAAATTTTCTAGAATTTGCACGCGAATTTCGAAGGCTGGAATCTGCTAGTTTCTATAATAACGTTAAAAGTTCCAACTTCTAGATCTTTTTGTTTAAAGTTTGAAGCTCAAACTTAGAGTTTTTCCAAACCACGTTTATCTTCAAAACCAAGTTTTTCTAAAACTACGTTTAAAACTCAAACTTAAAATTTTTCTAAAACCACTTTGAGCTTCAAAACCAAGTTTTATTCAAACCACGGATAAAACGCAAAATTAAGATTCTTCTAAACATTCCAGTTTTACCAAAACCACGTTAAGGCACAAAACTCAAGTATTTCTATAATCACTTTTAAAGCACAAACTTCTAGTCAAAAAATTATGGTTAAAAAGCAAAATTAAAGCTCAAAATCTAAGTTATTGTAAAACCAAGTTTTAGGTGAAATTTATATTTTTAAACTAACGTAAAAAAACATGATAAATCTCAAAACTCATTCTTTTCTAAAACCATGATTAAAGATTCAAATTAAAATTTTTCTAAAAGCACATTTAAAACTCAAAACTCAGGTTTTTCTAAAACCTTCATCTCTACACATTCGTCTAAGAACATATTTTGAGTTGGTTATGTTTTCTAATGTGGAAAATATATTTAAAGTCTGCTTAAAACCACAATTTTTCCTGCACCAGTATGAGCAGCATCATGTTTTAATAATGAACAGCAGAAGTTTAGAGTTATTTATTTACAATAGTATTTGTGGCAATTATATTTTCATATTTTTTTTTCTTTATTTATAAATTTATAAAAAGGATTTTATTTGTTTTTCCAACAGTTTTGATTAATTTGTTCTTTGTTTTTTTTTTTTTCTCAAGAAATTTACGAATAAATATAATTGCGCCGGCATTGTTCGTGTTTGAAAAATAATGCACGTATCAACACTATCATAAATAAGTATAAAGTTGTATACTTTAATTTTTATATGTTGTATGTGTTTCAATGTAAAAGTTCACATACACTTCCCCACTCACATACACCGTAGCACAACTGCATCTATATATTTTATAAACGTGCGCAATTACTTACAAATATATTCTTTTAAACAACCATCCCAGCAACATATTTATAACGAGAACTTATTGTCATTACTGAAACTAAACATTATACTATTTGAAAAGAGAGTTCCTTAAATAATAATTGTAAACCTCCTTTAATCCACATTCGCAGTTAATATGCTCGTACTTCTAAGCCGTGATGTAATGCAAGTATCTGTGCATGGAAAAGTTTTTGGCATCCTTCAAATATGCAATGAAATTCTAGGTTTCTCTATTTGTATGCAAATATAAGCAGTTTTATGAGTTTCTTTTTCATCTTAGCATTTTTATGAATTTTACGTGTTAACAAACAACTACTGCAGTTTAAGCATGAATTAAGTTTTCTTGGAGATGGATATTATTAAGTAAAGTATTAACTTTATAAAAAAAAATAAGGGAACATCTTTTAAATATATTTTTACATAGAAGAAAAATAATATGAAAAAATTTATATATATAAATGAAAATCATTGCTTGTGTTTATATCTTTATTCTTTTAAATCTTATTAAAATTTTCAAATGCGAAAAAAGTTTTCATATTTTTTTTTTTTTTTTTCGGAAGATATGAATAATGTTGGATTATTTAATTCATACACCGTTAAAGCATTTGAAGTACTTTTGAAAAAAATTTCAATAAAAATTTTAATAAATAAGTCCGTGACAGCGAATCTCCCGAAGCGCCTCAAGAAAATTTGTTTTGCGGTGAACATCAGAACTCGTTACCGGTTCATGTGAAATAAAACAAAAATCGAAATCAGGAGGTAATCAGGAACAGTTTTTTTGAATTTTTTATTTTTTTTTTTTTTTTGCTATAAAATTTCGAAGAATTTGTTGTTAAAAATGAGGAAAAAATGGCAAAAAAAAAACTCTTCCTCATTTCCTGGTGATTTATGTGTACACACATAAACAGATTATTTGTGGCTACCAAATATGTTGAAAAAATTAATAACCGGGAAGAAATTAATAACCGAATTTTGAGCATTTCAATTTTAATTCAATTGTCTCAACAGTAAATATTTTATCACAATAGAAAATGGTTTGTTCTATTAAAATTTCTGTTGATACAATCGAAAATTTAGTTGTTAAGTTTTAGAACAATTCGTTTGGTAAATTATTTTTCTGTATGTAGAAATAGTGCATAAAATTTCAAAAGGATCGGTCAAACAGATTTTTAGTCATGATGTTCACGGGCTTCAAAAATGTTGTTTGATGTAGTTTAAAAAAAAAAAAAAAAAATATTTAAACCTTACCCCACCCCCAAGCTGTTTTAAAAATCTTTCATATATAAGATATGTTAAATATTAGAGTGGAAAGAAAACCTGGTTCGAGCGGTAAATAAAATAAATGCCGAAACCATGGGCCAAAGTAGAAGATTTTACCAAGAATGTCAAAAAACTTGATCAAAAATATCTATAATACATTGGCTCAGCTACTGCTGAGAGATAGAAAAAAAGTATCAAATGCAAATATAATTCTCTGCTTCCTCTGAGTTTAAATGTGTGAAGGCAATGAATGGCAGCGTAACCATTACTTAAAATAAGTCTTCCAGTCGAAAAGAATCCGAAATATCCAAATATTGTGGTTGGTCATTAGTGAACGTGGTATCTGTGAACCAGTTTTTTTATACCCTCGACAACAGTGTGTAGAGGGGACAGGTAAGTTTGTCAGTACGTTAAGAATAATTACAAAAAAATTCGGATATAATATGTATATATATCGTATATGGAAATATGAAAAAATATATATGGGGGGTTTCATGTCAAGTGCACCAACTTTTAAAACCGATGTCTTCCGATCGGGATGAAATTTGCACCAACGTTAGTCCTATTGGATAGTAGTTTAGACACAATTTTTCAATAAGATCGGTCCAGATCTCTCTGAGTTAGAGGGGATCAAAATTTTACATTTTGGCCAAACAGGTGTTTTTTCTCATCCATGTAACTTATTACCAATTGTTCTTAGAAAATTTTCTCCCAAATAGTTTAGACAGCTATTTCTTTAATATTTCGGAAAAAATACTTTAAAAAAAAAAATTTTAGACTTTTTTTTGCTAAATTAAAGCATTTTTTTGCCTTTTTTCAAAAAGGGATTTTTTTTTTTCATAAGAAAGCTTAGGATTTTTCCTTTAAGAGCTTTTTGGTCGCTTAGTGGGATGGGAGTGGAATATCTATCAAAATAAATGTTTTGTAACTCAAGACAACGGTTTTTCAATTTTTCACAAATGCACTATTTTGAATTTTTTCCTATTTGTGTGAAAAACCTTACAAATAAAACTTATACTGGGAAACTAGACAAATTAACCTTTCCGAAGGTATGTAACATACCTTCATAACATAACAGAAGAGAATGGTTATCTGTAATCTGAAAGACTTATTTGCAACATGTGAATCTGAACACGAGGATGTTAGAATTGCCTTCACGAAATTAACCCAAATGAGGCCAAAACATTGCGTTTTGGCAGAAAGCAGCGGAACTCACACAGTATGCGTTTGCATTTACCATGAAAATGATGTTGAAGGAAATCAACTTAAAGTATTTAACAGATGATTCGGCAGAAGATTTGCAGGATTACCGCGATTGCCTTAAATTGACTATGTGTCCTAATGCAACGACTTCTTGCCACTTAGGTGAATGTACCAATTGCCCGAAAACCACATTCATCAAAGAAAATTTAATCAACTCTTTAGATCGAGAATATATAGAGGAGGTCAAATTTGATTCTTGGATTCAGACTGACAGATGCCCATTGAAAACAATCATTTTAAATGTGGATGCTTTTGTGGAAGAAATGTGTACAGGATTGCTAAACTTGAGAAACCATCACTTTTTAGTCAAAGAGCAATGGTCATTCTTCAAGGATTTGAAGATACATTTGAAGTCTGGTGAATTCGTTATTTCATATGATTTCGCAGAAAACTATAAATATGTTCTTCAGGATGCCATACAAGCATTCCACTTCAATAACGACCAAGCAACTATATTCACAGTAGTTATTTACTACATGAAAGATGAAAAACTGGAACACAAAAGTATGGCAATCATATCCGACGATTTAAAACATGATACCGTTGCAGTTTATGAGTACCAGAAGATAATACTAAAATATCTAAAATCTAAATTTACAGTAAAGAAGGTATACTACGTTTCGGACGGAGCTCGTCAACATTTTAAAAATAGAAGTAGCTTCGCAAATCTTATGGCTCATGAAAAAGATTTTGGAATGCCAGCTGAGTGTCGTTTTCATCCTACAGCTCATGGTAAAGGAGCATGTGATGGTATTGGAGCAAACCTTAAAAGAAATGCAGCGAAGTATAGCCTCCAGTGCTCTCATCAAGATCGCATCTTAGATGCGACTGCTTTATTCCATTGGGCAAAGAGTTATTGTAAAGAAACTAAAATAGTTTTTAGTAGCAAAGAGGATCATCAGGAAACATTGAAAACACTGAAGAGCAGATTCGATGCTGCGGTAGCAATCGATGGCACCGCTCAATACCATGCTTTTATACCGCTTGTCGATGGAACACTAAAGTTGAAAAAGTTTTCTGTCTCTATTCAATGCGATTTCTTTCCAAAGACAACAAATAAACCAGCAGCGAAATCAACAGCTTAACCTAGTAACGCCAAGAAAGGATTGACAAAAAAACGCAGTAAATAAAGGCGACAAAAAAGCTGGATGAAAGACTGGGTATTTAAAAATTTACAAGACTTAAATACTTCATCAGCTACAATAAATTAAGTATAAAAATAGTTACGATATAAATGGATCTAACGCAATTACGATTAAATTTTAATAAATTATTTATCTTTTTAGTTTTAATATTATTATTATTATACATTAATTTAATTATTATTAAAAATAAATAAAAAATAATAATTTTTCAAAAAGCGATTTTTTTCCTGAGGTTAACACATTCTGTGTATTAAGTATCGAGGGTATAAAATTTTAGTTATTTATGTTATATACTTTCGGAAAGTTTAGTTTGTCTAGTTTCTCAGTATAAGTTTTATTTGTAAGGTTTTAGACACAAATAGGAAAAAATTCAAAATAGTGCGTATGTGAAAAATTGAAAAACCGTTGTCTTGAGTTACAAAACATTTATTTTGATAGATATCCCACTCCCATCCCACTAAGCGACCAAAAAGCTCTTAAAGGAAAAATTCTAAGCTTTCTTATGAAAAAAAAAAAATGCCCTTTTTGAAAAAAAGGCAAAAAATGTTTTATTTAGCAAAAAAAAAGTCTAAATTTTTTTTTTTTTTTTTTTTAAAGTATTTTTTCCGAAATATTGAAGAAATAGCTATCTAAACTATTTGGGAGGAAATTTTCTAAGAACAATAGATAATAAGTTACATGGATGAGAAAAAAACACCTGTTTGGCCAAAATGTTAAATTTTGATCCCCTCTAACTCAGAGAGATCTGGACCGATCTTATTGAAAAATTGTGTCTAAACTACTATCCACTAGGACTAACCTTGGTGCAAATTTCATCCCGATCGGAAGACATCGGTTTCAAAAGTTGGTGCACATACTAGGGTGGCCCTTAATAAAAAAAAGTGTTCAAACTCTCGGCCGCACCCCCTAGAAATATGCGAATAGCAAAAAAACTGAGAAATACAAAGTTTTGGGTCAATCAAAAAACATTTAGTCATGCCTTAACGCGATTGAAAATTTCAAGTGTGTTTATATTTTCCCCATATGACCTTTTTTTCAGATTTTACGAAATTTTCGTTCAATAGTTTAATTCTTCCGACAAGTTGTTATATAATTCGGGATCAGTATTAAATCATCCTTTCAAAAAGCTATAAAACTTCAAAATCAAATAAGACCTCGCCAAGAAGTAGCAAATGTCCCAGACCACTTTTGTGCCAAAAAAAAAACTAGATCATGAAATTTGATGGCGTTTTTTTCAACATTGAGAAATTGATTAAAGCCATAATTTTTTTTGGTCTCTATACTTGTAAGGTCTCAGATATGAAGTATTGTTTTATTACCACGCTGTTAACCTATTGCGCATTTAGACCGAAAATGGGAAATTTTTTTGATAAAATTTTGAAAACTCCTTTTTCAAGATTTAAAAAATTT
Organism: Cordilura impudica; assembly: GCA_963682025.1. Taxonomy (NCBI): domain Eukaryota; kingdom Metazoa; phylum Arthropoda; class Insecta; order Diptera; family Scathophagidae; genus Cordilura; species Cordilura impudica. The sequence continues at coordinate 151,453,209 of OY821521.1, read as the reverse complement.
TCTTAAACAAACTTTAAAAAAATGGATCTGGCACAATAAGGTTTTATTAAGTAAATGTTACAGATTAACTGTGTGAAGTTTTAGGTAAATGGCTATGCCAGAATTTTTTTGACAAAGATTTTATTTTTGCGGATTTCGAGAAAAATGGGATTTCAGTAAAATATTCTGTAAATGTACTCTTTCTAAGCATTTTGTATCAAAAATTCATCACTTTTCTACTTTTAAATATTATATTTTATCTAAATAGCCTAGGGTTTCAAAAAAAAAAAAAAATATGACCCCATTAACCCTTGTGGAATTGGGATCACATATGACCCCAAGCTAATAAAAGACAATTTATTCAAAAAATTCAAATGTTTTGTAAGTGCTGTTCAATTTTTAGATGCGACCAAATGTGTAGAACTTCCATTCCTAAAATTTGGGATAAATCCGAGAATGTTAACCCATTATTTCCCAAGGCCAGCTTTGGATTTTAAGATATTTAAAAAAAAAAACCGAAAACGAGTTTTTCTATTAAACTCGATGGAACCACTATTTAGAATTTATGAATAATAATTCGGTTAATTTTTATATATTTAACCCGTCAGTGCTCCTGGGATCAAAATAATCCATTGTGATATATCTTTGGTGCAATTATCTGCTTATTGCTCGCGAATATAAATTAAAACAACTTTTAACCAATTTTGTTATAAAATTATTTTATGTATAAAAACTGTCTATATGTTTCCAAATAAAACTAACAATAAAAAAGAACGCGGTGTTAAATTAATTGAAGAGTAGAATAACATATTAACAAAGAACGAAGAAGCAAAGCAATACTTATTGCACATCCTTAAATACACCAAAATAAAAAGAATTAATTTTATATTTCATATTCTTTTTTGAATAAATTGTCTTTTATTAGCTTTGGTTCATTTGTGGGGCTTCTTATTTTATTTAGAAAAATATAAATAGTTTTTATACATAAAAAATAATTTTACAACAAAATTGGTTAAAAGTTGTTTTAATTTATATTCGCGAGCAATAAGCAGATAATTGCACCAAAGATAAATCACAATGGATTATTTTGATCCCAGGAGCACTGAAGGGTTAAATAAATAAAAATGAACCGAAATATTTTTCTTAAATTCTACATAGTGGTTTCGTCGAGTTTAATAGAAAAACTCGTTTTTGGTAATTATACCCTATACCACTATGTGGTTTGGGTATAATGACTTTGTGCTGCTGTTTGTAACAACCAAAAATATTTGACCTAGACCCATCTTTAATTATACCGATCGAATCAGAATCACTTTTTGAGTTGATTTAACAATGTCCGTCCGTCCGTCTGTGTGTCCATGTAAACCTTGTAATCAAACTGCAGGTCGCAAATATGAATATATTTTGATGAAATTTGGTATATAATCTTTTATCGGCCATGGGATGAACGGTATTGAAATTGGTGAGAATTGGTCCATGTTCAGACCTAGCCCCCATACAAATTACGCCTATGAAATCGACATAAATTGCCATAAGATCCAAATTGTCATATAGATCTTACTCAAATTGGGTTTGTATGCGTTCATTACATCCATTAATGAGTAGTCCAAAAATGATCCTATTAAAAACAAAAATAATGCACTGATTCTTCTCAAATTTTGTTTGTATATATTTTTGCAAAATACAAGAGACTTCACCAAACATGATCAGGATTGGTCCATTTTTGGACCTAGTCCCCATATAGATATAGCATCCGATATGAACTTTTTCATATCTGCAGCCAAACAAATTAATAAATATCCCACTCAAATTTGGGTTTTGCTTATTTTCTATGTCCAGTTAGTTGGGCCTAAGAGATAGGGTTTTAAACTCATGGTATAGAGTATCGTATAGTCGGTCTAGACCGACTATAATTTTCTTACTTGTTTTTATTTAAAAATATCTTAAAATCCAAAGCTGGCCTTGGCAAATAATGGGTTAACGTTCTCGAATTTATCCCAAATTTTAGGAATGGAAGTTCTACACATTTAGTTATCTAAAAGTTCAACAGCATAAATTGTCGTTCATTAGCTTTGGGTCATATGTGACCCCAATTACATAAGGGTTAATGGGGTCGTATTATTTTTTTCGAAACCTAGCCTAGGGTAAAATATAACACTTAAAAGTAGAAAAGTGATGAAGTTTTGATAGAAAGTATTTGTAAAGAGTACATTTACAGAATATTTTACAAAAATCCCATTTTTCTCGAAATCCGCAAAAATAAAATCTTTGTCAAAAAAATTCTGGCACAGGGATTTACTTAAAAATTCACACAGTCAATCTCTGACATGCATTTAATAAAACCTTTAGGTGGCAGATCCATTGTTTTTAATTTTGTTTAAGAAAATTTTTTAAAACTTGAAAAAGGAGTTTTCAAAATTTTATCAAAAAAATTTTACATTTTCGGTCTCAATGCGCAATAGGTTAACAACGTGGTAATAAAACAATACTTCATATCTGAGTCCTTACAAGTATAGTGACCAAAAAAAATTATGGCTTTAAGCAATTTCTTAAAGTTGAAAAAAATGCCATCAAATTTCATGACCTAGTTTTTTTTTGGCACAAAAGTGGTCTGGGGCATTTGCTATTTTTTGGTGAGGTTTTATTCGATTTTGAAGTTTTATAGCTTTTTGAAAGGATAATTTAATACTGATCCCGAATTATATAACAAACTTGTCGGAAAAATTAAACTGTAGAATGAAATTTTCGTAATATCTTAAAAAAGTTATATTTTCCTCATATAAACACACTTGAAATTTCCAATCGCGTTGAGGCACGACTAAATGTTTTTTGATTGGCCCAAAACTCTGTATTTCTAAGTTTTTTGCTATTCGCATATTTCTAGGGGGTGAGACCGAGAGTTTGAACACATTTTTTCTCCTCCATATAAGGAAGGGCCACCCTAATGTATGAATATACTTACCATATATTTTTGGAAAGTTTTTTTTTCTTTTTTGTAAAATGATGGCAAACATCTATGGAGTGCATATTTACACACATTTGTATGGAGAGTGATCGAGGATAGTTTGATTCCAGTGAAATTTAAGGATGGTAGATCTGGGGGCAAATCGTCGCTTTCGATATCGAGTAAAATTAATCGAAATTCCATATTTTGGTTTATTATTTAAAGAAGTCGGACGAACGCCAGATCCCGCTTCACTTTTACTATTAACTATGGACAATAACTCGTTAGCTGTGACAGAGTAAAATTACTCTTAGTATTTTATTTTCGAAAATAATTTCGATCGAAAAATTTCGATAACGAATGCGACGATTCGACCCCTGATATTTGTACGAATCCAAAAATAATGTATTTGCTGTATTAAATACTTATATTTATCTTTATCGACATCATTCCTTCAAACATAAAAATGTTACTAGTCGATCTACTCGTCCCGCTGCAGTAAGTCATTGACTACTCGAGTAGCTAGACTATTCGTACTTGAGCGTAGGCTCCACTTTATATCATCCAGGTCGATAACTTATATCATCATATCTTTCGAACCGCACACAATCAGTATTGTAAACGGTGTATGGTCAGATAGATTATCCCTTACTAGGGGAGTGCCCCATGGCTCTAGTTTAGGACCACCTTGTTTTCCTTGTATGCAAATGATCTACCAAAACAACTCTCCTATTGTAAGATACATTTATACGCAGATGACGTGCAACGCACTTTAAGTAGCCCAGCTCCGAATATTGCTTCAGGTATAGCCCTTCTAAAAGACGACTTAAACATAATCTATCTTTGGGCTAATGCTAAAATACTCTGTTTAAAATCTAAATGCATTGTAATTTGAAAAAAAAAGTTTTATTCCCACCATTACTGAATATATTGTTTAAATGGCCAGAAAATTGAAATTGTTAATACGGCGAAAAATCTTGGGATAATTTTCAATAGAAATTTGACATCCACTGATCACATAAATTCACTGGTTGGTCAAACTTATGCACACAGTGCCAGACAGCTCGTAGTTTTTTACCGCTTTCAGAATAACGGCCTCCCTGATGTATGGGATTGAACTATTTGGAAGCTGTGACGCAGTTAGTAATAGGAGACTAAATGTCTTGTTCAATATTATATTATATGGATGTGTATGGATTGAGAAGATTTGATCATGTTTTCTCTGTTTCCAATTATCTTCACGGGGTCTCTCTTGAAAGTCTGTTGAAAATTCGCACTCTAACATTTTTGCCTAAAATAATAAACAGACAAACCCCCAAATATATTTTGACAAAATTAGTTTTTTCCAATCGCCAAAAAACCGAAATATTATTATACCTACACATCATTGCCCAGTATCTAAATGGCAGCCTTTGGAACAATCTTCCACCAAGTCAAGAACTAAACAGCAATGCTAAAAGATTCGAAACTTTTTTATTTAACTTTTTTATCAATATTGTTATATTAATAATATTATAAAATGTTTTCTTTTTAACGCAATACGTTCCTGTACTATAAATATAAGACTCTGTCTTGCTGTACAGAAAATGGAGTTAACTAAAAAAAATAAATACATAAATATGGATCTTAGAATTTTTGGATTTCTAAAATATAAAAAAACTGAATGAAACGCGATTTTTTTATTAATGTTTTGGGTGTGTCAAAATATTACATTGAAAAACCCCAGGCCAAAAATTACAGTTATTTTTTTTCAAATGGTACAGGTTTTAACCAGAATCGAAATCTCTCGCTGTCGTAAAAGTGAGAATCTATTTTCATTAACTACTTTCACTTAGCAGATCCATTTCTGTAGTTAACATTGCATTTTATTGAAATTATACAAAAAAAAAATTATAACCTTTAAAGGAGTAAATGATGGGTTAAATTCCCTTAAACCACAATTGATTATTTTTTTTATATACGAGCACACATTAAAACATTACCGCATCATGAATCTCATACACATGTTTAAGCATCAATTGACCATTTTATTTTTCTCATCAGCATCATCCTGCCTGCAGCATCCTCCATGCTGCATCCTCTCAGACACTATCAGTTACAAACAAAACACCGTAAATATTCATTAGTATTGGTGGTGGTGGGTGGTGGTGAATGAAATCTATTTACATTAAGCTGAGCAGAGCAGAGCAGCAGCGGATATTGCTAAAAGGCAACAAACATGATCCCACATAAACAAACAACATGTGAACTGCACAAAGTTTTTGCTTGACTAGTTTACACGTATCCAAAGGATATTTACTACATTATCTATTCAACTTGCACGCACATGTTGGTTTTTTATACAATGTTCATATTTATTTACAAATGTTGAAAAACGAGTTATGTAAATATACTAGTGAGAGTATTTAGAACGTTTCTAATGTAAGAAGCTACGTAATGCTTAATGCATAAGCGATTTGATATGTGTAACCCCTAAGCATATTATTTGAATATTTAATATTCAAAAAGGATTACAAGCAGTGATCATTGTAAAACAAATTTAAAATTGTTTTAAAACATGTTTGCTAACACAAATTATTTCTGTATAGTTGTTTTGAATAGACTGTTTCCAAAACTCAGTGAATTAACCACAATTAGGTGGTAGTAGTAATTCTTATTTGGTTATGGTGAAATTAACATTACTTTTAGCCACTTTTCATAACATATTGAAGCGTGTGCATGAAATCGCCATTTAAACACACAACAACTAAAAACAATAGATAAAGTATGGACGGTATATAGAATTATATTAAGAACTTATTGAATCCAGAAAGTGATAAGAGAAAGTTATAAAAGTTCAATACATTAATGAAAATATTATTTATGGAAGGCGGGGGGGTAAAGGCACCTGCAGATCGCGACGAAACTTGGATATATTATCTAAAAAAAAATTTCTTATATTTAGGGTGGGGTAAATAAAAGGTACCATAAAGTCGACAGTTTTTTTTTTTTTTTTTGTTTATTAAAATTTTTCATATTTAATAATAAGAAATCATATGAAACCATATCAGATGAAAGGTATTTGCACGGCCTATGCAATAGAGACATGCACGATCATGCTCAAATACTAGTGTTGTTTGATAAAACATTAAATTATTTATAGGAGGATTTGTGTAGAGATACCTTTGAATTTTAAATCAAAACTCACAGAAGTTCTTCGTAGTTCTGTTTTAGTGAGCTTTTTAATTTTTTTTTTTTTTTTTTGATAAAGCCGAGTGTACCCGAATAGGCAATATGGGCATCAATCAAATATGGTCGCAAAAAAGTTTTTAGTTTACACATGCTATAATAAATATCAGTGCAGCTAAAATTAAAACTGTGATCCTACGAAAAAAAAAAATGAGAAACGACACGCTTTTCAACATTTCCTTTGAGGATATTTCATGCTGATGGATTCTGCGCTCTAGTAAATTCCAAAAATGCAACATCGGATTTAGATTGCATGATTGGGGGTATTAATTTCAATTGTTTGTTAGTATTGTAGCGCACCCATAACTTGGCATTGTCCGCCATATATTTTGAATTATCATCATGATTCTTTGATTTTAGAACTTATTTCTGTGGTTTTTTGAGTTAACGATGCCAAATATATTAATTTTTAACGCTCTTTACATGTGTTAAATAAAAAAAAAATATCGACCGTTTCTGAGTTTTTTCTTTAAATAAATGTTTATTAAATTAATTTGCAGCACTAACGACGTATGTCAACCTACTTTTGATCGCTGACAAATTATTTTCTCAGAAAACGACACATAGCGACATACGTTGTTATTAATGAAAAAAAAGCAAATCAATTTTGGATTATTTTTCAGTTTATAACCACTTATAGAAACTTGTGTATTTATTTCTGTTATTTTTTTGTCACTATTATTCTTGATACGTTGTTATATTCTCATCCTAAGTCCCGTTAACTTTTTGTTGACGAACAAAAAAATCCATTTTTCACGCAACAACAACTTATGTCCACATGTGTGGTTGCATTGGTAGTTTTCATTTTCAAAGAAAACGACGTTTGTCGATATAAGTTGTTTCATCTGCACATACTCTAAGTGTTATTTACATATTGTGTTTTTTCGTCTTTCTCTAGGATCTATTCCTCTGAAGATTTTTGACTCAAAATTTTATATAAAGCATTTATTGCCCATATCTACGGGACTGTTAACTAAAAGGCTCTAAAAACTTTATATCGAGCCCATAATTTCAAATATAACCACAGATTTGGGAAGTAGTAATTCTGGAATTCTGTTTTACTGACGCCAATTCCGCTCATTGTAAATAAACGACTAATTCGTAATTCAAAATTATTTATAAATTTTTGGAAAAATTTGAAATATTCACCCTTAGGTATATGAATAATTATTCTAGCAAGTGTGTAATCAATTTTTCCTAAATTAAAAGATTTTATTCTATTTATTTATATTTTATATTTTTATATTTTTATATTTTTATATTTTTATATTTTTATATTTTTATATTTTTATACTTTTATATTTTTATATTTTTATATTTTTATATTTTTATATTTTTATATTTTTATATTTTTATATTTTTATATTTTTATATTTTTATATTTTTAATTTTTAATTTTTATATTTTTATATTTTAATATTTTTATATTTTTATTTTTTATATTTTTATATTCTTATATTTTTATATTCTTACATTTTTATATTTTTATATTTTTTGTTGCAATGTTTATTATTTTTTGTTTTTCATTCTGTGCAAAAGTTATCCAATTTTTCGGTGTTCCTATTCTGGAGCTAGCTACATGCAGCCGACCATGATAAAAACATGGATTTTTCAAATTAAATACAGCAACATTTTTCGATTTGCCTTGAATTTGAAATATCATTTGACAATTTTTTATTTTAGCGATTTTTTGATTTTGTCGACTTTTGATTTTGAAGATTTTTTGGCGATTTTTAATTTTTAGCGATTTTTGAATTTGACGATTCCGGCCATATTAGTACTTCCGCTTTCATAGAACTTCATTAGTTTTTGTATAGGAGGTGCCACACCCACTAATCCTATCCCTCCCATTTTTTATCTGACTACTCACATTAATATCTGATAGACTCGTACAAAGTGTCAAGGCTTTCCAGTAATCTAAAATATTAATAGGCAAGGCGATTTCTTGTGACCGCTGTAAGTCTCACAGTCTTATCCCGATTTTGACAAAAAAAATTATCATTTGAAAGGTATTTTTTTAGCTGTTACCCAGATTAACAGATTTTCATCGTGTGGAATATTTTTTTTTTGGATTTATGATCGTTTAAAGTTGCTACTAACATATACATAAAATTATACAATGCTATGTGTGTGTTTATTGAATTTGTTTAAGTGTTTGTTTTAATGTGTTGAGTTTGTTTTCTTCATTTAAAATGAGTTGAATTGTAAAGCATACCTTTAGGGTCTTTATTAAATGAAAAAATAAATTTTCCTAGAATTTGCACTCGAATTTCGAGCGCTGGAATATGATAGTATGATATTAAACACTTACTTTGTATGGGCGGTGCCATACCCACTGCCCTGATCACATCCCTTTTTGCTCAATTAATCAAATGAACAATTTATGGTCTCACTCAAATTCAAAAGGCTCTCACGATTACAGTACTCTGGATATATGACATTTAATATTTACTTTGTATGGGAAGTGCCACGCCCATTTATCCGATCCCGCTCATTTTCGGCATGACCACTAACATTAATAATAGGTGATATCATAAAGCTCTCCCTCTCATAGTACTCAATATATATTATAATAAAAATATAAAAAAAAAATTATAGCCATTGTTCCTTCAAAATACACACTGAAACTCTGTACAAATTTTAGTAAGATCGTTCCAATGGTTTAGCCTCATATTAGCTACAAACAAAGAAACATACACACATTCGCTTTTATATACTAGTAGAGCCGAGCACTCGAAATTCGAGTGTAAATTCTAGGAAATGTTTTTTTCTTCAAGTTTTTCTTTCAATGTTTTTTTAATCTATAATACATATATAAATTATTGAATATTTGTCAATTCTTAAACAAAAAGCTTTAAATTTCATTATAATATTTGTTGAGCACACAAATATTATATCTACTGGGGTTTAGCTTTGTTAATTAATAATTTTATAAGAGCCTAAAAGTATGATAATCAATTTTATTCAATTCATAAACACACACAAAGCATTGTATAGTTTTTTACTTGAAGCTTAAATATGTGTTTTATGTGTTCATAGCAACTTTAAATGATTATTACTAAAAAAAAAAAAAAAAAAAAAAATGTACCAGATGGTGCACATCTGCAAAGAAATACTTTTCAAATGGCATATTTTTTGTTAAAATCTATTTATAACTAAAAGCATAGAAGAGGTCACAAGAAATCGCCTTTACTAATTCTTCGATAGATAGATAGAAGATTGATTATATCGCACCAAAAATTTACGATTTTTATTAAAAAAACATACACATTTAAACATGATCCTGCATGTCTTATATACTAGTTGAGAGGTCTTGCAAAAACCATTCACATAATGTCCCATTTCCATAATGGTTTCTGTGGATCAAATGTGAAAATCCCCTTAAAAAAACATGGGTCGCTAATTGTTTTGTGTTGTAAACCACATACAAGTTTCCTCGCGATCTGCGGGGTTCCCCACAATGCGACCTTCCTTACCAGATGACTAAGGAAACAATTAAACAGTTAATTTAAAGATTCATTTTACTGGATGTAGCCTGGGGCAACAGGAGTATGAGGTTTCTTCGCGCTTCTACGCAGCTACGTGTGTCGAGATACAAGAAGTATTTCAAGGACAGTTTATTTTTGTGCACAGTTGTTGATATAATCTACCAGAAAATGATTGAAAAAGTCTTGAAATTTATCGGAGATAAGATTTTGTCCACAGAACTCATATGTACGTGCTTCATTGCGAAGGATAAAGGTAGTTTTCATCCTTAAAGAAAGTAAAATTCTGCACTTTACTGTGAATGACGACTACAGACCAATAAACTTAGGAACAAATAATGAACAAATTTATAAGGAACAAATTATATCCAGAAAATATGTTTAATGAGCAATATCAAAGATAATTCGAAAGTTCGTATTCTTTAAATAAATTTACAATAGAAGCTGTTTTGGTCAATGGAGGAGAATTTCACATTGTTGACCCAACTGCGATTCATGAAGCTTTTCAGAAGTAATAATGGATAGTAAACTTAATCGGGTTGTCAACTAAGAAGAACAAACTAAGATGTCAAAAACTTCTTGGAAAAAGTTGGGACTTAAATCCAAACATTTTCACTGGCTTATACCGGCAATTGTTTGTATCCGCTATCCCTTCCTTTACAGAGGGTCAAAAAAATTACCAAGAACGTCTGGTTAACCCGAATTAGAACAGTGTTGTACAGATTATATAAGATAACAATTTATTGCAAAACAGTAAGAATCTTCAGACATAGAAAGCAGGCAATTGAAAATTGTAAATATACTTATAAACATGGATCCGAAAGTCACAGATAAACATTTGAAAGCAACTTCGGCCCATAGCAGAACATGGACAAAATACAACAACCATTCAATAGTATTATTATTATTTTTATTTATTAAATTTCTAACTCAATCACTATTTTTAATTTATAAATCGTTTAAACAAAAGAACTTCTGTGTGTTTTTCGAATGAAAAAAATTTTATTTTTTTAATAATCATCCGTTTATAGAAAAAAATATATATACATATATTTCATGGTCATAACGAAAGTGCAACAAGAGATTAAATTTTCAAGTTCTTATAGTTATACAATGCCATACTATACTCTAAAATGGTAAAAAAAAAACCTGTTACCACTTCTATATGATAGTGACGTAAATTTTCAATCAAATAAATTAGAATTTTCTAATCAATCAAAATCTGATACAAAAAAGCAAATAAAACTCTTAAGTACTACATACTTCATTTGAAAGTTTTATACGTTATTTTTAGTAATCTTTATAAAAAAGTTCATACTACAGAGATAAACTTTTTATCAGCTCTTAAAAAAGTTTGTCCACAAACAAAAAATCGCTAAATTCTGTTATAAAAGAATATTTATGAACTCACTCACATATGAAAAAGCTACCAATTTCGTTGTTACATGCAAAATTGTGTAACTCAATAAATCATTGAATTTTAAAGGGTAAGAAGTAGGGTAAATGTGAAGGGTAAATATTTTTGGTATAAACACTACCTTCGTTTATGGCAAAAATATAAATACAGTGAGGAGCAAAACTGTAACAAAAGTGTTCTAAGCTCACATCACAAGACCGCATTTGACGGCGCCAGTGGTAAAGCCAAAATAAGTATTTAAATATATTTTAATTGTCATGGCATAATAAGTCAAACCAGAGCACTGTTACACTTATATGTCCTATTTAAAAAACTGATTTCTAACAAATTCGTTTAACACCAGTCATCGCAAAAAGAAAAAATCATCAAATAGGTTCCTGTCAGCACATTCTAAGTTTGAAGAAGTTGGTCTTAAAGCAGCTATATATTGGCACAATTATGCCCGATTTACCCCATTTGCAATAGGTTGCTCGAAATAATGACAAACAATATCATCCTTATTTTACCCATCTAAATGGTTCATTTTGTGCATAAGCGTGACGGACATCGCTATAAGATCAGGAATGTATATACTTTATGGAGTCGCAAATTCATTTTTTCGAAGCATTACAAACGGAATGACAAACTAATATATGGACAGTGATGTGGAGGGTATGATAAATAAACTATAAATATGAATAGGTCTTAAAAAATTCACACGAAATTATTAAAATTGGACTCAACATTATTGAAGCTAAATTGTATATACATTAGCGTGTCCCGAATTATTTTTTTTGCTTGCCTCCCCCAAATGATGGGGATGTAGGACCCCTTTACGGGAAAAAAAATTTTAAGAAAAAACCAGATGGCTACCGGATCCTAAAGATTGCAATCTAGTACATTTTGAAAAAAAAAATATTTTTGATTTTCAAAAAATTGACGCCAAAAGTAGCGTAATACAGATTACATTCCGGGAAAAATATTAATAATTAGTCTCAAAAGCTACGAAAAACAGAGCGCTTTCGTTAAAACTATTTAAAAAAATGTTAAATGGCTTTCAATTATTTTTTTTTATATTAGTTATTTTTATACTGGTTTCAACATTTTATTAAATATTTTTACAAAGAAAAAAAAAAAAAAAAAAAAAAAAAAACTAATTCATTATTAAAAAAAGCAACAATATATTTTTTAATATAAAAAAAAAAAAAAACAATATATATACCTACTCACTTTCCTACTTTAAGATGCAACGCTGCACCAAAATTGCTCTACGGAAATTTTATTAATATTTTTCCCGGAATGTACGCTGTATTGCGCAACTTTTGCCGTTAATTTTTTGAAAATCAAAAAAATTTTTTTTTCAGAATGCACTAGGATTGCAATCTTAGGATCCGGTAGCCATCTGGTTTTTTGTCCAAATTATTTTTGCTATTTTTCCCGTAAAAGGCTCCTAAATCCCGATCATTTGGGGGGCAAGCATTTTCAAATTCGAAAAAAAAAACGAAATTGGGACGCGCTAATATACATACATAGTTGTTATAGGGTCTGACGTAAGCAGAATAAAAATTTTTAGGTCGATGGTCACTGCTCGTACTAGACCAGTGGTTGGCAAAACCACTACGCAGCGTTTTTGCTCTCACACCTACAAACAAAATTAAAACAAGTAAGAAAATTATAGTCGGTCTAGACCGACTATACGATACCCTATACCATGCGTTTAGAGACCCTATCTCTTAGGCCCAACTAACTGGACATAGAAAATAAGCAAAAACCAAATTTGAGTGGGATTTTTATTAATTTTTTTGGCTGCAGATATGAAAAAGTTCATATCGGATGCTATATCTATATAGGGACTTGGTCCAAAAATGGACCGATCCTGATCATGTTTGGTAAAGTCTCTTGTATTTTGCAAAAATATATACAAACGAAATTTGAGAAGAATCAGTGCAATATTTTTGTTTTTTAATAAATTTAAGTGAAGATCGGGAAGCAGCTCTATATGGGATCAAAGGGATCATTTTTGGACTACTCATTAATGGATGTAATGAACGCATACAAACCCAATTTGAGTAAGATCTATATGACAATTTGGATCTTATGGCAATTTATGTCGATTTCATATGGGTAATTTGTATGGGGGCTAGGTCTGAACATGGACCGATTCTCACCAATTTCAATAGCGTTCATCCCATGGCCGATAAAAGCTTATGTACCAAATTTCATCAAAATACATTCATATTTGCGACCTGCAGTTTGATTACAAGCTTTACATGGACACACAGACGGACGGACGGACGGACGGACATTGTTAAATCAACTCAGAAAGTGATTCTGATTCGATCGGTATAATTAAAGATGGGTCTAGGTCAAATATTTTTGGTTGTTACAAACAGCAGCACAAAGTCATTATACCCAAACCACATAGTGGTATAGGGTATAAAAAATCAACCAGTCTCGTATGAGCATTCGAACGAAGAAGTCGATTCGACGGTTTGTGTGTGAGATGCACTGAGAGAATGAATGAAACTTTTGTATGTGAACTCTTGTTTGAGAATATTTTTGATAAAGCAGAATGTCTAGCATGTCAATCTTAAATTCGATTTTGCATTTTTGACAGATTTAACAGAATTTGTCAATCAACTGCAAGGTAAGAATAAAACCATTATTGGAAATAGTTTTCGCAGTTCATCAATGTATACGAAATATTGAACTACTAATAATGCATCTTAAGGGGGGGGGGGGGAATTGATTATTTTACAAGAACTTCAGAAGTTTTTAATATATTTCCATATAATTGGAGAAAATTAAATGAACTAGTATAACCCAGCACTCGAAATTCGAGTGCAAATGCTAGGAAATATTATTTTTTCATTCAATTTTTGTCTTCCAACGTTTTTTTTAATCTATACTAGTATAGCCCAGCACTCGAAATTCGAGTGCAAATTCTAGGAAATATTATATTAATATTATATAAAAAATTTAGGAATATTTAAATGAGCATAAAGGTATGTTAATCAATTTTAGCAATTCACAATTCAACACGAGCGTCTGATATATAATTTAAATCATTCACATTAAAAGGGTGTAACGAATTATTATAAATATTTTATTTTATTTAATTTAATATATTTTTAAGACAGATTAAACAGAAATTTTATCATTCTTAGCTTCTCCTCCATATGAACTATAACTATGCCAATTTTCACACTCCTCCGTGCCCGCACATTGCTTGAAAAGGGAATTAAAAATTTACCTTCACATATTAATATATAGATATGTTAATATATCGGACACTTTACTAGTAAAGTACAATATGCGTTTTAAAGATTTTGATAAAATAGAAAATATAATTGAATTACATAATAATGCTTTGTTATGTAACATTAAAAAGCTTACAACTGGTACTGAGTTTTGGGAAAATATTAATGAAGCTTCATATCTGAAATCAAAATATGAAATACTAAAATATATTTGATATTTTGGTCAACACATATTTATGAGTCATTTTCCTCGTTAAAATTGATTAAAATTAAAAATAGAAATCGTCTAACAGATGCACATGTTGAGGATCTTGTTCGCATGAAATATTGCCCATATCTATAATATTAATAGGCTAGACGATTTCTTGTGACGGATGTTATGTTCTACCATTTTATTCCGATTTTGCCCAAACGTATATTATTTGAAAGGTATTTCTTTTCAGCCGTTTTGCAGATTTACAGATTTTAAAATTTTTCCTTTGTTTTGAGTAAATTGCATTTAAAGTTCCTACTAACACATACGTAAAATTATATAATGCTATGTGTGTGTTTATTAAATTTGTTAATGTGTTTGTAATGATTTGTGAATTAACTGTAATTGATAAGCATACTTTTAGGGTTTTTATTTAATGAAAAAATAAAATTTCCTAGAATTTGCGCTCGAATTTCGAACCTTAAAATAGGTTAATTATTTTTTTTTTTTTATTTACGTACGTTTTCATATTTTAACTATAACTTTCGTTGAGTAAGAGAGAGAGATTGAAGCTCACTTACACAAAGCAAAATAAGATGGTATGTGTTCGCCGACCACTGTACTAGACTAAAGACCCCTTTTCCATAACTTCAAACTGTTGAAGCCTAAGCACAGTGCTTTATTTAATAGAAAAAAAAAATATTATTGTTGGATTGTTAAAAAATACATCATTTTGATAGTAACTTTTTTTTTGTTTTAAGAAAATAATTTCCAAAAATATATATTTTCTGAATCACTTTCTGAGTCAATTTACGATGTCCGTCCGTCCGTATGTGTGCTCATGTAAAACTTATAATCAAACTACACGTGACATATATGAATATATTGTGATGCAAATTAATACATAAGCTTTTATCGACCATAGGACGGACGAAAGTTATTGAAATTGGTGAAAATCTGTGCATGTTAAAACCTAGCCTCCAACAAATCAGTTCTATCAGACCGAGTAAGATTATCATGTGTACATCGATAAAATTTGGTGCACATGTGCCTATTATACCCACTAAACACTAATACAAAAATAAACCCCGTAGAAGCATTTTTAGTCATAGTCCCCATACATATTTCCGATCTACAAATTTAGTTTATATGTGTTTTTGGGATCGGTCATGATCGGTTCATTTTTTACCTAGACCTCATATAAAAATATCTATCATCAGATATAAACTTTTTCTTATATGCACGCCATAAATTAAGAGCAATTGCACTGTACTCTGATTTTGTCTATTTTCTATATCCAGCTATTGCATCAGAATAGTTGGATTCTAGATCCTCTCTCGAAAACGCATGGTATATGATATTGTGGCAGCTGAACATTCGCTGTCATATCAGGAACTTTTTATTATTAATTTTTTTTTTTTTTTTTTTGCAAATTTCGTCTGCTTTTGGGTCCTTTAGCAACAAAAAAAAAATGTTGACAAGGAAGCGGCGAAAAAATTGCCAGTACATACTTTTCGTAATTCATCATGAAGCAGGACTATTTATTTATGAAACAAGATTTCAATTTAAATTTTTACAGCGTTCCTCTTTATAACTTTTTGGACTTTGTGTGTTTGTTTTAAAACCTCCATTGACTTTAACTTTTTGCACCATATAGTCCGAGCACTGAGCTAACCGGGATACTTTTCTACCGGATGTGTTGGGAGCTCTTTTCAATAAGATTTCTATTTTCTTGGCCTGCAAACATCATATGGATTTTTCTTTATTTCCAAGCCAGGTTTCCAATCAATGGGTAAATTCTCCTGATACTTTCTAATAACACTGGAAACAGTTTGACGGCAGAACTTTGTTGCTTTGCCTTTTTTTTTTGTAGGAACAAGTTGAATTTTATAGAAAATATTTAATAATTTTAGCACGGGGTTGTCATTAAACATAATAACTGATATATTTTTCAAAGATAAGTTGATAAAAAAAAAAAAAATAACTCAAATAATGGTTGCTAGTTCAGCAGATCTTTGCAATTTGTGGTGGACAATTTTCTAAATGCAGTCAACATGCCTAAGCGAGCACAGAAACATACCATGTTACTTTTGCTTGTCACTGTACACACAATACAAGAATGTGATGAGTATTTGGCTGAAACGAATTATTGACACCCGTCCTACAAGAGTTTCTGTAAAAGGGAAACTGTGCGAAACTGAAAGCCATGTATGGCGATGGCAAACTTATTTCTCGAAACATGCCTGTATAAATCCATAAATTTTCATTACAATTCCCAAGGCATTTTTATTAGCTGTAGTTAATAATATTCCATTAATAACATATGTTACAAATGGACTGATAAAACTAATAACACCTTTTAGCTGTAGTCCAATGCTATGGCTATATAGAACAGTAAATACAGCAGGGAGATATTCTTATTTTATTATTGTGAATATTTCAAATAAGGACAAATCCCAAACAAATATTCTAACAAATACTGTAACATCTACTTGTGATAACCTTGGTTTAGTAAATAAAAATTGTAACATGAATGCTAGAAATTTGAATATTTGCATAAAATTCTTTGAAAATAAAATATATGAGATGAAAGTTTGCTTACAAATATATGGTTTATTATATGTTTGTGTGTTTGAAGGGGAGCTAAACAAATTTTAAACCAAAAAAAAAAATTTAGATATCTACTAGAAAAAGTGAAAACTTTTTTATGCTGACTACAAAAAATACAAATAAATTAAGTGACAAGTCGGTACGAGGGTTGGCCGTCTTTCCAAAATGATATTTCCACCTTGTTTTCCTTTGAAGAATATTATATTATCATATATTTTTTAACTAAACAACCAGAAAATTACAGTCGGTCTAGGCAGACTATATAAAACTTTACATCATGCTTTGGGGAAGGATCTCTGGCCCACAAAGAGTGTCATAGGCTTTAAAAATATGTGAAATGGTAATTATTGCCTTCAGCGAGAAATCGAAAAAGTCGATGTTGGAAGCAGGTTTGGTCGAGTCTTTCTGAAACGGCAATTTTACGGACAATTTACGAAAATAATTTCGATAGATAGTTTTTACGTTTAAAGCTTTCCACTGATTTTTGGATTTCGAACGCGGTTGTGCTTCTGAGTGTGATTAAGGATTGCGCACAAAAAAATTTAATATGTATAAATCGCAATCATTTTTTAAAGACGTAACCGATTTTAATAAAACTTACACCCAATCCTTTATAATCGTAAATGAAGGAGTAGAATCTAGCTCGGCTTTAATATTGGCTGGACTGAGACCGTTCAAACGAAAGTATTGAATTAAATAACTGTCACTAAGATGGCTCAAAAAAATACTAAACAACGTGGCGCCTTGAAACTTAAACCATATGTTTTATAAGGTTGCCGTTTTTCGCCAAAGTATTTTTGATGTGTAAACATCTAAGCGCTCAGGGGGGGCAAAATCCAATTTCACAATACAATCACAAAAACTGCGTAAGGGAAAATTGGTGCGAGGTAAGCGTAAGGTAAGCGTATTGGTGTATTTAGTAAGCAGAACCGCCGAGTACGCTGTCTGTTTAGCAAAATCACAAATCTTTTTCGTTAATTTGAAATAGTCAAGCTATTGACCGCTAGGTGTGCTGTGAGTTTTACATGTTCACAAACTTACAGAGTTGTTTTTTTTTTTTTTTTAATATTCAAGTATATATTTGCTATTGACAAAACTTTTTTATTAAGCAGAACCGCTAGGTGTGCTGTGAGTTTAAAAAGCTAAATACTAGGAAAACTTTGGAGAAGTCAAAAATAAACTTAAGAGTTTTTTTAATTACTACACCTTTTCCAATTGTATTTCAGAAAACATCAATTGAATTTCAGAAAGTATTAATTAAAAGTATCAGAATGTACAATTGTGTTTCAGAAAGCATCAATTGACTTTCAGAAAGTACCAATTGAATTTCAGAAAACATCAATTGATTTTCAGTAATAATCAATTGTATTTCAGAAAGCAGCAATTGATTTTCAGAAAGTATTATTTGTATTTCAGAAAATATCAATTGAATTTCAGAAAATGTCAATTCAGTTTTAGAAATTATCAAATGTATTTCAGAAAATATCAAATGCATTTCAGAAAATATCAAATGTATTTCCGAAATTATCAAATGAATTTCAGAAAATATCAACTGTATTTCAGAAAACATCAAATGTATTTTAGAAATTATCAAATGTATTTCAGAAACCATCAAATGTCTTTCAGAAAATTTTAAATGTATTTCAGAACACATCAAATGTATTTCAGCAATTATCTAATATATTTCAGAAAATTTTAAATGTATTTCAGAAAACATCAAATGTATTTCTGAAATTATCAAATGTATTTCAAAAAATATCAAATGTATTTCAGAAAACATCAAATGTATTTCAGAAATTATTAAATTTACTTCAGAAAATATGAATTGAATTTCAGAAAATATCAATTGAGTCTCAGAAAAATAGTCAGAATGCTATATAAAAACATATTTTTTTAAGTATAACACTGGGTTTGTAATATTTCTTGAACACTATATATCGTCACCTAAAATGCAAAAGGTCGTAACTAATATTTTTATTTTTTTACTTTAAACTTATTACCCAAATTTTAGAATCAAGCTAAAATAAAGATGGATTCATGAAAACAAATTTATAGTAAAATAGTAGTTTTTAAATAAAAGGCCGTAACTACAGTACAAAAGGTCAATTTTGAACTTTTTGTTAGTTACGCCCTTTTGCATTTTAGGTGACGTTATAAACGTGTTTTTTTCAAAATGATGACTTCAAAATCGATCAAAATTCTATCCTGGTGTTTATATTGTAGCTGATTAACAGTCCTCATCTTCTTTCGATTAAAAGGCCGCCCTTGACAGTTCATTTTCCAGAGCATAACAAATAAGTCCAAATATTGCTAAACATTTTCTGCGACTCCAAATCACTAATAGAAACAATAATAACTTTTCGGTATTGTAAAGTAAACTACTTTTTAATTCTGAATTTCAATAGATATTTTCTGAAATTCAATTGATATTTTCTGAAATAAATTTGATAATTTCTGAAATACATTTGATACTTTCTGAAATAAAGTTGATGTTTTCTGAAATACATTTGATACTTTCTGAAGTACAATTGGAAAAGGTGTAGATGTTTACACATCTCCCCTGTGATCGGACTCACATTGATTTTTTTTTTTTGTCAAACTACTGCCGCCATCTGTACGTCAGGTTGGGATGGTCTGGGACATCCCCCGTAACTAATACTACTTAGGAATCTTTCAAATCATTTTTTAAAGAACAATTCGGTCTAAATACTACCCGTTGTCACATACGAATTACTTGTTCTCCAACAACTAGAAAATTGTTGTTGTTAGCCCTTACTAGAGCGGCTACTTAAAAACCCACTTCCGGTAGCTGTGAAAATTGGTCAAGCAAGAATGGTTCATTTTCCATTGTTGATGATATTAGATTTAAGTTTTTTTGTCTCCATTTTCTTCTTAGAGTTTCGATCCAGCACCTCAAGTACTTTGCACGATTTGGATCGTGCTGCGTTTTTACTTTTCTTACGAAAGACCCCGGGAATTTGATTTTGTGAGCTGTTTTTTTTTTTTCGATGTATTCGGAGTGTTTCTAAAAAGTGCTAAGGTAGTTCTAACCTTGTTAGGGTCAATATAGCTCTTTTTGCGACCACTTCCCGGGCAGTACTGCGAGTAAGACGTAAGTAAGACGTAATTTTTAGTAACCCAGAACCGTTTGCCTCATAAGCAATTGTTTTAAAATTATGTTTTGGATTTTAATTGAAAATTCTAAAAATTTTTTCGTTTACTCACAATTACTAAATATTGAAAATACATGGACAACACATTTCATCATATTTACCAGGGCTAACATGATTAAATAATTTAATAATTTTAATTAAGTAAACTTTAAGAAGTGAAAATGTATGTTATAGCTTATTCGTGTGCCAACCTTATACTCATGAAGGGCTCTCTCGTCCAGCAGTTGTTCTAGAATATATAGAACCTGTGCTATTCATTATGCAGGCAAACACACTTTTTATATCTGGGTATTCGGATGTGGAATTAAAATAAATTTACATCAAAATTTATTCATCCCTTTGGAATGTAAATTACTAAAAAAAAAAAAAAAAACAAATAAGTCCAAAGTCGATTCGTTTGTCATGCTTCTAAAAGAGTCTGTACGAAAATTTCTTAATGTACGAAGTTGAGTCAATAAGTTTTTACAAAATCATTACGGGTGCAAAGAATTTAAAACAAAGTTGGTTTCTGAAAAATGTCAGTTGCAAATCAGTTATTCATTTTTTTTTTTTTAACAATCGATTGAAGAATTAAAAATAAATCGTGCTGTCATCAAAGACTTCTTTCTACTTGAAAGGTAAAACACCTTAAGAAATCAAGTCCATTAAAGACTATCTACAACTGGGAAATGAATATAAACATAGACGTACATCCACAAATGATGAACGTGTTTTGAACGGCCAGTTGAGGATAAAATCCACGATATATGTAGTTTCGAGTGATCAATATATAAATAAAAAAAAAAACATAAATTAGTAACAAATACATATTAAAACAATTAAAAGAGAATAGTGATGTATATAAAATTTAAACAAACCGGGTGTTCGATTGTTTTCAAATTCAAAAATTGATAAAGGAAAATGTTTTATTTTTAACAAAAAGTAATTTTTAATAAAAATTTACTTTTCTAAAAAGTACCGTTACTTTTTACAAAAATTTATTTTTCTAAGAAAAAGTAATTTCTAAGAAAACAATTTTATTTTTTTTTTATTTTAATTTAATTTTTTTTTTAAATTCCCTTATTACGAAAGGTAAGGATACATTAAAAAAATATTGCTTTTTTAAAAAATTTTACTTTTTTACAAGCAGGTTACTTTTTAAAAAAGGGTAAAAAAATTTACATTTGGAGAAAAGGTACTTTTAAGGAGGCATATTTTTAAAAAGAATTACTTTTTAGGGATTATTTTTTTTTCTTTCATATAGGCGGTGTAGGCACGTCTTAAAACAACAAACACATTTTTAAGAGTTTTTCACATTTTCATTCACATCTCGTAACCTTTTGGATCCATTTTGATGATTTTAAATAGCAACTCATTTGGGATGTTATTAAACGATTTTATGCAAAAATGAATAGTATAGCTAAGCTATTGAGGGTATGATCGCGTTTCCCACAAACAGACGATCATCGGTATATGGTTTTGGTTTGGTTTGCCGGAAATTATTTCAAAAACTAGGAAATTTTGTTTTCTACACCGTATAACCCGATAACCCGAAGAGGAAAAAATCATGGAGACTACCTGCTTCAATATCTACAGCTAAGCCAAATATTCATGTTAAAAAAATTTTTGTTAAAAAAATTGTGAGTTGCTCAAACCGAACGATACCATTGCTGGAACTATGTTCCAAACGCAATTGATGGGAATGATTCAAACACTCAAGCAAGCCCAATAGTAATCCAGACACGACAAAGTTAATCTCCATGACAATACTCGTCCACATGTTGCGGTGCCAGTCAAAACCTATTTGGAAATACACATTTGGGAAGTTTTACCGCAACCGCCGTATTCAAATCATATGAAGAAATAGTATTGGCAAGTGATGGACAAAACTTCGAATAAAACATAAGGTTCCGTTCTTTAATAATAAATGCCCAACTTTTGATAAGAACCAGCAGGAACTTATTTCCATACCTGGTAGATATTGGGTTCTTGTAAAAATATTTATGAACATAAAAACAAGCCACCAATGTTTGCACGGAAGTAGTCTATTTTCAGAACGAAAGTAACAGATAATAAAAGAAATTGGGGTTTATTTCGGACAAAGTAAACAGTTTCATCGAAAACAACTAATTTTTTAATTTTAATAAAATATAAACTTGTATAGAATTCTCGTCACTAAAGCGTTAATGTTTTAATAAGGTTGGTTGCTTATAGTGTTTTATTCGTAAACTAGTTTGGTTGATCAAAGTCCTTGCCAAAAATCAATCATGTAAAACTGTTTTCAAAATAATTTTCGCAAACTACAGATTTATAGCATGTTCAGACGGCAAAACGAACCACTTGATTCGCTCTCTGTATCACGATTGCGAATCTTAGAGTTCAGACGAGTGTTCTTGTTTCATTTTGACGATTATATTTTTTGTGCAAATATTTGAAAACATTCTTCTACACTTTACGTTTCACTATTTAATTTTACCATTTTTATTTGAATATATATGTGTAAATATATAATTTTTATTTGTTATATGTTTCTATTTATTTTATTGCACACATTAATTTTCTGTTTTTTCTTCATTTATAGTTTATCTGAACTAGCTGTCAGTTCAGATAACCTAGCGATAATTTTCATCAAAAGTACATTTTTCGTGGTTCGTAACTAGATTCAAAATGAACCAAGTTGGTTCGCTCTCAAAATTTTGTATGGCGAATCATGTAGGTACAATCATGATTGGTGCGCGAACCGTGAATGAGAGAACGAACCTCGAATCTTGCTGTTCGTCTGAACATAGCATTAGCCGCCACACGAGGGTTCCCCTATGGTATCAGCTAATATTTCCCAGATCATGATATACAGTCTGTCAAGAAAGTGTTTTAACAGAATAAAAATTTAGTTAGTTTGACTTTCACGTTTCTAATTCTCCTTTTTTGTTTTAAATGATTTTTTTTTTTAATTAATTCCATGTTTTCTATGCATTTACCAACTCAAAGTAGCACAATTGAAAAAATATTAAATGGAACAATGAATAACTAAAAAAAAAAAATTCAGAAAAAAAAAATAAATAGAAAAAGTGTAGTACTTAGTATGGCCACTTTTTGCATGGAATTTTATTCGATTCCCCTAAAATTGTTCTATTCAGATCAGTTTTGTTTTCAGGATGCCCACGGAAGTGATCTTTTTCGATTGGGATTAGATCTGCACCCTTGACAGGTGTTATGCAACACTTTTATTTAGTTGTAGAGAAGCCAAAACCTCACCATATGTGCCTTATGTTTGGAGTCATTATCTGGATGCAATTTAGAACGCGGCTTTCTATCAAAATATCTAAGTACGGTTGCACTTCATGGTGTTTTCAATAAAACTAATCTCCCCTACCCCCTTACTGGATATGCATAGACATAAGTTGTTATTGCGTGACTATTGTTTGCGATATTTTAGCTGTTTTTAGTAGAAGTCCGCCGTGATTCAAAGTTGTTTCTTTATAAACGAAAAATACGTTTGAATGACAAAGCAAACTCAAAGAAATCTAAATCTGAAGAAAATTATATTTGCTGCCACGAGACTTTATAAACTTGTTCATAGGGATGAAATATTTGTAACACATATTGTTTCTTTCTTACGATCAATGAAGCTGTGATCACTATATCATTCCAAATGTGCGTGGCCAGGTTCCAAAATGTTCTACATTAAATCCACTTCGATTATTGAGACGATCAAGCATCGCAGATACAATGTTATTTCTATTTTGCCCAGAACATTATCACGTGTCGTTTTAGATCAATATTCATATTAAAAAATTCCCATAAACACAATGCTATTTCGTTGGCTCCTCTACCAGTTATGGTTTCATCCCAAACAAAACAATATTAATTGAGCAGGCTCTAGTTGCATATTATGTAGAATGCTATGGAAGAATTCAAATATAGTGTTGGTTAGTTTTTTTGTAAATCCATACATAAAAAAACTATTTTGGTGTCTGATTTATCAAATTTTTTGTTGTAGTATACCATCTCTTGATGTTTATCATGATCATTAATAAACTGATAAACTTTTAAACCTATTTTTCAATTTCAATTAAATTCGAGCAAAACTAACGAAGTTAAGCGTTTCAAACGACCGGCCTCATACGGTATATCGTATATAAATCATGCGATTTTCTCGCAAACAACATATTTGAAGGCTGTGAACATTTTTAGTCAAGATCTACTTCACCGATTCTTTTGAAATTTTATACATTAATTCTACATATAAATCACCAGGTAGCAAAAATCGTGTTTTTCATTTCAAAATGCTGCCAAAAATAAAAAAAATAAAAATAAAAGAAAAATAATTACCTCGGGAAACATGCCACCTCTTAAACGCATTTCGATTTTTATTTCACATGATCCGGTAACGAGTTATGATGTTCACCGCAAAACAACTTTTTAACTAAAACGTGTATATGAAATAAATTATCCAACATTTTTCATATCTTAAAAAAAGATATGAAAGTACGCCTTTTTTGCCTTTAAAACCTCACCCTTAACAACGCATTTTCTAAAATATATACAATAGTGTCTAATAAAAAAAAAACTCAATATTTGTATACGTTTTTTATTAGAATTAAGATTTTATGTGAATTCTCAATTCATCTGTACATGTAACGTACGTGAGAGGAATATTTACCTGAGGCCCAATATTGTTTAAAAGGTTTGCGTCATAACTATTTTGTAAAGTAATCACTTAATGCAACAATCAAGATTTTTTAGTAAAAAAAAAACCTAATAGGACTTAGGGTGAGAATATAACAACATATCAATAACAATAATAACAACAAATGACAGAAATAAACAAATAATATATTAGAAATGGTTATAAACTGAAACATAATAGAAAATTATATCGATTTTTTTTATATTTTTCAGTAATATGTATGTTTTTATGTGTCCTATATTGACATACGTCGTAAGTGCTAAAAATGATTGTAATAAACGTTGAAGTTACGTTATTTATTTTTAAAAATGGTCAATATTAAAAAATAAAAATTACATGTTATAAATTATAAATTTTCTATCGTTAACTCAAAACTGACAAAAATTTAAATACGCGGTTATGCTAGAATACCACAGAAATATAGTAGACCATAATTTTCGTCTGATTGCGGAAAATAACGTTATCCTAGTATTCATCAGGTTTGGAAAATGTTCAGTGTAGCAAAAGTCAATCGCTTTTCTTCTTTGTGTTCTAAGTAAGGATTTTTTTTCGTGAAACTCTTGATGAATACTTGTTCCTTTTCAAGATTTGTCTCACTGCTTCGTGGAAACTACAAAATCACATTAAATTCAGAGTTAACCTGCAAGTTCCGTACAAGAAAGCATTGAGTTTTCATCCACCTTTCTTTGTAAAATGTGATCAAGTCTCTCCGAAATCTTATGTGGGCACCTACCTGAAGGCCTATGTTCGAATCTAACTTCGTGTTCTGCACGATTTAATATATTGCAAATCGTATGTCTTGTAAAAGAAAACATTTCGGATGTGTCTTGCACTTTTTTTTTTTTTTTTTTATAAAAACACAAATAGGTTTAGTTAATGTTTGATTAGAACATAAGATGACGATGACAGTAAATTAATTTTAAAAGAATTTTCTAATTCAAAGTGAACTTGTAAAAACATTATCTTGACAAGAAAATGTTCAATTATCTTTCCTTTTTTGTTCTACCTTTCCACACTTTTTACAGTTTCCTCTTTGTAAGTGTTTATTACTTAATACACAAAAAATTACAAAATATAAAAAAGCAAATTTTAAACAAAAAAGAAGAACTACATTTTTAAACGGAAAGGACAAAAACAACATTTTTATTATGACAAATCACTTGCATGACAGACTGTATGTATGTAGATCCTGGGGGGTTATTATATAATTCGATTCGAAACAAAAAAATATTTTCGAAATGAATTTCCTTTCGAAAATTGAAATGGAAATAGTACTACGAAAGCGTACTACAAAGTACACTTTGTACGAATTCGTAAATTTTTTCATTCATTCATCTAATTACATATCAAATTTGATTTGTGTTTTTTTTTTGTATCCATAAATCATCAATTCATAAACGAAAACTATGGGGTTTAGTTATAGACCCCATACAAAAATGTCTCCCGGTATTCCATCTAACGGCCAACATTATTGTCATCATTTATTATTGTCACTGTGATTTATTGACTTTTTCTTTACCCCAATGCATAACGAATTTTTCCACACGGGCCATATTGACTATACCGGCACCAGAGAGCCGAGTTCTTATCGGCTTTTTATATGTATACAGACGAACGAAAAGAAAAATACTCACCAAAGAGTAAAAATAAACACCAATTTATGTTGTATTGCCTCTTGAAATTAGTACATTGTTTTTTTTAATAGGTATGCAGAGAATATTTAAGCAACGCACAATTTTTTTGTTTATTATTTTATGAACAGAATCTATAATATTAATAGGCTAGGCGATTTCTTGTGACCGATGTTTTGTTCTACCGTTTTATCTTGATTTTGACCAAACGTATATTATTTGAAAGGTATTTCTTTTTAGCCGCTTTGCAGATTTACAGATTTTTAAATTTTATTCCTTCATTTTGAGTAAATTGCATTTAAAGTTGCTACTAACACATACATAAAATTGTACAATGCTATGTGTGTGTTTATTAAATTTGTTAATGTGTTTGTAATAAAAATGAGTTTGTTTTTTTGTGTTGATTTGTGAATTTGCTATAATTGATTAGCACACCTTTAGGGTCTTCATTTAATAAAAAAATAAAACTTCCAAGAATTTGCACTCGCATTCCGAGGGCTGGAATCTGCTAGTTATAATAAAAATAAGGCAACCATGTGGGATGAGGAATGGGAAAGTAGTTTTTTT
Source organism: Cordilura impudica (assembly GCA_963682025.1). NCBI lineage: Eukaryota > Metazoa > Arthropoda > Insecta > Diptera > Scathophagidae > Cordilura > Cordilura impudica. The sequence continues at coordinate 151,426,074 of OY821521.1, read as the reverse complement.
TTCTTTTTTGGTTTAAACGCGAATGAAGCGAAATGAATTACTAACTTATTTCATTTAATTAATTTCAAACTTATGGATAAAATAATATAACCCATAAAAACAACGTTTTTATTAAAAGTCTTTCTTTCATTATGCAAATGAGTTTTGAATATCTCCGTGACTGTGCGTGACTGTGTGTGACTATCTTAAAATTAATCTTTGGCCACAACAAGTCTATGGAAAAAGTTTCAGATCCATCGGATGAGGGGAAGTGGTGTTTAGACCTCTCCGTGACTGTGCGTGACTATGTCAAAGTTAATCTTTTTTCACAGCAAGTCTATCGACCAAGTTTTAGATCGATCAGATAAGGGAAAATGGGTTTTAAATCACTCCTTGACTGTGCGTGACTGCGCGTGACTTTGTCGAAGTTGATCTTTCTTTACAGCAAGTATATCGACCAAGTTTCAGATCGGTTGGATGAGGGTAACTGACATTTAGATCACTCCGTGACTGTGCGTGACCATGCGTGACTGTACGTGCTAAGTCAAAGTTAATCTTTTTTCACAGCAAGTGTATGGACCAAGTTTGATATCGATCGGATGAGGGGAAATGACATTTAGATCACTCCGTGACCGTGCGTGACTATGCGTGACTACCCCAAAATTAATCTATAGTCACGTTTCAGGTCAATTGGATAAGGGGGAATTAGGTCCACCCATGGCAGACAGACAGAGAGTATGAGTTAAAAGAAAGAGTTTAATAAAAAGATTAATTTTTATATCCTATACCACTATGTGGTTTGGGTATAATGACTTTGTGCTGCTTTTTGTAACTACCAAAAATATTTGACCTAGACCCATCTTTTATTATACCGATCGATTCAGAATCACTTTCTGAGTCGATTTATCGATGTCCGTCCGTCCGTCCGTCTGTGTGTCGATGTAAACCTTGTAATCAAACTGCAGGTCGCAAATATGAAAATATTTTGATGAAATTTGGTATATAAGCTTCTGTCGGCAATGGGATAAACGGTATTGAAATTGGTGAAATTCGGTCCATGTTCAGACCTAGTCCCCATACAAATGACCCCTATGAAATCGACATAAATTGCCATAAAATCCAAATTATCATATAGATCTCAGTCAAATTGGGTTTGTATGTGTTCATTCTATGAATTAATTAGTAGTCCAAAACTAATCCCTATAGGACAATTCTTAGTCATAGCCCCCATATAAAGCTGCTTCCCAATCTTCTCTTAAATCTATGAAATAACCAAAATTGCACAGATTTTTCCAAATTTGGCTTGAATATATTTTTTTAATATATAAGTGACTTTACCAGATATGGTCATGATCGGTACATTTTTGGACCTAGTCCCCATACAAATATACCACCCGAAATTACATTTTTTATATTTGCAGGCAAAAAAATTAATAATGCCAGTCAAATTTGGTTTATGCTTATTTTCTACATCCAATTAGTTGGACCGAAGAGTTAGGGTCTCCAAGCCATGGTATAGGGTATTATATAACCGGTCAAGACCGACTATAATTTTCTTATTTGTTTTTTTTTTTTATTTTAATTTTCAATATGTAAAATTTAAAATAAAACATATTGAAAATTTGCCCATATTCATCGTGAACTGAACTTCATGGACTTCGATCAGTGTAATACAACTAACACATGCTCATAAACACTACAACTAACTAACTTATTTCTCTCGATGGACAGCACTGTTTTAGAACATACTCTGGAAGGGGGTGGCTAAAATTTTTTTCCCAACAGTAACCTGTAATCATTATTTATGAATCTACAATAATAAATGCACAAAGATTATATTAATGATGGACCTACAAAACTAGGGTCTAATCGTCACATTCATTATCGAAATTATTTTTTTATTTTCCAAAAATACTAAGAAAAATGTTACTTTGTCACAATTAACGTATTATGGCCCCTTGTCAAGAGTAAATGTGAAATGAGAGCTCTTGTTTGTGCGTCTTCTTTAAATAATAAACCACTAGCAGATTCCAGCCCTCGAAATTCGAGGAAATTCTAGGAAATTTTATTTTTTTTTATTAAATATGGTATGCTAATTCACAAATCAACACAAAAAACAAACTCATTTTTATTACAAACACATTAACAAATTTAATAAACACACACATAGCATTGTATAATTTTATGTATGGCTTAGTAGCAACTTCAAATGCAATTTACTCAAAACAAAGGAAAAAATTTAAAAATCTGTAAATCTGCAAAACGGCTAAAAAGAAATAACTTTCAAATAATATACGTTTGGTCAAAATCGGGATAAAACGGTAGAACAAAACATCGGTCACAAGAAATCGCCTAGCCTATTAATATTATAGATTATATGCACTGAACCGCTCAATTCGTTGATAAATGGTTGTCAAAATCGCAACCAGATATCAGCAGAACATCTCATAACGAAATGATATTAAAACGAAGAAATTACATTTTTCTCCTAACCAAAAGTTATACCATAAAATGTATAATTTACAAATATTTTATCATTTACATTTGTAAATCCCCAGCAAATACCCTTCAGACACAAAAACAAACAAAAGCTTCGCAAAAAAAAAAAGCACAAAAAGTAACTGACAAATATGTTTTAGAATTACAGATAAATTGAGCATTTCTCATGCTACACTCTACATTCTGTATTCATACATAAAGGGCCTGCTTGGGCTTAAGAATATTTGCGAGAATGTTTGTATGTAAAAGTAGCTGAATGAGTGAGTTTGGATATTGGCTAATGTGTTTGTGCCAATTTTAATATTTAAGTAATAAAAATTCAATTTAGGAAAAGTTAAATTTTATTGCCAAACGGAGAACCCACTACATGTATAAGGATTCAGTTTTGAGTAGATGAGTGGGTGTAAAGAAACCAAAACAGACATTTAAAGGTATGTACAATAAGTTTTTTTGTAAATTTTTACCTACCAAGGAAAAAAGGGGAAATTATTCCAGAAGAATCAAATTTTCATTGATTCCAAAGAATGACCTTCTTTGAATGTGATTTCAAACGACTTCCAAAGATGTTGTGAAAAACAACATTTCAAAATCGTAATCATATTAAAAAGAAAACATAGAAAACAATATTCTTTGTAAATTAAGTTTAGCGTATCGCTTCAGTCTAACTCAACCATTTCAATTTCTACAGTAAAAATTTTTTTCCCAATATTTTTTTTTTTTGTAATATTTTTCATCGTCGCCACGAGTGTGTAGCTCGATTGCATCACGGGAAAAGGGTTAAAAATCGATCGACAGACAAGCAAGTAGACACTACAAGTTAATATAAAGGGAGTAAAAACGATATTGAGTTAGTAAAATTTTATATTGGGGAAAAAATATTTGTACTAAAAATTAAAAAATTAAATTGAAAGAATCACCATGAATTACCAATTAAATGGTCTTCAATATTATCGATAATCTATGTATGTATATTAGGGTGTCCGTTATTTGTATGGGCAATTTTTTCTTATGAAAATGTTTAAGTCTCACCCCTCAAAAAGTTAAGGATTGATGCAAAAATGACTCCAAAAATTTCACGCCTCTGGGTCCACGCCGTCCCGGCCCGACTTGCGTTTGAAAATTTGAAGTGTGTTTGTATGGGGAATATATGATTTTTTTTTTTCAAATTTTACGAAAATTTCGTCCTATAGTTCAATTTTTCCGTTGTTATATGAATCGGGATCAGTATTAAATTATCTTTTCAAAAAGCTATAAAACTTCAAAATCGAGTAAAAACTTGCCAAGAAATAGCAAATGCCCCATACCACTTTTGTGCCAAAAAAAAACTTGGTCATGAAATTTGATGGCATATTTTTCAACTTTGAGAAATTGATTAAAGCCATAATTTTTTTTTTTTTGGTCCCTATACTTACAAGTACTCAGATATGAAGTATTTTTTTATTACCAAGTTGTTAACCTATTCCGCATTGAGACCGAAAATGGGAAATTTTTTTTTATAAAATTTTGAAAACTCCTTTTTCAAGTTTTATAAAATTTTCTTAAACAAAATTTAAAAAAATGGATCTGGCGCTTTAAGGTTTTGTTAAATACATGTTAGAAATTTACGGTGTGAATTTTTAGGTAAATCCCTATGACACAATTTTTTGACAAGGATTTTATTTTTGCGGATTTTGAGAAAAATGAGATTTTTGTGAAATGTTCAGTAAATGTACTCTATCTCAATACTTTGTGACAAAAAATAATCAGTTCTCTACTTTTAAATGCTATATTTTATCTTAATAGCCTAGGGTTTCGGAAAAAAATAATATGAGACCATTAACCCTTTTGGATTGGGGTCACATATATTTTGTAAGTGCTATTGAATTTTTATATGTGATGCTCAAAATAAAGGCTCCGCCAAATAATTTTTTTTTTTTTTTTGAAAATGCTATAAAAAAAAAACTACTGAATATTATCTCAAATTTCTTTTTTTATTTGAAAGTACAATCTTTCCGTTTAACAATGGAAAATAATTTCATTCAAATGGCTGCCTCGGGTGGCCATGCAGTAGCCTACACGATCGGTCCGATTTTTAAGCACATTATCGATTGTGTGCAGCTGTATTTCACCAATGGCTTCACGAATATTGTCCTTTAAAGCGTCAATTATCTCTGGCTTGTTGGCGACATCAGCTCTGCGGCTGATAATGCGATCTTCAAAAACAGAGCGCAAAACATCGAGTGTAGCTTCGGCTGTGTGGCACGTAGCGCCGTCCTGTTGAAACAAAATGTTGCCAAAATCCTCCTCTTCCATTTTTGTGAACAAAAATTCGTTCAACATGGCCCGATAACGATCGCCATTGACTGTAGCGGCCACTCCTTGCTCATTTTCGAAGAAAAATGGCCCAATTATGCCTCTGGACCAAAATCCGCACCAAACAGTGACTCGTTTTGGGTGTATCGGCTTTTCAATGTATGCGTGCGGGTTTTCTGTGCCCAAATGCGACAATTTTGCTTGTTTACATACCCGCCAAGATCAAAATGAGCTTCATCTGAAAAGATGATTTTTTTTTGGCAAAATCGGCATCTTCTGTAAGTCGATCGCAGGCCCACTTAGCGAAGCGAAAACGCATTGGATGGTCAGTTGGCTTCAACTCCTGAACCAATTGGACTTTGTATGGCATCATACGAAGGTCTTTATGTAAAATTCGTCTCAATGATGCCTCCGAATGTCCAATTCTTGAGAACGACGGTGAATTGATGTTGATGGCGCTTCACGCACACTTTCTGCCACAGCAGCAATATTCTCGGGTGTACGCACTGTTTTTGGCTTTTCACGCTTTGGTTTATCGATGAGGATGCCAGTTTCTTTCACTTTTTTCACAAGATAACGAACATATGGAGCTAACGGTGCTTCCCTTCTTCCAAAATCCGTACGCAATTTTCGCACATGTTCTGCAACATTACCATGATTTTCAAAGTAATCTCGCAATATTTCCAGCGTTGGTCAAGCGTATACACAATCATATTCGTTCGGCGGAAGATAAAACTAATTATCTGTCAAATCAGACATGAGCTAAGTGTTGCCATCCACGAAATAAGCACTAGTTGAAAAAAAAAACGTTAGATAGCGGATGTATGGATGAAAACTAAAGTCAGTCCGTCTGGCCGTTCTAACTGGCCGATTTCCTTCATTTTTTTTTATGAAAGGTATTTAGACACAGATATGCCATCAAGCACTGGAACTTACTCAACTCCCACCTTACTCAAGTTATACTTTTTTTTCAAGATTTTTCAATATTTTCCTTCACTCAAACCTCTATAACTAGAGTTCTAATTAACGTAGGCTGTTGACATAAGTCTAAGAACACTCAGTGGATCAAACTCTTTCTTTGGAAAGAGCGTGGACAATCAACTTTACTTTTACTGTACGTTAACTTCTCTTGGCAAATTTTGGTAGTATATTATAAAAATTAATATAATATAATATAATATAATATAATATAATATAATATAATATAATATAATATAATATAATATAATATAATATAATATAATATAATATAATATAATATAATATAATATAATATAATATAATATAATATAATATAATATAATATAATATAATATAATATAATATAATATAATATAATATAATATAATATAATATAATATAATATAATATAATATAATATAATATAATATAATATAATATAATATAATATAATATAATATAATATAATATAATATAATATAATATAATATAATATAATATAATATAATATAATATAATATAATATAATATAATATAATATAATATAATATAATATAATATAATATAATATAATATAATATAATATAATATAATATAATATAATATAATATAATATAATATAATATAATATAATATAATATAATATAATATAATATAATATAATATAATATAATATAATATAATATAATATAATATAATATAATATAATATAATGCTGCGGAGCAGCAGGGTTCCTCTAGTAGTTTATTAAAGTAGAAAAGGTTCGTACCTAAACTCTTTAGTATTTAAGATAAATTTAAATATGATATGTAATATTATATATGTATGTAGTAAATAAATTGAATTGAATCATCTGGGGATACCGTTTTGAATCGATTGAGTCGATTCGCTACGCACCTTTGGATGCCATTTCAGATTCAATATTTCCCAACATAATAGCTAAAAACATTTTAAAATAAAACCGTGTCATTTTCTTCCTCATGTTCAGACCGAAGTATGTTTTAATATAAAATATTGATTTTTTATACATATGTTTGAAGACAATTAATGTTAATAGAATTTTATAATTAGTACAATTGACTTTTTAATCTTTAGTCCATATTCCGTATTTTGGTTTTAAAAAGTCAATACATCTTCAAAGAAACTGGATAATATAAAAAACGGGAATTCATTAATTGAGTTTTTGAAGTTATATACTTCAATCCCAAATAGATCAATTCTGTTTCTATTTTATTCAATTTACGTTGTTCTAGAATGTCGAGTTAATGTTCGTACAAAATATTTTATAAAATTTGTAACATGTTCTGAGATTTTTGAAAAATTTTTGAACTTTTTTTCGTGCTTTAAAATTATATGATAATCAGGTCTTAGCCCGTATATAAGAAAATTTTTGAACTCAACTAACTTTTGTTTGATTTAATTATTTATCCAGTTCTTATATATAACTTTAATATAATTTTTTTAAGTACGGGATCGAACGCATTCTCCAAATAATCAAATTTAAGCATAGGTGCAACTATACTTTTTTTAATAACGCCGATATATGTCATCAACAAGTTTTATGTGGTCCGCATTTTGGTTTTCGTATGCCAGATTCACTTTTTGTACTTCTTATAAAATTGACACAGGTACGTTTTATAAATACAGTCTTGGCAATCATCGTACATATTTTTAACAGCGTCGTCTCGTATGATTTATAATTATCAACCTTAAAATACTTTTCATCAGTAAACAATACATCCCCTTGGTCTGTGGTTTCCAAACTTTATGTTGCAGTCCTAGGCAATCATGGACATTATTTTAATATATTGTAGACGTAGCCTTGCTTAGAACCTAAGAAACTTAGAAATAACTTAAAAAAATTACCTATTTGATGCAATTTAAATAAATATTAATCGATTTTTTTCTTCGACTTGAAATTTTCAAGAATTTGGTAACTATTTACCCATTCATTTATTCTTTTCTTGAGCAATCCTATTTATACTTACTAGCAGATTCCAGCCCTCGACATTCGAGTGCAAATTCTAGGAAATTTTTATTTTTTTCATTAAATAAAGACCCTAAAGATATACAACTTTAAATACAATTTACTCAAAATAAAGGGAAAAATTTAAAAATCTGTAAATCTGCAAAACGGCTAAAAAGAAATACCTGTCAAATAATATACTTTTGGTCAAAATCGGGACAAAACTGCAGAACAAAACATCGGTCACAAAAAATCGCCTAGCCCTTATAATATATTTAGATTCGATACATTACATGATATATATCCCTCCATAGTAACTTTCATGACTAATGTCACCTTTTTGTATATAGGAAAAATAACCCATACCCGGTTATTATAACATTCATTTGAATGTTCTCTTACTTTAAAATTGATTTCGCTTTAAAGTTAAGAAATTTTGAAAGATATACAAATTAAAAATTTTTAAGTCTCATCAAAAAAATAAACAAAAAATCGAATACGATATCACTGTATTTCCTTGGTAATGGCTCGAAATGGAAGCCGGTTTCTATATAAACGCCGGAAATGTGGTAACTGTATCATTAAAGAACCATAAAACGGTCAATTTTGAAAGGTACACAACTGTTGGAATATAATAAAAACACACATGCGAACACGGTTTATTCTTCCCCATGACAATGTTAACTCTCATACATCGGCTCTAACATAAATTTACTCTTGTAAAAGTTCAATTAAATTAAATTTTTTAAAACATGATAGCCTAGCAAATATGATGAAATCTATTTTCAATACATCAGCAATGTTAAATAAAAATGTTACCTATAATATTAATAGGCTAGGCGATTTTTTGTTACCGATGTAAGTTTCACAGTTTTACCCCGATTTTGATTTACAGATTTTCATCGTCTGGAATATTTTTTTGGAGTTATGATCGTTTAAAGTTGCTACTAACACATAGATAAAATTATACAATGCCATGTGTGTGTTTATTAAATTTGTGAATATGTTTGTGTTAAAGTTTTGTTTTCTTCATTTAAAATGAGTTGAATTGTGAAGCATACCTTTAGGGTCTTTATTAAATGAAAAAATAAAATTTCGTAGAATTTCGAGTGCTGCAATCTGCTAGTTTCAATTAAAATGTAGAAAAAATATAGGATTTTGCAAGAAAATCCAAACTGTTTATAAAGTGTGCGGAGTTAGCCCCCATTTTTGGAAATAAAATTTTTTGAAGATTGTTCTGAATTGTTCTAGGTTTGTTCTGCAATGTTCCAAAACGATGAGTTTCTAAAATATAATTTGTACCGGTAAATCGAAAAAAACGACTGTTATACTTTGCCCACCACTTTTGGAAAAAAAAATTTGGTGGTTGTTCTATGTTGTTCTAGTTGTTCTAAACATTGTTCCAAAATACAAGAACAGTTTTTCCGCGATATCAACATTATTAAACGATATCAATATTTTTATGCAACACGAAAGTTAACGTACAGATTCCAAAATTTCTTTCATACAAAGTATCCTGAATAGCACCCACATATTACTCTGAAACTTGGATGTGTTATACAGAGGATGTAAAATTAGGGGACCCTTATATTTGGGGTTGATTAAAACAGTGTTGCGGGTGCCATTCAGGATACCTTGTACGAAAGAAATCTTGGAATCTGTAAGACTATAATTTCTTACTTGTTTTTTTTTTTTTTTTTTTTTTTGGAAATTACAACGGTCTTACTATTAAGAGAAACCCGCAAAGTGGCGAAAAGAAGGGCTATAATGACACCAAAAAGGGAAAAAATATTTCCGGGAGAATAAGACCTAAAAAAAAAGATCAATTTCTCAGAGTCTTTCGTAAGAAAAATAATAAGGGCGGCAGAACACAAGTTAATAAAAGTACATAAGGTGCCGGATCGAAACTCGAAGAAGTATATCGAGCCAAAAGACTGACGACTTCTCAAATTTTCCAGAAGTGGTTGTGTTCATAGCCGATAACAGAGGGAATGCCCATTAAAATGTAAAACAACAAAATTAAATCCCGAAAAAGTTTTTAGTTAACAGGCTATTTGTAGTTGTGGGAAAAGACGCAGTTGGTATCTGATAACGGACACGATTAATATCGATTTGTTTAAATTAAAAAAATTATTGCAAAGGTAACGACTTCCAATCCTAAGGGAGCATGAGGTGTTTACATCTTATGGCTTGATATTGCATCATTTCATTACAGTAGTGTTACAAAAAAAAAAATAATGTTGATTTCAAAACAAGAGATGCGAATCCACACAATTGCCTAGATATAAGGCGCAAACAAAAGTATTACGCTCTCGCAAAAAAGTGTGATGTAAACATGTCGCCAACATATCACAATTTTTGCTCGGAAAGGATCACTGAAAGTTCTTCAAAAGCACTTATTTATTTAAATTAAATTAAATCGGTCAATTCGTTTAAAAGTTCTTGCGATGTTTTATCACCAGTTCAATCTATAATATTAATAGGCTAGCGATTTCTTGTGGCCGATGTTTTGTTCTACGGTTTTATCTCGATTTTGACCAAATGTATATTATTTGAAAGTTATTTCTTTTTAGCCGTTTTGCAGATTTACAGATTTTAAAATTTTTTCCTTTATTTTGAGTAAAATTCATTTGAAGTTGCTACTAACACATACATAAAATTATACAATGCTATGTGTGTGTTTATTAAATTTGTTAATGTGTTTCAAATAAAAATGAGTTAGTTTTTTGTGTTGATTTGTGAATTGGCTATAATTGATTAGCATACCTTTAGGGTCTTTATTTAATGAAAAAATAAAATTTCCTAGAATCTGCAGTCGAATTTCGAGGGCGGGAATTTGCTAGTTAAATTAAATCGGTCAATTCGTTTAAAAGTTCTTGCGATGTTTTATCAACAGTTCAATACAATAAAAAATTACTACTTTTGGAACTTTTGAACAAAGATTCCAAACCCAGAGAATCGTTTTTTATCTTTCGACTTCCTTTCGCTTGGCTCTCAATTTGCTTACTCTTGGCTGAATCCCAATGATTTAAGGTGCTTGGAAATTTCTGTTTGTGACAGTTTAATAACTTTGGGAGTTCTTCATGAGTTTGGCACGAATTTTCACTGAGTAAAATTTCGAATTTCTTATCTTTGAAATTTTTTTGTTTTTGGTCAGTAGTGCATTCCGTATCTTCCGTGTCATAATCACCACTGCCTTTAATCATGTTTTAATCGATTTCAGCATCATAATTTATTTCGTTTAACTAATGCCCGGTTTTCATTATGCCACTTTCAATGTTAATTGTTGTCAATTATTGTCAATTATATGAAAACGGGTTTTAATGTCTTGTCATTTACAACCCCTGGCAGCATTTGACATCTAAAATTAAATTGCCAACATGTTGGTAAATTGTTTGTGTTTCACAGCCGGATTTTTTGTTAGTTTATAAAATGTTATGCAAACGTAATGAATAGAAAATTACAAGATGTGTCAGTTGAGGCAATTTTTTGTTGTCAGTTTATATGACATAGTGAAAACCAGGCATAAAGAATAACATACAGCAGTGGTGTCAAATTGCCATACAGTAGCGAGAAAAAAATTTAACTCGTTGCCATATGATCTTCAGGATCGTGTCTTGGCTTATTTATGCATCCTATTAAACTGTTACTTTGGACTTTATTTTCTACAGTTAATGTTAAATTATTTAAGTGATTAAATCTTTAATAGATGGGGTTGAAATCGGGAGGACACTCCAAACCTTTCACATAATGGTTGCTTTAAAACTTGCTAGCTAAGCTACTTACGTGTCTAGGACCAATATCCTGCTGAAATATGCTTCCGGAAGCCAATCTTTTTTGAAAATGTGGAAGCATGTGCCTTTGTACTTAATGGCATTTTTGGGTATGGGACCTGTACCATCACGACAGAAAGCACCCATAAAAAATACAAATTAGTTTAGTTTTCTTACATAAATATATTATTCCTTAACCCGCACCATTATTAAACCCTCGATGCATCTAGTTATGCCTTCAGAGCCAAATAAATTAAATTTGGATTCATCCCTACACAAAACTTTGACTTACTGCTTCTTTGACCAATAGAAATACCGCCTGGTTCAGACCAGCCATCCTTTCTTATAGACCTTACTTTATAAGTGGATTCTTGGCTGGTCTTTCAACAAATAAATTCGCCTCTTTTAATCGATTTTTGGCAGTGCGAACGCCAATAGGTAACTAGTTACAGTCTTAAAATTTTTCTCACTTGACAGTTTTGACGAGCTGTGGATTTAAGTAGATGATCACTGACTGACTTTCTCTCCACACTAACTCTTTGACGGAATCTCGATGCAAACATTTGATTAGTACATATAAAAATTAATGGAAGCTTTATTCATTAATTAACCTTCTTCCAAAGCCAGTATAACCGCATATTTGCTAACAGCTGACAGCTGTTTCTATTATAAAATAAATAACTTTTATATTTAAGGTACTATCACACAATGTGTTTTTTACATATGTACTGTCCAGTTTTCCCACAGCAAAAGCTGTACACATCGTGTGATACATATGAAACAATGTTTATGTACAATACATGAGGAAAGTCATATGTACATTTTTCGATTAGAACAGGTTCTATTTTGACATATGAAAATACAACACTGCTTGTGGTGAAAGAAAACCAGAGTAAATTATAAAGATTAATATTGAAAGAAAAATAAATTGTTTAATGTTAATTAACAATTAAAAAAATATATAAAATATCAGAGTTCAGAAAAAAAAACCACACTGAATAAAAAACTCGTACATATATGTAAACAAACACAGCTCAGACCAACAAACACATATTTTTATTTTCATATCAATTATGTGTATTTCTAAAATTCATACTTTGCCGAACACAATCATGAATGTGTTTCGTTTTTATACTTGATTGTGAACACGAACATGTTTCTATCACGTATTGTTTTATTCGAATACACATAAACCACACAGTTTCCAGTGTGGCTATATCTTAAGTTCGTGTTCTGTTTGTGTTCTCAAAAAAAAAAAAAAAAAAAACAGTACATAAACAATACACAAGTTCGAGTGTAGCTTTATTTTCAGTTCGTGTTCCTCAACGCGCACAGCTAAAAATTAAAACATTATCCACTCGCGATCGAAAAAATCCGATACACCCCGATAAAAATGACGACAATTGTTTCAACCAAATTTATTTAAAAAACCTAAAATAATTTATTAGCAGGTATAGAAAAATAAAAACGAAAAGATAATAATAAAAAAAAAAAATAATAAAAAAAAAAAATAAAATATAAACTAATAAAAAAAATTAAAATAATCTATAAACAAAATATAAAAATATCTCTGTGTGGTTAAAATTAAACTGTTGTTATTCACTGAACTCGAAACTGTTTATTATTCATGTTCTGTTTTTCCGCAGTACACGTGCCAGAACACGAACTTAAAATAAAGCTACACTTGAGAACACGAACAGAACATGATCTTAAAATATAGCTATACTCGAAAGTGTGTGGTTTATGTGTGTTCGAATAAAACAATACGTGATAGAAACATGTTCGTATTCACAATCAAGTATTAAAATGAAACACATTCATGATTGTGTTCGGCAAAGTAAAAAATTTAGAAACACACATAATTGACATGAAATTAAAAATATGTGTTGGTTGTTTTAGAACAAAACATTGTGTGTTTGATGTGTGTATTTTCTCAACCTTGTAAAATATATAACTTTATTTTTAACAATAAATTTTTGTAAATTCATAAATTAAACCAGCTGTTGTTTATGTCATATGCACGTGTGATAGCAAATATTATAAATCGTATGTAAAACGATAACTTTGACAGAAATACGGAATTACATATGGATAAAAAAGTGATATCACCTTTACCAGACTGTTTATAATATTTAAGCTTCAAAGTAAAGGCTTAACAACTAACACAGAAAACAGACTCGTTGGGGGTACCAAATTTATTTCCAACCGAATTGCAGATTTGGAGTTGATGGCAATTACAATTTGTAAATATTTTATAACAGAAAACAAATAAGAAAATTATAGTCAGTCTGGACCGACTATACGATACCCTATACCATGCGTTTAGAGAAGGGGGTCTCAGGTCCAACTAATCTTATATACAATATAATCATAACCAAAATTTGAGTGGCATTGCAATTAATTTTTTTGCTTCGAATATGAAAAAGTTCACATCGGATGCTATATTTACATGGACCGATCCTGACCATTTTTCATAGTAACTGATTTTTTTGCAAAAACATATACAAACCAAATTTTAGAAAATATCTTTGGAATATTAGTTTTTTTATGTATTGTTGATCTGTGTTGCAATAATTAGTTTTTATTGTTCAGTTTCAGATCATATTTTCTAATAACAGAAAAGATAATATTTTAAGATTGTAGTTGTTCGACCTTTCAAATGTCGAGGTCCGAGCTCGAGAATTTTTATTTATCGAAAAGATGTATTATTTTTGGAATGTAAGAGAAATATGGAAAAAATTGAAGACAGTGTTAGATGGAGTAACTACTTTAGAACAAAGCCACTTGTTCATCTTCAGCATCCTTTCTATTACTTCAACTCATTCTTAGTGAACTATTTAACTCAAATATTTCAAAGAAAAAACATGAGGATTGTTTTTTCTTTATACGAGAGTTAGTACGAACATGCCATATAGGCGCTGCCATCAATTTTTTTTCCATATTTCTCTTACATTCCAAAAAGTGTTATCTTTTCTAAGATCTGATAATTTGGGTCTTATGGCGTTTTAAGTCGATCTCATAGGGGCCATTTGTATGGGGACCACGTCTGAATATGTACTGATTTTTAACAATTTCAATAGCGTTTGTGCTATTGCTGATAAAAGCTTATATCGCACCTTAAATACAAAAGAGTCACAACTCAAAATTTTCCAAAATTGATTTTTTTCCATAAACTAATTCACAGTAATAAGTCTTACATCCTTCTGACTGAAAACCATGGAGCGAATAGTCGATAACATGGTTAAATCTCAAGTCCCAAATGAACTGTTGAAGTTCAAATAACACGCTTATTTAAAGGGACGCTCAGGAGAAACTACGCTTCATGAAGTAGTTCACCACATCGGAAGTTCTTTTGATCTAAAAATCTTCACTCTAGCCATATTCATTGATATAGCAGGAGCTTTTAACAATGTATCAACCAATACGCTACTCCAATCCCTAGAACGATTCGACATCGACCGGGATATCAAAAACAGGATCAGTCACATGCTAGGGAATAGATGGATAAGTTGCGAGGTTGGTGGCATTAAAATAAGAGACAGGGTTTGTTGTGGGACACCTCAAGGGGGAATTTTATACCCCTTCTCAGGGTGACCACTAAAAACAGTCTTCTAAGGATGCTAGCCAATAAGGGTTTCCAATCTGTCTGCTACGCAGACTATGTAGCAATATTGTTAAGGGGGAAAGATCCTACAAATTTATGAAGGAGGGCATCGGATGTACTCGAAATAGCATACGATTGGGCACAACCGAGGGGATTGAATGTGAACCCGGAAAAGACTGAAATATGCCTCTTTACTGGGAAGACGAGAATAGTCGAATTCAATGCATCCCGCTTCCAGGGCAAAACGATTAGAATCACACAAACGGTGAAATACCTTGGATGATTCTCGACGAAAAGCTCATTTCGAAGGACCATATTGAGAGCAGAGTCGCGAAACTCATCGTATATGGGCCATTTGCAGAAGAGCTATAAGTTCAAAATGGGGTTTAAACCCGAGGATGACGCATTGGCTATACACAAGCGTAGTTAGACCAATTCTAATATACGCATCCATAGTCATATGGACATCAATGAACAGGAAATGCTATATTAAACCATTCCAAAAGATACAACGCCTCTGCTGCATAGGAATCAGCGGTGCAATACGGACTACATCTACGAGGGCTTTAGGGCTAATCCGATCGAGATTAGAATTAAATACGAGGCAGCTCTGGCCATGTTACCACTAAGGGTAACAGGGGAGTACATCACCGACCATATGACCAGACACCAAACAATATTGGACCAGATACCGGAAGTCAACACAGTGGATTTTAGCTGTGATAGAATCGCAGAAGTGTGGACAAACACACCCTGCAGTATAAGGATACCTGACAGGGAAAGATGGTTGAACGGAAATATTCTACAAAACCTTCAGCGGTCACACTACTACACAGACGGATCTAGTCTGCATGGTAGGACTGGCATAGGTTTCTATGATGAAGACCGTTCCAATGGCATATACCTACGCATTCCGGACCTCAACTCTGTCTTTCAGGCCGAAGTGGTCGCGATAACGGAATGCATAAGATCTATTGACGCACGGGCAATCCCAAGCCCCGGAGACGTGGAAATATTTTCGGACAGTTTAGCGGCTATCAGGGCGATATCCTCGGACAAAACTAGATCAAGGACTGTCCTCAGATGTAAGGAGGAAATTGCAAACTTCACAAGAGGTAGACTTGAAATCATTTGGATCCCAGGACACAGTGGTAAATTGGGAAACGAGATTGCAGACGAACTGGCCAGGAAGGGTTCTTTCCTGGAGGGAGTCAATTTGGAAAACCCAATACCTTTCCGAGCTCTCAAATTGAAACTATCGGAGTGGGCAACAAGTTCACATACTTCAATTTGGGAGGAAACTGACGTGGGTAAGGCTACGAAAATACTATGGGGCTCTCCAAACACTTCGAAGACTAAGGAAATCTTTAGTCTAAATAGAAGGGAATTGAGTAGGATTATTGGCATCCTCAATGGACACTCTATACCTTATAGGACGGGCAGAATCGGCCACATGCAGAGCTTATTGAGAGGATGACGAGACCCTAGAACACTACCTTTGTTACTGTCCTGCATTTGCCGGAACAAGGGTCAGATATTTATCCAACGACAACTGCTCTTAGGGGGATACGCTGGAAAACACTCAGCAGATTTGCTATCGAGACCGAATTCCTAAGTTAAATAAGGAGTAGATTACCGGATGAGCACGAGGATGTAGAGCGCACAATAAGCCGACTTTCTGGCTTAAGTGTATATCCGGGTAAAACGGATATGAGCTATGTGTAAACATGGCAAAAATTTATTTCTCATAACTATATTCTTTAACAGGAAAAATGCTGTTATATCTGGGGCACAACTTGAGATAATATCACTTTTCAAATGAAAAAATTTCAGTCAGAGAGTCATAACTCTAAATTATATTTTATTTTCACAAATACAATATAAATTTAAAAAAAATTATGGCAAAACTTTCCTCAAAATGGACATTTTTCATAATGAAACTACATTTTTTAAATAATACAATCATTTTTACTTAAACAGTTTTTTCCTCTCTTGAAAATTTGAAAATTTTGAGTTGTAACTGTTTTGTATTTAAGGTGCGATATGCCAAATTTAATCGAAATGTATTCATATTCGCGACCTGCAGTTTGACATGGACACACAGATGGACGGACATCGCTAAATCGACTCACATAGTGGTATAGGGTATAATGATTAGTTGCCATAAAATTTCTCTTGATACAATCGAAAATACAGTTGTTAAACTTTGATTTGTTTTTGTGCGTAGAATCAGTCATAGTTTAAAGAAACCTAAAGATTTTTCATTGTATTTTATAGGTCAGATCAAAACCAAACCTATAGTCAAATTTCATTCGCTATTGTCGGTCTGCTTCAACAATTAATTAAATAAATCTATTGCAATACTTTCATGCTGCTTTTATTAATAAATTGACTCCTTTTAATATCTGTTGCTTCTTTACAGAAAAAAGCCAATTGCTATTTTTTCTTGTATTTAAAATATGAAATATTAGAAAACTAGCAATATCATGAAAATTTTTATTTTCTTTTTATACAACTAGAGAAAACTAATGGAGCAATTTCTTAAAAAGAAAAGGAATGAAAAATGTCCATATACTACGAGTACAGTACATACATACATATACATATATATAGAGATTTGCCAAAGCCACAGCCAACTTTATAATCTATCCTTGAATAAATGAAAGATGAAAAAGAAAAAGGAAAAATATGAAATATAGTTTTGAGAGTATGTTGTCGATGTGCTGGGGGCTGATGCTTGTATATGAAATTTTGTTGTGTGTTGTTGTTGTTGAAGTAAAATCAATTTTGTTACTAAAGTGGTATTATGATGCGATATATTTCCCAATACTTTAGCTCTGTTGCGTTCTTTTTCCTCTTTTGTTTTTTTGTTTGGAAAGGATTATTTACAAAATAAGCCACAAGAGAAAATTTCAAAAATAAATGCAAAGTAAGTTAGTTTTGTCGCTATTATGGTTTGTTATTTATGTTGTTGCTTTGGCAAAGAAGGGGAATTTCTTTGAACTGATTTTCCTGTTTTATTAAAATGCATTTAGTTCTTTGTATTTTTCATGGAAGAGCTGTAGAAGGAAATTGTTAAACTGATAATCAACTCTAGTCACAAAAAAATAATGACTTTGAAATGAATTCGTTTGAGTTGAAATTGAATTGCCAGTCTTAATGCTTTAAACTGATGCTTACGAACAAAAAGATACAATGGAATTCAATTCAAAAGGATCTTATTTTGCAAAATTAAAAATGTTGAATTAGCGCAACACTATTTTAACCTTAAACTACTCAGTATAACGAGTTTGTGATGTTCTAACTCCCACAGATCCGAAATTTAGGAAAAAAAAATATTTCTAAACATAGTCTTCTTTTCACTCAATACAATTTGTCCAACGTTCCTCTCTTCCAAGTAATAGGATTTCTTAAGGTACTCAATTGTTTTTCAGCTGGAGCGAAAGTTTTTTTCCGCATAGCTATAGATAATAGTTACTTGTGGCTAAATCGGTTGAATATGGGGGAAAAAGTAGCAATTGGTATTTTGCCAAAGTGGTGAAAAAACATTTTATTCTTGTCCAAATGAGGTCGTTCTTCCCCCCTTTTTAAAACGGTTCAATACGTTAGTCATATTCATCTTTTAAACCATTGTTGACCGATAAGCCCAGCTTGACCTTCTTCGGCGCCAGTTCGCCCAGAAAAACGCCATTTTTAAGACTCCCGATTGATTGATGATAATGAATCCATGGTTTATCAATCTTTCATTCGTGTTGCGGTTAAGCAACGCCAAAAACTCTTTTGAAGTTGTTTCACAATTGCTTTTATGGTGAACAGCTGCGTTTCTTTGAATTCCTACCAAACACAAACTTAAGAACGGAGCTTGCTCGGAGTTGTCAGTAGTTTATTAACAAATGAAAGTTGACGGGAGCAGTGAAGGATGGATGGAAAGAGGAGGGATGTTTGCGCCCTCTCACCACAGCTACTTGGCCGAAAACTTACACATTTATGATACAAATTCACGCACAGGCACATTTTGAATTGATTTAGCCATGACCGTCCCTTCGTCTGTAGCATTGATGAATATCAACAATATCAATCTAAGGTGACCTGCTATGGTCCTTAGGTCTAAGTACGAGGCACCTTAATTGGTGTGGGAAAAAGTCAGGGAAAATGGAAGACACTTTACTTCCTCCAGAAAAGCTGCTTGAGAAACTGACGAGTCCTGGGAATTTATCGTCATTTGTGTTGCAAAGTGTTAACAACTAAAAGAAAAACACAATTTGACAGCTGACAGTTTAGGGTTAGTAAAAATGGAGCATTACACGATAGATCAATGCGTTTTCATTGAAAATTTCGTAATAAAATATTGTCAGAATATCGATCTAACTTCGTCAACTGTAAAGAAAGTAATTGAAAACACACTGGTCATCCGAAAACAAGCCGAAAACAAGCCGTTCAAATCGCATTATAGAAGCATTACGGAAGAGTGTTGGTGAAGTCCAGAACATCAATTTGGCGTCGTGAGCAAGAATTGCAAATTTCAAGAATCTCTCAACAGAATCTCTCTCTGACGATCTGAAGCGCCACGATTATAAAGTTAAATTGACTTAATGGATGATTGAACATCATCAAGTGGATGCTGATTTTTCGAACTAAATCATCCAAAGTGATGAAGCACATTTTCTACTCGATGGTTTTCGCAAAATTGGAGAACCCACATATTTTTGCCGAAAAACAAAGCCACAGTTTGGTGAGTAGTTTGGGTTTGAGCCTTCATCAGACCATACTTCATCGAAAACGAGGCTGCTCAAGCAGTGACGGTTACTGGTTCTCGATATCTGCCTAAATTGCATGTTGTTGTTGCATACAGCCAGTGGAACGATTCAACTACTGCATGAGATATTTCCTGGTCCCGTACTCTCCCGTTTTGGCGGCCCCCTACATCGTTCGATTTAACACCATTGAATTGCTTTTTTGGGTTTATTTGAAGTCAAGGGTCAAAGGCCAACAAGCTCACAATCGCCCGGACATTCGAGGGAATTCAACCTTGCATCAACGAAATTCATTCCAATTTATGCAAAATGGTCTGGAAAATTTCGACAAAAGATTGTGTATACGACGAAAAAGCCGTGGAGGCCTTTTGCTCGATATGTTGTTCTTTACATGCACTTTATGATTTAATCAAAAAAATATCAATGTGAGGAAAAAATATGTGTTTTCTGTTTAACTCAAATCTTGTGTTAATTTTAGGACACCCTTAAGTTTATCTAATTGCATAAACAGTATGCAACCAACTGTGGAATACTCTCAATTTTAAGAATGTACTATTAACTCTTGTTGTCCAAGATTTTCCGGAATAATCACTTTGGAACAAGAAATAGTCTTCTTGATACTATGTATCTTCCTCTTAACGTAATGTAGCCCTCTATATTAATGACAAACGTCATTGAAATATTTATTGAATCATGTATATATTTCCAGTTAAAAATTATCACTAGTTTGCAGAATTCTTTAAGTTTTTCTCTCAATTTATATTAAATTTGCTTTGCCTTCGAAAGGAAATAGCTAGTGATTTAAACACCTAGTTCATAAATAACACAAAGCCTTTTTATAATTATATTTAAAAAAAAAAATAAATAAATAATCTACAATAAGACTACATCTACTATGTGTAAGTATAAAAAGCCTTTACGGTGTGAACAAACTGAGTTTCAGCTTGGGGACTACACTTAAATTAGTTAAATAAATGCACATAATTCCAAGTAGAAACAGCAAGCACAAACATAGAAATGTATTTAATCTTATTCTTTATACAAACAATAAAAAATACGTAGATTCTTTGACCAATACTAGGCTCCATTATAAATGATTTGTTAAAAGAAAAACATTAAAAGAGGTTTATCTCTGTGATACTGTCAAAATTAATTGAAATAAAGAGTGCTGAATTCAATTGTATCTTGTAATACATTTTTTTTTTTTGCAAATAATCCTACTTTCGGATGCAATAAAAAAAATTATTTTACATCAAATAAACTTATACATAATACATAATCGTTTTTACTGAAAACATTGGAGAGATTGGTAGATGTCTATCTGAGAAGTAAGCTCACACCGGACAACTTCTGTAGAGCTGAACATGCATATCTCAAGGGAAGGTCGGTGGATACGGCTTTACGCGAAGTAGTATGCACTATAAGGAATATGTTTTGGCTTCTTTTTTGGACCTGGAAGGGGCGTTCAAAAATGTAAAAATATCATCAATCCTAGAAGCCTTGGGTAGTACGGGCACGGATACACAGATAATCCTATGGACGGGCAACATGCTGAAGATCAGGGTGATAAACTAAAAAATTGGCGAGGGGGAAACGAGGAAGGTGGTAACGAGGGGAACTGGTGATCAATAAAATCCTACAATCTTTCGACAGAACGGGCACCAAAGTGGTCGCCTATGCGGATGATGTTGTGCTTCTGGTCAGATTTCTATCAACGATCGGTGACCTCACGGAGACGGCATTAGGTAAACTCGTGAAATGGGCAAGTGAAAACGGTCTGGAGGCCAACCCTTCTAAAACAGAGTTGGTTTTCTTTACCAGAAGGACGAAGGTATCTGAGTTCAATCCTCCAAGACTGGACGGGAGAACTCTGGTACTGTCAAATGAGGAGAAGTGTTTGGGTGTTATTCTGGACTCTAAACTCATTTGGAACGCAGAGGAAAGGACTAAGAAGGCGTTATGTGCCATCTACACCTGCAGCAGGATGATTGGCAGATCATCCACTGGATGTATTGTGCGATAATTAGACCTATTTTGACCTGTGGTAATCTGGTGTGGTGGGGAGCTGTGAACGTAGGGGCCAGACTTTCTGGACTCGTGAAGGTACAGAGATTGGCCTGTCTGGGCCCCACCGGAGCCATTAGATCGACACCACAGGCGGGACTGGAGGTGATGCTGAACATCATGCCTATAGATATTTTCATCGAGAGCACGGCAGCGAAATTGACTCTCCGTTTAAGGGAGTCATATAAGCTGGAACAAAGCTCTTGGGGACTCGGCACAATACTGCGGACAGTGTGTGGCACACAAATTGATCGGGAAACCGATTACATGTCACCGGTGATGAACTTTGGGGGTAATTTTACGATCCAAATACCGACCAGGGAAGAGTGGGCCGCAAACTTGGTCATAGACAGGCCTACGATCTCAGTGTATATCGACGGTTCGAAGATGGAAGAAGAGGTTCAGGGGTATTCTCCGAGCAATTTGACAATCAGGTAACTCGGAGAATCCCTGATACATGTAGCGTTTAGCAGGCCGAGACTCACGCAATTCTCATAGCAACGAAAACAATTCTGGAACTGTATATCGATCCAACGACCATTAATATTTTCGTGGAAAGTCTTGCTGCTCTCAAAGCTCTGAAATCGAGGACAGTTCGATTGAAGTGTGTGAGGGAATGTATCAGGTCGCTCGACCGGATCCGGCAGCGCACTGTGACACTGATATGGGTTCCAGGACATATTGGGGTCAAAGGAAACGAGCTGAGTTGGACGATGGACACTGATATTAGAATCCCTCTATCAGAGCTGTCTCACCTGATTCAAGAGGCAGGCAGCTGATCTTGAATTAATGACAAGGTGGACGCAACTGACCTCTTGCAGAATATCGCAGATCCTATGGCCCTTGCATAATCCAAGGAGAGTAAAATCACTCCTTGGTTTTGGCAGAGAGACAATAAGCCTAGTTATAGGAGCTGACTTCTACAGGAGCTGTATGGAAGTGGGCGAGGAGGAATCAGTGCAATGTCCAGGACTGAAGGAGTGGCGCGTTAGATATCTAGGGAAAATATTCTTCGATAACCTGGGCTGCATAGATGACGTTCCACTCGGCGACCTTGCGATCTTCTTGAGGGAATCTGGCTGGTTCAGGAGGGACGCATAACGGAGTAAAGGGGTATCACAATGGGCCATATGGCCTCCGAGTGTACCCGTCTTCGTGCGGGCGACCCATCCAACCTAACTTGTACCGAAAAACTTTATTTTTTTTATTTTTTAGACAAAAAACTAGAAAATATAATTTTTGAGTTGAATTTGGTGAAAGTGTAAGTTAATCAGATAACCAACATTTGTGCTGATGTTTGTAACCTATCTATTATTATACCGATGTCTGTCTGTATCTTTATGTCTGTCTATCCGTTAGTCTGCCTGTCTGTCAGTCTAATCAAACTACAGATCGCAAATATGAATACAGTTTGAAAAATATGGTATAAAAAGGTTTTGTTGGCCATTTTAGGCTTCTGTCGGTATTGAAATAGGTGAAAATCTTGCATGTCGTCTCCATAAAAATGACCGCTATGAGATCAAATAGAATTGCTCTCAAGTCCAGAATATAAAATTTTGGTCGTGTACTAAGCAATAGTCCACACATAGACCCTGTAGGACCATGTATAGTTATAGTCACCTCATCACGCTATTGCCCGATAGGCAACAAAATCTATGAAAAAATAGCAGATTTTTCTAAAATTTTATTTGAATATGTTTATAGGAAAAATAAGTGAATGGTAGATTTTTCGAAATAGTCCAAGTCCCCATACAAAATAGCATCAGATATGATGAGGAATACCAATTCATAGCAATGCCTTTCAAATTGTGTGTGTGATTAATTTCTATATCCAATTAATTGTAGGAGGACTTAAGAGCTTTTGATTAAATTTATGGTATAGGGTATCGAATTGTCGCTCTACACCTACTAGAATTTTCTTACTTGTTTTATGATCAATTAGTATCCAAAATGTCACTCAATGTGAAGAAAACCTGTATAAAACAAATAACGAGATTGATTGCCATTTTAAGGACATGAAATCTTAATAATCTATCATTTCTAAGACACATGAATTAGTGGAGAATAATATTAAAGTCAAAGGAAATATTAAAGGAACTAGCAGGAAATGTCAGTTACAAGAGTCGTAAATTAAAATTTTAAACCATGGGACATAGTGGCAAATACTATATTATATTAGAAATTTAAAGATAAATACCATCGATGAGACCAATTAATTTAACACACATTGCCACGTAACAACAAAGATTGACTTAGTTGTTTGCTTATTGGGAATAAATTTTGAGAATTAATTTTTTAAACTAACAATTTTAAATTACACTGTGGAACATTTTGGGTTCTACTAATAAATAATAATAACATGCCCTGCATGTTATATTATTAAAAAAAAATTTTAAAAAAAGTGGAGATATTAAAATTTTTTTAAGATTTCATTCGATAAAATTAGTTCAATTGATTTGCTGAAGCTATTTGCTGAAAAATTATATGAGAAATCATCAGTGGTTCTGGAGTTATAGCTGAGAAACTAAGCAAACACACATCAAGGTAAGGAAAAATAAGTAAGAAAAATATACCCTATACCATGCGTTTAAAGACCCTATCTCTCAGGCCCAACTAACTGGATATAGAAAGTAAGAATAAACCAAATTTGAGTGGGATTTTTATTAATTTTTTTGGTTGCAGATTTGAAAAAGTTCATATCGGATGCTATATCATTATGGGGACTAGGCCCAAAAATGGACCGATCCTGACCATGTTTGGTAAAGTCTCTTGTACAAACAAAATTTGAGAAGAATCAGTGCAATATTTTTGTTTTTTGATAGATTTAAGTGAAGATCGGGAAGCAGCTCTATATAGAGCCTATGACTAAGAGTTGTCCAATAGGGATCATTTGGACTACTGATTAATGGATGTAATAAATACATACAAACCCAGTTTGACTAAGATTTATATGATAATTTGGATCTTATGGCAATTTATGTTGATTTCATAGGAGTCATTTGTATGGGGGCTAGGTCTGAACATGGACCGAATCTCACCAATTTCAATAGCGTTCTTCCTGTGGCCGATAAAAGCTTATATTCCAAATTTCATCAAAATATATTCATATTTGCGACCTGCAGTTTAATTACAAGCTTTACAAGGACACACAGACGGACGGACGGACGGACGGACATCGTTAAATGAAATCAGATAGTGATTCTGATTCGATCGGTATAATAAAAGATGGGTCTAGGTCAAATAGTTTTGGTAGTTACAAACAGCAGCGCAAAGTATTATACCCAAACCACATAGTGGTATAGGGTATAAATATAAAGGTCATAAAAAAAAGTTTGTTCTGAGAACACCAAACCCTTTGGAGGGTTTACTATACTGGCCTCGTATTTTCACCCTGACTTGGAAGTTCAGTTATTGTGAATGAAGTGTTTTGCTTTGTCAGGAAAATGTTTGGACATTATTTGCAACTTCTTTGATGGTCTTCATAACTATTTAACCCAGTATCGTTTGATTAGTGTGAATTCAGGACAGTTAGGTGGATTTACTTCCCTGGTTACTAAACCAACAAAAAAATTTCGATGCGAGGCAGGTAAAAACTTGAATATTTCGTACTGTCTATTCAAGGCAATCTTTGATGGTGCCAGTTATTCCAGTTCTCAGCTCACTTATCACTTTTCAAATTGGCTGCCAAACTGAGAACTTTTTGGGAGTGAAATATTTCGTTTACATAACTTTTAGCATTAGAAACAAAATAATTGTAACCTGGATTTTAGATAAAGTCGGCAAGCAACAAATATATTTTATTATAAAGTATAGAAGATGTTATTAGACCCGAGTTTTTCCCTCATTACTTTTTCAGCTTTTAGGTCTGAAATCCTGCACTTTCTTCTTTCATCCAAAGAAACACGGAACAGTTTGTTTCAAAGAGCCAACTTTTTTAATAGAGTTAGAATTTTTCTTTAGAAATCGATTTATTTATTTGCTTTGTGTGGCTTTTAAATGCGCTTTTTGCTTCCATACCCAGAGATCCGTTTGATAGTCCGATGTTAATTTCAATTACAATCGAAATCGTTTGTATTTCTACTTCAGACCTTCTAGCAATATTTTTGTAACTACGATTTGGAATTTTTTTAACATAAATTATAAGTATTTTTCCTCCACTCATTGTTTAGCTTCCATTTACTAACAAATTGTTTTAATAATTTGCATAATAAATGCGGCTGTATTTTGAAAGATAACTTCATCAGAAAAAACTTTTAATATCTCGAGGAAACATGATATAAGTGCAAACAATGTTATGGTTTTAACGATCTGAGCTTTTACTCTACATATGATCACTGTGAGGAGCCAATTTTGTGTAGCACAAGAAGAGAAAACTGAAGAAAGAGGAGACAAACAGAAGCAAGCAATAACCTAAGACATCGAAGATGTTCAATAGCAACAATACAGCTAATGTGTGAGAGAGTTTACGGTCGCCGTTACATCTCACAACATTGGAGAGAATTTAGTTGAACCAAAGCTACTCTGCTATAGAATGGCACAATACAAAAGGAGCGGACATTTAGAAAAACGCTCTTATTTTTTCAACCGGCAGGCGGAGCGGATCTCTCATGATGACAGCAGGGCAGAGTCAGTAAGATATATACCAAGAAGAACTATAAGATATATAATACCCACAGGCAGAACGCTACTCCAAGGCGAACGGCTAAACGCAGAGGAGAAGCGGGAACGTATGTATTTCCAATTAATTTACAAAATGAGGGATTTGGTGCCAACACAAATTCGAAAGAGTAGGGACGGATTACATCCATCCATTAATTGGATAACATCCAACAAGAGTAGCCCCAGGTGAGGTAGTGATGAAGTACCCAGCTCAGAATAGAGGCGAATTACAGGTAATTGGCAAGATCAAGGGCTGAGTTACATTCAGCAAGGAATTAAGGGCGGATTACATCCGTTAATTTTGTTGGATTATATCCAACCGTGACAGAGTCTCTAGGCTAGGGATCAACCATCAATACCAGCGACACCAGCAACCATCAATATCCACGACATCAGCAACAACAACATTAAAACAACACAAAATTGTAAGATCATTAAAATTATATAAATAATTACACAAAAAGAAGTAAAGTGTTCCATTAAAAACAAAAAATTAGTGCAAGGACCCTGGGACAACTGAGTTATCGAAACTGGATCAACCGGAGGTTCCCTACACCACATAAAATCTGTTAGGTTACTTTAGAATACTTCCCCGAATTAATTTTTTATTACAGTGAGCTAATTATTTTTAACTATTCGTATACATTCATTTTGCAAGTATCCCCATTCCAAAACACTATAAAAAAACAACTTTCCATCTTTTCGCGCGTCTTTTCAGTTGTAACTTACTCACTCTTCTCTTGAAATCCCTATCCATTATAAAGCTCAATACTCCACAAACTAACTTTATATACATATAAATATGAACACATACACATTGAAATAATAGCAAGTATATTGAAATCAAGATTTGAATAAAATAAAAGTACCTAGTTAAGGAAAAGCTTCAAGTTATTATCCACATCACATAAATACTACCACTACTACACTGCATACTAGTCATGTTTATGCACGAGTACATAAGTAATTTTTTTGCTTATTTGCCAAATTAAAGAGGTTTACGTATTATTAACCCTAGTTTGGTCATTAACCTCTGAAATAATGTAATAGTTTTCTCGAATGCCATAAAGATATGTGCTTACACACGCAACAAGCAGTCTTGGGGATGAGCTCATTCATCATTGGTGTTATATTTACTGTCCTGCAATTTCTTACATTATCAAGCAAGGAGTTTAAGTAATAAAAGTAAAAATAATTCACTACTTTAATTGTGAATTTAATTTCACAATAAAGATTTGTAGCCCTTTCTAATTGGAATAAATTAAAATTTAAACGAATTAAACGAAATATATATATTAGAGATACATAATAAAAATGATGGGAAAATTTTTGAGATTATTCCTGGAGTTCATATATAAAGTTGCATTGTATTTGTAACTCATCTAAACAAATATAAAGAAAATATATTGTTCAACCAGTAAAATGATCCTGAATCAATAGAGCTATGTCTGTCTATCTGTCAATATGATAGGAAGGCTGTTATATATTTTCTGCTGTCTCCAACAGTTAGGTATTGAAAATTAGCAAAATTTTATTAAATGAATCAAGAGTTATGAGTAAAAATTTGAAGGGACTACCTCTATATATGTACTAGTATCGTTTCCTGGAGAAGTATACAGTTCGGAGCAAAAACTTCAGTGGTGGCACATGTGATCTTTGAATGCGTCTGTTTCAAATTAACGGTAACTAACAATCTCTTGTTTTGGCTGTTTATTCTTTTATTTCAGAGTATACAGATTAACAGAATTCCGTTTTGTTTCTTTTACAAAGAGAGCAAAAAACTGCAATGCTATGAAATAACAGTAAAATTAGTTAAATTTTGGTTTCGAAATAAATGTTCTTTTAAAATTTGTACAATACTAATTTTACATTAGAAACAGTTGCCAACTGTTAGCAAAATAGATATTTTAAAGCTGCTCTTTAGTGAAAATAAATCCACTGTATTCCCACGAAAAACTAACGCATACCAAATTAATATATTGAAGTTCACACCGCGTCGTATATTAAATGAAGCAAATTTGCTTGCTAGATGACCGGCAAAGAAACCCCGCATTAATAGTAAACAACGCCTTGAATTTGTGAAATTGTATCGTTGCCAAGTAAACAGTGGCCTGAGGTCTTGTGGAGTGACCAAATCAAATTTTATTTATGTGGCTCCGATGAAATAAATTTCTAACGTAGACCACCTAAACAAAGATATTCTCCTAGATATCAGCCATTCTCCTAGATATCAGTTACATATATCAGCGATATTTTTAAAATGGAATTACACTGCGGAACATTTTCGAGGTCATTGTCTGGGGTGTGAGAAATTCAAAGTCAGGGTGAAAGTACTAGGCCAGTATAGTAAAATATCCGAAGCGTTTTTTAATGACATTTAATTTTTTTTCTTATATATATATATATTGTGGAAGTGTGCAAGCCAGATGTAAATAGCTTTTGTTATTGCTGTGCTAAATATGTACCAAAACATGAAAAAGGGTAATTTCAGTGCAGTTTTTGTTCAAACATACGAGATGTACTTCAACCAAAATATTATAGTGAACAAAAATTGGGTTCCAAAATTCCAAATTTTCGAAACATATTTCTCATGATTTTCTATCGCTATCAAAGAAGTAATAAAAGGCTTGTTTGGAAGGCACTGTTCTAGCAATTACGATGTTTCTGCCAAAATGATGTTAACATTGTTCTCGAAAATTGGCGTCCACATGTCCTTGATAATGTATTATTTACATCATCATCTCGACTACTTCAACAGACAATTGTCCACCGAATCTGATGAACAAGGTGAACGCTATCAACAAGTTGCTATTGTATTTGAAATCAGGTAACACGATTTGTTTATTAATTTTTTTTTTTTTTTTTTTTTTGTATAACAAAAAATCGCAGGGAAAAATTCGCCGAGTGCAATACTTGCGAATATTTTCCGGTGAGTTCGAAGACAAGAATGATGCTGATGATGACAAATTTTGAAAAAGAGCAGTAAGGTCAGAACTGGAGTCACAAATAGTCATTATGTGTGATTCCGAATCCGATGATAGCGGTGATTGCGATAACGATGATACTAACCTCGACCAATCACCATCGAAAAGGCCTACATCAAAGTTTACGAACAGACACATAGCTCATACACGTTGTACCCGGATATACACTTAAGCCGGAAAGTCGGCTTGTTGTGCGCTCTACACCTCCACATTCACTCAGTTTTCTACCCTTATATTAACTTAGAAATTTGGTTTTACAAGTAAATTTCCCGAGTATTTTCCTGCTTATCCCCCTAAGACCCGTCAGGCTGGGTAAGATGTCGTTGGATAGATGTCTGACCCTTGTTCCCGCAAATGCATGACAGTAACAAAGGTAGTGTTCTGGGGCTTCGTAATCCTCTCCGAAAGCTCTACATGTGGCCGATTCCGCCCAAGTCATAAGGTATAGGGAAGCCCTCAGCTCAGAGTGTCTAATGAGGATGCCAGTTATCCTACCAAGTTCCCTTCTACTCAGATTAAGGATTTTTCTAGTTTTTGTACTGTTGAGAATGTCCCTTAATATCTTCGTAACCTTACCCACGTCAGTGTCCTCCTAAATTGATAAATAAATGGTTTTCTAAATTAACTCTTTTCAGGAAAGAACCCTTCCTGGCCAGTTCGTCAGCAATCTCGTTTCGCATTATGTCACTGTGTCTTGGGATCCAAACAATTTCAACTCTGCCTCTTCTGGAGAAGTTGGCAATCTCCTCTCCTCGCAGATTGGCCGTCATAATCCCCTGATCACTACCCGAAAGAAAACCTATAGATCGGGAAGTTAAAAAATCTGTCTGATCTAAATGAGTTGGAAACAAAACATCACTTACCACTGTCACATTCATTATTGGTTGATTCTATGCCTAAATGAAAATTTAATTACAATATTAATAGGCTAGGCGATTTCTTGTTACCGATGTTCAGTTCTACCGTTTTATCCCGATTTTGATCAACATTTTTTAATTTTTTCCTTTATTTTGAGTAAATTGCATTTAAAGTTGCTACTAACACATACATAACATTATACATACGCTATGTGTGTGTTTATTAAATTTTTTAATGTGTTTGTTAATGAGTTTGTTATCTTCATTCACACTAATAATAATCCAAAAAGGTGTTGGTTTGTGAATTGTCTAAGTTGAGATATAAAGTTGCCTAGAAATCGCACTCGAATTTCGAGCGCTGGAATCTTTTAGTTTTAATAAATATGTTAAAATACAGGCAGTTACTTTTTTTTTTGTTTTGCACAAATTTGATTCATTAAACTTGTTTAGACAGAGTAAGTTAAGCTGTATCTAGAATTGGATAGCGTTATTTATCAAAGTGACATACTTAAAGATCAAACAACCCAGCTTTGATTTTTTTTGCTGGCATATGTCTTATTGTTTTTTTTAGCAGACGCCAAAATTAATTTCACCTCCATTTTTTTTTCATAATTTTTTTTTTTTCATACATTTTTTTTTTCACTTAAAAATTATTTTTATTATTCTAATTAAGTTTTCCTTTAAAAATCTTTTTAACCGTGCAAATTTATTTTCTCTTCAATATTAGTTTCATTGCAAAAAATTTGCGTACCGTCCACACCATTGTGAATATACAAAAAATAATCAAAGTTTGGTAAGAAACCGATTTTCCAACAAAAAGAATTCTAAAGTTTTTCATATAAGAAAAGTCTTCGAAATCTGTTAGTTTCTCAGCAATCTGATTGTTAGTCTTTAATTTTGTTAAGCCCTTATATAAACGCTCCCAAGCAAAAAAAAAAGTAGTTTGTATGCTGGTATTTATAGGGAATAGTCCATAGACCTCTTTGTGTTCAGAGCATTTGTTATTAAGGCGTGTACTTGCAAGTCTGTGAATAAAATATTGAAAAATATTACGATCGGTTGGATGGACTATTTACAATCTCTAAAAAAATCAGGATATGCTGTTGGCTAATCGGAGAATATAAGCGAGATTGTTAATACATTACGCATATCATCTGACTCTGCTACAAGGCATGGATTAATTACAGCACATCGGAGACCACGCAGCAGGAGACGGCGCACTGTGGATGAAATTTTAATTTCATTGGCCAAAAGTCAAATTTTTTTTGTCACCGATTTTTAAAATTTTAACGCCATTTTGAAACTAATATATCCAAATTAATGTAGCCAAAAAATTAAGTTAATCTATTGCTAATAGTGGGCGTGGCATGCTATCACACTCAACTGTTTTTTTACATTTCAGAAAATGAATCGGTCCATGTTCAGACCTAGTCCCCATACAAATGACCACTATGAAATCGACATAAATTGCCGTAAGATCCAAATTATCATATAGATCTCGGTCAAATTGGGTTTGTATGTGTTTATTATATCCATTAATCTGTAGTCCAAAAATAATCCCTATAGGACAATTCGTAGCCATAGGCCCCATATAGAACTGCTTCCCGATCTTCACTTAAATCTATCAAAAAACAAAAAATATTGCACAGGTTTGGTTTGTATGTATTTTTTGAAAATATGAGTGACTCTACCGAATATGGTCAGGATCGGTCCATTTTTCGACCTAGTCTCCATATACAAATAGCATCCGATATGAACTTTTTCATATCTGCAGCTAAGAAAATTTATAAAAATGCCACTCAAGTTTGATATATGCTTACTTTCTATATCCAATTAGTTGGACCTAAGAGATAAGGTCTCTAAATGCATGGTATAGGGTATCGTATAGTCGGCCTAGACCGACTATAATTTTTTGACCTGTTTTTAAAAGGTTTTTTTTTACCCACATATGTATGAAATGTTTTAATAAATAAGAAAGATTAAAAAATAAAAACCCTTATTTTCATATCAAAATCAGAATCATTGCGCTAATGTTCAGTAGATTTATTTTTCAAAAATTAACAAATTTGACAGCAAAAAATTATAAATTTTTCTGTAGTAAAAATTTTTTAAGTGTAAGCATTAAAAACAAAATCCCGTTATTACAAAAAATGCTTGTAATTATTATTAAAATCCAAATATGACATTTTTTAATAAATACAAAAATAAAAAAACCCATATTTCACGCTAAAAGTTAAACAAATTAAAAGTTCAACTTTGACCTAGAATTTCTTAAAAAGTACTCAATCACTTTTAATAAAATTAAAAGAGGCTCAGGTTCAACTAAATATCTACCCACTAGAAAAAGAATTACTAAAATATTTTGATCGGTTAAGAAGTTACAGAATTTTGGCCAATGAAAAACAATTTTCAGCCACTGTACGGCGCCGAAGAAGTCCAAGGTGGGTTTTAATCAAAAAATCGGGGATTGATCGGCCCTCGTAATAAAGAAATATTTTGCTTAGAATATTTTATTTCATTTTTTTTTTTTGTTCCTACCAAAATATAAAATAAGAACACAGAACTTTTGCGAATTTCTCCAAATTAACTAACCCATTTAATACCGAATCAATTGATGTTAATTTGGATAAATCTGAATAAAAATTCAACTGCTTATCTTTCAGTCAGGCATTTAAAATTCTACATATTTTTTTGTAGCCTCAACTATTTAAAATTATAAATTTGTTTCATGAGACAATGAATACCAGCAATACTTCACAACTCCCTTTGGGTTTTCCTTCTGTTCCCACACTGTTCTCACAAGTGATAAAATATGATAACAAACATTAAGGATTTTAATAAGCTCCTTGAAATTCTTGAAAATATGGCTCCCAAAAGAAAAAAAAAATATAAATGAATTCTAAGTTGAATGAACAAATGTAATCTCCTGCTTAGATTTGGAATTACACGCCAGACTGTCTAATGGCTTGTTTAAAGTACAAGGCAAGATTATTTTCTTTATTTTTTTTTTTTTTGCAGATATTTACGTTTTGTTTTATTTTGTTCTTTTTATATGTATATGTATATATATTTTTTTTATTATACAATAAACAATGTAACATTATTGTCTTATTATTAACCATCGTTACATTCCATTAATATATCCTAGAATTTTGTTTAATTTGATATTTTTATATCTAAAGAATCACTCATTACAAATTTATATACAAAATACAGCAATTGATTTTAACAATTTGCTGAAAAAATGCTGAACAATATCAGAAAAAAATCGATTTTGTAACTTCTACAGAAAACTTTTAACGGGACCCTGAAAGTTATTTCATAGAGAAAAAGTTTATAATAAGAGGGTTCAATACAAAAATAAACTACAGTATGAGTTTTTTTTAGCAAAAATTTCTGCAAAATTAAAGGATTGTCTGACATAATGTTTACTTAAATAAAATTATTTTAAATTTCTTTAATCATATAAGCCTTCAAGATATGATGTAATATGTTTTCCATACATTATAAATAACACAGTGCAGCACATAAAATGCAAACTCCTTCAAGTGTGTCATTTTTGAAGTACCTACCGAAACTAAAAAAAACCCATTTGGGGTTTTGGTTAAAACTCAATTTTTCCGGTTATATCGTGGAAGCCAATTGAAATTTTGTTTTCCATCCTTCGCCACAATTGTAGCTTAGACTAGGAGAAAAAATAGTGTAAAACAATCTAACTCGAAACAACTGCATCTAATGGCAAAAATGTTGAAAAATTTACATGTTTTTAAATACAATTCATAATTCGTCAGAACATTCTAATACTGGAAAATGCTTTTTTCAAATTTTCGAGCTGTATTTTACATCGAAAATTCAGGATTTTGGTTTCTCAACTATATGAATTTCTTTCCCATAGATGGCGTTGACGATAAAAATACGTTCACTTGCTGCAATGCCATCAAAGGTTTAGTGAATAAAATAAATATGGTAAATAACACTGGCGACTGGCGATTATTGATGTGTAAACATCTATACGTTCAGGGGGGTAAAAATCTATTTCACAATACAATCACAAAAACAGCGTAAGGGAAAATCGGTGTGTGGTATATGTAAGTGTATTGGTGCAAAGATTATGATCTAAGTTTATTTAGCTGATTCCACAACCAACAGAAAGCGCCATGAATGTATAGCAAACAACTGCAGCCATCAAGTATTACAACCATAGCAGTTGTTTGATATACATAGATGGCGCTTACTGTTTGATTTTAATTGATGTGTAAATAGATGTTTACACATCTTCCCTGTGATCGGACTCACATAGTTTTTTATTGACGGCTCAGTTTCAATTTTGAAGGTTGCGCTCTTGCACAAAATAAACAAAAAAAAAAAAATCTTTGTGGATGAAAATTTTTTGAAACTTTCGGGTTAGTTTTGTTTTACACTTTTTTCTCCTATAGCTATAACTGTGACGAAGACAGGAAAACAAAATTCCAATTGGTTACCGAGATATAGCCGTGAGAAAAATTGCATGTTCGTTAGAAAAATCAAGTTTTAGACAAAATTTACATGAGACCATAAAATCTGAACAGCAGCTAAACTAGCAAACCCCAAATGGATTTTTTTAAATTTCGATAAGTACTTTGCTTTAAAATGGATTTTTACGGAAAAGTACGTGAACAAATTATTAGGATTCCGTATGAGGCAAAACATTCCACTAAACGGTTTCCCGGGTTCTTAAAAATTATAACGTACTTACACCAAAAATTACTAAAAATTTTTTCTAATTAATAAACGGTGTCTCAACATTCAACATGGGATCGTGCAAATCTATAATATTAATAGGCTAGGCGATTTCTTGTGAACGATGTTTTGTTCTACTGTTTTATCCTGATTTTGACCAAACGTATATTATTTGAAAGGTATTTCTTTTTAGCCGTTTTGCAGATTTACAGATTTTTACATTTTATCCTTTATTTTGAGTAAATTGCATTTAAAGTTGCTACTAACACATACATAATATTATACATATGCTATGTGCGTTTTATTAAATTTGTTAATGTGTTTGTTAATGAGTTTGTTATCTTCATTCACAATAATATTAAACCATAAAAGTGTTGGTTTGTGAATTGGCTAAGTTGAAAAATAAAGCTGCTTAGAAATTGCACTCGAATTTCGAGCGCTGGAATCTGCTAGTGATTCATTAAAGGGCAGGGTACTGTAATTCTTTCCCAACCAAGTGTTTCATCGATATAATATGGGCATGGGAGGCGTTGATAAGATGGACCAATTAGTTGCACTCTACCGTTCGCGAATCAGACAAAAGAAATGGTGATGGCCAATATTTGGATATCTCCTTGATGCCCCAGTTGTTAATGCATGGCTGCTGATAAAGATCCGACATGTGCGTCTCTTCTTAGTTTTCGAAAGTATCTTGCTACATCCTACCTTGAAACGTATGGTACCCCAACTATCAATGGTTCGCGCTCATATACACGACGACAGATACACGAAATTACCTTATTGAGTATTCTAAAACTAATAAACGATGCGGACACTGCGGAAAAAACAAAAAAGGGCTTCACCCCATTGAATGCTTTAAAAGTTAAAATACTCTTAGTGTACCTACTGCGCAGTGACCTTATAAGGGATGGTCCATAACTCCAAAACTTTTTTTTTTTTCTTTTTTTTGGAATAAAATAATTTTAAAACGCATTAATCAGATAATTTTTATTAATCATTGGTGAAAAGTATTTAAGGAAAGTGGTCAGGGAACTTCGTCCACTAATGGGTTAAAGCAACTCCCTCAGATTCTAAGGAGTACATTATGATAATAGTATAAAATTGCTTCAATTGCAAATGAAAATTTATTTTCCTTATCGTTATTTGTATTTTTAACATTAAATATTATTTGTTCTTTATCACTGACCATTGATTTGTTGAAATTATTGAAGCGTTATAATATTTATTTTATTATCGCAGGCTGTTTGCGTGAATAAATTTTTGTTCATATTATTTTCATGTTTATTTGGTTATCTTTATCCTTGATGTTGATTTTTTTTTAAATATAAAGGCTACAAAAATTAGAAAATTCTTTTATTTGATTTCTTAATAACAACACAGGGCGACATTTAGTATATCCAGGAGCAGAATAAACTTTTCTAAAGTCTTTTACACGTGAAATCCGTAAATATACTCATAATTTCTAACTTAACAAGTAAGAAAATTATAGTCGGTCTAGACCGACTATACGATACCCTGTACCATGGTTTATTTACCCTATCTCTTCGGTCCAACTAATTTGATATAGAAAATAAGCATAAACCAAATTTGGGTGGCAGTGTTATTAATTTTTTTTGGCTGCAGATATGAAAAAGTTCATATCGGATGCTATATTTATATGCGGACTAGGTCGAAAAATGGACCGATACTGACCATATTTGGTAAAGTCACTTATATTTTGAATAAATATATACAAACCAAATTTGAGAAAAATCTGTGCAATATTTTTGTTTTTTTAATAGATTTAAGTGAAGATCGGGAAGCAGCTCTATATGGGACCTATGACTAAGAAGTGTCCTATAGGGATTATTTTTGGACTACTGATTAATGGATATAATAAACACATACAAACCCAATTTGCCTGAGATATATATGATAATTTGGATCTTATGGCAATTTATGTCGATTTCATAGGGGTCATTTGTATGGGGACTAGGTCTGAACATGGACCGAATTTCACCAATTTCAATAGCGTTCATCCTAGCGTTCATCCTAAGGTTATGTACCAAATTTAATCTAAATATTTTCATATTTGCGACCTGTAGTTGGATTACAAAGTTTACATGGACACACGGACAGACGGACGGACGGACGGACGGACGGACATCGCTAAATCGACTCAGAAAGTTATTCTCAGAAAGCGATTCTGAGTCGATTGGTATAATAAAAGATGGGTTTAGGTCAAGTATTTTTGGTAGTTACAAACAGCAGCACAAAGTTATTATACCCAAACCACATAGTGGTATAGGGTATAAAAATGCAAAACATAAAATATTGTTGATATAATTGGAATTTTACAACACCAATATTTTCATCCATAGAACTCGTTCATCCATAGCACACTTTCTCTTCAAAAAACTTTTTGAATTTTTAAGATATCTTATTTTCTTTTGGGAAAAACGTCCAGACCCTGTATACTTTCCTAAATGCTCTATCACATTGTTCTTAACCTTAAAAATTAAAGAAAAAGCTTGTTTTTATATCCTCCACACCACTGTGTAGAGGGTATATATCAGTTTGTCATTCAGTTTGTAACGCATCGAAATAAATTCCGGACACACCATAAACCATATATTTTCTTGATCCTTATAACAACAGAATTTGTCTTAGCGATGTCTGTCTATCTATCCGTCTGTCCGTTTGTCTAGACTGCTCGTTTTTGCATAATATCGTTTACTAACATCCTGATTGTGTTGCTTTTTAAAATCATGGAAAGAAAAATGAAAGAAAAAGTATAATCAGAAAAAAATATCTTTTTTTTAAATATTCTTCTTTAAAAAGTGCCCTTTTAAAAAACAATGTATTCTTAATTTAAAAAGTACCAATTTTTAAAAAAGTACCCTTTATTCAAAAAGTATCCTTAATAAAAAATTACCTTCTAAGAAAGTACCTCACTTGAGAAAAGAAATTTTTTTTAAAAAGCGCCCTGGTTTAAGTCAGTGTACTTTTTTTAAAGTACCCGTTTTTTAAGAAGCACCCTTTTAAAAAAAACTACCCTTCATTTTAGAAGAAAACTACCCTTTAAAAAGCGTTTCTTAAAAGCACTGTTTTAAAAAGAACCCTTTCTTAAAAAATTACCTTTTAAAAAAGTACCTTTCTTAAAAAAAATTAATTTTTTTTAAAGGTACCCCTTTTTTAAAGTAGTCCACTTTTTTCAAAAGTATCGTTTTTTTAAAAAAGTACCTTTTCCTAAAAAAGTGAATTTTCCATTGTAATTTTTGATTTTGAAAATAATAGAATACCCACTTCCTTTCAATTTTATATACGTCACTACTTTTCTTTTCATTGTTTTGATATTTGTTTATGTCGCAATTTTTTTTTATTTATCTATTTATTTTTTTTTTAATAGACGAGTAAAAAATGTTTTAAATGTGTTGATGTTTGTAACCATCAATAATATTTTACACAGTCACCCCTCGAGTCTAAATCTTTTTCTTGGTCGATTTAACGACGTTCGCCAGTTCATGTGCCAGTACACGTAAACCTGGTACGCAAGCTAAAGATCGCAATTATATAAACATACATTTGGATGAAGTTTGGTATATAAGTTTTTGTCGGATATATGTTTTGGTCTGTATGGAGCGACTTTAATTTTTTAACTCTTTTTATTTTTTTCTTTAGATAATTAAAATTTGTTTTCTTTTAATATTAATATCTGGACATGTTTAGCCAAGAACCATTTGAAATTTTTTTCGTTTTCATATGACTTCTAAGGTCTTATAACATTCTTATAGGGATGCAACTTTGAGTATTATAACGCCAGCTGCGTTAAATAATGAATTTCATTGGTGTTCTATGAAGTATTTAGGGAACTTATAGGTTTTCTACTCTAGCAGGAGAAAAATAATTTTTCAGATAGTAATCAATTCTTTCTATTGTTTTTTATAACAATAATTATAATAGAATATAATTAACTTAAAATTTAAGCATCATATATATTTGCTGAAAACAACCAAATGAGAATTCGAGCAAAAGTTATACTATTTAGGCCTCTTCCAATATAACACACTAAAATATAGAACAATTTTGAAACAAACATATTTAATTTAACTTTTTACCAAACAAACTATTTACTGTTTTTGATTACTGATGAGGGTTGGTGACTATTCCCGAAACAGCTGTATAACCTGTCATGCAGAATATAGATCAAATTTTGGAAACAAGTGGGCCAATGTTTTTGCTTTATTTAAAGTAAAAACATTTGATCTTGAGCCTGAATAATTTAAAACTCAATCATTAAAATGATAAAGATCGAAAAATAAGATTTTTTATTTTTATAAAAAATAATAAAATTGAAAAGCAATTAACTTAAAATTTAAGCATCGGTAACAGTATTAAAGTGGTAGCCTTAGCCAACATTGGTTGTAATATTGAGCTTAAGACGCATATTCGGCACAGCCGAATTTAACACTCTTACTTGCTTTTGCTATATTTGTTTTTTGTAATGGAGCAGTTCTAAGGATTTAAGAACTTTATAAAAGCATATCTTCGAACAAATACAATTTTATTTGGAAAATGTTGAAACGAATTTGTCATATGAAATATTTTCAATGGATGATTTGTCTGAGAACATAAAATATATTTGAATAAATCCCAGTACTTGTTTTATACAGATGAAATATTTTCGTAGTACAGTTCTGAATTTCTGTTGTGATGGGGAAGTACTAAGCTCAGATTCAAATTCAGCACAGCAAAGTTCCTCGGAGGAGTATACTCTTGTCCCAGGGTCTGGAAGTTTATAAAATTTTCAAGTCATTAGGGATAATATAAATCGGGCTCTTTAAAAGAATATAGCGTGGCATTAGAAAAATTCTCTACATTTAAGTTTTTATTAAAGAAGGCATACATATGGAGGACAGCGGTTTTTTTTTTTTTCTTTTGTTTCAGTTTAATAATGCATTCTTTTATATATTTTTTATTTAAGATTCTATCCCTGTAATTTGTGTAGCTTACAGGTTACTGTTGCTTAACTCGATTTTGTTTCAACTTTATATAATGATAATAAAAATAAAAAAACAAACATATAAATTTACGACTGGTAATTTTAATACAGTTAGCAAGACCAAAAATAAAAAAGGTCGCAAAAATTATCAAAAACAAATTTATACAATATTTTCTTTTTTTATTAGCTACTTTACACTTGTTTATCGGTAAATTTGGAAAGGAGAAAAATTTGAGATATAAAAGACACGTTTGAAAAGTTATTTATTGGTATGTTTATGTTTTTTCGATAACTGAACCAACAAAATATAACAAAAATAACACATAACAAAAATGGACATTGAAAAAAAAAATTTTTTTTTTATCGTCATAATTTTATTATTTCGTATATTTATTTATGTAAAGTGGTGGTGAAACCAAACAAATTTTGTGCAGGAAATGGGGGTAAGTGAACCTTTTTGGAAAAGTTGATTTTATACATAAATTCGCTCAATTTAATAATGTTATATTAAATATGAATGTGAATGGGAATTATTAGTTTAAAGAAATATAGAAATGGATAACAATATCAATCAAACTACAAATATAACACAATTTCTTAGAAACTGCAGCTTTTTAAAAGATCTCTCATCTAGAGGACGTTAAAACCAACTGACAATTTTGTCATCGTTTGAGTAAAATTCTAAGAAAACCTCAGGCTACAGGCAAAATTACATATGTAAAATATAACGAGAAAACTGTAAAAATGAAGTGACATCCTATTGTCCTAATATGATGGGTGTAAAGTTTTTAAGGAGGTACAACTCATTATCAATATATGCCTATAACCTACCTCCAAGTGGTAAACCTGGGCTACGCTAGGTAAATCTCGTTAATTCTAGTGATTATTTCTAGCGGCTAAAGGTTAAGGCTAAAGTCTACCCGTGCTATTATGTCTGGGCGGTAACTGGAAGCAGCCAAACCAGCCAGTTTGGAAACGAAAGTTTCAAGGGTGAGTCATATGCCCGAGGATGATTCACGGAATTGTCCCATATGAACAAAAACATAAAACTAGTGGAGTCAAAACCTGCCATAGAAAGGGTTGTCACATCCCACAATTTTGCATTGTCCCAAGGTGTCACACGATATCCCAAGCTGTAAAAGATGGTATGTGAGCGGAAAACGAGGCCGTGAATGGGCGAATCAGTGCACCTGATAAATATGACCACTAAGGAGAAGTTGGAAGAAGAGTGTGGGTTGAAGATGAGTCGAAGGTGCTTGAGGCAGCTGCAGCGAAATTTATCGAAATTTTTCGATCGATATCTTTTTTTTATTTCCCAAAATAAAATGCTGAGAATAATTTTTCTTTTTCACAGTTGAAGAATTATGTCCTCTGATTAAGAAGAAAAGCGTATCTTCTTAAAATAATAAACCAAAATATGGAATTGCGATTGATTTTACTCGACATCGAATACGGTGATTTGGCTCCAGGCTGGTCA
Source organism: Cordilura impudica (assembly GCA_963682025.1). NCBI lineage: Eukaryota > Metazoa > Arthropoda > Insecta > Diptera > Scathophagidae > Cordilura > Cordilura impudica. Next base: position 151,384,506 of record OY821521.1, on the reverse strand, counting down.
CCTGATAGATACAATCAGTAAAGATAAACGTAGTAGACAAAAGATGGAATTGACGGTGTTTTTGCAAGTACTGTTGATGATTGACAAGGAAAGTTGAACCCTTAAATGGCTTTTTTGGCAACGGCCCCTCGAGCAGTTTCGTGATGGCTGTGGTAGCCAAAAACAGCGGGATGTGAAGTTGGACGGACAGACAAACGGACGGACATCGCTAAATTTATTACAAAAGCACAAAATCATTATAGCCTTGCCACAGAGTGGTATAGGATATAAAAACTGCATAAAACTGCCAAGATTTTCTTCTTTCTTTTAAAAAATTGTTATTTAATACGTACTAGTATAGCCCAGCACTCGATATTCGAGTGCAAATTCTAGGAAATATTTATTCATAAAATTTTTTTCTTTCAATATTTTATGTATGTAAAAAAATTTATGAATATATAAACAGGCATGCTAATCAATTTTAGCGATTCACAATTCAACACAGGGCGTGTGATATACAATTTAAATAATTCGCATTAACAGGGTATAACGAATTATTATAAATATTTTATTTTCTTTTATATATTTTTAAAACACATAACACATAAATTTTTATCATTCTCCGCTTCTCCTCTATATGAACTATAACTTTGCCAAATTTCACATTCCTCCGTGTCCGCATTTTGCTTAAAAAGGGAATAAAAAAATTTTCTTTAGTATTAATATATGTATAGATCCCAATGAAATGGTGACTTGAATTTAGACTTCACGTTCGCATATTTCTAGGGGGTGGGACTACAAATTCGAACACTTTTTTTCCCTTCCATATAATGAAGGGCCACCCTACTGTATATATTATTTATATATTTAATATATTAAAAAACCACTAAACTCATCAAACACAAGATAATGACTGAGGAAGTTCACAAATAATTGAAAGTCTCGCGTTAAAATAACGGGACATCATATGTAAAAACATTAACAAAACTATAGCGAACATAAATCGTTTTCAATATATATTTATGTTTTTATGTGAATGCTTGTGAAAAATTATAGAAATTTTTTTATGACAAGCTTATCCTCTAATACAGTTATATTCCGGTTATGGGTGGTGAGACTTTATACCAACGAGCCCGAAACAACCGACCAATCAAGCGAAGTGAAAATTGAGAAACAAGACGGAAAAGATGGCAACAAAGAAGTTAACAGTTTTCTTCGACCATCGTGATGTGATGTATTATGAATTTCTTCGGCCGGGCAAATCTATTTTTTGCAGTCCATGGAAAAAATCACAACATATATAAAATTTATTATTAAGGAAACCATTGAACCTAGGGTTTTGATTTTTTTTTATTTCATTGAAATTATAATAAAGTTAAAAATATAATTTTTATGGACCTCTTGCGGAAACCATTTCATTAGAGATTTTATAGTGGTTTCCGTCACATTTTCCGTTTAAAATCTTCCACATTTTTGGGGCGTATCTTTTGTATTCTGCAACTTCCCTTTCCTTTACCACTCAAGAGCTTTCTTAACGTAGCGATAACTTGTTTGCAACCATTCTTTAATATAAATTTCGTTACTTATAGAGGTCATCTGCATATTAGTTGCCATACCAGTAACTTTTGTTTTTTTTTTTTTTAATTTCGTCTGCTTTTGGGTCCTAAACTTATCTCTTGGAGTATTAGCAACATACAACAGTCATCCATTACGCAGATTTTTTTTTTTACATTATTTCAATTTACGTGCTCTGTTGGCGGCCTCTAATTTGTTTAAATAATTCCTGTCTGGAACATTTTGGACTTTCTATGTTTTCAAACTTATATTGTCCTTAACTTTTCACATTAAATAGCATGATGATTGAGCTAAATGGGGGAGTTTTTCTACCGGATGTGTTGGGAGGTCTTTTCAATGTGCGTTCTCTTTTTCTTGGCCATACAAACATCATGTGGACCTTTCTTTCTTCTCGAACCAGATTTTTTATCAATTGTCAAATTTTAGAGATATTTTCAAATAACATTGGAAGCAGTCCGACGGTAGACATTTGATTCTTTGGCAAACTTTTTTAAAACATAACAATTATCACAATGTTCAATAAATCGCTGATGAAGGCTGAAATGCCAGAAACAGGTCCGATTTAGAATACAGTGCAGTTATGAATTTTTGAAATATATGCTTTCTTCTTCTTTACCACGCACCATTTAAACAAAGTTGGGTTTTGTTGAAAATATTTCGTCAGTCATGTTAATCAACTTAACAACAAATGAATAGGATCGTCATTAAGCATAATAACTGATACATATTTGGTAATCTGTGAATCAATGTTCCATAATATTTGAACTATGCACGCAATAATTATCATATCTTTCTGGAATCTATAATATTAATAGGTTAAGCGATTTCTTGTGACCTATGTTTTGTTCTACCGCTTTATCCCGATTTTGACCAAGCGTATATTATTTGAAAGGTATTTCTTTTCAGCCATTTTGCAGATTTACAGATCTTTAAATTTTTTCCTTTATGTTGAGTAAATTGCATTTCAAGTTGCTACGAACTCATAGATAAAATTATACGTATGCTATGTGTGTTTTATTAAATTTGTTAATGAGTTTGTAATCGATAATAATAATCAATAATAATAAGCCATAAAAGTGTTGGTTTGTGAATTGGCTAAGTTGAAAAATAAAGCTGCCTAGAAATTGCACTCGAATATGTTTTCTTTCCAAAAATAAACTTATATTAATCAAAACTGTGATTAATTGGAAATACCGTTATTAAAATCTCTTACATCGCAATTCCTAGCATATTAAAACGTTCAAATTATATAGGACAATTGTATAGCACAATAATCTCCTTTTTTATATAATATATAAGAGCACTCTGGTTGTTCCGGGTTCGTAGCTGGTATAGCTCAGCCACCCAGGGTCCTCACACTAAATTAGTAAAAAAAAAAAAAAAAATGGGTACAGTTTACCTCGGATTAATTTGGCTTTATTTAGCTTAGAAGTATTAAATAAAGACACATATAGAGGGGGTTACAACATTGCGTTGTGAATACGGATGTCGTTGTTGTAGTTGCGGATTTTGATGTGGTTGTTGTTGTAGCTGGTACTGATTTTGTTGATGTCGTGGTGGGTACGAATGTGCCCTAGCATCTTAACCGTTTCCTCCTGTATCTGACTTTGTTTGATATAATCCAAAGGGACGGATATAGTTCGGCCCTAGCTTCCTCAAAATATAATTCAGTCCTTTCTCTGAGCACTGAACTAACCTCCTGTACTTAGTTTGATGAAATCCAACCCCGACGTATGTAATTTCCCCCTACACTTAAAATATTCCGGCCACCTGTCCCCGTTTGTAAACCAAGAGTTTATCTCTTTTGCACCTGGATACTGTTGAACTTAATCCAACAGGAATCTCGCTTTACAGCTACTACAAGCTTTGTGAGATATAACTGTGCTCGCAATACCATTTGCTGTGGTTATTTGTTGATTTCTACTGTTACTCTTGCTGTACGAGGTCTATTTGACAACACCGTGACTATTTGAACTTCCCTCGTTTTCAAATAAAAAACAACACTGATTTTATCAACTAACAGCTGTTAATAAACTACAGTAAAATTTAGAGGAAGCTGCGTCTTTTAGTTTGTGTTTGACAGCCATTGAAAGCAAATAACATCGATAATTTAATCAAAATTTTTACAAAGGAATTCCGAGTGCTCATAAAACATTATATTTTGCGGAAAAAGATACCACCGAAACCAAGGAAAGGCTTGATGAATACTCTGATGATACCACCAACTGCAATGGTCAAGAAGTGGTTTACTGAATTATATTGTGGAGACACTAAGCTTTAAAGTCGACAAAAAAAAAAAGTCGCCACGCCAGAAATCGTCTACAAAATCCATGGAATGTTATTAGAAGATCGGAGAATGAAAGTGCGTGAGATGACTGCGCCTGTAGGCATCCCAACTGAGCGGATAGATCATATTTTACGTGTATATTTGGACATGAAAAAGCTTTCCGCCACAATAAGCGCAAATTCAAAGGAGTGTATGGCGATGTTGAACCGCGATCCGAAGGAGTTTTTGCACCTTTTCGTGACCATGGAAAAAATATGGTTCGAACACGTATCTCAGAGAGCAAGGAACAAACAGTCAAAGCACTGGACTTATCCGATTGAATGTGCGCCAAAGAAAGCGAAGGTGGGTCTGTCGGTCAACAGGGTCATGGCAACAGTTTCTTGGGATGCGTGCCGTGTCATTCACATCGATAACCTTCAAAAGAGTAATACTATCACCGTCGATTATTATTCACGACTGTTAGACAAATTTGACTTTCACTAGGAGCATACCCGATCGAATGTGGTGAAGAAAAAATGTTTTCATCGATCATGATAACGCACCGGCGCATATATGGTGTCGACAAAAATCAATAAATTTAGCTTCAAACTACTACACCATTCAGCATATTCTTCTGAGTAAGCTCACTGTGACTATTTCCTGTACTCAAAACTGTAGAAATGGCTCGAATAAAGAAATCGTTTACTGAAACACACGACTGTTTGAGGGCCTTTAGAAAACCTATTATTTGGTAGGAATAAAAAAAATTTAAAAAAACTGAATTAAATGTATCGTGCTAAAGGGAGACGATGTTAAGAAACAAAACGTTCATATTCGTTGTTGAGCTAATGGGACCTGATTTTCCCAAAAATCGTTTTTCAAAGTCACTGCATGTAGGAGTAAGTGTGTATCTCTTCGTCTCCCAACATTTATGCGTAGTTTTGTATTTCCTCTTTATAGTTCTCATTCTCTCCACTGTTTCTCTCTGTACATTGACCAAAAGTGGATCCTCACAAATTTTATTAAACACTTCTTATTGAAATTTGTTGATTTTATTGTGCATATGGAGTTATTTTTTCGTCTTAACAAATTTTGAACCCCTGTACCGATTTTGATATCAAAACCAAAAAGCTCTTTACTTTTTAATTTTAATTTCATTTTAATTTCATGTAAATTTTAGAGAAATATTACTTCCGCATTCTTTTTCACTAATATCTCTTGATTACAAACTGCTTATCATTAAAAAAAACATTTTGACTTAAAACTCGCCTTTTTTCCCTTACAAACTTTAAAGGATATTCTTTATCTTAAAGGTCGTAACTTTAAAGATTCTTAAAGTTGTTTTCTTCATAGGTTAAAATATAAAAAGTTTCAGGTGACCCCCTGAATGTAATTTAAATTACTTTTAAATAACTTTATATGAATAACGTTTTAAGCACGAATTACTTGTACATTAACCCAATACCATATCTCCTTTTCACCATGAAACGTATGTATGTATTAAAACTCGCAACTGACAACGTTAAGATAGCATTACACATCCAAATATTTAAAATATTAAACACATTTTCTCTGCCTTACGGTGCTTTCCTCACCAACTACAAATGAACCAACGTATAAAGCCTAACAGATGGCATCGTGTATGGGAACGACCACATTTCCCCGATAAGAAATGTAAAAAGCCGTAAAAAAAAGCGCAGTAAGCTGTGGTTATAATCATCATATTCAAAATGATGAGTTTACTACAGTTTTCCAGTTTTGTCCTTTTTCCTGTTGTCTGCATTTGTGTGTCGGTGTTGAAATAAATATTTTGGCTTGACTTTAATTTCTGGGTAAAATATTTATTTTTACACATTCTTACGAAGTGCGTGTAATGCAAAAATGTTTCTACAGCAGCATGAATATCAGTGAAGTGCACACATTTAATCTACAGTAGTTTATAGATGAAATATATATACGAGTATTTTTAGGTCTTGCATATTATTTCTGGGATACACATGTGCCATTTATGAAATATCTCCTATTCGTTTTGTTTTTAAAAGCAACATACGAGTATACTATATATGTATAAACGATGAAAATATTTTAAAATAGACTGTGCTAGAAAACTATTAAAATTTGCAAAGCGAAATAGTTTTACTTTGAAAACTTATTCCAGCTAAAAGGTTAAAAATGTCCCTTATCAAATGTGATGAAGAATTGAATGCAAAATTTTGAAGACTTTTAGCGTATTTACAGTTACTCCAAGCCATAATCGGACGTCTTCGAAGATTTCTAATTCTAGTTACTATGTTTTCAGTGAAACACGTATGAATTTATATCTTTATTAAAGCAAAGACAATTAAAAACTTTTTCACTGACCGCGTTATGTGTATACTCGTCGGAATCTATAGTGAGACTCGTCTTATCTATCAGTTTTCTAGAACATACTCTATCCTCTTTGTTAGTCTGCGATACTAAATTCATAACCTACTTCCTCTAATCATCAGTTAATTTCAAAATCTGTCCGTTGATATTCTTCGTTTGTTAAAGCCCACTGCAATAAAATAATATTTGATATGCAATCCCTTGTTGTTTATAACAATTTTGTTTCTCTGAGGAATGGATTCGGTTTTTTTTTTTTTTTTTTTTTGACAATAGTCAGATTTAATTTTTCCCAGTCTTACGGCAAGCCCTTTTTACTTTAGCTTTACTTTTTGTTTAGATAATCCCACAAATTTTCTATGGGATTTATGTCAGGACTCTCCGGTGGTTCATTGCCCCGATAAAGGTACCAGCAGTCGTTAAGAACTAGTTTATTTACACGTTTCCTTCAAAATTTCTAGATATACGTTTTGGTCTATTATAATATCAATACAGTACAAAGGTCCTGGGCTTGCTTCGGAAAATGAGAGCTAGGCCATCACTGGTCCACCCCCCATGTTTTAAAGTCGGTTTCAGGTTATTCGAACGTAGTTGCTGTTTCGTCTTCCCCAAACAAAGGGCTAACCATCTGTCGCAAATACGTTATACTTGGTTTCGTCGGTAAACTAAACGTTTTTCCAGAAAGAAAAGCCCTTGTTAAAGAAAAATTCTTACACAAATCATTTGCGGTTATAGAAGCAAGTTTTGGTGCACTGAAAAAGGGATTAGCTTTAATTTTTTTTATAAGCTTTCTATAAGATCGTGTACAGTTGAATGGCTTCTGTTATTTCTCTTCGAGATATAAGACATACTTTTTCTATTTTTTGCATGTTGAATAATTAGGTTCATAACATCTTGATTAGATTTGCTTTTTGCCTCTACAAAGAACAAAACAGTGACAATTCGGGATTTCCCTAGATATTTTATTGCAATTATTTAAATCAGGATTGGTTTGGTATGCTAAATGAATTTCAGATTTCATATTTTGTTTTTAATTGTGCAAAATATTCACATCTATATTAAAAGAAGCGACTATATCTCACAATAATACAAAAAAATTTGTTACAAAATCCTTGTGGCAGCATTTTGTAAAAAAAAAAAAAAAAAAAAAAAAAAAAAATCCTAGTGGCAGCATTTGAACACTCTACAAATCGCTCATCCTGTCCGTCCTACTATGTGGTGCTGAAACATGAACAATAAAAAGATCAGATGAGTCATTGCTCGCAGCGTTTGAGAGAAAAATCCTCCGCAAGATCTACGCGTCGATGATGGATTCCGAATTCAAATGAATCACAAGCTATACGAGCTATGTGGATATGCCGATGTGGATATAGTCAAGCGTATTAAAATACAACGACTCCGTTGGCTTGGACACACTTGGCGAATGGAAAATGATGCTCCTGCTCGTAAGGTGTACAAGGAAGAACCCATCGGAGGGCAACGTAGAAAAGGGCGACCCAATCTCCGTTGGAACGACCAGGTGCAACAAAACCTAACATCACCTGGCGTTACCAATTGGCGCCAGCATGCAGAAGAAGTAACTGGCGTTCTATTTTGCTTCAGGCTGAAACCGATTCCCGATTGTAATAGCCATCAAGTAAAGTAAAGTAAGATAGTGGCAGCATTTTAATTTTTTCAAATATGATTTTCCAAATACACATAGGTTATTCTGATAAGTTTTTAAGTGAGTTGAAAAATAGCAAGACATGTGGTGAGAAGTAGGAAAGAAAAAAGAAAAAAAGGAAACTCTTAGTTGGGATTGTAAATAAAAGGAATGCAAAAAGTTTGTAAATGAAACCAAGAACTTAAGGAAAATTACTACGTTCGAGAAAACATAATCTGAGTCTCTCGAAAAATGATTGCGCCAACAATACTATACCACCGTTAGTACCGAAAGAAGAAAACGTCTGGATGTTATCTTACAAACTTGTCAATATCAAAATCGCACAGACACTCAAAATGATGTTGCAAAAAAACGTTTTCGCTTGTTTTACGAAACCAATTGATACTTATTTTGCTCTTGCATGGTGGCCAAAGGTAGAGCAAGCGAATGCTAAGGCAATCCTGAACAAAGTGTACCACATTGCCTGTATTGGTATCACCGGGGAGAACAGAACGTGCCCAACCGATGCTATCGGCGTCATGCTTAAAATCACACCACTGCATATTTAGGTCATCGAAAATGCGTGCATGAGTGCCGTACGACTTCAGGATTCTGGTAGCATAAAGGACGGTGACCTAAACGTTCACATGAGAGTCGCACGACTCCTCACCAACGACCCGGTAGTGAGAGTCACGGACAAAAGCTACCAAGAAAGATATTTATCAAAGAATTTAAAACAATAATATTGAAACGGAGCTTATGGACCAGTAGGACCTGCGAACCAGAGCAGGGTTCCCATGTGTGGTTCACAGATGGCTCAAAACAATCTAATGGGGTCACGGGCGCGGGCATATTCGGTCCCAATTTTCAACGCGCCTTACCCATTGGAAAATACACATCCATTTTCCACGCGGATGTCTCCGCTATTTGGTGACTTAATGTATTAGAAGAAAGCTAAAAAGGGCACTCATTTACATACTATCCGACACTCAGGCTGCACTAAAAGTAATTATATCCTAAATAACGTCTAAACTCGTTTTGGATTGTATTGAAGTGCTCAACCAATTAGGCAGGTGCAACAAACTAACACTATGCCGGATTCCGGGAAACGAGGGCAACGAAAAGGAAGATTGCCTAGCCAATAGAGGCCCGTCGTCCTTTCATCGGTCCGGAATCATTCTGTGGTGTTCCACTAGAATATATCAAGGAAAAAACTGAGGAGTGGAGGGAATCACAAATTACCGAAAACTGGGACAAAAGTCCCGGCCAACGGCAAACTAAGAGATTTATAACTCCACCCAATGTTCAATCGAAAAGATTACTTTAAGTTGATAAGGAATTAAGGACCTTGACGGGATTCTTTACTGGACACTGTAATCTTAGATGTAGGTTCTGCGAACAGGGGGTGGATACAGCAGAACACATTCTCTGTGAATGTCCAAAACTAAGTGACAAAAGAACCCTTGCCCTTGGAGCATATACTGTATGCCCCCGGGACATATGGTATATTATGTCAAATAGGTTAGTTGGTGTTATAAGGAGCCTTAATATTTAGGACAACCACAAAACATCAAATTGGTCACAGCCTTTCTAATCTAATCTAATCTGGCTTTATAAAAAAGATTTAGAAAAATTCAATGTCTTATTATAGATGATGAAATCTATGACAAAATGGGCCTTAAAGAGTTGCTAGGACCTACATGTTATGTTTGAGCGGGCTGTAGAGATACCAGTCCACAATACAATACACAATACAAAAATGAATAAACAAGCGTACAGTTGCGGCGTAAAAAGTGCTCCGTTTGTCACTTCTTTAACTAAGACTTGCGATATTTACGAGGCGAGTCTTTACATTATTTCAGATTGGTTCTTTTTAATTTTCAACATAGTCTCCTTTTTGTAAGACACAGTTAATCCAGTTAAGCCAGATTCATTGCTTTGAAGCTCTAAACTAGATACTGAATCACGATTCCGTTTATTCTCGATTCTGAGCAAAGGCGGCACACATGTTACCGACAGCTTTTTAATACACGATTTGTCTTGCAAGCTTGAAGTCATTGAACCCGTGGCCTCAACTAGTTCACGTATTTTAACTCGTCAGTCACTGAGAACTATAACGTGGATTTCTCGATGATTTCCGAAGTAACTGCCTCAACTGAACGTCCACAACAAGGGTCATTATTTGTATGACTCTTTGTATGGCCAGGTTTAAATTCATTTAGCCACTTCTACATAGTCTTAAACGCTGGTGCTGAGGTGCGTGATGTGTGATCTGATATATTTATTTTCTTTAGCCTTTGAAGTGAAACTGTTTGATGACGAATTTTGTACCATTTTTCAAAAAATATTGTCTCAACCAATCGATTGTCTACTAAAAACTAAATGATGGATTAGTCTAAAAATTTGCCAGTCGTCTTTTTCAATTTGGCATTTTTCTGAAAACTGCTTGGTTTTATATTCTTAGAGCTCCTTACATGATTTAAGTAAGCCGCGCAGGTGCATAGATGTGTAAGCGAACATTGAAAAAACCACCAATGAAAAAACTAGAAATTCTATTGGAAGTATTGATATTTATTATTCTTATTAAATGTCAATCATTACACATTATTTTGTGGTTCGACAAAATTAAATCGAATTAAGCCCTAAACACATAACTGCGAGTTGCGAGTGCGAGAAAAAACGAGAATGGGGAAGCATAATTTTTTCTATATGTGGAAGCGAGATCGATAGTAAAATTTTTGTGTGGCGTTGCCAACTTATATTGTAAAAACACTCGCAAGGGAAATAGAATTGATTCTATTTTCTGTGCGAGAAAAAACAGATCACTGGAGAATCAGCTGATAGGCATTAAACGCGATGCCTACTATAGTAATTACTTTATTTAGCCCGTTAATAATTTCGATTTTATTCATTTTGTTATATTTATTGTTTGTTATATGAACAGCTTTGTATACAATTGACAATTGAATTATATTTGACAGTAGGACAATCAGCTGCTCGAAAGCATTTTGATGATTTTGTAATAGTACAAAAGCACAAATTCTCGCATGCAAAAAGCTTAGTTTTTACTCGCACTCGCAACTCGCCGTTATGTGTTTAGGGCTTTACTCTAAAAAGACATATTATGAAATTTGTTCTACCAGATTTCATGTATGTAAACAATGATTTGTATGTACATACATTAGGGTGGCAGCCATTTTTTTTATTATTTTTTTTTGGAATTTCAAGACGTGCGGCTCGGATTGTTATGACACTGGATCTAAAACCAGATTTGCGCAAAATATGAGCCAAATCGGACAATGCTGTCTGGACGCGCAATGAGTTCAAATTTCAAATATGCATTTATATGTAAAAATTATGAAAAAAAAATATTTTTCACAATAATTTTGATATTAATAATTGCGTTTCAATTAAAATTATTAATAAACCTTTGACAAACAGCCAAGTTATATCAAGTTCCCTAGGCAATAAATGCGCCGCAGACCGCTTGAATAAGAAAATCGAGCTGACAATTTTAAAGACATTAAAATAATTTACAACTGATCCCAAAATGATCTTATTTAAAGTGTTTTGCTTCTCGTCTTTTGCTATGCCGTTCTAAATTAATTCAAACAAAATGTATTTTTTATCACTATTTCAAAATCTCCAATTTTACTTTTTCAAAAATTTTGTTCACGAAATTTACCGAAATCAACGATTGGACTTAAAGGTCTTATTAACAAAACATATGTGATTAAAAATGCCAAATATTGTAGGTATCCTGTTCTTAATTTGGCGAGGGTAGCGTTTTTCTTTCAGCGGATTTGAAGAAAAATGTGTTTAAACTTGATATAAGTTTCCAATTTTGTAAATTAAGGTTAAATTGAAACACTATAAACTGTCCCTCTTTAAGGCCAAAGGTCAAATATAAGGAGACTTACATTTTATTTTTTTTTTTTTTAACAAAGTATCGAAATACTATATATTTGTAGAAGGATTTCGAAAAAAACTTGTTGATATTTTAATAAGTCAAAACAATGATATTCTGGACTTATTTTCTGAAATTAACCCGTAGGGTACTCTTGATGTCAAATTGAGTCTTTATGAAAATCTATAAATATTTTCTTCATCTGGATTTTTTTAAATCAATCAGTTTCCAGAAAGCGTTGTGTAACGTTGCATTTAGCAACCAAACTAAAACAATAACAACTCAATAGTACAATAATATACACGACACTAACTGACTACGACTACCCATACTCAACGTACATGACGTCACCATACCACATTAAGAACACGAACACTGACTGAACCTATACCAACCAGACTACATTTAAGTACCATCATTAATAATAATTATTGATTCTCATTTAGTCAATATATCAATTTAGATAAGTAAGCAAGTTTGGTATAGGCAGAGTCAGTCAAGTCGAGTTAATGACAAGACTCTGGGTTAAGTCTAGTTAGTGACAAGACCCTGTGTCGAAACAATCTGCCACCACGTAGATATATCCAAGGATATATTTTGTACTGACGATCGACCTCGGTCGTCATCAATAAATTTTACTCCACCAACTTTTGTTGACTGCTCTCGCTACTCCAGCAACCTTCGGTTGACTGCTCTCGCTACTCCAGCAACTTCTGTTGACTGCTCTCGCTAATCAAGCAAACTTCGGTTTACTGCTCTCGCTACTCCAGCAGCTTCTGTTGACTGCTCCCGCTACTCCAGCAACTTTTGTTGACTGATCTCGCTACTCCAGCAACCTTCGGTTGACTGCTCTCGCTAATTCCTCTCTTCTACTTCCAGGTCGGCGATTGCCATCAACCTACGTTACGACTACAACCGACCTTACCGACAACTAAGCGAAGCAACCGAGTTACCATCACAACCGATCTGTACCGAGCAGCCAAACCAGCCGACAACTAAGCGAAGCAGCCGATCTACTGACACAACCGACGGCTGCCGCTTGAGTAACCGACTTGCCAATACATCCTACTACCGATTAAGCAGTCGACCTAACGATACAGCCGATTAAACAGCTGACCTATGGATACAGCCGATCTGTGCCGATTAAATAACCGATTCACAAATACAACCGATCTACCGATACAACCGACGGCTACCGATTGAATAACCGAATTACTAATACAACCGATTGCTAACGGCTAAGCAGCCGATCTACCGATACAACCGACGGCTGCCGATTAAGTAATCGATTCACCAACACAACCGACTGCTACCGATTACGCAGCCGACTTACAGATACAATCAATTACAGCCAATATTGTCGATCTACGGATAAACGAACCATTTCAACCACAGATAAGAAGTCTAGAAGATCCGAATAAGAGATAAAGAGCCATTCGCCAGTGTGTCATTATTTACAATATATGTATATCAATTAAACAATAAAATTCAGTTTTTATATTCAATCCCATTGAAGGAAAACAACTGTCTCATTATTGGGGGTCCTTAAATAGACCCTGGACGCGACTGGCTACCTCAGCCGCAAAACAAAACACAATTGTCCAATTTGGCTCAAATTTTGCGCACTAAAGTTTTAGATCCAGTGTCACAATAATCCGACCCGCACACCTTAAAATTCGACCCTAATATACATGAACTTGTATGTATATATTTATAATCTGAAAAGGATAACCACATTTATAATCTGAAAAGGATAACCACATGTAGAATACTTATATATATTCCTTCTGAATGAATTCGATATACTTTCTGAACAGAGTGTGTATAGTAAAATGGGCCACTGCTTACTAAAATTTGTTACTTTGCCTTCTAGTAAACAAATATGATGTTGTTCATTTTATACATTCTTTCCTGGTGTTATTTTTAGTTAAATTTAATTTATAAACAACAGGAATTCATTTGACCAAGATAAATTCTAAAGCAAATGCTTTTGAATCTGAGATATTTTTCGTATAGAAAAACCTCAAATTCTAAGCCATTTTTTGTATAGCCATTTTGGTATAGAAAAAACCTCTGATTCTGAAGCATTTTTCGTATAAATAATATTTTGTTAGGAACCGATTAAAAGTGCAATATATTACATTCTTACTTGTTAAAGTCAAATGGGAGCTTCTGTGAAATTTGATAATAAACCATTTTCTGTTAAAAATTTAATTACCTGCAAATAAAATAAGAAAATGAAATCTAGATTAATTATTTAAATTAAACTAAATATTTATTAAGTTACAAAACAGAATGATATTTAACCAACTCATATAAGCAGAAAAACTTTTAAAACAAGTATTCTAATAAATTAAATAATTCTCTGCCATATCTCAGATGGCAACATCCTTTGGGATTTGAAATTAAAGTATAACATTTGTATACGGTTTGGTAAATATGTATGTTGAACAAAAAAGATATATGTATTATTAAAATGTCTGGCTAAGATTACTAAAAACAAAGTTTGATGTGAAATTAAAGTAGACGTAAGAATATTTTATAAAAATGTTGTTGTTTAACATCAAGGTTGTTCAAGTGTGCCTTGACATAAACACGTGCACAAGAATGTATATCCTAAATAAAATAAAGTAACTTAAACTTTATATGTATGTGTGTAAATAGATATGTAAAACTTACGCATGGCATGACCAATTCTCAGTTCTAAAGGCAAATATTTTAGTCAAAAGTTGTCTGAATATTTAAAAATTATTTTAGAATTATTGTGAGGGGGATACCATTCTCCTTTACATGATCTCCAACATCCCACATCCAGCAGAATCGTACCTCAAATTCTGATTTCTTTTGTGTTTGTAGTTTATGTCATACTAAAATATTAAGGTAATGGTATTTTATTGACTTAAATAAATAATACGTGGGCGGCAGCATAATAAACCGACCTGACAAAGAAAACACAACAAATTTTTGAATATTTTTCTTTATTTCTGAACATAATCTTGTTTAGTTATCAACAGCAGACTTCACCTGTTGGCAAATCTTTTACCACCCAACCATTTTTGTAAGTTTGAAACTAGAAAATAGTCCGAGGGAGATAAATATGGCCGAGTATTGAGCCATTCGAACTTAAATAAATGGATTTTGGTCGTCGTAATAGTGGATGGGTGAACTTGTGAATTGTCTTGATGAAGCAACACTTTCTTTTGCTGCAAATTCGGCCTTTGTTTTCCTGAATTTCATCATAATACATGCTAATGATTTTTTTTTTTTTTTTTTTGGAAAATAATACCACGATACCACTTTGTAAATTTTCTGAACCATTTCTGGCGTGGCCACCTCAATTATTCGACAACTACGTCATGATATCTCATACGGCCTCGTTTAAACTCTTCCACCTAATATTTAATAGTCGTAAACGAAGGAGAGCACAGAGCACTGTGGCCAAAATTGCGATTTTAGCGGCAAAAAATACTTCCCGACAAGCTAGCTTCACCAAATTTGTTATGTAGGCTTCTAATGATAAAAAATCGATTTTAGAAAAAATGGGCGGGCCACGCCCCCTTTTCCAAAGTAATGGCAAATAGTACTTCCTGGCAAGTTAGCTTCACCAAAATGGTTATACGGAATTCTAATTTAATTTTAAAGAAGTTGTAAATGCTTACGGATTAATTGGAAAATAACAAAATAATGGATACATATTCGCAAAAGATATAGGGTTTAATTAACCATTGTCGTTTTCACCCGCTTCTAATTCCAATGAATAATTATTTAACGACTCTAAGCTATAATTGCAGCTGAAGGCTTCTTGAGATGTTGAACGTAATAGCAGTTCTGCTGGTAATTCTGGCATTTTAAAAAGATCAATGACTTCTCGAGGAAACGGAAGGTTTTTTGAACTATTTGTACGTTCTTGCAAACATAAACTTGAAATATATGGGTCAGAGCTATCCATAGCTCTATGATACATGTCAAGTATGTTGTGCACTCTTGAATCCTTTCAAGCGTGACCAGTTCGATGTTTTTATAATTTTTGTTTCGCGCCTCCGATGAATTTTCTGCAAGGCACCCTATGGGTACTACTGAAGCCTTAATTATTTGTGACGAATGCACTAATATTTTGTGTATTGTGGCAGACATCGAGTACCATTCGCAGTTATGGAAAAATATTTCACTGGTTTTAATGCAATGAGCACGACACCTCTGAGCATCAATTTCAAATTCAGAGGATTGCTGATTATGTGTACATGTTTAAAAAAAATCAATATTTATACCAGTAATAGATGCTAAAAGGTCCGTGCGAGTAAATGCTCTTCTAGCTGTGTTGCCATCGTTGGTATTGCCGCTGCCATTTGCTTTCGGCTTATCGACATGAAGCCCCATTTGAAGCAAAAATCTCTTTTTGAATTTTTTGTTTCTTTTATGCCAGGATTCTATTCTCTTCTGTTCCACGAACTTGCCATTTTTTCAAATCTAGCTTGTATGAAAGTTTTAAAACAAACTCGAAACTACGAATCCACGTACGCAAAGGGCTTATTCCATATTTCAAAGCGTCGGCCTTCGCTTCAAAATTAGGAGAATCAAAGTTTCTTATAGTTCGATATTGCTTTGGACCGGCATGACAGATGGGGCATTGCTGTACACTTTTAGTCTCTGTCAACACATTTAAGACTTTCCCATCTATTAATGTCATATATAAATTATATTTTACTTTATTTTTTTTCCCCATTACTTAGTGTGCATTGTAGTGGTTCCAACTTCTTAATCTGTTTATTTATGTTTTGGTTTTCAGTTAAAATGTGCTCTTTTGTTTCTTTAACAAACTCCACTTTTAAAGGTCTACAAAAGCGTACTGACTGAGGTATACCTGCTGATGAAATTTTTTTTTTTTATTGGAATGACTGATATCACAAAAAGGGACTGATCGAAACTTTCCGAAGTATTTTTAAAACCCGTAGCTCAAAATTAGGATCGATTCTTCAACATCCATTGTACACAATACTTCATCTTGATATGCAAGAATTCTTTTAGCTGTGTGGTCTACCAAATTTTGCAACGATACTTCAACAGAGCTTTCATTCGCTTTGATTTCATCCGGTCTACATTTCAATTTGCTTTTATAAACTTTATCATAAGTCGGATAAATACTACAATTGTGTTTTATGTTTAATTGACGCATTTAATTGAGTACTGCTTTTTAATTAATCCGTTTTTTAACTAAAACATTAGAGCTTCATCAGGTGATACTGGCGTAACTTGTTTATAGCTAGTATTAAGAACTTCTCGAATTTTGGATGGCCGATTTGGAGATATAGCAACTTGTTGTAGGATAAATGTCAAATCCGTTGCGTGGGATTTTTGGCAGATATAGAGGCAGTATGAACTAACAATTGCGCATTGTCTCCTTGCTGGTAAGCTAATTCGGAAGCTAATCTCCTTTTATTTCTTTCGCAGCTATCATCATAAGTCCTTTTTGGTCGCCCGATAGCATTAAACTTTTTCGGTATAACAAAAATTGTTTCTCGACCCAATCATTCTTTATTATATTTTCTAAATGCTTTCTCATTTCTGGATTGTTTATCCCATTTTAGTTTAATAAAATTAGATAAGTTCCGAGCTGTAGTACATATTAATTTACTTAATTCACTGTCAATTTCGTATGGAATCATGTAATTTGAAACATTCCTGTTGTTTCTCAACCAAAACTCAAATATTTCAGAATTTTTGAACCTGAGTGTTTCTAGAAAAATATTAAAAATTCGTTCATTAGCAGTCAAATGCATACACTTTTACCATGGCATAAAATTTGAGTTTTCTACAAACAATCACATGTAAATAGTTCCAATGACACTTCATGACATTTTTAGTTTTACTCCACGAAAAACGATAAATCTCCTCAGAATTTCACAAAAAAAAAAAAAAAATACACAAAAAACCAACAAAATAAGTACGAAATACAAACATTTAGCAAACTATATTTGTATTAGAACTTATATTTACGAAGTTTTTTTACATGACTATATTATTAAAAAAAAAAACAGTTTTAAATTTTATAAAAATTTTACTGCTTCACTTGTATTAACACATACTAAAAAATAAGTAAACATTAACAGCTGTTTGTACATAAACAGGGTTGCCAACAGTAAACATTTTGTTTAGTTTTTTTCTTATCAATATGTTGGGTATTGAAACCATCAAAAAAATTGTAAAAATTTAAAGTTGAAAAATTGACTTTTTGCCGCTAAAATCGCAATTTCGGCCATAGTGCAGAGTAGAGCTAGCTCGAGTTTAATATTGTTTGGACTAAGACCAATTTTTTACATTTATAAAAATTCACTGAGATCGTTTACTTTTGATGGCTCCCAAAAAAATCCTACACAATGTGTCACCTTGAAACGAAAAACATATGTTTTATAAGGTTGCCAATTTTCACCAAAGTAATTTCTTCAAACTACTGCCGCCATCTATATATCAGGTCGGGATGTTCTGGGACCGTCCACATATACCAGTATGTACTTTGTGGCTCCCCAACATTAAGTTTGTGCTCTATTTTATGTGAGTTAAACTAGAAAACGTATAAAAGAATATAAGAATTTTTATTACCTAATTTTCGTGGTTTTTGCTGCAATTGATTGAAGGCCAGTCCCTGTTTTTATTATTATTCTGTGGACATTTTAATTTTCTCTCTTAGGACAAAGAAGATTTTTTTCATGACATTTCGAATACATATTTTATACACTGCGCATTTTAGCAATAATGTTTTTTACTTTCTAAAGTTAATTAAACCTTTGAATGAAATTAATTATTGATGTAAATTTACTTTGTTTCGCCAAAATTTTAACCACCTAATTGTACCCTATACCACTATGTGGTTAGGGTATAATGACTTTGTGCTGATGTTTGTAACTATCAAAAATATTTGACCTAGACCCATCTTGTGCCGATCGACTCAAAATCACTTTCTGAGTCGATTTAACGATGTCCGTCCGTCCGTCCATCCGTCTGTGTGTCCATGTATACCTTGCAATCAAACTACAGGTCGCAAATATGAATATATTTTGATGAAGTTTGGTATATAAGCTTCTATCAGTCATAGCATGAACGCTTTTGAAATTGGTGAAAATCGGTTCATGCTCAGACATAGTTCCCATACAAATGACTCCTATGAAATCGACTTAAATTGCCATAAGATACACAAAAATACTGCGCAGTATTTTCTCAAAATTGGCATTTATATATTTTTACAAAAAAAAAAAAAAAAAGTAAGTGAGCTTACCAAATATGGTCAGGATCGGTTCACTTTTTGGCCCAGTCCCCATATAAATATAGCATCCGATATGAACTTTTTTATATTCGAAGAGAAAAAAATAATAACAATGCCTTGAGTGGCATTGGTTTATGCTTATTTTGTATATCCAATTAGTTGGGCCATAGAGATAGGGTCTCTAAAAGCATTGGGTAGTTTATCGTATAGTCGGTCTAAACCGACTGTAATTTTCTTACTTGTTTTGAATTGAAGTCATTATGACTGTGTAACAAAATTTATATTTAAGGAATTAATGTGACATTTGTGTTAAAATACAGAATTCCTAACCAAAACATATAATTAATGGAATTCATCGAATTCATTCAATTTGAAAATTAATAAATGGATGTCGGCACGAACTCCTTACTGACTGAAGTCTTTGTGAATGTTGTAGTTCTTAAAGACCAAAATTTCCATAAGTGCATAATAAAATTTCTTAAAAACCTAAATAATTAATTTTGGACTAGCAGATTCCAGCGCTCGAAATTCGAGTGCAATTTCTAGACAGCTTTCTTTTTCAACTTAGCCAATTCACAAACCAACACTTTTATGGTCTATTATTATTGTTAGTGAAGATAACAAACTCATTAACAAACACATTAACAAATTTAATAAAACACACATAGCATATGTATAATTTTATGTATGTGTTAGTAGCAACTTTAAATGTAATTCCCTGAAAATAAAGGAAAAAATTTAAAAATCTGTAAATCTGCAAAACGGCTAAAAAGAAATACCTTTCAAATAATATACGTTTGGTCAAAATCGGGATAAAACGGTAGAACAAAACATCAGTCACAAGAAATCACCTAGCATATTAATATTATAGATAAGAAGTACATTTTGTTTTTTAAGTCTTTCTTTTTCGCTTCATATTTTTTTTTTATACCCCCCCAACACAGTGGGAATTAAATTCAGGAGACCCCATAAACCAAAAGTTTTCTTAATTTTTATAACAAAAACAGTTGACAGCGATAACCCTCTGTCTGTGGAAATCACGATCACGCCGTCAATATCTAAGCTAAACCGTTCGTTTTTGTATAAAATCTATTAACATCCCAAAGGAGTGGGTATCAAAAATCGTCAAAATCGGTCAAAGGGGTCACGAGTTATTAATGAAACTTTGAAAAAACTCTTGAAAATATAAAATTTTTCAGTGTGTTTGTTGTTTTTCTTAAGATATGTTGTATATGTTGCAATTCTTCATTGCATAGTGTATATTAATACTGCACGTGTCCATTGGCCTAAGCAAGTATTTTCACATATTTTTTTATAGTTAAAATTAAAAATTAAAAATTAAAAATTAAAAATTAAATATTAAAAATTAAAAATTAAATATTAAAAAAAATAAAAAATAAAAAAATAATAATAAAAGTTATGTACATAATATATTTTAAATTAAAAATTCAAAGTTAAAAATGAAAAACGAAAAATGAAAAATGAAAAGTGAAATGTGAAAAATTAAAAATGGAAAATGAAAAATGAAGAATGGAAAATGAAAAATCAAAATTGAAAATTGAAAATGGAAAATGAAAATTCAAAATTTAAAATTGAAAAATGGAAACTGAAAAGTGAAAAATTAAAACTGAAAATTGAAGAATGAAAATTGAAAAACGAAAAATGGAAAATGGAAAATAAAAAATTAAAAATGGAAAACAAAATATAGAAAATGGAAAATGAAAACTGGAAAATGAAAAATGAGAAATGGAAAATGAAAAATGGAAAATGGGAAATGAAAAATGGAAAATGAAAAATTAGAAATGGAATATGGAAACGGAAAATGAAAAATGGAAAATGGAAAATGAAACATTAAAAATGAAAAATGGAAAATTAAAACTGAAAAATGAAAAATGGACAACAAATGAAAAATTAAAAATGAAAATTGAAAATGAAAAATGGAAAATGAATAATGAAAAATGGAAATGGCAAATAGAAAATGAAAAATGAAAAACGAAAAATGAAAAATGTAAAATGGGAAGTGAAAAATGAAAAATGGAAAATTAAAAATTAAAAATTAAAATTTAAAAACTAAAAACTAAAAATTAAAAATTAAAAATTAAAAATTAAAACTTAAAAATTAAAAATTAAAAACTAAAAATTAAAAATTAAAAATTAAAAATTAAAAATTAAAAATTAAAAATTAAAAATTAAAAATTAAAAATTAAAAATTAAAAATTAAAATTTAAAAATTAAAAATTAAAAATTAAAAATTAAAAATTAAAAATTAAAAATTAAAAATTAAAAATTAAAAATTAAAAATTAAAAATTAAAAATTAAAAATTAAAAATTAATAATAAAAAATTAATAATTAAAAATTAAAAATTGAAAATTAAAAATTAAAAATTAAAATTAAAAATTAAAAATTAAAAATTAAAAATTAAAAATTAAAAATTAATAATTAAAAATTAAAAATTTAAAATTTAAAATTAAAAATTAAAAATTAAAAATTAAAAATTAAAAATTAAAAATTAAAAATTAAAAATTAGAAATTAAAAATTAAAAATTAAAAATTAAAAATTAAAAATTAAAAATTAAAAATTAAAAATTAAAAATTAAAAATTAAAAATTAAAAATTAAAAATTAAAAATTAAAAATTAAAAATTAAAAATTAAAAATTAAAAATTAAAAACAAGTAAGAAAATTATAGTCGGTCTAGACCGACTATACGTTACCCTATACCATGCCCTTTCTCTTAGGCCCAACTAACTGGACATAGAAAATAAGCAAAAACCAAATTTGAGTCTGATTTTTATTAATTTTTTTGGCTGCAGGTATGAAAAAGTTCATATCGGATGCTATATCTATATGGGGACTAGGTCCAAAAATGGACCGATCCAGATTATGTTTGGTAAAGTCTCTTGTATTTTGCAAAAATATATACAAACAAAATCTGAGAAGAATCAGTGCAATATTTTTGTTTTTTAATAGATTTAAGTGAAGATCGGGAAGCAGCTCTATATAGGGCCAAAGGGATCATTTTTGGACTACTCATTAATGGACGTAATGAACGCATACAAAACCCAATTTGAGTAAGATCTATATGACAATTTGGATCTTATGGCAATTTATGTCGATTTCATAGGGGTCATTTGTATGGGGGCTAGGTCTGAACATGGACCGATTCTCACCAATTTCAATAGCGTTCATCCCATGGCCGATAAAAGCTTATATACCAAATTTCATCACAATATATTCATATTTGCGACCTGCAGTTTGATTACAAGCTTTACATGGACACACAGACGGACGGACGGACGGACGGACGGACATTGTTAAATCAACTCAGAAAGTGATTCTGATTCGATCGGTATAATTAAAGATGGGTCTAGGTCAAATATTTTTGGTTGTTACAAACAGCAGCACAAAGTCATTATACCCAAACCACATAGTGGTATAGGGTATAATTAAAAATTAAAAATTAAAAATTAAAAATTAAAAATTAAAAATGAAAAATTAAAAATGAAAAATTAAAAATTAAAAACTAAAAATTAAAAATTAAAAATTAAAAATTAAAAATTAATAATTAAAAATTAAAAATTAATAATTAAAAATTAAAAATTGAAAATTAAAAATTAAAAATTAAAAATTAAAAATTAAAAATTAAAAATTAAAAATTAAAAATTAAAAATTAAAAATTAAAAATTAAAAATTAAAAATTAAAAATTTAAATTAAAAATTAAAAATGAAAAATGAAACATTAAAAATTATATATTAAAAATTAAAAATTAAAAATTAAAAATTGAAAATAAAAATTAAAAATTGTAGTTTCATTCTTTAGTTTCTTTCCTGTTTTTTTTTTGTTTTTTTTTTTTTTTTTTGTTTTTGTATTAAATAAGATTATTTTAAAATTTCTTTTTTAATATTATAATATGTAGCCAATAATCATTCGATTTTTTTTTTTTTTTTATGGGGATAACTTTTGGTATTATTATGATGCCGGCTGCGTTAAATAATGAATTTCGTTGGTGTTATATGAAGTACTTAGGGTTTTTCTACTCTAGTAAAAGAAAAATAATGGAATTTTTCAAACAGAAATTAATTCTTTTTAAGCATCATTGTTTTTTATAATAGAAATTGGCCAACAAGGAAACCAATTAACTTTAAGTTTAATTGGTATTCGGATTTAATGTTTCAGTATCGGCACCAGGTTCAAAGTGGTAGCCGTACCTAATATTGGGTGGAGGGTATCAAGAATTCGAATTTAATACTCTTACTTGTTTTTTATTAATAAAATCAAAACATTCTTAAGGGACCAAACTTTGGGTATTATAAAGTCGGTGGTGTTCTATGAAGTAGTCGAAACTTATAGAAGACACGATCGTTGTTTTTATTACAAGAAATTTTAATAGAAACTGGTAAAAAATAAAAGCAATTACCATCAAAATTTAAGTATCGGCAACAGTATTAAAGTAGTAGCCGTACCCACCATTGGTTGTAATATATAGTTTAAGACACAGGCGGAGGAGCCGAATTTGTTGTATTTCCTTTTTGGTGCGATTTTTTTTTTTGTAATTCCTTGGCACGAAAAATGCTAATTTCGCAAAAAGCATTGATTTAAAATCATTCTATGATTTAAAATAAAATTACATCGTAATATAATGTTGGCCACCTAAGTCCGTTGAATCAACCACAGCCTTTCAGGAAGACATGTCTCAAGGTCGCTATAATATTTCTGTCGAACCTGCATGCAGAGTAAGTGAAGAATATCGAAGATTTTCTCTGCTATTGTTCGGCGCTTTTCATAAATAGACATTGGATATTGTGATCGTTGCTACTCTGATCTCTAAAATTTTTAATTATCACATCTTAAAAGCGGAACACCTACTTGTTTAGTGGTGTAACAAAGGACTCGAGGGTCTAATATTTTTACATGTACTGTATTTAAAAAATAATATATTTTTTAAGTGTTTATAATTTATACAAAAGAAAAATATTAAAAACTAAGGAGTGAGATCGGACAAATCTTTAAATACATAAAATTTAATAATAAGGAAACCACAGAACCTGGCTTTGATTTTCTTTATTTCATTGAAAATATATTGAGCTTACAAAAAAGATAACTTTCATAGTTCTAATCATTACTTATGAACTTATGGAACTTATTACTTATTGACCTTTTTTATAAGTTTAATATAAGTTTACAATATAACTTAATCTTAATCTGGGCTTTTATAGTGGTTTCTGAAACTATTTTGAAACAGGTAGTCCATCTCCGATTAAATTCTTCCACATCTTGCGACACTTTTTGTATTCCTCAACTCCCTTTTCATAAGAGCTTAATATCTCTCCATTGGCCTACGCTCCAGACAGTTTGGAGGATTTGTCTCCCTTAGTACAAAAACCAAGTAATTGTTCTAGTATCACTCCAGAGCTCTCTTATCGTAGTAAGAGGATGCCAAATCGGGTCAAAAATATGTGGACATATTTTGAGGGCTTCTGAAAGGAATTAGTCTGCTTTACAAACACTCCCTTATATAAATTTTGATCTGCTTCATTTTTGGAAATTTCGCCTTCTTTTCTCGAGCATTAGAAACATAAAAATGTTAACCCAGAAGCAGCCAACAATCTGCCAGTCATACATTCCGGCGGCCGTTATGATGCAGCAGGAGTATTTTTCAATTTCCGTGCTCTGTTTTCGGCTTCTAAATTTTTTGCAGCGTTCCTGTCTGGCACTTTTTGGACTTTGTATGTTTTTAAAGTTGCATTAGCTTCAGCTTTTCGCACAAAATAGTGCGTGTTTTGAGCTTACCGGGCTGCCTTTCTACCGAATCTGTTGAGAGCTGTTTTCTATGTGGTTTCTATTTTTTTGAACTGAAACACATCATGTGAACCTTTCTTTCTTCCCAAACCATGTTTCCTATAAAAGGTCAAATTCTCATGTTACTTTCTAAAATATTGGAAACAGGTTGACAGCAGATCTTTGATTCTTTGGCCAACTTTTTGTAGGACCATTTGGACTTTGTAGAAAATATTTAATAATATTAATATTCCATTTCATGACTCATCTATAATATTAATAGGCTAGGCGATTACTTGTGACCGATGTTTTGTTCTACCGTTTTATCCCGATTTTGACCAAACGTATATTATTTGAAAGGTATTTCTTTTTAACCGTTTTGCAAATTTACAGATTTTTAAACTTTTTTCCTTTATTTTGAGTAAATTGCATATAAAGTTGCTACTAACACATGCATAAAATTATACATATGCTATGTGTGTTTTACTAAATTTGTTTATGTGTTTGTTAATTAGTTTTTTATCTTCATTCACAATAATAATAAACCATAAAAGTGTTGGTTTCTGAATTGGCTAAGTTGAAAAATAAAGCTGCCTAGAAATTGCACTCTAATTTCGAGCGCTGGAATCTGCTAGTTTTAATTAAACTAACAACAAATACCACTTAACATAATAACGGACATATTTTTCAAAGATAACATGATCAAAAAATAATTCAAATAATGCTTGCGAAAAAAGTTGAGAGAAAAATCGTGTGTTAAGATTTTTCCGATCTTACTCCTTAGTTAGTTGTAACACGGCCGTTGCAAAATTGTTAACACTCTTATTTGATCTTAACTTGTATATAAGATTTTACTTTTTCGCTTTTAAGCGATTTTCCGTTTTAGCTTAGAGCCTCTTTATGTTTTTGCGGATTTACGTTTCTGCTATGTTGTGTCCTTGCAATTTTACGTCTAAGGGATTTTTGCAATTTTACATACTTGCGTTTCACCACTTTGCGTTGTTTTGATTTTGGAATTTTGCCTTTTCGCGATTTTTCGACTCCGCGCAAATTTTGTTTTAAGCTGGTTTTCTTCCCGAAATATTCAGGCTCTTTGTAATAAGTTACAATATTTTCTAATCCAGTTAGATTTCGTATAGTCCTTTCTTCCCAGGCTTCTCTTAACAGTAAGACGTTCGTTATATTTTCTAATAACACGGGAAACAGTTCGCAAAGAAACTTTTGTCTCATAAGCGATTGTTTTAAAAGCCCTTTGCGGACTTTTTTTAAATTTTTATAATGTGTTCACGTACTTTTCATTCCCAATCCATTATATATTATTAAATAATGTTAATATAAGGCAAAACATATTTCATTAAGGCATGTCAGCCTTAAACAAAGAAAATAATTTTAATTAGCTAAAGTTTTACAACTGAGGCCAACCTTCTTCTTATGTTTTGATGTTTTTGATGTTTATTAAATTTGCGTTAAAAACAAGTAAATAAGAAAAAATGTGAAGACATACTTTTATCGCTTAACTGCGAGAAATAATGAATGAATAATGTAAAAATTTTGAAACTTTTAGATCGCTAGCTAGTCAGAAAGTCGGTGAAAATCCAGTTACAAAAATCGGCCTACAAACAAGCAATTAGCATTAGAAACTTGTAAAATTAAAAATTTGAAAATATTTCTGTACAAATGTTTATTTCTAGAGCATATTTTCCAGTTTTAATGTGCATTAAAGGCTACGAGAATGCTGTAGTTCCGGTAGGTGGCACCACAAAATTAGTTATTTAACTATTACTCCATTTATCCCACATTCAAATCATATGTAAGATATTTTTTCAAGTTGTACCTTTTTTTATTGATTTGTTTCTAAAATTGATCTTGGCCTCAAAGAACATTTTCATTTTATTATAATCTACACTTAAGCGGATTTTTGTTATTTTCTTTAAATACATTATGGTATGTGGTAAAGAATAAAAAAACATCAGGTGTTTTCATTGTTAATGTATTTTCATATCTGTTACTGCACACAGCATAAAACATATTTATTATCTGAGTAGAGATTTCAAAGAGTTATATCGTTATTCCCCATTACGGACTACATAGTTTAAAACTTAAAAATTTAAAATAGTTTAAAACTTAAAAATTTCAAAAATTTTAGAAAAAGTTCAGACATGGCTGCAAAAATATTGTTGTGCGCTGTCTGTTTTTAAGAAAAGAATTTTTTTCCGAAATTAGTTTCCTCTGTTTTCAAAAATTAATTTATTTGGAAAATATTTTTATTTTAATTTTGTTCATTGTCGACCACATACTGCTATCAAAGTACATCACAGTTTAATAACGCCTACTGTCGTAATGTTTTAGATACCATCCGATAGACCTTGAACATACCTTTCTGTCTAAAATCAGAATTTTAGACACAACAAAATTTATATATATATGTTAATAATTTCCTTAAAAATTATATTTGCATCTTTATTGAATTATAAATGAATACCTAAATATGCATATAATCGCTATTAAATTATATTTGAATTTTATTGAATTTTATGTTTTACTAAAGTAAAATACAGAATACATACGTTATATATTGTAAATAAAGCACGAAGCCAGCTGGCAAGTGCTGAAAAAAAAAGACTTCACTTGTTTTTACACATTCGAATGCACTGTAAATTGCAGTCTAACATCGTTTTTTATTGGTGCAGTTACAATCCAGCTTGGTTAATTTAAATACCCCAAACCCAACAGTGGCCAACCCTCTAATCGGAAAATAGCTAGCACCTATTGAAATATACATGGTCCTTCGAACCGGATATGAACCAGTGACCTTGGTCAACTGATTATTTCT
Source organism: Cordilura impudica (assembly GCA_963682025.1). Taxonomy (NCBI): domain Eukaryota; kingdom Metazoa; phylum Arthropoda; class Insecta; order Diptera; family Scathophagidae; genus Cordilura; species Cordilura impudica. The sequence continues at coordinate 151,356,903 of OY821521.1, read as the reverse complement.
TAGAAATATTTAAAAATCTGCAATTTTAAACGTTTCCTTGGGTTTATCTCCGGGACCACATATGATTATTTCCACAGAAGAACTAGCGTTATTTTAATCATTTTACAGCTCAGAAAACTGTAACTTTTCGTAACTTTGCATATCATATTACGTATGTCATGTCACGCATCATAATTTGTTTCCTTTTAAACAAAATAAAAAAAGATTTTTAACGTTTCAATTATAAATGATCATTTTTTTATATAAAACTAGGTTTTTATTTATATCTGAATTTCTGTATAAGTTCGCTAACATAATAATCGGGACTAAAACAAAGTTTTTGAACAAAAGTAACATTAAGGTCACTCACATTAATTTATGTTAAAGTTCTCTTTTAAAATTAAAATAAAGTAGTTTCATCTCGAATTTAAAGATGTGTTCTTAAACGCCAATACACTAAAAAAAAAGTTAAAAAACGAATGTATTCTTTTGAAGACATATATTCTACTGTGTGTTTTCGCAGAAGAACGAAATAACGAGAACAAACAAATAAAAAAAAAACTTGCTTGTAATATTGCCATCACACATCACTAACATTATTATCATCACCGGCAGTCATAATTTTTTAGAAGTGAGTGGAAGTCTTTTTGTTCCTGAATATCCCAACAAAAACTTTCGAAATGTTGATTACATTACACCAACAAAAATAAAAACCACAAAAATATATTATTTAAGCTCTTTAAAAATATGTTCAAAACAGAATATGCATTTAAAGGTACATATAACAAAGCCGATTAGTTTAAAATACTTATAATATTAATAGGCCAGGCGATTTCTTGTGACCGATGTTTTGTTCTACCGTTTTATCCCGATTTTGGTCAAACGTATATTATTTGAAAGGTATTTCTTTTTAGCCGTTTTGCAGATTTACAGACTTTTAAATTTTTTCCTTTATGTTGAGTAAATTGCATTTAACGTTGCTATTAACACACACATAAAATTATACAATGCTATGTGTGTGTTTATAAAATTTGTTAATGTGTTTGTAATAAAAATTAATTTGTTTTTTGTGTTGATTTGTGAATTGTCTATAATTGATTAGCATACCTTTAGGGTCTTTATTTAATGAAAAAATAAAATTTCCTAGAATTTGCACTCGAATTTCGAGGGCTGGAATCTGCTAGTTTAGAGTAATGGACTTGAATCAAAATGGAATATTGATACAATTTTTTTAATAGAAAACTGTTTTTTTGGACACAATACATTATCATACATGGAAAATGTTTGTTCTAAATCTACAGAGATGCACATTAACAATTGATAATACTGTGGAACTTCTTCGGGGTCATTACCTGGGGGTTAGAAATTCGAAGTCAGGGTGAAAACACTAGAACAGTATAGTAAAGCTTTCAAAGTGTTTGGCGTTCTCAGGCCAAACTTTTTTTATGACATTTTATATTTTTTCCTTATCTTGATGTTTTTTCGCTTAGTTTTTCAGCTATAACTCAAGAACCATTGATGGTTTCTCAAGAAACGAGAGATTGTAGATTTTACAATGTGCAATATATCACTGGTTTAACAGACACTAGAAATACAATTAAAAATAACAACAACATAAACTTTGTTTACAAATTCAAACGACCACTAAGTGCAATATTTACAAACGTCAAGACGCCAATAAGGCTTGCGTACGATAAAATAAGTGCTCACATATTTGTTTGTAAAATATTTAAAATGCATAATTATTATTTTTTCTTTAATCAGGTTGCCTTTGCTAAATGGGTACAAGTTTGTAAAATGTGTTGTGAAATAAAAATACGTGAAGAAATTTTTAGATTGATTTAAAAAAATCCAATTTGGAACATCAAAATAATTGCTAGAAAATCCAGTTTCAAGAAATACTGTTTCGCTATGCTGAGAGTTTAACTATTGATAGGAAAAAGACAGTGGTAAAAATTTGGTTTTAATAACCCAAATGCTGTCAAGAATGTACTCACTCTTTCTATGAAAAATCATGTAGAAAAGTAGCCAAAAAAGTACAATACTATGAGGCTTTTGTTAAAAGGATTGAAGGGCTAAAGTCATACAAAGTTCACAAAGTTCCTGACAGAAATTCCAAAAAAAATTTTGATGCAAAAAACAGGGCCAAAATACTTTACAAAGATTTCTTTAAGAAATTAGATTGCTGCGTTATGGACGATGAGACTTGTGTTCTTGGTGACTCTTCGCAGCTTCCAGGTGTCGACTTTTATGTTGCAGATCGTAGGGGAAATGCCCAAGAAGACTACAAGACACAAAAGAAATCAAAATTCCCTACGACGTAGCAGTTCGTTTGTTACAGCTGGGACAATTAACACCGAAGTATATACTACTAGTATAGCCCAGCACTCGAAATTCGAGTGCAAATTCTAGGAAATATTATTTTTTCATTCAATTTTTGTCTTCCAATGTTTTTTTAATCTATGTATATACCTAGTAGGGACATAAATATTGTTACTACTTTGAACATACCCATTAGAATAGTAAAATTGAACATACCCTTTTATTGTCACATGTTTTTTGAAAGGTAGCCTCTATAGCGTAAGTCAGTTACGAGAATTTGAAATTGTGTTAACTTTAGCCATGGAGTGGTCAGATAAAGAAAACCGTATCGCAGTTATAGCACTTTTTAAGTGTGGAAAGAAAAAAAAAATTATATTTTCAAAACACTCCGTCCGCTCGGCATTAGTCGCATGTTCGTGTACAGGTGCTTACAATTGTTCGAGGAGACCGCCCCCGGTCGAGCCGCCCAGGTACCGTTCGCACACAGCAAGTAATCAAAGCCGTCAAAGCAAGAATTCAACGAAATCCTCTCCGGAAACAGAAAATCATGGTCAAAAGTCCATAAGTCATATTATTAGAAAAGACTTGGATCTTGGAGCTTTCAAACGGCGTACAGGGCACTTGTTGACTGCAGCTTTAAAAAAAAAAAATATGATAGAAAAATCCAAACGTCTTTTGGCGAAGTACGCTGATAACTTGCATAGAAAAATCTTGTTTACGGATGAAAAAATTTTTATCGTGCAGGAAAAGTTTAACAAACAAAATGATAGGGTTTATGCCCGGTCATCTAAAGAAGCATCAGAACTCATTCCACGGGTCGAGAAGGGTCATCATCTAGCTGCAGTCATGGTATGGTGGGGTGTCTCTTAAGATGGGGTGACTAACTTGCATTTCTTTGAACAAGGGGTCAAAACATCGGCCAAAGTTTATCAAGAAACCGTTTTGGAAACTGTTGTGAAGCAGCTTAACGATTCCCTGTTCCAAAACCAGCCTTGGACTTTCCAACAAGGTTCTGCACTAGCTCATACGGCTAAAACGACACAGACCTGGCTTCGAAACAATTTGCCAACTTTTATATGCTCTGAAGATTGGCCATCTGGCAGCCCTTATTTGAACCCTTTGGATTACAAATTGTGGATGGTTTTAGAGCAGTGGTCGGCTCTTATGCTCTTTCATTTAGTCGTCGTTGAGACAGCGATGTATGCACATGCGGCGGATGCATTTTTATTTTTTTCAGCAATACTTCCCCAACAAACATTTCAAATTGATAAATAATTACGAAAAATAAATTTGGATAAATTCGCATTTCCCGAACTAAGAAAAAATTATTTAAAATTTTTATCGTTTTTTCCTTATATTTACCTCTGTGAACAAATTTTTTCAGACTTAAAATCCATTTCTTCCAAGCAACGCTATAAGTTAAGTTCGTCAAATTTAGAACATATTTTATTAATAAGAAATTGTCATAACAGTACAAATACAGAGAATTTGTATGTGTAAATAAATCAGCTTGGTAGTATTAAAAGTTCCGTTTGTATATCAATCTCGTTGTTAATTTCTTTTCTACATTGTTAATGGTAACTTAAAACGCTCGATTTCGTGTTTGCTGGGTAGTTCGCTCACACACACAACCTCATTTTACGCTTTGCCGACCTATGTTCTAGAGGATATGGTCTCCCACAAAAGATACCATAACATTGGTTCTCTTAAGACTGCTCTGGTTCGTGCTGTAGCCTACTTACCAATGGATAAGGTGAGTGCAGCTATTGATGACTGAGCAATGCGACTTAAGGCGTGTGTGAAGGCCAAGGGTGGACATTTTGAATAAAACTAAGATTTTTGTATACAATACAAATTTGTTCCAAAACCATTCATTACTTTTTGTTTTATAGCCCAACATGTTAGTAACAGTATTTATGTCCTTACTAGGTATATAAAAAAAATTATGAATATTAAAATGATCAATTTTAGCAATTCACAGAGCGTCTGTTATATAATTTAAATCATTCGCATTAACAGGGTGTAACAAATTATTATAAATATTTTATTTTATTTAATATATTTTTAAGACTTATTAACCATAAATTTTATCATTCTCTGTTTCTCCTCCATATGAACTATAACTATGCCAATTTTCAAATTCCTCCGTGCCCGCATATTGCTTAAAAAGGGAACTAAAAATTTACCTTCACGTTTTAATATATAGATATAAAGGAGTTCTTACAAAAACGAATTTTAACATTCATAAGATAGCAAATCGGCAATTGAATGGTATGAAAAAATAATATTGTAATCGTACCCAGATATCCAAATACACCTAACTGCCCGGAGCCAATCACCATTGAAAGAATGCTGAAAACACTTCACCCTTTTCAAGAAAGTGGTTATCTTCAAGCATAAAAAGTCACTGAAGGCACTATTAAAAGTGCAAAATTTGAAATATATGTTCTTACTCTCATCGATAAACCATTCGTTCACATGTATAAAAAAAATAAGAAAATGTGTGTATACATCGCTGATACATACATATTATCTATGAGCACATGTTTTGTTACGTATAAATATTTTTAACAATTTTTAGTTGTTTATATGCAATTTTATCGGAGTATCTTTGTATTTTCCTACGTCCTTCCTCTCCTATTTGATCTAGAGACCCCAAATTCCATACCAACCTGCTCCAAATAATAACAAACAATATTATCCTAATTTTACCTAGGTAAAGTGTTTATTTTGTGGACGAGCGTGATTCCCGCAGACGGCGGACATTGCTATATCGACTAGAATCAGGAATATATATGTGGGATCCTATAATGAAGGGTTAAGAAGATCGGTAAGGGTTAAAGGACGATGAGTACAGAATAGCAGAAGGACGAAGTGAAATTGAAAGAGACGAACGCTAACATAGTTGGACTGGCATATAATTTACGTTTCTGTATTAGTCATTTAATATTTAGAATTAATTAACTTGTTATTGTATTTCATATTTAATTCAAGGCTCAGAAAATACACACATGAAACACACAATGTTCTGTTCAAAAGCAGCCAACACATATCTCTAATTTCATATCAATTATGTTTGTTTTTAAATTTTCTTCGGTGCCCAACACAACCATGACTGTGTTCGTTTTAATATTTCGTTATTTACACGAACATTTTTGTATCACGTACTTTTTGTTTCAATCACACATAAAGCACACATTTTTGAGTGTTGCTTTATTTGAAGTTCATGTTCTGGTACGTGTACTGAAAAAAAAAAACAGAACATGTACAATAAACAGGTTCGAGTTCAGTTATATTTTAAGTCGTGTTGTGGCTCGTGTAGTAAGAAAAAACAGAACTGTTTATTGTACATGTTCTGTTTTTTTTTTCATACACGTACCAGAACATGAACTTCAAATAAAGCAACACTCAAAAATGTGTGCTTTATGTGTGATTGAAACAAAGAGTACGTGATACAAAAATGTTCGTGTAAATAACGAAATATTAAAACGAACACAGTCATGGTTGTGTTGGGCACCGAAGAAAATTTAAAAACAAACATAATTGATATGAAAATAAAAATATGTGTGTGTTGGTCTAAGTTATGTTTGTTTACATATATGTACGAGTTTTTTATTCAGTGTGTGTTTTTTTCTGAACTCTGATTTAATTTTAGTAATCTTATGTATATAACATTGTACTTAACTGTAAAAGAAATTTGAAATATAAGGTTGTCTGAAAATAAACATTCTACTACATATATACTTTCTGAGGAGCTATATATACCCTATGCACAGTCGTATGGAGGATACAAAAAAATATATTTAAATATCAAATATGATTCATAAGCAACTTTAAATCTAACAGATTTGAAAAAAAAAACATTCCTTATTTATTTTATTGCAATAAACAGATTTTTTAATATGCAAATAAATGTTGTAACGTTGCTAATTGCAATGTACATAAATAACTCAACTACAAACAATAACAACTCAATACTATAATAATATACACGACACTAACTGACTACGACCAACCATACTTAACGTACATGACGTCACCATACACATTAATAACCCGAACACTGGTTGACTCTATACCAACCAGAAATATATCTTTTAATTCTCACTCAGTCAATACATCAACTGAGATAAGTAAGTAAGGTTGGTATAGGTTAAGTCAGTCAAGCCGAGTTAACGACAAGGCTCCGAGTAAATGACGAAGCTGAGAGTCTGGACAATTTACTACCCAGTAAGATAGATCCTAACACATATTTTATTTTAAGGGTGATCGGTCCCGGCCATCATCTATTCATTTATACAGCGACCTCGGTGGACTGTTCTCATTTATACAGCGGCCTCAGGTGACTTTTTCTCATTTATACAGCGGCCTCGGCTGACTGTTCTCATTTATACAGCTACTTCTGCTGACTGTTCTCATTTAAACAGCGACTTATGTTGACTGTTCTCATTTATACAGCGACTTCGGTTGACTGTTCTCACTTAATTTCTTATTTTTCATATCGATAAAGGCGAACGACACTTCCGACCAGCACCACCGAACATCAGCCCACCGAGATCTCAACACTGCCGACCAGCACCACCGAGTTTTCCGACACAACCTACTGCCACCGTTGCGAGTAGCCGAACACCGACACAACCAACTACTACCGATAAAAGCCGACGAATCACCGATATACCCGACGACCACCGATACAAGCAGTCGAAGCCCGATAAAACCGACCATTACCGATAAGCAGCCGTATCACCGATATACCCGAAGGTTACCGATACAAGTAGCCGAAGCCAGACACAGCCGACCATTACAGATAAGCAGCCGAATCACCGATATACCCGACGGTTACCGATACAACCGACTGTCGCCAATATAAATATCCGAATCCTCATTACACCGATATTGCCACGAATACTAGCATAGGAGATCCGAGTAAGACGAAGGACCATTTGCTGATTGTGCCATTATTGAAATATATTTATAAAATTTACTAATAAAATCAGTTCTGTAAGCCACCCCGAGAGAGGGTAAAACAACTATGTTATCTTTGCTTAAGGTTTTAAGGATCCTTGTGTAGACCCTGGCAACGACTGGTTACACCAGCCTACGACAAAACCTCGTTACAATGTATATACTACCCATCGATTAGTTTTCAAAATAGAAAACATGCATTTGTTTATTTTTGTTTCTGGTGATCATTTTAAAATGATCAAACCCATTTTTATTACAAACACATTAACAAATTTTATAAACACACACATAGCATTGTATAATTTTATGTATGTGTAAGTAGCAACTTTAAATGCAATTTACTCAAAATGGAGGAAAAAATCTGTAAATCTGCAAAACGGCTAAAAAGAAATACCTTTCAAATAATATACGTTTGGTCAAAATCCGGATAAAACGGTAGAACAAAACATCGGTCACAAGAAATCGCCTAGCCTATTAATATTATAGATATACACTACAGATGTGCTTATAAAAAATATTGTTGGGATACTATCATTTCATTTTTAACTGTGAGAAAAATAAATGTTGAAAACACCATTCATTGCTCCTTACTCTGTGTGTGTGTTTACACGAATGTTCTTTCGTTCATTCATGGGTTGGTGGCTGTTAAGTGAGTGATGTTGTTGAATGAAAAGTGATGATAATGGCAATTAATTTTTATTATGAATATTATCATCATTTTACAAGGATATTTAACATTTTGTTAGAATATCAACAAATAAAAAAATTATTTTCCTGTTTATTGATAATAACAAGAATTAGAAGAGAAAGAAACGTATATAAAAAATCATTTTGCATGAACTTGACACTACCTTCGCATATTTTTCTTTGAAAACATTATGTTAACGAATAGATAAATCTATATATACGAAAATGGATATTGTATTATTCGAAGTATTGTTTAAAATTAAACAACACAATTTAGATGATTTTCTATTTTAGATGTTTTAACAATTCAAAGCATAAGGATAAAAAAAATACAATATTTTGAAAACATGTTCATTATTTTTTGTTAAAAATATAAAAGCAAAAATTTCTTTTTTTATCTCTCTCAGTTAATGATTGAGTTTAATTTAATCAGGCTCAAGTTAAAATGCTTTTGCTTAAATAAAATCAATATTATTAAAAATAAGCCGGAGTGATTTATTTTTTGTAATTTTTAATTTTTCCACACAACATTTATATTGTATCAAGTAGATGAACTTTATTTCAATGGTAATTAAAAAATAATTTATTGATGCATGGCATTGCTATAAATAATTAATTAGGTCAATAATATTATTATTTATTTCAATGCTTATCGACAATTTAATGAGGAGTTTTTCGCAACCTTGAAAATTGAAGATTGTTTTAAGTATTGAGGTCATCTTGAATATAGAACCAGCTAGTTATAACGCGCCAAAAGATCCTGTTGGATAATAATGAAAATAATTTTTGTTTCCTGAAAAAATTCTTATAATAAAACCTTATACCTAAATAATACTAGAAGTAGACCCTATAACGACTAACTAGTATTTTTTTTTTTTTTAAGTTTACGTTGGGATTAATGGTCAGTTCATTATCACACCCCGCAGATTGTAAGGTTTCGTGCGGTTGTCTCCTGGTTAGGAGATCGTAGTGATATTAAGGTGTTAAAATACACTACCGTCTCAAAGTCGAAAAGTACCGTCTAAAAGTTTCAATGAAAACTCTTCAAATTTAAATCATTTATTTTTTATTTATATTTTTTTTTTATTTATTTACTAACCAACACTCAGGGGATGCCACCTACAGATGCAGTGCATTGTGTTAATCTCAAGAAAATAGGTTATGGAAAGGAGGAAAGAGAGAGTAGTGTTTGTGGATATTTGACTAAAATTTTATTAGATTATAACTATCAGGAAAGACCTCTGTGGGGAGTTTGTTCCACATACGACTAGTTCGACTGATAAACGAATTCTCTCTGTAATGCGTTGTGCGGTCAACTGGATAGTAAACTACAAACGGATGTGATCTACTATATAAGCGATGAGAGCGAACCGAAACTCGGGCACTTGGAATAAGTTCGCTAATCTCAGAAGAACATTTCCCATGGTAGTATCTATAAAACAGTGATACACAACCCACATTCCGACGATGCTCCAATGAGTCAATAGAGTTGGATACCCTACTGTCATTGATGAGCATCAACGCCCTCCTTTGCACACGGTCCAGTAGCTCCAAAACAGACTTTGAAGCTCCTGCCCATATATGGGAGTTTTATTCCATTTTCGGTCGGATGTAAGTGGTATAGATTTTAAGGAGATCAGAGGGAGTGAAGTAATTTTTACACCGTTTTAGAAAACCAAGACACTTGAATGCTTCTTTCGATACTTGAAAAACATGCACGTTCCAACGAACATCACATTGAATTCTCATGCCTAGAACATCAAGAGTATCCGACTCCTCAATACCTATACCACCCATATATACAGACGACATTATTGAATCCATGGGTCAACATACAACATTGAGTCTTCGGCGCATTACCCCACTCGGAGATTGTTAACAGGTCTTGATTGAGTGTCTCATTCACTGTACGCCTTTTGCCCTCAACCTCCAAGAGGCTTGGCCTACAATTAAAGGAAAATTAATGACAAATGCTGCTGTCATCTGCGAAAGAGTATAACAGAGTTAAAAGTTTGACCACGAAGGTCGTTCAGAAAGATAAGGAGAAGAGAAGGAGAAAGAACGGAACCTTGGGGTACCCCTGAATTAAGCTGAAACTCATTAATAACAACTATTAATAACAACTTACTTTTACTATTTACATGAATATTCCTTTGAAACTACACTCTATTCTTAAATTTTAGACTCATAAATTCGACCACCTCCATTTCGTATAATTTCACTACATAGTCTTGGCATACTTAAAGGTTTTTAAAGTTTCTGGATTGTTCTGGTTCAATGCTTCCTGCAGTTTCTTCCACAGATCATCCTTAGATGTAGGACCGGTAATTCGAACCTTCCTGCCCAATTCACCGCATAGTAACTCTATAGAAATGAGATCAGGTGACTGTGGTGGCTGTTCCATAACTTTACAGATTCCAGCTGCTTCCTGGGTCTCTAAATACAGATTACAAATTTTTTCTGTATGTTTTGGGTCATTATTTTGCTGAAATATGAATTTCCGATTTACAATTCTTGATCTAATCATAGGATAGTTTTTCGAGTATTCCTTCGATTCTGCATAGCTCGCCAACATTTATTTTAGCCAGCAAAGCAACCTCAAACCATTACGGAACCTCCTCCATGTTAGACTATTGGGACTAGGCATGCATCCGACACACGTTCTCTGAGCGCCTCACAAAAAATCGCCTCTTGGAGCCGAACATTTCAAAATTCGATTCATCGGACCAAATGACCCAACCGGATCTAATCTTTTTCTTTCGAATGCGAGGTTTTTCATGGCGATACTGTCGCCTTTATAAGGCGTCATTTTACTGAAGTCACACTTAGTGCATTTGTACGGCTGCGGTTTATATGGGCGGCTGTTTCTGGAGGTTGTCGTTCTTATTACAAGATTTGTTGCTACTCTGGGACGACCGCCTCAATTTTTATTCGCAATTGTACTATCCTCTTTGAATTTTTTCACAATATAGTCCACGGTTCGACGCGATACTTGAGTTCCACACATAATCAATTTTCCCAAAAGTTTTGGATTTTTTATTATCATTAAGATAAATACAAAAAAGCTAAGCTTAAATAAATAATTTTAATTAACACATCCATGTTAAAAATAGAATATAAAATACTGATACATGTTAGATTTAAGATTAAAAATATCACTCATACGTCCACATCTATTCTAATCTACTAAATTAATTGAAATTATTTGCTGAAGAGTGAAATGGGAAATCATCAATGGTTCTTGAGTCATAGGTTGGGCTGAGAACTCCAAACCCTTTTCAGGTTTTACTATACTAGCCTAGTACTTTCACCCCGACTTGGAATTTCTCACCCCCCAGGATGGCTGTTGTACAGTGTAATTAAAAAAAGATATCTAGAAAATCTTGAAATGTTTTCGAGGGCGGGTCAAAAAGTCCGCGACTTTTCGAACTTCCGTCGTAGTTATATGAAATGCAACAAGTACCACCTGTTAATAGACTACTGTAAAATTTTGAGCAAGTTCCATAATTTACTTTGTGTTTAACAGCTGTTCAAAACATACAACCTCGTGGTTTTTTTAATGGAAAAAAGTGAATTTCGAGTGCTCATTAAACATTATTATTTGCGAAAAAAAAAAGCGTCAATCAAACCAAGGAATAGCTTGATAAATACTATGGCGACTCTGCACCATCGATTTCAATGGTAAAAAAGTGCTTTACTGACTTTCGTTGTGGTCGCACAAATACAAATGACGTTAAACGTTATGGACGGTCAATTGAGGTCAATACACCCGAAAATGCCATAGGCATTTCATATGGCAGTGTGGTTTCAATTTTAAATGATCAGTTGGGTTTAAGAAAGCTGTCTGCAAGATGGTTGCCGGGTTTGGTCTCAACTAACATTACAGTTCCAACTCATTTTACTGATACAAGTAACTCGTTACTTGATCTTTTCTTTGTGAGTAGCAAAAAGAAAATCTTACTCTATGATCAGCTCTCAGCACCTTGTTTTTCAAAGCACGACTTAATCATTTGACTTTAAAATGCAAGTGGTGGATGACGTTGTTACTTATTATGATTTTAAACAAATGGATCGAAACGCGATGTTATTCGAATTATCTAAAATTGATTGGGACTCCATTTACTACATGCCTTTGGTTGACAATCAGGTCAGTTTTTTAGAACAAAATTTGGCACATGTGTTCCACAAATCCGTACCTTTAAACACAACAAAATACAATAACAAAAATAAACCTTGGTTCAATCAACAGATTAAGGATAAAATCTGTGAAAGGATAAAGCTTTTAAAAGTTGGAAACAGTTTAAAACAGATAATTTATATGACGAATATTCCAAAGCTAGAAAACAAGTAAATAAAATGTTAAAAACTGCTAAATCTGCATACTACTCTAGCCTATTTATTTCTGCTGCACACTCTAAAAAAACGTGGAAACTCATACGAGAAATTGGTGTTGGCAAATCTAACGAAATTGTCAACTCTGAAATAAATATTGATTCGCTTAACGAATCTTTTACAAATATCCCAGACATCCCCATAAACAATGGATATTATACCCGCAATACTGATGTTAGTTCAACTTTATCGGAAAATGCTTTTTGTTTTCAATGCGTAAACCAACTGGAAGTACTCTTCACATGCCAAGCCGTGAAATCAAATGCTGTTGGTTCTGATAACATACATCCCAGATTCTTAAAGGAAATTATCCCTCAACTGCTACCTCAAATTACCCCATATTTTTAACACTATTATCACAAAAAGTGTATTTGCTCAAAGTTGGAAAAATGCTAAAATTTTAACTATTCCTAAATCAAATAAAGAATATCGTCCCATTGCTATCCTACCATACTTGTCTAAAGTGCTTGAAAGGTTATTGCATCAGCAAATTGGAAAACATGTCACGAATATGGGCCTACTCACAGACAGACAATCAGGCTATCGTCCTAAACATAGCTGCATAACTGCACTCATTGATGTGTCTGAAGATATTCGTGGGTCAATATACCCATTTCTAGTGCTCTTAGATCATTCAAAGGCATTTGATACTGTGAATCATGAAATACTCTGCATGAAGCTAAGAACTTTTTTTTGGTTTCTCTCCTTCCGCAACTCGTCTTATATCGTCTTATTTAGAAAATCGACAACAATACGTTAACGCCAATAATAAAATATCAAATGTGCTTCCAGTAAAAAAGGGCGTTCCGCAAGGTTCGATTCTAGAACCACTTCTTTTCACCATATATATAAATGATTTGCCTAGGCAACTTTCGTATTGTAAAGTTCATATGTATGCTGACGATGTGCGACTTTATGTTTGTAGTCGTTTCGATGAACTAAATAACTGTGTTGGGAACCTAAATGTGGATCTTAATGGAATTCACTTATGGGCTCTGGCAAATGGGCTATGTCTCAATCCTTCAAAGTCTAAATGCATCATTATTACTCGAAAATCAGTGCCTTCCCTTGGTATACCAGATATTATGCTTAACCGTCAAATTATTGAAATTACACAAAAAACCAAAAATCTTGGAATTATTTTCAATAAAACTCTCACCTGGTCTGATCATATAAACGTATTCAATGCTTCGATCACTGTGGAAAACTCAACATCTTACAACAGTTCTTGTTCGAGTTATACTAGCAAAAACATATCTAATTCCAACTTTGTTGTACAGATGCGACCCATTTGGTAGCTGCGATTCTATTAGCTCTAGGAAATTAACAACTACGTTTTATTCTATATTAAGATACGTCTAAAATTTGAAAAGATCATCCCATATAACACCGTATGCACGAAAACTTTACGGTGTGAATTTTTTCGATCTCTTGAAGATACGATCATTGATACTGATGCATAATATTATATTTACACGTGAGCTTACATATCTTTTTAATCGAATATCCTTTTCTAATTCAAGAAGAAATAATTCTATAATTCAAATAAGACATAAAAGTTTGGTCTCTGAATGGCAGTTCTATATACACTGCATACGTCTTCGGAACTTGCTACCGCCAACATTACAATATTTAAGGCAACACAGGACATTTTAGGAAACAAGCAAGGTTCAGAAAATACACACACGAAACACACAATGTTCTGTTCAAAAGCAGCCAACACATATCTTTATTTTCATATCAATTATGTGCGTTTCAAAATTTTCTACGGTGCCCAACACAACCATGACTGTGTTCGTTTTAATATTTCGTTATCTACACGAACATTTTTGTATCACATACTTTTTGTTTCAATCACACATAAAGCACACATTTTTGAGTGTTGCTTTATTTGAAGTTCATGTTCTGCTACGTGTAATGAAAAAAAACACAGAACATGTACAATGAACAGGTTCGAGTTCAGTTATATTTTAAGTCGTGTTGTGGCTCGTGTAGTAAGAAAAAACACAACATGTACAATAAACAGGTTCGAGTTCAGTTATATTTTAAGTCGTGTTTAAAATATAACTGAACTCGAACCTGTTTATTAAGTCGTGTTTAAAATATAACTGAACTCGAACCTGTTTATTGTACATGTTGTGTTTTTTCTCACTACACGAGCCACAACACGACTTAAAATATAACTGAACTCGAACCTGTTTATTGTACATGTTCTGTGTTTTTTTTCATTACACGTAGCAGAACATGAACTTCAAATAAAGCAACACTCAAAAATGTGTGCTTTATGTGTGATTGAAAAAAAAAGTACGTGATAGAAAAATGTTCGTGTAAATAACGAAATATTAAAACGAACACAGTCATGGTTGTGTTGGGCACCGAAGAAAATTTAAAAACAAACATAATTGATATGAAAATAAAAATATGTGTGTGTTGGTCTAAGTTATGTTTGTTTACATATATGTACGAGTTTTTTATTCAGTGTGTGTTTTTTTCTGAACTCTGGAAACAAGTTTTCCAATTTTTCAATACCATTTAAATATTGTTTAAACTTTGCTTTGTTTTGAATATATGTATGTATGTTAAATAATTTTTGTTATCTTATTTTTATACAAATTATAAACTATGTTATATTTTCATTAAATACTGTATCACATTATACCGATCCTGTACTTTAATTATAAGACTCTTAGTCTTGTTGTGCAGGAAACCAAATAAATAAATAAATAAATAAATAAATAAATAAAAAAAAACACTGATACAGAGTACAAACATACCATAGCTAATCGTAAGTTTAAAACATTTTGATTGGTCACAGCTTGTTGAAAGTTTATGCATATTTACTGCCGTGTATTATTTGGAAAATTTCATTTAAAATTAAGTTATTGAGGTAAAGTTATTAAAACATTTGTCAACTAAACAAATTCGTGAATGCTCGTATATTAAACAAAAGTTTATAAAGCCATCAACACACTACCAACACAAATGCACTTAAGTATTCAAAAAAAAAAAAAAAAAAACAAATAAATGCACAATGAACTTTAACGTTGTTCTTATTTGGTCTTTTCGCGCTGGTAAAAAGGTGGAATAATTAGAGCTCAGCATAAATAACAGCGTTTCACACCAAAAACTTATTTTTAGACTATTATTAGTTCTGTTATAACTCTAGCCGAAAGTTATAAAACTATTTCACTAAATTAAAACCCATTAAAATAATTGTAAATATTTAATTAATAGCTCAAATTGCTGTTTTCACTAAAACAGATAAATACTTTAATAATATGACAAAATTATATTTCAATTAAAAATTTTGATTTAACAATATGGAATTGTAGAAACATTTTAAGAAGTTTGTAGTAATTATTTCAAGTACAACTGGTTTTCATTATCATTTTCAATGTCAGTTGTTGTCAATTATTGTCAGTTGCATGAAAACTGGTTGCAATGTCTTGCAACCCCTGGCAATATTTGATATCTAAAATGAAATTGCCAACATGTTGGCAATTAATTTTTGTTTAACAGCCGAATTTTTTATTAGTTTATAAGATGTAATGTAAACGTAATTTATAGAAAATTACATGATGTCAGTTAAGGTAATTGTTTGTTGTCAGTATATATGACATAGTGGAAACCAGGCATTAGGTTTAATTAAATACTAAATGATATAAAAATATCCTGATTACTTTGGCTTAACACTGTAAATCCATTTTTTAAAACAACAAACAAAAAGTATTAAACTTATTTGTTTTTATAACAATAATTTCAATTAAATAAATTGGAGACATTAAAAAAAACAATTAAAAGTCTTAAATTCAGCTATTGCAAATCTCTTATATACTTCACCTGTTCCACTTATTACAAAAATTTACACAAAGTGTTAGAAAAAGTAAACAATTTGCTAAACTAAAAAATAAATTATTATGCAGGCCATAGACGTTGCGACGGTTGGTACAACTTGGTTAGTAATCAAGTTGGGTGTTTTGCACACAAACGATACAACCTCATTGTACAACTTTATTTTGAAAAAAGTCATGTTGAGTTAACATGGTATCGCATATGTGCGCTTGAATCACGTTTGCCGACGGCAAATAAAACTCACGCACAATGTTTTTTTAAATTTGTGTTTTTATTTTTAAAAAATATAAATTATATTTTTAAATTAATTTTCTTAAAATATCCTTTAAAAAGTTGTCTTTTTTAAAAGTTTTTGTTTTATGTTTAAGAATTAAATTTAAAAATATACATTAGAACACAAAGATATTTATAAATAATTAATTGAATCGATATTTTTGTTCGAAATAAATATCAGAGATGATAGTTAAATAATTAAAGATTAATAAAAATATTAAATATTACAAGACATAAACACATAAATAATAAAATCATTTATATGAAAAATACAAGTCTAAATAGTTGATTTAAATTTTTTTAATGATACCGGCAATCAATGATATGATGACCACTACAAAATAGAATGAAGTTGCATGAAATGCCCACAAACGTTGCGATCGAGTTGGACAACTTGCCACAACTTAATACAACGACCCCACAAACGTTGCAATCTCGTGCCCAACCTAATCAAGTTGTACCAACCGTCGCAACGTCTATGACCAGCATTACAACAAACACGCTGAATTTATACCATTTTTTAGTCGTGCTTCCACATCTTTTTTTTTTTTTTTTTTTAATATATTAACCAACACTCGGGGGATGCCCTCTACAAATGCAGTGCATTGTGTTGATCTCAAGAAAATAGGTTATGGGAAGGAGGAAAGAGGGAGTAGTGCTTGTGGATATTTGACTTAAATGTTATTAGATTATAACTGTCAGGAAAGACCTCTGCGGGGAGTTTATTCCACATACGGCTAGTTCGACTGATAAACGAATTCTCTCTGTGATGCGTTGTGCGGTCAACTGGACAATAGACTACAAACGGATGTGATCTACTAGAGAATCGGGTAGAGCGAACCGAAACTAGGGCACTTGGAACTAGTTCATTAATATCAGAAGCACATTTCCCATGGTAATATCTATAGAACAGGGCTACACAACCCGAATTCCGACGGTGCTCCGAAACTCGGGCACTTGGAATAAGTTCGGTAATCTCAGAAGGACATTTCCCATGGTAATATCTATAGAACAGTGAACACAACCCACATTCCGACGATGTTCCAATGAATAAATAGAGTTGGATACCCTACTGTCATTGATGAGCGCCAACGCCATCCTTTGCACATGGTCCAGTAGCGCCAAAATAGACTTTGAAGCTCCTGCCCATATATAGGAGTTGTATTCCATTTTCTGTCGGATGTAAGTGGTATAGATTTTAAGCAGATCAGAAGGAGTGAAGTAATTTTTACACGTTTTAAGAAAACCAAGACACTTGAATGCTTCTTTAGACACTTGAAAAACATGCTCGTTCCAACGAACATCACATTGAATTCTCATGCCTAGAACATCAAGAGTATCCGATTCCTCAATACCTATACCACCCATATATACAGATGACATTGTTGATTCCATGGCCCTATGGGTCAACATACAGCATTGAGTCTTCAGCGCATTAAAATCAACCCTATTCGCTTTACCCCACTCGGAGATTGTTAACAGGTCTTGATTGAGTGTGTCATTCATTGTCTGCCTTTTGCCCCCAACCTCCAAGAGGCTTGGCCTACAATTAAAGGAAAATGAATGACAAATGCTGCTGTCATCTTCGAGAGAGTAAATAGAATTAAAAGTTTGAGCAAGAAGGTCGTTCAGAAAGATAAGGAAAAGAAAAGGAGACAGAACGGAACCTTGGGGTACCCCTGAATTAAGCTGAAACTCATTAAATGAGACCCCATCAATAACACCACGTAATGTTCGGTCTGAGAAAACTCGATATAAATCGAGAAAAGTCACTACCGACCACAAATGTAATAAGCTTTGATATCAATGCACCGTGTCACACACGATCGAATGCCTTGGAAATATCCAGAGCAACAACTTTACTTTCGCCAAAATTGCGAATGGATCGACTCCAGAGCTCAGAAAGTAGAGCTAACAGGTCTCGCGTGGAACGATTTCTACGGAAGCCATAATATCGATCATTAAGAAGTGAATTGGCCTCTAGGTAGTTCACAAGATGGAAATTGATCATGCTTCTATCACCTTTGAGAGCGCAGAGCAGATTACAATTGGACGGTAATTTTCAGGGTTATTAGCCGCACCCTCTTTAGGGATTGGTTGGACATTAGCAACTTTCCAGCAAGAGGGAAAGACTCCCGCACGGTACGAAAGGCTGAAAAGGTTTGCCAAAGGTTTTAGGCATAGTACAAAATACACTTTCAAGTTCGGGCAGAGGTTGATCGCTATCCGGCAAAAACGAGTTTTTTGCAAAAAGTTCAGCTAAAAGGTTGGCCGTATCAACCGGTTCAGTTAAAAGAGCTGGGATAGCAGAACTAGCATTGTTCTTTACCCTTTTAACAAATGACCAAAAGCTCTTACTACCCCGAGGATCAGAGAGAACTTTAGCACGAAGATGCTGATCGTAGAGAAACTTTTAGAGCCTTAGTGTTTTGGCTTATTCAGTTCTCGCCTGTTTGCGTTGCAGTTCAGTGGCGGAATTTTTATTTTCACACCAATATCTGAATGCTTCCTCTCTGGATGTGACTGCATCTCTGCAAGTCTGGTAAAACCATAATTTTTGATTAGGTTTAGCCGAAATGTGCTTTGATGGAATGAATAATCGCATATCAAGCACTATTATTTTTCCCAACATTTTCGCAGCAGCGTCAACATTTTTATCCAGGACACAAAGTTGAAATGCTTGAAAAAATCGTTGAGCTCAGCCCAACTAGCCTTTTCGTAAATAAAAACTAAACGCTTTATAGCTGGTGCTGAAATACTTTGAAGTACAGAGTACGAAAAGGATGCGGAAATGGTGCAGTGATCCGAATTACCGAGAGGTGCAAATATTTTCACTTCATACTTATCAGGGTGTGAAGTGAGAAAAAGGTCGAGAGTATTTTGTCGTTGCCCTTCAATGCACGGAATGTGCGTTGGTGGATTCACTAATTGCGCAAGATGGTTATGCGCCGCGAAAAGCTCAACATAACGGCCTTCGGGAGTTGTTTGACTCTTGGCACAATGATGCCTAAATTACCCCATTTTTAATACCTACCTCGAAATATTGATAAACAACAATATCCAAATTCTACCCAGGTAAATGATTTACTTTGTGAATGAGCTTGATTTCAACAGACAGACAGACAGACGGACATCGCTATATCGACTGGAGTTGATATAGGATCCAGATTATATAAACTTTTTCGATGTGTTATAAACGGAATGACAAACCCTCCGCACAATAGTATGGAGGATATAAAAATGGTTAATATGACAATTAATTTAATTGAAAATTTAATTGGTTTGTGTTAGCGTTTTCAGGTCTAGCTAACTCAGTTCTTTCAATTTGAGCAATAATATCTCTGGATCGATACCTAAGATATCAAATTCTTGCCAGGTCCTGAAAATGGCAAAGGTGGCGTTCCAAAGTCTTGGCGTCCTCAACAGAAGCGTCGTATGCGATATAGGTGAGCCCCCACTTTAGAGCATCCAGAAGCAAATAAACTTCCTTTATGTAACACTAAAGTGAAGAGTGACCCATTCAGTGAACAGTTAAGCCTTTACGAGTCTTAAATGGAAAATGTCTTTTAGGAGCTTAAGTAAAAATAGCTCTTAAGAGAATAAGTATTTTGCAACGTAAATAAAAAATAAGTTAGAGACTATATAACAATTTGGTCTACCTACACCACTCTGTAGTCAGCGTATAACGAAATTGTGCTGATGTTTGTAATGTAACAATCAAAAATATTTCACATAGAACCACTTTTAATAATATCGATCGATTCAGAATCACTTTCGGAGTCGATTCAGTGTTTTGCGTCTATCCGTAGCCTGTCTGTCCGTCCGTCTGTCTGATTGTCCATAGAACGATCATTATTGAAATTAGTGAAAATCAATTAATCTTCAGACCTAGCCCCCATGCAAGCGACGCTTACAACATAGACTTAAATTGCTATGAGATCAATATTGTCACCAAAATCTCAATCAAAATTTAGTGTATGTATGTAAACCTGCTTCCTGATTTTCGCCTAAGTCTATCAGAGCACAAAACTTTTGCATATATTTTTCTTAGTTAACATATGTTTTTGAGAAATCTTTGTTACAAGCTAAATATGGCCTCGATCACGCCATTTTTATACCTAGTCGTCTGCGCCAATTCTTATTTTCTATATAGTATTAGTAGAACCTAAGCCTCTTTCTGTAAATCATGGTATATGGTATCGTATTATCGATTTAGACTTTAAACCGACTATAATTTCTTGAATATTATTAATTCGCAATGATTTCGTCCATATTGAATCTATTTAATAAGTTGGTATAATATTCACCGTTTATTGCTTTGTAGGGTAATCAAAAAAAAATTTATCTTATTGACCAATAAGACCATTTTTAACTTCATGAATTCTTCAAAAATGTGGGCGGATCAATAAATTCATTCTTTTTGAATGCACAAAACAAATATTATTCTCAACGTAGCTCAATACAAATTTTCTCCAAGTTTCTTTTATTGCTTCCAAATAGTAGGATTTCTTAACGTCCTTAATATAGGAATTGGTTTGATCAACTATTTTATCGCTATGTCTTTTTGCTGAGACATTTTTTTAAGTTTGAAATCGCCTATATACGGAATATATGGTGGATGGGGTAGCAATTCGTAGCCCAACTCTTAGATTTTTGTCATGGCAACTAACGTAAGCCTCCGTGCATTTTCTTGGTGAAAAATCACTTTCTTTTTAACCAAATCCGGTCGAATTTTTCTAATCGTCGCTGAATCCGTTTCATATTGACATTATATTAATAACAAAAAAAAAACTTGGATCTATTTGACCACACTATGGTTGAACACTGCAAACATTCCTCTGAAGTTGTTACACTATACCGTTTATGATCAATAGTGAGCAATCACGGCACAGCTTTCGAAATCACAGAGCCATGTGATTGCCTTTGCAATCGACGCACAGTGCTTCGTGCCATGGACAAAAATAAGAAAGAAAAAAATTTGTCTCAGATTATGATGAAACATATATTATTTGATAAACAGTAAAGTATCTCATATGAATATAAAATAATTGTTTTGGTTTGATTCCGTTTTACGTCACAAGAGGGCGCCAAACTCAGAGAGTTTTAAGCAAAAATGAATGAACAGAACAATGAATTTTAATTGTTGCACGAAAATAATTGTCAAAAATTTACTTCTGTAAAAAATGGTTTGAAGTTTTTTTTTAAGTACCTTGATATACTTGAAATAAACCAAAATAAAGTTTCAAATATACGTTTTCAATAAAATCATTTTTTATTATTTCGAAAAATTCTCTTTTTTCGTTGGAAATCCGATAATTACAAAAGTTTTATGGTGTATAAAAAAATATGTCTAAATTACGTCTATTTTTTTATTTTGGTTGATAAGTATATACTGTTATCTAATAGACTTTAAAGAAAATCGTGCCTATTTTTTGCTGCAAATTATAAAAAAAAATTTTTTTTTAAATTACCAAATTCATGATTTTTACTAAAATTTCACACATTTAAGAGCACATATATATATATATATATATATATATATATATATATAAGTTCCCGTAGTTCCTACAAGGAGCATAGGGCCATAATAATTTGTTTCATTCTGATTTGTCCGATGCAAGTGCCTTTAACTCGTTCCAGCTCTTATCTCTATTGGCCGCTTCAATTTCACATGAACTTAAAAAATTATTAAAATTAATTCTTCAATATAAATTAAATTAAAGAAGCATTTGAAATTGGACTATATAAGCTTTATACAGGGTTTATTTTGTTACAATTGGATGTCGCGTTAAAGGAATACACTTGTTTAAAAATCAGGTATAATTGTTTAAAAAAATCAACTTTTGGTAACTTTTTGTAAAAATCAACTTTTGGTAAGTACTGTATTATCGTAAGTACAGAAAATGCAACGGGCATAGAAACTGCAACAATAGCAACAATGGTAACAACAAAAAAAACGCGGTAGGCCGAAAAAAGTATTTGATGAGTCTTCAACCAAGACAAACAAAAAAAAGACGAAAAAATGAGGATTGAAAATGATTGAAAAATAATCACTGGAGGAATTAGAATATGCTGTAAAAAAATTTAAAGAAACATCTAGTTCTATTTCCGAAAGCCAGAAAACGAACCAAAAATGTTTACCAGTTACAACCGTTTTGGCTCTATATATGGATTTTGATCTATCAGAGAGAAAATACAAAGTTCTGCGCCATGTAATCAACAAATTGCATGCATGTTGTTTACCCTCTTTGTATGGATTGCAAACTGAAAAGAAAAAATTGGTGCCACATGTAATAACAACTGAAATTTCAGCAGAAGTGGACTTAAAACCTATAATGAGTAGAACCGCAGAAAGTATATTACAACTTTGTAATGTACAATATGAAACAATTAAGCTGTCGTTAATTTGCAAGTGGGGTATGGATGGTAGCTCTGGCCATAGCAAAAATTTGAAAAGCAAAAATTTGAAAATGAAAATTATACGGATGGAATTTATGTTTTTTATAGCTTTCGTGCCATTACGGTAAGTAAATAGTTAAATATTTTTCACATTTTAATAATATTTAAAATTAATTTATATTTTAAAGAATGGTAAACTTGGCATCAAGAAGAGAAATATGGTTAAATAAAACACCATCTTCTACGTTGTATTGTAGGCCTATAAAATTTATTTTGCAAATAGAGAATGCAGAACTGGTTCTGAATGTTTTCGACTAAATTAATGAGAGAATTCAAAATTTAGAATGTGATATCATTGAAATGGGTTGGGTATATAATCCCGAAACCGAAAATCCCGAATCCAAAATCCCGAATTCAAAATTCCGAATTCCAAAATCTCGAATTCCAAAATCCCGATTCCAAAATCCCGAATTTGAAAATCCCGAATTTGAAAATCAAATTCAGATTTTTTAACAGCAAAAACCTCAGAACAAAAATGTTGTTCTACCTTAATTAATACTTGCTAAAATTTATAAAAAAAAATCTCTTAGTGAGCATTGGAAAATTTTAATTTTAGAAGTAGAAAGTGGGCGACAAACTTTCATTCTCTGTTTTAAAACAATGTAGTGCGGTTGAAAATATTTCATAATAATAAAAAATGAGTCTCGAAATAATTGTTTCAAATAAAGGAAAGCCAAAACTATTTTTAAATGGTTATTGTTATCATTTGGAAAAGAAAACAGAAAAAGTTTACTACTGGTGCTGTGCCAATCGGAAAGAAAAACATTGCAAAAGCCGATTACATACAATAATGGAGGAGAACGAACATGTCATAGAAAAGGAACAATCTGAGCATAGTCATCCTCCTATTGGACATTCTAAGCATGTGACTCTTTCTAATAATGCTTTAAAGAATAAAGCAAAACTTAACATTGGAGTACCCCCTTCTCAAATTATAAGGGATACCGTGGTTGAAACGGATCAGCATTGTCGTGTTTACCTGCCAACCAAGGGAGCACAAAAACAAAAAATTTCCCGCTTCCATTCGGATATTTTGAAGGAGCCCCTACGTTTAGAGGATACTGATATTCCTTACAAGAACAAATACCTCGAAGGGGAGCTCTTCGTTTTGGATGAAAACGAATTCGCAGGTGAAAAAACATTCTTTTGGGCACGCAATCAAGTTTGAAGATGTTAGCAGAAGCAAAATGTTGGCTAATGGATGGCATCTTTTATGTGGCTGCATCTATCATGACGCAACTTTTCAGCATCCACGGGTACGTTCAAGGTCAGATAGTGCCCCTCGTGTTCTGTTTGATGAGCCAAAAAACTACCCAGGCGTATTCAGAAGTGTTTTTTAGTATCACCAAATTAGCTTGCGATTGGAATATCGACCTAAAACCATTAAAGATAGCATTTTTTTCCATATGCTCAATGTAAGGGATGCCAATTCCACTTTGGTCAAATAATTTGGCGTAAGATCCAGCAAAATGGGCTGAGTACAAAGTATGGCAATTCTGTAGAATTCAGCTTGGAAATCCGAATGATAAGGGCACTTGCTTTTGTGTCAGCTGATGAAATACCGGAGTATTACGACGCCTTATATAAAAATCTTCAAGGCAAAGAATCGAAAAAAATATCGTGTTGGCTGAAAAAGAACTACGTTGATGGACCATATGAAAGAGGATTTTGGTCGACCTGCGATATGCTGGAAGAAAACTACCCGAGAACACAAAATTCTGTCGAATCGTGGCACGGGCGACTTAAGGTAGTTGTAGGTAAGAAGAATTGCGGATTGTATGATTTAATCGGGAACTTGGGCAAGGAACTCATTGTTGCTAAAACAGCAATAGAAAAAGTCAAATCTGGAGAGAGATTGCCAAAAAAAAAAAATTTAAAAAGAATAAGAATTTAAAAGAAATATTAAAAAATAAAGATACAATGCTTAAAACTGATTTTTAAAAAGCAATTGCAATAAATATTGCACTATAAATAATACTTTTTACATTTTATATCTTATTAATATTATTCATAAATGTAGTCTTAAACATGTATTCTAATAAAGAATTAGAAAAATTAAAATATAATAATTTATTAATATTTAAAAATTAAGTCTTAAAACATGTATTTTATTAAAAAAAAAAATTTTTAGAATCTCGAATTCGGTATTATTTATTATCGAAACATATATTCAGGATTTTGAAATTCGAGATTTTGGAATTCGGGATTTTAAAAAAAATCGGGATTTTAAGATTTCGGGATTTTGAAAGTCGAAATTTTGAGACTATCCCCATTGAAATTAATGGTGTAGTTGTAGAAGTTTCATATAAAATAAATTCCACAATGATAGATGGCGCAGTTGCAAATGTTTTAAGCGACACAAATTCAACAAGTAGGTGTTTTATTTGTAAGGCAAGTACAACGGAGATGAATAATATTAACTTATCAAAAACTCCAAATGCGGAAAATTACAAATATGGACTTTCAACACTTCATTGTTGGATACGATTTTTCTTTAGAAAACTAATACAGAATTCATAATCAATTTAAATGTAGAACAGGATTAATAATAGACCAAGTTAAGTCTGGATTCGGCAACATAAGCGACTTATTGATAATTTTGGCATTATATTGAGGGTGTTATCATGAGGATCGCCAATTAATATTAAAAAACATGTACTTAATACACTATGGGTAGTGTAATAAGCCTAGCACTGTTAATAAGATTTTAGTTCATGGATGCGATGTTATCGAGTTTTTCGATTTGCCGATAGGTATTGAAATATTTTATTATACTTACGAATAAGTATCAATAAATTATAAAACTATGAATTTTTTCCGTTTCATGGTGTTTGTCTGAAGAAGCATTGGAAGCCAATCATAACAAGTAAGAAAATTATAGTCGGTCTAGACCGACTATAAGATACCCTATACCATGCGTTTAGAAACCCTATCTCTTAGGCCCAACTAACTGGACATAGAAAATAAGCAAAAATCAAATTTGAGTGGGATTTTTATTAATTTTTTTGGCTGCAGATATGAAAAAGTTCATATCGGATACTATATTTATATTGGGACTAGGTCGAAAAATGGACCGATCCTGATCATGTTTGGTAAAGTCTCTTGTATTTTGCAAAAATATATACAAACAAAATTTGAGAAGAATCAGTGCAATATTTTTGTTTTTAATAGATTTAAGTGAAGATCGGGAAGCAGCTCTATATGGGGCCTATGACTAAGAGTTGTCCAATAGGTATAATTTTTGGACTACTGATTAATGGATGTAATATATACATACAAACCCAATTTGACTAAGATGTGTATGATAATTTGGATCTTATGGCAATATATGTTGATTTCATAGGGATCATTTGTATGGGGGCTAGGTCTGAACATCGACCGATTCTCACCAATTTCAATAGCGTTTATCCCATGGCCGATAAAAGATCAAATACCAAATTTCACCAAAATATGTTCATATTTGCGACCTGCAGTTTGATTACAAGCATTACATGGACACACAGACGGACGGACGGACGGACGGACGGACGGACGGACATCGTTAAATCGAATCAGATAGTGATTCTGATTCGATCGGTATAATTAAAGATTGGTGTAGGTCAAATATTTTTGGTTGTTACAAACAGCAGCACAAAGTCATTATACCCAAACCACATAGTGGTATAGGGTATAAAAATGTAAGAAAAGTACAATTACCTCACACAAACAAAGACTTAATGACCCATTTGCTGTTGGCTTCAGATCCGATGTCATCATCAAAGAGAAACAGTAAGATTAAAAATAAACAGGTCGCTACAGAAATTGAAAAATATATACAGAAAGGAAATGTTGATGTAGACGATGAAATAATAGAAGATGAGATAAATTCTTCGTTGAACGAAAATTGGTTTGGGACGAATCATATAGTGATGATGCTTTGTTATACCCTATACCACTATGTGGTTTGGGTATAATGACTTTGTGCTGCTGTTTGTAACTACCAAAAATATTTGACCTAGACCCATCTTTTATCATACCGATCGACTCAGAATCACTTTCTGAGTCGATTTAGCAATATCCGTCCGTCCGTCCGTCTGTCTGTGTGTCATTGTAAAGCTTGTAATCAAACTACAGGTCGCAAATATGAATATATTTTGATGAAATTTGGTATATAAGCTTTCATCGGTCATAGAATGAACGCTATTGAAATTGGTAAAATTTGGTCCATGTTCAGACCTAGCCCCCATACAAATGACCCCTATGAAACCGACATGAAGTCCCATAAGATCCAATTTATAATATAAATCTCAGTCATATTGGGTTTGTATGTGTTTATTATATCCATTAATCAGAAGTCCAAAAATAATCCCTATAAGACAATTCTTAGTCATAGGTCCCATATAAGCTGCTTCCCGATCTTCACTTAAATCTATCAGAAAACAAAAATATTGCACAGATTTTTCTCAAATTTGGTTTGTATATATTTTTTTTTTAAATATAAGTGACTTTACCAAATATGGTCAAGATGGGACCATTTTGCAACCTAGTCCCCACATAATATAGTCCCCATATAAATATAGCACCCGATATGAACTTTCTCATATTTGCAGCAAAAAAATTAATAACAATGCCACTCAAATTTGGTCTATGCTTATTTTCTACATCGAATTAGTTGGACCGAAAGATAGGGTCTTTAAACCAAGGCATTGGGTATCATATTGTCGGTCTAGACCGACTATAATTTTCTTACTTGTTTTAAGTTTGTCTTTGTTATTCGTTTTCATTTATTTGTTTTATGTTACCTTGAACTTCAAAAATTGTTTCCAGATGTGATAAGAACATCTTTTCTTTCAATTGCTTATAATAAAAAAAAAAAAAATAATAAAAAAATTTATTTAAATAAAACTATTTTCCTTTTTTAAATATAATTTATAATTTAAATGACTTTCAAACATCAGGATTGTCAAATTTGTAAAATTTTTTTAACCTTGTTTTAAGTTTTGCCAAAATATTACATACCTTTTAATGCATCTTAAAAGCACTATTTTAAAAAATTATGAAAAAGGATATTCTAATGGCTTTGAATATATGTCTTTCAACATATTTTTTCAACAAACTTTACGAAAATTGGATACTTTTTATAGGATATATAGCGTTCTTACGCTAAAGGACATATGACAAGAAAACAAGTCCTATCATTGATTGAAATAAAAATATGTAAGTATAGTAATTTTATAATGTTTATGATGTGTTTTGACCATTTTATACTTCCAAAAATTTTGTTAACATTTTGCATTTAGTCTTGCTATAGTTGTAGAGAAATAATGCAAAAATTTTCATAATTCTATGATAAGCCATTCTATTTTTTCAACGTTTTTAAGAAAGAGGACATATGTCAGGTTAGCGAGTCCTTGCTTGAATTAAAGGAAAGATTGTCACAAATAGTAAAATCTTTGATTCTGTAACCAATTTTCGATATATTTTGACAACTTTAGTAGCTTTTATTACACTTATCAATATTAAGGATATATAGAAGGTATACGTATCCTTGCTCTATTTTCTTTTTGATTTTGCATTTATAGATGCGCTTCTATTATGAAAACCAATATTCGTCTTATTCTAACTATTTGCGGCGCTATAATTACGTTTTTAAAATTCAGGAAACATGAGAAGTATGAGAATCCTTGCATCGATTTTTTTGAAATTTCATATTTTTTCTAATTTGCGCTATTCACAATAGTGTACCACATTTCATTAATATACGATTACTCCTTATATTTTTGTCCATTCGTTATATGGGAACGAAGCACTGTGCGACGAGCCAACACCATATCGTTAATTTTTTAACATTTGATCCACCCTCGTATTACTCACTGTTTTCTATGTCAAATGTATTCAGGTTCCTTTGTATAAAGGTTCCATTGTGTTAGCGATTTATTTCATTATGTATTAGATATAACCGAAAGTTTATAAAAATGTTAATGAATGTCAGCATATGGTCCAGGATGTGGTGTTCTTGAAAATTTCCTACACATGATGACTTTTGTTCGAAAATCGAAATTATTTTTATTATACAGAATTTAATTCAGAGACTTAACTATGTTGTAGCATGTATAAACTGGAACTCTCTTTAACTTTAAATGATTGGCATCCAATTTTCCCGCAATCTTTCGTTGTAAGATTAGAATTCCACATTTTTTTACCCCAATATTTTTGACTTAGGCGCAACTGTTACCAAAAAAATATTTTCCAAAAATCCCCGGTCAATGAACACTAATCCAGGCCATAAACGTTTAGAGCTATATCTCTTTATATTACTTTCTTTGCAAACGTAGCTCATTATGTTCCACTAGGATGACTGATCTCCGTTTTTCATTTGACATTCATCGAACTGTATGTCCTCTCACACTTCAAAGCATTTTATAGGGATAACTCCAAGACAATTTGTTAAAAATGTTTAACAACAAGTAATGTTTATTATCAATAAAATGGTCATTACATTTATAATAAATAATAAAATGGTCATTACATTTATAATTTATTTTTTTTAATTAACTTAATTGAAAAATAATTCTAGACAATATAATTATGTACGATGTAAAGACACAAAATGTCCTGACCATCATCAACGCAAAACTCTTACTTGTTACTTACGTTACTTAGATTTATTATTGCTTTCTGTAGTAAAATTTTTCATTACTGGAGGGGGGAGGGAAAAACAAGATGAAACAAATATCTGATTCAATGTCTTAGCTATGTAGCTATCACATCCTCAAATAAAAATGTAATAAAGATGAAAAAAAAATATAACAAAATATTTAAACACGTACAATACACAAGAATGATTCTTGTACAAAGCAATATTTACACACATACATACATTTATAATAATTGTCATTAAAATCTCATTTGCATATTTAAGTAGTAAATACGTAATTCTTTGTCTTGTCTGGAATATATGAGTAGCTGGTTGGTTGATATTTTATTAAGTGACAGTTTTTATAATTCTCGCAATACTGAGTCAGTAACACTAAAGATAATTCTATATTTTCCTTTCTATTTTGTCTTTTGTCTTTAATGAAAAATAGTTTATATAAAGTTGAGTGTAAATAATGAATCGGTTAAATCCGACCAGATTTATACCATACAAACTTCATTCAGCAAGCACTTGCATTCGGAGGCATTTTGATTAACTTTTAAAAAATGTATATAAAATCAAGTAACTAACTCAATAAACAGCACTTAATATTCTAAAGTGATTTGAAAATCGAGTGAAAAAGTGTTTCAGTATTGAGGAGGCCCATAAAAAAACGCAATAATTCCACTTTTAAAGTTTTTAGTTTTTTGACTAAATCCGTTTCTACATATTGAAATGTATGGGCCCGTTGTTATAAAACATACCAAAAGTTAATAATTTTACTGTAATTCAATACCAAAAATAATGATTTAGACCAAAATGAAACAATTCCAATATATATCCTACTGACTTTAATTAAATTTATGCATTTTTCCAAAAAATTATTCTGGAAGAATTATTGCGTTTTGTTATGGACCTCCTCTATTGTTTTACTCGTATCATTCCCGTATAAAAACAACCGGAAAATCGGTAAAAAGTAAAAAGTCTTCAGAGAATTTGAACATTGATAGGAAACTTGGTTCGGAAATAAGGATAGGTTGAAATGATTTTTGTAAGGCCAAGAAAATAGAAACCATACTTAGACACATCACGTAGAAAATCAGCTCGGTTAGCTCGGTGCTCGGACTATTTGGAGCGAAAAGTGAAAGCCAATGCAAGTTTGAAAACATGAAAGCTCCAACAAGTTCCAGACAGGAACTTGTTAAAAAACTAAGAGGTCAAAAACAGAGCACGGAAATTGAAATCATGATTCAAACGTACTAATAAAATTTTAATGTTGTGGCATAAGAAGCACGACATTTGTTACAACTGGCTCTATAAATACCGAAATTTATATTAAGTATGTAAAAAAGACTCTTCCTTTTATACGCCAACATAATGCGATGACATATT
This sequence comes from Cordilura impudica, assembly GCA_963682025.1. Classification (NCBI taxonomy): domain Eukaryota; kingdom Metazoa; phylum Arthropoda; class Insecta; order Diptera; family Scathophagidae; genus Cordilura; species Cordilura impudica. The sequence continues at coordinate 151,325,966 of OY821521.1, read as the reverse complement.
TTAGGCTCGATTTGGCATCCTATCGCCATGGTACAAGAGCAATAACTTGTTTGTACCAAGAGAGGCAAATTCTCCAAACTATCCGGAGCTTAGGCCGGTGGAGATATATTGGGCTCCTATGAAAAGTATAACACTCTAAGATCACAAAACGTTATCCCAAAATATGGAAAATTTTAAACCGAGATAGAGTACTTTTTCATAAAAGGGACAGAAACCCCCATAAAATCCTTAATGGAAGGGTTTCCGGAAAAGGTGCATAAGGAGTGATAAGAACTATAAAATGTTTATTTTCTTAAAGCTTTAATATAATTTAAATTAAATAAAAAAACCTAAAACTTTTATGTCTGTTAAGATTTTTCGATCTCTCTCCTCATATAATAATATAAAACCTAGGGTTCTGTAGGCCAATACAATAGAAAAGTCGCCTATGGGGCTAGGTCTTAACAACCATCGATCTTCACCGATTTTAAAAACGCCTATCGTGTGGCTTATTAAAGCCTATCTTATATACATATACATATATACTATATAGTATATACTATATATTATATACTATATACTATATACATATAGTATATTAATACGTGAAGGTAAATTTTTAGTTCCCTTTTTAAGCAATATGCGGGCCCGAAGGAGTGCGAAAATTGGCATAGTTATAGTTCATATGGAGGAGAAGCTGAGAATGAGGAAATTTATGTTTAATCAGTCTTAAAAATATTTTAAAATTAATAAAATAATATATTTTAATAACTAGCAAATTCCGGCCCTCGAAATTCGAGTGCAAATTCTAGGAAAATTTATTTTTTCATGCGTGCTAATCAATTATATCCAATTCACAAATCAACACAAAAAACAAACTCATTTTTATTACAAACACATTAACAAATTTAATAAACACACACATAGCATTTCCCATTTTATGTATGTTTTAGTAGCAACTTTAAATGTAATTTACTCAAAATAAAGGAAAAAATTAAAGAATCTGTAAATCTGCAAAACGGCTAAAATGAAATACCTTTCAAATAATATACGTTTGGTCAAAATCGGGATAAAACGGTAGAACAAAACATCGGTCCAAGAAATCGCCTAGCCTATTTATATTGTAGATTCGTTACACCCTGTTAACGCGAATGATTTAAATTATATATCAGTTGCTCTGTGTTGAATTATGAATTGCTAAAACTGATTAACATACCTTTAGGCTCATTTAAATATTCAAAAATATTTTATATATCTGTGGTCACAAGCGATAACCGCCTAAGTCGACCTAAGAACGATTTGAGTTATGTATGCTATCATATTCTACTAAAAATGCTTTATATTTACGTGAAATCACCATTTCTCTAACACTGTTTAATAAAAAGTTATTAATGAAAACTCTCTGACCTAAGTCGTAATGAAGAACCATTACATTTATATAAAAAGTAATTTTTCTCGAAAGCATGGTATTCGAAGATTTGTGCTATCTTTGCTATTATGTTCTACTAAAAACGCTTTATATTTACGTGAAATCCGCATTTATCTAGCACTGTTTCTTAAAAAGTTATTAATGAAAACATTCTGACCGAAGTCGTGATGAAGCCCCATTACATTTATATAAAAAGTTATTTTCATAAAAAGCATGATTTTCGACTTAGGCAGTTAATGCTTATGACCACAGATATATAGATTAAAAAACATTGGAAGAAAAACATTGAATGAAAAAATAACATTTACTAGAATTTGGACTCGAATTTCGAGTGCTGGGCTATACTAGTAAACCAAATTATAAAAAAAAAAATATCTATATTTGCGACCATTAGTTTAGCACTTTTATACTTTTTATACCCTGATGTTGTCGATGTAGCGATGATGTCCGTCCGTCCGTCTGTGTATATATGTAAACTTTGTCATCAAACTACAGGTCGTAAATACGAATATATTTTGATGAAATCTCATATACAGGCTTCTATCGACCATAGGACGATCATAATTGAAACTGGTGAAAATCGGTGCATGTTGAGACCTAGAGTCCATATAAACAAACCTTATGTGATCGACTTTAATTGCGATAAGATCCAAATTATAATATAGATCTCGTTCAAAATGGGTTTGTGTATGTATATCACATCCATTAATCAACAGTCCAAAAATAAACCTTATAGGGCAATTCTTAGTCTCAGCCCCCATATAAAGCTGCTTGCTGATATTCACTCAAACCTCTCAAAAACAAAAATATTGCACAGATTTTTCTCACATTTGGTTTGGTTTTGAAAAAATAAGCGACTTCATCAAATATCGTGAGGATCGGTCCATTTTTCGTCCTGAACTTTTTCACAACTTCTTATTTTCTATACCCAATTAGTTGGACCTAAGACCAAATCTGTAAACGCATGGTATATGGTATCGCATAGTCGGTATAGATCGGCTATAATTTTTTTTACTTGTTTTCTTTGCAGAAATGGAGACTATGCGTGGAAGTAATAACATTCTTGACGTTTCTCAGTTTCGAATTTTCCTATTTAGTCTGTATTTTTTATTCAAAAAAATCTATTATTATTTAATATTTCTGCCATGTTAATTTGTTTTGAAAACAATGTTTCCATTATTTGTAGTCTTTTTTATTATCTGCATATTGGCATCTTTAGTAGCCCGATTTAATGTTGCCACAAGATATAGTGAAAATAGTGAAATTTCCTCCGAAAAGAACAAACAAATAAAAAAAAAAACATAACAAAACTTATCCAACAAAAACTTTTCAGTGAGTTTATCGTGTCTAGCAGGCTAAACTATGTACTTTACAAAAAAGGTATTTTTATTTTTTTCTTGTCTGGTGGTGTATTTTACTTTAAAATGGAAATTCTAATAGAGTCGCTCATAATGCAAGCAAGAAAAATATTGTTACTTTTTTACGAAAAATGCGAATCTTTCGGTGAGAAAAGCAGCTCAAAAATCAATTTCGTAAGAAAAGTGAAAAACGAGTCTGGACTCAAATCGTATATAAAAAGTGTCGGATTCAAATACGAAGAAGAATAGCATTACTTCTATGGCCGATGAAACATACGTATCAAGAGTTGCGAATCTACCCAACTGCCGAGAACTAAACCACATAGAAGGATACTGGGCTCCTGCAAAAAGAATTTCATTGGATGATCGAAAAGCTAAACTGAGTTAGATTGAGCATTCAATCAATCATTCCGCATTACGAATTACTTTACCACCTACCGTATGCTCCAGATCTAGCTCCCAATGACTAATATTTGTAGCCAAACATGAATGATGGTTCACGGGTAAAAGATTTCACATGAATGAGAAAGCTTATGACTTCCTCATTTTTGTAGAATATCTAAAACGGATGCCTATTTTTATAAGTTTGACAAATCGTACAACTCCAAAGGTATCGTAATATAACAACGTCGATGGACGAAGTGCATTACTCTTCATGGGGATTATGTTAATTCTAGTGCGTTGTCTTATTACGAATTACACTATAAAAAACTGCCAACCTTTGTTACGTCCTTATTCTTTGTATAGAGTTTACCACAACACGAATCGGAATTTATCCTTTTATATCCAAGTATTGGTCTGGGATTATACTACCTAAGGCAGTCCGAGTTAATTTCTAAACATTTCTTTGAATCTCGATTTCGTCCCCTTCTCAAGAAGAAGAATTTTACTAGTTCTGAGAACTTTGTCTACGAATATGAATGCAGACACTCGGTACTCTTAAATTAAATGGTGGTCTGACCTCATAAGCATGGCATTACGGACATTTAACCGTGATGAGTTCTATTCACAGAGAAAAAGATGTCATTACTAAAATCTGATCTGTCGATCAGCGAAACCCAGCAGAAAGGAAAAGAAATGACTACGTTTCAAAAATTTATATACCTGAAAGCCACTTTGGAATATGTTACACCACTGATTGTGTACTAAAGAACTTTAGGAAATTGCACTTAAATCGACGAATATAACCACCAGTTGTCACTGCCTTTTCTTTAACACACGAAAAGATGCAGCTACAAGGGCGTTCCAGAACACGACCTGACGTACAGATGGCGGCAGAAGTTAAAAAAAGTACTTTGGTGAAAAGTGGCAACCTTATAAGACATATGTTATTTAAAGTTTCAGGACGCCAAGTTGCTTAGTTCTTTTTTTTGGAGCCATCAACAGTAAACGAGATCAGTGAATTTGTAAGCATGGACAGAATTGATCACCATTATGTAATTCAGCACTTCCATTTGAAAGGTCTTAGCCCAATATATATTAAAGCCGAACTAGATTATACATTGGTGGTGTCTGCTCCTTCGTTTACGACTATAAAATAATGGGTGGCAGACGGACACAGTAGTGGTCGACCAATTAAGGTGGAAACGCCAGAAGCGGTTAAGAAAATCCAAAAAATGCTGAGCTAGCTTAAATGTTGGGCATTTTAAAAGTGATATACAGTGCATGTTGACCGAAAATAGAACAAAAACAGCAATTGTCGTACTCCTCAAACCTGGCGCCATCTGACTATGACTCTTCGTACTAATGATGCATGCGCTCGCAGACCAGTACTCCAACAATTTCGAGGAAGTTGGAAAATTGTCTTTGCCGATGTCCAATATTTAGAATAATAATAAAAAAAAATTGGTTGTGTTTACTAGGGCGGCCCTTCATTATATGAAGAAAAAAAGTGTTCAAACTCTCGGTCGCACCCCCTAGAAATATGCGAATTGGAAAAAAATGAGGAATACAAAGTTTTGGGCCAATCAAAAAACATTTAGAGGTGGCTCAACGCGATTGAAAATTTCAGGTGTGTTTATATGGGGAAAAATTACTTTTTTTATTTTTTCAGATTTTACAAAAATTTCGTTCTATAGTTTAATTTTTCCGACAAATTGTTATATAATTCGGGATCAGTATTAAATTACCTTTCCAAAAAGCTATAAAACTTTCATCGAGTTTAATAGAAAAACTCGTTTTCGGTAATTTTTATTTAAAAATATCTTAAACTCCAAAGCTGGCCTTGGCAAATAATGGGTTAACATTCTCGGATTTATCCCAAATTTTAGGAACGGAAGTTTTACACATTTGGTTATTATATTTTAAGCATCGCATCTAAAAATTCAACAGCACTTACAAAATATTTGAATTTTTTGAATAAATTGTCTTTTATTAGCTTGGTTTCATATGTGACCCCAATTACAAAAGGGTTAATGGGGTGATATTATTTTTTTCCGAAACCCTAGGCTACTAAGATAAAATATAAGATTTAAAAGTAGAAAAGTGATGAATTTTTAATACAAAGTATTTATAAAGAGTACATTTACAGAATATTTTACTAAAATCCCATTTTTCTCGAAATCCGCAAAAATAAAATCCATGTCAAAAAAATTCTGGCAAAGAGATTTACTTAAAAATTCACATAGTTAATCAGTAACATGTATTTAACAAAAGCTTAAAGTTTTAGGTTCAGTTTTTTAAATTTTGTTTAAGAAAATTTTTTAAAACTTGAAAAAGGAGTTTTCAAAATTTTATCAAAAAAAATTTCCCATTTTCGGTCTCAATACGCAATAGGTTAACAACGTGGTAATAAAAACAATACTTCATATCTGAGCACATATAAGTATAGAGACCAAAAATAAATTATGGCTTTAATCAATTTTTCAAAGTTGAAAAAAATGCCATCAAATTTCATGAGCTAGTTTTTTTTAGCACAAAAGTGGTCTGAGGCATTTGCTATTTCTTGGCGAGGTTTTATTCGATTTTAAAGGTTTATAGCTTTTTGAAAGGATAATTTAATTCTGATCCTGAATTATATAACAACTGGTCGGAAAAATTAAACTATACAACGAAATTTTCGTAAAATCTGAAAAAAAAATTAATATTTTCCCCATATAAACACTCTTGAAATTTTCAATCGCGTTGGGGCACGACTAAATGTTTTTTGATTGGCCCAAAGCTTTGTATTTTTCAGTTTTTTTGCTATCGCATATTTCTAGGGGGTGTGACCGAGAGTTTGAACACTTTTTTTATTAACGGCCACCCTAGTACATATTGACCGAAAATAGAACAAAAACAGCTTCGTGAAGATGTTTCAATAATGTTTGGCGATGTTGCACAATGAGTCGTAACCACGGATGAGACAATGGTCCCACATTCGCACCTGAGTCAAAGAAACGGTCAAATTAGTGAACTGCAATGGGAGACTCGTGTTCGAAGAAGGCAAAGGGAATTCCAACTGCAGGAAAGGTTATACGGTCTGTTCTTTCTTCTTTTTGATTATTTTCAAAAAGGAAACACAATCAACCGCGAGTGCTAACTTATTGCAGCGTTTAATTGATGATTTTAAGGAAAAAATGGGCCGCATTTGGCGAAAAAGAAGGTGTTGTTTCATCAAGACAATGCACCCGTTCTCCAAAGTCTTGTTCAAGTTTACTCCGTAACACCGTGAAATGTACTTGAGAAAAGCAAAATGTTGATACCCATATTGCCCATGTTTTACCACATTGTTTCCCCTGCATAAGAGTTTAGCTAAATCGCGAACTAGTACATATCAAGGAACAACTAAATAAATGTTTGTTAATTTCAATCGAGTAATGTTTACATTGTTCCCCTCTTTTGTCATATTCGCACCTTATGATTTAAAAGAAAGCTATGGCTCCAATTTTTTTTGCAAATATCGTAGGGTTTAAATTTCTAACCATTCGATGGATGCGTTAGACAATGTTGGATTTTAATTAGAACATATAAAAAATACACTTTTTATTAAGAGTATAAATAAAATGCAATATTTTTTGAGTATAATTGAAAAGAATTGTTTCCTTAATTGTTATCCTTAAGTGTAGGGGTTTTGAAAATAGCAAACTAAACACTGTATTTGCTGAATAATCATTTAAAACAAACCGTAGAATAAACTAAAACTGCAGACGAGACAGAATTTTTTTTTTTTGTTTCTGTGTTTTCTAAAAGAAAATGAAAACAAAAGAATAGTGAACAAAGAGAATATATTACAAACATTAATTTAAACAAATGTGAAAAGTAAGAGAAAAAGGAAGAAGCATTAACAGATGAAGTTTTATAACTATAAACTAAATGGAAAGCACAGAGATACCAAAAGGGCCAGTAGCCCAAGAACAATGATTTGTTAGACAAAGTGTTAAAGTTCATAAATTTAAATAATAACAAACAGTATACTTCCCTTTAATTTGATGATGACTACCAGCAGAGAGGGGAATGAAACTAAATAAAGGAAACATTGACTCTTTGGCATTTTTCGTCTTCTGTTACGAGTGAATCACACAAATTTCTGCTTTGAATACACAAAGAATAAACATTTATATAAAAGTCAAAGTTGTTAATGCTTGATGACCGTTAAATGTTAAAAAAATTCAAATATCTAAAATGTTTATTGTCATCAAAAGACAAATAAAATGACACTAAAAAAAAGGATACGAAAAGTTTTTACATACATAGGCTTTTTTTTACAATATTTATTTCCAATTCATTTGAGTAATATCAACTCTTGATGTTTTATAAAAGGAACATGTCACAAATATGAAATTATATACCTAGGGCCTAACCTTAGAGCCTGCGGTATATCTATAATATTAATAGCCTAGGCGATTTCTTGTGACTGATGTTTTGTTCTACCATTTTATCCCAATTTTGACCAAACGTATATTATTTGAAAGGTATTTCTTTTTAGCCGGGTTGCAGATTTAAAGATTTTTAATTTTTTTTTTCTTTATTTTGAGTAAATTACATTTAAAATTGCTACTAACACATACTTAAAATTATACAATGCTATGTGTGTGTTTATTCAATCTGTTAATGTGTTTGTAATAAAAATGAGTTTGTTTTTTGATTAGCATACTTTTAGGGTCTTTATTTAATGAAAAAATAAAATTTCCTAGAATTTGCGCTCGAATTTCGAGGGCTGGAATCTGCTAGTTCAATAAAATGAAAGGTGTACAAAATTAAAGTTGGGAAAAATTTAATCATGTGATTTTCCCTAAGTCGAAACACCACTGGAAACTTAGAATTTTTCAGTGCAGAAAAAGATAAAATGAATTTTGAAAACCAATAACTGATATCCTGGGAGATTTTTTTAAAGAAAAAAGCAAATGATACGGTAAAGGGGCAAACAATTTCAAAATTTCATTGTACGTGCCTTTGCTTAGAAGGTACATCTCTTCTTAAAAAGTTCCCATTTAAAAAAAATATATATATTTTCGTAAAATAGTATTTTTTATAGTACCGCTCCTTTAAAAGTACGTTTACTTAAAAAAATACTTTTTCTTAAAAAGTACTTTTTTTAAAAAAGTATCTGGTCTTATAAGAATATATATTTTTATAAGTACCTATTTTAAAATATAATTTTTTCTTAAAGTACTTATCCATTAAAAATATATTTACTCACAAAAACAATTTGTCTTAAAAAGTACCTTTTCTTAAAGAATTACATTTTCCAAAAATGGTATTTGCTTTATATAGAACCTTTTCGTAAAAAATCCATTTTCTTTAAAAAAAAAAAGAGTACATTTTTATTAAAAAAAAAGTACATTTTCTAAAAAAAAAAGAATGTTTTCTTAAAAATTTACCTTTTTTAAAAAAACCCCCTTTCTTAAAAATGAGCCCTATCTAAAAAAATATTCCTTTTCTCAAAAGTAAATTTTCTTAAAGAAGAACATTTTCTTATATTTTTTTTTATTAAACAAATATTTTTAATTAAAAAAATAATAATTTTTCTTCAAACAAGTAAAAATTTTTAAAAAATACATTTTCTTAAAAAAAAAAGTATATTTTCTTATAAACGTACCTTTGTAAAAACACCCTTTTTTAAAAAAGTACCATTTCTTAAAAATGTTCTTTCTGAAAAATATGCTTTTTCTAAAAAAAACACCATTTCTCAAAGAAGAAACTTTCCTTAAAAAATTACTTTTTATTAAAAAAGCATCCTTTTCTTAAAAAAAGCATCCTTTCGTACAAAAATATCTTTTCTTAAAAAGTACATTTTCTTAAACTATTATATTGTTAAACTATTGTATTATTTCTTTAAAAAAAAGTATTATTTCGTAAAAAAGGTAATTTTCTTAGAAAAAAGCAACTATTCTTAAAGAAGTGTCCTTTCCGAAAAATTTACCTTTTCTCAGGAAAAAAAAAACCTTTTCTTAAAGAAGAACATTTTCTTCAAAAAGAACTTTTTATTAAAACAAAATTATTTATTTTTTTAAACAAGTTTTCTTAAAAAATGTACCGTTTACTAAAAAAACGAATTTTCTTAAAAAGGTATATTTTATCAAAAAGTACCTTTACTTAAAAGGTAACATTTCTTAAAAAAGTACGTTTTTTTAAAAAAGTATATTTTGCTATAAAAAAGTATATTTTGCCATACAAAAAGTACCTTTTCTTAAAAAAGTATCTTTTATAAAGTACTTATTCTTAAAAAAGTATATTTTCTTTAAGAAGCACCTTTTCGTAAAAAAAAAGTAGATTTTATTAAAAGAGTACAGTAAACTACCTTTTCCTAAAACACTAATTTTCTTTAAAAAGTACCTTTTTTCCAAAAGTACCTCTTCTTTCAAAAGTACATTTTCCTAAATAAAGTACCTTTTCTTAAAAATAATATCCTCTTTCATCAGGCTTATGAGTACGAATTGCTTGCTCATCGAAGATTGAAGCCATACGGACATTTTTCTGTTTCCAAACTTAAAAAAATGTTTCAGTGGGTCAAGATTTTACTCAAACGCTGAAGTTATCATTAAAATGTCATTAAATGTCTATCGAACTAAAAAGAGATAACACAGAGAAATAAATAGATTTCTGCCCTTAAAAATGTTTTCAATAAACTTGTACAGCGGGGTACATTTATAATGAACAAAAGAAAATTAATGTTTTACTAAACAGTAGCATAACGTAAATTTGAATGTGTCGATTACATTTTTGCGAAGCGCCCATTACAGTCCATATAAATAGGGAGTGCCAATCACAAATATAGGAAAATTATTTCATTCAAAAGTATTGCTTGCATACACTTAAACGATTTAGTTATAACTTCAAGTTTATCTTAGATTAATGGCCAATGGAGAACAGAAGGTAATCAGAAGTAAATATCAATTACTAAGCACAATATAAAAGCATTTTGGAATAAAAAAAATATGTATATAAACAGAGTAAAAAAAGCAATAAGTTGACCTCTGGCGCAATCACCACCCGCCTACACTTAATGAAAGCAAATTGTCGTTTTTTTTTTTTAAATTACTAACTAAACAAACCATGAGCCACAGACGGTCCACTAAATTAAATGAAGACTAATGGACAAAGAGACTAAAGAACAAACACATGACTGGCGTACAGAAAGAATATACAAAAAATTTTAATTTAATTTTTGTTAGATGTCATGTTGAAAAAGTTAATTGATTTTGAAACTTAAGTGCAACAAAGTTATTTTTTATTTGAATATGTAATGAGAGAAGGAAAAACTTTCTCAGCCACTTTCTGTTTACCAAGTTACGGCAGGAATGAGTAAGTGGTAAAAATTGATATTCAATATTGTTTAAATATTATCGTCTTTATTGATATCAAATTCATTAAGGGGAGCACCCAGCTTACACTTTATATATTTTTGTTAATTTTAAGCGTTTATGCTTATTGTTTCCCGAAACTGAAAAAATGTACTAAAAATTATATAACGCTGTTTATGAGGGATAAGCCATAAATAGATGTAATGCTTTCTTATGGGACTTATTCTACTGTGTGCACGATTACGGCAAAGATTGATATTTACTAGCGGATTCCAGCGCACGAAATTCGAGTGCAATTTCTAGGCAGCTTTATTTTTCAACTTAGCTAATTCACAAACCAACACTTTTATGGTTTATTATTATTGTGAATGAAGAAAACAAATTGATTAACAAATTTAATAAACACACACATAGCATCAATAATATTAATAGGCTAGGCGATTTCTTGTGACTGATGTTTTGTTCTACCGTTTTATCCCTATTTTGACCAAACGAATATTATTTGAAAGGTTTTTCGTTTTAGCCGATTTTTAGATTTACAGATTTTTAAATTTTTTCCTTTATTGCATTCAAAGTTGCTACTAACACATATATAAAATTATACAATGCTATGTTTGTGTTTATTAAATTTGTTAATGTGTTTGTAATAAAAGTGAGTGTGTTTTTTGTGTTAAATTTGTGAATTGGCTATAATTAATTAGCAATCCTTTAGGGTCTTTATTTAATGAAAAAAAAAAAATTCCTAGAATTTGCGCTCGAATTTTGAAGGCTGGAGTCTGCTAGTTTAATAGCATTGTATAATTTTATGTATGTGTTAGTAGCAACTTTAAATGCAATTTACTCAAAATAAAGGAAAAAATTTAAAAATCTGTAAATCCGCAAAACGGCTAAAAAGAAATACCTTTCAAATAATATACGCTTGGTCAAAATCGGGATAAAACGGTAGAACAAAACATCATTCATAAGAAATCGCCCAGCCTATTAATATTATAGATTTGAAAACTGGAATTTATATAAAGTGTCTTAGGCCCAGCTAATTGGATACACGAGTGGCATTGTTATAAATTTATTGCCCGCTGATATATAGAAGTTCATATCAGAGCTATTTTTATATGGGGAATAGGTCGTAATATGGACCAATCAGGACCTTCTGCGGTAAAGTAACTTATTTTTCACACAACCATACTTGAATCAAATTTGAAATAAAAAATCTGAACAATATTTTTTTTTTTGTGAAGATCGGGAAACACTTTCATGTGGAGTCTGTGACTTAAAATTGTTCAACAGCACTTACTTGTGTAATAGACGAACCAAATTTGACCGAGATCTATGATTATTTGGATCTTACGGCAATTTAAGTCGATCTCATAGTGGCTAGGTCTGAACATGCACTGATTGTAACAAATTTCAATAAAGATCGTTCTATGGCCATCAGATTCTTATATACGGAATTCCATCAATATATATTTATAATTCCAACCTTTAGTGTGATAACAAACAGACAGACAGATGATAGACAGACTGGACACTATGATACGAAACTGACAGGCTTACAGACTTATACACCATTAAGGCGAAAGTTCCCCAAAGCTCAGTTCCAGGAGCATTATTATGGAACATCATGTATGACGGGGTGTTCAGCCTAAAAGAAACCGAGAAAACGACAGTTGTTGTTTTGTAGATGACGTCGCGGTAGTAGTACAAAGTAAACACCTAGAGGAAGCACAACTGTATGCGAATGAAGCCATTCGGACGATCAAAAATTGGGCTAGAGTCAATGAATCTGGACCTGGCGGAACACAAGACATAAGATGTACTTATAAGTTGGAAAATAAGAATAATTTCATCGAATAGCGACTCCTCTCTCAAGAGTACCTTGCCAAGAGGCAGGATGCAGGCGCCTGAACTTCAAAAGGCATATGAACTATGCGTGGAAAAAGGCAACAAACATGGGAGGAACTCGTCACAGTCGAAGACTATTGCGTTCGCGGGTGACGAACTCGATCCTACTCTATGGATACCCAGTATGGGAGAGAGATCTCAAAAACACACACTAGAATGAAATGGTGTCTTCAGAAGAATCTGTTTAAGAGTGTGTTGTGAATATCGCACAATATCTTTGAAGGTTGGTTGCATCGTAGCGGGAATCATCCCAATAGAAATACCGTCAAAGGAGATATACGAGACAATGAGAGAAACTCCGGCCATTCTGGGACGCGCCATACGCATGGCTGAAAGATTTAATTCAAAATCGTTAGCATAGTACACGAGGCAACGCGATCAGCAGAGGAGGTCAGCAAGGCCCTGATGGAGACACAACCCTGAAGAAAAAGGGGTTAGGGACAAGAGAAACGAGTAGTTGCGGTGATGAGCTAAGTCTATCCTGTCTTTCGAGTAGTCCGGCATGGAGGTGTAGTAAGAGGGAGGAGGCTTTAGTCGGTAGAAATCCGAAATATGCTGCATTTGGAGTGTTCGTGGATCTTATACAAGATTTCCACATCTCGGACAGAAAAAAAAAACCGACAGTCATCGCTTAATCGATTCAGAATATGACTCTCAGCCAATCGGTACGAGAAAATGTGGGTCTTGGTCAAACATTTTTTGGTTACAAACACCAGCATAACCCCACTTAGTGGCCGGGGTACAATAAATAGTTTTTTGTGTTATCGTAAAAGGAGTATCTCATTTTATCATTAATATTAAAGAGAATTCGTCCACCAGCATTCGAACTTTCAACAAATGGTGGATATCGTCTAAAAATTAAACCCGTAATCGCTAGGGATACATTTTATACCCTCCCTTAGGATACATTTTATACCCTCCACCCGTGTTCTAAACACAGTATTATGACCAAGTTTGTCAACACTAAGGGACAAAAAAGGCTAGATTTCAAATTATAATGTCTAGATTTTTTACATTGATGGTTAACATTAACTAGTATAGCCCAGCACTCGAAATTCGAGTGCAAATTCTACGATATATTATTTTTTCATTAAATTTTTGTCTTTCAATGTTTTTTTAATCTATATCTGTAAAGAATTTATGAATATTTAAATGAGCCTAAAGGTATGTTAATCAATTTTAGCAATTCCAATTCAACACAGACCGTCTGATATATGTATAATTTAAATCATTCTAATTAACAGGGTGTAACGAATTATTATAAATATTTAATTTAATTTAATTTAATATATTTTTAAGACAGATTAAACTTAAATTTTATCATTATCAGCTTCTAGTCCATATGAACTATAACTATGCCAATTTTCACACTCCTACGTGCCCGCATATTGCTTAAAAAGGGAACTAAAAATTTACCTTCATTAATATATAGATAAGATAATTAACAAAAAATTTAGGTGTTAAATAAAATGAGCATAAATGGAAAGAATATGCCATTAAATTTTTGTTTGTTTATCAGCGATGCACACATTTTTGTTCAAATGAAAAAAAAAAAAAAAACAAGAAGCTAACAAAAATGTGTATCCATCGGAAATACATATCTCTATGCACATGATCTATTACGTGCAAACATTCTTCATTATTTTTTTAGTTTTTTATATGAATTTTTTTTTTTAGATTTTTATATAGAATTTTATCAGAGTGCCATAACATCTTCGTAAGTCATTCCTCACCTATTTGGTCTAGAGGCTCCAAATTAAATAGCAAACTGATGCAGGTTATGACGAACATTTTGAGCCTAAATAGTGCGACCCACTCGAACGATTGTGGACAAGAGAATGTTTTCAACAAACTGACAGAACGACGGGCATCGCTGGATAAAGTTCTCCTTTTATAAGGCTCAAGAATATATTTATGTATATAATTTATGGGCTCTGCGGAACTTATTTCGATGAGTTCCAAACATTTAAACGCTAGTTTTAAATAAAAAAAATACTAGTTTTAAATATAACACGCCAACAAGTATACATTTTTTTTTTTTTTTTTTTTTTTTGAAACGCTCGTTTTATTATAAAACGATAGTTCTAAGTATAAACCGCTAGTTTTTAAGTATAAAACGCTACTTTTATGTATAAAACTCTTGTTTTAAGTACAAAACGATAATTTTAATTATAAATTACTAGCAGCAAGTATAAAGGAATTTTAGTAAAAAAAAAAAAAAAAAAATTTATTAAAAACGCTAGTTTTATGAGAAATCCCAGTTTTAGTAAAAAAAAAAAACGTTAATTTTAAGTAAAAATCGTTTGTTTTAAGTGCAAAACTTTTTAGGTATAAGGCGCTAAAGTATAAAACAATGGTTTTAATTATAAATTACCAGTGTTAATTATAAAGAGGTAGTTTTAGTATAAAAGGCTAAATTTATTTAAAAAAATATTAGTTTTAGTACAAAAAAAAGTTTTAAGTATAAATCGTTAGTTTTAAGTATAAAACTTTAGTTTTAAATATAAATAGCTAGTTTTAGTATTAAAAAGATAACGTTAGTACTAAAACATTCCTCACGTTAGGTCCACATATACACATACACTTAAAATAGAAATAGTTTATTTGCTTAGACTGTCAATATAATTTTGAAAGTTAAAACGAAACCGGAATTATCTCGATTTTTAATATTCGTGTATGTATCGTTTTGAAGTGCTTTATTTACTTGATAAAAAATGTTCCGATCTTTATTTTTCTACAATCTGCTAATTTTATTTCAAGAAGGATTATTTTGTTATTGAAGTTCGTAACACATTCTGCTAATGGGTCGAAATGAAAATTTTACTTTCGAGAAGAGAGGAATATGGTATCGTGAATCATAATTGACCCCAATTTTATTGTTCTATAAAAAAAAAGTCAGAAAACGTGATTAAGTCCCGCGGAAGACCAATGAACCCCTGAACTGCGACAGAAATTCGTATTATCACTATTGCGAAAAAGTATCCAGTTCTGCTGTCAGGAGCCACACCACCAGATATCGGCCATGCAATTTTTCTCGAATGATTCGTGCATAACTACGACAAGCTTATTAATATATACGGACAGCTAGATAAGTTTTTTTGCTTTCCACCAAAAGAAAGTTCTGCGACAGATCTTTTTTCTGGAACGCTAAAATTGTTTGTGGCCAACAGAAATGTTCGATGGCCCAATAGTGGAAAAAAGAATATGCTGCAAAAAGTTCCATAAAAACTTGTTGTGGGATACCACCGGAGACATGTAGCCAGCTTTCATCGAACATGCCAAAAAGAGTGGACAAAATTTTTTAAAACAAGTAAGAGTGTTAAATTCGGCTGTGCCGAATCTTTGATACCCTCCACCTCGGTTTGAGTATTGATAATAAATGTAAACGACATATTTGAAAAAGTAAGCGATATATTAATTATTAATCGCTTCACAGATGATTTTTTTTTATTTCAAGAGCTGGTCTATAAAGCTCTCTCACACTTTTAATTCGCGCTCCAACGATGAAAGATCGTTTTCGTCTTTTCTATTATTTCGGATAAAAGAAAACACGTTTCGGTGTATATGACATAACCTCTCGTTTAATTTAGTTTAAGTTTTTGCAAATTAAATAGCTCGCCCTAACCTCCATTGCGAAGGTAGTGGTTGTGTAGGGTGGCTACACGCGTTAAATCGTGCTAATTGGAGATCGCTGTATAGTTTCTTTTAACTAGCCAAATAATTCTTCATTGCGACCGTATAGGTCGGACGGAATAACAAAATATTAACCAAAAAAAGCTCTCTCAATTTTTTTGTTAAAATATTGCAAATTTTTTTTTTTTTTTTGTTTCATATTAAAAGGGAGATTTCACTATTAGATTTTGTGGCAACACAAAATAACACAATACAATGCAAAATCTAACCCAGTGATGCCAACTTTTGATTTTCAATTAAATAATGTTAATAAAATATATTTTCATTCATTGACTCCAAATACTACTACCTGGGAATTATTATCGAATTTAAATTTTTTGGGTTTTACTTTGCCAACCATGAAGTCAAATTTTGAAGTCATCTTGAACGCTGGGTCAAATTAAGGATGCCAAACGCAAAAAACCAAATATCCCAAAAATTTTAATTAAAATCATTTGTTATCTTTATTTTCTGAATAACTTCAAATTTTTATAAAAAAAAAAAATTTTATCCAAAAAAAAAAAATCAAATTGCGCTTTATTTATGTAACAATTTTTATGTTCGCAATTCTTAAATATCATTTGAGGTTTTCTAAACTTCATTGAATTTAAATTAATGTTTTCTTATCCTGAAATGCTATTAATGTCCCCTGAATGGCAATATTTTTTTTTAAATGTATATATATTTGGTTGTTTTTTGATTTCAATTTGTGTTTAAAGAATAAAATTTATATTTTTAAAATTTAATTTATGTCTTCTAAATTTCAAGTTATTATTTTCGTCGTTTTAATACGATTTAATGAGATTCAATTGATATTTTCTAATTTATAATTGGAAATCTGAATTCCAGTTTTTACAATTGATATTTTCTTAAATTTGAATGGAAAATTAAAAGGGTGCAATTTTGCATTTATGTGAATAATAATGCTTTAGTAATTATAAACAATTCTTAAAAATTACATGTAAAAACAATAAGATATTTTGTAGGTAAAGCAGAGTAATAATATTATATAACTATGCAGAACTGTTTTTAAAACAAAACAAAAAACACATTGCTTATTCTTTACTCAGCTCTGTGTATACTTTCAACATTGTTGTGTTTGATATCTAATTGAAAATGTTGATATTCATGTTAAAATAGAAATAACTATTGGAAAGCTAATTAGAACAAAAATTGTGGCGCCATCTACTGTGGCATAGTCACACTGAGAAAAATTAAGTGAACTCTGTTTGTTAATGCAAAAGAAATGTATTTTCCCTAAAACAAAATAAATCTTACAGAATTTTATATATGTATATAAAATAATATACCAATTTATTTCTAGCATGCGGTTATTATGGATATACATAAATAGAATATACATATGTACATATATTATTTTATTATTTAATATATGTATGTATGTATGTATATGTAAATATTACACACAAAAATACAACATCAAAAGTTATTGTTGTGTTTTCTCTAAATATATTAATACATAAAATTTTGTTTTTCGGTAAATTTATATGTTTTTTTTTTTTTTTATCTTAACAACAGGTAGTTTAGCATTATTTGATTTAGATGTTGGTGAATTTTTACTCCCTTTATATTAGGTCGTACTGTCTGCTTGTAGTCAAAATTTTGAATCGATTTTTAACCCCTTTACCGTGACCCAATCGATCTGAAACTTTGCAGGCGGGCTCGTGGTGAGGACAAAAATGATCTAACAAACTTTTTTTGTGATGCCAAAACAATGGAAACTTTAAATTTGCCTACCAGAGTTGATAAAAAATGTACAACGCTTAGTTTTCATTATATTATTACCAAAACGACCAGAAAAATAACAAGTCCAGCTTGACAACAATACAACCTTTACAATAACAACAAGAACAATACAGACACATATATTTTTTTTTAAATTTTTTTGTACTTCTTCAGTGATTTCTCGGGACCTATTAAACCGATTTTCATGATTTTTGAAACAAAAACCTTCTCATGACGTTGGTCAATCAGTTATCCTATTGAGGGCGTGATCGTGACAAGAACAATATAGACAAATCATATTTTTCAAGACTGTTTTTACTTCTTCATTCAATTCTCGGAATCTAATCAACCGATTTGGATGATTTTAAATAGCAAACTTCTCAGAATGTTAATGAATCGTCTTTTATGCCAACGAGCACCCTAGCTGCCTGATTGAAGCCGTCATCGTGATTTCCACAGACGGACAGATGGATCACAATATATATTTTATGGGGTCCAGAATTTTTTTCTAATTACAAACGGAATGACAAACTTATATATACCCTCTGCACACTGGGGTGGACGGTATAATAACGCTCAATTTACATTTTATTTACAGAAGGTAGCAAATGTTGATAACAACTTTTTTTTTATCGGTTTTATCAATTTCTTAACAAGATAAATTGATTTCATTTTGTATTTCTGTTTTACCAAATTCGCAATTGTATATGTTCTTATAAAAACATATGTATTATTTTATACCCTCCACACCACTGTGCAGATATATATGTATATATTTTGGAGTACTGATTATATTCGTAATATTAAACGGCAAGCGGCGACACTTATGTCAAAGCCTTGGTAGAATCAATTGGCACTACTGAATTTAAAAAAAGCAACAACAGAAAATATTCAAAAGTCAAAGAGAGCAGTAGCAGTAAGTCGAGACTGCCCCGTTTTTAATTTCATATAAACTTAAAAATAAAATAAATTATTTTAAATAAATTGTTTTATTTTAACAAGTATTGATAAAAATATTCTAAAATGAATGAAATCTCGACATATATATCAGTTTATCAACCCGTTTGTAACTCATCGAAATAAGTTCCAGAGACGCCATAAACTATATATGTATATATTGAGCCTTGTTTCTATTAACTTGTTTCTATTAGCTTTAATTAAAAAAATTTTGCTACCAATTATAAAAATTATTTAAATATAATATAAATGTACTTATCATATTGACCATAAGTGTATGTAATTCCTTAACGTGTCGTTGCCAACGTAATATTATATTAAAAAGCAGAAACATGTTACTTGATTTTCCATAAATATTATTGACAATAGTAGTAATAAAGTAATATAATCCTTTTATATCAATTATAATCAGCATGTTTTTTTTCTTTTTTATTAAATACATACTTTGAACTTTGTACAATAAATAAAAAAGTAATATAGTTATTCTTTGTGGATATAGATTTTTTTGAACAATTATTAAAAAAAAAAAAAGAAAACAAAAAAGTTATTGTTTAAAACACAATACAGTTGGGTTAGTATAACGAAAAATAAAAAAATTACATAAATTGATGATAATAAATTGTTGAAGAAATATTGTCATACCATAGAAATGTCAATTGCAACGATAGCAGTTTAATATACAACAATAAAAAGCTAATTGAGTTAGCCAACCAATAACTACAACGAGCTCATACAGTAATAATAAAAGCAGAAGAGTTGAAATGGATACAATCCGAACTAGATGTGAGCAACATCGAAAATATTTTAACTTTTGTGAAATGAGTTTTTAAGTATGGCACAAATTTAAGTATGGTAACTAATTTCATCAAACTTTTTATAAAATTTAAGAAAAAATTTGTTTTTTTAAATCTGATCAACAATAAATTACCACCGGTAGTGGGCTGTGCCCATTTTTGTTAAGTTGACTGGAAAAGTGGTATATTTGACCACTGTAATGTTTGTATGTGGGATATTATGAAATATTTTTTAAAGCAATACATTTTCTCAAATTTCAATTTCAGACAAATAGAAGTTTTGGGGATCAAAATGGATAAAGGAATCTAAACCACCAAGAAAAAGGTGAAAGTGTCTTCCTTCAGCCTATATATAATTTTGTATACCTCTGGACCCGCCCGTAGAACCCTTTTTTGATTTTAATAAAATTACTCAAAAATTATTATTATATAAATGACACTAAATTTCTCCCGATAGGTATGAAATAGTGTTATAAAATTGTAATTTATTTGAAAGCATATAATTTACTAAATTTGCAAGGTTTGGCATTTAAGAATAAATTATTCGCAAATAAAAGTTAGTGTCGTACAAACGCTTAAACCGTTCGTTTCAATTAAATCGAACATAAGTAATATTCGGATAGAAACTCAGTTGTCAGCAATAAAAATAAACCATTTGTTCAGTTATAAAGAATTGACCAAAGAATACTTTTGAAACAAAAACGAGGAAGATGTTTACTTATAGTTACATTCAAAGAAAAGTAAACTTAAATTCCTACACCACTGAAATACAATTGGAGTTACAAAAAATTTTCTCTGTTTTCGGCAAAAATTTAAAGAAGCGCTACAAAGAAGTTAAATGGAGCAAAGACATATTTGATATTTGATAACAGCGAACTTATTATTCAGATAGCCTCCGAAAGTACAAATCAAGACACTGGATGAAGAACAAGAAAGTCATTGGACAACTGTAGCGATAGATATCAGAGGGGGAAGCTGAAGGATATCAATGAAGAAATCGAATCTGGCCGTATTCAAGATAGTTTTCTACATCAATTGTGATCACAGAACATATTCACAAAAGTGGATATCATTGAAAAAGTTGCTGTCGCTAGTGCAATGAGATAGAAAATGTTCCAAATCTGTATCTGTCATATCATCACATAACTGCTACTAAAAACACTAATTGCCATCAATGGAAACTATTTCAGTTATCGACTTCCATAGAGCTATAACTAAAAGTTCTACTTGATTCCATAACCCAACGAATGCCACAAGCATGTAAAGGAAAGCATTTAGATATTGGCGTGAAAATAAATATTCCGTCACTGAACTGCAACGCAAACAGGCGAGAACTGAATGTGCCAAAACACTAAGGCGCCAAAAGTTTCTTTACGATCAGCGTCTTCGTGCAAAAGTTCTCTCTGCTCCACGGGGTAGTAAGAGCTTTTGGTCATTTATTAAAAGGGTAAATAATAATGCTAGTTGTGCTATACCAACTATTTTAATGAATGGCCAAATATTCACTGAACCGGTTGATATGGCTAACCTTTTAGCTGACCTTTTTGCAAAAAAACTCGTTTTTGCCGGATAGCGATCAACCCCTGCGCCAAGTTGAAAGTGTATCTTGTACTACGCCTAAAATATTCTTTTGAGCACGTGCAGTTAAAAAGGTTCTTTCGGATCTCAACGTTAATAAGTCTTCGGGACCGGATTGTATACCAGCACTGGTGCTGAAACAGTGCTCTTCGACGCTAGCCAGTCCATTGGCCAACCTTTTCAGCCTTTCGTACCGTGCAGGAGTCTTTCCCTCTTCTGGAAGGTTGTTAATGTCCAACCAATCCGTAAAAAGGGTGCGGATAATAACCCTGAAGAAGGTGATGGAGACCATGATCAATTTTCATCTTGTGAACTACCTAGAGGCCAATTCACTTCTTAATGATCGATATTATGGCTTCCGTAGAAATCGTTCCACGCGAGACCTGTTAGCTCTACTTTCTGACCTCTGGCTGGAGTCGATCCATTCGCAATTTTGGTGAAAGTAAAGTGGTTGCTTTGGATATTTCCAAGGCATTCGATCGTGTGTGGCACGGTGCATTGATATCAAATCTTATTGCATTTGGGGTCGGTAATGACTTCTCTCGATTTATATAGAGTTTTCTCAGAGACAGAACAATATGTGTTGTTATTGATGGGGTCTCATCTAATGAGTTTCAGCTTAATTAAGGGGTACCCCAAGGTTCCATTCTTTCTCCTTCCCTTTTCCTTATCTTTCTGAACGACCTTCTTGCTCAAACTTTTAATTCAATATACTATTACGCAGATGACAGCGGCATGTGTCATTCATTTTCCTTTAATTGTAGGCCAAGCCTCCTGGAGGTTGGGGGTAAAAGGCAGACAATGAATGATACACTCAATCAAGACCTGTTAACAATCTCCGAGTGGGGTAAAGCGAATAGGGTTGATTTTAATGCGCCGAAGACTCAATGCTGTATGTTGACCCATAGGGCCATGGAATCAACAATGTTAGCTGTATATATGGGTGGTATAGGTATTGAGGAATCGGATACTCTTGATGTTCTAGGCATGAGAATTCAATGTGATGTTCGTTGGAACGAGCATGTTTTTCAAGTGTCGAAAGAAGCATTCAAGTGTCTTGGTTTTCTAAAACGGTGTAAAAATTACTTCACTCCCTCTGATCTCCTTAAAATCTCTACCACTTACATCCGACCGAAAATGGAATAAAACTCCCATATATGAGCAGGAGCTTCAAAGTCTATTTTGGAGCTACTGGACCATTGCAAAGGAGGGCGTTGATGCTCATCAATGACAGTAGGGTATCCAACTCTATTGACTCATTGGAACATCGTCGGAATGTGGGTTGTGTAGCACTGTTCTATAGATATTACCATGGGAAATGTTCTTCTTAGATTATTGAACTTATTCCAAGTGCTCGGGTTTCAGTTCGCTCTACCCGTTTCTCTAGTAGATCACATCCGTTTGTAGTCTATTGTCCAGTTGACCGCACAACGCATTACAGAGAGAATTCGTTTATCAGTCGAACTAGCCGTATGTGGAATAAACTCCCCGCAGAGGTTTTCCTGGCAGTTATAATCTAATGAAATTTAAGTCAAATATATACAAAGGAAGGAGGAGACCATAACCTATTTTCCTGAAGTCAACACAATGCTCTGCATTTGTAGGGGGCATCCCCTAACTCTTTTTTTCAAATGGAGATGTGATGGAGATCTCTGGCCAAAAACAATACAAACAATCTTTATGTGAAAATACTTCGGAAATACTTCATGGTGTCATTTGTACCATACGGATTGAAGAAGAATTTGGAAGACTCAGAGCCTTCGACCAATGCAATGCAAAGAAAGGATATTGGGAAAAATCAAACACCATCTTACACAAAATACTGCAGACCAAACAAATTTGAATTTAAATAGGATACGAACAAAAAAAAGGTCAGTGATATCAGAGCTGAAATTGCAACATTAAGGCAATTGGAATTACAGATTGACAGGCAGACACTTGAAGTAAGCTATCAATTAGTGCCGACAATGATAGATTTAAAAGTAGGACAGGCTTTGGCTGACACAAGGGCTTCATCCAGTCGCATTATATGGGCAACAAAATCAACCTAATTAAACCAAGTCCCGGAAAATACTGATGTCTATGAATTTGGATTATCAGCGCTATCACACACTGAAAATAGGTTATGATTTGGATTTCGGACGTACAGGATCAAGAGCAAACAACGACACCAACAAGGAGTTAAGAAGTTCAAAAAGAAACATTATCAAGATGAATATGTGATATATGGCTTTATTATTTATCAACCTAAATAAGGATCAGACAATACGAAGGATGGGTATACAGCAAGAAGATTCTTTTCAGATCCCGAAACAGCTTCTAAAATAACGAGTGCTGTGTAAATCTTATTGCAAGATTTAAACAATCATCAAAGTACTTGCGTGCAATTAACAAATTTTCGCTATAAAATTATACACAATGACTCCATAATATACTTCGTTATGGAGAAGATGTCATTAAATATCATTTCGTAAAACTTGGAAATCTTTCAGAGGAAGACCAAGAAAAAGGTATACGGATCACATATTTTATAGAGAGCACAATACCAGAAAAATACCAAGAAATGTTAGAAATGAGGATCTGTTTAATATATTATTCATCTCTAGCATTCGAAATCAATGGAAATTAGAACATCTGGACTTAGATAAAGAAGCGAAAAGTCTGTTACTGGACAGAAATAATACATACCTGAATATCGAATATTTAGAAGCAATATTACAGTAAATTAATAATAATTAATTTTTCGGTTGTTTATAATAAAAATTGAAAAAACTTGCTTAGAAAAAATATTTATGATTAATTTTTTAAGTGGGAAAGTATTTTAAAAAGGCTTATTTATCCACAAAAACCCATATATCCATGCCAAATGCTAAAAAAAAATTAAAGCTAAACTTTGACCTTGAATTCGCCAGTAACAACTAAACCGATTTTAATTAAATTTCATGGAATTATCTGCCAAATAAAAAACAAACTAAAATATCTCAATTGGATCAAAAGTTGCAGAGTTTTGGCCAACGAAAAACGTTCTGAGCCACTGCGCTACGTACAATATAGAGACGGTCAAAAAATTTGTTAGTTCCTTAAAAATTACCAACTATGTGAAAAAAACTGTATGTAACCATCGTCATATCTCGAAAACCTAATGATGCTATTTTATCCCAAGGACACAAAATACTTAGAATGAAGCCGTTGATTCCATCAAGTCTATTTTTTTTTTTTTTTTTTTTTGCAAGATTAAGAATATTTGAAATAAAACTTTTTACTTTCTGCCCATATACATACATATATTCATATATAGACGGTAAAAAGTACAATAAGCATCTGGGGTAGTAGTAGCTGTGGTATCAGAACTGTTTTTAAAGATTAAATCGCTGAAAAAATTGTATGACAAATGGATTGTAAATGCAACAACAACGTTTCATACGACAAATACTTCCATATTTAACTACATATGTATAAAAGTTTGTATGGACTTATGTACTTGATCCAGCGATGATTGAGTAAAAAAAAAAGTTTAAAACCATTTCGAATGTCATCATTGCATGAGTAATGTAGTGAAGTAAATACTCGTAAATAAAAAGAACCAACAAAACAAACGATTTGTAAAACTGAAAATACATTAGAGTGTATGAGAAAAATCTGTATAAATTCTAAATACATATTTATGATGTTTTTGTTGTTATTGTTGTTGTTGTGGTGGTAATAATAAACATTTGAAATCCTATTCTTGAACACGTTTCAGATAATTGAAAACCAAAGAATATGGTAAAAAAAAAATTAACACATTTATAAATGAATAAATCCTATAGACATAAACTAAATGGTTTTATAAAAAAGAATTTATTTTTACAATACATTTGGTTCGAAATAATGGCTAATAATAAGGTGTTCTTGGTAAAATAAATATCATTCTGACAATGAATTGTTTTCTTTTTTTTTTTTTTTATTAATAGCTTTGATCTTGAAGATATATTTATTTCTATAGAAACTGTTATTGCTTCATTTCTAAAAGGCTAATTTCAAATATATTAAAAAAATTTTTAAAAAGTAAGGAATTTATAAAATGTAACAGAAATTTATAAATATATAAATTAGATGCTAGGAAACCAGCAGTAGTCGAAGGAAATCAAATACGGACAACATTTGTGCTCTTATTCTTCAAGGAACATTTGACCAATTTGCGGTAGCATTAAACATGAGGATGTCTGAAATAATAATTGAAGAACAACAGGAATATAGAATTAAAATAAAACCTTTATACTATTGCAACTGAATCATACAACTCCCGAAGACGCTAAGTTAAGCTTTTCGCGGCGCATAACCCCCTACCGCAACAAGTTAATTAACCAACGCACATTCCGTCTATAACAGACTGATATACATATATGAAGTTAAAATCTGTACATCAAAGTGTCTCAGCACCAGCTGTGAAGCGCTCACACACAGAAAGCAGATTCTTGTTTCTACGGAATTTATTAATTTATGCTAATAACCGAAATTCGGGTTCACTATGATTACAATTCTGTTGCCATAACAATAAATATTTTATCATAACAGAATATTATCAGATGCTGTTAAATTTCTATTGATACTATCGAAAATTCGGTTTGTGAATATTCTTTGTGCATGCAGTTTTTATTTGCGAAAAGGCTAGTTGGGCTGAGCTCAACAATTTCTTCAAATATTTCGACTGGAATTTTGTTTCCTTGATAATAATGTTGATGCTGCTTTGTAATTCTAACACAACAAGAATAAATTCTTAGAAGTTACAGTGTTAGACGATACAAGGATTTAAGTTACAATTATTACAAAAGGGTACAATTTCAATTTATTTTTAATAGTTTATAATTTGAGTTTCCAAGAATAAAAGAAAGTAACGGGTGATTTTTTTGAGGTTAGGATTTTCATGCATTAGTATTTGACAGATCACGTGGGATTTCAGACATGGTGTCAAAGAGAAAGATGCTCAGTATGCTTTGACATTTCATCATGAATAGACTTACTAACGAGCAACGCTTGCAAATCATTGAATTTTATTACCAAAATCAGTGTTCGGTTCGAAATGTGTTTCGCGCTTTACGTCCGATTTATGGTCTACATAATCGACCAAGTGAGCAAACAATTAATGCGATTGTGACCAAGTTTCGCACTCAGTTTACTTTATTGGACATTAAACCAACCACACGAATGCGTACAGTGCGTACAGAAGAGAATATTGCGTCTGTTTCTGAGAGTGTTGCTGAAGACCGTGAAATGTCGATTCGTCGCCGTTCGCAGCAATTGGGTTTGTGTTATTCGACCACATGGAAGATTTTACGCAAAGATCTTGGTGTAAAACCGTATAAAATACAGCTCGTGCAAGAACTGAAGCCGAACGATCTGCCACAACGTCTAATTTTCAGTGAATGGGCCCTAGAAAAGTTGGCAGAAAATCCGCTTTTTTATCGACAAATTTTGTTCAGCGATGAGGCTCATTTCTGGTTGAATGGCTTCGTAAATAAGCAAAATTGCCGTATTTGGAGTGAAGAGCAACCAGAAGCCGTTCAAGAACTGCCCATGCATCCCGAAAAATGCACTGTTTGGTGTGGTTTGTACGCTGGTGGAATCATTGGACCGTATTTTTTCAAAGATGCTGTTGGACACAACGTTACGGTGAATGGCGATCGCTATCGTTCGATGCTAACAAACTTTTTGTTGCCAAAAATGGAAGAACTGAACTTGGTTGACATGTGGTTTCAACAAGATGCCGCTACATGCCACACAGCTCGCGATTCTATGGCCATTTTGAGGGAAAACTTCGGGGAACAATTCATCTCAAGAAATGGACCGGTAAGTTGGCCACCAAGATCATGCGATTTGACGCCTTTAGACTATTTTTTGTGGGGCTACGTCAAGTCTAAAGTCTACAGAAATAAGCCAGCAACTATTCCAGCTTTGGAAGACAACATTTCCGAAGAAATTCGGGCTATTCCGGCCGAAATGCTCGAAAAAGTTGCCCAAAATTGGACTTTCCGAATGGACCACCTAAGACGCAGCCGCGGTCAACATTTAAATGAAATTATCTTCAAAAAGTAAATGTCATGGACCAATCTAACGTTTCAAATAAAGAACCGATGAGATTTTGCAAATTTTATGCGTTTTTTTTTAAAAAAAAGTTATCAAGCTCTTAAAAAATCACCCGTTAGAAAAAAGGAAAACAAATTTAACAATTTAACAACATTGCAATATTAAACTTTAAAACTGAAACTTTAAATAAATATACTACTTTAGGCACATAATTTAATAATTCCTTTTTAAAACGATGTGTGTTGCTAATTGTCTGTGTTGTATTAGGTAGTTTGTTCCAAAGACCAATTGTATAAATAAAGAATTGTCTCTTTGAGACGTCATAATTAAAGAATGGATTGACAAGATTCTTTCCACGAGGTGATCTTGCAAAATTTATTAACTTAAATAAATAATCTGGTTCAGCCAAATGAACAATCTTATGCATCAGAGTAAGACATCGGTTTTTAGAAGGTCAGCAGAGCGCACATTATACAGTTTGTATGAATATAACGATATACGATCGGTTCTTTTCTTTCTAAAAACGTATCTAGCTATATTATTGTATGCCACATTAAGCTTTCTAGTATCAACACTATTACAGTTTGCAAATATTTCACAGCCATAAAGAAGGGCATGTATAAGATAAGTTTTTGCTAAAAGCATTCTTATCTCAAATAGCGTTGACAATTGGACAGCCCAAAGATTCCTCAACATCGCAAGTACCTTTCCAACAACAGAGTTTATGTGGTTTGTCCATGAAAGTTGAGTATTGAAAATTATTCCTGGATTTGCTGTGCTTTGAACGAAAACAATATTTGTATCGCCAACTTTTATATTCTCGTCAATTTCTAGTGTCACCTTATTTCTAGATATGAGTATATATTTTGACTTAGTTGGATTTAGACACAATGCATTAAACCTAGCCCAATTATGAATGTTCATTAAGTCGTTTTTAATAGATTCTATACAATTGTTGACATTCGTACATTTAGCACTAGCATATAGTTGAACATCGTCTGCGTACATATGGATATTGCAGTGTTGGGAAACATTTGATATATTATTTATGTACATGCAGAAAAGTAAGGGCCCAAGTAATGAACATTGTGGTACTCCTCTTTTAACATTTAGTGCTTCAGAGGTTTTCCCATTGAGAGATACAGATTGATATCTATTAGAGAGGTATGACCGGATAAGTCTACAGGCAGATATAGAGAAATTGAAAAGTTTATCGAACTTAGAAATAAGTATCGCATGGGCGACGGTATCGAATGCTTTGCTATGATCCAAAAGCACAAGAAAAGAGATCATGTTACAATCTAGTTTGCTTCTCAGATGTTCAACCACGTCGACCAATGCAGTAATACAACTCTTACCCTGTCTAAAACCCGACTGTCTTTTGCATAGGAGACCAAGACGTTTGTTATAATCATCCATTTGTCTGTGCATGCGGTTTTCTAGGACTTTGGAAAGGAAAGAGAGAACTGCAATAGGACGAAATTCGTTATTTGCTTTAGGAATTGGTATTATTTTGGAATATTTCCTTCCACATATCTGAGAAGGTAGATTTCATGAGAGCTGTGTTGAATATGTGTGTGAAAATAGGTAATAATTTAGGAAGAACTATTTTTATAAACTTGGGGTTTACTTCGTTTACACCAAAAGCGTTTGACTTAATGGCCGAAAAACTTTTCACGACCTCATACTGATCAACACAGTGGACATACTCTCATAGGGATTCTGGTTGGGTTTATCTACACAAATTTCAACAAAACTCCGGTTCGGGACATTTCCATCAACATCCACATTAATGTTATGTATAGGTTTGGAATTTAAACCAATTTCCCGTATTTTCTTCCATTTTTGTTTACATCCGACAGTCGAGGAGAACTTTTGTTTGTAATATGTTGATTTTGCGACGATAATCAGATGTACGACTTTATTTCTTAAGTTTTTAAATAATTGATGTAGCTCGGAAGTTTTATATTTTTTCCATCTTTTATATGCTAGTTCCCGCTTATCAATAAGATTTTTTATAGCGGAATTGAACCAAGGAGGTTGTTTAGCTTTAATTGTTCTCGTTTTTTGTGGTACACATTCATTGAAGATAGAAGTAATATTGTTTTGCAAAAAAGTAACTTGATTATTAATATTATCCATATCTAAAATATTAATAGGCTAGGCGATTTTTTGTTACCGATGTAGGTTTCACAGTTTTACCCCGATTTTGACAAAACATCTATCATTTAGAAGGTATTTCTTTTTAGCTGTTACACAGATTTACAGATTATCATCGCTTGGAATATTTTTTTGGAGTTATGATTGTTTAAAGTTGCTACTAACACATATATAAAATTATACCATGCTATGTGTGTGTTTATTAAATTTGTTAATGTGTTTGTATTAATGAAATGCTCTCGAATTTGCGCTCGAATTTCGAGGTCTGGAATCTGCTAGTTTACATTAATATGTTATTAGTTGTAAATGTTTAAATTGGTATTTAAGGAATCCTTTTATCTTTTAAGTTTTGTTTTTTTTTTTTTTTTTTTTTTTTTTTTTTAATTTTTATAAGAATATATTTGGAATCAATATATTGAAATTGAAATTTTTTTTATGTTAATGTCGTTTTCTTTAAATCTACATAAAAGCACAGAAACTTCTTATTGTGATTAACTTATGTTAGAATTTTTATGTGCGCTAGCCTTAGTTTACTTTCATTTATTTTAAGAACATATTTCGCCCATTACCAATTTCATAAATAATAAATAAATTCCAAAGTTGATTTAAACATAGCAAATTATTCTTAATAAAAACGAAATTCAAGGAAATTTTGTATCGATTTTTAATTTAAATTTATTTAAGCTTTATGATATTGTTTTCACCTTGTGTTACTTAATATTTTATTGAGTTATTTATTTTTTTAAATAAAACATTACATTTGCTACAGCATTTAAAGTATTCATGGAATATTTTCATTTTTTTAAATTGCACAAATAGTTTTTTAGAGCATATTTTTGGAATTTCGTATTATAATTCTTTCTAACCAATTACACAATATATATTTTTTAATTTTTATGAAAAAGCGTTCAAAAAACAAACCATATTTAATTGTTTTGTATATTTTAGTAAAAGTTATTGATAACCAGAGACCGTATTTTGAAACCTTAAAAACAATAATTTTTTATTTTCCTAAAGAAGGAAAAAATGTTAAAAAGCTAACGTGTTCAAAATAAAACATTTTCCTTTGAGTTACAGTGACGAGATAAAGTATTCGTCGATTCCAATATTCTTCAAAAAACATGCAAATAGTATAACACACAATAGAATATTGTTTTATCTATTAAGTCTATGTAACTAAAACGCCAAAAATAAACATTGCAAAAAGAATAAAGGCGCATGAAATTAAAACGAAGAAGTATTCCTTCGCATAGAACACAGTACAACACAGGATATTGGGACTCAATTCTGACAATTGCACCTGAAAGTAGCCCCAAAAAATAAGAACTTCTGCATAATTAGTTTTGTCAAGTTGGCTGCCATTATTATTTTATGGCCATACGAATTTTTTTTGCTCAAGGTGGACTTTTATCACTTTTTGTATATTTTAACACGGTTATAACTCGGTAACCGTACGGAATATCTCTTTTGTGTCTGAAAGAAAGTTGTAGATATTGAACAGGAGAAACAAACCCTGAAAAAAGTGCATCAAATGCCTTAAAAATCGCAAAAATGCCCATTTTCCTCCATTATTCCCCATTTTCACCTTTTTTGCTAAATAACTGGAATATATTTTTTTGTCTGAAACAAAGTTGTATTTATTGTATACAACTATTAATTTATAATATTAATAGGCTAGGCGATTTCTTGTGACCGATGTTTTGTTTTACCGTTTTATCCCAAGTTTGACCAAACGTATATTATTTGAAAGGTATTTCTTTTTAGCCATTTTGCAGATTTACAGATTTTTAAATTTTCTCCTTTATTTTGAGTAAATTGCATTTAAAATTGCTACTAACACATACATAAAATTATACATATGCTATGTGTGTTTTATTAAATTTGTTTTAATGAGTTTGTTATCTTCATTCACAATAATAATAAACCATAAAACTGTTGGTTTGTGAATTGGCAAAGTTGAAAAATAAAGCCGCCTAGAAATTGCACTCGAATTTCATGCGCTGGAATCTGCAAGTTATATATAATTATTGTTTCAATGGTGCGTGGTAGAGAATAAGAAAGCATATATTTAAAAAATTCATAGCTACACTGTATTCTTAATCGCGCCAGTTTGTGGCATTTCAGCCTTCATCAGCAAATTTATGGAACATTGTGATAATTTTTATGTTATAATCGAAGAGATTGTTTCTATGTGAAATTTTTTTACTTAGGGCGTCCGTGAGGTTTGAACCTGAACCTTCACATACACTCGTACTTGCACCTTTTGGTCAGCGCTTTAACACACTCACCTAAAGTCAGGCCTACGAGCAGTGTGGTTAAGAATCAGTTTTCATACCATACAGCTTTTGCTTCGTATTAATCTCATTTTTTTTTCATTCATTCATTCGTTCTAGACCGACTATAATTTTATTACTTGCTTTTTATTATAATGCACGGAAACAAATATTTGTTTACCCTTAATAATTGATATTTAATCTTAATTTCCATTTGACAAAATATTATGTTAATTAAAGAGTAATGGAATTAATGAATATATTTGCTCGTTTAATTTTCGGATTGAAAGCAGCATTTATAATGTCATCTGCATATATTAAAGATATAATATTTCCTTACTCAGGACGATCAGGGATTACTGCTATGCAAATATAAACAACATCAAAACAAGTTTATAGTTTTCAAACTTTAATGCATTGTTCTTGATTTAACTCCATAAAAATCCTAGGCTTAGTTATAACAGATCTTTTGTAATTACATCCATAGCAGTTAATTTCGATATCGCATTAAAACATTGTTGTTTATATTTGAATAAATAAAATGTACAAAATCTGTATTAACGTAAAAGATAGTGTAGTCATTTCTATAAAATTATTTTCTTTCTTTTTGATATATCAAAGGTAATTATTTGCAGGCAAACAAAAAAAAAAAAAAAAAAAAAAAAAAAAAAAAAAAAAAAAATTATATATTTATTTTATGGATTGAATTTCAAGAATTGTAAGATTTTTCCAATAAAAAAATGTTTGAATTATGGCAGAAAATGTTTATTTTCTAATGATTTATATTTAAGTTTATTAGTTGCGAGGAAAAGTTCAATGTGCTGTGACGTTTGCAATTATGAAAAAAAACCGCGATTGTATAAAAACAATAACAATTAAATTGATATTATTTAGCTTAAATTAACATAAATTAAATGAATAACATAATTTTAGCAAAATATATATATTGAAAAATGGTGTTCTTTGGCAAAAAATTTTAGAGGCAAATAAAGTTACAAATGTATCGATAATTTTCATTTGAATTGGTTCATAAATTTCAACACTATACTACAAAGATGAAAATTTTAATTTTCTACCAACGCGTTTTTAAAATTGCAAGCACTTTTATTGACCCCCAATATAGAATTTTTTTTTCTTTCTTTTTAAAGTTAGAAAAAAAATTTAATATTTATATAAAAAATTGTACAAATTATTTTATAAATAATCTAACTCATAAAAACAGTTTTTTATTAAAACTCTTTCTTTCCTTATGCATATGAGTTTTGAATATCTCCGTGACAGTGCGTGACTGTGTGTGACTATCTTAAAATTAATCTTTGGCCACAACAAGTCTATGGACAAAGTTTCAGATCGATTGGATGAGGGCAAGTGAGGATTTAATCTCTCCGTCACTGAGCGTGACTATGCGGGACTGTGCGTGACTATCTTTTTTCACAGCAAGTCTATCGACCAAGTTTCAGATCGATCGGATAAGTGGAAATGTCTTTTAAATCACCCCGTGACTGTGCGTGACTATGTCGAAGTTAAAATTTCTTTAGAGAAGTATACCGACCAAGTTTCAGAATGATTGGATGAGGCGAAATCCATTTTAAGTCTCTCCGTCACTGTGCGTCACCATCCGCGACTAAGTCAAAGTTAATCGTTTTTCACAGCAAGTGTATGGACCAAGTTTGAGATGGATTGGATGAGGGGAAATGACATTTAGATCACTCTGTGACTGTGCGTGACTATGCGTGACTATCCCAAAATTAATCTTTTTTCACAACAAGACTATGGGCCAAGTTTCAGATCAATTGGATAAGGGGGAATGAGGTTGACACACGACAGACAGACAGACAAAGAGTACGAGTTAAAAGAAATAATTAAAAAAGAAACAAAAAAAACAGGATTGTTAAATTCGGAAACTTTCGATACTTTATATCCTACTAGCTGTTTTTACCCGGTCTTGCCCGGGATACAAAGGCCTTTGACTTGAAAAATGGTTCACTATGCTTACCAGGCGCTGAGTACTTAGTCCCCAATTAACAAATTCCTCAATAAAATGAACTTTCTCCCCAAAAATTTGTATGGGCAGTAAATTCATTTTTTATTTCAATTAAAAATTTTTTGATTTTTTAATTTAGAAGTTTTTTAAGATGCTGCAGCAAAAATGCTTAAAAAATAAGTTGCGAAACCGTTATAAGTTTTTTTTTTTCTGTTTATTTATAAACATCAAATATAACGGAATGGTTCGCAAATTAAAGGAATCACAACTTTTAAAAATTGAATTACTTCATTCAATAAGTGATCATCATTGAGCAGAGACGTCAAATTTAAGTTTCAGAACTGAAAGACTAATGGGACGTTTAATATTGTGTCGCAAGGTTTTCTTTAAGCAACTGCTTATAGTTATGTGTGGCCTATTTTGATCAACAGGTAATTATTTCACATACGTAGATAAAATTTATCATACGACATTTCACTAAGCTGTGTTCCGCGAGCGAGTCGCGCACGATTCCGCGCGTTTGGCAGCCATGCTGCCGTGCAGTTGTTGTCAAATTATTTTAATCGCCAAAATATATTTTTCAGATCATTGCGATAGTTTTGCTGAGCTGTGTTCCGCGAGCGCGTCGTGTCTGCATTCCGCGCGTTTGGCAGTCACACCCGTGCTGCCGTGCAGTTGTCAACTTATTTTAATCGCCAAAATATATTTTTCAGATCATTGCGATATTTTAGCTGAGCTGTGTTCCGCGAGCGTGTCGCTTCCGCATCCGTCGCGTCCGTGCGCCTCGCGCCGTTTCCTCGCAGCTACTACCCGTTCTGCCGCTTAGTTCTCGTTAACTTATTTTAATTCCTAAAACATATTTTTTAGAGCATTGCGATATTTTAGCTGAGCTGTGTTCCGAGAGCGCGTCGCGTCCGCATCCGTCGCGTCCGAGTCAGCGGTCGCGCACCGCGCGCCGCTTCCGCGCATTTGGCAACCACACCAGTGCTGCCGCGCAGCTATTTCCAACTTATTTTAATTGTCAAAATATATTTTTCAGATCATTCCGATATTCTGGCTAAGCTGTATTCCCCGTGCGCGTAGCTTCCGCGCAACGAAATGATGGTATTGAAAAGAATACTTATTTTAAATGCATTTATTGTAGGACATATATTGAGAGCATTATGCAAATGTTTACTAAAATAAATATTTAACAAAATTCATTAAATAAAAATATGTAAAAATTTAAGAATGAATTTGGGAATTTGTTCATTTCTTTTAGGTGCCTTTTTTTAAGTTTGGGAAATTTGTTCAACGTGTAGTTATTTCCGTGTAAACCAAATTTCAGAGAAATCCGTTGAAAAGTACAAATTTGTATAGGGAAGAAATATACCACACAACAAAATAAAAATTTTATAATCATATGGTGACCTTCCCTGGAATATGTACTACATTTCGGAGAAAGCTATTGAATAATAAAAGTTTGTATAGCAATCAAATAAAGAAACAAATAAAAGGAAAAAAATAAGTTTTATATACATAGAAGTTGGCGCAAAGTAGGTGTTGCCTGTAAGAAGCATATGGTGACCTTCCCTGACCAAATTTTAGACATCCCTAGAAAAATAAAAATTTCTATAGTGAACAAATGTACCAAAAAACAGAATATGAATTGTATACAAAAAGTGGGCGTAACAGTAGGCGTGACCGGTACGAAGAACATGTCGACCTTCCCTGGAGCAGAGAGATCGTGTGTACCAAATTTCAGAGAAATCGGTTGAAAAATAAAAATTTGTATAGCGAACAAATATACCAAAAATCAAAATGAATTGTATACAAAAAGTGGGCGTTAAAGCAGGCGTGGCCGGTACGAAGCATATGGCGATCTTTCCTGGAGTACAGAGATCGTGTGTAGCAAAATTCAGAGAAATCCGTTGAAAAATAATAATTTGTATAGCGAACAAATATACCAAAAAGCAGAAAATGAATTGTATATAAAAAGTGGGCGTAAAAGTAGGCGTGGTCGATAAAAAGTATATGGTGACCTTAGCTGGAGTACAGGGATCGTGTGTACCGAATTTCAGTGAAATCTGTTAACAAATAAAAATTTGCATAGCAAACAAATATACCAAAAAACAGAAAACGAATTTTATACAAAAAGTGGGCGTAAAAGTAGGTGTGGCCGAAAGAATCACCCGGTGACCTGGCCTGGGATACAAAAATCGTGTATACCAAAATTCAGAGAAATCCGTTCAAAAATAATAATTTGTATAGCGAACAAATATACCAAAAAGCAGAAAATGAATTGTATAAAAAAAGTGGGCGTAAAAGTAGGCGTGGTCGATAAAAAGTATATGGTGACCTTAGGTGGAGTACAGGGATAGTGTCTACCGAATTTCAGAGAAATCTGTTAACAAATAAAAATTTGTATAGTGAACAAATATGAATAAAACAGAAAATGAATTTTACATAAAAAGTGGGCGTAAAAGTAGGCGTGGCCGGTAAGAAGTATATGGCGACCTTTCCTGGGGTATAGAGATCGTGTGTACAAAATTTCAGGGAAATCGGTTGAAAAATAAAAATTTGTATAGCGGTCAAACAAACAAACAAACAAATAAACAAACAAACAAACAGAAAATTAATTTTATATATATAGAATGTGCCGTAACTTCATTATAGGCCCTATTCATAATAAAATTCTAGAAAGTGGCTAAATTTTTCATTTAAAACTTTGAATTTTTTATTTTATGAAAAACATCACGATGGTGTAGTTAATTGCAAATACTCGCAGACGAGGAGCTTGTTTCAACAGAAAGAATTTTGAATGTGAATTTCGACTATGCCGAATGTTTTGATACCCCCATCTGGGTTTTACGCTTATCTTAATATCTGGACTTTTTGCACTATTTATAACAAATGTAAACAAAATATATGGAACAAGTCTAGTTTAGGGGCGATGCCCCGATATTTTAGTTTTTTTTGGAGGGGGTAGGGGTTTTTGGGGTGATTCCAGGGAAATATTTTTTTTTTGTCGGTCGAGCCTATTTTCCGAGTTATGGACCCCCAAAGTTTTGATATTGACAACTGTATAACTTTGTTATTTAGTATCGGATTTCGACAATATATATATCGTTGGAAAGCTTATTTGAGTGCCTTCTATGTGGTATTTTAAAATTTGAAATCCATTAACCCATTATGAACCTACTGCAAATTTTGCATTTTTGTGAGAGAGTATTTTTTTAATATGGGATTATCTCATAAATAGACGTATGTCATGTATGGTTTTATATTAACTGAATAAAAGGTGGGTCCACAAGCTTTATTTTGATGTATCTCATGGCAACTTAACCCTTTCAGAACCGGATATATTTGGTATTTTATCTACATTTTTATGCTTTTTGAAAAATTTATTCCTAATTCTAGCCTGCAAAATATTTCCCTGGAATCACATTAAAAAGTTTTATAAGTGGTAAAAATTTTGAACCGATCGGGGCATCGCCCCTAAACTAGACTTAAGCCAAATATATGAAAAAGTAAATAATTTGATAAACTTAATACTAAATTATTACAACAAACACACGGAATTTTGAAAGTTTTTCAAAGGTATCTCCATAAGTCATATCATGGCATAACGATGCCCGACCTATTTTAAATAATGACAAACAATATTATTCTAAGTTTAGCCAAGTATTTTGTGAATGTGCGTTATTTCATATTGACTCGAGTTGATAGAAGGATCAAACACATATATACTTTATGTAGTCATAAATTCATTTTCCGATGGGCTACAAACGGAATGACAAACTGATATATACTCTCTGTACAGTGGTGTGGGGGGTATAAAAAATCACTGATATTTGAAAAAAATGTACCAAAAACTATACAATATCGCATTTCTAAAATTTAACAAGTAAGAAAATTATAGTCGGTCTAGACCGACTATACGATACCCTATACCATGCGTTTAGAGACCGTATCTCATAGACCCAACTAACTAGACATAGAAAATAAGCATAGACCAAATTTGAGTGGGATTTTTGGTAATTTTTTTTGCTGCAGATATGAAAAAGTTCATATCGGATGTTATATCTATATGGGGACTAGGCCGAAAAATGGACCTATCCTGACCATGTTTGGTAAAGTCTCTTGTATTTTGCAAAAATATATAAAAACAAAATTTGAAAAGAATCCGTGCAATATTTTTGTTTTTTGATAGATTTAAGTGAAGATCGGGAAGCAGCTCTATATGGGGCCTATGACTAAGAGTTGTCCCATAGGGATGATTTTTGGACTACTGATTAATGGATGTTATAAACACATACAAACCCAATTTGACTAAGATTTATATGATAATTTGGATCTTATGGCAATTTATGTTGATTTCACAGGGGTCATTTGTATGGGGGCTAGGTCTGAACAAGGACCGATTCTCACCAATTTCAATAGCGTTCATACCATGACGGATAAAAGCTCATATACCAAATTTCATCAAAATATATTCATATTTGCGACCTGCAGTTTGATTACAAGCTTTACATGGACACACAGACGGACTGACGGACGGACGGACGGACGGACGGACGGACATCGTTAAGTCGAATCAGAAAGTGATTCTGATTCGATCGGTATAATAAAAGATGCGTCTAGGTCAAATATTTTTGGTAGTTACAAACAGCAGCACAAAATCATTATACCCAAACCACATAGTGGTATAGGGTATAAAAAGCATAGCAAAAAACAAGGGACGTCATAAAAGAATCATATTTTCATTGGAAAAAATTTATTTAATATTGAGAATTACCAATTTATATCGAAAAATTAAAAAAATTAATAAATATGTAGAATTAAAAACAAGTAACAAAATTATAGTCGGTCCAGAACCACTATACACAATACCCTAATACCATGAATTTAGAGATCCTATCTATTAGGTCTAACTATATTGAAAATAAGCATAAACCAACTTTTAGTGGCATTGTTATTAGGAAGTTTCAGATTATATGTTTGTATTTCTCTCAGATAATTCAGCTGAACTATTAGGTATCCGGTGCATTTCCAATTTAGTTTTCCGAACAAAGTTGATTGTGTTTACTTCCAGCCTTTGTTAAACATTAAGTCATTTTAACGTGTCTAGCATTGTTTGAACGCACAAAATTATTTTGTAGTCTGTCTATTTGGTTAGTTGTACAGTATTATTTAGTTAAGTTTTCCAAATACTGCCTTTTGATTTGAAACGAAAAAAATTGTTATACACAAGAAAGGTAAAATAAGAAACTATCAGTACCATTTGATAGAAAAAGACACATTCTCAAAGGATTGTACAATTTCACTCGCTCTACAGAAGCAACAAACAAATCTTAATATATAAAAACGTTGGTGCGTATGTTGGTACTCTAATAACTGTTGAACCACTAATGCTAGCGACTTCGTATTCATACCATATGTTCCTTTGGTTCTTGCATAACTTTTTTTTGTACCCGATAGGTGGCGCTGGGGTCGAGATTTTCCCAAAAAATTTATTTACGGTCCAATTTAGCTCAAATTCGCAAAATATATTATGTACATAAAACTAAAGTTGCTGACAAAGTTTTTCACCTGTAGGTGGCGCTGGTGTTAAAATATTCAAGAAAACGTATATTTTTTTTTTCAGTCATATTCATAATATTATTAAATCGTGCTTTACTTTTGCCCGACACTCGGTATTAAAATTTAGATGCAATATAAAATCCAGATGTTTTCTTCGGGCCAGCAACGCGGACCGGACTCAGCTAGTCTAACTTATAAAATATATATTTTTTTTTTAAAGCAGAATTATTCTGCGAAAGTTATTGTTTAAATGTGCATTCTAGTGGAATGATTCTACACATTTTGATTTGAATACTAATGGTGGAAATACAAGGCTGCAAATGTATACATTGAAAACCGATTTATATTTAAAATTCGAAGTGACTTGGCATTATTAAACTTTTGGTTTTATTTTGACGTAATAAAGACCTACACACAGAAAAAGAATTGGTTAGAATTCGGTTACCATTGGAAAAATATTCTTAAGTTATATAACGTTTGGTTCTAAATTTTTTTAAATTTTAACAATCTTATTAACTTGTTTCTTACAAAATTTTTTTTTTTTTTTATAAGTTTTTATTTGCAATCTATTTAACAATAATAAGCAAATGGGTTAAAGATAAACTATAACATTAGTTTCAACCTCCACTGAGATTAAAACATATCTACAATCGTATACAATTACATACTCATATAACCTACATAGGACTTAGGTCTATTTTATTTTATATATAGTATTCACATTAACTTTACATATTTACAACTATTTTTTCCTAAAAGGAAGATCTAGCACATGGTACATTTTCAGTCTATTTACCTCTTCACTATCATCCAGTAAACTAATTGCAAGTAAATTTGAGTGATTACTTAATCTTTCAAGATATCTTGAGCTATTACTACAGATTTCTTCTTTAACTTTTGGTATTGAAAGGTCTTTATGTATGTTATTGTTTGTTATAAATCAGGGTGCGTTTAACATCATCCTTAAAGTTTTGGATTGATAACGTTGGAGAATTTCAATGTTCGAATTGCTTGCAGTACCCCACAGTTGGATTCCATATGTCCATACAGGTTTCAAAATAGTTTTATATAGCAATACCTTGTTTTCAAGGCTTAACTCAGAGTTTTGGCCAAGCAACTAAACATACGTTTAGTTTTTATGTCTAAATGATTTCTTTTTGCCTTTATATGGTTCTTCCATGTCAATCTTCTATCTTAATTCATCCCAAGGTATTTTACACAGTCTGATTTAGGGATTTCCTCACCATTTAAATACGTTGAAGGACAATCACCCTTTCTTAGAGTAAATGTGATATACGTAGACTTTTCAGTATTAACACAAGTGTTCCATTTCTTCAACCATATACTAATTTTATTGAGTTGTTTTTTGTACCATTTTTGAGGCTTCCTCTTTAGAGTCATTACTTGCCATTAACGCTGTATCATCAGCATATGTTGCAACCGTAACATCTCCAGTAACCGGCAAATCCGAGGTGAAAATAGTATAGAGCACAGGGCCCAGCACGCTGCCCTGTGGTATTCCTGACTTTATTTCACAGATATTTGATATTTCGCTATTTATTTTCACATAAAAACATCGATTTTGTAAATATGATTTAAGGACAAAATAGTACGGTGCAGGAAGATGTTTATGTTTAAAGAGTAGACCTGGATGCCAAACTCTGTCGAAAGCTTGCTTAACGTCCAAGAATACCGCGGAGCAATACTGTTTATTTTCTAGCGCATTTCTTACTACTTGTACTACTCTATGGCACTGTTCAGGAGTTCCATGCTTATATCGAAATCCAAATTGATGATCAGGTATAATATTTTGTTTTTCTAATATTGGCAGCATTCTACGTAGAAAAAGCTTTCGAATATTTTTGAAAAAGTGGACAAAAGACTTATAGGCCTATAAGATTTGATATCATTTTCCGGCTTCCCAGTTTTTGGAACCATCATTATTTCTGCACATTTCCATTGTTCCGGAAAGTGTTGAAGTCTCAGAATTGAGTTAAATATTAAAGTTAATAAAATAAAAGCTTTTTTGGGCAACGCTTTAATGTCTTTGGCACATATTTTATCATACCCGGGTGATTTTATTATTTAATTTATTTATTTCTTGTTCTACTTCAGATGGAGATATATGCTTATCCATTTGGCATGGACTATCAAGAAATGAGGAGATTATTCTTTCATCTTCAGGATTGTTAAGTGAAAAAGGTTGAAAGATGGATCCCAAGTATAGAGAAAATGCATCAGCTTTTTTGGAATCTGATTTTAGCCAAGAATCGTTTGTATTTTTTAAAGGTTTATTTCTTTTTATTGGTCTTTTCAAAGACCATAGATTGTGTTCGTCAGATTTTGAAGATTTAAGGTTTCTTAAGTAATAGTTGAGCTGTTCACTTTTAATATCAGCTAATCGTTGCTTGTAGCTCGATTCAAATTGGTTTTCTTGGTTGGGGTTCTATAAATTTTCCATATTCTCCTCAATCGTCTTTTAGTTCTTATTAGGTTTCTTATTTCAGCAAATACTATTACCTTGTTTCGAGAATTTAATTCTGGTGCAATTGGTGTTGAGAGAAACGCTGCTTCATGAATTATATTTGTGAAGTTTTCAACGAGAGAATCCAGCTCCAGCCCATCTTTAATTTGAACATTAAGATTAATATTTTGTTCAATCCAACATTTAAAGTAACTCCGAAGGAAAAATTAAGTTCCGTTTTATAACAATTAATTATATTATACTTAAAAATTTTAAACATAAAAATTCTAAAAAGATATTGTTATAAATTGTTGGTTAATATGATAAAATCAAATTTTTAATAAAAATTAATTTTCGGCAATTACGAAAAAAACCTGAAATGTTTAACCCAACCGAATTTTTGATTCACTTGTCATGTTGGAAATATGAATTAAAAATTGTCATTTTTGGAAAAAAAAAAATAAAAAAAATATTAATATAATATTAATAACATAATATTAATATTAATTAATATAATACTATTATAATTTACGATTTACGACGTATTCGTGTAGAGTGTGGTTTCCTCCTGCACTGCACTCAATTTTTTGTTCTTTCAAGTTTTTTTTTTTTTAAATCCATTACAGCGTTTGGAACTTGATGAAGTCCTTCATCGCCAATGTTTTGTATGTATCTGTGAGTGCCCTACATAGAAGGGTCATAGGATCTGGGATATTCTGCAAGAGGTCAGTTGTGTCCATATTGTCCTTAATTCAAGATCAGCTGCCTCTTCAATTAGATAAGACAGCTCGGATAGAAGGATTCTAATATCAGGGATTCTTATATCGCAGGATGATGATTTTTTCTTCTTTTTTTCTTTTTTTGTTAATTTCATTCGAGAAAGGCTTACAATTTTTTTTTTTTTTTTTTTAAGTTAAGAAAATGCATTATGGTGCACACAGTACTGAAACAGAGTGTCTTCAAACACAATATTTATTAAGTCATCCTCTGCTATCGCCCCATACATTTCCCCTTCTCATATCAACGATTTGCGATCGGTTGCTAGTAAAATTAAGAGATCACATAATTTTTTGCAAAAGTGAAACATCGTAATGGAGCTCATAGCCATCGTGAGTGATTAGATTTTTCCATTCGTGAGCACGGGATATATTAAATTGGAATTATTTCATGCGCCCAGGTCTTGTATGATGGCAATCCCAATATAACAATACAATTTACATACGCTTTAATTTAATTTTTTTAAGAAAATGTAAATTTTTTAAGAAAATTGCTTTTTTAGAAAATTTACTTTTTA
The DNA here is from genome assembly GCA_963682025.1 of Cordilura impudica. NCBI lineage: Eukaryota > Metazoa > Arthropoda > Insecta > Diptera > Scathophagidae > Cordilura > Cordilura impudica. The sequence continues at coordinate 151,283,024 of OY821521.1, read as the reverse complement.
AGAAAAGTTGTTTTTAAAAATTTAACTTCTTTCTTTGAGAAAGTGTGTGTACAGTACAAGTTATGCAATACTAGTTATTACATAAATACATAGATTAATGAGAGATAAAAAATAAGAAAATCATAGCCGGTATACACCAACCATACGATACCTTTATAACATGCGTTTAGAGACCCAATGTCTTAGATCCAACTAATTAGATATAGAAAATAAGCTAAACCAAATTTGAGCGGCATTGTAATTAATATTTTTTGTTGTTCATATCGGATGCTATATTTATATGGGGCCTAGGTCGAAAAATAGACGGATCCTGACCAGATTTGGTAAGGTAACTTATTTTTTGCAAAAAAAAAATATACAAACCAAATTTGAGAAAAATCTGTGCCATATTTTTGTTTTTTCATAGATTTAAGTGAAAATCGGGAATCAGCTTCATATCGGAGCTATGACTAAGCACTGTCCTGTAGGGTTTATTTTTGGACTACTCAAACATATACAAACCCACTTCAACCGAGATCTATATGATAATTTGGATCTTATGGCAATTTAAGTCGATCTCACAGGGGTTTTTTATATGGGGATTAGGTCTGAACATGGACCGATTTTCATCAATTTCAATAGCCTTCATCCTATGGCCGATAAAAGCTAAATTTCAAACTATGTACACATTTGCGACCTGAATTTTGAATACAAGGTTTACATGGACACGCATACGGGCAGATGGGCATAGCTAAATCGACTCAGAAAGTGATTCTGGGTCAATCAGTATAATAGAAGATGGGCCTAGGTCAAATATTTATGGCAGATACATGCATCAGCACAATGGGTTTAAAGGTATAGGGTATCTATAATATTAATAGGCTAGGGGATTTCTTGTGACCGATGTTTTGTTCTACCGTTTCATTCCGATTTTCACCAAACGTATATTAATTGAAAGGTATTTCTTTTTAGACGTTTTGCAGATTTACAGATTTTTAAATTTTTCCTTTATTTTGAGTAAATTAAATTTAAAGTTGCTACTAACACATACATATAATTATACATATGCTAGGTGTGTTTTATTAAATTTGTTAATGTGTTTGTTAATGAGTTTGTTATCTCTTCATTCGCAATAATAATAAACCATAAAAGTGTTGGTTTGTGAATTGGCTAAGTTGAAAAATAAAGCTGCCTAGAAATTGCACTCGAATTTCGAGCGCTGAAATCTGCTAGTAGGGTATAAATATACATTAAAAAAAATTAAAAATATTAGACTGGAGAAGGGATAATTGATATTAAAGTAGGAAAAACTGATTTTGAGTTAGTGAAAGCTTGTGTTGGGAAAAGAAAAGAAAATTTCTATTGAAAACTAAAAGTTTAAACTTAAAAAGGTCTTTAAAAATTATGTACTGAGAAGAAGTGAACTTCCTAAGCAGTATGTACAGTGTACTTCAAAGCATCTATAAAATGGAACCTCCGTTCCTTGAAAAGATCATGCTAAATTCATTGGTTATGATGCATATTTTCACATCTGGATCTGGAGATTATTTTTTCCTTGGATTATTTGAAGTCTAATTACACTATGGAACAAGGCATTATTCAGAAAGAAATTAATAATACTGGTAAAAGAAGAAAAGCGATCAACTTTAAATATAAATGGTATTAGAATTTAAAGTGTAAAAAAAATCGTTTTATTTATCAACGCAGTCTTCTTTTAGCTGAATCCATTTAGTCTTGCGTTTTTCCAAGTTTTTTTTTTTTTATTTCTTCTAAATAATAGGTTGACCTACGGTCCTCTAATAGGCGTTTATTTTAGAAATGATTTCTAAATTCGACCTAAATCATTTACTGCTGAGCCAGTTCTCAGGTTTAAAAACAGGAAATAGTAGCAGAGGGATAAATCTAAAAAAAAACTGGTGCTTGTGGTAGCAGTTAAAAGCCCAATTTATGGCTTTACGTTACGTGTGCGCCCGTATATTGGCCTGATGGAAGAGCACTGTTTCTTTGCAACGGCGGCCGTTAAGGCTTCCAATAATTTTCGAACCTGACCAACACTTTTGAAGCAAACATCCCAAAAAACTGACGCCACGACCTTGTCAGACGAAAGACCTTCATTGGCTTTCTAGGGCGCAAATTCACTTGGAGAAGTCCACTGCTTTGGCTGCTCCTGGGTGTCTGGTGTGAAATTCTTGTACAGAAACGGCAAAAAGAACTTCTTAGTATTGTGATTTAACATTGCCATAGACTCATTTGTAGTGGTCACACAGTAGCGCTTATGCTCGACCGTGAGCAATCGCGACATAGCTTTTTCGTATCCAAATTGACATGTTAAATGAGATTTAACCACTCACTAAATATGCAACCACCTCATGTTCGTTCATTCTCTGATCATCCAAAAGCATTCCATACATTTAGACGTTTTTGGGCGACCTTAACGTGCGGCTTCACACGGAATACAATAAACCTATTTTTAACCATTTAAATTGATAGTGCGGGTCTCAAAATAAAGTTATGTTTCATGAGCACTCGAAGTTCACTTTTTTCTATTTTTGTAAAAATTCTCGAAGTTCTCGAGGGCGTCTGTTTCAGAATCCGCAATCATAATTTGTAATAAAATTTCTTTACATTTCCAGGCTCTTCGCGGACCTTCCTGCATCACTTGCACTTTAAATGATTTCAACCCTGCACTAGTTTTTTCACCATTGTAATCAAAAACAAGTAAGAAAATTATAGTCGGTCTAGACCGACTATACGATACCCTATACCATGCGTTTAGAGACCCTACCTCTTAGGCCCAACTAATTGGATATAGAAAATAAGCATAAACCAAATTTGAGTGGGATTTTTATTAATTTTTTTGACTGCAGATATGAAAACGTTCATACCGGATGCTATATCTATATGGGGACTAGGCCCAAATATGGACCGATCCGGATCATGTTTGATAAAGTCTCTTGTATTTTGCAAAAATATATACAAATACAATTTGAGAAGAATCAGGGCATTATTTTTGTTTTTTGATAGATTTAAGTGAAGATCGGTAAGCAGCTCTGTATGGGGCCTATGACTAAGAGTTGTCCCATAAGGATCATTTTTGGACTACCCTTTAATGGATGTAATAAATGCATACAAACCCAATTTGACTAAGATCTATATGACAATTTGGATCTTATGGCAATTTATGTCGATTTCATAGGGGTCATTTGTATGGGGGCGAAGTCTTAACAAGGACCGATTCTCACCAATAGCATTCATCCTATGGCCGATAAAAGTTTATATACCAAATCTCATCAAAATATATTCATATTTGCGACCTGCAGTTTGATTACAAGGTTTACATGGACACACAGACGGACGGACGGGCATCGTTAAATCGAATCAGATAGTGATTCTAATTCGATCCGTATAATAAAAGATGGGTCTAGGTCAAATATTTTTGGTAGTTACAAACAGCAGCACAAAGTCATTATACCCAAAACCACATAGTGGTATAGGGTATAAAAATTGAATAGTTGTACATCGCCTCTTAAGATCGATATGTTGATTTATTTTCGTAACAATAGCCATTATTTTCAAGCCTTATTTCGGAGTAGACGTGAGTTTCTATTATTTAAAAGTTCATTTATACGCTCGGGAAACCGTATTTCAGGAATCATTTAATTCATTAATAATGGCTGGTACGATAAGTTTACGATTTTCCATTTTGATCGCAATTGCATTAACGAGCTCTACAACTTTTTGTAACGAATTTGACTACTGCCTACTGACTACATCAAATGGGCGGTTACTGAATTGTTTTTTATGTTTTTAATTTAAAAATTCAAAAGTTTAATATCTACAGGACACGCTAAAGGAAAGCCAACTTATTGGCATATAACATGCAACATGACTAGTATGATTTTATAACAACTTATTTCGCAGTCCTTTGCAATTTTGGCTGACACATTCACCTAAACTGCATTTTAAAGCAGACCACCATCCATGGTCTCAAATCCTTTTCTCAATTTATATGAACAATTGCATCCAAACCACAGGGCAATTTAAACTTTCCTTAATAACTAAACCAAGCAAGAAGGACTATTATATACAAGAGGAATGTGGCAACAATTAATTTATATATAAATAGTTAAGTGTGCAATCAGAAACTTTACTACTTTGCTAAGTTCAACAAATAAGTGGCCCTTTCTCCCTGGTAAAATAAACCAACAAACTCTGAGGGAAAATCATTCTCAGAATTTAGTTAGCAGAACAAAAAGATTTACTTGGTAATTTAATTAGAAATTCATGAGAGATTTTATAATACAAATGGTGCCGCCGCTGCCACCTCAACGAAAACAAAATAATAATAATAAAAACGGTTAGATAAAGATAACATTTCAACAAAATGAGTATAACCAAAAACTTGACAGTCGAAAATTGAAGCTGAAAAAAATACCACAGGAAACGGAAGCGAATCTGTTATGAAGAGCTACTAGCACGAAACTTCAAAAAAAAATCTGAAAATTTAGTTTTAGGTGAAAATGTAAAAACATTTAATAACATTTCTCTGTAATACTCGTACTTATATACTCGTATACTCGTATTTTATATTTCTCGTCTGTGCAAAAAAAAAAAAAAAACAGAAGCAGCACTTACACGCAAAGTGAACTATACGAGTACGTCTGTAAGTTATGATAGTAAAATACCATTACCCTGTAGGTTTTCATCATCATCATAAACTTTGAAATGGAATTTGCAAAACACAAAAAAAAAAAACAAAAAATCATTCTGACATAAACAACTAAAAAAAAAAAAAAAACAGTGGAAAATTGAAGAGAAAAAACCAGGACGAAAAACACTTGTACATGCAATTTAACTTCAGCGAAGAACGACTATGGAATATCTACACTGTCGTCCAAAAGTCTTTGCCACCGTTCCTCATTAAATTTCAAATGTCCATATTTCTTGTATTTTTTTAAAACATCTATTCTTTACTAGTATAGCCCAGCACTCGAAATTCGAGTGCAAATTCTAGGAAATATTATTTTTTCATTCAATTTCTGTCTTCCAATGTTTTTTAATCTATATATATAAAAAAAATTTATGAATATTTAAATGAGCCTAAAGGTATGTTAATCAATTTTAGCAATTCACAATTAAACACAGAGCGTCTGATATATAATTTAAATCATTCGCATTAACAGGGTGTAACGAATTACTATAAATATTTTGTTTTATTTAACATATTTTTTAGGACAGATTAAAAATAAATTTTATCATTCTCAGCTTCTCCTCCATATGATATATAACTATGCCAATTTTCACACTCCTCCGTGCCAGCACAAAAGGGAACTAAAAATTTACCTTCACGTATTAATATATTCTTTATTACTTACTACTTACATACCATTTTTTCATGCCACAGGTCTTCCTTAAATGTAGAACAAGTAGTTCGAACTTTCCTGTCCAATTCATCCCACAGCAACTCTATAGAATTGAGGACATGTGACTGTGGTGGCCATACCATAACTTTGCAGGTTCCAAATGCTTCCTGGGTCTCTAACTACTGCTGACAAATATACGATCTTTCAGGAAGGTTTTGCACTGAATTTTATCGAGTACTCCTTCGATTCTGCATAACTCTCCAAAATTTTCGCCTGCAAAGCAACCCCAAACCATTACGGAACTTCTCCCGTATTGGCACTAGGCATGTATTCGACGCAGGTTCTCCAGCTGAACTTCTCACAAAAACTCGGCTCTTGGAGCCGAACACTTCAAACTTCCATTCATGGGACCAAAGCACCAGTCTTCTGTTGTTTAAGTCAGCCACTATAAGGCGTCGTTTTACTGCAGTCACACTTACTGCTTTCGTCCGGCTTCTGTTTATGTGGGCGGTTATTTTTGGAGCTGTTAGGCGTCGATTTCGTTTACTTGTCGTTATTATTACATGATCAGCTTGTTTTATTGTTACTCTGGGCCGCACGCTTCAATTTTTATTCGTAATTGTACAACCCCCTTTAAATTTTTTTATACTAAACTGTTCGACGCGATACTTTAAGCAACGCCTGATTGCTTTTCCCAATTTTGTATAGACAAATAATATAGTAACGAGTTTCAATTGAAATCGCCACAGTTTTTGCAACACTTTCTTTTAATGCAATCAAATATTTAATTTTTCCCTTTCACGTGTTAGCTGTTAATCCGTTTATTAATTTTTTCAATTCTTTATATTTCCTTTTAGGTAAAAATTAAAATCAGAGTTCAGAAAAAAACACACACTGAATAAAAAACTCGTACATATATGTAAACAAACATAACTTAGACCAACACACACATATTTTTATTTTCATATCAATTATGTTTGTTTTTAAATTTCCTTCGGTGCCCAACACAACCATGACTGTGTTCGTTTTAATATTTCGTTATTTACACGAACATTTTTCTATCACGTACTTTTTGTTTCAATCACACATAAAGCACACATTTTTGAGTGTTGCTTTATTTGAAGTTCATGTTCTGGTACGTGTACTGAAAAAAAACACAGAACATGTACAATAAACAGGTTCAAGTTCAGTTATATTTTAAGTCGTGTTGTGGCTCGTGTAGTAAGAAAAAACAGAACATGTACAATAAACAGGTTCGAGTCGTGTTTAAAATATAACTGAACTCGAACCTGTTTATTGTACATGTTCTGTTTTTTCTTACTACACGAGCCACAACACGACTTAAAATATAACTGAACTCGAACCTGTTTATTGTACATGTTCTGTGTTTTTTTCAGTACACGTACCAGAACATGAACTTCAAATAAAGCAACACTCAGAAATGTGTGCTTTATGTGTGATTGAAACAAAAAGTATGTGATACAAAAATGTTCGTATAAATAACGAAATATTAAAACGAACACAGTCATGGTTGTGTTGGGCACCGTAGAAAATTTAGAAACGCACATAATTGATATGAAAATAAAGATATGTGTTGGCTGCTTTTGAACAGAACATTGTGTGTTTCATGTGTGTATTTTCTGAACCTTGATTAAAATACGTACCACTATCTGCATTTTGTAAAAAGTCCACGTTTTGTGAAAGTCCTTTATTCAAAAAGGAAATTAACAAAAAAAAAAAAAAAATATTTTCACCAGTCTCTATTTTCTGTTTCTTGATAAAAAAAAAACAATACTTTTATTGCACATAATAATATTTTCATTCAATAATGAATGATAATGTAATAAATTTTATGATTTCAAGCGATAACTATTTATTAGTGAAAACCCACATATTTTAGGAATGGCAAATACTTTTGGACGGTAGAGTAGGCATATACTCATACATTCACAAAAATGTGTACAAAATTACAATTTAATAATACAATCAGAGGAATAAAGTTGTTAAATTCATCAGTAGGCTACATGTCACAAAAGGAAAAGCCGGAGGTATCCTAATCAGGTATTTTCGCCAAAATTAATAAGTTTGATTTATCAATCAGACTCGTTAATATTTCAATTACACCTGTCACATAAACAAAGTATTTTGAATAGTAAACTGACCTTGGGATTTAATGAGTAACAAACGAGGATCGTGTGATAGCTTACTTTACTCGAATGAAGAAAACTACAGTCGTTTTAGACCGACTATACGATATCCTATACCCTGCGTTCAGAGACCCTATTTCTTACGTCCAACTAATTGCAAGGTTCAGAAAATACACACATTAAACACACAATGTTCTGTTCAAAAGCAGCCAACACATATCTTTATTTTCATATCAATTATGTGCGTTTCTAAATTTTCTACGGTGCCCAACACAACCATGACTGTGTTCGTTTTAATATTTCGTTATTTACACGAAAATTTTTGTATCAGGTACTTTTTGTTTCAATCACACATAAAGCACACATTTTTGAGTGTTGCTTTATTTGAAGTTCATGTTCTGGTACGTGTACTGAAAAAAAAAACAGAACATGTACAATAAACAGGTTCGAGTTCAGTTATATTTTAAGTCGTGTTGTGGCTCGTGTAGTAAGAAAAAACAGAACATGTATAATAAACAGGTTCGAGTTCAGTTATATTTTAAACACGATAAATAACGAAATATTAAAACGAACACAGTCATGGTTGTGTTGGGCACCGAAGAAAATTTAAAAACAAACATAATTGATATGAAAATAAAAATATGTGTGTGTTGGTCTAAGTTATGTTTGTTTACATATATGTACGAGTTTTTTATTCAGTGTGTGTTTTTTTCTGAACTCTGACTAATTGGATATAGAAAATAAAGATAAACCAAATATGAGTGGAATTGTTATTATTTTTTTGGCTGCATATATGAAAAAGATCATATCGGATACTATATTTATATCGGGACTAGGTCGAAAAATAGGCCGATCCTGACCATAATTGGTAAAGTCACAAACACATATACAAACTAAATTTGAGAAAAATCTGTGCAATATTTTAGTTTTTTAATAGATTTAAGTGAAGATCGGGAGCATCTTTATATGGGGTCTCTATGACTAAGAATTGTCTTATTGGGTTTATTTTTGGACCATTGATTAATGTATGTACTAAACACACACATAGTCAATTTGACTGAGATGTATACGATAATTTGGTTCTTATAACAATTTAAGTCGATTTTATAGCGGTCATTGTATGGGGCCTAGGTCTGAACATGGACCGATTTTCACCAATTTCAATATCGTTCATGACATGGCCAATAGAAACTTATATACCAAATTTCATCAGAATATATTCATATTTGCGACATGTAGTTTAATTACAAGGTTACATGGACACAAAAACAGACGGACGGACGGACATCGCGAAATTGATTCAGAAAGTGATTCTCAGAAAGTGATTCGAAAGAAAAATACGTTTTTTAACATATTAAAATAAAAGTAAAAAAGAAAAAACAAAACTTCATTATAAAGAACAACAAAATAAAATAGTTATAAACTAGTAGGAGTGTTAAATTTGGCTGTTTAATTTTTGATACCTTCCACCTGTGACTTAAAATATATATTAAAAATTACGGTTACAACCCAGTTAAGGTTACTACAGTTGTCATTACTAAATAAATTCTATTACCATTTGAATTATAATTAAATTGTTTTTCTTTTTATATAAAAGCAATGATTAGATTTACCTGCTATCTGAAAAATTTTTTATTTTTCTATAATTAATTGTATTACTTTCTATTTTCTATTATTAAACTATTAATATCCCTTAATAAGAGACCAAAGTGAAATACAGCTAAAGTCAAAGCAAGGAATCATACTATGCAATGTTTTGAGAGCATAAAAACTGTGGAATATTTTTCGAAAATTTTTCAAATTTTTATTGACTAAAATCTTGGCAGTTTTATTATTGTGAGATATAAAATGAACTTTTTATTAAAAAAAAAAAAAAATTGTAGCAGAACTAAATTTCAAAACAATTAAATGAAAATAGTGATGTATACAATATTAAAAGAAATTGGGTGTTCGATTATTTTCATAATTAAAGATTATAAAAGCAATACAAAACATTTGTATATCTAGCTTAATATATCAGTTAATAAAATCTATTTCACAACATGAGCGTTAAAGATTATGTGTGAATATTCTATTAAAGCTATGGTTGCCAGAACTAGCGAATTACTTTTGTCAACTCTACGGGAAATAATTTTTTATTAACTTTTCTTAAGCTTTGTTAGATTTGCAATGATTATATAGGAATAGGATCTGACAAATATTAGAGAATAACCTTTAAACGTATTCAATAGGAATAATATTCGAAATCTGAGTTTATTTTGTTGAAAAACAACTGTCCTTAATTCTTCTGAACATGAAAAAAATTTTTCTATGGGTTTAATTTTAAAGTTCTTAAAAAAAACCTGCTTACATCTAAAGTGTCACCAAAAATATAATGAAAATCTGATTGTTTTTATAAAAAGTTATATTATTCTTTATTCGCTATTATTTTACGAAAAGATACTTTTTAATTATAATTTTTCTGTCATATGTGAGCTTTTGTGTGTGGCAATACTTAAGATAATACACGATGCCAAATAATAGCTGACCAAAAAAGTTTATCAGCGTTGGGTCCACGCCGGCAATAGAGAATGTTTTTAAGAAATAAGTTTTCTTAAATTTTTCAAAATAAAGTGATACCACGGGAAGAGGGAGTTGAAGACGAGTCCAAGAATCTTTGCGTCAGCTACCACACTGAGTGGAGAGCAGGAACATAAGTTGCAAACTAGTCCAAGGACTGTTTGTGCCAGCTGCCGCTGACAAGATCACACTGAGGATCAGTTGGAGTGTTGGATTTAAAACGAGTCCAATAGTGCTTGCGTCAGCTATCACACTGACAATACAGCATTTACGATGAGTTGGAGACCAGGTTGAAAAATGAGTTTGAAACAGCGGGAGGAATAAGTGCAGTAGTCGAGATGGTGCATGAGTTGGAAACAAGTCCAAGTTTGTTGGCTACAGCTACCACTGACAATATAGCAGTGAGGAGGAATTGAAGACAAGAGTCTAGATCAGTGACGGCTGTACCAAGCACGCTGGTGCTCGGCTTCTTATATGTATACAGCCGAACGAAAACAAAAATACACACCAAAGAGTAGAAGTAAACAACAATTTCATTCAGTCTTATGAAAGCTTTTGAACCAGGGATGGAATTGTTGATACAATTGTACTTTTTTTGATACTATTTGATTTTGAAAAATCGTTGATACGCCCGCGACTCATTTGATACATTTTCAAAATTGAACGAATTTTAACTAATTTTTTTGTTGAAATTTTTTCTTGCATTAATTTTTCCCCCATTTTCTACTTATTGAAATATGGTAACTCGTTGTTGTCGTCTTTATTTCAAAAAGGTAATTAAATTAAAATTATTACAAAAATTATTGAAAAGTTTTTCTGACAAATAAAATATTTCGTAGCCAACTTGTTTCATTTTCGTATTTTGAAGAGGAGTTGAAAATGATGAAGTACTTTTACTTTAACATTCCCACCCTCGTGAACCAGATATTGGTTCACCATTCGATAAATTTAAAACTGCTAACTTTGAGACCGGGCGACGCGTGACCCCATTTTGGGTTTTAATGTCTGCAAATCGTACTTGGCCATCTTTCGATGGATATGTTTTTATAACTCGACCCTTGCGCCACTGGTTTCTTGGCAGACTTGAATCCAAAACTATAACAATATCATCGGTCTAAATGGGTGAATTTTTGTCTCTCCATTTTGGTCTATGCATTAGCTGAGGAAGAAATTCAACTACCCATCTTTTCCATAATCTATCTTTCAAATTTTGTGCAAGTTTCCACTGTTTTCTTAAGCATATGTTTTCGTCTGTAGTATCCGGAGTTTGCGTTGGATTAAGGCAACCCAATAAGAAATGGTTAGGCGTAATGGGTTCATCATCTTCGGAAGAAATTGGAATTTCTGTCAAAGGGCGACAATTGATTATATTCTCGGCTTCAATAAGAACACTTCGTAATGTTTCAAGACGAGGGGTTTCTTCTCTTAGGGTTTTTAGTAGTAGACGTTTTACAATTCTAATTAACCTTTCCCAGGCACCTCCAGAGCTTGGATTAGCTGGACAATTGAAAATCCAATCAATATTATGTTTTGTAGTCTCTTGAGTTATTTCATCAATATTTAAAATCCTGAATTCCTTCTTCAAAAGCTTCTGGGTAGCAATGAAATTGGTTCCATTGTCGCTTCGAATCCTCACAGGTGTTCCACGACGATTTATAAAATTTCGTAAACACAAAATGAAAGCATCTGCAGAAAGGTCAGCCGCTAATTCTATGTGGGCTGCTCTGACAGTCAAACAGGTAAATATAACTGCCCATCTCTTTTCCTTACGCCGTCCAATAGAAACATTAAATGGACCAAACAGATCAACTCCTGTATAGGTAAACGGACGTACAAATGGCGTAACTCGATCCAGGGGTAATTGACCCATTAAAGACATGTTTGGATTGGCACTGTCATATTTACAAACAGGGCATGTCTTCACTACTTTCTTATATACTGATTTTATGTGAGGAATCCAATATTTTTGGCGTAACTCATTGATAGTTATTGACATGTTCTGATGATAGTTTTTGTTATGATAGTATCTCATTATAAGCTCTGAAACATAATGCTTTTGCGGTAATATTACCGGTCTTCTGGCATCAATAGGCAAATACAAAGCTTCATCTAAACGACCATTAACTCTTAGAAGACCATTTTCATCTAAGTAAGGCACCAAGGAATATATTGCGCTAGATTTAGGAACTTTTTGGGAATGCTTGATAGAATGTATTTCGTTTGCAAAACATTCGCTTTGTACCAAACGACATAAAACAATATCTGCAGCTGTTAGTTCTATTATGCTCAAACAATCTGGTATACGGCATCTTTTAAGAAAACGAAGAATCCAAGCAATTGTTCTCTTCAACTTTATGTAAGAGGAAAATCGAGAATACTGAATAATATTATCAGGAATGTTAATAACAACTAGGCATGGCTTTACTTCTTCTGGTAATATATCAATTTTTTCGACATTAAGATGAGGCCAACGGGATTCATCTTCCTTTAAAAATGTTGGGCCCGTTATCCATAAACTATGGTGGATAAGTTTTGGAGGATAAGTGGGACGTGTACCAGCATCAGCAAAATTATGGTTAGTTGGAACCCACTTCCATTGACTTGGTGTAGAATTTTCTAGAATTTCAGCCACTCTATGGCTTACAAAAGCTTTAAAGCGGCGTTCTGTAGAATAAATCCAACGAATAACGGTTTGCGAATCTGACCAATAATGTACTGAAGATATTTGGAATTCTTGTATTGTGGTTACTACTTTGCTTATACGAACTCCCAAGATAGCTGCTTGCAATTCTAAACGAGGAATACTTATTAACTTCTTTGGGGCACACCGAATTTTTCCAATGACGAAAGAAACATCAATTCCACCATCATGAATAATTCTTAAGTAACAAACTGCTGCGAAAGCATCTTGGCTAGCATCGACGAAAACATGAAGTTGAACATGTAAGGCTTTAGAAAAATTTGGAGATAAGCATCTTGGGACTTTAAAATTTTTAACTTCTTTAAATTCTCTCCACCAAGCTTTAAATTTCTTATGTAAAGAATCTGGGATTGGGTCATCCCATCCAATATCTTGCTTCCAACAATTTTGCACTATTATTTTAGAGTATAGTAGGAAATCTGCAATCAAACCAAATGGATCGAAAACCGTCATTGAAATCCTTAGCATTTCTCTTTTGGTAGGAACACGAACTTCATTAAATACATTAGGATTAAGGCAATTAAACTTCGTTTTAAACTCGAATGTATCGTCATGTTTATTCCAAAACATACCGAGAATTTTGTCAATTGTAGCTTGTTTTTCCATATTAACTGCATTTTATGGACCAATAGCAGTTGGATTAAGTGAAGCTTCTACACTTTGGTAATTGGATAGGAACCCACGTAATTCGAAACCAGCTTTTGAATGAATTTGAACAACTTCTTTGCATACACGTATAGCAGCTTCTTCGTTATTAAAACTACATACAAAGTCATCCACATAATGTTTGTAAATTATGGCTTCAGCAGCATCAGGATATATATGTGCAAATTCATTAGCATTTTGATTTTTAACATACTCTGCACAACAAGGGGAACACACAGCTCCAAATGTCATTGAAGACATGACATAATGTTGAATAGGTTTGTTAACATCGGCGTCGCGCCAGAGAAATCTCTGAGCATGTTGATCATCATCTCGAATTTTTACCTGTGTAAACATCTCTCTAATATCAGCAGCAACTGCAATAATTCCTTGACGAAACTTAAGAAGAATATTGAGTAGTGGTTTTGCTTGCTCTGGTCCTTTTACTAATGAAGTGTTTAACGATATATTTGAAGTTTTCGCTGCAGCGTCAAATACTACCCGAAGCTTTTCTGGCTTATGAGGGTTAACAACACCAAAGTGTGGCAAGTACCATATGGGATACCTTTTATTATTTACCTCATCTATTGTTAACTTACGGGCATAACCTTTTTCTACGTACTTAACTATCTCTGCGCGGTATCGCTCAGCGAATTTTTCATCTTGGTGTATTTTTTTTTCAATAGTAAATAACCTTTTCTCGGCCATGATGTAACTTGAAGGTAACTCTGGAGGATACTTTTTCCACAGAAGCCCAATTTCGAATCGTTCACCTATACGTTTAATAGTTTTCTCCATAATATTACGGCCGATTTGATCTTCGTCAGAAAGAAGGGGTTTTGTTACAGGATTGGTACCGAAATTCTCAGTGGCAAAAAAGTCTGTTATCATATCATGGATCTCTTGTGTTGGCTGCTTATTTTGAAAATGTAAAACTGTTGAAATTGAAGGGGATGATGTATTTGTGGGACCATATTTTTTTACTGCAACCGGAGACAATTCACCATCCTCTTTGATGGCAGCAGGAATGGCTAAGTGAATATTATCTAAACCAAGTAATAGAATAGGACAGGCACTATTATAATGCTCGATTGGAAGATCGCTCAAATGTGGATAGATTTCCTTTCTGAAGGACTGCACAGGTAAATTCAAATACTTAACGGTATGCAGATTCTTCAGGCCAAAACGAATATTTGGTTCACTAATACCTTCAATCTCACAATTTACTTTGAAGGATTTCTCAGATACTACATTATCGCCATACCATTGAAGAGTGAGTGTAGATTGTTCTCCTTTGAGACCCAGTTGTTTCGCAATGTTTTCATCCAGCAAGGAAATTGAAGATCCTTCATGAAATATAGCATAAACTTTAAAATAACCGACAGGACCAAATATCTTTAGTGGTAATATTTTAAAACGTTTACTTCCTTCAATATGTTGACTTCTACAATTAAGGAATGGTTGCTTTGTGTCCGTCGAAGAGGCTTGAATTTTTTTATTCTCATGAAGTGTTTGGTGATGAGGGCGTTGGCAGCTGTTGATACCACATATCTTCTTAGAGCGACAATTAGATGAACCATGGCCCTTTTTTAAACAACAAAAACTCAGCTTCAATTTTTTTAACTTCTCCCATCGTAAATTGACAGGCAGCTCTTGAGTGAAAATTTTACATTTATAAATAGTATGTTGTCCTTGACATACATAACAGTTAGCGGTTTGTTTTTGAAATTGCTCTTCAATCAACATCACAGGACGTATTTGGCTATTATGAGGAACATTTATTGACATAACACTTACAACTTTAGCTAATTTTCCAAGCCAAATAGAGAAATAACCTACTGTTGGATACGGTTTTATTACCATAGATTCCCTTGCCCATTCATATTGCTTATCAAATGGTAATTTGGCAACCAATTCCTCAAGCAGAGTTGAATTTAACAAATGATGTGAACAATTTGCAGAATTAAGAAATGCTACAACATTTCTCACCTTCGTTGAAAAGGAAATTATTTGATCCATTCTCTTGGCAGTAATAGGAGGAAATTGTTGAATAATTTGAAGTAACAGCTTCCTTTGCGTCACCAACAAGGCATTTTTGTAAACGCATTAAATTATGACGATGACTGTAATTGAATGTTTCAGTGCTATCTTTAAAGTTGGCATAAAATAATGGCCATTCTTCTGGCTTTCCCGAAGAATAATTAGAAGATGGAGAATCCTCAGAAGGAATTCTCATTCGATTGTTTAGCTGAAAATGTTCTTCAGGTATGAACGGTTGTTGAGGACGGTTTTCTGGAAGATTTCGCTGATGATGTTGTTGTATATAACTTCCAAGTGGTTGTTGTTGTGCGTGCCCTCTGAGGAAATCAATGTCACGGCGACTTTCGGCAACAGATCTCGCGAGATCATTAATACCAGCCATAATAGTAGATAGCTGATTATCATCAGAAGATGATGGCATTGTACCTATTGGATCTAGCATTGTTGTATCTAAATCTTGTCCGTTATTATTAACAGGATCCGGAATATCATCGGCTTGACATGGTGGGGGAACTTGTGCGGCTGCATTACTTCTTAAATTGTATTTTGACATTTTGTTATATGTAGAATTGAATTTTACAAATAAAACGCGTTAAAACAATACATGAATTGACAAAATTCCAAAATTTTCAACCCGTATTTATAGAAAATGAAAACTGATGTTGTCGTCTTTATTTCAAAAAGGTAATTAAATTAAAATTATTACAAAAATTATTGAAAAGTTTTTCTGACAAATAAAATATTTCGTAGCCAACTTGTTTAATTTTCGTATTTTGAAGAGGAGTTGAAAATGATGAAGTACTTTTACTTTAACACTCGTTGAGAAACTCTTTTAAATTTAACCACACTGGCAACACTTCATTCATTTATGTGATGATGGTCTAACAAATATCAGCTGACTTTTGTTTATAAAATTTGGTTTTTCCCAAAACAAATGCCAAACGCAATCAGACTACAAGCAGCAAAGTAACATTTTTCTCCTAACATTTTACATGAAAAGAAAATAACGCCGAACAGCACGGTGATGCTTTAATTCTGATTAATCATTGTTTTTTCTTCTTTACACAAAACAAAAATCGGAAGATTTGTTTGTTCTCGATAAATACTAAAAAAAGTCAGCAATTAACTGTGATTCAATAAATAAAATAGTTTTTAACAATTAATTCTATTGACCTTAATCATGGAATATGATGAACCTGGGTAAGTTTTGCAATGGGTTTTAAAATAAATTAAACTTAATTCTAATTTTATTTTTCTTAGAACCAGCAAGTCAAACAAGCCATATTTAGTTCCATTTAGAGATGATTGGGCAAAAAAGTTTACATGGTTGAAAAAGGATGAAACCGGAAAAAATGTACTGTTTGTAATTCTTATATTACTGGAGGCTTAACACATTTAAATCGTCATGACCTGAGCGAAAATCACAAAAAGAAAGTTAATGCCGCCAAAACAACACCCAAAATTGACAAATTCTTAACAAGTTCCACAAAATGTACAATAACGGAATCTGCAAAAAAAATTAGAAATAATGCTGAGTGCTTTTGCAGAGCATAACCTTGCATTCACGGTACTCGATCATCTAAATTTTATTATAAAGGAAGGAGTTCATGATTCCCAGATTGCTAAGAAATTTAACATTCACAGAAGAAAAGGTAAAGAAATTGTGACAAACTTGCTTGGCCCTGAAAATTCTAAAGACATACAAAGCTTTTGTAACAACCATTGCTTTTCGTTAGTAATCGACGAAAGTACTGATTGCAGTATTTCCAAAAACCTTGCAATTGTAATACGAATTTTCGATGGAATATCTCGTGACGGTTTTTTGAGTTTGGTACAAATTGAAGACAGCACATCTAATGGAATCTTCAATAGCGCACTGCATGTATTAAAGAAAAATAACATACCCTTAAAAAAAATGGTCGGTATGACCACAGATACTTGTGCTGTAATGATGGGTTCTTCAAATGGTGTGCAATCCAAATTTAAAAATATTATTCCTCATTTATTTTCCAATGGATGCATATGTCACATTTTAAATTTGGTTTCATCAGCTGCCTCCAAATTTGGAATTCCTGAGGAATTTGATAAGTTTATAAAAGAAATAAATTTTCATTTTTGTAACAGTGCGAGCAGAAGAGAAGAATTCATTAAATTCCAGGAATACTTTGGAGCCGAAATACATATAATCTTTAAATACGCTACAACAAGATGGCTTTCAAGACAAGAAGTAGTTAATCGAATTCTAGAACAGTGGGAACCCTTACAATATTATTTTGATCATTTTGATGCTGATTCAAAAAATGAGAGAATAAAGTTTATAACGTTAGGATTTGCAAATCCAATATACAAAATGACATTTTTATTCCTTCAATATGTTCTTAAAATTGTTAATGCAGTGAATGTTGAAATGCAGTCAGAAGATGCTCGTATGTATATTTTTTTGCCAAGATTAATATTTTTATTTCGCCAAATTGCACGAAATTTTATTAAGAAGAGTTTTTTAGACAACTCTAAAATTTCAAAACTAAACCTAAATGAGAATCATATTCCATTGAACGATATATTTTGTGCACTGAAGTTGATTTATACATAATCGAAAATCAAATCGACAGTAGTGTTGTAAATCAATTTAAACAAAATGCACAAAGTTTATATATAAAATTTTGTGAAGTTTTGAAGACAAAAGTAAATTTTGATGACGAGATCCTAAATTGGTTTAGTTAATTTTCACCCGAAAATGTTTTGTCAGGAAAAATCAACAGCATTGTGCCTTTTTTGATCAAAATGTTTCCCAATGAAAGCAAAAATTTTGAGAACATTAACTCACAATATAGAGCATTGGCCGATTTGGATGAATTAAAACCATTAATAAAAGAAAATATGTGTGGTTTCTGGTCAAAAGTGTCTGAAATTAAAAATGAATTAGATGAAAAGATGTTTCCTGATATTTTCAGAATTGTTCATGGAATTTTGTCGATACCTCATTCCTCTGCAAACGTGGAGAGTATTTTTTTTTATCAAAATCTTATAAAAACAAAAGAAAGAAACCGGCTTCATGTTCCAACAGTATCAAATCTTATTCAAACCAAAGACTTGTTAAAATCAGCAAATGCTTGTTGTTATAATTTTAAAATTTCTAACAACATGGTATTAAAAAATTTATAAAAAATAGTTTAAATTGAATTAAACTTTAAATTTTAAAGTCGTACAATATCTTTACTTTAAAGATGGTTAGTAATATTTTTTTTACATCTTTATCTTAAAAACATAATTTTTTGATCTTGAAAAAAATATTTGTGTTCCTTTTTATATATAATTTTATGTATATTTTTTTTACTTTATTTAATTTTTTTTATTTTGTGTTTTTAAAATACATTAATGAATTTTTATGTACCTGTTTTTTTTATAATTATTATTATTTTTTTTTTTTTTTTTTTTTAAATTAAATAAAAAAAAAGTACCTTGATGGTCAAAAAAGTACAATTTAAAATCATTTTTGATACCAAATCGAAATTGCTATATTCCATCCCTGCTTTGAATATAGCAGGTCTATGTCGAATTGCCTTTTGAAATTCATATATATATTTTTTTAAATAGGTACACAGAGAATATTTGTTTAAAAGAAACCAAAAATTTTGAGAATATTTCGAAGTCTTGATAAACTATAAATTTAACATTTTCTATAAATAACATACATCGCCCCCATTTTACAACATTACAGCTGTCTTTTATCTATTTTTTTTTTTTTTTTTTTTTTTTTTTTTTTTTTACTTTTAAAAAATATGCAGTTACTGCAGGCTGGTAAGTTTTTTAGATTTTGGTAACATACCACTTATAACCTTTGAAATTTCTTATCTTTTTGAGTTTTACTATTTTTTTTTTTTGTTTTTTAAAGAAATTAATTACTTAATATTACTTATTTGATTTAATAAACTTCAAACTTATGAATAAAAGAGATTAAATGTTCTTCACATTTTGTTTTACATTTTCAAAATGTAAGATTTAAAATTTTAAAACAACAGATTATATTTAAAATTTTACCATATTCTTCGTGAACTCAACTATTTTCCCTTTTAGTCATTCATATAAACATTCATACAAAATCTACACAAACCCATTTAATACCGGCATTGTGTTACGTCCATGGATTTCGATCAGTGTAGTACAACTAACACATGCTCAT
The DNA here is from genome assembly GCA_963682025.1 of Cordilura impudica. Lineage (NCBI taxonomy): Eukaryota > Metazoa > Arthropoda > Insecta > Diptera > Scathophagidae > Cordilura > Cordilura impudica. The sequence continues at coordinate 151,263,407 of OY821521.1, read as the reverse complement.
AAACACTATTACTAACTCAATTCTCTCGATGGCCACCACCGGTGTAGATTGATGACATGAGTTGCAAGAGAGTTTGGAGATGTTTGAATCGGCTACCACAGACAAGAGAGCATTCCAGATGAGTGGAAGGCAAGAGCGTCTTTGATGTCCAAGAGGTGAGCATGAGTTGAAAACTCAAAATCGCGGGAAAAGCACATCTCGATGTGGAGCTGCTTTCAACCGGGTGCTGCGACTCCTAGAGCAGCAGGGTTTTAGATCGATCCGACCCCTCAATAAGGGGTGGAGTGTATGCCAAACACATCTCTTCAAGTTTGCAATCCGTCTTATGACGGGGTGTTATCGGACGCATAGCATCCTACCCAGTGTTAAGAGCATCATGTGGTTTATTCGTCAAGACAGGCACCCACGTTAAACACCAGAGACTTTTCAAAATATCGATGTTTTACGCAATCACTACTTTAGTTGGGCGGCTAAGCAATTATTGAAATCTTGCTAGAAATTTTCACACTTAAGAATATTGGATATTTTTCCTGGGATGTACACATCTTAAAAATTAAATATTGTCGATTGATTTTTCATATCAGCAACATCTGCCTCTTTGAAGCAGACTTTCCATTGCGGGCCAAGTTTAAACCCTACTAAGATTAAAAAAACAGACATTCTACGACAATTGTAAGTTGGTTGAGACATTAAAAGCTTCAGAAAGCCCTTTTCATTTTATTAGCAGCATTTTTAATTACAACGCTTAAATTTAAACTAGCAGATTCCAGCACTCGAAATTCGAGAGCAATTTCTAGGCAACTTTATTTTTCCACTTAGTCAATTCACAAACCAACACTTTTTGGTTTATTATTATTGTGAATGAAGATAACAAACTCATAAACAAACACATTAACAAAAAAAACACACACATATCATATGTATAAGTTTATGTATGTGTAAGTAGCAACTTTAAATGCAATTCACTCAAAATTAAGGGGAAAAATAAAAATCTGTAAATCTAGTGAACAGCTAAAAAGAAATACCTTTCAAATAATATACGTTTGGTCAAAAAATAGATAAATTTTCTTTTGTTTTCTAAGCATTTGCTTATACGAATATTTAAAAATTAAATAAGATGTTAATCCGGCTAACAGCCGCACGACCTCTGTAGCAAATGCTATAAACATAATTACCAAAACAACAACAACAATTACAGATATCACACAAAAAAACCAAAATCTACGATAGCAATAGTAACAGTAGAAAAATCATATCTTTTTGGAGTTTTTATACCCTATACCACTATGTGGTTTGGGTATAATGACTTTGTGCTGCTGTTTGTAACAACCAAAAATATTTGACCTACACCCATCTTTAATTATACCGATCGAATCAGAATCACTAACTGAGCCGATTTAACAATGTCCGTCCGTCCGTCCCTCGGTGTGTCCATGTAAACCTTGTAATCAAACTACAGGTCGCAAATATGAATACTTTTGAAAAAATTTGGTATATAAGCTTTCATCGGCCATGGGATGAACGCTATTGAAATTGGTGAGAATCGGTCCATATTCAGACCTAGCCCCCATACAAATCACCCCTAAAAAATCGACATAAATTGCCATATGATCCAAATTGTCGTATAGATCCTAGTCAAATTGGGTTTGTATGTGTTTATTACATCCATTAATGAGTAGTCCAAAAATGATCCCTATGGGACAACTCTTAGTCATAGGCCCCATATAGAGCTGCTTCCCGATCTTCACTTAAATCTATCAAAAAACAAAAATATTTCACTGATTCATCTCAAATTTTGTTTGTATATATTTATGCAAAATATAAGAGACTTTACCAAACATAGTCAGGATCGGTGCATTTTTGGGCCTAGTCCCCATATAGATATAGCATCCGATATGAACTTTTTCATAGCTGCAGCCAAAAAAATTAATAAAAATCGCACTCAAATTTGGTTTATGCTTATTTTCTATATCCAGTTAGTTGGGCCTAAGAGATAGGGTCTCTAAACGCATGGTATAGGCTATCGTATAGTCAGTCTAGACCGACTATAATTTTCTTACTTGTTTTTTTTTTACATTTTCGTTGAAATTTCGTAACATATTGAATTGATTTTGATAACAACCTGCTCAGAATGTCAATAAGATGTTTTCACTAAAATTTAGCAACCCTATTGAGGACTAAATCGTGATTTCCACAAACGGACAGACGGGCATCGCTATATAGAATTAGCTTGTTATAATGATCAAGAATATATGTATTTTATGGGGTCCAGATTTTACTAACGGAATGGCAAACTTATGTATACCCTCTGCACACTGGTATAGAGGGTAATAAAATAAAAAAAACGTATTCTAAATAAAAATACTAGTGAGCGTATATTTTATGGAACCACTGTAAATAAGAAATTCAATTTCAATTTTCTAATTGAATATATCTATAAAACCAAAGACCATGCGGTTACAAAATATTGTATCTTTACAGGTTGTAGCCTTATATTAAGAAGGCATAACAAGAAAAGGTTTTTTTATGTTTTATTTTTATTTATTTATTGGAAAGGATAAAAAACACTTAAAGGGCACTTGTATGAGAAAACGCAATATAAATCTAGTAAATATAAGATAAACGAAATATTAGATAAAAAAACGATTAAATAATATTAGGTCCCAAGTAATGGGTACTATCCTCGATCTTAGAAATAACTTGAATATTCGGTTAAGAATAGAACGGTAAAGTGACTACAGGATTCAAATTGCCTGCCGCCCTCATAATCATTTAACACAAGCAACCTCCACACATTTTCCATAATATGCAGGTCTCGTGAATATGAGTTCTACGTTTTGATCACAAATCCGCGGTTTTAGAGCTGGTTATACTGGTTATACGAAGGGGAGTATTATTGGCAGGTCCATTCTATAGGTCAAAATAAATTATCAATTTCTGGAAATGTGTCTACCAATATTCTTTTCTAAGAAGGCCCAGTCGTTCATGCTGATTCGAAAACTAAATCGATAGGATCGATACGATATAACAACCGCTACCACAAATTCTCCTTCTCTGCTGTGTCTTCCTTCCAAAAAAATATGTTCTTCTTTTCTATATCACTACTTTTGCTACCTTGTAATATGACAAATTGGGGAAAATGAGACTCATTATTTTCATTAAGAGTTTTTTTTTATAATTTTCGTTCACCATAAACGGAGATAACTATAAAACTCGCGAACTGTGAGTATGTTAAGCACTAGCAACAATTTCTTCACGAATTTTGCCAGCCGACATTAATGAATTTGTGCCCAATGTATAAATCTTTTACCGCTCTCTCTCTCTATATTTTGCCGTTGGATTTGCTCTCTTTGAATTATTCGGTTTTTTGCATTACAGCGCTGACATTTGCCAATTGATGCCAACAAGACCAGATAAGATATAATAAACTTCAATTAAATTTTCTAAGTGTAAAGTTTATTTTTGCTGCAAAGGTCATTCATTTATGAATATTTACGAGTATGATGTATTTTATCATAGCTCAACATTTTCATTTTCCACTACACTTTGTAATATAATTTTATTAAAATTTCACCCTGCTCTAAGTTTGGTGTTGAGTCCTATGATATATGTACATTTCTGTTTGGTGTTTTTTTTTTTTTTTTTTTTTGTATTATATATTTAAGTATGTCCTAAGTGTTGTTGACTGTTTCATGGCCCGACCATAAAAAGTTCACGCACATGACCTTTAGGACTACAACTCTGCTTCTTTTTTTTTTTTTTTTTTTGGCAATTGCTTCGCTTCCAACAAATGAAAAAAAAAAATTAGAAAAACCTTGAACACATTTTCTCACTTGTAAAATATTACACACAAATTTTCGAGTTTACTGCCGTTTGTTCGTTTCGCACCCAACTACCACCAAAAATGTTTTCTTTTTCTTTTCTGTTTTTTGTTGCTGCTGGTCTTATTGTCAATGTCAGAGTTTATGCCTCGTTTCATTGCCCAAAAGCTGATTGCCTTAATTTATCAAATATTTAAAGTGCCAACGATTTGAGGCGTTAAAACAATGCGATACAATAACATATGAGTGCATTTAACCATATCTGATAAATTTCGGTTTAAAGGGCAAAAAAAAATTTGTGAAAAACAAACTACTGAACGAAAAAAATAAATAATTGCATTTCACAATTTGATTGAACTGATTTCATTAATCTTTCCATATCGATTTTATGTAGAATTTTCTGATGGCAAAGAAGACATTTCATTTATGTTATGAATGAAATTTTAAATTGTTTAAAACTTGCAGAACTTTTTTAGGCATTGCAAATAATAAACCAAATTGAGAGACTTAAGAGTACGTAGTCACAGTTCGGTTGCGGCATATTTCCATTGAATTCTAATTGTTTAAGTATTTCAATAAAGATTTTAAGTTTACTCAATTTATCACAGTCAATTTACTTACTTGATAGTGTTGTTATAAATAGCAACTGTAGCGTATATAGCATAATGAAATGAAAACATACCTGAAAATAGAATAAAAACAAAAATATTATTTTAAAATAAACAACAATTTAGTTTCTCAAGTTAACCAACACTACTACAATGTAAAAAAAAATATAAAAATAAACTTAAAATAAACATTAAATAATTTTATTTCAAAAGAAAGGGAAAAGTTTCAGAACAGCATAACCATGGGATGTTTGTTAAGTATAAAGACTCAATATCTCACGGTATAACGTTTGGGCAAAACAAATGTGGAGAAATGTGAAGAACTGAAAAAGACAAGAAGAAGAAGCAGTGTCGATTAAACGTCTATTAATTTTAGTATAAAAATTAAGACTAAACTTTGCAAACAAAACAAATTACCCCCTTATCAGTTTGCTTTCCGCATTTGTATCGTAATTCCCTTTTGTATCAATGGTTTTGATACAAAACCACTTCTCTTTTAACTCATACTCTCTGTCTGTCTGTCTGTCTGCCATGGATGGACCCCATTCCCCCTTATCCAATTGATCTGAAACTTGGCCCATAGTCTTGTCGTGACCACAGATTAATTTTGGAGTAGTCACGCATAGTCACGCGTGGTCACGCACAGTCACGGAGTGATCTAAATGTCATTTCCCCTCATCCGATCGATTTCAAACTTGGTCCATACACTTGTTGTAAAAAAAGATTAACTTTGACTTAGTCACGCACAGTCACACATGATCCCGCACAGTCACGGAGTGATCTAAATGTCATTTACCCTCATACGACCGATCTGAAACTTGGTCGATATACTTGCTGTAAAGAAAGATCAACTTCGACATAGTCAATCGCAGTCACGCATAGTCACGCATAGTCACGCATAGTCATGGAGAGATTAAAACCCCACTTCCCCTCATCCGATGGATCTGAAACTTTGCCCATAGACTTGTTGTGGCCAAAGATTAATTTTAATATAGTCACACACACAGTCACGGAGAGATTCAAAACTGATATGCATAAGGAAAGAAAGAGTTTTAATAAAAACTTTGTTTTTATGGGTTAAATTATTATATCCTATACCACACCTCTGTGGTCAAGAAGTTTGTGCAGATGTCGCCTCAAAATCACATCTGAGTCGTGCGTAGTCTGTCTGTCTGTCCGTCTGTCTAGGAGTCTATGTAAACCTTATCAGCAAACTTCAGGTTCCAAATATAAACATATTTTTTATAATATTTTGAATAATTTGTTGGCTATAGAACGATCGGTATTGGTATTGATTCCACTGGGTTACGCTTTTTAAAACAGCTTACAATCGTTCTGGCATTGAGATTATCAATTTTTTTACACTCGTCGGGAGTGATAGAAGCCCTACTTTTCAAAATTTTTTAAAACTTAATTTATATAAACCATAACCTATATCTTTCGTTTTCTGACGCGTTTCACATTTTTCGATTTTTCTAATTGCTTCAGACCACTTCGAAGCTATGTTCCCAACAATGCTCTGACGATATTTTTATACCCTCCACACCACAGTGCAAAAGATATACATACATATACAAGTTTGTCATTCCGTTTGTAATGACTCGACCCTTTAAAGGATATATATTCTTGATACTTACAAAAGATCGAGTCGGTATAGTAATTTCCGTGTGTCCATCCATCCTTTAGTCTGCCTGTCAGGTGCAATCACACTTATTCACAAAATAAACCAAATACCTGGGTAAACTTAAAATAATATTATTTGTCATTATTTGGAGCTGGTTGACATTTGAAATGGGGTAAATCGGGAATCAAAAAAAAAAATTCGCAAATTCTGTGTGTTTGTTGTAATAAATTAGTATCAAGTTTATCAAATTGTTTACTTTTTAAAAGATTTTGTTTACATTTGTTATAAATAACGCAAAAAGTGTAGATATTAATGTTAATAAAAAACTAATACGCACTTTTACAGCCAAAACTTTTCCTGTAGCCATTTGTAGTTGTGGCAAAAGAAGCCAAGAATTTGTGACATCAAGCACGATAAATACAGAAATGTATATTAAGGAGTGTCTTCAAAAATGGCTTTTCCCTTTTCTAAAACAGCACAGAGTGCCTACGTATTTCTGTCCCTATTTGCCACCATGCTATTGGGCTCTCGTTGAAAGGGAATAAAGAACAGAGGAAAGTTAACTCAGGACATTTGAAACCCAAATGGACCGCCTCCTTCAAAAAGGTAACGGAAAGAACCATAAAATCGTTAATAGAAGGAATTACGGGAAAGGTCGAGATTTTAAAATTTCGATAAATATTCCACTATTTTAATTTTTCAAATTCACTTATTTTTAAAAATTTTAAAACTGAATTTTTATTAAACTTTCAGCGTTTTTTTTTTTTTTTTTTTTTTTTTTTTTTTTTGACATACTCTTTAAATGTAAAAACCAGGTGGAGGGTATCAAAGAATCGGCATAGTCGATTTTTTAATTTTTTTTTTTTTTTTAATTATAGCCGCTAAAAATGTTTTGCCATGAATATTTATTTCGCAACGTTATTGTTATAATTCCCACATTTTTTTTATATATTTTTGAATACTTTGTACTGTTGATCTGGGAAGCTTCAGATCAATCGATGTTTTGCCATAGAACTTTCCCGATTTCAGTTTGTCAATAATTTAAAATTGAATCAGTTAATTTCAGTTTTTAAAACATTTTGTTATAATATGTGCAAAAAAATTTTTTTTTACAAATTTTAAGAAAACAAAATACGATTAACCATTCCAGATAAGTACTAATTTGTTGGTGTAGTTAACATTATTTCATTGTAAAGGTAGCATTTTGTGGAACACAGTCAAAAAAACTTCTTGTTTACCTTCTTACAGGTGTTTTTAATGTTGCCAGACATGCATATCTATAATATTAATAGGCGAGGCGATTTTTTGTTACCGACGTAAGTTTCACAGTTTTGCCCCGATTTTGACAAAAAATTTGTCATTTGAAAGGTATTTCTTTTTGGCTGTTACCCAGATTTACAGATTTTCATCGTCTGGAATATTTTTTTGGAGTTATGATCGTTTAAAGTTGCTACTAACACATACATAAAATTATACAATGCTATGTGTGTGTTTATTAAATTTGTTAATGTGTTTTTATTAATGTGTTGAGTTTGTTTTCTTAATTTAAAATGAGTTGAATTGTGAAGCATACTTTTAGGGTCTTTATTACATGAAAAAAAATAAATTTCCTAGAATTTGCACTCGAATTTCGAGTGGTGGAATCTGCTATTTTACATTATATTACTATTAAATTTATAGGTTGACTCTGTTGATAAACTAAATAAAAATGTTTAGTAGAGAGTTATTCTTCTTCTTTTGAAAATTATGTTTAGTAAGGCGTGTTATTTAAAAAATATTTTTGCGAACTTAAAGCAATGTGCGGAAAATATAAGACTGGCATATTGAAGACAGTGGCCACCATGGAGGTTCGCATGGAATATTTGGAAAGAAGTAATGAACCACTTTTATGATGGTAACAACGGTTAACTGAGTGCTTGCACTATTTTGTACGAAAAGTTATAGCCAATGAGAGATTCATATAAGAATACTCCTGCTGCATAATGTCGTTCATGTAATATGTATTACGTATGTAATTACAGATATTTAGCAGCTTCCGGATCAAGGAGCCAAAAGCAGAAGAAATTTGTACAAAAAGAAGTTACTGATATGGCAAGCGACATTAGAAGCATTTGTTACAACGAGCTCGAGAAATTATGAACACCATAATATATGAACACCCCAAAATATGAACACTTTTTTTCTTCGCAAAAGCTTTAAAATATGAACAGTTTATTTTGGTATTTTTTTATGAAATCCAAATTAACAAGTAGTGATTAAATTCTGATTCAACTGCATTATAATTAGGGGATTACCCTAGCTGACTGCTTTTAAATTGTTTTCAATTTCTTACATACACGTTTTAGTTAGTGTTTACATTCAGCTGGAATTCCATATTCGTTTTGTAAATATAAAATTACATACGTCAAAGTTCTTAAAAATGCATACAAAGAAGATATACGTTTTTAACTTTAAAAGAAAAATGTGAAATTTTAGAACATTTAGGAAAAGGTGCAAGTGTTACTAATTTAGCGAATAAATTTGGGGGTGAAAAAATCTACAATATGTGGAATATAAAAAAATAATATGTTATTATTAAATATGTTAACAATACATTTATTGGGCCTGGAATAAGAAAAACTGTGCGGCCTTCCGAGTACCCAAAAATGGAAGATGCATTATGCCGATGGTTTTTGAATATGAGAGACTTATGTTAAAAGAAAAGGCCAAAGACCTTCATAATAAAATTAAAGAAACTTGTTTGGAATTGAATGCCAGCGATGGATGGCTTCAAAACTTTAAAAAGAGGCACGGCGTTCGCTTGCTCCAAATATCTAGAGAAAAACTTTCTTCACAGCCCCTTTGAATCCTTTCAAAATGAAGCTGAAGACGAGAATTGAAGAGCTTGGATTAATCAATGATCAGCTATTTAACGCTGACGAATCCGGATTGTTTTGTAAATTGTGGCCACAAAAGATATATGTGTCTTCATTAGAAAAAACAGCTCCTGGTGCAAAAACTGCAGCGAGTAACTCTTTTTTGCTGCACACAGGATCCCATCTACTTAAACTTGTCATATTTGGAAAGGTTAAAAAGCCCCGCTGTTTTCAGAATTTTTATTGCCCTGTTCATTATTGACATTCTAAGTTTGCATGGATGATAGGAGCCATTTCTAAAGATAGGTTTCATCGTTTATTTGTTCCTGAGGTAAAAATTATCAATCTGTGTCAATTATAATCTCACAACTTTTGTACAATTTAGGAAAAAAATTTTACCAAAAAAGCTGTCGTTAATAGACAACGCTCCATCTCATCCATCTGAGAACGAACTAAAAACTGAAGACGGTTGTAGTTTTGCAATGTTTATACCACCAAAGTTACCCCGCTCATACAACCCATGGATCAAAACGCCAACAGGATTACAAAACTTTATTTAAGAACAGTCTTGTGGCTTCAGTTGCTGTAAAAGGGGTACTTTGCTAGAGTCTGTGAAGAAAACTACACTAAAAGAAGCCATAATAATTTTAGAATCTGCATGTAGAAGAGTGGATACTAGTGTATTATCTAAATGTTGGGATAATGTTTTGAATGGTGATAAATCGAGACGATCCCGAAGATGACATTCCTTTAAGTGTTCTTAGAAACAACTTGACAATAAATTTGGTTGACTTAGAAGAAACTGCAACTAATATTTTAAGTACTCTCCTGCCTGAGGTTTGTGTTTTGGAAAATTTGCATTAAAAACAAAGTCAAATCTTTACTTCACTATAGCTTGAATTTACAGCTTTAATAGTTAAAGAATGGAACGGGGATACTACAGAGTGTAACGAGAATGAAATGGAGGAAAGCTATCCTATGAAGATGATTACGTGGAGGAGCCAAAAAGGACTATAATATCCATGGGAGCTGCTGCGATTTTGAATAAAGCGTTGGAATGGGCCGAAAGTGAAATGGTTGATCAGCGAGATCTGAATGTATTGAGACAGTTAAGAGAGCTGACCGTTTTAAAGGTGATTGAACTAAAGAAACAGGAAAAGAAAAATTAAATAATTTTTCGCATAATAACTTTAAGTGGTTTTTATTTTTCAAAAAAAAATTATTTTTTAAGTCCAATAAACAATAAATCCAACATTTTTAATTTTTATGGGAAAAAGATTTTTAAACGGAAATTAGATATACCGAAATTTATATTAGGGAGTGTTTGCAAAAAAAACAACTTCCTCCCATAAGGCAACACAATGTGTCCACATATTTTTTTTTTTTTTTTTTTTTTTGCCCGATTTGGCATCTACGGAGAAAGCTCTTGAGTGGTACAAGAACAATAACATAGTTTCGTACAAAGCGTGGCAAACCCTCAAAATGTCCTGAGCTTAAGCCAGTGAAGAAATATTGGGCTCTTGTGAAATGGGAGTTGAAAAACACTAAAAGGGTGTACAATATGTGGAAGGTTTCAAACGGAAAAAAGTGACTGAAACCACTATAAGATGAATTTCATTTAAAAATCAAGATAAAACTGAAATTTTGAACCCGACCACCTCAGATATCGATGAAATTTTGTTCATAGCTAAATTTGATCAATACAAACAAACCCTCATTTTTAGAAATGACTGTTTTGCGATTTTTTGGGCGTGGCACAGTGGGAAAGTTTTCGAAAAAACGCGAAAATGGTCGAAAAGTGCTCCATTTAAAATGCAATAACTCAGAATCGGCTCAACCGATTTCCATGATCTTGGTATCATTAAAAAGATATTTTAACAGGCTTTATGACACGTTTGAAAAAAAAAAATAAAAAAATTCACTGTAAAAAATTTTATAACAAAAAGAAAATTTTAAATAACGAAAAAACCAAAAAGATCAAGGGTTTTTTTACAGTGTATTATTTTTTTAGAAAGGTTTATCCTTCACCTATACCATATCCAAAAAGTAAAATGGGTTCTTTTTTAGTTTTATTTATATAATTTTTTAAGTAGTGTCACTTCTAGTAATTGCCGTTATATTTTATATGTACAGGTAAAATAACACAGTACAATACATGATTTGCCAACTCAATTCGCATTTATTCGCAATTGAGTAAAGGTATGAATTTCAAAAATTTGCTCTACATATGCACAACATTCTTCGGAAAAACCCTCGATCATATTTTTTTATGATTCTCAGAATTAACAAAACGGAATAAACAAAGGGTTATTTAATTTTTAATTTAATTTAATTTTTAATTTAATTTAATTTTGAATTTGGCCAAAGTTGGTTTTACAAAATTTACAATGTTAAGGCCAAAAAATTGTATGAAACTTGGAGTTCGAAACCAGCAAAATATCTGTGTATGCACATTGCATCAGAATATGAAATTGATGTTTGAAAAAAGTCGCTTAAAATCACTTTGTTTTGAAGGAGAATGCACATTTACCGACTACAAAGATGTTCTCAAATTCGTTGTTTGTAATGGTGACATACAAAAAAGCGAGTGTTGCGTTTCAATGTGTGGTCACTGCTTCAAAAATTTAAATAATCTAAAAACGCATATGCTAAATCATTTTGAAAATAACCAAAATGAAGAAATAATATACAAAAAGTGGAATACATCGATTAGATGTGTTCTGGAAACGTTAACCACCAACCGAGAATCATTTGTCAGAGATTTTACTGAACACATCAAAGTTCTGATTCCGCATCATTTAATAGCAAAGCGACAATCTGAATTTATCAGCAATAAAAGAGCGGCGCTGTTATCAGGAGAAATGTTAATTCAAATGGACTTTGCTGAAAATTATGCATTTCTTGTACAAGATGCCGTGCAAGGATACCATTGGAATAATGATCAGGCTACAATACATCCGTTCGTTATTTATTACAAAGGTAATTATTTTAATATTTTGGTATTAGTAAACACATCCAACCACACTCATCAAAATATTTAATATTTTTTATTTATTTGTTTTTTTCCTTTGTTTGTTTATTTTCAGATAACGATAAATTATTTCATAAAAGCTTCGCCATAATATCTGATTGCAATACCCATGATAGTATAGCAGTTCATCTATATATTTCAAAAATGATACAGTTCGTGAAGGCCAATATAACCAACAATATTAATAAAATCATTTACGTATCACATGGTGCAGGAGCACAATATAAAAATAAATATAACTTCATTAATTTATGCCATCACAAATCTGATTTTGGTATTGACGCTGAATGGCACTTTTATGCTACCAGTCATGGAAAATCTGCATGTGATGGAATCGGAGGAACATTGAAGAGAGGTGCTCGAAATTATAGTATTGCAAATAAAAATTAAATCCAGACAACGAGGCAACTCTATCACTGGGCATCAGAAACATATAAGACCACCATACAAGTTGCTTACGCAGATGCTGACGAATACAAAAACGTTAAAGAAAAGCTATTTTCAAGATATAAAGAAGCTCAAACTATAACAGGAACTCAAGGCTTTCATTCATTCATTCCAATAAATGAAACTTTTGTACATGTCCGCAGATATTCTGACTGTATCAAATTTGAGCAGCGCAAAATTTTTTACAAATAATTAACTTAAAAAAAATGTAAATAAAATAAAACACAAATTAATAAAAACTTGGCAAATAATATAAACAATTGTTGATGGTTTTTTATTTGTAAACATTTAAAAAATGTTAGAATTGTTGAACTATTTTGTAAATGTGTAAGAATGTGACCTGATATTTTCGCTGTTATTCTAATTATTTCAAAAACTTTCGGTAAGTATTACTAGAAGTGACACTACTTAAAAAATTATATAAAAAAAACTAAAAAAGAACCCATTTTACTTTTTGGATATGGTATAGATGAAGGATAAGCCTTTCTAAAAAAATAATACACTGTAAAAAAACCCTTGATCTTTTTGGTTTTTTCGTTATTTAAAATTTTCTTTTTGTTATAAAATTTTTTACAGTGTATTTTTTTATTTTTTTTTCAAACGTGTCATAAAGCCTGTTAAAATATCTTTTTAATGATACCAAGATCATGGAAATCGGTTCAGCCGATTCTGAGTTATCGTATTTTAAATGGAGCACTTTTCGACCATTTTCGCGTTTTTTCGAAAACTTTCCCACTGTGCCACGCCCAAAAAATCGCAAAACAGTCATTTCTAAAAATGAGGGTTTGTTTGTATTGATCAAATTTAGCTATGAACAAAATTTCATCGATATCTGAGGGGGTCGGGTTCAATGCATCTCGATTTTTACATGAAATTCATCATAAGTAAAATCCCTAATGGAAGGGTTAAGGCAATGTTCATAAGTAGTGATTATAACTATAAAACTTATCTTTTTTGTAAGCTTTAATATAATTTCAGTTAAATAAAAAAAAACTCTAGGTTCAATAGTTTCCTTATAATTACATTTTATATACGTTAAGATACTCCTTAAAGAAAAATTGTAATACAAAATTGAAATTAAAATAAAGAACAAATTAACTAACTTAATTAACCATACTTTAAGATTTTCAGACCTCACAGCTAGATACTACAGATATAATTTGCGAACAAATACTTGTTTTTCTAACATCACGTTCTTTAAGTTATTTCGAATATAAAAACATTATGTGTATTCCTTCATCTATAGCGTTTTTATTGTTAAAACAATAGCGATAATTTTCAATTGTTTTTACAAGGAAATACTACTGAAACAAAAATTCTTCGACTTCTGATTATAGTAAGCTCTGAATTATGTCATTCCATCAGTGCTGTTCATTTCATAGGACAATTATCCCTGCTCAACTCACATGTATTCTTACGCTCTTGCATTTAGTCGTCGCTGAAACAGCGACAAATGAAGATGTGTAGCGGATGTATGCTGATTATTTTTTTTTAATGCACTGAACAAAATTATTAGTAATATACGAAAAATATTTTGTAAGTATAAATGTATTTGGTAATTTGTAATAAAACATTCAAGGAAAAATGAAAAAGAAAAGCTGTTTGATTAAGAAAAATTAATTTTTGTTGAAATATTAAAGGAATGGTTGATCAAATTGGAAACCAAGATCGACAAATAAAAATTGTGAAAATTTTTTTCAGACTGAAAATTTATTTGTTCTAAACAACGTAACGCATTAAGTTCTGTAAATTTAACAATGTTTTACTTATACGCAATTGTCACGAAAGAATAAATATTGAAAAATTTATAATACATGATTATAAAAGTCTAATAGAATTATTAAAAAAACGAATGAATTTATTTATTATAAAAGTTAAAATGATTATAAAAGTTTGAGTCTGATCGTTCATTCATCATTCATTGAATATATTTTTTTTTCTTCCAAAATTTTCAATTTTTTTTTTTTTTATTATTTTACAATGAAATCATCAATATTGATTGAAAAAATCTACAACTTTTTGTTTTATATAGAATAAAAAAAAGCCAATCTAATGTATATATGTATTTATTTTTTTTCTTTCAAAAATTTAATTTTTGTTTAACTTTTATTTCTTTAAAACAGTTTTACACACAACATTCACAATTTCTTATTTTCAATAAAAAATCAATTCATACAGATACTAACACTGCTATGAACCCATTGAACATTTATTACAGTGCAATTCTCATGTTCTCAGCAACACAACTACATTTTTATTTTTGAACAGCACTGCATTACATTATCGTCGTATTACGAGAAATAGAACCACGAAAAGCTTTTATACTAACTAAATCGCTAAATCAACTCAGAATCACTTTCTGAAGGTTGTTCCAAACATCAGCACAAACTCGTAGTGACCGGGGTATAATGAACCCTGTTGACACAAGGTTCAACAATTACCAAACCACCCATGAATAAAGGGAGAGAAAAAACCAACACCTACATTCTATAAACATAAAAATGTTTATGGTTTACAATGGATGGAATGGTATGGTTAAAGACGAGAGGACAAAAAAACTTGCATAGAAAAACCGAGCAAATGTAAACAATAGAAAATAAAAACTAAAAAAAAAATTATAAACAAACAATTCAAGGTGTTGTTTGTTAAAGTATAAACAAATATTTTTGGTCTAAAATGAAAATGCTACATTTTTATGGCAAAGTGTGAATTATACGAGGGTTGCCTTTTATATTTCGGGATGAGAGAAAACGATGAAATATTTATCATCGAAAATGGCTTTATTGCTTTTCAAAATATTCACCATGAAGTTCAGTACACTTTTGCATACGTATGGAACAATTTTTGATGTACTTTTTCCAACCGCTTCATCAGGTGTCGAAAAACGTTGACCTCGGAAATAAAAACAAGTCATTGGGTGCCAAGTCAGGACTATACGGCGGATGGCTCTTCAAATCGACGTTTTGAGTACTAAAAAATTCTCTTGTCTGAGCCGATGTGTGTGAGCTCCCATTGTCGTGGTGGAGAATGATCCATCCTCGGCATTTGGTTCTTCTCGTTTCTCCGAAGACTTATGACAAACAAATCATTCAGAATTGACCATTTTTTTAAGTTGCACTAAAGGTGCGATTGAAGTAGGTCCAGGCGACCATTTGCTTCGAAGTGCTTCGAGCCCGAACGACTTTTGTTGAGTTTTGCTGGCTTTGGAAGACCCATACAATCGACTGCTGTTTGCTTTCGGGCTCATACGCAGAGATCCCCGATTCATCACCTGTCACGATATCAGACACATATTTTGAAAAAATTTTATCTAGACGATGTTCACGATTTAAATCCATTTATTGGCCGACATGAATTCTTCAAGTTACTGTAAACAAAACAAATAGCGTTCGTACGTCAAAACGTTCTGACTACGTATATTGTTAAAAACGTCAAACTTTACTATAGAAACGTCAGTTGCCACATGGCAGCACCAGAATCACCAATCCCGAAATATAAAAGACAACCCTCGTACATGTGCGCATTATAGAAAATTTTGCGTTCAGCATGTGCCACACGATAACGTGATGGAAACTCATTTTATAAGTCTTTTAGGGACTTAAGTGAGATGGTGAGTCTCTTGGGTCCAAAAGTTTACTATAACGGTTAGTAAAATAAGCTTCATTTTATTAGACACATATAGTTTTTGAAAATTGCCTTCAATAAAAAAAATGTGTAGTTTTTTTGTGATACTGAATTGCTTATTCATAAATAATAAATGTATAAATAAATAAATAAATAAATAAAATTAACAAAATGTTTTAAAAATAACGTATTTTAAATAGACGTAATTCTTAAAAATCAAAACTACTGGCTTAAAGTTAGTGTATGTGTGTGTTAACATTTAATCACTCATCCTTTATTTTGTATGATACCAAAAACTCGGTTTAGAATAGATTCTACAAAATACTGAAGTATACATATTTCTATATAAAGGGTCCGCCATCTAACGTTCTTATACCCTATACCACTATGTGGTTTGGGTATAATGACTTTGTGCTGCTGTTTGTAACAACCAAAAATTGAATCAGAATCACTTTCTGAGTTGATTTAACAATGTCCGTCCGTCCGTCCGTCCGTCTGTGTGTCCATGTAAAGCTTGTAATCAAACTGCAGGTCGCAAATATGAATATATTTTGATGAAATTTTGTATATAAGCTTTTGTCGGCCATGGGCTGAACGCTATTGAAATTGGTGAGAATCGGTCCATGTTCAGACCTAGCCCCCATAAAAATTACACCTATGAAATCGACATAAATTGCCATAAGATCCAAATTGTCATATAGATCTTACTCAAATTGAGTTTGTATGCGTTCATTAAATCCACTGAGTAGTCCAAATATGATCCCTTTGGCCCCATATAGAGCTGCTTCCCGATCTTCACTTAAATCTATTAAAAAATAAAAATATTGCACTGATTCTTCTCAAATTTTGTTTGTATATATTTTCGCAAAATACAAGAGACTTTACCAACCATGGTCAGGATCGGTCCATTTTTGGACCTAGTCGCCATATAGATATATCATCCGATATGAACTTTTTCATATCTGCAGCCAAAAAAATTAATAAAAATCCCACTCAAATTTGGTTTTTTCTTATTTTCTCTGTCCAGTTAGTTGGGCCTAGCAGATACGGTTTCTAAACGCATGGTATAGGGTATCGTATAGTCGGTCTAGACCGACTATAATTTTCTTACTTGTTTTTTTTTTTAACTAGTGCTCATTTCGTGAATGGTAACACTTAGCTCATGTCTGATTTGACAGATAATTAGTTTTATCCTTCCGCTGAACGAATATGGTTGTGAATACGCTTGAACAACGCTGGGAAATATTTCGACATTACTTTGAAAATCATGGTAATGTTGCAGAATGTGTGCGAAAATTGCGTACGGATTTTGGAAGAAGAGAAGCACCGTCAGCTCCGTATGTTCGTTATCTTGTGAAAAAAGCAAGGTTCAGAAAATACACACATGAAACACACAATGTTCTGTTCAAAAGCAGCCAACACATATCTTTATTTTCATATCAATTATGTGCGTTTCTAAATTTTCTACGGTGCCCAACACAACCATGACTGTGTTCGTTTTAATATTTCGTTATTTACACGAACATTTTTGTATCACATACTTTTTGTTTCAATCACACATAAAGCACACATTTTTGAGTGTTGCTTTATTTGAAGTTCATGTTCTGGTACGTGTAGTGAAAAAAAACACAGAACATGTACAATAAACAGGTTCGAGTTCAGTTATATTTTAAGTCGTGTTGTGGCTCGTGTAGTAAGAAAAAACAGAACATGTACAATAAACAGGTTCGAGTTCAGTTATATTTTAAGTCGTGTTTAAAATATAACTGAACTCGAACCTGTTTATTGTACATGTTGTGTTTTTTCTTACTACAATTATGTTTCTAAACAAACATAATTGGTATGAAAATAAAAATATGTGTGTGTTGGTCTAAGTTATGTTTGTTTACATATATGTACGAGTTTTTTATTCAGTGTGTGTTTTTTTCTGAACTCTGGAAAAAAAGTGAAAGAAACTGGCATCCTCATCGATAAACCAAAGCGTGAAAAGCCAAAAACAGTGCGTACATCCGAGAATATTGCTGCTGTGGCAGAAAGTGTGCGCGAAGCGCCATCAACATCAATTCACCGTCGTTCTCAAGAAATGAACATTTCGGAGGCATCATTGAGACGAATTTTGCATAAAGACCTTGGTATGACGCCATACAAAGTCCAATTGGTTCAGGAGTAGAAGCCAACTAACCATCCAATGCGTTTTCGCTTCGCTAAGTGGGTCTGCGATGGACTTACAGAAGATGCCGATTTTGCCAAAAAAAAAAAAAAAGTCATCTTTTCAGATGAAGCTCATTTTGATCTTGGCGGGTATGTAAACAAGCAAAATTGTCGCATTTGGGGCACAGAAAACCCGCACGCATACATTGAAAAGCCGATACACCCAAAACGAGTCATTGTTTGGTGCGGAGGCCAGAGGCATAATTGGGCCATTTTTCTTCAAAAATGAGCAAGGAGTGGCCGTTACAGTAAATAGCGATCGTTATCGGGCCATGTTGAACGAATTTTTGTGCACAAAAATTGAAGAGGAGGATATTGGCAACATTTGGTTTCAACAGGACGGCGCTACGTGCCACACAGCCGAAGCTACACTCGATTTTTTGCGCCCTGTTTTTGAAGATCGCATTATCAGCCGCAGAGCTGATGTCGTTTGGCCACTTCGGAGCTGCGATTTGACACCGTAGGACTATTATTTGTGGGGTGCCCTCAAAGATAAGTGTTACGCCAACAAGCCAGAGACAATTGACGCTTTAAAGGACAATATTCGTGAAGCCATTGGTGAAATACAGCTGCACACAATCGATAATGTGCTTAAAAATTGGACCGATCGTGTAGGCTACTGCATGGCCAGCCGAGGCAGCCATTTGAATGAAATTATTTTCCATTATTAACCGGAAGGATTGTACTTTCAAATAAAAAAAGAAATTTGAGATAATATTCAGTAGTTTTTTTTTTTTATAGCATTTTCAAAAAAAAAAAATTATTTGGCTGACCATTTATAAGTCGTGAGATCGAAAACACACATAAAATGTAATAATAAGGAAACCATTGAACCTAGAGTTCTAATATTTTTATTATATTATATTATTTATTTTATACTAAAGCTTACAACATATATAATTTTTATAATTTTTTTTAATGGTCCTGTCTGTTTAAAATATTCCATATTTTAGGACACCATTTTTATGCTCTTCAACTCCCTTTTCAGAAGAGCCCATTATCTCCCCATTGAGCCCAGCTCCGGAAAGTTTGGATGATTTGCTTCCATTAGTACAAAAACCACATTATTGTTCTTATACCACTCAAGAGTTTTCTTCCCGTAGTGGCTTATTAACGGAACACTCCTTAATATAAATTTCGGTACTTATATAGCCCGTCGTAACATATGACGGTACTATTATATCGTCACTCATTTTAATAAAACTAACAACAGATGAACAGAGTTGTCATTTAACATGATAACTGATATATATTTCAAATATAACTTCAAAAAAAAATTTAAATAATATTTGCAAAAAAAAAGTTAGGAGGAAAACCGTGTGTAAAGGTTTTTTCGGCCACACTCCTTAGTAATGCTTTGAAGAATCGCCACTCCTAAAATTTTAAACAGCGTTGATTGATTTCCATTCCCCACACTTTTTTTAATGGTATAGAAGTCCGGGCATCTATTTACTAGTCGAGAATTGGGAGTGAAGCTATTCAAAGGAATGTTTTTGTGTCAATGGAGACATGATACTGAGTTATTCTGTTGAAAGTTCAAATTTTGTTTTCTATTTTCCTCCCAACATTTCTACCTAAATCTCCAAATCCACTTTCCATTGGTAGCTAGAATGGCTCCATATCATAACACTACTTTCTGTTCATTTTGGCTGAAATAACTGTTCCCATTTATGTCATCCGGATTGAATTTTTTCATCGGAAAATATTATATTTTGCCACTCTGTTAACCATGGCATGTGATGTGATATCTTGCAAAGTCTAATCTGTGCGATTAATTAATGGAATCTTTTGCCGATTTTTTTCATTCAGTATTCGAATGTTTTTAGAAAATTTATTGAACTAGACGTTTCGCAATAGGAAGCTTATATTTTTTGTCTGATAGGCGAAGCATATAGCATATTTAGAATATTTATCGTTTGGTTTTGTTATTATTTCTTTGATTTTTTTAGAAACTTACTTCTAAATTTATAACCGTGTTGATTGTTTTCCATTTCCCAAACATATTAAATGGTATAAAAGTCCGGGCATCTAGCGTACTAGTCAAGAATTGTGATCGAAGAAATGTGTCTGTGCCAATGAAGTTATTCCGTTGGAAGTTAAATTTTTTTTTCTATTTGCCTCCCAACATTTCTACCTAAACCTCCAAATCAATTTTCCATTGGTAGCTAGAATGGCTCCAAATTATAACACTACTTTCGGTTCATTTTGGCTGGAATAAATGTTCCCATCTATGTCATCGGGATTGAATTTTTTCATCGGAAAATATTATATTTTTCCACTCGGTTCACCATGCCATGTGATGTGATATTTTGCGGTCTCCAATCTACGCGTTTCAGTATTCATTTGTTGACAAAATTTTTGGTGTCGACATTATCAATGAGAAGATTAATGCCGTTTTCTTTTCTGACAAAAAATGTCGATTTCTATTTGCGCTTTTTTCGAAAAGTGTATTTTTTATATATTCTAAATTAAGAGTAACCTAATTGTATACATCAATCGAAAGGTCTCAAAGTGCTGTGTTTATGAAATGCAAAAAATTTTGATTATTATCCTCTTTGAAGTCATGGTGTGAAAATATTCAAAAAAGGGGAACAATGTGGAAATATTCTTACACTATGACCTGGAAGAAGTCAATGGCTGCAATTTTTTCCGATTTACGAACGAGCAACTTTGAGACGTTTCATTTGATGTATAAAATAAGGTTGCTCTTAATTTAGAAAGATAAAAAATACAATTTTCGAAAAAAAGGGCAAATAAAATGCGACATTTTTTGTGAGAAAAGAAAACGGCATAAGTGTTTGTATGATTAGCGAAGCACACTAAGAATATTTATCGTTTTGTTTCTTTACTATTTCTTTGATTTTTTTTAGAAACTATTTTAGTTATAATGATGGTTTTCAAAAACGTACGTATTCATCAACATTCGGAAATTGTTATTCCGATTATAGTAGCCTTCACTAAAAAAAAAATAAAATTTTATATTTTTCCACAGACGAAATGTATTTTCCAATACCAATGTTTTCTCACTACTTAAAACTTAAATTAATATTTATATTTCTTGTTTGCCATTTCATCATTACACCAACTCTTACAAACTGTAATTAAAACAATTTCCAGCTTGCTTATATTAAAATTACGCTCAAATCGCAAAATTCTCGAATAAAAAGATTGGTAATTTTTAAATACAAAATAAAACAAGTAAGAAAATTATAGTCGATCTAGACCTATACCATGTGTTTCGAGATCCAACAAAATAATTTGTGGCGTGCAAATATGAAAAAGTTCATATATGATGTTATTTTTATATGGGGACTAGGCCATACAATATGGACCGCTCATGATTATATTTAGTAAAGTCTCTTACATTTATCAGAAATATGTGTAAACCAAATTTTAACTTTTTTTTTTACACATTTAAGTGAAGATCAAGAATCACCTTAACAAAAAAAAAAAGTATTCAAACTTTCAGACTCACGACCTAGAAATATGCGAACAGCAAAAACCGAGAAATATAAAGAAAACAATTTTATATATTTTAGTAACAACACCTATGGTGCCTATTATGAACAACTTTCGACTTTCGATTGTGGTCGAATTAACTGATCGAACGAATTTTCATTTGGTATTATGGCGCACATTCGATAAAATAGCGCTATTGTGAATTTCACTCAATTGAATTATTCACTATGGCACTATGAATATACATACATTGTTTGTTTACAAATTTATTAAAGAAAAAAATAATAAATTATTTATTAACATGGAATTAGGATTCTATGATCGTCTGAAGAAGAATGCTTCGTCATGAGAGATGCTTCCAACATTTTGTAAATGGATTCCACTACCTAAGTATACGAGGTTTTAACAAGGGTACCATTTGTTTGCAGATTTATAGCAAATTTTCGACTGCAAGGAGGCGTTTATGGAATTGCTGTCAACTACAGATGAACTGCTGCGGCAATGCATATAAGGCAGATCAATCTCATGAAATTAAAATATTTTCAATAAGTTTTACAAATTGCCATCCAGCATCGAAAGCAAAATTGTGTTCGTGTGAAAACTCGTTGTACAACGAATTTTCGACCGTGCTGCCAGCTCATAGTATGAATTTGACATTCGATAGTCGATGTTCGATAACCAGCGAAGATCGAAGATCGAATGCAACTCATAATAAGGGCCTATATTTTTAGTTCATTTGTAATTGGCAAACTCACAACCTATAGGGTATGCAAATTATACTATGTTACAAAAGTAAAAAAATATAAAAACAAGTAAGAAATTATAGTCGGTCTAGACCGATACCCTATACCATGGTTTAGAGACCCTATCTCTTCCGTCCAACTAATTCGATATAGACAATTGAGTGGCATTATTAATTTTTTTGGCTGTAGATATGAAAAAGTTTATATCGGGTGCTATATTTATATGGAGACTAGGTCGAAAAATGGACCGATCCTGACCACATTTGGTAAAGTCACTTATATTTTGAAAAATTATAAACAAACCAAATTTGAGAAAAATCTGTGCAATATTTTTGTTTCTTGATAGATTTAAGTGAAGATCGGGAAACAGCTCTATATGGGGTCTATGACTAAGTATTGTCCTATAGGGATTATTTTTGGACTACTGAATAGTGGATATAATAAACACATGCAAACCCAATTTTACTAAGATTTGTATGATAATTTGGATTTTATGGCAATTTATGTCGATTTCATAGGGGTAATTTGTATGGGGACTAGGTCTCAACATGGACCGAATTTCACCAATTTCAATAGCGTTCATCCTATGGCTAATAGGAGCTTATATACCAAATTTCATCAAAATACATTCATATTTGCGATCTGTAGTTTGATTACAGTGTTTACATGGACACACAGACGGACGGATGGATGGACATCGCTAAATCGACTCAGAAAGTGATTTTGAGTCAATCGGTATAATAAAAGATGGGTGCAGGTCAAATATTTTTGGTAGTTACAAACAGCAGCACAAAGTCTAATAATGCAATAAATTAAACTTTTGGTTTTATTTTGATATAATAAAGCCCTACACACAGAAAATGAATTGGTTAGAATTCGGTGAACACTAGAAAAATATTCTTAGGTTATATAACGTTTGGTTCTAATTTTTTTAAATTTTAACAATCTTATTAACTTATTTCTTACAAAATGAAAGTAACTCCGAAGGAAAATTAAGTTCCGTCTACCAATTAAAGTACTTTTGCAACAATTAATTATATTATACTTACAAATTTTAAACATAAAAATTCTAAAAAGATATTGTTATAAATTGTTGGTAAATATGATAAAATCAAATTTTTATTAAAAATCAATTTTCGGCTATAACAAAAAAATATATATATATATAACCTGAAATGTTTAACCCAACCGAATTTTTAATTCACTTGCCATGTTGGAAATATGAATTAAAAATTGTCATTTTTGGAAAAAAAAAAAAAAAATATTAATATAATATTAACCTATAATATTAATAGACTAGGCGATTTCTTGTGACCGATGTTTTGTTCTACCGTTTTATCCCGATTTTGACAAAACATATATTTTTGAAAGGTATTTCTTTTTAGCTGTTCACCAGACTTACAGATTTTTAAATTTTTGCCTTTGTTTTGAGTAAATTGTATTTAAAGCTATGTGTGTTTTATTAAATTTTTTAATGTGTTTGTTAATGAGTTTGTTATCTTCATTCACAATAATAATAAACCATAAAAGTGTAGGTTTGTGAATTGGCTAAGTTGAAAAATAAAGCTACCTAGAAATTGTACTCAAATTTCGAGCGCTGGAATCTGCTAGTATTAATTAATATAATATTAATATTATAATTTACGATTTACGAAATATCCGAAATATCTGCATCCTCTTTCAGTCTTGTGTTCTTTCCAGTTGGTTTTTTTTTTTTTTTTTTTTAATCCATTACAGCGTTTAGGAATGTCTCTGTGAGTGCTTTGTATGTCTCTGTGAGTGCCCCACATAGAAGTCTTAGGTTAGGTTATTTTAGATTAGATGGGTCACCCACCCGAAGGTGGGTGGAAAAGAAAAGAAAGGTAAAAAAGAAAGAGAAGTCCGCAAGATCACCTAGTGGAACATCTACTATGCAGCCCAGGTTATCGAAGAATCTTTGCCCTAGAGATCTAAGGCGCTGCTCCTTCAGTCCTGGACATTCACACAGAAAATATTCACACAGAAAAATGAACTGACTCCCCCTCGTCCACATCCATACAGCTCCTACAGAAGTCAGCTCTCGGGACACTTATGCTTTCGGGCATCCGCACTATTGCACAGTGTCCAGTGAGTACTCCTATAAGTAGGCTGATTGTCCCTTTACCAGAACCAAGGAGTGATTCCGTTCTCCTTGGATTAGGCAAGGGCCATAGGATCTGGGATATTCTGCAAGCGGTCAGTTGTGTCCATCTTGTCCTTTATTCAAGATCAGCTGCCTCTTCAATGAGATAAGCCAGCTCGGATAGAGGGATTCTAATATCAGTAAAGCTGGTACACAGGATGTTTTTTATTATTTTTTATTTTTTTTTTTTTTTTTTGATAATTCTATTCGAGAAGGGCTTACAATTTTTTTTTTTTTTTTTTTCAAGTTAAGAAAATGTATTATGGTGCACCCAGTACTGAAACAGAGTGTCTGAAAAAACAGTAATTATTAAGTCATCCTCTGCTATCGCCCCCATACATTTCTCCCTCCTCATATCCTAAGTCGTAATGAAGCCCATTACAGTTTGTAACAGTTTGCGATCGGGTGCTCGTAAAATTTTGAGATCACAAAATTTTTTTTAAAAGTGAAACATCGTAATGGATAAAAAAAAGCTCGTAGCCATCGTGAGTGATTAGATTTTTTTATTCGTAAGCACAGGTTTTGTCTAATGGCAATCCCCATATAAAAATACAATTTACATACGCTTTAATTTAATTTTTTTTTCTTTTTTTTTTGAGAAAATGTACTTTTTTAAGAAAATTACTTTCTTAAGAAAATTTACTTTGTTTCATTCTAAAAGTCACGGACTTATTGATCCGCCCTCGTATAAAGTCGATCTCATAGGGGTCATTTGTATGGGGACTAGGTCTGAACATGAACCGATTTTCATCAATTTCAATAAATTTCATTCTATGCGCGATAGGAGCTTATATACTAAATTTTATCAAAATATCTACATATATATATATAATATTAATAGGCTAGGCGAATTCTTGTGACCGATGTTTTGTTTTACCGTTTTATCCCGATTTTGACCAAGCGAATATTATTTGAAAAGTATTTCTTTTTAGCCGTTTTGCAGATTTAAATTTTTAAATTTTTTCTTCGCATACATAAAATTATACATATGCGATGTGTGTTTTATTAAATTTGTTTATGTGTTTGTTATCTTCATTCACAATAATAATTAAACATAAAAGTGTTGGTTTGTGAATTGGCTAAGTTGAAAAATAAAGCAGCCTAGAAATTCCACTCGAATTTCGAGTGCTGGAATCTGCTAGTATTCATAGTTGCAACCTGTAGTTTGATTACAAGGTTTACATAGACACACAGACGGACGGACGGACATCGCTGAATCACTTTCTGAGTCGATTTGTATAATAACAGATGCGTCTAGGTCAAATGTTTTTGCTAGTTACAAACATCAGCACATAGTGGTATAGGGTATAAAAAGTTGATAAGTACGTCAAACACTATCAGGTTGAAGATTTACCAAGATCTGAACGCCCAAAGCGGCTCAGTGGTACTAAAGTTAGAGCTGTAGTAAAAGAAGTAAAGACATATCCTGCCTAAAGAGCAGTTAAATTATCAGAAAACACAACACATCAGGCAATCCAGTAAGTTTGAGTAAAGTCAGAAGAGCACTTTACAAAAATGGTCTACATGGAAGGATACCACGCAAGACACCAAACAGAATCACAGCAAGTGCATGTATTTCGCAATAATGAAACTCTATCTTTTGGGTAAACATATTATATAAAGGTGAGAGTAAATTCGATATTTTCGGAGTGAAAACGCCCCCAAAAATATGGCGTGCTAAGAATGAAGCCTTCAAATAAAAGTGTGTTACAAACACTGTCAAACTGGATGGAGGCTCAATTATGGCTTGTGGCTGTATGACTGCAACAGCTGTTGCTTAGCCACTCTGAAGGATAAAATTGCCCCTGGCGTCGAGAAACTAGTTTTATCTGAACACTGGCTCTTCAAACAGCACAACGATCCAAAGCATTCGTAGAAAATTTTTAAAGAGTGGCTACGGTACCGGATTCCTAAGACGCTTGAACATTCGCCGCAGTTTCCGCACCTTTACCGGACCGAGCATCTGTGGGAAAACCTTAACAGAAAAACTAAGCAAAGGTTCATTCCATGCCAGGCAGACTTAAAGTAGACTCTAAAGGAAGAAAGGAGTAAAATCTTCCCTGGTGTAATGAAAAAACTTGTACAGTCGATACCTAGGAGACTAAATAAGATGCATGAGGCCAAACGAAAATAAGCCAAACATTAAACAATTTTAAAAGTTTACTCTGTTGCCTTTTCTCCGCTGTTTATTTTATTTTATTTTTTTTTTTTTTTTTTTTTTTTGACGCGTAAAATTTAGTCAGTTTCTAATAATTTGTTTAATGTTTTTATTGAGTTCAGCTATTATTAAAAAATTCTTGTTGATTTTGTGTTAATGACTTCATTTTACAAAAATTTTTAATATGAGTAACTGTGGTCACAAGCATTAACCGCCTAGGACGAAAATCATGCTTTCGAGAAAAATAACATTTTATAAGTATAAATGTAATGGGGCTTCATTACGACTTAGGTCAGTATGTTTTTAATTATATTTCTTTAAAAAACATTTTTAGGGAAATGGGGATTTCACGTAAATATAAAGTTTTGTCAGTAGAATATGATAGCATACATAACTCAAATCGTTCTTATGCCGACTTAAGCGGTTATCGATTGTGACCACAGATATAGGATTAATAGTAATGAATATCTGAATTTCTCGTTACGTTGAGCTTACTTATTATTTTACTACAAATTTCGTGAAATAATTTTTGACCTTCACTGTATTATACCAAATTATTCAAAGGGTGTGAAGTTAGCGACGAAAGATAACTACGTTTTTCAAAATGTTAAATACTTAACAGAGACTGTTAAATTAACAGAATTTTTGTGAAAATAACTACGAAAGTTAAATACGTTTTTCAAATAAGTTGAGGGGTTTAGATATATAGTGAGTGGCATTAGTAAATTATAAAAAAAAATAGAAATAAATTGAATTTTACAAAAAGATAAAAGTCTAAACAAATACAATAAAATTGTTTCTACTATAATATGGGAAAACTAAATGACAAAATTTGACGAAATGGTCCGATAAGGGGCTTAGCACTATATGGTAGTTTTTAGATTGGGACTAGTAGTTTACAAAAAGACCCCAAATATGAAAATCGTTAGGAACGTTTTTCAGAAATATTGTTTCAAAAAAAATAAAATTTGAAATTT
Organism: Cordilura impudica; assembly: GCA_963682025.1. Taxonomy (NCBI): domain Eukaryota; kingdom Metazoa; phylum Arthropoda; class Insecta; order Diptera; family Scathophagidae; genus Cordilura; species Cordilura impudica. Next base: position 151,235,688 of record OY821521.1, on the reverse strand, counting down.
TTTTCTACTACTATAGGGGATTGGAATTTCCTCATTTTGGCATAATGCTGGGCGTCCACGCTTACGAGAACATGCTTGTTGATTAGACCGAGCTAAAAGACCATGCGCAGTATCGTTACGAAAGCTTAGTAAGTCCATATACTTATTTTTCAAATTATTGTTTTCGTAATCCATTCTATACTCTAACCACAAGTTACATACAACTAAATCAATGAAGTGGTCAAAAACCTTAAGAGTCCACTTTCCAGATCTAATCGAAATTCTATATAAAGAACGGAGAAAATCCATTTTGTCTACTCCTCCCATATTGATGTTGTACTCTGATACAATTTTTGGTTGTGTTATTTTAAAAGTTTTCTTTTTTTTAGCACTAAATCGTGACACTTCGTTGACGGGGTCATGGCCATGGATTGATGACACGAGCTGCACAATTCCCCCATCAAGCCATCTAAGAAGAAAAATATTGTCTGCTCTTTATATGCGGAAGCCAGAAGTTCCACGGCCTTCTTTTTTCAAATTCTTTTCAGACTTAAAATCAATTTTGCCGAATCTATTCCCTCTTATAGTACCTGTAGCCCAAATTCCTTTTTGGCGTTAATATAATGCCAAATTTAGAGTTGTAAAATAATTATCAAAATATATTTTATGATTTTTTTCCTGAGGAACAGTTTTTACAGTTTTTGGTGTGTCTAATAACTCTATTAAGCTATTAAAAGATTATTTGACAAATAGAGAGCAATTCGTTCAGATTGGAGAAGCCAAAAGTTCTTTATTAGCTGTTAAATGTGGTGTACCTCAAGGTAGTGTGCTTGGGCCACTTTTGTTCAAAATTTTTATAAACGACATTGGCAACATAAGCTTTAATGGTAAACTATTCATGTTTGCGGATGATATTTGCTTGCTATATCGGTACAAATTTACTCGGGTGTTAAAAACTCATGTGGAATATGATTCAGCAATATTAGCGGAATATATAAGATTTAACAAGCTTGTTTTGAATGCAGATAAGACCAAGTTTATAAGGTTCAGACCCTACATTTTGAAGAATGATGAGACAGTTGCAGTTCATATTGATGGTGTGTTAATCCAAGAAATCAATACCATACGGTATCTAGGCATGTTGTTTTGTAATAATTTACAATGGGATAATCATATTGACTCCATTAAATCAAAAATATCTTCTGCTATTGGAGTTTTATATAAATTCAAAAATAAATTTGACGTTAAAACGAAAATACTAATATATCAGAGTTTGATACATAGCCACTTAACTTACCTTCCTATAATATATGGGTTTAAGAATAATGCTTCGCTGAAGAGCTTGCAATCGGCACAAAACAAGTCTTTAAAGTTAGCTTTTAATCTGCCAATCAGATATCATACTTTGGATCTTTTTAAGAATCACGCTAAAAACGTCTTACCTGTGAGAGCACTATATAAAATGCAAATAACGAAGTTTGTTTTTAAATCCATTAAAATTCTAGGAAATTCGTCAGTTCAATTCCAACATAATGTTCAAATTACACGAAGGATAACAAGACAAAGCCAAGATTTATCCATATCTAGATGTCGCCTTGAGTTGTCAAAGCAGCGTATTTGTTTTGCTGGTCCAAGTGAATATAATGATTTACCAATTTTTTTGAAAACTATTGAACTTTTATCAACATTTAAAAGCGAATTAAAAAAATTTTTGCTAACCAATCTCGAAACACTTCTTGAGTAATTTCTTTTTGTAATATAAACTTTATTTTTATTGTAAACTAATAAAATATTAAAAAATGTAAATAGAAACTGTAAAAAATATTAATAATTAAATTTAAATAGTTAATATTTTTATGTAAATAATGAATTAACACTAGTTGCCTTTTAGCCTCTTTAATGCCAATTTTGGTGCTGAGGCTTTAAATTATTTTTTGTAATATAATTTTATTTGAAATAAAAATAATAATAAATAAAAAAAAAAAAATAAAAATTACAATAGCAGAGCAAAACCCTAGCTTTGAGGCAGTTAATATTGTTCCTTTTCCCTGATATATCTCAAAATCATAAACTATGCCTTTGGAGCTACAAAGGCAAAATATCTTCATTCCCCATTTGATGGGTTTTTTAGGCATGTACTGTCTCAGAGTGGTTCTTCCTTTAAAAGGAACCATCATCTCATCCACACAAAGATTTTCGTCTTTTGGAATAGCGAACGATTTTTTTGTAAATATATTTATTATAGGGCGAATTTTGTAAAGCTTATCGCTTCCTGATTGGTCTATTGTGAACTTTAACTTATTTCGAAAAGAATGGAATCTATTCCTGGTCATATTTTCTGGGAATGATGGTATTACGGTGTCCATTGTCCAATACATTTCCAAACGCGGATAGCCAATGGTACCAATCAATATTTTTAGAGCTAGAAATTTTAAAAGTTCTTCTTTAGTTAAACTGAGAGATTTCCCATATTTAGTCATTGATACCTGGTTTGTTGAAGATACAAGTTGTTGAAGAAAGTCTTCTGTAAAGTACCCCAAAAAATACTCGACAGGCAAATTAATATTTCTCTTTGGGTACGTTTCAGAAAATGAAGTCTCTGGATTAGTCCAAGAAGCTTTTTTCCAACGAAATTGGTCAGCCTTTTTAAGTGAAACTTATGGAAATTGAAAAATTTTGGGACTCTCTTGAACGGTTTCATCAACTGCAAGACTTTCTTCCATCTCAATAATCCTATTACCTATATCATTATTATTATCAACATTAATATCATGATTGTGGATCTCATATGGACCTTCTCTAGAAAGCTCTTTAATCAGATTCTTCCGACTCTTCCAAGTCAGAAATATCGGAATCAGCAAAACTGGTTAAAATTTTTTCTATTTCAGAGTCCTTAATTTTTCTTGCCATTTTTCTAAATAAATTTAAATGGTATCAGACCAAAAAAAAAGAGCGTCTGCATCAAAGCAGCATTAAACGCAAAACGATTTTATTTGTATTGTGTGTATAATTTTTACAACCACAACATACGTTTGTATCTATATGGATACATACAATGTTTAAAAAATCCGCAGAGCCTTTTTTCGTTATAAAACAAAAAACTGTAAATGCAAAATATTAAATTAAACATTTTTCTTTATGACTGATCAGTTTTGAAAAAAAAAAATGGCCCTATATATCTGTAAAAATAAAAAAACCTTTTTTTACAAAAAAAAAAAAAAAAAAACAAAAAGGTTTTCTTAAAATCGCTATATTTTTCTGAGTTTTGTAAATATCCAAAAAAAAATAATTATTAAAATTATTCACAAAACCTTAAAAAACAATTATACGTCGATATCCAAATCGATTCATAGATTTTGAGATTGCTAGATGACTCCAAAGTTGAGTGTATCCATATGGATACAATGTAGCGAAAGGGTTAAAGCAAATGTTAGTTAAAGGTAACTTTAGCTAAAGTGAGCAATAAAGTAACCTTTAACTTCTTTTCGTTATTACTACTTCCCAGTAAAATAAAATTAATATTTTTGATATTGTGCCAACACCAAAGGAAACACCGATTACTTTTGACAAAATGAATTGCTTTATAAAATACGTAGTGGCAACGTTCCTTTATTTGTTCGCAAGCAAACAATAGAATAAAAACTAAAAACCTTTATTATAAGTTGCATAATTGTTGTAAATACGTAATGAAACTTTTTGAAATATATACAAACATATATTTAAGTGTATGAAAATAAATTTATTTCCAAAACTAAATTGGTGTGAATTTCTTCTTCATAAATCAGAAAATGTGGCAATATTAAATAAAGGGTAATTTTTTAAGAGCTATAGGAAAGTTTTCCAAAAAAAAAAAAAACACATAAAATTCAGAAAAATCCATGAAATCTTTATTTGAATCGATAGTACGGTCCATATAATTTAATGTTTGAAGATTATTTCATGCAAATGTTGACCGTGACTGCGCCTCAAATGGTCCATCCGCTTAGTCCAATTTTGGCATACTCTTTCCAACATTTCGGCCGGTATCTCACGAATAAATGCTTCAATGTTGTCTTCCAATGCGTCAATTGAAGCGGGATTGTCTGTATAGACATGATCTTTAACATAGCCTCACAAAAAATAGTCTAAAGGCGTTAAATCGCACGATGTAGGCGGCCAATTTACCGGTCCCGAACGTGAAATAAAATGTTCACCGAACTCGCCTCTCAATAAGTCCATTGTTGCGCGTGCTGTGTGGCATGTGGCACCGTCTTGTTGAATCCACATGTCATGCAAGTCAAGCTCTTGCATTTTGGGCAAAAAAAAGTTGGATATCATCTCTCGGTAGCGCTCACCATTCACAGTTACGTTACGAATCGATAATTGATAGTGATCATTAACACTGGCCGATACAGCTGCGATATTTTCTTCAGTTCGCACTCTACGTAAGCGTGTTGGTGGTTTAATGTCCAACAATGTAAATTTGGTGCGAAATTTAGTCACAATAGCCCGAATAGCCGCTTCAGTGGGTCGATTAAACTGACCATAAAATGGAAGAAGCGCGCGATGAACTTTCTTAACAGGGCACGCATTTTGATAATAAAATTCAATAACTTGCAAGAGTTGTTCGTTTGTAAGACGATTCATTGTTAAATTATAGACCAAACTGAAGACGTTTGACAATGAAACAAAACACGAAACGTGCGTCAGCTGTTTAAACCAGTATTGCCAAAAAGATAGTAGCTAAAAAATCACCCTTTACATAAACCTCACGTTAAAAGTTAAAGTCAACAATATCTTCCCTTTAGCTTATCGGTCACTTTTAGCTTACAGTATAGTTGTAATAACGAAAAACTAATAATCTGCCCGATAACATCCTAACTTTAGCTATTGGCAAGTTGTAATAATGGCCCTAAGGCTATTACGTTTGATAAATTTGATTTAAAGTCATCTCGGCCTTAACATGGTTAGTAAAATATTAGTACTTTTGAAAAAACCGAATAACTATTATGAAGAGAAAAGCAATTAATTTGGCAAAATAGTATATAATTTGTTTAAATAACATTTCCATTTGTTGTAATTTTTATTTAAATCGATTATTTCGTTTAAAAGTTATTGCGATATATTTATGGGCAGTTATATAACCTTGTTTATCATAAATTAAATTATCCGTCCTATGGGCTGTAAAAATATCCCTTAATATGCTCCAAATTTTCATCGGCACTGTTACTTATTTACCTTTATTTTTTTTTTTTTTTTATCAAAAATATAAAACAAATAACGCAAAGTGTTAGCGCAATTTGTTTGGAGTTGCGAAATACTTTCAAAAAAAAAATGATGATGATGATAATGATGGTATGGAAACGATTCTAAATTCAATTGTATATACGTATGTGTGTTTTAGTTTATTTATTTACTTTTTTTTTTTGTTCTTTGTCGTGCCATATTTACTTTGGCAAGAGTGACAAAAAAAAATGAATTGAAACAAATTTTATTGGTATAAAAAATTGTGTGGAATTGTTGGAAACAATTTTTTTAAATAATAAAGTTTTGACAGTTACATTAAACAATTGCTGAATGTAGGATTAATTGAAAGAACTCTTTAGAACAACAAAAATACCAACAACATATTTTTTTTTGTAAGTAAAAAAAAATTTTTTTAAGATTAAAAAGGTTAATAAAACGATTCTTTAATTTGTGAAATTTAAATAGTATACTGGCAATATAACTACAATAAGTTCGGGTTTAGTGGAATAAGCGAGTAATGTGGAACCAATGATTATTTCGCAAACCTGGATGTCGAAACATATTAACATTGCACTTGAACTTGCCAAAATTATGGTTCTTGTCAGTTCTTCGTTCATAAATTATCGTGTTATAAAAGACAAAAACAAATTTTTTTTTTTTTTTTTTTTTTTTGTAAAACCTTCTAAAACTTTAGTTGCTAATCGCAACTGAACCGAAAACGTATCTCGATCTTGTTATCTCGGAAATTTCTAGATTTTGTGGGTTTTTCTGTCTTTGGAAACGCTTCTAGGAAAAAGAAGCGTTTAAAAAAAGATTTGTTCTACATGCTCTGATTTCTTATTTTGTAGCATATCCCTTAAATGCAACCGAAAAAAAGTTCCTACAAATCAAATTTTGGACCAAATTTAATAAAAATAAATTTGACGTATTTAAAACATCATAACTCAATATTAAAAAATAATACCTTTAAGAAAGTCTTCAGCGCATGCGATTTATTTCCAGTCAAAGTTAAAAATTAAATTTTGTGAAAAATAGAAAAATTTGGTAATTGGATGTTACATAATATTAAGCGAGGATACTTAAGGGATTTTAAAAAATTCAGGATAATGTAAAAATATTTCATTAAGCGTAAAAAATGTTTACAAAAGCTTTTTGTTTCAAAATTTGGCTACACTGCGCATTCATCTACAAACAACATATTCGATTTTATTTGAATTATGTTCTGTTACGGTGCAAGTTTATTTATTCTTTATGCTTTGAGCAAGATGGTTCTACGTTCAGAGTCTTGCTTTGTTTACATGATTAATTATTTTGAGTGTTTTAATAAACGACAGTTCAATTTAGTTGATTTTATAATTTAGAACTAAGAATTTTTAAGTCATGTCAGGATTTAGAAAGGTTGATGGAGTCAATATGACTGATGTGGAAGTTTGTGAATTACTGTGCAAAAGTGAGGGTATTACTTACGATAGTATGGACAGCAGTGACTCAGATGAGGATGAAATGCAAGTTACAAATTCATGTAAAAAGAAATCACAGCTCCAAGGATGCTAGAATGCTACTGATTCAGAATGACGATAATATAGAAACTGATAGTGACGATGAAATTGATATTAAAGGATCTATACATGATTCTTTCATACAAATGGTAAATGATGATAATAATCATGACGTTCCGGTCCGATATGAACCGTTAGATTTAACACCTTCTACTTCTAATGCAAAGACCTATACGACTTACGGCCCGATAAATATTTGGAGTTCTTTTTCTTCCGAGTTTAGTGGGGTTTATAAAAATCCCAAGTCATCGGAATTTGAAAAAGTTTTATGGAAAAAGGCACATCTTCAATTTGATACTAACCAAGTTCAGTTTGGAGGCGATAGTGACCTTATAGACGATATAAGAGCTTTACAAACGCCTTTTATTTCCGAAATCATTGGAGGAACGAATAGTATTGGAAACGCTAAAATATGCTGGTGTAAATCAATCTTTAACTTTTACAGTGTCAGATCTACGTAAATTTATAGGCATTCTCTTTTACATGACGTATTACAAACTTCCAAATTCCAGAGACTATTGGTCTTCAAACAACCACCGAAGTGTTCATATAATACAACCCCAAATGCCTATGAAACGCTTTGAAAAAATTCGGGAGCTCCTGCATTTTAATGGCAGAAGCAAAATGCCTGATCGAAATGATCCGAATCGTGACAGGCTTTATCTAATTCGGCCGGTTATCGATACCCTAAACTTAACTTTTTCTACCGTACCGAAACTGAAATGTGCTCTACAAAAATCGGAAGTTATGTGAAACAGTATTTACCGAACAAACCTAAAAAATGGGGCTTTAAATTGGTTGTACTGTGCGATACAATGGGATACGCCTACAAATTTGAACTCTATAGCGGAGCAACCGAAAAGTTGGCACAGGGTGAGCCAGATCTTCAATCTTCAGCAAACAATGTCGTAAGACTTCTTCGGGAAGTGCCCCGATATTAAAACTTTGTGGTGTTCTTTGATAATTTTTATATAACAGTACCACTTATAGTATTTTTGCGCACACAGGGAATTATGGCTGTTGGTACTATCAGACGCAATAGAATAAAGAATTGTAAGTTACCTGAAGAAAAAATAATAATGAAATTCGAAAGAGGTACAAGTCAGGAATTTGTTGCCAACATACACGGTATTGAAGTGACCACATTATCATGGAAAGACAATAGAATTGTCAAACTTATGTCAAACTATGTCGGCACTAAGCCCCCATTAGATATATATCATACTGAGAGTGAACCTTTAACAATTAAACGCTTTGACAAAAAACAAAATTCTATCAAAAGTATTCCATGTCCACATATAATTAAAGATTATAACTGTAACATGGGCGGAGTAGACTTGATGGATAGCTCAATAGGCCGGCAAAAATATCAATGAAAAGCCGTAAGTGGACAATCAGAATATTTTACCACCTTCTTGACATGACATGTCTTTATAGAAGAATCAACAAGGATAAACCAGAATCTGAAATACGATTGGTGGATTTCAAATTGGAAGTGGCTGATGCATTGTTTTCACATAACACAAAAGCACCTCCAGTAAGAGGACGTCCAAACTTAGAAAAACAAATAGAATAAAAAAGACGAAAGCCGAATGCATACCCAGCGCCACCGAAGGACACCAGCTAAATGGTGCCAGCCACTGGATTTCAATGGATAAAAAGGGGAGATGTAAGATGCCTAAATGCTCAGGTCAAACCAAAATGTTTTGTAGAAATGTAAGGTAAATTTGTGTGTGACAGCTGAAAAAATTTGCTTTTACGATTACCATAATTTTTAATTAGTTTTATTAACTAATTTTGTTGATTTTTTTGTTTTTATTAAATGAATTTTATAAATTTATTTTATTGCAAATAGAATTTACTATGTTAATTAAAATTACCTATTATTTTTATATATACTTTTACTTTTTAATACTTTTAATAATTAAAAAAACCGTATTTTACTTTGAAAACTAAAATGTAGGATAGTGAGCATTGTATCTTTTAAGATACAACCGCTATTTAAAAAAAAAAAATAATACTAAAAAATTTAAAAAATTTAAAAAATTTCACATATATATTTTTTCACTAAAATTGTCGTTGTTGCGCGTTTAAGGGATATAGAACAAAATGTAAAAAAAGTATTGTCAGAAATGAAAATCAATGTGTTTCATGCAGCTAAAACTATATTCCATATAATGCAGACTTCATTTTAAACTTAATCTTATAATAACGTCGTTATAAGTCCACTTATGGCAATACGTGTTAATTTCTTAAAACAAGATAATTTTCGACTATAAAATAAAGAAACAAGTCAATCAAGGTTCCACGAAGTTCATACTTATTTTACGAAGGCGTTGGGAAATTTTTAATTTAAGCAAGGTTGTTGAAAAATAAACCAATGCATAAAGTTGTACCTACATATATTTTAAGTTGTATTAAAATAAATTATTATAGTATGCCACTGCATCTAGCGATAAAAAGTTAAATAATCGTTCCACATCACAAATTTTCTCCGACGATATCTTTTTCTGAGCTGAATTCTGAAGATGTTATACAAATAAATTGTTTGGTGTTAAAAAAAACCGTTTTTCTACTTTTTTTAAATATTAATTTTCATGCACACAGAAAAAATTTCACCAACAGAATTGTTCAAAAGTTCATTAACTTTATTTTCGATTGTATCAACAGAAATTTAAGAGGAGTTACATATTTTCTATTGTAATAAAACACTTACTGTTCCGACAACAGAATTTAATTCGAAATTCGGTTAGTAGCTTCATCGCAATTCGGTTGGCAGTAAACTCGGTAGCTAAAATGAATATGTTTTCTGTGTGTATATTCTTTTTCCTATGCGGAAAATTTCCCGAAAACAATTTCCGAAATACAATTGCCCGAAAAAACAATTCCCCGAAAAAACAATTCCCCGAAAACAATTTCCCGAAATTACAATTTCCCATAAACAATTTCCCGAAAACAATTTTTCGAAATTACAATTTCCCGAAATTACAATTTCCCTATTTTTAGTTTACAACTTCCCACATATTATTGATTTCCCCCATAAAAAAAACATACGATTTCTCGAAAAAACAATTTCCCGAGTATACGACTTCTCGAAAAAAAAACAATTCCCCCACCCCCACTCTCTTCAGCAAATTTTTACCTCTTAATTAGATCTAAAAATTTTGCCTTGAGATAAAATCAAAAAAACAACAACATCTTAAAAAAAAAAAACGTAAAATGTTGTCATATTTTTCTAAGGTTTTTCACACTTATTTCAGAAATTGCTACCAACTCGATCAGACAATATATGACAAAAAGATAGCCAAAAGAAAAACAAACAACTCTTCCTAACAAGCTGATTTCATTTGATGACTCCTTCACATAGTTATAGCCCCACAAAGTCATCAAAAATTCAATAAAGGACCAGGAAATCACTTTCAATTGTAAGTTTATCGAAATTAAAAGTGCTATGCTTTTTTAAATGAAATCTATAATATTAATATGCTAGGCGATTTCTTGTGAATGATGTTTTGTTCTACCGCTTTATCCGGATTTTGACCAAACGTATATTATTTGAAAGGTATTTCTTTTTAGCCGTTTTGCAGATTTACAGATTTTTTAATTTTTTTCCTTTATATTGAGTAAACTGCATTTAAAGTTGCTACTAACACATACATAAAATTATACAATGCTATGTGTGTGTTTATTTAATTTGCTAATGTGTTTGTAATAAAAATAAGTTTGTTTTTGTATTGATTTGTGAATTGATATTGATAAGCATACCGTTAGGGTCTTTATTTAATGAAAAAATAAAATTTCCTAGAATTTGCACTCGAATTTCGAGGGCTGGAATCTGCTAGTAAATGATGAAAATGTTTGGGGCCCTTTGAATTTTTTTATTGAAGACATGTCGCACCTAGTAAACACCGTCCACATGTGGCAGAGAAAAAAATGTCAAATGTAGTGTACATTCCTGGTCCTCATGCTTCTCTCCCTCTAGAACATTGTGAAGCCAACCCACCACCAAGACCACCGAGTCTTGATAGAGCAACTGTATGGACTGCGGAAACGTTTGGCAATGTGCTGGCTGATCCACCGTTCGAGCCCGAAGAAACCATCAACAAGCCTGAGCTCGTAACAAATTGATGAGGAATGAAAAAAGTTAGGTGTGTCAAAGCGCAAATCAGAATTTTTGCCCGCATTTCTTAGACGAAAAAAGCTAACGGACGTTGATGTTAAGACCTCAATACACCGTAACCGTCAAGTGGAATTTCAAAAGTTTTATAGCGTTAACGATGAAAACTCTTACGCCTACTGGAACAACATAAAATGATTAGCCAATGAAATGGGATTAGAATATATCGCTTAAGACTGGCGACTGTTCATCGATAGCTCAGTCACTAGCTTAAAAGCAGTGTTACTGCATAAAACGAACCTGAAGCCCTCAGTGATCAAAAAATTAAAGCCGGAAATATACTTCTTAACTAATCTCTTAAAATTTTTATTTATTTTTATTGATTTTTTTTTTTTTTTTTTTTTTTTTTTTTTTTGCTTAAAACAGGTGTACTGAATAGACCTGACATTCGAAAGTTGCTAAAAAGTGAAGATTTCAATATGGTTTCGCACGGAAACGACTTAATTGCTTGGGACGTACTTAATGCAATTATAGAAAGTCTTAGGAAAAAATCGAGACAACGAATGGAAAGTTTTAGACTTAAGATATAGACTTAAGAATCAGTACATGTTTTTTGAAAATTGTACTAAAATCCACCCCCCAGTCGAAAACTTCAAAAATGAATTTAAAAAAACCTAAGCTAATAATTCAAAACCCAGCTAGGGTTTTTTTCTACCGTCATAAGGTTTCAGATTTTGGGGGTCTCAATTGGTTCAAGATTTTAGTGCTGCACTGTGTAATAATTCAACTACATCTAAAGGGCCGTGAATTTCTCGTAATTTTAAATGCTGGTCGATGGCACTATGTACGGCATCCAACTTCTTGAACTTGGGAATGACCCAGTTCAGAAAATTTAGTGTTATTGTTTGAATGTCCTCCACATTTTTCATTTTTCATTTTCCATTTTCATTTTTAATTTTTAAATTTTAATTTTTAATTTTTAATTTTTAATTTTTAATTTTTAATTTTTAATTTTTAATTTTTAATTTTTAATTTTTAATTTTTAATTTTTAATTTTTAATTTTTAATTTTTAATTTTTAATTTTTAATTTTTAATTTTTAATTTTTAATTTTTATTTTTAATTTTTAATTTTTAATTTTTAATTTTTAATTTTTAATTTTTAATTTTTAATTTTTAATTTTTAATTTTTAATTTTTAATTTTTAATTTTTAATTTTAATTTTTAATTTTTAATTTTTAATTTTTAATTTTTAATTTTTAATTTTTAATTTTTAATTTTTAATTTTTAATTTTTAATTTTTAATTTTTAATTTTTAATTTTTAATTTTTAATTTTTAATTTTTAATTTTTAATTTTTAATTTTTAATTTTTAATTTTTAATTTTTAATTTTTAATTTTTAATTTTTAATTTTTAATTTTTAATTTTTAATTTTTAATTTTTAATTTTTAATTTTTAATTTTTAATTTTTAATTTTTAATTTTTAATTTTTAATTTTTAATTTTTAATTTTTAATTTTTAATTTTTAATTTTTAATTTTTAATTTTTAATTTTTAATTTTTAATCTTTAATTTTTAATTCTTAATTTTTAATTTTTAATTTTTAATTTTTAATGTTTAATTTTTAATTTTTAATTTTTAATTTTTAATTTTTAATTTTTAATTTTTAATTTTTAATTTTTAATTTTCAATTTTTAATTTTTAATTTTTAATTTTTAATTTTTAATTTTTCAGAATATATTTCCATTTTCCATTTTTCATTTTTCATTTTTATATTCTCATTTTTCATTTTCCATTTATCATTTTCCATATTCCATTTTTCATTTTTAAATTTTCATTTTCCATTTTTATTTTTTCATTTTCCATTTTTCATTTTCCATTTCTCATTTTCTATTTTTCATTTTCCATTTTTCACTTTCCATTTTTCATTTTCCACTTTCCATTTGTCATTTTTCATTTTCCATTTTTCAGTTCTAATTTTTCATTTTTAATTTTCCATTTTCCAGTTTAAATTTTTCGTTTTCCGTTTTCCATTTTCCATTTTTAAATTTTAATTTTTCATATTCCATTTTTCATTTTTTATTTTTCATTTTCCATATTCCATTTTTCATTTTCCATTTTCCATTTTCGATTTTCAATTTTTCATTTTTCATTATTCATTCTCCATTGTTCATTTTCCATTTTTCCATTTTTAATTTTTCAATTTTCAATTTTCAATATTCATTTTTCCATTTTCCATTTTAATTTTTCATTTTCCATTTTATATTTTTTATTTTCCATTTTTAATTTTTTATTTTTATTAATTTTTAATATTTAATTTTAATGATAAAAAAAATATATTTATATTTTAATTTTTCATTTTCCATTTTGCATTTTTCAATTTTCATTTTTCATTTTTCATTTTTCATGTTCCATTTTGCATTTTTCAATCTTCATTTTTCATTTTTCATGTTCCATTTCGCATTTCTCATTTTCCATTTTTAATTTTCCATTTTCCATTTTTAATTTTTCATTTTCCATTTTCATTTTCACTTTCCACTTTTCATTTTCCATTTTTCATTTTCCATTTTCGATTTTCAATTTTTCATTTTCCATTTTCCATTTTTTATTTTCCATTTTTCATTTTTTATTTTTATTAATTTTTAATATTTAATTTTAATGATTAAAAAATATGCGGTAAAACTTCCTTAGGCCAATGTGACACTTGCGGTATTAATATACACACAACTGTAATGACTTCAGCAATACGAAGAATTACAAGATATACAACATATCCTAAGAAAAACAACAAACACACTGAAAATTTTTATTTTTTCAAGAGTTTTTTCAAAGTTTCATTCGTAGCTCGTGAACCCTTTGACCGATTTTTACGATTTTAAATAGCAACTCCTTTGGGATGTTAATAAACGATTTTATATAAAAACGAATGGTCTAGCTTAGATATTGACGGCGTGATCGTGATTTCCACAGACAGGCGGACAGACGGACAGACGGTCATCGGTAAATCAACTTCCCTTGTTATCAGGATCAAGAAAATATAATGTTTTGGGGTCTCCAGAATTTATTTCGATGCGTTACAAGCGGAATGACAAACCTATATATACCCTCAGCCACTGAGGTGTGGAGGGTATAAAAAATGTTATTTGGCAGAAATAGACCCTACAAGAATGTTTTTTTTTTTTTTTTCGAAAATTTTCAGCTGATAATCTTCGTTGCGATAAACACTGAAACAAAACTGTCTGCGTGAAACTGCGGAGAAAAATTTTTGATTTTTATTTTTTTTTTTTTTTTTTTCAGCAAAAAATGTTCTGAAAAAATTTGTGACTACTCCATGAATGATTCTGAACACTTTTTATTCAATAAAATTTCTTCTAGAAATGCATAATTTCCCAGTTAAAAAAATCGTTTGTCCATAAAAAATTTTGGCATATCACAGCAGTTTTGGGTGTACAGCAGGGTTGGCCAAAATGTGTGAAATATGCGTGAACACGCATTGAAAATCTATTTCACCCCCTAAGAATTACCCTCATGCATAAATTTTCACGCATCGGCAGATCATGAATAAATTTTTAAAAAGCAATTCCAACTCCGATTAATCGCCGATACTTCGATAACCTCAGTGTCCCACTGCGCATGCGTGACTTTTACCCAAATCCGTCTAGTAATTATTCATCGCGGTCTTATTCCTAGCTAGCATGCATGTGCGATTATCATCTCTAGAACCACCAAGAATAGTTCTCGGCATGCTCTTTTGTGCAAAGATTAGAGAAAATGGGCAAAGAGCCTGGAAAATATTTAACAGCATTTTTGGATGAGATGAAAGAAAAAATGGTTACTACAGGGACACAAAAATTTCTTCCAGCAACCTATCACAAAATAGTTTCCAGAAAGAAAATACGTTTTTTATGCACACTGGTAAGGAACCTTTATAAACGGTTTGATGATGACACCATTGAAACATTTTTAAACTTCGACTTGGTGTTAAACCTGTTTGATGAAAAGATATTGCAATAAAGAACTATACCCAATATATAGTAGCATTCTCCCTAAACAGGATAAGTTGCAGGATGAATGGTATGAAGTGAAATATATGTTAGAAAAATACAAGGCCAAAATGGACATGCAAAAATTTTGCAAGTTGATTTTCAAGTCAAATAAGCTGGGATATGCTGAGGATGAGGAGTACATGTATGCAGAGTACATGAAATAGTTAATGATTGCCTTAACTTTACGAGTCTCTACTACAGCTTGCGAAAGAGGATTTTCATGCCAAAACCGCATAAAGAGTGATAAGCGAGCCAGACTGGGTGATAAACATGTGTAGATCCTTTCAATGACTTCTTGCGAAGGCCCTGATTTTTATTTGAGTAAAGAAAATTATGTTGTTCAATGTGACATGGATTTCGCTACTGCTGAAAAAAGTGGACACAAAAAGTAAATGTATCACAGTTTTATTGATGCACATCACTATTAAATATCACTTTGTCATGTTTAAACATAAACAGTAGAAATTAATTTAGTCAAAAAATTTGTTTTGTTGTAGTTTTAAAAATACCCTTAAGTTTATGAAAACACCCCTTAAAATTTAAGCAAGGGATGAAAATACCCTTTGAAAATTCTGAACTGGCGAACACTGGTGTAGAGTAATATGAATGCAACAGTGGCGATTTGTCCCACTGTGCGGCGGATCAATACATCCGAGACTTTTTTAAATATAAGATATTTTACTAGCCCCACACACAGAGAACGGATTCGTTGTTGCTACCGAATTTGTTGCCAATCGAATTTTGGTAGTTCCAAGTACTATCACATAATTCTATTGTGATTACCGAGGCATTAGTTGATACTATGGAATTATTAATTTTATTTAATGGTTATGACAACCATTAATAATTATTTAATGGTTATGGCAACCATTAATAGGGGTTTTAATTGATATAAAATAACAAATTATTTTTTTATTTTATTTATATATTTTTTTTTTATATTTGACATTAATGTAAATGAAACAGTATCCTATGTGATAAAACAAAATAGATAGTAATTCACGAATTCATTATATAGTACCATGTGTTACATATTTTACAATAAAATTTTAATGGTACGCCAATTAATAATTATGCCATATCCGCATCTGTTTTTCACAAACATTCCAAAAATAATAAACATTATTCATATTACAATGACATTATCAAAACAATTTTAACGATGTCTTATTTATTCTTGAATTTGCTAATTTTTACAACAACTTTCCTATGTAATTGTTAGTTATGAAAATCAGCACAAACTCATTATAACCTGACCATTACAACAAAAATCCCATATATTACTTATCCAATCGCATATTCATGTCGTCAGGCAATTGATCGAATTAGCGTCTTGTAGTACAGATAATAACTGAAACTAAATTTATCAATTTTTTGTTTTATATACACTTCGAATTTCAGCTCTTACTAGGGAACTACCAGGTTGTCACATGGCTGGGTGTACTGCAAATAACGTAACACCCATCTTCTAGGTTACGTGCCGCCTTACAGACAGACATTTTTTATCCCAACACAGGCGTGAAAGTCCAAAAAGCATGAAATTTGCGTTGCCAAGTCAGTTACTCGAAATAAATGCCTGAAAGTCACGAGTTGCTTAATTTTTTATAATATTGTAATCGAATTCATTTACCGGTACTCTATTGATTTCTGATCATCTTTTTTTTTTGTTTTTCTTAATCATGCCAGGTGCACTCAATTACATCTGAAAGTCCATATTACAACGGGTACTTTACGAACATAATTCAAGATCCTTTTTGAATAATTTAGGAATATTTTACACTGTTTGATTTTGATTTATAATACTAAATTTGTAACCGAGTTCCAACCAATCCTTATTCTGTGTGCAAAGAACGGTATTTATCAACATAGTCTCCTTCTAGCTCAATACACTTAATCCAACGTTTCTCTAACTTTGTATCCTTTCCAAATAATAGAATTTCTCAAGGTCCCCAAAAAAAACCATTTGTTTGAAAAATGATTTCAGCTCTGAACTTAAATCTCTGTCCGTCTAGACATTTCTTTATGTTTGGAAATGGGGCGAAATCCGGTGAGTGTTGGGGATGCGGTAGTAATTCGTAATAATATTCTTGAAAGTTTTCCATGGCGCCTACACACTTGTATATCTATGTATCTTGATGAAAAATCAAGTTCATATTGGCCAAATGTAGTGGATTTTTCCATTTTGAAGATAATCATTGTGAGTTATGCCACGCAGCTCCCAAACAACTGTCGTCATCGTATCTGTTTTGGCCGATAAGACTACACTCGCCTTCTTCAGCTCGCTGTGGCCCTTTGTTTAGATTGCAACTTTGTCTCCGTGTTGTTATGGATCCATGTTTCTCGCACCATTATAAATTGATGCAAAATACATCCGTATTGCGGCCGGTCTACGCCAAATACTTCTATAAAGTTGTTACATCCATCTTGCGGACATCTATCTAAGAGCCAGTCGATCATTTAAAATCCAAATAACAGGCACATATTGTATCAACAATCTGGCCTTAACACACCATTCAGAAGGATCTATTTCAATAGTACTTATGCGACCACAAAGATACTCACTTAATTATTTTTTTTACCATTGTAAGCAATACACAGTGGCCGAAATACCCAATCTAGCGGCGCTTTGTTAATAACTTCAAAAACATAAAAAATTATGAATGATTTTTTTTTTTTTTTTTTTTTTTTAATTTATATATATTTAAATATAACCCATTCATAAAATTTTAAAATTGGTTTGTATTTTTTTTTTTTTAAGTATATGGGTAATTCCATACATAAATTTTTACCCATATGTAAAATATAAAAAAATTTAAAATTTCATTACACAAGTAAATTGTATTTACAAGTAAACTGTATTTACACAAGTAAACTGTATTTTTTTACAGTTTACAAGAAAATAAATAAAAAAAAAACTATTCCGAGTCGGAGCTTTCAAAATTAAGGCTGCCAGGTCGGTCATTTATATTTAAAAGAAGCTGCTTGACCTCATCATCTATTTTGATGTGTTTTTTGGCGTATTTCGAGGTGCTTTTAGATTTCGATGTAATAAAAGGATCCGACGAAACCAATAGAGCGTGAATTAAGTCTTCCATTGTATGCAATCTCGAGTCTTTTCGCGTGTGGTTCAGCCTATAACTGCGAAAATCTTTATTTCTTGCCTCAAGTGCCTCTTCTGACATCATTCCTATTGGTAGTGAAACTTTTTCAATAACAACTGCTCCATGTATTAAAATTTTATGTACATATGGAGGCATATAAAACCAAGGGTATTCGAAAACAAATATTTTTGCTGTTTCCCAGGCATATAAGCGAAAAGCCTCTACATTAACTGCATAACCACATGCCATTGTCCGCAATATTAAACCAAACCTTTTTATCAGTTCCACTTGTACGCCAGTTACTATAGAAGCCAAGGTTGGCTGTTCGAAAAATATTCTGGCTGTATTTCCTGTGTTTGTATTCCCCGAACCTGTTGTTGTAATGTCCACCAATATACCCATTTGTTCTCTTAGCTCAAGTTGAATTTTTCTTTTGGTTTGTTGAGCAATTTCTTTATTTTCTCCAAGAATTTGCCAATTTTTTATCGGTATTCTGTAGGCGATATGAATTACACACTCGAAGCACCGTATCCAAGCATGAAGTGTCGACAATCCATATTCGTATAAGTGGTTTTGTGGCTGCCTCAGTTGAACTAAATTTAGATTGTTCATCAATTTTGGTGTCGCCCCACATATTCCACAAGCCAGAGATGATGACTCCGCTATGGTATTAAACACTTTTCCATCGATCATGGTCAAATGAAATTCGTGTGTTACTTCAAAAAAAACTCAATTTTGTCGGCAGAATTTGTGCAATTTTTCTATTTACATTTTCTATCTCAGCTCTAACTAAATCCGCTGACTCTTTTTCAAATATTATTTTAATGGATCTGCAGAACCGAGTTGAAGAAGGCCGATTATTTTGCCATAGTATTGCAGGTCCTTTTTTAATTTGTAATGGAACAATACATACAGCAAATAAATGCTCATCAATTGTTCCAGTATCAGAAACACTGAAACGTTGACGGTAAGTAGAGTGCCCACTGCTACCGTCACAGCCCCATTTAAATATTGCTTTTATGCAATCGTTATTATTGCCTACAGTCATGAGATCCTCAAAAGCTTTTGAAAAGCCTTGTATTATACGTGCAACTATATGGTCTACGAGACTTTGCAAACCAACTTTAGCTGACCGTTCAGTTACGTGTATGTCACTGGGGTAACACTCTGTTTTAGTTTTAGCCAAAATATCGTAGCTTGGATAAATATTGCAGTTTCGTTCTTTGGCGCCAGATCGCATCAGTTTTTATGACCTTTTTGAGAATCCACCATCAGTATAAAGAGCTAAAGCTTCCTCAGGTGAATACGGAATAGGGGTTTTTGGTTCAGAGTTTACAGATTTAAGCATTTTTGGAGCTATTTCAGATTCTGAGCATAACTTTGAAACAACCTGTGAAGCGCTTCTTTTCCCAGCCTTGTAAAGGCTCACGCTCGCCGCTACCATTAACTCTTGGTTCGGTGTTTCATTGGCGATTGAAGCAATTTTTTTTTTTTTAGTCTTGCTTGTGCACTCTGAAAAAGGTTTCTCTTTACGTTGGGCAACGGCTGGCTTAGGGAAAATAATGTCTTCATCCAACCACATTTTATTTCGCTTTTCGAACACTGCCAAAATTCTTTGACTCCCTTTCCACTTTTGTACAAGTTTGCTAATAAAATTTCTTAATTCTTTTTGAATTTGTTGGTATTGTTCTTCGCTATATTTCGAGCGATCAATGATATTGGAAAATACATGATTTTCAACCATTAAAAATTTTTTTGTTGCCACTGGTTCACTATGCCTATTACAAAAAGGGTTTGTTTAGATTCTGCCATTGTATTTTAAAAACGAAAAAAATCAAAACTTAGCAAAAAGTAGCAGCCTATTTTTGAACTTGACATACATTACAACCCATTTAAACAAACTATGGAAACAGTTAATCGAATCCGGTCGAATCCACCCTACTTTTATTCCACACAAAATTGGATTTCATATCTAAAAACACTTTCACAATGGACATTTTCTTTTACCACTGTTAAGCACTAAAACATACGATCACAGATCACAAACTATTTTTTTTATTTAATACATACCTTTTAATTAAAATGAAATCGCAAATATTATTAAAAAATTAAATATTTAATTTTTTGCTGTCAACAAAATTGCACTTGAAAAAATCTCAAAAATAGTTATTGACTTGTTGAAACATGTGTTAAGTTTGAATCTCACAGCTGTACGAATATAAGGAACAAAACAAAAGGGAAAACTGAAAAAAGTCCGTTAGGGTTTAAATTTAAAAAAAAGAAAAAAAATTTGCCGATTCTGAATTTTAAAATTTCGCTAAAGCGCCGCTAGATTAGGTATTTCGACCACTGTGCAATGGTGAAGAGTCTGCATAGTATTTATCCAGATTTTCCTTGGGTTGAGTGGTACTTTTTATACCCTATACCACTATTTGGTTTGGCTATAATTACTTTGTCTTGCTGTTTGTAACTACCAAAAATACTTGACCTAGACCCATCTTTTATTAAACCGATCGACTCAGAATCACTTTCTGAGTCGATTTAGCGATGTCCGTCCGTCTGTCCGTCCGTCCGTTCGTCCGTCTGTGTGTCCATTTAAACCTTGTAGTTTGATTACAAATATAAATATATTTTGATGAAATTTGGTATGTAAGCTTTTACCGACCATAGGATGAACGCTATTGAAATTGGTGAAATTCGGTCCATGTTCAGACCTAGTCCCCATACAAATGACCCCTATGAAATCGACATATATTGCCATAAGATCCAAATTATCATATAGATCTCAGTCAAATTGGGTTAGTATGTGTTTATTATATCCATTCTTAGTCATAGGTCCCATATAGAGGTGCTTTCCGATATTCACTTAAATCCATCAAAAAACAAAACTATTGCACAGATTTTTATCAAATTTGATTCGTATTTATTTTTCCAAAATATAAGTGACTTTACCAAATATGTTCAGGATCGGTCCATATTTCGACCTAGTCCTCATATAAAAATAACATCCGATATGAACTTTTTTATATCTGCAGCCAAAAAACTTAATAACAATGCCACTCAAATTTGGTTTATGCTTATTTTCTATATCGAATTAGTTGGACCGAAGAGATAGGGTCTCTAAACCATGGTATAGGGTATCGTAGACCGACTGTAATTTATTACTTGTTTTCGTAAAAAATAATGTTTCATGAGCACATAACTCGAAATTTGACAGTAACCTATTAACTATTAACTTAGTTGACGGCAGCAGTGGATGAAATATCAAAAAGTCACATACTTATTGATTAACATCTGATCTAATGTCTAACCTTTTTAGAGTTATTGCAAATTCTTTTAAATTTTTTTCAATGATATTAATAGTACCCAGATAAAACGAATTGCAAAAAATCGAATGTTATTTAATGATCCAAATTTATAATGATCCATCAATAACACTAAAAATTTGTTTCCTTTTTTCATACAATAAAATGGACAACATTAACCAACTTAAACAAAAAATCTCATTTTTAATCAAATTGTGGCAGAAGCAAAAAAACATCGTCATTATTTCATTAATAAAACTACACCCCAAAACTACATACAGACAATTATAAAAGTAAATATACACGGCCACAATGAATTCTATTCTCTTCAAAAAAAAATATTAAAAACTTTAAAGAAAAAAAACATATTTTATTGCACTTAATTTTATAACATTATAATTTGAAAGAATTTAACTAAATTATTTGTAAAATTTACAGCACCAAAGTAGTAATACGTTATATTAAAATCAATCAAATATGTATTACTAGTAACTAGCAGATTCCAGCCCTCGAAATTCGAGCGCAAATTCTAGGAAATTTTATCTTTTCATTAAATAAAGATTCTAATCAATTATAGCCAATTCACAAATCAACACAAAAAACGAACTCATTTTTATTACAAACACATTAGCAAATTTAATAAACACACACATATCATTGTTTAATTTTATGTATGTGTTAGTAGCAACTTTAAATGCAATTTACTCAAAATAAATCATAAAATTTAAAAACCTGTAAATCTGCAAAACGGCTAAAAAGAAATACCTTTCAAATAATATGCATTTGGTCAAAATCTGGATAAAACGGTAGAACAAAACATCGGTCACAAGAAATCGCCTAGCCCATTAATATTATAGGTTGCCATATTTTGCTGCTTTTAGATCTGTGGGTTGATCTTAAACCACTCTTCTTGAACAACACACGAAAAAACTATAATATCCATTTCCATGTATTAAAATTTGAAAAAAATAAATAATCAGAATAAGGTTAACAAAATATAGACACTTTTTCACTAAAACTCATTTCATTCTTTTTAAAAATCCGAATATTACGGAGAGAAAAGCAGCTAAAAAACAATGGCTTCGATTGAATTTCATCAAAAAGTATGAATATTGCATTATGGACCATGATACACATATACGTTGTTGGCGAATCCACACAGGTACCAGCAGTAAATTTTCACGTTGCTGAGAAAATGTCCATGAATAATTTGAGTCACAAAAAGACAAAGGTAGTTCCCGAAAAAGATTTTAGTATGGCAGGCTATTTGTACTTGTAAGAAAATAACCAGTTCGTATGTGCTAAGAGCTACGTTTAATACCTATTTGTACATTAAAACATGCTTGAGAAACTACTTCTATTCCAAAAGCAGGTATCTGTGTTTTATACCCTATACCTCTATGTGGTCAGGGTATAATAACTTTGCGCTGATGTTTGTAATTACCAAAAATATTTGACCTATACCCATTTTTTATTATACCGATCGAATCACAATCAGTCCCTAGCCGATTTAGCGATGTCCGTCTGTCCATGTAAACCATGTAATCACACTAGAGGTCGGAAATATGAATATATTTTGATGAAATTTAGTATACAAGCTATTGGTGAAATTCGGTTCATACAAATGGCCCCTATAAGTTCGACTTAAGATGCAATAAGATCCCAATTATCATATAGATCTCGGTCAATTTGGGTTTGTGTGTGTTTGTTACATTCATTAATCAATAGTCCAAAAATAAACCCCATAGAACAATTCTTAGCCATAACCCCCATATGAAGCTGATTCCCGATCTTCACTCAAATCTATGAAAAAACAAAAATATTGAACAGATTTTTCTGAAATCTGGTTTGTGTATGTTTCTGCAAAATAAAAGTGACCTTACCAAATATAGTCAGGATCGGTACATTTTTCGACCTAGTCCCCATATAAATATAGCATCTGATGTGAACTTATTCATATCCGAAGGCAAAAAATTATTAACAATACCACTCAAATTTGGTGTACGCTTATTTTCTATATATAATTAGTTGGACCTAAAAGATAGGCTCTAAACGCATGGTATTAGGTAGATAGTCGATCTTGTTTTTTTTTTTTTTTGTCTCACTTCGTGTCATATCATTTCACTAAATCGGCTGTTGAATGGTACAAAAAAAAAATTAAATAATATCACTTTCATACCAAGAGATGCGATGTCACACAACTGCCTAGAAATAAGGCCCATATAAGGATATTAGGCGCTTGAGAAAAAGAGTGGCGAAAAGTATAAATAAGTGGGCAACAATACCACACTTTTTGCTCGGTAATGGTCACATCAAAAATAGTCACTGTAAATACTATAGAGGTATGGGAGGTATTCCTGAAGCAATTAAAATGTTCATACAGAACAATTCATTTTGGAAAATAGTATGTGATAAATATTAATTAAATAACATTCGCAACCAATGAGACTGTGCATTATCTTGGTGCAATTTTGTGATTTTTTTATACTATGATATTTTTTCATTTGGCAGTTAATTGTTCTATTTCGAAGAATATGTACTTTTTCGGATGATTTTTAAAAATTTATAATATTAGTAGGCAAGCTGATTTCTTGTGACCTATTTTGAACAAACATGCCTCATTTGAAAGGTATTTATTTTTAGCTGTCCACCAGATTTAGAGATTAGGGAGCAAATCTAGAACTTTTTTTTTTTTTTTTTTTTTTTTTGAGTAATGCTCATTTAAAGTTGCTACTAACACATACATAAAATTATACAATAAAATTATACAATAAAATTATACAATTTGTTAATGTGTTTGCAAAAGTTGTATATGAAAAGCCCTGTGTTGAATTGAAAATAATTTTTGACATAAGCCAATAACGACAATATTGCAATCGAATTTCATTATAATAATTGCATATCATACGCCTTGTAGCATACAAGATGGTTCAAATAATTTTAGGCTCTTATTTCTGTGTGTTCAACAAATATTTATAATAAAATAAATTTAATGAATTAAATAGATTTGAAAACCAATGAAAGAAAGAAATTGAATGAAAAAATAAAATTTCCTAGAATTTGCACTCGTATTTCGAGGGCTGGGCTCTGCTAGTTAGTAATTATTAGCTAAAACGAATATTTGTCCTTCTTATTTTTTTAAATTTTCCAACTCTTTTTTATACAAGAATTAATAAAAAAAAAATTTTAAATCCAAAATATAAAATATAGTTAAATTCAATAACAAAAACGAAACTACAAATTTTAATAAAACTTCCGTATATTTAAAAAATTTGTTTACAAAAAATTATCGAATTTCCGTACATTTTTTTATTTATTTATTTTTTTTTTTTTTTGTATTTTGTAAGCTTTATTTTAAGATATCGATATTTGTACGGATGATTTTTTAAAATTTCCATTTTATTTGTTTCATAGTGAAAAATTTGTAAGCAAGTAAAAAAAAGAGATTTTTTTAAAACAAAATATTTTTCTAACGTAAAAAAATAAAAATCGGTTATAAAATTACGATATTGCTTTTTTTTCTTAAAAATGTTTTTTTTTTTTTTTTTTTTTTTTTTTTTTGATATATTTATTTATAAGCAAAACTAAATTGTATTTATTTTATTTTTTTTTTTGCATAAATTACAAATTTTTGCAACCGTAATATAGAAAAATCACTACTAAAAATATGAAATAGCAAACTTGTTTTTAGTGTTTTTGTAATACTTACATAAAGAACCCTTTTGTGTAACTATCTATTATGAGTGTTAAATCTAATTTCCAAACAGTTTTAAAATTTTATGCGTTTTTGATATATTACTTTTTCCCGATTTTTGTGTTAGCGCAATTTTCCTTGGTTGCGATTTTGCGTCTTCGCGATTTTAGGTATGGCGTTTTTACGATTTTAAGTTTTTGCGACTTTTTTAATTTATTATTTATTTTTTTTGCTTTTTGAAATTTTGTTTAAATTAAAAACAATCGAATTTCACACATATATAGCGTTACATATTCATCAAATCAACGAGTCAGTGATGAGCGTAACTATATATATATATATTAAGATGAATGCTGTATACTCATTTTAGTGATCAACTGTATATCCTAAACTGATTGCAAGTGATTTAGACAAAAGAACACGATAATGGATATTAATGATTTAAGGGTATTAAGCACTTATGTATGTATGTGTGCATAGTAGAAGAGTTAAAAAAGGACATGCCAAAATTAATGATGACCCAGTTTTTCGTACATATTTCACCTTTAGAGAGTCATAAAAATATGTTACATTTTGTTTTCTTTTCCAGAGAAAACAATTTTGCAACTATTTTATTATCCTCACAACATATGAGGTCATTTTAGTGGGGTCAATTTTAAGGTAAGGCAGAGGATTAGACAGAACAAAACAAGACGATGATGATGATGGTGACGACGATGTCTATAAACCAGAGCAAAAAGACGCCTCCAAAAACTGACTGCTTGACTGACAAACGTTCATACAAAATAGCTACGAACGTAGTGACTAATAAAGAAACGAGGAATGAGATATTGGCTACTTGCAAATACATGCAATGACAAAAACAACAACAACAACAACAGCAAAACATTTCCAAATACTATTAAATGAAATAGTAGAGCATACTAATGGAAAAGAAACGAAAAAGCTGGCAAAAATGATTTTAAAGTGCACTATAAAAACGTTTCAGTTGAGGTTATCATTTTTGTCAACCAATAACGGAATGTCTCACTTTTAAAAAAATATGTACATAATGTCAATACCTCACAAACAACATACAATTTTTAATAAATATAAAGTGCACTCTGTAGAAAAAAATTAAAATTATAAATGAGTACCTCTTCACTAAAATTGAATGATACACACAGAAAACAGATGCATTGTGGCCACCGAATTTATTGCCAACCGAATTGCGATAATGCTAATAACCGCATTTTTGGTTCACTATGATTACAATTCTATTGTCTTAACAGTAAATATTTTTTCATAATAGAAAATTTGCACATGCAATTAAATTTCTGTTGACACAATCGAAAATATAGTTATTCCACTTTATTCCACATTCGGTTGGTAAATATTTTTTCTGTGTGTATTGAAAGTTGTTGAAATTATTTATTTTACTTTTTAATTAAAAACCCAAAAACTGAAAACGAAAAATCGTCAACGACAAGTTTTATTTCAAGTACAATTAAATTCTACAATCGAATAACTACAAAATACTTGCCCAGCTGAATATAGTAAATCAGAATTACCACTATTAACTACATAATATCTAATATGGGAGATCAGTGCAATGGATTTAAGCTCCATATATAAAGCATTTAAAAAAAAAAAAAAATTGGGTTATTATACATTGGCTCTCTAAAATGGATTAGAACAATCCAGAAATATTATTGAAGTTTCAAATGTTGAACCAAGGCGTTAGTTTTTATTTAGTTTCTTAAAGAATCTATTATATAAAACATTTTTGTGCAAAATCTGTACCGAATTTTGTATGATTTCTGTATAGTGTTACATATCGTTGAGAAATGCTTTAAAACGCGTTTGTTTGGTGTACAAAAAAATATTCCTGTTTATATACCTTAATCAATACTTCCCTAGATATTAAAGTAAAACTTCATTCAGGATATGAATTCTATTTCCCGGTATTGAAACAAGTTATTTTAAATAAAAACAAACAAATTCTAATTCCAATCTCATCGCATTTGGTGCGGAACCTTTTTTAACGATCGCGAAAAAGTAAAAACGCAATTATTCATCGTTTCAGTGGATTATTTAGACTTGCCAGGCAAATTTTGATATTTGCAAAAAGCTCCAAACTGTCTAATGAACGCTAGGGTGGCCCTTAATAAAAAAAAGTGTTCAAACTCTCGGTCGCACCCCCTAGAAATATGCGAATAGCAAAAAAAGTGAGAAATACAAAGTTTTGGGCCAATCAAAAAACATTTAGAGGTGGCTCAACGCGATTGAAAATTTCAAGTGTGTTTATATGGGGGAAAATATGACTTTTTTTTTAGAATCTACGAAAATTTCGTTCTATAGTTTAACAATTCCGACAGTTGTTTTTTTGACAAGGATTTTATTTTTGCAGATTTCGAAAAAAATGGGATTTTTGTAGAATATTCTGTAAATGTATTATTTCTAAATTCTTTGTATAAAAAATTCATCACTTTTCTATTTTTAAATGTTATATTTTATCTTAATAGCCTAGGGCTTCGGAAAAAATATTATGACCTATTGGAATTGGGGTCACATATGACCCCAATCTAATAAAAACAATTTATTCAAAAATTTCAAATATTTTGGAAGTGCTATTGAATTTTTAGATGCGACGCTTAAAATATAATAACTCAATGTGTAGACTTCCGTTCCTAAAATTTGAGATAAGTCCGAGAACGTTAACCCATTATTCGCCAAGGCCAGCTGTGTATTTTAAGATATTTTTAAATAAAAATTACTAAAAACGAGCTTTTCTATTAAACTCGATGAAACCACTATTTATAATTTAAGAAAAATAATTCGGTTCGGATCAAAATAATCCATTGTGATATATCTACTTATTGCTTGCGAATATAAATTAAAACAACATTTAACCAATTTTGTTATAAAATTATTTTATGTATAAAAACTATCTATATTTTTTTAAATAAAATAAGAAGATTTACAAATGACTCAAAGCTAATAAAAGACAACTTATTCAAAAGAATATGAAATATAAAATTAATATAATAATATAAAATTAAAGAAAAGCAATACTTATTGCAAGTTACAGAAAAGAATTTGCATCGCACACTAAATCATTCTTAAATACACCGAAATAAATAGAATTAATTTTAAATTTCATATTCCTTAAAGAGTTAGATCAATTTTTTAAAATTTTGTTAAAGAAAATTTTTCAAAACCTTAAAAAAGGAGTTTTCAAAATTTTATCAAAAAAATTTTCCATTCTCGGTCTCAATGCTTAATAGATTAACAAGGTGGTAATAAAACAATACTTCATATCTGAGTATTTATAGGTATACAGACTAAAACAAAATGTTGGCTTTAATTAATTTCTTAAAGTTAAAAAAAAATGGCATCAAATTTCATGACCCAATTTTTTTTTTTTTTGCACAAAAGTGGTCTGGGGCATTTGCTATTTCTTGGCGAGTTTTTATTCGATTTTGAAGTTTTATAGGTTTTTGGAAAGATAATTTAATACTGATCCAGAATTATATAACAACTTGGCGGAAAAGTTAAACTATAGAACGAAAAAAAAGTCATATTTTCCCCATATAAACACACTTGAAATTTTCAATCGCGTTGAGCCACCTCTAAATGTTTTTTGATTGGCCCAAAACTTTGTATTTCTCAATTTTTTTGCTATTCGCATATTTCTAGTGTTAGAACACTTTTTTTCTCTCCATATAATGTACACATATATTTCAACGTTTTATAATTTCTTAATTTATTTCTATCTGATACTCGTAAATTTAGTGCATAAGGGGAATATATACCTTAAGATAAATAGTCGTTGGAGCACGTCAATATTTTCGGAAAGATTAAGGGTCACAAGATCTGTGAGAAAAAAAATAGTACAAAATGTTGGAAAAAAGTCATTTACTTTATATTGAAAATCTTTCGATGATTCACATAATTTGATCGAAAAACTAAATTTCAAAAGGAAATTGCATAACTTGCAAAACAGACGTTCAAGGAACCACGAAAGATCAATTTTTATCAAAAATGCTATATTATCTTCTAATAGCTTAATTCCCTTAATATAAAATTTTTAGAGATACAAACTAATAAAGTAATGCAATGTTTTGTTATATTTTTATTATTTTTAGTCCAATTTTATTACATATCTTATGAAATACGCCAGGATTAAAAACACTTTTTTCATTTATATATTATATACGAGGGCGGATCAATAAGTCCGTGACTTTTAGAATGAAACACAGTTTTTTTTTTTGCAAAAAAAAAACAGTTTTCAACATAATCTCCTTATAGCTCAATGCACTTAGTCCAACGTTTCTCCAATTTTTGTATCCTTCCAAAAAATTGGATTTTTCGAGGTCCATAAAATGGCTTTTGTTTGATCAATAATTTCATCGTTGGAGCTAAATCTCTTTCCACCGACCCATTTCTTTACGTTTGGAAATAGGAAATAGTCACTGGCGGCTAAATCCGGAGAATATGTTGGATGAGGTACCAATTTGACTGAAGTTGTCACACGATTACGTTTACGGTCAATTAAGAGCAAACGCGGCACCCATCTTACAGACAGCTTTCTTAAACCCAACTGATCATTTAAAATCGAAACCACACTGACATATGAAATGCCTATGGCATCAACAATCTCACGCACTTTTACTCTTCGATCGGCCAACACCATATCGTGGAGTTTTTCGACATTTTCGGGTGTATTGACCCCAATTGGCCTCCAGAACGTTCAGTGTCATTTGTATTTGTGCGACCACAACGAAAGTCAATAAACCACTTTTTTACCATTGAAATCGATGGTGCAGAGTCCCCATAGTATTTATCAAGCTTTTCCTTGGTTTGATTAGACGGTTTTTTTTCGCAAAAAATAATGTTTAATGAGCACTCGAAATTAACTTTTTTCCAATTTTAAAGAAACCACAAGTAGTATGTTTTGAACAGCTGTTAAACACAAAGTAAATGACGGAACTTACTCAAAATTTTACAGTAGTCTATTAACAGGTGGTATTTGATGGGAGCAGTGTTGCATTTCATATAACTACGAGGGAAGTTCGAAAAGTCACGGACTTATTTATCCGCCCTCGTATTGTAACAATAAGTAATACTGTTTGAAACTCTAATAGCACAGCTCCTGAAAAATATTGTTTAGGAAAAGATGCAGCTAATGTGGTCGGGTTTTAAGCATTAAAAAATCTATTGCCTCATCTTCGTATGGTAACTTGGAAAATATAATTCAGTAATCACAACAGATAAATGTAATAGACTATCAAAATGCAATTGGCTACAAATTCGAGTCCCACAACGAATCCGTTTTCTGGGTGTATTTACTGGTTCCTTTCGTACAAGTACAAATAGCCTGTCAAATTGTTCACGGACATTCCCTCCAGTATCGGCAAGGTGAAAATTCAGTCCTGGTACCTGTGAGAAGTCGCCAAGCATGTATGTACATCTCAAAGTCCGTAATGCAGCATTCATACTTTTTAGTGAAATTGCATTTAAGTTTTTAAGCCCGTTCTTTTGATACTCCTCTTGGAGTTTCGATACGTTCGAAGTGCTTTTGACTCTTCTTACGAAAGACTCCGAGCAATTGATTTTTAGAGCTGCCTTTCTCCCAGAAATATTCGCAATATTCTTAAAAAGTGTCAGTATTTTTCTATTAGTTACAAGGCTTATCTTAATAGTAAGACACTCGTTATAGCACATAAGCAATTGTTTTTAATGCTAGTGCGGCCTATCGAACACAATTGATGGGATTGAGTTTAACACTACAGGAAAAGCGTGCCCAATACTACTCCAGACACGACAATGCCCATCTACAAGTTACAGCGCCGCTCAAGACCTATTTGGAAACATTCAACTGGAAAGCTGTATATATCGACAACACATTGCAACACATTTGAACATTTAGTGCACACTTTGTGTTCTAATACCTTTTCCCACTTCATATTGGTGGAGAGGCTTCTAAATTTGAAACATTTATAAAGTGGATGCGCAACTATACAATCCAGAGGACACTTTATTCTGATGTCACTTTGTACTTCCAGATCTGAAATGATTTGCCAACTTTTGGCCGAGAACGTTAACCCATTATTTGCCAAGGCCAGCTTTGGATTTTAAGATATTTTTAAATAAAAATTACCGGAAATGAGTTTTTCTATTAAAGTCGATTTCGATACTGATTCCGAATTATATAACAATCTGTCGGAAAAATTAAACTATAGAACGAAATTTTCGTAAAATCTGAAAGAAAGTCATATTTTCCCCATATAAAACACACTTGAAATTTTCAATCGCGTTGAGCCACCTCTAAATGTTTTTTGATTGGCCCAAAACTTTTTATTTCTCATTTTGTTTTTGCTATTCGCATATTTTTAGGGGGTGCGACCGAGAGTTGGAACACTTTTTTTTATTAAGGGCCACCCCAGTGTACATATAAGCAGCTGATTAGAGGTTGCTCTCTGGTACCGGTATGGCCAGCCATGCCCTAAACTGTGTGCTTTCAAACTGTTTTTTTTTTTTGTGTGTGTTTTCCAACACTTTACTGCACAAATGACGGCAAATTCCGATTTTGCGTGAATTTTGGGTTTATAAGCTCTGCAACCACTACGAATTAACAGAGCAAGAACTTTACTTTGGATCCTTTCGAAACAACATAGTGAGAATTGGACGAATCGCAATAATAAAAGCATTGCTAACATTGCCGTATGACGCAACAAAGATCGATACAAAATATTTAGTTTAAAAATCTGTTTAAAATCCAAAAATAGTCCAAAGTTGCCATTTATTAAAAATTAATAAAACAATTTGAGTTCAAAACTATTATAAGACTTAAATATCCAGACTATTCCTAAAAAAAAATAAAATTAAATTAATAATAATAGTAATAATAATTTCAAACTATGATAATGAATTTAATTTTTTTAATTGAAACCACAGTTTTGCTGATTGTTTGTTGCAGAAACATTACAAGTACATTGTTGTAGAGATCCATTGTAACATGATGATAGAACAACATAAATTTCTTAGCTTACACGTACATACACACACAGCCATCTGTGTGTGCCTTATGGGGCGGAGTAATGTCGACGAAGTACTTACAATATGGAGTAAACTATTGTAGTACGAGTATGAACATGAAAATTAGGTCAAAATTATCAAAAAGCTATTAAGACAATAACATAACTGTTTCATATGGGAAGAAAAGTGAACTTAAACACGTACCACAGAATAGAACAAATGTTGCTGTTGTTGTTGCAACCATCCTCCCCCATCTAAGCCACACTTTCCTCCGACCTTTTTCGATTTATAGATAGAAAATGTGTTGTACACATTGAAAATGTCTAGTGTTTTAAACAAAGACAAAAGAACAAGCAAAAAAGTTTAAGTATGTCTAGGCCGACTATGCGTAATCCTACAACAGAATGGCCATAATATCTGGCAGTTAATTTGAGTGAAATTGTCATGTACATATGTATATGATGGCTGAAGCTTTTATAAAGTTCATATCGGAAGGGATTATTATATAAATAAGTCTAAGACTATTTAATACTAACTCGGCGCTGTCATACTTCTTTGAGCCAATCAAGGCTCATATACCAAATTCCAACGAAATTGATATATATATATACATCCGATTTACAGTTTATTTACATGATTTATGTGGACCAACGGACAGGCGGAAGGACGATTTTGATAAATCGCTTCGGAAATTGATCCTGAGCCATTTGCTGTAATATGATTTGATCAAGTATTTCTTGATTGTAACAAAAATTAGCACCAACTCTGTCTGCCGTAAACACAGTGTAATGTAGGGTATCACAAACAGAATACCATTTAATTTACAACATGTCGTTTAAAATAAATTATGTTTGAAAACAAATTATTAAGATCAAGTACTTATATTGACCAACATTGTTGGTATTATAAGTGGGAGGAGCATACGATAAAAATTATTATATTGTTTTTGATATTTTAACAATGTGCAATTGTGAAAATATTGCAAACTATTAAATATATAAAATGCATTACATCCACATGCAGCACTGCCAGTAAGAGCGGACAATCATAGTTATGCCATATCGTAATTAAGTTCAATAATTAAAGTTCGAATTCAAAGCAAGACCGGGTCACTTTAGAACAATTCGGTTTGGAGTACAAACGAAAACGGTTACTCACCGCACTTCACACCTAAAGAATTATCAACATGAAATTAATAAACTTTTCCTTAAAATCAAATAAATTTTCTTTAGAATTCGGCCAACCTTTAAAGGAATTTAAAAAATAATTTTAAAAATTTCATAGCGATTACGGAAAAATATTCATTAATTTTATTTAAAATATTCAATAATTTTATGAAATATATTTATAAATTTTATATTAAAAAAATTATTTATTGTCAGTTGTATGACAAATGTATGAAAAATATTCAATAATTTCATGAAAACTATTATCTGTACACTAGCAGATTCCGGCCCTCGAAATTCGAGCGCAAATTCTAGGAAAGTTTATTTTTTCATTAAATAAAGACCCTAAAAGTATGCTAATCAATAAACACAAAAAAACAAACTCATTTTTATTACAAACACTTTAATAAATTTAATAAACACACACATAGTATATTATAATTTTATGTATGGGTTAGTAGCAACTTTAAATGCAATTTACTCAAAATAAAGGAAAAAATATAAAAATCTGCAAATCTGCAAAACGGCTAAAAAGAAATACCTTTCAAATAATATATGTTTGGTCAAAATCGAGATAAAACGGTAGAACAATACATCAGTCTCATGTTTTTATGGGGGGTTTCGTGTCAAGTGATCGCGAGTGGATAATGTTTTAATTTTTAGATGTACGCGTTGAAGAACATGCTCTACCCTCGAATCTGTGTGGTTTATGTGTGTTCGAAACAAAAATTACGTGATAGAAAAATGTTCGTGTAGATAACGAAATATTGAAACGAAACACAGTCATGATTGTGTTGTGCACCGTACAAAATTTAGAAACACACATAATTGATATGAAAATAAAAATAAAAAAAAAATAAAACTGATTCTAACCACACTGCTCGTAGGCCTGATTTTAGGTGAGTGTGTTAAAGCGCTGATCAAAAAGTGCAAGTACGAGTGTATGTGAAGCTTCATGGTCCAAACCTCACGGCCGCACAGTGGGTTGAAAAGCATGAAAAGTGAGGATTAATTCAGGGAAGACGTAATTTCAAAATATTGTTATTTTTTTTTAATGGATATTCATTAATGCATAAAAACCACCATTTAAAAAAAAAAGTGGAAAAAATTTGTTTTAACCCGTTAGGAGCTTTTTTGTGTTTTGGAAAAAATGATCTTTTCTCACAATTTTCGCTGTAACTTTGGAATAAAAAGCGATAAATTAGTAAATGAAATTGCAAGTTAGAACTTAGTTAATGTGCTTTTAGAAAAAATATATATTTTTTTTTAAATAAAAAAGGAATAAATATTTAATATGTATTTCCAAATTCCACAATTCCACAAATTTAACTCAAAAAATTCACATTATAAAATAATATTATGTTTTTATTGATGAATAATTATAAGCACAAAACAAACAACCATTTCAGAAAAATTTTAAAAAAATTTAAAAAAAATTAATTCAATTAATATTGAATATATTGCTACATTTATAATTGAAAATTTTATATGCATTTATTGTTATTGTTATTGTTATTGTTATTGTTTATTTTTTATTTTATATTGTTCTTATTTAAGAGAAACTTAAATATATATATATATATACAATTAAAATCAAGGATCCTCCGATTTATCATCACCTTCATAAATATAATCAGCATCTTCATAATTATCATCATCAATATCTTCATTAATCTCTTCTTCATCAGAAATCTTGGGCAAAATTAATAAATCTAGTGCCATCTGTGGTATATTATATATCTTTTTGGCATAATTTTTGCTTTTAGTGGTAATTAAAGGATCCGAACTAAGAAGTAACCTATTGAATATATCTTCATTTGACTTCTCCCGACTTCATTTACGAGAATAGTGTTCTCTGTTATTTTTAAAATCTTTATTTCTAGCTTCTTGAGCTTCCTCAGATAGTTGACCTATTGGCAACAAGGCGTATCTTACTATTTCTGGGCCGTGAATAAGGAATTTATGTAAAGTTGGAGGCATATAATACCACGGATAGAACTTAACAAAATGTCTGGCTGTATTCTGAGTATATTTTCTAAATTTTTCTACGTGAATCTCGTGCCCGCAAGATACAGCAATAAGTATCACATGCATTCTTTCTATCAATTCTGCATCAACTTGTGATTTGAGCAGAAACATCTGCATTTTGAAAAAACCGTCTAGCAGTGTTGCCATCATTAGAGTTTCCAAAACCTGGCTTTGGTTGGTCCATGATCAGTCCAGTTTTCTCTCTAAAGTCTTTTTGAATCCGTAATTTTGTTACTGAAACCATTTTTTTATCATCATCAGACCTAGCCTGCCATTTTTTTATTGGAATTTTATATGATAAGTGAAGAAGACATTCAAAAAATCGTATCCATCCATGAAGTATAGATAAACCAATCTGTAAAGTTTCTGTATTTACTTCTTTACCAATCATTCTATCAACTGAATTAAAATCCTTGCTTGTTGAACCACAAATGTAGCACTTTTTTGTGGATTTAGAAAGTGGATGTAGCACTTTTGTGTGGAGTTTAGACAAGGACATCTTTTTAAATTGAAAACTTTATTTGCAATCTGTCTTAACACTTTTAGTTTCCTGCAATTTTTTTATATTGTTCTAAAACTTTTTACCCGAGAACATTTTGTAATTTCAGAGCTTCGATTTTTCGCTCCACTATAATGTGCATGATCATTAAAATTATTTATTGTAATACTAGGTTACACATTTACAACAGCAACAATAACAATCACAGCTACGAAAATAAACACAAAACAAAACTAAAACACAAAACAAAACAAAAACTAAAAAAAGATTTTTTCTGTTGTGTTTTCAAGCATTTTTTTTTTTTTTTTAATTTTATACTGGGGACTTTTAATAAAAACTTGAATATTGCATTCGTTGGCAAGTATTGGCAAAATGTTTTTTTGGAATACACAAGTAGAAATCCCATATTTTACTACAATGTAAATAATTTTACCCGATCTCATCTAGAATTACGTTGAAACTCAATCTCTTTTTAAAAAATACCCTCTTTTTAGGACAATTTTCAAAAAATTATTAAAAATATTTCTAAAACATTTATCTAAAAAATTTTTTTTAATAATACAGCCAAATACCTGAAGTTGATGCATCCATTTGAAAAAAGTTAGAATTTAAAAAAAAAATGAAAAAAAATTAAACTTGAAATATCTCGTTTTTCACTTTTTACCACTTCGAGCAAAATTAAAAAAAATTATTGAACTTTGAAACAGTATAGCACGAAAAGTAAACAACTTAGAACAATAGTTTTGACAGTTGGTGATGACCCATTTTATACTCTGTTCCCGGTATAAAAATTTATTACAAAATACTCATTTAAATTTTTGACTTAATCCTCACTTTTGACCCTTTTCAACCCTATGTGGGTTGAACATAACATAACATAACAATTCTCACAATGTTCAATAAATCGCTGATGAAGGCTGAAATGCCAGAAACCGGTCCGATTAAGAATACAGTGTAGTTATGAATTTTTGAAATATATGCTTTCTTCTTCTTCTTTACCACGCACCATTGAGATAAAAATATGTGTTGGCTGCTTTAGAACAGAACATTGTGTGTTTCATGTGTGTATCTTGTGAACCTTGATTTTTTTATAAAGTATTTTCTTTAAAAATTTATTGGAAATTATTCGAAGTAATACGAAAAAATTAACAAGGACTTTACCTTAAATTTCTTATTGTTTTATAACCAAAACTCGACGTTCCACCAACAAAATCCGGTTCGAAGGACTACGAAAAAATCACGTAGAATTTGGGGGCTGGTTTTTCAAGAATTGTGGAACCAAAAAGCAACCTTTATTTTGTCTCCCAAGATGGCGGTGAATTTATACATTTATATAAAAATTACATTGTAACGAAACATCGAATTAGATCTTTATATTAATAGAGTCAAACAACGATTAAAAAACCGAGCAAAATTTTGCGGTTAGAAATTTAGAATTTATATCAAATTTAAGGCGTTAGATTGGAACCAGCCGCTAGGTAGATTTGAACCAGTAAACACAAAATTTTAGGCAAGAAGTCTAACCACACTCCCACATACGAGATTTTAAATATTTTAACTATTAGCACTACTTTAAAGATATGACGCACAGCGAATCGAGCCCATACAAAATACAACTTAAATAGAAGGAGCCATCGCACAATTATGAAATTTGTTACATAATAAGTTTTGATTATTGATAACCAAATATTTATAAATATCAGTAGACTTAGCACTGCCATTTTTTATATGAGGAATATTTCGATTAGCTGAACTATACAGGTCAGAAGATACAAGAAGTTTTGCAAGCAGGTCCTTGTGTCACCTTCAAATTGTTTTCAATAGTTTTGTCGAGGTGAATCAATACGTTTTTTTTTTTTTTTTTTTTTTTTTTTTTCAAACAAAGATTTTTAACAAATCGTCATCCAAAATAACGGGAATTTTTAATGTATACTGCAAATACCGATTTCGATAACTTAAAATTGTTGGATTTGATTATGTGATAAGTATATATTAGCGCAATTATTTTTAAAGTTTGGACGGGTTTGCAAAAGGTATTAAGAAATTGATGAATTTCGATAACATTGTTTGCTTTGGTAACCTAAAAAAAAATCTTAAAAAAAATTTTAAAAATCACATGATGGCGGAAAAATCCAGCTCGGAAAATGGAGGAGGATTTTTTTTTTAAACGGCTGTATCTTTTGAACCGTTAGTTCGATTCTGGTAATTTTAGTATAAAAATTATTTTAAAAAATATTTATATTATTTATATTTATATTATTATGGAAATCACACGTGTACACTACACTGTTTAGCTCCAATGAAATTTAAGAGTTTGTTAAGCTCGATTATAATATTTCAATTATTTGGCAAATAACGAGCGTCTGAAGCATCATTCTCCTCTTATAAAATTTCTTTGATTTCAAAATCTTGGGCGCATGAAGCATCATTTTCCAATTCTTGAGCTTCGTTGATATCAATAGCTGGGACATTTGGCAATTCGATGGAATTATTGATAATTTTTCGACGAATATTCAACAAGCAACTATAACAAATTTTCGCAGTGGGTAAAATTGAATCTTTAATGTTTTTGATCTTAATAAAATCGTCGCTTTTAATAGAATATGGTTTGCTACATTTTCCTTTTTTCGATAATGGTCGACAACACATATATTCTACTATTTCACCAATATTGGAAAAATTTGTAAAGTTAAAAAACAACAAATAAATGATTTAATTCAAAGACAGAATAACAACTTCTGATAATTTTGCAAAATGATTGAGAAATGAGAAATTGTTAAAATTGACAGATAATATAAAGAGAATGTGTATTTGAACGCCTACTACAATTTTTATATACGAGAAAAATAACCTTCCATTGATGACTTACAAATCCGATTTTTTTGTAAATATCCTAAATTGTTTTCATTTAATATCTTCAAATATATCCTAAAATCCAAACATTTCAAAAATCCAAAACGTGTGGATCGTGTAATTTACACCATTAATAGAACATATTTTAGGCTATCTCTGAAAAAAATTTCAAAAAGTTTGGACACAAAGCTTTTTTGAAAAAGCACATTTTCTAAAACTTTCCCGAAAATTTTTTAATAATATAATATAAATATTTTTTAAAATAATTTTTGTACTAAACATAATCTTTTTATTACTCAAAACTGTTAAAATTACCAGAATCGAACAAACGGTTCAAAAGATACAGCCGTTTAAAAAAACATCCTTCTCCATTTTCCGGGCTGGATTTTTCCGCCATCTTGTGATTTTTTAAAGTTTTTTTTTTTTTTTTTTTTTTTGATTTTTATTTTAGGTTACCAAAGCAAACAATGTTACCAAATTTCATGAAGTTCTGAATACCTTTTGCAAAATTGATCATTTTCATTTAAAAATTAAAAATAAATGCTCATTATTTAACTGATCCATTTGGACAGTTAGTTACGAAGCGGTAGAAAATGTTCCAAAGATTAATATTTTATAAGTTTGAAAATCCATGATTTAGTAGTTGACTTATTTTTCCAATCAAAGTCCCAAATTCAGATATGTGCTAAACTCAATATTTAGATGTCATTTCAATAGATACATTTTTTTTAGTAAAAACAAGATATTCCGTTTAATCAGGTAGTGTTCAAATAAATTAAATATACATACGAGCAAATGGAATATAAATTTTTCATTGACAAAATTTGACTTTTCTAATAATGTTGTCATCACATTAACCTTCACATATTCGATACTCAGGATCTAGGCTTTCAATTACCATTAATATATTGAATTGTATTAATATTTGAAAGCCCGATTCTTTCAAACCGTGCGATTTATAATAGACTAACAAATTTTAAAACTAAATTTTAAATTGCTGATCCTAAATTTGAGGATTGGTCTTACTCCATATGCGGGAATTTGGTTTATTAACAAATCCGATTAGCCAAACATAAGAGTCATCGTCATGGTATGACCTGCGGTTCAAGCCCACAAAAAGAACGTTTTTTAAAAGTACTGCAGCTCAGTCGTTTTTCAATTTATCAACTTTGGGTTTTTTACGTGAAAGTATACGTAATTTTCTAACTTCTTCCGTACTTGCTTATGTTTTATGTTTTGTTATACACCCTCCCAAAGCGATAAAAATGGGTACGTAAAATGAGAAGGTAAACGAGGTGTCGCTTTTCTCAGGCATGTCCCGAACTAGGATATTTTCAAACTATCAAAAATTGCGCGATTAAAAAAGCTGTTTTTGGGGGGTTTTTTCCCCACCCCTCCCTTGGTAGTAAAGTTAGCCCAATTATCCTAGTTCAGGACCTAGATAATGATTACCTACAAAACGCGTGATTACCTACAAAATGCGTGATTATATACAAAACGCCGCCCGCCGCATTTTGATCCGACTTTTGGTTCTCGAGAAAAACGACACACCAGTTTAAAAAACGTGACTTCGAGAAAAACGCATTTAAAGTTTTATTACAAGAATTTTCTATATTGTCGTACAAATATATACAGTGCCGGTCAAAAAAAGCACCAATGACCAAGTCTTTGTTCATGCTAGTGAAAAAAATATTATGTGCGTATTATTTGAAAGTAAGAATGCAATACTGTAGTGCTATTTTTTTGACTGGTTGTTTTTCGAATGTGTCAATGCTGAAAAGTCAAAAATATTTTATTAAAATTTGT
The DNA here is from genome assembly GCA_963682025.1 of Cordilura impudica. Classification (NCBI taxonomy): domain Eukaryota; kingdom Metazoa; phylum Arthropoda; class Insecta; order Diptera; family Scathophagidae; genus Cordilura; species Cordilura impudica. The sequence continues at coordinate 151,195,292 of OY821521.1, read as the reverse complement.
ATTAATATTTAAAATTATCATATTCAAATGTACGGGTACTTTATCTAGCAAGAGTATATTTCTTAACAGCTTCATCATTTATTTACGTTATGTTGCAAACTTTCTAAATTAACTTTTGGACAACAATGAACTTTAGTCGCTTGTATACTATACAATGTATAGACATAAAATTCTAAAAACAACAATTTGATAAGGTATAGTTATCAAAAACTTCTTGAGGCGCAATCTAAATTCCCTCAATCGATTTTTATGCGTACCAAACAAACAAACGTTTTTATACCCTATACCACTATGTGGTTTGGGTATAATGACATTGTGCTGCTGTTTGTAACTACCAAAAATATTTGACCTAGACCCATCTTTTATTATACCGATCGAATCAGAATCACTAACTGATTCGATTTAACGAAGTCCGTCCGTCTGTGTGTTCATGTAAACTTTGTAATCAAACTGCTGGTCGCAAATATGAATATATTTTGATGAAATTTGGTATATAAGCTTTTATCGGATGAACGCTATTGAAATTGGTGAGAATCGGTCCATGTTCAGACCTAGCCCCCATACAAATGACCCCTATGAAATCGACATAAATTGCCATAAGATCCAAATTGTCATATATATCTTACTCAAATTCGGTTTATATGCGTTTATTACATCCATTAATGAGTAGTCCAAAAATGGTCCCTATGGGACAACTCTTAGTCATAGGCCTCATATAGAGCAGCTTCCCGATCTTCACTTAAATCTATCAAAAACAAAAATATTGCACTGATTCTTCTCAAATTTTGTTTGTATGTATTTTTGCAAAATACAAGGGACTTTACTAAACACAGTTAGGATCAGTCCATTTTTGAGCCCAGTCCTCATATAGATATAGCATCCGATATGAACTTTTTCATATCTGCAGCAAAAAAAATTTATAAAAATCCCACTCAAATTTGGTTTATGCTTATTTTCTATGTCCAGTTAGTTGGGCCTATGAGATAGGGTCTCTAAACGCATGGTAGAGGGTATCATATAGTCGGTCTAGACCGACTATAATTTTCTTACTTGTTTTTTTTTTTTTTTGCTTTTTTTTTATTCTCTAAATCTTAAAAATCGTTCTAATTAAATAAACAGCCCAATTACGAATATACTCAAGGAATTTCTTTCCTACGGCAAATACTTTTCTCGAGAAAAAATTCCTCCAATTATAAATTCCGCGCGAACAAAAATGTTAATAAGTGGCATCATCGAATTTCGAAGCCAGTTGTTTTGCTTATTGACAATTAAATTTCTATTTTTTTTTTTTTTTTTTTTTTTTTTTGTGTGTGCAAACGAAAATAAATTTATTTTAAAGGAAAATTAAATAAAAAATGAATAGTATAGCTATGATGCGAGCACTTGTGGAGGAAATTGGTGTTGTAGAACAACAACAACGATATGGCTAAAGGTTTGCTAGAAGTCAATTGCGGGCTGAATCTATGGAAAACACAATCAATGCCTGAGTTGGCTCTCATTTAAGTTAACAAAAGTTGAAGTTTGGCTTTATTTGTGGTCTTCAGCCTACAATATTAATAAAATATTAATTTTTTTTATTTAAATTTTGTTTTATCAAAATACTTCTTACATTTTTATATAAACTCCCGTCTGTTTTGCAAGGGAAATTTTTTTAGGGAAAAACCGAATTCAAGTGCATTGAGAATAACTACTTTTTCCCATCGAATTTTTTTCCGAAGGAATTTTTATTCATAATAGGGGAAAAGGGAGAAGTGAGAAATTTCATGCGGAATTTTCTTGTTTAGAATTGGGCTGAATATCAATTTACGCTATCGCATTTAAATTAAATTAATACATAAATTATGTCCTTCATATGCAAAATTTTTTCTAAATACATATTTTAATATGCAAGATAAAACACTAACAATTGATTGACAATTGATTAAAATCTAAACACAATAATATTATTTATACAATCGTGCATTGATATAAACAACAATTACAAAACAGACAATAAAAACAATATTAAAAAATAATCAAAACAATATGATAAATGTAAAATTCAAATTTAAATAACAAATAATAAATAAGAAATATTAAAACAGAAGAGGGGAAAAAATTAGCAAAATTGTTTATTTATAGGCTGCTTCATGGCCAAATTGTTGTAGAATGTGTGTTTTCAAAATTTTTAAGTTCAAAATAACAATTCCTGTCTTACTGCAGAGCTGTGTAGCTCTCTATTTTGATTTAAATATTAAGTCAAGGGTTGTCTAGAAGAATAAATTCTTCATTAATCCTCTCTACTACAACGAACCAAAGTTTGCTCATAATATAATCTCCACTGTAATAGTATGAAGTAGTCGCATTTAGGGGCCGTCTCAGTAAGCATATGTTTTTCATCATTAAGAAAATGATTTAAATAAATATTTATCGTATTATTTTCTGCAACGTGTCATCGTCGTCTTGTTTCCTTAACGAACCCCACTTTTTGTCTCCAATTTCTAATGTAGTATAATGATAATGCTGATAACAGCTGACACCAGCCAATTTTTATTTATATTTTTTTTTTTTTTTGTGTTTCTTGTTCTCTTTCGACGACGACACACTCATTCATTTTGTCAGTCTGACTGTCATAGAGGAGAGTATTAAACCAAAACGAAATAAACTATAAAAGCACATTATAGAAAAAATACTCAACCCATTACACCTGTCAATTTTTTATATTGGTTTTCATTTCTATATTTCTTGTTGGTGGTTGGTTAGTTAGATGATAGAAAATTCGTTCGTTATGTGAGCCTGAAATTAACTACATCGTCAGACGGAAGAGAAAAAAAGCTACTGTTGTTGAGACATGAGTTTCATTGACTCGTTTTGATTTGTTCAGCGTGCGGTTAAGAGTGTCTGGTATGTGTGCATTTGTATGTTTGTGAATAAGAAACTATTAAATTATATGAAATTCGAAATTTATACGAGAATTATTGTGCTTATTCAAAATATATTTTGCCGCATGTATTAAATAGCCATATACAGGCTACGTCTTAATATAATCTATACACAGTTTGAATTATTATTAGTTCAGTGTTTAGTCACATTAAATTAATTTTTTTTAATTGCTAAAGAATCCACATAAATTGTATAATTTTCTCTCATACCACAGATTTTCAAAACTTTTTGCATTACGGTTAATAAACTGCTCATTTATTATTTTGTGTGAATTCTTCCTCAATTGCTACTCTCAATTATCGATACTATAAAAACTGGAATGGTGTCAGGTCTGGGTAATGAGCAGATTCTTTTCATTAAAATGAAAGTGTGGAGGTGCTACATCCTGTTGTAAATACATTTCGCCGTCTTCACCAAAGTCCTCACGAATCGTAGCAAAACAATTTACTAGAGTAAATTAGACTTCAGCGGACACCTTATATATCATATTTTCGCCTCAAACATAAAATGGGATTGGTCAGCGAAATTGAAGACTGTTTTATTTATTGACATACTCGTATTTTTGAAATTAATTATAGTTCACGAACTGAAACCAACCTAATGATTTCTTCACCGTTTCCTAATTTAATGAAATTTGGCACAACTGTTGTCTCTCATATAACCAGCAGTAACACACAATTCTTACTCACTATATCGAGGGTTTATATTCAAAAAGTACTATTTGCTTTAAAAAAATTTTAGGGAGATAGATTTAAAAGTATTCATCGATCGCTTTAGTACAATATCTATTAAGAATTAATGTTTAAAATTAAAATCATTATTATACATGACAGTTATCTTGGTGAAGAGTTCGAAAACAAAGATAAATTATATTGCAAATCGCAGATAGCACTTTTTGAATATAAACCCCCAATATATCTAGTTGGCGAAATATAATGACTTGAAAATTTTACTAAAATGACTTTAGAAAATTGCACATTTATCAAAAAAATATTTTTTGGTTAAAGGTGAATTTTTTAAAATGCCATGTACATGATTTTTCCCCCCCAAAGTTAAAAGATCAACATTTCATGACTTTAAGTTCGAGAGCAAAAAAAATATATATGTCGATGATGAACCCTTTCTCTATATTCTCTGAAGTGTGGCGGAATTTAAATTGGTTTCTAGGTTATTAAGAAAAATGTCAAAAAAAAAAAATGTTGAATCCAAATTTTATTATCTTATTTAAATACAACACTGGGTCTTAATAAAGGTTTTTTAGGTTTCAACCATCAATTCTACATACTTCATGTCATGCTGATGTCAATAATTGACTTTGATTTTCGATGTGTGTGTGTTTTCCTTAACAACTTTAAAGTGCATTTTACGTTAATTTTAGTTATGTCAGATACAAGATTTGTGCCAAATTTCATTGAATTCAAAATATTTCTGTTTACTTATAAATGAAATAAATCCATAATTACAATCAAGGAAATAAATACAATCTTCGATTTTTGGGTTTTGTTGAATTGGTGGCGAAAATTTAAAAAAAAATACACAAATTTGTAAACATTAATAAATTAATAAACATAAGAAGAACAATAATAACAAGTAAGAAAATTATAGTCGATCTAGACCGACCATACGATACCCTATACCATGCGTTAAAGGACCCTACCTCCAAGATCCAATTAATTGGATATAGAAAATAAGCATTAACTAAATTTGTGTGGCATTGTTATTAATTTTTTTTTTTTGCGTTTGATTATGAAAAAGTTCATAGCGGATGCTATATCTATATAGGGCTAGGTCCAATGCTGACCATATTTGGTAAGGTCAGCTATATTTTGCAAAAACCTATATATACAAACCAAATTTGAGAAAAATCTGTGCAATATTTTTGTTTTTTTATAGATTTAAGTGAAGATCGGGAATTAGCTTCATAAGGGGGCTATGACTAAGAAATGTCCAATGGGGTTTATTTTAGAACTACTGATAAATGAATGAACAAACATATACAAACCCAATTTGACCGAGATCTATATGATAATTTGGATAGTATGTCGTTTTAAGTCGATCTCATAGATGTCATCTGTGTGGGGACTAGGTCTGAACATGATATAAGCTTATATGCTAAATTTCGTCAAAATATATTCATATTTGCAACCTGCAGTTTGATTACAAGACGAACGGACGGACGGCCATCGATAAATCGACTCAGACCACATAGTGGTATAGGGTATAAATAAAGTAGGAGTGTAAAATTTGGCTTTACAATATTATAACCGATGTTGGGCGCAGTTAGTATTTTAATAAAGACTAGCAGAGCCCGGCCCTCAAAATTCGAGTGCAAATTCTAGAAAAACTTATTTTTTCATTGAATTATAAATATTCGTTGAACATATAACTGGGTTTGTTAGTAAATAATTTTATAAGAGCCTGAAGGTATGCTAATCAATTTTAGCCAATTCACAATTCAACACAAATTTAATAAACACACACACAGCATTGTATAGTATTAAATACGTGTTAGTAGAAACTTTAAATGCATTTTACTCAAAAAAATGTTTGAAGCGTTGCATATTTGTAAATATACTGGACAGCTAAAAACAAATACCTTGCAAATGAGGGATGTTTGGTCAAAATAGGAGTAAGATTGACAAAGTTCCATCGGTCACAAGAAATCGCCTTGCCTATTAATATTATAGATTAAGAAAAAAAAATATTTTTTTTTAATACAGCTTCGCTGAATTAATCTTTATTTTGACCATCATTCAACCCACTGTGCGTCAGTTGTGGTTGCAAATGACTGGCAAATGACATGGCGGGAGACACTACTGCGGCAGGAATAGCCCTGTTAACATTGTTATACACAGTAATTTTTTCTTCACGGGACTTCTTAGAACGCTCCTCTTTTTGAGAGATATTTTGTGTAAGAGGTGGCTAGATTCACCACAGTTTACGCAACTTGGTTTAGAATTCTGTAGTTCGTTGTTGAGGCATTGACCGATTAAAGGATGTTCACTGGACTTAAAACAATTAAACTCTGTATTACAGTTTCTAGAAATGTTACCCCGTAGTTGGCATATACGGCATTTTATCCCGTTCTTTTTTCTTGGGCTCTTCCCAAGTTAAGTATTGATTAAGTAAAACTTTAATGTGTGCCGACATCAAGTGTGCAAAGCTCCCCATTTTTGGAAATAAAATTTTTTGAAGATTGTTCTGAATTGTTCTAGAATTGTTCTACAATGTTCAAAAACGATAAGTTTCCAAAATATAATTTGTACCGGTACATCGAAAAAAAAACCAATTTTAAACTTTGCAACCCCAATTTTGGAAAAAAAAAAGTGGCGGTTGTTCTAGGTTGTTCTAGTTGTTCCAAACATTGTTCCAAAATAGATTTGTCGCAAACCGTAACGTATTTTGTATTTTTTGTTTTTGTTTTTTGTGCTTTTTGTATTTTTTTTTTTTGGTTTTTTTTTTTTTTTTGTGATTTTGGTATATATATGTTTTTGTTTTTGTGTTTTTTTGTAATAACTATATATATTTTTCATTCAGGTGCCATTCAGGATACCTTGTATGAAATAAATTTTGGAATCTGTACGTTAACTTTTGCGTTGCATAAAAATATTGATATCGTTTAATAAAGTTGATATCACGGAAAAAATGTTTTTCGTTCTCATTTGCGTACGTTACGGTTTGCGACATATCTATTTTGGAACAATGTTTAGAACAACCTAGAACAACCGCCAATTTTTATACCCTATACCACTATGTCGTTTGGGTATAATGACTTTGTGCTGCTGTTTGTACCTACCAAAAATATTTGAGCTATACCCATCTTTTATTATACCGGTCGACTCAGAATCACTTTCGACTCAGAATCACTTTCGACTCAGAATCACTTTCGACTCAGAATCACTTTCTGAGTCGATTTAGCGATGTCAGTCGGTCTGTCCATCCGTCTATGTGTCCATGTAAACCTTGTAATCAAACTACAGGTCGCAAATATGAATATATTTTGATGAAATTTGGTATATAAGCTTTCATCGGCCATGGGATGAACGCTATTGAAATTGGTGAAATTCGGTCCATGTTGAGACCTAGTCGCCATACAAATGACCCCTATGAAATCGACATAAATTGCCATAAGATCCAAATTATCGTATAGATCTCAGTCAAATTGGGTTTGTATGTCTTTATTATATCCACTAATCAGTAGTCTAAAAATAATACCTATTCTTAGTCATAGGCCCCATATAGAGCTGCGTCTCGATCTTCACTTAAATCTATTAAAAAAAAAACAAAAATATTGCACAGATTTTTCTCAAATTTGGTTTGTATATATTTTTTCAAAATATAAGTATAAATATAGCACCCGATATGAACTTTTTCATATCTGCAGCCAAAAACATTAAAAACAATTCCCCTCAAATTTGGTTTATGCTTATTTTCTATATCCAATTAGTTGGACCGACCATGATATAGGGTATCGTATAGTCGGTCTAGACCGACCATAATTTTCTTACTTGTTTTTTTTCCAAAAGTGGGGGACAAACTTTAAAAAAAAATTTTTTTTGATTTACCGGTACAAATTATATTTTAGAAACTCATCGTTTTGGAACATTGTAGAACAATCTTAGAACAATTCAGAACAATCTTCAAAAAATTTTATTTCTAAAAATGGGGGGCTAACTTCGCACACTTTTGATATCGCGGAAAAAATGTTTTTCGTTCTCAAACCAACACTATTTTGGTTTATTATTATTGTGAATGAAGAAAACAAACTCATTAACAAACACATTAACAAATTTAATAAGCACACACATAGCATATGTATAATTTTATGTATGTGTTAATGGCAACTTTAAATGCAATTTATTCAAAATAGAGGAAAAAATTTAAAAATCTGTAAATCTGCAAAACGGCTAAAAAGAAATACCTTTCAAATAATATACGTTTGGTAAAAATCTTTTGTGTAAACTCACATGTTATGCTGTTTTTGTGATTGTATTGTGAAATAGAAATTTACCCCCTGCGCGTAGTTATTTAGCTTTTAAAAAGACAATTTAATACTGATAACAACCTGTCGCCGAAATTTTCGTAAAATCTAAGGAAAAAAATACATATTTTCCCCATAGATTCACTTTGGGCTCCACTAGGCACCGTGGGATCAAGCTAAAAAATGGAGAACGCATTTATGACAGCAAACCTCATATTTCAGACGGCGCACATATATCAATTAAAGAAAAAAAATTTTTGCGACCAGTCTATATATATATATATATGGGGCATTTCATGTCAAGTGATCCAACTTTTGAAACCGATGTCTGTTTATTTTTAAGGTTTTCGAAACACACACTAATAGGAAAAAATTCAAATTAGTGCATATGGTAAAAAGTTTAAAACCGTTGTCTTGAGTTACATTTTTTTGATGGATATCCCACTCGCATCCCACTAAGCGACCAACAAACTCTTAAAGGAAACAACATAAGCTTACTTTTGAGCAAAAAAAATCATTTTATGAAAAAGCGGCAAAAAAAATTTTTGATTTTGCAAAAAAAGTCAAAAAAAAAAATTTTTTTTTTTAATTTTTTTTCCAAAAGACTGAAGAGATAGCTATCTAAACTATTTGGGACAAATTTTGCTAGGATCAATAGGTAAAAAGTTACATGGATGAGAAAAACACCTGTTCTGTCAAAATGTCAAATTTTGACCCCTCTGACTCAGAGAGTTCTGGACAGTTCTTGTTGAAAAATTGTGTCTAAACTACTATCCAATAGGACTGACATTGGAACAAATTTCATCCCGATCGGAAGACATAGGTTTCAAAAGTTGTATCACTTGACATGAAACGCCCCATATATATCTAATGAAAAAATTGTTATAGCAATTGAATAACACGAACTTGGTTATACTTTTTGTTATATTAGCTTTCAAAGGAAACCACTCTCATTAGCCTAGACTACTCTGTTAAGAAATTATTGCAGCCAATGTAGATAGTGCAATTTGGCAGTCTCAGGCATTTAAGGGTTAAGTAGTAAACCAAATGCCAGACCAATTTACATATAATAATGCCATAAAGTCCCAATATTTGTTATTATTTGACAAGCAATATTTTATAGTAATTTATATATTCATTGATTTTTAAAAAAAGAAAACTAATTTTCTATGCCATTTATACATAATTTACACTTTATATGATAATTATGCAAATTTGTCTGTATGTGCCTTTGGCAATCATATTAAAAATCATATCTTAACTTTGATGATGAGTGAGTTTAAGTTTCTTTAAAGCATTTTAAGCTTTCATATATTCTATTCTATATATTCTATGTCTGCTGCTGATACTTTATCTAATTTCTTAATCAATATTTCAATTAAGTGTGTATTTTATTACCATATAAAAGTACTTATGTGACTATAAACGTTTAATTTATGCATATCAACAGAGAAATATTGCAAAACTCATACTTTAGGAGAAGACCGTACCAACCAACTCTTAAGAGAATTGTACGAGTAAGAAATTATTAGCTTAACTGTAATTGGGGGGTAGTATTCTAAAGAATACCATACAGGAGAGTATCATAGACATTCACAATTTTTTAGGAACCCGTAACTCAATGTTCAAGTGTGTATTTGAAGTGAATTATTATGACACTTAAATTGTGATACACAGAGGTCTTCCATTACCTTCTTTAATCGTACTTTGAAGGCAATAATTGTTTGGCTGTTTGTGCTAACAAATTATGTATATTGCTCTTAGGCTCTTACAAATAAAATATACACTTTAATACGAGTATTTATTAAATCATAATTTAATATCAACAATTAAAAACATAATAACATGACATAATACAAATTTTGTTGCTTTTATGTTTATTTGTTTTTGCTTTATTTATTCTATATTATCTATATATCTATCTATATAACAGTAACAAAAGTGAACAAAATTAAAAGTAAGTATGAATAAGCTAGAACAAAAACAAAAGAAACTTCAGTATATTGTTGTCAAGATAGTGTTTTAATATCGCAAGTTTATACAAAAAAAAAATTTAATAGAGACAAGTAAGAAAATTATCGTAAGAATATTGTATCATATCGACAGCCTGACTATTTGATTACGTATAACATGAGCTTCGAGAAATTGTCTTAAAGTGACATCTATAATATTAACAGGCTAGACGATTTCTTGTGACTGATGTTTTGTTCTACCGTTTTATCCCGATTTTGACCAAACGTATATTATTTGAAAGTTATTTCTTTTTAGCCGTTTTGCAGATTTACAGATTTTTAAATTTTTTCCTTTGTTTTGAGTAAATTGCATTTAAAGTTGCTACTAACACATACATAAAATTACACATATGCTATGTGTTTGTTTATTAAATTTGTTAATGTGTTTGTAATAAAAATGAGTTTATTTTTGTGTTGATTTGTGAATTGGCTATAATTGATAAAATAAAATTTCCTAGAATTTGCACTCAAATTTCGAGGGCTGGAATCTGCTAGTTGTTATTAATTTGCGCGCTGCAGATATATTATTTTTTCCTCTATGTGAATGTGGCCAAAAAAGGTGTACTAAAAAAACCATATACTAATGAATTTTGAGAATGATCAGTGTAAATTTTGTTTTTTTTGCTAGATTTAAGTCATAATCGGGAAGTAACTTTTCATGGGGGCAATGACTAAAAACGGTCGTACAGTTTTTATATGTGTAATAAACACATGGCAATTTAATTGATATAATAGGCCTGAACTTGGATCACTTTTTACCATATCAATATTGGTGATCCCATGGCCGACAAAAGCTTATATAGTAAATTTCTTCAAAATATATTCAAAATTTGGATTAAAAGGTTTACATGGACACACAGACAGACCGACATACGGAAGCGCTAAATCGACCCAGAAAGTGATTCTGAGTCGATCGGTATAATAAAAGGTGGGTCTAGGTCAGATATTTTTGGTAGTTACAAACACCAGCACAATCTCATACGCTAACCACATTAATGGTAGAGGGTATAAAAACAAGTAGGAGTGTTGTGCAGAATCTTTGATACCCAGCAACCTTGTTCTAAACACAATATTATAACCAAGGTTATCACTACATTTTCGTACGTCATTCCTCACCTATTTGGTCCACAGGCTCCAATTCAATAACCACCTACTCGAAATATTTGGCAAACAATATTACCCTTACTTTACCCAGGTAAATGGGTGATTTCAACAGACACATGGACAAACGACACATGTTGGACTGTCGTATCGACTCTAGCTTTTATAAGGATCCAGAATGTATATACTTTATGGGGTCGCAAATTGAGTTTTTAATGCGTTATACCCTCTGCACAGTGGTGGTCTGGAGAGTATAAAAATTAAAATAATTAAAACTTCGTATGCCCAGCTTTGGCATCAATCACGGCTTGCAGTCGCATTTTCACGTACTCCGTTAGAATTTTATTCCATTCTCGAAAATTATTGCTGCCAGATTAGTCTTGTAAACCTACAAGTTTTCGATTGGGGTTTGGTCTGGACTACAGGCAGTTGTATCCAACACTTTGCTACAATTGTAGAGAAGTCATGACCTTGCCATATGCGTCTTATGTTTGGAGTTATTATCTTGATAAAATTTGATATTCGGCTTATATCAGCATAAAAGCCAAAGTCATCTGCGCTGGTTATTAAATGGCACTTCAAAATATCTAAGTATTCCCGCACAAAAACTAAATCTCCCAAACTCTCTTACTGCAAATAAACAACCAAACCGAAACATTCCCAAATTTCACAGACGGAAATATATTTATACTTTTCAACAATCTTTACTCTATTGGTCCGATCATTTAATTAAACATCATTTTTTCTCATTGCGAAAGTTCACGCCATCCCAGACTTGGACAAAGTGCATTGTTTTTTTTTTCGTCTTTTTCGAGCAACTCTTGATGAATACTGGTTTCTTTTCAAGATTTGTATCACTGCTTCGTGGGAGACTGCAAGTTCCCTAGTAGAATTTACTTCTATAACATTTACCTTTTTACCTAATATTTGAGTACAACACAAGAAGTTATTACGATCAAAGCTACGAAAGATAAGTCAATGACAATAAATGCATTTTAAAGCAATATTATAATTCAAATTGAAGTAATAAAACACTTTTTTGATACAAATTTTTTGAGTTTTTTCTCTTATTTATGACATTTTTCACGTTTTTTTTTTTTTTTTTTTTTAGTTTAATCCATCTTTGTTACTATTTGTTAGTTAATATGTGCATAAATAAATTAGAAAAATTAAATTAAAACAAAAATAAGTAGAACGCTATTTTTAAACGAAAAAGTAAAAACGACAAAATCTATAATATTAATAGGCTAGGCGATTTCATGTTACCGATGATTTGTTCTACCATGTTATCCCGATTTTGACCAAACGTATATTATTTGAGAGGTACTTATTTTTAGCTGTTCATCAGATATACAGATTTTTAGAATTTTTCCTTCATTTTGAGTAAATTTCATTTAAAGTTGCTACTAACACATACATAAAATTATTCATATGCTATGTGTGTTTTATTAAATTGGTTAATGTGTTTGTTAATTAGTTTGTTATCTTCATTCACAATAATAATAAACAAAAAAAAAAAGTGTTGGTTTGTGAATTGGCTAAGTTGAAAAATAAAGTTGCCTAGAAATTGCACTCGAATTTCGAGCGCTGGGATCTGCTAGTTATTATTATTATGTCAAAACACTTTTTAACAGTCTGTATATCTTTTTTCTTTGCTTCCTCGGTATAAGTAGTACGATCGAAAAAATCTAAATTCACGTTTTTCCTCTTAATTTTCTTTCGCAAGCATTTATTTAATTTTTTTTTTTTTTTTTATATAACAAATTATCTTTGAAAAATATGTCGGTTATTATGTTTATGGAGAACTCCCTCAAGCTCTTATGTTGTTAGTTTGATTAAAATGAGTGCTAAAATTTTTAAATACAGGGTGCGGCTAAATTAAATACAGGATGTAAAAAATTGTAACTTTTTTGCTGGTGCATATTCATATTTTTTTCTATTTCAGGAATTAAACTTGGGAGAATATATAAAAATGGGACGGTATATATATAGCGCAAAAAACTAAGGTTGTTTTTCTATTCCTTGAAAATAATCGTTCGATAGTTAATACTCAACGTGCATACAGAAGATTTTATGATGTAAGAACTGTTCCAACGGGCTCAACCATTCGTTCGTTGGTGGATAGTTTTGCTGAATTTGGGACTGTCAAGATGTACGGGCAGACGTCGAACTGGCAGATCGGCCGAAAATATTGATGCTATGAGACAGAGCGTCACAGAAAATTCGGAGACGCAGCTTTCTGACCGCCCTCTTCGGTGAATTTTGAAATACGATTTGCACCTCTTCCCTTACAAAATCCGACTAGTCCAAAATCTAAATCGTGAGGACTCCGCATTGCGCTTGGAATATGCTAGAGCAGTTTTAAATCTCGTTGATCACAAGTGCATTTTCACTTGAACGGTTTCGTAAATAAACAAAACAACAGATTTAAGGGATCACAAAATCCCAAAAATCATCATCAAACATCTTTACACACAATTCGTGTTACTGTTTGGTGTGGCATTACCGCCGAAAAAATTTACGGTCCACTCTTTTTGGAAAACGATCAATGTGTAAGTCAAACAGTAAAGGGAGAACGTTAAAGAATAATGCTCCAACATTTTTTTATTTCCGCAATTGCCAACAAACGCCAGCATAAGGTTTCGACAAGATGGTGCAACACCCCACACAGCTCGTGTAATGATGGAGTTACTGAGACAGCAATTCCCAAATCGGATAATTTCTAAAAACGGCGATATGAGATGGCCACCGCAAGCCCCTGATTTGACTGCACCAGATTTTTTCTTCTGCTATCTCAAAGACAAAGTTTATGTGAATAAGCCCCAAACCTTGCAGCAACGAAAGTACAACATTCAAGAAGAAATTGATCGTATACCACAAGAAACACTCAACAAGGAATAAATGGTACGAAAAGTTAAATCCAATGTAGGTTTGAAAAAATGCCCAAAGAGTTCCAAACAGGAAAATTGCAAAAATTCAGAGCACGGAAATTGAAATCATGTTTTAAAAACAAATGATCTCGCTGCATAATGGGCGACGGCACAAAAATTTTATACTGATAATGCTCAAGCAAATGTTAAAAATAAGTAAAGGACCTAAAAGTAGACGAAAATTAAAAAAAAAAAAAAGTTCTTGGTATGCCAAGCAATATGCTCTATAAATACCGAAATTTATATTGGCTTCCATAAGCCAACGTTGTATCCATATATTTTGGGCCCGCTTTGGCATTCTGTCTATATGGTAAGAATGCTCTTGAGTGGTTTTTGTACCAAGGGAGACAAAGGCCCATAAGTCCATAAGTATTGATTAGAACTATAAAAATTATCTATTTTATAAGCTTTAATATAATTTCAATCAAATAAAAAATATCAAAACTCTAGGTTCAATGGTTTCCCTATTATTACATTTTATGTATGTTAAGATTTTTTTAACTCACTCCTAATCATAGCGCATGAACATTGTTTAATTTATTTCATAAGTGATTCTGAATCTGAGTCGATCGATAAATAAAAATCATGTGCATATATGACACGAATAGGACTTAAAACAGACTATGACAGAGTATATAGAAGTGGTAATTTCACAACAATATTAAATTAGTTTTGATTAAATTAAATCAAACTTCGCATTGTAAACTTTACGCCTTTGACAAACTCATTTTCCACTCAGGGAAGAAAGCAAAAAAAAAGTCTTTCAATTCAACGCTCAATCACGGCCTATAATGAGATCCCAGCAAATTGTAATATTAGTGATTCTAGCAAATATTAGCTCAAAGACATGTATCTTCTAGTTCGCTATTGCGCCATGTATAATCCGTAACAGGTAGAACAAGATTAAAAATTAATTGCCAGAAGCTGGCATATTTAATGTACATTTTTCCAACATCAACGTCAATGAAGATACGTTCAACAGAACTATACTATAAACCAAAAAACATTGCTGGGATATTCAATATTTTCCTATCCTTACATTTATTGTTTTCCTTCGTCAATGAGTTTCGATTCGCTAATATATCCAATACACAAACACAAAAAATTTTCTTCATTCACCTTATTAGCGCAGTTGTGCATGAATCAGTACAATAACAACAATGGAAAACCCTTTTCTAGCTTTAACGCAGTAAAAGTTCGTTTTGTTTTAACGAGCCCACTCCAAAGGGCATGCAGCTGTACTGTGTACTTTCAATTCAGAAATTGTTTAGTAAAAAAAAAACTGGCGACAGCTTTGTAAGGAGCAAAGTCTAAGTTCTATATAATTTTACGATTTTTTTTTTATAGACTTTTCCAATTCAAATTTACTAACAAATAAACAACCTTCGTATATTTTGCCATTTACCATCATAAGTGGAGTGCTTTTCGCTTGTTTTTTATCTTTTCATTTAATAAAAGTGCATTTAGTTAATTTGCTTCTAAAAAAAAGGGAGAAAAAACTGGTAGGTTTTTTGTTTAGATTCTGAAAGGAGTTTGCAAATTTCTAATGAAAAAACGTTCATGTTAGTAGAGAGAAAAAACTGTTATTCACTTTTTGTTGTTGTTGGTATTTTTGCAAATTTCATAAATTAACAAGCTCGATAAAATTGGTTTAGGGAAAACATATTCGTATTGTATACCCAAAATTAAATAGTGCTGGTAAAAAGTACAATTTAAAGTACGTTAAGAAAAAACAGGGCAAAGGCCTGAAACTTTATGAAATATTTCGGAAAAAATTATTGGAAGAAAATTTGGAACAACAAAAAATGTTTCCGGCAAAATGAAAATTGGACCCAAAGGACACTGCTCCCATCAAATAGGGGCAGTCCCAGAACAATCCAACCTGACGTATAGATGGCGGCAGTAGTAAAAAACTACTTTGGTGTAAACATATGTTTTAAGTTTCAAACTTTTAAAAATGGCTCGGTGGCAAAAGATTGTCAACAATGAAGAGGTGGAGTCTGCGGTTGATGGCTATTTTAAGGTGCTCGACAGTTCTTATTATAAACAGGGTACCCAAGCTATTGAATATCGCTGGGAAAAGTGTATCCAGCTAAACGGAGATTATGTTGAGAAGTAGAGAACATTTTTCCCAAATTTGTTGTGTTGTCTTTGTCAGGTTGTCGTATCAAATGTAATAAAATTTTCCCATATATAAATGTACGCCGACGCCGTTAAAGCTTTTTTTAAGTTATGAAGAAAAATCACACCTTCATTTCTGATCTTAATGGTTTCTATATGTGGTGCTAAACTAATTTTATGGAACTAAAACTAAACAAATGCAAATGTATGCGCATTTCCAGAAAAAAAGTGCACATCTGTATTCCATACGTTGGACGGACGCTCGTTGGAACAAGCAAATGTTTCCTTGGATCTTGGTATTTAACTTGATGGAAAGCTAAATTTTATGTCACAAATCAACATGACGGTAACCATGGCTAGATGTGTTTTTGCTCTCATTAAGACGATGGTCTAAGGAATTTATTGAATGTACAAATCGCTTGTGAGATCAGTATTTGAACATGGTTCTGTTATTTGCCATCCTGAACATAATATCCACATTAATTACATCGATTCTGTTCAGAAACAGTTCCTTCTTTTCTGTTTGCGTAGTCAACAATAGAATCCTGTTGATCTTTCTTGATGTCCTATGAGATTAGTGATAAATAAGTTACTCTGTTCAAAAGCTGGAGAACTATGCTGAACGTGTCCTTCGGGTATGATGCGATTTAAGGAGATATTTATTCTGAATTAATTTTAAATAAAATAACATTCAATGTTCCTCAGCGATTGACTAGTCGCCAACAACGACTTTGTATTACGGTTTTTCGCACAAGGAGATTATGTAGCAATTTTAATTATTTATATCAACTTCTTTTTTTTTATATAACAAACATTATTATCGTTATAAATAAACTGAAAGAATTAAATCCAAAAAGTTAAATAAACAAATAAATCATTAGTTTTTGTGGAAAAATCATCACTCAACCCAAGGAAAGCATGACGAGTAAAAATGTTTTACTGTGTTCGCACAAGCACTACAACCGAAAGTGTAAAAAAAAAATTCACTATATGTGACCTTCTCCGAGGAAAGGGACCTAGTGTGTGAAAATAAAGTTTTGATAAAAGAACGCATTTAAAGTTTCTACACTCTTTTAGGTACCAGAATCCATCGTTTTTGACACAACCCGTTTTTTGACACACTAGGTCCCTTTTCTCGGAGAAGGTCACATATAGTGTCAGTCGACCGGAGAGTGAAAATGTGGGAGAGTGTGAAAGCAGCTCTTTGATTACGAATTTAAATAGTGAGTTGCCATTTTGAAAGCTGTCGACAAGATGAGTTTCGTGTTTGCAATACGGATGTGTTTTTCACCATCTTAAAACGGTGAATTCATTACAACACACAAGAGGCCAAGCTCCAGACTTCTGGCAAACCGGCGCCAAAGAAGGCCAAAGTGGGCTTATCTCTAAACAAGCTCAGGGCGATAGCTTTTTGTAATGTACGCGACATAATCCACATTGATTACAATGAAAAGGGAAGGTAAACGGTGAATATTAAGCCAACTTATTGGACCAATTCAACAACGATTTTCAAAATTAATTAATAAAAAATAAAGTACTTTTTTGGATCAAGACAACGGAATCACACATGTACAATCACCATGGCAAAATTCCATAAATTGAATTGCTACTTCATCCGCCAAACTCACCTGATTTTAACCCCAGTAACTATTTTCTATTTCCAAACATAAAGAAATGGAAAGATATTTCGCTCCAACATGAAATCATTGATCAAATAAATGCCTTTTTCGACGACCTAGAGAAATCCTATAATTTGAAATGGATAAAAAAAATATTGGAGAAACGTTGCTAGCAGGAAACTATGATGAGAGACTGTTTTGCATTCAAAAAGTTACGGATTTATTGATCCTAGGAACAAAAAATAATTTTGCAAAAAAAATATATTAAGACAGAAATATATTAACGAAAGAGATAAAATAAAAAATAATTAAAGTGAAAGAAAGAATTCCTCTCTGCCAAAAAAAAGTAATAAAATGTTAGTCGGTCTTAGATCCAATTTGGATGAGACAATAACTGGTTATAGAAAATAAGCATAAACCAATATTTGGTGGTATTGTAAATTAATTTGTGGCATGTAGGTATGAAAAAATTCATATCTGATGTTTATTTTATGTGAGGACTTGGTCAAAAAATGGACCGAAAAAAAATACAAACACGGGGGAGTTCCGTAATGGTTTAGGGTTGCTTTGTTGGCGAAAATGTTGCTCAGTTATGCAGAAACGAAGGAATACTCAATAAAACGCAGCACAAAACTATCCATAAGGATCGTGCCATGGGTCGATTAAGAATTGTGTGTCCGAAATTTATATTTCAGCAATATAGTAATCCAAAACATACAGCTAAAATTTCTAAGAATTATCTAGAGCAGTTGGAACCTGTGATTTTATGGAATGGCCTCAACAGTCACCAGATCTCAACCCTATAGTTACTGTGGAATGAATTGGACAGAAAAGTTCGAACTACTTGTCCTACATCTAAGGAAGACCTGTGGAATAAACTGTAGAAAGCATGGAATCAGATCACTCCAAAAAATTGACTCCAAGGATGCCAATACTATGTCGTGAAATTCAACGAAATGGAGGTGGGTCAGATTGATGAATCTAAAATTTAAGAATAGATTGTAGTTTCTATATGTAAATAGCAAAACTATATATTATTTATTTATTTACGTGTATTTACATGATATTAAACTTATAAGAGTATAAGACTAATATAAAGGGTTTTTCAACAGGGACGCTACAAAAGTAGAAAGACAGGGACAGCAAACGAAGCCATATTTCTTGCCGCTCTTTTGACATTTCTCTTCAGTAAGGCAAACATTTCATGATGAAAGATATACCAGCCAACAACGAGTCGAAATTATTAAAATTTACTACCGAAATTCGGAGTCAGTGGCTTCAACGTTAAGAGCGCTACGTCCAATTTATGGTCGTCATAATCGTCCTAGCAGATCAACAATTGAGCGTCTAGTGGAAAAATTTGAGCCACAGGCACAGTACAAAATGTTCCCGTGCCAGTGAGACAAAGAAGTGCCCGTAGTGTCGAGAATATTGCTGCCGCTGAGGCTTCAGTTGAAGAAAGCCCAAATGTGCCTCTCACACGTCGTTCTCAAGCATTGGGCATCTCTGTGACGTCGTTGTGGCGAATTTTGCGAAAAGATCTTGGCCTACATCCTTACAAGATCAAATTGACGCAAGAACTGAAGCCGCTTGACCACCAGAAGCGTCGTATGTTCGTGAATTGGACTGAGCAACAACTTGAAAATGATTCGGATTTTCATCGAAAAATCATCTTCAGCGATGAGGCTCATTTCTGGCTGAATGGATTCGTTAATAAACAAAATATGCGTTACTGGTCAGATAGCAATCCACACGTACTCCATGAGTCATCATTGCATCCCGAAAAAATTACGGTTTGGTGCGGTTTATGGGCCGGCGGCGTCATTGGGCCGTACTTCTTCCGTGATGATCAAGACCGGCACGTTACTGTGAATGGGAATCGCTATCGTTCAATGACAACCGAATATTTTTGGCCCCAATTGGATGATATTTACTTGGAGGACATGTGGTTCCAACAGGACGGCGCTACAAGCCACACAGTGAATGTCACAATCAATTTATTGGAAACCAAGTTTGACTATTTCCGTTGGACTATTTCCTGTGGGGCTACGTCAAGTCTATGGTCTATGCCAACAAGCCAGCGACGATTGATGAACTTCGTACGAATATCGAACGTGAAATTGCAGCAGTATCGGCCGATTTATGCTTGAAAACCGTCGAAAATTGGGTTCAGCGTCTGGACTTCTGCAAGCGTGCCCGTGGTGGCCATGCAAAAGAGATCGATTTCCGTACATAATGGCATCGAACGTACTTTCACAGGAATAAAGAATTTCATTGATATCCAAAACCGTTTTTGTTTTATTTAAAAAAAACTTTTGTAGCGCTCTTATTGAAAAATCCTTTATAAAGATACTAACTGGCATTGGCTGTCTTGGTCATCAGCTAAAAAGTAAATAATCTTATATAAAATAAGTAAGAAATTATAGTCGCTCCAATCCGACTATACGATACCCTATACCATGGTTTAGAGACCCTATCTCTTCGGTCCAACTAATTCGATATCGAAAATAAGCATAAATCAAATTTGAGTGGCATTATTATTAATTTTTTTGGCTGCAGATATGAAAAAGTTTATATCGGATGCTATAGTTATATGGCGACTAGGTCGAAATGTGGACCGATCCTAACCATATTTGGTAAAGTCACTTATATTTTGAAAAAATATGTACAAACCAAATTTGAGAAAAATCTGTGCAATATTTTTGTTTTTTGATGGATTTAAGTGAAGATCGGTAAGCAGCTCTATATGGGGCCTACGATTAAGAATTGTCCTATAGGGATTATTTTTGGACTACTTATTAACGGATATAATAAACACATACAAACCCAATTTGACTGATATCTATATGATATGGATCTTATAGCAATTTATGTCGATTTCATAGGGGTCATTTGTATGGGGAATAGGTCTGAACATGGATCGAATTTCACCAATTTCAATAGCGTTCATCCCATGGCCGATGGAAGCTTATATACCAAATTTCATCGAAATATATTCATATTTGCGACCTGTAGTTTGATTACAAGGTTTACATGGACACACAGACGGACGAACGGACATCGCTAAATCGACTCAGAAAGTGATTCTTATGGACCGATCGTGATGAAATTTTCAGGGAGTTTTCAGAATAGAATGGCGGGTGTGACTGTGAAATCTCATTTTTGATTTTTGGTCTGTGGGTGTAGGTGCGTGGCTAATTAATATTGTACCTAGGTATCTGTTAAAACTTTCGGGGGAGTTCGTGCTTTGATTTTATCCGACACTGTGTATTAAAATTTAGATGCAAGATAAACACCAGATGCTTTCTTAGGGCCGGCATCGCGGACCGGGTTCAGCTAGTAAAGAATAAATGTTTTAAATTTGAAAATTTTTCATTAAAATATAAAGGACATATGAACATTTGAAATTTAAGGAAGAAATATCTGGATCTTACGACCACTCTAGTCGGTCTGATAGGGGTTATTTGTATGTGGGCTAGCTCTGAACTTGCTCCATTTTCACCAATTTCAATATCGTTCGTCCATGGACACACCGATGGGCAGACAGACCGATAGATAGACAGACAGACAGACGGACATCGCTAAATCGACTCTGATAATGATACTAAGAATCGGGTCTAGGTCAAATATTGCTGGAAGTTATAAACATCACAACAAACTCGTTGTGCCTGTATATAGGGAACAAAAATTTAAATAAATTGTAAAAGTGTCCACGAGTCACGTGAATTAACAAAACCACTGTGTGGTGATCAACTTTTTGTAATGAAGCACTACATCATGCCACCGTATTCCGCTGGTTTGCTGAATTCAATCGTGGCCGTCGTTGTCTCAATGACGGATTTGCGTTATTGTGGAATTTAGCCATTCCTAGACATTAGTTCCACTACCGTACATTCAATATTCCATGAATATTTGGCCATCAAAAAGATTTGTTCGAGTTCGACAGTTGCTCAAAAAATACTCGTGTTAATTGGTACCCGGGGTCTTCGGAGAAATAAGGTAAACAAACACTGGTCAAAAACTTCGAATGGTTTATCCGCTGCACAATCCTCATTTGCCACGCCATAACTTTCTGAAAGTACTATTTGGAAATACCTCAACCGGAAAACAACTAATCCATTATCTTGAAAACCAGTCATTCCTTTTGCAATCATAAATATTTATCGCAATTTTTAAATACGGATTATAAACACAACCAGTACAGTGTGGTGCGTTTCTCCGTCTGCGAAAAATAAATAGCCATAACAACAACAGAAGACGTCGACGGCAGTAATTTTTTTTTTTTTTTTTTTTTTTTTTTTGTGATGTAAATTTCTTCTTTTTCATTATTTTTGCAACGCCAATTTGTTACCACAAATTTTGATACAAAAATATGGCAAAGTTACAGACTGAGAGACATACACCATTGTTTTGCTGCAATGCAGATGGTGTTCTGTGCGGTTATATTTATTTTTATTTCATTAGTAAAAAGTGAAGGGAGGAACGAACTTATCTTTATTGAATTAGATATTGAAAATTAGTTCTTTAATTGAAAGTTAAGATTGATTTATTGGTAATAATTATACTAAAGTGTACGAAATTTTTTCGAAACTAGATCCATGAATAATCAACAATTTCCTTATAAAATCTTATTGATTGATTTCAAACATAAATCTACAGTTTCCATTAACCAAAAGAGACCTAAATTAAATATTCTGCTGGCCATGTGATCAAAGAAAGGTTAATCATTTTTTTTTTTTTTTTCATTTAATGTATTTGTATTTCTTGTACATAGAGCATTTAAAAATAAAAACAAAATATTTCAAAGAGGATTATAAGTGGGTTGTTGCTGTTAGGTTTTTTCTTGTCTTTTTGTGAACTATTTTTGTGTGTATTTTTTTTTTATTACTTTTGCAAATAAATTATTAAGCCAGACAAATTAAATTTTTCTGCAACAAAAATGAAAATAAAAAACAAAACGCAACGAAATATTTCGAATTTCCTGCAAATTTCCTTTACTACGTAGTTATACTGTGATGTGGTATGGTAGTAGTAGTAAATATTGTATTTTAAGTACAATATTCGACAAAACTATGAACTTAAACTATGTTATTTTTGAGAGTAGAATTTGATATCAAATATTTACAAAGTTTTGCACAAATAGTGGTTCAAATCAAACATTACAATTACAGCAGTATGATTACTGGACAGGGTGATTCTTTTTATTTTTATATAGTGCAATATAAAGAAATATATATTTTTTTTTTTTTTTTAAATAAATACGGATAATAAGAAAATCTTTGTATTAAGGTTGTATAAATACATAGAAAGTTAAAGAGAAATGACGTTTCTAAACAGTAACTTAGGGTTAGCGGGCATCATGGCAACCTTAAAAAACGGCAGACATTGCTATCAAATAAGACATAAGCATCACTGATTGAATACAAAGTGGTCTGGCTATTATGAGTTGGCTTGAATAATGTTTAGAACAGAAAGATAAAGGTGCCTTTTGATAAACATGTACAATAGAGCACCGATTTACTAAGTTGTATAAATTAAAAGCTGAAAACAGATGAACGAAACTGATAACGGCACCGATAACGGCATAGAAGCTCAAAAAGAATTCAATCTGGCAGTAACCGTTTAAACTACGCTAGAAGATTCCAGCCCTCGAAATTCGAGTGCAAATTCTAGGAAATTTTATTTTTTTCATTAAATAAAGTCCCTAATCAATTATAGCCAATTCACAAATCAACAGAAAAAATATAAACTCATTTTTCTTACAAACACATTAACAAATTTAATAAACACACACATAGCATTGTATAATCTTATGTATGCGTTTGTAGCAAATTTAAATGCACTTTATTCAAAAAAAAATTTTTAAATTTAAAAATCTGTAAACCTGGTGAACAGCTTAAAAGAAATACCTTTCAAATGAGACATGTTTGGTCAAAATAGGATTAAAACTGACACAGTAGCATCGGTAACAAGAAATCGCCTTACCTATTAATATTATAAATATAGAGAACTTAACCTAACATCAAACAAAAAGGTGTAGGTTTGTTAAGTAAGAAAAGTTTGCAAATTAAAAACAAAGATTCTGTGGTCTTTTGTGATATCACGGAATTAACCGAAGACATGTCACAAGCGGCCAATTTACACAGCATATGACATCGTCACGAAAAAGTGATAGGTCCTAAATCCGGTTTGTATGGCTTTAGCCCGTATAACAGTTCACCGTTGAAATTTCTCCTCGAGGTAGTAATACCTCCACATTTGTGAGCTTTAGATTCATAAATGGCCATATGAGTGTTGTAGTAATGTCAGCACAGTTAAATCAAATTTCAAACTTGTACGATTCTAGGTGTTTGCAAACATATTCCAATTCCACTGGAACCTGTTAAGTAATTCAGTGTCTTGCCAGCTCATCGGATCTGAAATTCCCTGGGACGTCCCTGTGTCGAGTGTCAAACTGCTTGGCCATCTCATTTAATGACCTGCGGCAGTTGAGAGAACTTCGCATATTCTTTGAATTCACGAATTTGACTGTGACGGTACTGGCAGAGTAAATGTTACCTAACGATTTGCTAAACACTGCAGTGGTCTAAAATTCTTTTAAGATCACGTTATAGCCACAGCAGTAGAAGATGGCTATTGTGGTGTGTTCGTTAGTCGGATAATACATGCGGCTGCCACTCTTTGAAAAAATTAAAATGCGATTTTCGGTATAGGCGGGGTCCAGTTTGTTACCTTTCCATATAAAACTAATAAATGTGAAGTTTGGGGGCAATCGGAAAAAGAAAAGTCGCAACGGAAATCGATTGAAAATTTCAAGAGTGTTTATATGGGGAAAATATGACATTTTTTGAAATTTTACGAAAATTTCGTTCTATAGCTTAATTTCTGTTGTAAAAATCGGGATCAGTATTAAATTATCTATTCAGAAAGCTATAAAAATTCAAAATCGAATAAAAATTCGCCAAGAAATAGCAAATGCCCCAGACCACTTTTGTGCCAAAAAAAAAAACTATATCATGAAATTTGATACAATTTTTTTCACCTTTGAGAAATTGATTAAAGCCATAATTTTTTTTGGTCTGTATACGTATAAGTAATCAAATATTATTTTATTACCACGTTGTTAACCTACTGCGCATTGAGACCGAAAATGGGAAATTTTTTTGATAAAATTTTGAAAACTCATTTTTCAAGTTTTTAAAAATTTTCTTAAACAAAATTTTAAAAAAATGGATCTAGCACTTTAAGGTTTGGTTAAGTACATGTTACAGGATAAGTGTATGAATTTTTAAGTAAATCCCTATGCCAGAATTTTTTTGACAAGGATTTGAATTTTGCGGATATCGAGAAAAATGGGATTTTTGTAAAATATTCTGTAAATGTACTCTTTCTAAACACTTTGTATCAAAAATTCATCACTTTTCTTCTTTTAAATGTTACATTTCATCTTAATAGCATAGGGTTTCGGAAAAAAATAATATGACTCCATTAACCCTTTTGGAATTGGGGTCACATATGACCCCAAACTAATAAAAAACAATTTATTCAAAAAATTCAAATATTTTGTAAGTGCTGTTGAATTTTTAGATGTGTAGAACTTCCATTCCTAAAATTTGGGATAAATCCGAGAACGTTAACCCATTATTTGCCAAGGCCAGCTTTGGATTTTAAGATATTTTTAAATAAAAATTACTGAAAACGAGTTTTTCTTTTAAACTCGATGAAACCACTATTTAGAACTTAAGAAAAATAGTAGTGCTCATGGGATCAAAATAATCCATTGGGACATATCTTTGGTGCAATTGTCTGCTTATTGCATTTTAATTTTTTCAAAGACCACTCTAATGTCCAGTTGTATGTCCAATGCATCGGATAGTGCAGTCAGATGATGTAAAATTTTTTAATTTCCTTACAGATTAAAATAATTATGCATTAACTTATGTACAAAAATTTACAAATTATATAATTTAAAGAGTACAAAACTGTTTTAGCTGGTTTGGTATTCCATTTATAGATATTTAATTAATAGCATTTATATCGGAACATGCGCGATTTTAAGTACTATTTTGGGCATAGTTTGTGCGATGGCATGGAATATCAAAAATATTATGGTTTCGAAGTATTCTAAGTGGAACACACATTTGTATTTGCGATAACAAATCAGGACAGTCGATACCTAAAGTAATTATATCAAAGACAAATAATGCAGCTTGAAATCTCTCATTATGAGAGATGTATATTCCACAATGTAGGATCCAAAAGCAGTAGCATATTGTAACTTTGATTTGAAGTAAGATGTATATAACAATCTAAACGTACATGGATCAGAAAAGTCAGAACAACTCCTTATAAACGCAAGTATGGCATAAATCTTTGGAACAATATGTGGAATCAAAGACATGGTTGGATCAAAAACCTAGATCAATTGTTGAGTCCACAGTGCTCAAATTATAATAAACAATTTTGAAGACCGATTGAATTGGGTTTCTAGATCTGGTAAAAGAGATATGAAGGTACTGTGCAAGATTGAATTGAAGGTTATTGAGTAAACACCATTTGTGTAGGTGGTCTAAATCATTCTGAAGGTTTAATACATCATTAATAAATAGAACTTATTTTTTATATATTTTTAAGTCATCAGCATATGGCATATAATTCACATTAGAAAAACAATACGATACATCATTTATTAAAAGATTTAAAACGGCTTACCCAAAATGCTGCCTTGAGAGACGAATGATATTTGTTCATATAGCGAAAATTCATAACCAACAACAACTCTACACATTCTTTTTGATAGAGACTACTTTATCCACATTAAGAAATTTGAATGAAAACCCATCCCTTGCAACTCAGGTTAGATAATATCTAAGGATACTTTATCAAAGGCCTTAGATAAGTCAGTATAAATGACCTCAACTTGTTTGCCTAATTCTAGAGCTGATAAAGAATACTCACTAAAAACCGTTAGGTTTGTGGTAGTTGACCTTCCTGAATAAAACCCATGCTGACGTGGAGATATAAGAGACTTGATTAAGAAAAATAGCTTTTTATAAACCACTTGCTGAAAAACTTTCGAAACACATGACAACTTGAGTATCGGCATATAACTAGTTACGTCCTCCTTTCTGCCATTTTTAAAAATGGGTGTAATAAATGCCAACTTCCATCTACCATTTTATATACCATAATGAGAAGTTTGAGATTAAAAATCTTCTCCAAAGCATTATGATTCCATATAATAGGAGTTTTATGCATACTGGCATAAAAAGTGCCATAATAATCCTTGATCTGATGACTCACAAATTGTAGTCTTTCAGAGAGAGAATTGCCTAGCGTATGTAAGAGAGCATTACAGGTTAAACACCGTAAAGCATGTTAATTCCAAAATCATGCTTTGGGTATAGTTTTCTACTATGGTGTTAGACATATTCACTGTCAAAATACAGCTCCCATATATGGGCAGGAGCTTCAAAGTCTATTTTGGAGCTACTGGACCGTGTGGATAGGAGGGCGTTGATGCGCAGCAATGACAGTAGGGTATCCAACTCTATTGACTCATTGGAACATCGTCGGAATGTGGGTTGTGTATCACTGTTCTATAAATACTACCATGGGAAATGTTCTTCTGAGATTAGCGAACTTACTCCAGGTGCCCGAGTTTCGGTTCGCTCTACCCGCTTCTCTAGTAGATCAAATCCGTTTGTAGTTAATTTTCCAGTTGACCGCACAACGCATTACAGAGAGAATTCGTTTATCAGTCGAACTAGCCGTATGTGGAATAAACTCCCCGCAGAGGTCTTTCCTGACAGTTATAATCTAATAAAATTTAAGTCAAATATCCACAAACACTACTCCCTCTTTCCTCCTTCCCATAACCTATTTTTCTGAGATCAACACAATGCACTGCATCTGTAGGGGGCATCCCTGAGTGTTGGTTAATAAATAAAAAAAAAAATTTAGGATACCTTCAAATACTTCAGAATCTTTGAAGAAATAATCTTATGCCACAGAAACAACTACCAGTTATTTGGGCCAGTTAACAGGACGAACATTCAGTAAAAAGTTTTCAAATTATTTATAAATTATCCGATTATCCTGATAGCACTTATAAGTCCAGAATAAAGTCACGTTGCTAGATATGATTAATAAAAAAAATTTACGATATACCAGGGCAGACCATAAGTCCGTGACTTTTCGAACTTTCCTCGTAGTTATATGAAATGCAACACTGCTCCCATTATATAACCTCGTGGTCTTTTGTTTTTTTTTTTTTTTAATGGAAAAATTATTTTTTGCGAAAAAAAAAACCGTCAATCAGACCAAGGAAAAGCTTGATAAATACTATGGGGACTCTATACCATCGATTTCAATGGTAAAATAGTGGTTTACTGAAATTCGTTGTGGTCGCACAAATACAAATGACGCAGAACGTTCTGACGAACGGCCAATTGAGGCCAATACACCCGAAAATGTCGTAAAAATCCACGATATGGTGTTGGCCAATCGGATAGTAAAAGTGCGTGAGATTGTTGATGCCATAGGCATGTCATATGGCAGTGTGGTTTCGATTTTAAATGATCAGTTGGGTTTAAGAAAGCTGTCAGCAAGATGGGTGCCGCGTTTGCTCTCAATTGACCATAAACGTAATCGTGTGACACCTTCAAAGGTTGTGTGTTTGGGGGAAAAAATCCACGATATGGTGTTGGCCAATCGAAGAGTAAAAAAAGCGTGAGATTGTTGAGGCCACAGGCATTTCGTATGGCAGTGTGGTTTCGATTTTAAATGATCAGTTGGATTTAAAAAAGCTGTCTGCAAGATGGGTGCCGCGTTTGCTCTCAATTGACCATAAACGTAATCGTGGGACACCTTCAAAGGATTGTTTGTTGGGCTACGAATTGGTACCTCATCCGCCATATTCTCCGGATTTAGCCCCCAGTGGCTATTTCCTATTTCCAAACCTAAAGAAATGGCTCGATATAAAGAGATTTAGCTCCAAATGAAATTATTGATCAAACAAATGCCTATTTTATGGACCTCGAAAAATCATATTTTTTGGAAGGGATACAAAAATTGGAGAAACGTTGGACTAAGTGTATTGAGCTAAAAGGAGATTATGTTGAAAAATAATTTTTTTTTTTTTTTTTTTTTGCAAAAAAAAACTGTTTCGTAGGTTTGAACGATCGGCGATTAAAATAGCGTGAGATTATCGAGAATAGGCACATGTCAAATGAGCGGGCACACAATAATTTGCAAAATCTTTTGGGAATGAGAAAGTTGTCCACTAGATGAGTACCACGATTGCCGGAAATTGAATGTAAGTCCACTTAACTCTCAATTTCAAAGCATAGCTAGGAGACTATAAATCGAAATTGAAAAGATTATTGTAGTTTATTTATAACTGTTGAAGAAATATGGATTCTTTGCGCTATACCGGAGATCAAACAACAAGCGAAGAATTGGACTTTTCACTGTATATCAGAGCCACAGAAAGCGAACGTGATTTTATATTTCAACAAGGTCATGGACACAGTTTTTTTTTTTTTTTTTTATTGGATTAACATATTGCAGAACAAACACATCCATTTGTCACTCAACAAAAGTCCTATTTTATCAATATAAGAAGCGACTTCACACATGTGTCCTAATAGTGGCAAAATTTCATGAATATGGTTATAAATTGCTTTTTCATCCATCCAAAAGTCGATAATGTATTATTGTAATAAGATTTTTGTTAAACGATAAGTAATCACTGAAACAAATGACTATTTCTAAGAATTGAACGCATCCTATTAATCAGAGGTGATCAATACTATGGAAAAGCGATATTAAATTAAAATTATAGCAGTTTTTGTTATAACTTCGTTCAAATTGAAAATCAGTTTCGGATTAATAAAAGTTTGTGATAAATATTTACCTTTGATGTAGAGTAAAATATATTTCACCAATATAACATACCTGCAAAGAAAAATTATATAAATAATTAATTATTTGTGGAAAAAAAAAATAAAAAAAATTGGAATAGAAAATAGTTTAAAAAAAAACAAATGAAATGGAATGGCATGAATTCAATGTACATAGAGTAATTTTTTTTTTTGCACACAATGTTGTTCAGATTTTTTTTTTTTTTTTTTTAAGTAAAAATATCTAAAGAATTTTGCAACACCTGCCAAAAACAATAATCAAACCTGAAATATTTCTACTTGTTTTTATTTTTACAATGAAACAACGTTTCTTTTTTATTTTATTACTTTTTTTTATTGTTACCATATTATCTAAACAAACTTGAGTGCAACTGATGGAGAAAACAATACAGAGTCCAATCTATTTCTTATATTTGTTATGCCATTCACTAACATCCCGATGACCTGCATAGATTTTAAGGTTTTTTTATTTCTTTTTGTAAAAAAAAACCCACCGCCAACACAGACAAATCCCAATTAAGAGACTTCAATTTGCTATACAAAAAAAAAAAACCTAGAATTGAAACAATAGTAGATGTGGTACTGAGGACTACCTAGAGATTTATTTCAACACTGTGTACAACAGCCTGTTGTTTTTTAACCCATTAGATGGGGAATCTATATAAATAAAGAAGAAACTCTTTTTCAAAACTGGGTTATCCAGAACAGTTCCACTGGCAATTGTGGCATCCTTGGAACTAAGGGTGTTTACATCAGTTCTCGAATACGCGACAATGACAATTATTATGCATGTCTATCCCTGCTGAATTGTATTTCGAATTAATTATACGTGAATTCCATATTACACACCTCAATTAATAACTAGTTCTCAAAGAATATATATTACACCATAGATCCGCAGAAGTTTCATAGAACAAATTTTCCCGATGACTAGTTCATTTATGACCATTAATAGGAATGTAAACCTCCTAGATTGCCCCATGGACAGGGTCGAGAATATGATTTCAGGAAGTACTTTGTTACAAAAAATCAAATGGTACACAGATGGTCAAAAACCGAAAGTGGCACAGGGGCGGGAGTCTGCGGTCCTAGAACCAAATATTTTGAGTCAATGGGAATATACACAAGTATTTTCCAAGCATAAATTTATGCCATCAATATATGTGCACAAATCAACTTGAATTGGAAGTACAAAAGACGAGACATAACCATACTATCAGATTGTCAAGCTGCTATTCGAGCACTAAGCTCCTATGAAGTAGACTCCAAGGGGAGCTTCCACAAAATTAATAGGGCCGGAACCGTTTTGTGGAATAGGAAAAGGAGTATGGGAAGGCGTACTCAAGGAACATGAGAATTATGTTAGACGGGAACTTTTCTCGAGCCACTTGGGCTTAAGGCAATCCAAACTCTTGTTGGGTGGTTACAACAATAAGAGATTTGGGTCGTGCATTTGGGATTTTATAGGGACAACCTATTAGCAGAGGGCAGTACAATAGATCACTGGTCGCAGTACTTCAAATACCTCTTTATACAATACAATACAATACAATACAAAGAAAGTAAAGATAGTTTGTTTTCTAAAGTTAGTTTCCTAATATCTCGCAATGTAAGAATGGCTCAAAAATAGTTTGGTAGTGCACGAGGACTGTATGATTGGTACCGGGCCTTGAACAGAGAAACACAGTTTCAATGCAAAGTTATTTTCCGTCATAATATATTTCTAATTCTATATTCTTTGTTCAACGTTTCTCTAATTTTTTTATCCCTTCAACATAATAGGATTTCTCAATGTCCTCAAAATAGATATTTAATTGATCATTGATTTCATTGTTGGAGCTAAATCTATTTCCGGTGAACAATTTCGTTTCGTTTGAAAAATTAATATAGTCACTAGAGGATAAATCCAAAGAATATGGCGGAAGAGCTAGTAATTCGTAGCACAATTTATGCAATTTTGCCATGGCGACCGCATACATGTGCGCTCTTGCACTTTCTTCTTAGTGACATGCGGTCCTTTTTTAACCGTCGTTGAATCGTACCAATAAGTTGCTTAATATTCGCTGTTCATTGTTCTCCCTTTTAAAGGTTATCAATGTTGATTCTGCCGCGTCCAACACAAGAATAATATTCGCGATTAAAAGTTTTTCCTTGTTTAAAGAAATCAACGTATATAAATCCGCGTGCTTCCATGATCGTGACTTTGTTGGCTTATAAAATCACTTCAGGTCGCTGGTGTAGCGTATGAATTCATGTTCCGTTCACAGTTATGAATCGATGACAAAATTCTTTTTTATTGCACTTTAACATCTCCAAATAATTATTAAATATTGACACACGAATGTACTTATTCTAATTCAGAAATTCTAAATTTGGAGAAGATCACTCATCTCAAATCATCACTCTGGCACTAATCCATAATTTGGTATATACATACAAGCATGTCACTGAGCCAAATTCCGTTCGAAAGTGCAACGCAATCCGTATTTTGCTTCTTCAGAGAACGTAAAAATAATTTCATTCGGATGAAAGAGCTGCCAATTTAAATTTATAACAGGTATATAAATAAGTTTTTTTCCGATTTAACCAACAGATGGTGCCCACAAAAAGTACGCAGCGTAGTAGTGATCACGTTGGGTTTTATGACGGAAAATTAATCTTTGCGGCTTACATTTCTTTTCTTATTTAATCAAAAGAAAAAGGCTGTTGAAAGTAATCGTTTGGTGGCTCCATCGCTTCATCTATTGGAAGACAGTGGGCGCTTTGGTAGACTACAAAAATACAAGGAGCAATTTCATGAGTTATTGGATATGACCCAAATCAAACTCAACGGCAATTAGCAGATTCATTAAATGTGTCACAAGAAACAATCAGCAGACGTTTACGAACAACGGCAAATGGGTCCCACACGATTTGAAAGAATATCAAATAGTCACTTGTGAAATGCTGCTGAAACGCCCCGAAAGGAAATCATATTTATCTCAAATTGTGACGGGTATCGAAAAATGGAATTATTTGGCTTTCACCTGGCCAAACCGGTCCTTCAACACCAAGGCGAAAACGATTCGATATGCTCTATGAGCGGTGGGACCAGAGCGGTATTGTGTATTATGAACACTCGAAGCCCGGCGAAACAGTTAATACACAACGCTATCGCTAATTAACGGAATCAGAAGAAGCAAAAAGAAATTTATTCGAAACGAATTTGAATAACGCCTGATTCTCTATAACTTTCTCCAGCTACCAAACTCAGTTGATTAAATTATAATATTTAAAATCATAGAAAGTACCTCAAATGCTC
Source organism: Cordilura impudica (assembly GCA_963682025.1). Taxonomy (NCBI): domain Eukaryota; kingdom Metazoa; phylum Arthropoda; class Insecta; order Diptera; family Scathophagidae; genus Cordilura; species Cordilura impudica. The sequence goes on along the minus strand of OY821521.1, from coordinate 151,162,381 downwards.
CGCTAATTTCCCAAGGGTTAAAATATGTTAGTGTTTGTTATTTTTGAAACAATATTATTACAATTGTTTTGTTTTCATTTTGTTGAAAAATAAGTTGTAATATTTAGTTGAACACTTGGTTCTATGTTTACCAATTGCTTTAACGTCCGTTGTTACAATTAAGACGGCTTCTGATTTTGATTGGGTTAGTTGAATATGTGTTAGGAGGGATGTAAATCCAGAAGATATTACTGAAATCATAAGAAGTACCATTTTATATGAACATATTATTGGATTAAATACCCTATCCCACTCTGTGATCAGGATATAATGAATTTGTGCTGATGTTTTTAGTATCGAAAATATTTGACCTAGAGCTTTTATTATACCGATCGACTAGGAATCATTTTCTGAAACCATTTAACGTCTGCCTATCCGTCTGACTGTTTGTCTGCCTGCCTGACTGCTTGTTTGCATGACTGTCTGCATACTCTATGAGGTCGTCTTGAATTGCACTAAGATCAAAATTATCATATTAATCTCCGTCAAATCTGGGGAATGTGAATTACACCCATTAATCATTAGTCCAAAAATAAACATTGAATGACCATTCGTACGTCATATTCTCCATATAAATCTGCTCCCGATATTTACTGAAATCTATTTAGAAAAGTAAAAACGTTGCATAAATTTTTCTAAAATTTGGTTTGCTTCTGTATTTGATTAAAGTACCTTCAGTAAATACGGTCATGATCGGTTCGACCTAGTCCCCATATAAAAATAACATTCGATAATAATAACTTTTTCACATCTGATGGCCACAAATTAAGAACAATTACAATAATTTTCTATACACTCAAAAAAAAATTTCGTTTATATTAGACGAAAATGGATATTAAAACAAATGAATATACACACATTGAATCCAAAGAATTTTTCATTTTTCGTTTATATTTGAACAGAAAAAAAATCAGAAAGCGGTAAAAATATATAACAAATCGTTTTTATATATTGCCAAAACTTAAACTAGAAATCAGTAAAATAAAAGCAATTGTCTCAATGGTGCGTGGTAGAGAAGAAGAATGCATGTTACAAAAATTCATAACTACACTGTATTCTTAATCGGACCGGTTTCTGTCATTTCAGCCTTCATCAGCGATTTATTGAACATTGAGATAAGTGCTATGTACAATCATTATTTTTGAATTTTATACTTCTAATTTCCACTATTCTCAGTTTCGTAATTAATTAATTATTAATACTGTAATTAATAATTAATTTTGTTTCAATGGTGCGTGGTATAGAATAAGAAAGCATATACATATTTCAAAATTGTCGTTTGTTCTTTATTTTTTATTATTATTTTTTTTTATATAACAAAAGCAAAGCTTATAAACAACATGTAGCAACATTTTGTACACATAATTTGAATTGAAATAAAATTATATTTAAACGGATATCATAATAGAAAATTATATAAGAATGAATAAGTATATTTTTTGAAATTGAAAGAAAAATTGCATATCGATTAATACAGTTTAAAACAAGTCAGTTGTACCGACTTCGCTACACCGGTGTCTCAAACTCAATCTTATAACCACTGTTGGGTACTGTTGCCATTTTAATACAAAAAATTTAAAATTAGAAAAATTGGAAATGTTTGAAATAAAAAAACTTGTAATAGGGAATTTTGAGTTCTTAAAAGAAAAACAACTTGCATGTAAAGTGTTGAAAAAAATATATGATTAATTTTTAATTTTATTAAAATCTATGAATATATATTTCATTTATTATAAATAAGCAGAATTTTAAAAAAAAGTACTTATTTATAATTATTCTACTTAAATATTTGCGATTTTTTATTTATTTCGGGATAAGGCTAAAAAGAAAAAAGTGTGGCAATACCAGCTTAAACTAATATGGTACGTGGACTATAACGATACATCCACACTCAGTAATTAAATGTGAGAAACACAATAACCACAAAAATCATAACAATTACAGGTATGACACATAAATTACAAAATGTAGTATAACAACAATAACAAGAACAACATTATCCACTCCGGAAAAATCTGAAACACCCCTATAATAACGACAACAATTGTTTCAACCAAATTTAAAATAATTCATTAGCAGTTATAAAATAATCAAAATGAAAAGATAATAAAAATAAAATAAAAATAAAAAGGTATATAAAATAGACTAATTTCGATTTTTTTCCGATCGCGAGTGGATAAAGTTTTAAGAACATGTTCTGTTTTTTAGCAGTACACGTGCAAGAAAACGAACGTAAAATAAAGTTACACTCGAATCTGTGTGGTTTAAGTGTGTTCGAAACAAAAAATACGTGATAAAAACATGTTCGTGTAGATAATGAAATATTAAAACGAAACAAAGTCATGATTGTGTTGGGCACCGTACAAAATTTAGAAACACACATAATTGATATGTAAATAAAAATATGTGTAGGCTGCTTTAGAACAGAACATTGTGTGTTTCATGTGTGTATTTTCTGAACTTTGTTTTTTATACACAAGAGTTTCGGAGTTATTCAAAATAAAATAATGAAAAAAAAATGTTTTAATTTTTTTTTTATTCATAAAAAATGAAAATGGTAAAACATGACTAATCCTAATAAAAATAACATTTTCACTTGGCTGCCCAACAACAATTTGAACGACAAATTAAATAGCACACATTAGAAAAACTTAAAAATCCTTTTTTTTTTTTTTTCTTTAAAAAAATACCTCAAAATTTGTCAGATTTACCGTACTAAAATAGATAGCTTCAGTACGGTAAATTGTTATGTTTACGTCGCTCCACAGATTCTCGATCAGGCTAAGATCTGGTGATTGGGCGGGCCATTGTACATTGTACAATTTCCATGCAAGAGGCATTTATCCTCTACATAAGGCATCACAATGGACCCACTCCATAGCAGAATAAGCTTCCCCAGGCTAATACACATTCTCCCCCATGTTTCACCGCGGTATATGTGTATAGGATCAAATTCTATGTTTGGATAACGTTTTTTCCTTCTTATCCGAAGCGATTGAACTTGGATTTACTAGTAAAAACAATATTATTCCACCAATTTTCAGGTTTTTTTAACTGATCCTTAGCAAATTTTATACGTTTCGTTCTGTTTTCGTGAGGTTTTTTCTGGCAATGTGTCCATACAAATGAAATAACTGTATAAAGAATTACATGATAAAAACAAAATAAAAAATTGTTGCAAAATGTTCGTTAGCAAAATGTTGCCACTGTTCATCACTTACATTCCCCTTGGAACATGCCATAAACAAAATAATAACTACTAAGCTTTATAATAAAATCTGAAATAAAATGTATTAGATAGATAGATTATTTAATTTTTTGTTCTCTCATAACAATATTACAATTTTATATAATAATACTAATAATAAAGATTTATTTACACGGCTTGGTTTGAAACCGTCAGCCAGAAGTTTAAATATATCAAAATAATTTAACTTTGATTACTAATTTAATAGTTAAATTCATTTATCAAGAAATTCCTATAAGCAAGAGCATTTTTTACATAACTATACAGAGGATGCCACTTTCCATCATCCCCACCATTTAAATATTGAAGAATTTTATCGTCTGAAAGCATTGAGTATCGAAGAAACCTACATCTTATTGTATTTAATACAGGACATCTTCCTAGAAATTGTATAAGAGTTTCCTCTTCATTAAAGTTACATAAAGAACACAGTCTTGTCTGGTCAGTTCTATACAGACTCCCATTTAGCCACAGAAGATGCCCTCGCGCCTTCATTATAAGGGATATTTCACTTTGATTATATCGTTCATTACAATACGTATGACCTATATCATGTTTCAAATGTTTGTATATTATGTATTGGCTTTGTAATGCATTTAAAAAATGTCGTTTACGATTTTTACATTTTCTCCATTAAATTTCCATCTTAGCAGCTTTGCTAAATTTACTTCCATTCCCCATGTATTGCAATAATCTTCAAGTTTATTGATCATATTTTGTAAAACAATTGCATTATCAGCTACTATAACAATATCATCTGCATACATGAGTACTCTTAAATTCTTTAATAATCCTCCTTTCAAGTTATCATGCTGATCCTTTAAGTATAAAGCGAATAATAGCGGTGACAATAAACAACCTTGTTTAACGCCTGACTTAGTCTCAAAGTAATCTGAAAGTTCACCCCCAGTCCAAATTGCAGACTTAGAATTTTTGTACACGCTTTCGATAAAGGTAACGACTTTTGAGGATACTCCCGTCTGGTGGAGTTTGTAAATCAAGAGTTTTCTAGGAATACTATCAAATGCCGCACGGAAATCCACAAAAAATGCATAAACCTTTTTGTTTTCATAAAACTTTATGTTGATAATTGTTGCCAGATTATAAACGTTGTTGATGGTGGAGTAGCTCCTACAAAAACCAGCTTGATATTCATTTATTATTTGATGTTTGTTTGCCCACTGCGTCAACCGTTCCTGTATAGCACCCATCATAATCTTCCCAATACAATTCATAAAGGTGATACCTCTATAATTACACGGTTCATTGTTATTTCCTTTTTTATAAATTGGTAGAACTATACTTCGTTCAAACATTTCCACTGAAGCCATTCCATCTAATATCCTCGTGTAAACATCCGCAAGAGCATTAAGATATTCATTGCTGGCATTAATAAAAAATTCACAGGGGATTCTATCCTCATCTGGAGCTTTGTTTTCTTTAACCTTCGCAGGTGTTAGCCTAATTTCCTGTAATGAAAATGGTTTATCAAGATCTTGATCAAACACGTACTGGATATCTGATGCACTGATAATGGGATTGATCAGTAACTTGAAATACTCTCTAAAACTATCTGCAGTTATTTGGCTGCTAATATTTATGTCTTGATTTCTTATTTCTTTTGCTAACTGCCACCATTGATTACTGTCGTTTATGGAGTTTAACTTTAGTTCCATTTCTTTGTAATCATCATCTTTTTTTCTTTTACACAACTCTTGAAATATACGTTTTTCATCGGTATACTTTTCTTTGTCTTCTATACTTTGAGAATTTCTGAATGATTTTAATGCATCCACGATTAACACCGAACCACTTATTTTTGAAACATATTTGCTTCCGTTTTATTGTCGGTGTTGTATAAGTTTCCATGATCACGTCCTTAAGATCACTTAAATTAAAAGCTAGTATCCGCCTCATCATATCATTTAATTTAACGTTTAATTTAGGGCAGTAACTTTCTTTATATTTTAAATCCCATTTTAGTTTAGGAATTAAGTTGCCTTTGAGTATACTCTGCTCTTTACCAGGAAAATTCAAGCAAAGTTTAATCGGCAGATGATCGGACCAAATTTGATTCTCTACGGAAAATTTACCCACAAAGTTTAGCATATCTAGTGCTACAGAGCACATATCGTTTACCGAATTACCGGCACTACCAATATAGGTGTATGAACCCTCTTCATCACCGATAGTTCTTCCATTTAAAATCACAATCCCGTAATTATTGCAAAACTCAATAAACTTTGTGTCTTCAGCAGTTACATTTAATTTATCATGCGATTTCCGATGTTCTAGACCAGCAGGAAACAAATTAAAAACATTATCCAGCTCTTGTTGCTCCTCTCCTATTCTAATGTTCAAGTCACCCATTATTATTGGGTTAATTATATTATTGGTGCGAAAACTGTTTTATAAAAATTCAAATTCGTATATCATGCTTAATTCCAGCATCCTTTATTGTTTTACGCACTTCAATAATATGACCTCCAATGGCTCTACCAAACGGGCTGTTTCGAGTAGCTGGTTTCCATTTAGTGTGAAAATTCTTGAGTCTGTTTTCGAACTTAGCGATTTTAATACTCTCTACGTGTGTCTCTAAAAATATAAAGATGTCGGCTTCTTGTATATACTCAAAAAAATCTACATTATAGAATTTATTTTCGAAGCCATGAATATTATAAGAAATTATTTTCAATGGCCAATTTTACTCTTTATTACAATATTTCTTACTAACTAAATTTTGATTAATACTTTTACATCCGACAATAATTAGTTTTTTTGAATTAACAAATCATCATAATTTAAAATTTTCTAAATTAATTTTATCTTTATAAATGTTTTCTAAAACTTCTTTTCCATTTTTGCTACCATTTATAAGGATATTATCTCTATTCCAATAAACCAATCATTATTTATTTTAATTTTATAATTTTTGACCAAAATTTTGTGAGCTTTTTAGTTTCTTCTTAAGCTGTAACATAACTTTCTTATTTTGTTGCTTCTCCTCATTTAGATCACGATCTATAAAAATTGATGACCCTTAAGCTTTTTGGTGTTTTTAAAAATTTCGTCTACCATTTCATCAGTCTGGAATTCAACTAGGACACATACCTTTCCACCTGCTTCATACAGCTTCCTCACATATTTCACTACAATGCCTGATATATCCATTTTTTATCACAGATTTCCATAATTTGGTCTTTTAAAGACCCCACACTGTTGATACCATGAAAAATGGCATTCCTTCATTTGCTTTTTTCAACTATTCGCATTATAAAATTTAATAAATGTCATAATGTAAATGTAATGTAGGTACTATCAAGAAAAATACCTTTTGTACATGCTAATATAACTACCTCCCGTAACTACTTATATAGTGTAAGACTTCTTAGCTTAAGGCCAAGCTGCTTAACACTTAACGCTTATATTTAGCGTATACATTTATGTATTATATACATTTTGAATAAATAAATAAATAAATTATTATTGTTGTTGGCTGTACAGTTTATAATTAAAACTAGAATTAAGAGAGTTTCAGTTTTAAACAATCCTTATCGAAAAATCTTAAGCTCTCCTAAGTAGGGGTTGTCGGAGTTCGATCGCGAACGTGATGAGCGACAGACGCACCACGGAGATCAGTATTATTTATCGGTATTCCCTAAAGTTATTACTATTATTGTTCGGTTATTTCAAAGACAGAAACACAAAAAAAAAAACAACTAATATAAGAAAAAGAAAAAAAAAATAAACATTACAAAGGAATGAGCGAGCAAAATGCTCAGTACTCAGAAACTAATAATGTAAAAATCAATAACAACAACGATACTGAAAATAAAAGAAAAAGAAAAAATCAAAATATGGATTTGCCTTTGCCCAAGCAATCCAAAAACAATAACAATAAAAACTACTATTCAGTGCTTGACATTGAAAGTGAAAATCAATGTGATCAAGAATTATTGAACATATTTGAAAAACATGTAAAAGAAAAAAAAGAGAAATCACTCAAATTAAATTCAGCTATTGAAGCTATGGATGAAATGAGTAAACTTAACAAAAACAACTTAACATCTAAACCAATTACTGCAAACACAGTGGTTAACACAGCCAACATTAACCACAAAAAAGTTCCTCCTATCAACATAGTGGATATCGATACAAAAGAACTAATTGAATTCATCAAAAATGGTTTAAAAATTAAAGAATTCAAGATTAAAGAATTTAGAAACAAAAAATCCTTATTTATGAATTCGTTAAACGATTTTTTAAAAGTTAAAACATACCTAGAAAAAACGCAAGCTAGCTTCTTTACATTCACTCCAAAAGGTATAAAAACCAAAACATACCTACTAAAAGGTCTTGATGCAAATACATCGCCCGATGATATATTAAAAGAACTAAATGAATTTAATTATGATGACATACATTTCAATAAAGTAAGTCAATTCTCTACAAGAAATTCAACTTTAAAAGGCTATAGTCTTCCAATGTTTTTGGTTCAAGTAACACCAGAAAGCAACGTAAGTAAACTAAGAAGTATAAAAGCACTATTCTACCGTTGTGTAAAGTGGGAACAAATAAGACGTCCAGAAATTCCTCAATGCAGAAATTGTCAAGGATTCTTCCACAGCGCAGCAAACTGCTTTATGCCAAATAGGTGTGTAAAATGCGACAAAACCCACGAAAAAGGAAACTGCGCTACAAATATAGTTTCACCCGATGAAAAAGAAAAACTGTTCTGTGTCTTATGCAGCAAATATGGCCACCCAGCATCCTACAAAGGATGTGAGAAATATAAGCAACTTCAACAAAAACTAAAAGCAAAAAAAAAGTTACAAATAGATTATAAAATTAACAACACAAATAACTCTCCTAATTCCGGAATAACATTTGCCAATATACTAAAAGGCAATTATAATCTAAATGTAGATTCAAACAACTTAAATAATGAAAATAATAATTCCTTTTTCTTAGAATTAAAAAATATGATGCTAAATCTAAATTCTCAACTTGTTAGCCTACAAAAACAATTACAGATCCAAACATCTCGTATAGATACGATATTTTCCATGGTAAATGTGTAATGATGGATATTAATCAGACAAGCCCTCTATTAAAAAATCTTACAATATATCATATTAATGTAAATTCTCTAATATTAATTAGTAGAAGATACGAACTTCAATGCTTTTTAAATAAATATAACCCTGATATTGTTCTTTTGAATGAAACAAAGCTTAATGCAAAACATAAAATTCAGTTCACTAAATATGTTACAATTAGAAAAGATAGGAATGGTGCAAAAAGAGGAGGAGGAACAGCCATATTAATAAAAAAATATTTAAAATTTAAAGAAATTAGTAATACAAATAATACAATGCAATTTTTAGAGACCTGTATTATTAAGATATCAACTGTTGAAAATAAATCACTATATATTATTTCGGCTTATTACCCATCCGGAAATAATGATTCAGTTTTTATTTCTGAAATACAAAAACTTTTTGAATCAATTAATCTTCAAAATATTAATAATTATTATATTTTAGCTGGAGACTTAAACGCTAAACATACGGATTGGGGAAACGCATTAAACAACCCTAAAGGCAATAACCTAAATAAATGGTTAATAGATAGTGGAATAGAATTCAGGTGCAGACTATACGCCTCTACATTACCCTCTTATCCTCGGACAGGATCATATCTAGATCTTTGTATCGCAGATTGTAGAATAAATATTTTTACAGAAAAAAATTCTATTAATAGCTTAACAACCTTAGATTATGATAGCGACCACAACGCCATAAAGATAATTGCTACATTTGATAATGAACAGCAACATTTAACATTTATAAAAGAAACAATAGAATCAAAACACAATTACAAAAAAACAAATTGGAAAAAGTTTAAAAAGAAGATCGAAAGAAAAGTCGCAAACGCAATTCAAATACCAAACGATAGGAATCTCACAAACAGTGAAATTGATTTGCACTTATCTTCACTAAATGATATAATCATTGAATCCATAGAAGAAACAACACCTAGATATAAGGACTATGATTCATTTTCCAAAATAAATAGTCCCATTATAAAAAAATTGCATTCTGAAAAAAGTAAAATTCTCACAGTTATTAAAAGACATCATCGTTTAGAACATACTTTATCCGAAACTTTACTCAATCTATGCAAGGTTAAATTAAAATTAATTAAGAAACTCATTTATGAGAATATTAAAGTAGCTATGAATAAACACATTCAAGAAAAATTGACTAAAATAGACCCAAAAGATTCTAAAAACATGTTCGGAGAAATCAAAAAAAATTTCAAAATATTTAAACCCTTAGTACTTCATAACATAAAAATCCCGAAAAATTCAGAAATTTTGTTACATAACGTTGGAATAGAAACACAAACATTAGAAAGGGATAACTCTGAAAATTTTATAGTTAGTGACCAAGAACAAATGCTTGATACTATCGGCTCTTATTTGGAATCTATTCACGCAACTAAAGAAGTTAATCCAGAAAACAGAATACATATGCAAGTGTCAAATTCTTTCAATAATTTCTTAGAAACAAAAAACCTTTTCGAAAGACAACAAAATACTATCACAAATTTCAATGACATAAGAAAATCTGATAATATTCAGGATGCACAAACTGAAAATTATTTTATAACAAAGCATGTAATAATGAACATTTTCTCAAATATAAGAGGAAAACTTTCTTCAGGTGTAGACAGTATACCATATATAATTCTAAAAAATTTTCCGGAAATTATTATTTTAGAATATTGCAAATTATTCAATAATATGTTAAACAATTCGTATTTTCCAAAAAATTGGAAAATGGCGAAAGTTGTTATCTTACCAAAAAAGGATAAAGAAGTAAGTAATCCAAAAAACTTAAGAGCAATAAGCTTACTTCCTAATATAAGTAAAATTTTCGAAATGTGCATTAACAATAATATAAATCAATTTTGCAAAGACAAAAACTTAATAAACGAAAAACAGTTTGGCTTTAAATATAAACACTCAACTGTAAATGCAATACACTTACTAACATCAAGCATCAATTATAATTGGAATAAAAAATTATGTACAGGTGCATGTCTTATCGATTTGGAAAAAGCATTTGACAGTATATGGATTCCAGGATTAATATTCAAATTGATCGAGTTAAATTTTCCTATATATCATATTATTTTAATTTATAATATGATCAGTGAGAAAACTTTCAAAATATATCACGGAAAGCACAATAGTACAAAAACGTTCAAAATAATCAATGGTCTACAACAAGGAACGGTTAACTCTCCCATTCTTTTCAACCTATTTCTTTTGGACCTACTTAACAAAATAGAAAACATTATATCATTCGCTGATGACATTATTGTTTACCACGCTGACGAAACGATTGACAAAATTAACCAAAAATTACAAGAATCATTTAATATAGTAGAAAAATTTACAATTGATTGGAATATGACAATAAATGCACCAAAATGCGAAACAATTCTTTTCAGACCCCCAGTAGGTAAATGTAATAGCAACATAAAGAAAAATTGGAAAGAATTTGGAATTAAATCTATTTTAACCAATACGACAATACCAAGTAAAAATACAATTAAATACTTAGGTATTTACCTAGATAAATTTCTATACTTCAATAACCATGTTAATGAAATTCTGGTTAAGGCCAGAAATGCCTTTTTTGTATACAAAACTTTATTTTATTCAAAACACATTAACACAAGGGTTAAAATTTTAATGTATCAATCGCTGATTAGGCCAATCATTACATATGGTTGCCCTATATGGTTTAATATCTCACCATCATACATGGAAAAAATACGTATCTTTGAAAGGAAATGCTTAAGAGCTTGTACTTCATTATATAGATCTCCACAAAGTAATTTTGTAAAATATATTTCAAATAAAAAATTATATAATGCTTCTTGTGTAATCAGGATAGACAATTTTATAATAAACTTAATAAGAAATTATATAGTAAGATGTACCTCATGTAAAGAAAATAACTTAATAATGGCACCTTACTACACAAATGAAGAATACATATATGAAACGTTGCAGAATGGATTCGTAGCACCTGAAGCATTTTTATACCTTGATAAGAAAAAGGTAATACAAAATGAAATCGGAATACCTCTATTTTATCATACATACAGACGCGCAAATGTAAAAGGCGTTAATATTGATGCAACGACAAACAGTACAAATTTAAGACATGATACCAGTATTGGCAATAATGAATTCTGCAATATTCAAAATTGCAAAAGCAAAAAATATTGGTGGCTTAATTAACTAATGTTTAAGTACTTTCTTTTATTCATTTTTTTTTTTTTTACTTTTACCATTTGACTTTAATTTTTAAAATGCCAATATATAAGTAATGTTTTTCCAAAAATTTTTCATTGCAATTAAAAACCATATAAAATTTCTTCATTTGAAATATATAATTTAACCATTTAAAAAAAAAAACGTTATTATATTAATAATACTTGAGATCTCGTTAAGGGACATGGTATATACATATTAAATAAAAACTACATAGTTAACTAGTGTTTATTATAGTTTAAGTTTTCAAAATTGTGTATAAATAAACAAATAAAAAAAAAAAAAAAAAAAGTAGGGGTTGTCTTAAGAATGCTTTTAAGGAGGTTTTATAAATATTTAATGTTGTTATTATTGTTATTGTTATTTATTTATACATATGGGGGTTTCATGTCAAGTGAACCAACTTTTGAAACCGATGTCTTCCGATCGGGATGAAATTTGCACCAAGGTTAGTCCTATTGGATAGTAGTTTAGACACAATTTTTCAATAAGATCGGTCCAGATCTCTCTAGTTAGAGGGGATCAAAATTTGACATTTTGACCAAACAGGTGTTTTTTCTCATCCATGTAACTTATTACCTATTGTTCTTAGAAAATTTTCTCCCAAATAGTTTAGATAGCTATTTGTTCAATATTTCCGAAAAAATACTTTAAAAAAAAAAATTTAGACTTTTTTTTTGCTAAATTAAAGCATTTTTTGCCTTTTTTTCAAAAAGGGCATTTTTTTTTTTTCATAAGAAAGCTTCGGATTTTTCCTTTAAGAGCTTTTTGGTCGCTTAGTGACATGGGAGTGGGATATCTATCAAAATAAATGTTTTGTAACTCAAGACAACGGTTTTTCAATTTTTGACAAATGCACTATTTTGAATTTTTTCCTATTTGTGTGTAAAACCTTACAAACAAAACTTATACTGAGAAACTAGACAAAGTAACCTTTCCGGAGGTATGTAACATACCTTCATAACATAACAGAAGAGAATGGTTCTCTGTAACCTGAAAGAGTTATTTGCAACATTTCAATCTGAAGACGAGGATGTTAAAATTGGCTTCACGAAATTTACCCAAATGAGGCCAAAACATTGTGTTTTGGCAGGAAGCAGCGGAACTCACACAGTATGCGTTTGCATTTACCATGAAAATGTTAAACTGATGTTGAAGGAAATAAACTTAAGGTATTTAACAGATGATTCGGCAGAAGATTTACACGATTACTGCGATTGCCTTAAATTGACTATGTCTCCTAATGCAACGACTTCTTGCCACTTAGGTGAATGTACCAATTGCCCGAAAACCACATTCATCAAAGAAAATTTAATCAACTCTTTAGATCGAGAATATAGAGAGGAGGTCAAATTTGATTCTTGGATTCAGACTGACAGATGCACATTGAAAACAATCGTTTTAAATGTGGATGATTTTGTGGAAGAAATGTGTACAGGATTGCTAAACTTGAGAAACCATGACTTTTTAGTCGAAGAGCAATGGTCATTCTTCAAGGCTTTGAAGATGCATTTGAAGTCTGGTGAATTCGCTATTTCATATGATTTCGCAGAAAACTATAAATATGTTCTTCAGGATGCCATACCAGCATTCCACTTCAATAACGACCAAGCAACTACATTCACAGTAGTTATTTACTACATGAAAGATGAAAAACTGGAACACAAAAGTATGGCAATCATATCCGACGATTTAAAACATGATACCGTTGCAGTTTATGAGTACCAGAAGAGAATACTAAAATTTATAAAATCTAAATTTACAGTAAAGAAGGTATACTACGTTTCGGACGGAGCTCGTCAACATTTTAAAAACAAAAGTAGCTTGGCAAATCTTATGGCCCGTGAAAAAGATTTTTGAATGCCAGCTGAGTGGCATTTTCATCCTACTGCTCATGGTAAAGGAGCATATAATGGTATTGGAGCAAACCTTAAAAGAAATGCAGCGTAGTATAGCCTTCAGTGCTCTCATCAAGATCGCATCTTAGATGCGACTGCTTTATTCCATTGGGCAAAGAGTTATTGTAAAGAAACTAAAATAGTTTTTAGTAGCAAAGAGGATCATCAGGAAACATTGAAAACACTGAAGAGCAGATTCGATGCAGCGGTAACAATCGATGGCACCGCTCAATACCATGCTTTTATACCGCTTGTCGATGGAAGACTCAAGTTGAAAAAGTTTTCTGCCTCTATTCAATGCGATTTCTTTCCAAAGACAACAAATAAACCAGCAGCGAAATCAACAGCTGAACCTAGTAACGCCAAGAAAGGATTGACAAAAAAACGCAGTAAATAAAGGCGACAAAAAAGCTGGATGAAAGACTGGGTATTTAAAAATTTACAAGACTTAAATACTTCATCAGCTACAATAAATTAAGTATAAAAATAGTTATGATATAAATGGATCTAACGCAATTACGATTAAATTTTAATAAATTATTTATCTTTTCAATTTTAATATTATTATTATTATACATTAATTTAATTATTATTGAAAATAAATAAAAAATAATAATTTTTCAAAAAGCGATTTTTTTCCTGAGGTTAACACATTCTGGGTATTACAGTATCGAGGGTATAAAATTTTAGTTATTTATGTTATATACTTTCGGAAAGTTTAGTTTGTCTAGTTTCTCAGTATAAGTTTTATTTGTAAGGTTTTACACACAAATAGGAAAAAATTCAAAATAGTGCATTTGTGAAAAATTGAAAAACCGTTGTCTTGAGTTACAAAACATTTATTTTGATAGATATCCCACTCCCATCCCACTAAGCGAACAAAAAGCTCTTAAAGGAAAAATTCTAAGCTTTCTTATGAAAAAAAAAATACCCTTTTTGAAAAAAAAGGCAAAAAATGCTTTAATTTAGCAAAAAAAAAAAAAAAAAGTCTAAATTTTTTTTTTTTTTTTTTTTTTTAAGTATTTTTTTCGGAAATATTGAAGAAATAGCTATCTAAACTATTTGGAAGAAAATTTTCTAAGAACAATATGTAATAAGTTACATGGATGAAAAAAACACCTGTTTGTCCAAAATGTCAAATTTTGATCCCCTCTAACTCAGAGAGATCTGGACGGATCTTATTGAAAAATTGTGTCTAAACTACTATCCAATAGGACTAACCTTGGTGCAAATTTCATCCCGATCAGAAGACATCGGTTTCAAAAGTTGGTGCACTTGACATGAAATCCCCCATATACATATATATTTATATTTACAATTTTTGTTGTTTTTAACCAACATTACTTTTATATTGTTAATATTAAAGGCCTATAAAGTTTTTCTTTTTTCACTCACGCAAATTTGTCTTTAATAGCTTCAAATACAAAAATGATTGTATAAATGCGAGAAAAAAAAATAATTAAAAAAATCCTATCAGTGACTAAAAAGCTAACAATGTACAAACACTAATGCAATTGCATGTAATATAAAGTTAAAATGCACAAAAATACTCGTAGTTCAACAAACTATAAAGAGTTAAAAATAATTGCCGCCTAAACACACATTATTAAAATAGATATGAAAATAAGAAAACGAAATGATCGTTTATTGGATGGGATGAAAAGTATTTACGAAACAAAATCTATCATGTGGGTTGAAGTGTTAAGCTACATCCGTTATCTAAACTTGCTTAAACTTTAATATATCCTGTAAAGCTAAAAATACAAGTTTAAAAAAAGACATGAGCGGTTTTAACTTATTTCGAGTTCTAGGAATCAAACTGCCTCATTAGTTTTTCAAGTTATCACGATGATTTCATATAATATATTTTATTTACGATTTTTACTTAGTTTTTGACTTTTTATAGGACTGACTAATTTTTTGACAGCCTCTATCTTGTAAGTTGTAGTTTTTTTTTGGTAAAGTTTCTTCAGCCAAGTTCTCTGAAAGGTTCCAGTCTCTAAGTTTAAGAGCATAGCTAATCCCAAATTTTGTTTGGTGTTTGGTTTTAAAATGTCGAAAGAAAATCGTAATTCAAAAAACATAATTTTTTTTTTTTTGTTTTCAGTTTTCATTTTTCAGAAAGGTAGAAAAATAAACACATACATGATATCTATTATGATTTTTCAATTATTATTTTAAAAAATTGATAGAATTACGATTTTGTAACCATTTTGAACCAAAGGCGCCAATAAATTTAAATTTTGGGATTTGGTCTGTTCCAAAATGGGTGCTTAGATCCAAACAAAAAAAAATAAACTAATATACCAAAAAAAAAAAATTTAATATACTTCCATTAAAATCATAAAACAACTGGTTTATAACACGCACTAACAACACATGTGAACACGCTTCACATACAAACTGTAGACATCATCAACTATGTATATAAAAGAAAAAACGAAACTCGTATGTGGCATGCAGCAGGCGGTCATGACAAAAATATGTGCATACACGAAACTATCATTAAGTGCAACCTCGTTGCACATATAAAGTGTGATGGGTAAAACGAGTGACAAATAGTTTTTGTATATTATTAAAGTTCAAATATTCACTTTTTTGTGTATGAAAATGAAATAAATATTTTATATAATATACGAGTACTTTTTGCAAGTACAAGTACTTCTATTGCATGTTTTATGTCATGTCTTCTACTGCCTTGACAGTCTACGACGACTACAACAAAGAAGACAATATGAGGTTGCATAATACTATTTGTCGCATGTTTTGCAAAAATTCGCTCAAAAGGCAATTTTTTTTATTTAAGAAGAAAAGTAATTCTGTACCAACAGCCACACAACAGCCAAAAAAAAACATCCCCTTATAATACAACTTTTCTAATTAATTTTGTCATGCTGAACGCAAATCTCTGGTGAATCTTGATTTTTAACATTAAATATTCAAAATTGGGGTTTCTCTTTTTTTTTAAATGTTTATTTATAATTATATATGTATAACATGTATGTACACTAGAGTGGTCCTACGTTATATAGACATTTTTCAAATTGCGATTTCGAGGATAGGCGGGGTCCAGTTTCTTACCTTTCAATATAAAACTAATAAATGTGAAGTTTGGGGACAATCGGATAAAGAAAAGTCGCGCCGGAAATCAACTGAAAATGTCAAGTGTGTTTATATGGGGAAAATATGATTTTTTTTTTTTGAGATTTTACGAAAATTTCGTTCTATAGTTTAGAGTTTCGTTCTATAGAAGAATCTGGATCAGTATTAAATTTACTTTTCAAAAAGCTATAAAAATTCAAAATCAAATAACAATTCGCGAAGAAATTGCCAATGCCCCAGACCACTTTTGTGCCAAAAAAAAAAACTAGGTCATGAAATTTGATAGCATTTTTTTCAACTTTGAGAAATTGATTAAAGCCATAATTTTTTTTTGTCTCTATACTTATAAGTAATCAGATATGAAGTATTGTTTTATTACCACGTTGTTAACCAATTGCGCATTGAGACCGAAAATGGGAAATTTTTTTGATAAAATTTTGAAAACGCCTTTTTCAAGTTTTAAAAAATTTTCTTCAACTAAATTTAAAAAAATTGACCTGGCACTTTAAGGTTTTATTAAATACATGTCAGAGATTAACTGTGTCAATTTTTAGGTAAATCCCTATGCCACAAGGACTTTTTTTGCGGACTTCGAGAAAAAAGGGATTTTTGTGATATATTCTGTATATGTAATCCTTCTAAATACTTTATATCAAAAATAAATCAGTTCTGTACTTTTAAATGCTATATTTTATCTTGGTAGCCTAGGGTTTCGGAAAAAATAATATAACCCCATTAACCCTTTTGGAATTGGGGTCACATATGACCCCAAGCTAATAAGACAATTTATTAACCCTCCGATGAGTGACACTTCTGAACTTCACGGCCGTGTGAAGAGGTCCCTACGGACCTTTTTTGTAAATCATGTTTATTTCATATAAAAATTTTTTTTTGGATTTTTTTTTTGTTTTTATTGTTTATAACTAAATTCTACATACAAAAATAATTTTTTAAATTTAAAAAAAAATTTTTTTTTTTTTTGCTTGAATTTTCTTAAGACTATTATAAAAAAGTTTAAAAATTATTGTTGTTGAGCGTGTACTTCTTGTCCCCCGCCCTGTGCGCAAGTGTTGCAGCGATGTAAAAGTGTGCTATGTTCTCCGCAAACAGCGTTGCCGCAGCCGAAGCAGTATGCCCGCGTTTTCCGCTGCCGCCCGTACTCAGAACGGCAAAGGCGACATGACGGTCTACTTGACCTAGCCGCAAACGACGGTGCATTGCCTTCCATCGGTCTTGGTAATACCTGAAATGAAAAGAAAAATAAAAAACAAATAAATATATATTCTCTTCTTGAATTTGAAGATGTTTTTCTTACCCTTACATCGAATGCTTCCATCGCATTGAGTATCCTTGGATATGAGGTTATATGGTTGTTCAGGGCACGTTCTTCGATATTTGGTGTTGCCAATTGTTTCGTTAGCAGTAACAAGAACGACCGCCGTCTGTCACTCCTTTTTATAGGCTTCATTTCGTTGTAAATCGTAAAAGCAGCCAATGCAGCGACGTCCAGCATATTATAAAACATGGCCAACGGCCATCGTTGTGTTGCTCTTTTGCAGCTGTAAGCCTAGAATTTGATCCATGGTATCAACGCCGCATTTGTTGGCGTTGTAATCTAATATGACATAGGGCTTCCGCTTCTCGGTTTGCTCGTCAACGAGGCAGGTGTAGTGCATTGTGGAGAGCACGTTCACCACTTTTTTTTTCGGCACGTATGAGCATAACGTTATATCCCCTTCGTTGAACCCAAATAATGTACTATTGATGGTGCGCTTCGGGTTCTTCTTGAACTCATGTGGAATGAATGTTTTGTTGTAGCGCACTGTACCAACATATGCGGTCTTCCTCCTCAACAAAATACGCGCCAAGTCAAGAGTGGTAAAGAAATTATCCGCGTATATAGTACGGCCAGCATCTAAATATTTTTCCACAAGATCCAGTACTACGTTCTGCCCTTGGTTTATCTCCCGTTGTTGGTTTGGCAGTTTTCCAGAATATATCATTCCCTTCACAGGATAATAACTCTGTGAGTCGCATAACCACCATACTTTCAAACCATACTTAGCTGGCTTTGACGGAATGTATTGTGTGTAGCGGGTCCGGCCTCTGTAAGGGAACAACTGCTCATCAACTGTTAGTGCTTCATGAGGAGTGTAAGCTGCTGCCAAGTTATGTTGCAACACTTGCCAAATATCGTCAATAGCCGCAGTTTTGCTGTTGATGAGTCGCTGTTGTCGATTATTTCCATTGTCGAATCGAATAAATTGCTTTATACAGATGAAGCGATCGTACGACAACGCAGCTTTGTATATTGGGCAACGCGTCGCGCCCCATAATTCCATAGCTGGTTCATGGTTTAATCTTGTGAGTCCAGCATACAAAAGAATAGCTACAAAGGCGTCAAACTCTTTCACTGTCACTGGCTTCCACTTCTTTTTCTTCGTGGGATTCGCCAAATTCCATGCAGCTGTAACCTCCCTGCCTTTACGATTTGTTTCACGTAGCACTAAGTGTATTATTTCCTCTGTCATGATTGAACGCATTATTGTATAGGGGTCGTGTATATTTCCTGTTGGTCCTGGTTTCTTTCTTGTGAAGTCGACCACGTTATGATTACGAGTGCGTGATGTTGGTGGTGCTTTTTTACTCCATTGGGTGCCATCTTTACCAATATAGTAACTTTCATTCGTTTCCTGTCCATCATTTTCTTCCTCTTCATCATCATCATCATCGTCATCAGTATCTTCATTTAATCACTGATTAAGGCTTAATTCCAGAAACCGCTCTGATTAAGAATGCGGAGCAGTTATGATTTTTAGAAATATTTATATGTTTTCTTCTTCTTTGCCACTCCCTTTTGTAAACCTTATATATTATTATTAATATATTTTTTTTGTCATGTCTTGAAAAATAACTGTTTGTAACAACAAATTATTTTCAAATCAGATAAAATGATGTAATATTAATAATTAAAAAAGGTAATTGTTTTTGGATATTATCGATATGTCTCCAAATCCGTACGTAATTTTTTTTTATTTACATAAAGACATTAAAATTCATTACGAAATTTTGGAAAAATTGTCAAGAGAACCTGTTCTACAAAAAAAAAAATCTGTTGACAAATGTAATAAAAAAAAAAAAAATATTTGTAATTATCTAAGATCTGGACCCGCCAAGAACTGGCCAAGGCTGAAAAGCGATCTCTAATTAAAGAAATAAAGAAGAATCAATCCAAAAATTCAATAAACAAAAATAACAAAAAACCCTTAACATAACATTTAGCAAACTTGTTTGTCCAAATACCGTCCGGTCTGTGTTCCATGAGACTGGGTTTAACAGTCGTGTTGTCCGAAAAACCCGTATACCAAATTGAACAAGAGAATTCCATACGATAACACTCATCAAAATTTATCAATGGAGACCTGGAATCAGATGATTTTTACAGAAGAAAACAAATTTAATATTTCTGGGAACGATGAATTATACACAGCATGGAGAAAAGCCGGTGAAGTGTTTTAAGGGCAGTGTTTGGTGCAGGTGCTCCAAGATATACATGAAAATATTTAAATATGACTGCATACAAAATAATAAAGAAGTGAAATAACACATGCGGGGAAGCAGAAGCGACGTTGGATTTCTTCGAGCAGTTCAATTAAGTTTATGGCTACAGGCATGACGTTGTGGTCCCTTATACTAATTTAAATAGCTCCTGCAGCTCCTTGTTTACGGATTTAACAAAGGATAGAACAGATGTTTATGAGGACGTTTCTCCAGAGCCCAAGCCTACGCCACGAAAGCGGGACCGAGAAAAGGCCGATACCTTAGCTACGCTCAATCTTCCATTACTTTTCTTTGACTTGATGCCGTATTTGCTTTGTTTGAACTATTTGTCTTTGTTTGAAGATTATACGTACACATCGGAAGAAAGTTCTACAGCAAGCTCGTATTCTGTTTTGATTTCCCAGTTTCCATAACATAATATAGAGGCTCATTTTTATTGACTTTACAGAACGCCCTGTATGACTCTATTCCCTAAATGGGGCTAGCAAGTAATGCAATATCTAAAAGATGATGAGATTAATTTAGTTTTACAAACCAATAAATGTTTTTCTTTACCTGGAAAGTCACTATACTCATTCTGACGTGACTAAAAACAACGTCGTACTTCATTTCTTCTATAACAGATGATAAATCCTTACTTTTTGGTATTTGCCTTGGAACATGTTGTTAATATAGCAAAAGTGTTCCTGGCTCCTGGAGCGGTTTTCAATGCATTTGATTTGCAGTGTTGTAAAGTATAATTGCACGATTTAAACCCTGCTTTGACGCTGCATACAGACGTTTAGAAAGGCAGCCTATTATACAGAATTGAGATATCATATTCTTCGGAAAATATATCACCAATATGAATTCTAAATGAGTGATTTGCCAAGAAGTTTTTAATAAGATTTACTGTGGTTGAATAACTTGAGGACAAGAGCGTTATGCCAAACCGAGTCACATGCAGGTATTGTATTTTAAAACAGTAGGATTTCCATCTCTAAAATTGTATTTTACTAATTTCTATATTCTGGCTAATGGTTGTGTAGATCGAAATGGTTGTGCTCAGATCGAAACCGGAATGGTTGGATAAGAAGGATGTTATTATCATCAATAAAATTTACATCTTGGCCTTGATAATTTTTTCCAAAATTTTGCTCCATGAGTTCGGTATGAGTAAGGGCTTGAAATATTTTTTCGAAATAAGTGGAAATTAACACAAATTAAAACATACATTATATAACACGAAAGTATTTCTAAAATTCGTCGGGGCAGAACTTTAAGATACTTATTCGAAATTAAATCTATACCTGGATTTTTTTATTTTATTTTAGATTCACTATTGAAAGGTTAATTCAATTTGATGCTCTCGCTGATCTTACTATAGTCTGTAATGTATCCATGTCGTTCAAATTCGTAGCAAGGAAATGATTTAAAAGAAATGTTTGCGGTATTATTTCAGCTTTTTAATGATTAGCAGTGTACAAACTGGCGTTAATATT
Organism: Cordilura impudica; assembly: GCA_963682025.1. NCBI lineage: Eukaryota > Metazoa > Arthropoda > Insecta > Diptera > Scathophagidae > Cordilura > Cordilura impudica. The sequence continues at coordinate 151,140,700 of OY821521.1, read as the reverse complement.
GAGAATTGGAATACATATAGTCCTCTTCCTAATAAAATTTTGGAGATAATAATAATTCTCCTGTGTGAATTCCAATTTGCATTTTTAACCCTTATGTGAGTAACAAAAAAAAACACCTTCCCCAGAGTGACGGGGGTACCTGGTACCCACATACAAATTGTATGAAAATAGCATATTTTAACCCGTCGTACTGAACGTAAAATTGACATAAAATGATTTTTTTTTCTAATAATATTATATGCATTTTGGGTTTTCTCCTTTTATAAGATTTTAGCACAAAAATTTATTTAACAACCGCGAGCATAAATATACGAAACAAAAATATTATTGTGGGAATCCCTGTAACTTGAATACAAATTTGGGTTTTCCCCTTTTATGAATTTTAATTTATTACTCGCTATATTGACGTCATAGTTTTTGAACAGCACTTAATATTATTTTTGTGATTCCCCTTTTTATGAGTTTTAACACATTCAACGACACATTGACATTACAATTTCATTCCTAATTGTTTTGTGGCCCGGTATAAGTGAATTGAGATTGATAAAATGACAGACAGAGTCCGTCCTAAAATACTAAATTTATCAGAAATTCAATATATATTAAGCGAATGTGAAAGTGGTGAGGAGGAATTTATCGTTTCTGATGATGAATATATTCCGCCACTTGGCGATATATGATCGGAAGCATCAGATGCTGAGCTAGTGCCATGTGTAGAAACTGATGAGGACTCATACGATTCAGATGACAACGAAGAACTGGAATCGAATAGTGAGCTTTGTGGTAAAGGTGGAACTCGTTAGTGTCTTAATCCATTTCCAGAATTTTAGTCAATAAATCGAAACATTTTACGGCAACGTGGTGGCGCAGCACCTAGCTTGAAAATTTCTGCACCAAAAGATATATTCAAGAGTATTTTTTCCAGCGAAATGTGTGATATAATTTTACGCGAAACCAATCGAACGGGAATACGATTGACTGAAGAATACAATAAAAATTTGCAGAACAGGTATCCAAACCCTAATAAAAGGCCACAAGATAAAATATTCATACCATTTACTGAAAGTGAACTAGATGCGTTTTTGGTTTATTGATTTTTTGTGGCGTTCACAAATCTAATAAGGAGCTTTTGACCGAGTTATGGAAACATAATCACTTACAAAACATTTAAAATGTTTTTACGTTTCATACGATTTGATAACGAAGTTACTCGCCACGCACGTGCCTGCCTATGCTGAATTCAAATTTATATAAATATTATTAACCTGGCGAAAATATTACCATTGATAAGCAATTGTATGGGTATCGAGGACGTACTCGCTTCACACAACATATGCCGTTGAAGCCAGAAAAATATGGGATAGAAATATTTTGGGCATGTGATTCAAAGAATTCATATCCTCTTCAAGGTCAGCTATACACAGGTAAGCCAACGGGAGGCGATCGTCAAACAAACGTTGGTGAAATAACAGTTTTAGACCTTGTAAGTGCATATAAAAATTCAGGAAGATATGTGACAACAGATAATTTCTTCACTTCCTTACAATTGGCTCGGACATTGAATACATGGAACTTGACACTAGTTGGAACCGTACGAAAGACCAAACGGTTTCTGCCATCAAACATGCAACCGCATAGAGACAGCTAAATATATTCATATGTATGAATAACATTAGTTTATTTTTTGAAAAATATTATTTTAGGCAAATGAATTCTACTAATTTCGTCTTCAGTAAAGAGGCAACTTTGTGTTCCTACGTTCCAAAAAAGAAAAAGGCTGTGATTATGTTATCTACGATGCATTCAAAGCCTGAAACAGAACCAAATTTGACTGCTAAACCTGAAATTATAATGTATTACAACCAAACTAAAGGAGGCGTTGACAATATGGATAAGAGAATATACTACTAAACGCAGAACAAGCCGATGGCCGTTAGCATTATTCTGCAATGCTATCGATGTAGCAGCATTGGCAACACACATAATTTATATGGAACAAAATCCACAATTTACCTCAAGTGACCGTCGTAGGAAATTTTTGAATGATTTAAGCTTTGAACTGTGTAAAGAAAACATAGAAAAACGTATTCAAAATCCTAAGGTATGTGCAAAATTGTCCACTTGATCAGCAATACAAGAAGTTCTCGGACGAGAAATTGGGCGTAATGTTGTAGGAAGTAGCTATATTTGCAAACAACAAGATCAAAAGAGAAGAAAGGCACGGAAAGCTTGTGCAAGTTGCTCGAACGCTGTCTGTAGCGATCATGCAATCAATCGTCCCATATGCGACACCTGCTTGCCAGATTACCAATGATTTCTTATTTCAAATTTCTTTTTTTATATATGGGGGGTTTCATGTCAAGTGCACCAACTTTTGAAACCGATGTCTTCCGATCGGGATGAAATTTGCACCAAGGTTAATCCTATTGGATAGTAGTTTAGGCACAATTTTTCACCAAGATCGGTCCAGATCTCTCTGAGTTAGAGGGGATCAAAATTTGACATTTTGGCCAAACAGGTGTTTTTTCTCATCCATGTAAGTTATTACCTATTGTTCTTAGAAAATTTTCTCCCATATAGTTTAGATAGCTATTTCTTCAATATTCCGGAAAAAAATACTTTAAAAAAAAAATTTTTTTCGACTTTTTTTCAGAGTTCAGAAAAAAACACACACTGAATAAAAAACTCGTACATATATGTAAACAAACATAACTTAGACCAACACACACATATTTTTATTTTCATATCAATTATGTTTGTTTTTAAATTTTCTTCGGTGCCCAACACAACCATGACTGTGTTCGTTTTAATATTTCGTTATTTACACGAACATTTTTCTATCACGTACTTTTTTTTCAATCACACATAAAGCACACATTTTTGAGTGTTGCTTTATTTGAAGTTCATGTTCTGGTACGTGTACTGAAAAAAAACACAGAACATGTACAATAAACAGGTTCGAGTTCAGTTATATTTTAAGTCGTGTTGTGGCTCGTGTAGTAAGAAAAAACAGAACATGTACAATAAACAGGTTCGAGTTCAGTTATATTTTAAACACGACTTAAAACACGACTTTAAACACGACTTAAAATATAACTGAACTCGAACCTGTTTATTGTACATGTTCTGTGTTTTTTTTTCAGTACACGTACCAGAACATGAATTTCAAATAAAGCAACACTCAGAAATGTGTGCTTTATGTGTGATTGAAACAAAAAGTATGTGATACAAAAATGTTCGTGTAAATAACGAAATATTAAAACGAACACAGTCATGGTTGTGTTGGGCACCGTAGAAAATTTAGAAACGCACATAATTGATATGAAAATAAAGATATGTGTTGGCTGCTTTTGAACAGAACATTGTGTGTTTCATGTGTGTATTTTCTGAACCTTGCTTTTTTTTGCTAAATCAAAGCATTTTTTGCTTTTTTTTTTTTAAAAAGGCATTTTTTTTTCATAAGAAAGCTTAGGATTTTTCCTTTAAGAGCTTTTTGGTCGCTTAGTGCGATGGGAGTGGGATATCTATAAAAATAAATGTTTTGTAACTCAAGACAACGGTTTTTCAATTTTTCACAAATGCCACTATTTTGAATTTTTTCCTATTTGTGTGTAAAACCTTACAAATAAAACTTATACTGAGAAACTTGACAAATTAACCGTTCCGAAGGTATGTAACATACCTTCATAACATAACAGAAGAGAATGGTTCTCTGTAACCTGAAATAGTTATTTGCAACATTTCAATCTGTACACGAGGATGTTAAAATTGGCTTCACGAAATTTACCCAAATGAGGCCAAAACATTGCGTTTTGGCAGGAAGCAGCGGAACTCACACAGTATGCGTTTGCATTTACCATGAAAATGTTAAACTGATGTTGAAGGAAATCAACTTAAAGTATTTAACATATGATTCGGCAGAAGATTTACACGATTGTCCTAATGCAACAACTTCTTGCCACTTAGGTGAATGTACCAATTGCCCGAAAACCACATTCATCAAAGAAAATTTAATCAACTCTTTAGATCGAGAATATATTGAGGAGGTCAAATTTGATTCTTGGATTCAGACTGACAGATGCACATTGAAAACAATCATTTTAAATGTGGATGATTTTGTCGAAGAAATGTGTACAGGATTGCTAAACTTGAGAACCCATGATTTTTTAGTAAAAGAGCAATGGTCATTCTTCAAGGATTTGAAGACACATTTGAAGTCTGGTGAATTCGTTATTTCATATGATTTCGCAGAAAACTATAAATATGTTTTTCAGGATGCCACAGTATATTCACAGTAGTTATTTACTACATGAAAGATAAAAAACTGCAACCCAAAAGTATGGCAATCATATCCGACGATTTAAAACATGATACCGTTGCAGTTTCTGAGTACCAGAAGATAATACTAAAATATCTAAAATCTAAATTTACAGTAAAGAATGTATACTACGTTTCGGACGAAGCTTGTCAACATTTTAAAAACAAAAGAAGCTTTGCAAATCTTATGGCTCATGAAAAAGATTTTGGAATGCCAGCTGAGTGGCATTTTCATCCTACTGCTCAAGGTAAAGGAGCATGTGATGGTATTGCAGCAAACCTTAAAAGAAATGCAGCGAAGTATAGCCTCCAGTGCTCTCATCAAGATCACATCTTAGATGCGACTGCTTTATTCCATTGGGCAAAGAATTATTGTAAAGAAACTAAAATAGTTTTTAGTAGCAAGGAGTATCATCAGGAAACATTGAAAACACTGAAGAGCAGATTCGATGCTGCGGTAACAATCGATGGCACCGCTCAATACCATGCTTTTATACCGCTTGTCCATGGAAGACTCAAGTTGAAAAAGTTTTCTGCCTCTATTCAATGCGATTTCTTTCCAAAACCAACAAATAAACCAGCAGCGAAATCAACAGCAGAACCTAGTAACGCCAAGAAAGGGTTGACAAAAAAACGCAGTAAATAAAGGCTGGATGAAAGACTGGGTATTTAAAAATTTACAAGACTTAAATACTTCATCAGCTATAATAAATTAAGTATAAAAATAGTTATGATATAAATGGATATAATGTAATTAAGATTCAATTTTATTAAATTATTTATCTTTTTATTTTTAATATTATTATTATTATATATTAATTTAATTATTATTACAAATAAATAAAAAATAATAATTTTTCAACATTTCTATAGAAAAAAAGTGATTTTTTTCCTGAGGTTAACATATTCTGGGTATTACAGTATCGAGGGTATGAAATTGTAGTTAGGTATGTTACATACCTTCGAAACGGTTAATTTGTCTAGTTTCTCAGTATAAGTTTTATTTGTAAGGTTTTACACACAAATAGGAAAAAATTCAAAATAGTGCATTTGTGAAAAATTGAAAAACCTTTGTGTTGAGTTACAAAACATTTATTTTGATAGATATCCCACTCCCATCCCACTAAGCGACCAAAAAGCTCTTAAAGGAAAAATCCTAAGCTTTCTTATGAAAAAAAAAATGCCCTTTTTCAAAAAAAAAAAGCAAAAAATGCTTTGATTTAGCAAAAAAAAAAAAGTCTAAAAAAAAAAATTTTTTTTTTTTAAGTATTTTTTTCCGAAATATTGAAGAAATAGCTATCTAAACTATTTGGGAGAAAATTTTCTAAGAACAATAGGTAATAAGTTACATGGATGAGAAAAAACACCTGTTTCGCCAAAATGTCAAATTTTGATCCCCTCTAACTCAGAGAGATCTGGACCAATCTTGTTGAAAAATTGTGTTTAAACTACTATCCAATAGGACTAACCTTGGTGAAAATTTCATTCCGATCGGAAGACATCGGTTTCAAAAGTTGGTGCACTTGACATGAAACCCCTCATATGTATCTTTCTTTGTTTAGTCTCAAATGAATTTTTCTTTGTATTATTTTATTATACCCTATACCACTATGTGGTTTGGGTATAATGACTTTGTGCTGCTGTTTGTAACAACCAAAAATATTTGACCTAGACCCATCTTTAATTATACCGATCGAATCAGAACCACTTGCTGAGTTGATTTAACAATGTCCGTCCGTCCGTCCGTCCGTCTGTGTGTCCATGTAAAGTTTGTAATCAAACTGCAGGTCGCAAATATGAATATATTTTGACGAAATTTGGTATATAAGCTTCTATCGGCCATGGGATGAACGCTATTGAAATTGGTGAGAATCGGTCCATGTTCAGACGTAGCCCCCATACAAATTACCCATATGAAATCGACATAAATTGCCATAAGATCCAAATTGTCATATAGATCTTACTCAAATTGAGTTTGTATGCGTTCATTATATCCAGTAATGAGTAGTCCAAAAATGATCCCTTTGACCCCATATAGAGTTGCTTCCCGATCTTCACTTAAATCTATTAAAAAACAAAAATATTGCACTGATTCTTCTCAAATTTTGTTTGTACATATTTTTGCAAAATACAAGAGACTTTACCAAACATGATCAGGATCGGTCCATTTTTGGACCTATTCCCTTTATAGATATAGCATCCGATATGAACTTTTTCATATCTGCAGCCAAAAAAATTAATAAAAATCCCACTCAAATTTGGTTTTTGCTTATTTTCAATGTCCAGTTAGTTGGGCCTAAGAGATAGGGTTTCTAAACGCATGGTATAGGGTATCGTATAGTCGGTCTAGACCGACTATATAATTTTCTTACTTGTTTTTTATTGTAAAACTATTTTTTTTTTTTCAAACTAATAAAAAACATGAAATAACATAAAAAAGACAAAATGGCTATGTATGTTGTTCCTAAGGGCTTTAAAACCTATAATTATTAGCGCAGAAATTTATTTTTTTACTTTTCCAAAATAAATTTGCACATTATTCCAGAAAATGTTATTCCAAAAAAAAAAATATTATTTCATGCAATTTCATATATATTACTTTGGGGTACCCGGGTACCCCTGCACTCTCTTAAAGGTGTAAAAAAATATCGATATTCCACGCCCTTCCAAAGGGATAAATTGCAACCACATTAAAAGTTAAGAGTTCTCATAAAGTTTAAGCTTTGTAAACCATCTGCAACCAAAAATTATTTTTACTTGAAAATGAAATGGGCACCCGGGTACCCTGTCACTCACATAAGGGTTAAAGTCATATTTAAGACTCAGAAGTACGGGTAAGCGATTTGAACTAAACCTATTCAGAGTGGTAATAAAATAATCAAGAATAGAAGGGTTTGAGTTCCTATTTGTTGGAATAAAAATCAATGTTAAAATTGTTGGTAGAAATTATTTTTTTTTTTTAATTTTGTTTTTAAAGTATATATTTTAATAAATAATACATCATATTTTTTTTTTTTTTTTTTGTTAATTTTTAAAGATAATGTGTAAACTTATTTGAAATATGAGATAAGAGTGAACACTCACTTTATGAGTCTACTGTATAAATATTGGAAATATATTTCATTATAAGTTGAAAGTCAAACATAGTAAAAATTTTGCTAAAGTAAGTAAACTTTTACAAATGAAAATGTATGTTATAATTTTTTCGTGTGCAAACCTTATTAGATTTTTGATGTCACAGCAAAATTAAATATAATCTGAAACAAAAAAAATGTTTTTATTTTTTGCCCTTCTTTTAGAATATATGGGATTCTTCATGTGTTTTGCAAAACAAGAACAACAATTTATACAAATCAAAAATTAAATTTATGCATTTAAGGGGTTTAATTTAAAATTGAAATTTATGAACCATATCTAAATCAGAATTTATCATTGAATTAGGAATTAATTCAATATGTGATATAACCCCTTTTTGTTCAACGTTTTTTCTATTGTGTAAAATTGTTTTTATCACAGCTCACAACGTACTAGTGCTATACATTTTTTTAAAAGGCTTTTGTACTCGTTTAGAGTAAAATTAAAGTCAAAAGCTTCTAGGGATGCCAAACACGTCTGCTCACATGCAGGTGCTGTGAATTGATTTTCTCAAAATTCAAATTTAAGTTAAGTTTCGTTTAAATGGTTTGTGGGTGATGTCTTATTTTGCAGTTTAGGCGTGTGTGTTTTATAACTTTATTTAACAATTTACACAACATTTGCACAAAGAAATTAAGAAATTTATTGAAATTGAAAACAATTTGTGTAGACAAGAAGAAAGTTTTATGAATTACGAAAAGTATGCCCAAACAAAAATGAAAAATTTTAACTTAAATACATAAGCGGAGCCAAAGGAGACATAATTCGTTCAATAATTGCATTTCCAACTAGTGAAAAGCTCACTTGGATTTTGAGAAAATGGTGATTTTTTTTTTAAATCTTGTTTTAAAAATTATTCAGAACTAAAAATTAAATTGGAGTTAAGAAATTTAGGGCATTTACTTATTATTCACAATAGAAAATCATATTACGAAATAAAATCTTTAGAAACTCTGATTTAAGAGTATCGGCGATAAAAAAAAGATCGTTTGATAAAAAAATTATTATACTCGGAAGTTAATTGATTCCATGCACCTAGCATTTTAAAATTTTAAAACACATCAACAATCTTCCAATAAACGCTAATTCGTTTTACCCCACCCAATACACAAGAAATTATGAAGAAAATGAACCGTAAATTTATTACTTGCAATGGACTTAAATAGTTTATAACGAAAGAAGAAAAGTACAATAATAATAATAATAAAATGGCCTTGAAGAAGACTTATGCTACAAGGGAAAAAACAATTGTGTTTAATAAAACTCAATAAAAGACTTGGGGAAAAATACAAAGTAGAAGGAAATTTGCAGTTATATAACAAAACGAAACAAACCAACATAAGACTTGTTTATCAAAACGAGAATACAATATTAAAGAGATTTTATGTAAAAACTTCATTAAAACTGTAATTAAATTATAATTGAAAAAGGAATGAAAATATAAAAAAAAAACTATTAACGAAAAATATTACAAGAAAAACTAGAGAAAAACTTGATAAATATGGTCTTAATCGGAACATTTTAAAAAGGTTTTATGCAAAAAAAAAAAATAATCAAAACTGAAGGAAGAAAAACACCTAAAAACAATTTTAACAAAAAAATGTACACGAAAAACATGAGACAAATATGGTCATGAAATTCAACATCCAAACCAAAAAAAGTGAAGTAGAGCGGTTCAATAAATCCGTAACAAAACGAATAAAATTTGCAACTCAGTCGGAAGATCATTTAAGAATAGTAAAAATAATAATGGGCTGAAATAACAGCCTTGGAAAACGCCGGAAGTACCACTTGTTACATTCAATATTGCGAAAGAAAACCCTTTGTATTCTAAATGAAAGGTACGATTCAATCCACAAAATAATAGATTCAGGTATGCCAATATTATGATCCACCCTATTAAAAGCTTTACTAAAATCACATCAATCTGCTCCCCACGGACAAAACCTTTGAAAACACTAGTCAAAAATTCTAAAAGATTAATATTTGTTGAACTTGATTTCGAAAAGTCATGCTGAAAAGAAGAAGACATAGTCGACTTTAGTTGAGATAAGAGACAATCAGAATCAGTAGCAAGTTTCTCCATTAACTTATGAATAACACTTATGTAGCTCTTGCTATTCCCCTATAGTTAAGTACATTCGCTCTTCCACCTGAATTTTGTATATAAATTTATAATCAGTAATTCTTTCCATGAAGAAGGAAAATAAGCAATTTGCAAAAGTCTGTTGAAAATACATATGGATACACTTAGAATTGAGGTGCATGAAATTTTCAAATGAATGGGAGACTTAAAAACAATTGCCGTATCAAAGAGCGGAATATTTGATATCGATGCGACTTTTGTTATTGTTAGATAGTTAAAGTATTTGAAATGGAGTTGCTATACGTAAACTGGGAAAAATTAGCAAACATATTTCAATATTACGATAATCAGAAGATGAATTATCATTACGAAACATTATAGATGGGAACGATGAAGATTTGCGTTTACCACATACAAAGTCAAAGAAGCACTGTGGTTAATAACATTGTGCGACAAATGGTAGGGGTCACTGATCGGGATGGGATGAAACCACCGGGGAAAGTTATATCGGTCAAAAAAAAATTATTCGTGTCCCGGCGTTTCGCTGGGTCACGTCTAGGAATCGAGATATATCGATTTGAATTTAGTAAGTATCGTATAGGGAAATTTGTCACGTTTTGGGCTCTTTTGTTTGACATAACTCGAGAACCACTAGTCCGATTTTTCTGAAACAAATTTAGAAAAATTAAGAATTACAATTCATTTAATCTGTTTATATAACGTTTCATAACGTTTCATAACTACATAGGCAACAGTTTCGCAGTTATAAATAAATGTATGAAGAAAAAAAAATAGTTTTTGCCTAAAAAAATTAAAAAAAAAAAATTTTTTTTTTTTAATTCATAAAAAATCCAAAACGGAAAAAAGTGTCCAGTCTCATTACTTTCACGTAAAGTCACATAACCTATGAAAAAAATGAGATATAGATCATGAAAATCGATGTACGCGTTTCGCTTTTATTCACAAGAATATTGATTTTATGTTTCAATGAAAGTCAGTCCGTCTGGCCGTTCTATCCGGCACAGATATGTCATCAATAATTGAAATTTACTCAAATCCCACCTTACTCAAGTTACTCTCAGAACACTCAGTGGATCAAGCCCTTTCTTTTAAGCTATTAACTGCTTAAATTTGTTTAGTTTGAGGAAAGTTATGCGTGTACAATCAACTTTACATTCAATTTTTTCAAGATTTTTTCAATATTTTCCTTCACTCAAACCTCTATAACTAGAGTTCTAATTAACGTAGGCTGTTGACACAAGTGTAAGAACACTCAGTGGATCAAGCTCTTTCTTTTGAGCTATTAAATTCGTTTATGTTGAGAAAAGTTATGCTTAAATTCGTTTAGTTTGAGGAAAGTTATGCGTGCAAAATCAACTTTACATTATGGAACACGAAAGTTAACGTACAGATTTCATTACAATAATTGCACATGTTGAATTGTGAATTGCCAAAAATTTTAACACCTTTATGTGGCATACAAGGTGGCCTTTATTTCTGCGTGTTCAACAAATATTTATAATGAAATAAACTTAATGAATTAAATAGATTAAAAACATTGAAAGAAATAAATTGATTGATAAAATAAAATTTCCTAGAATTTGCACTCGCATTTCGAGGGATGGGCTCTGCTATTTATATATTTCTTATTATTTACACGTAAAATTAAAAATATCAGGTTATTACTTAGATACATAGATGATAAAAATCGATGAACACATAACTTTATTTTCGTTTGTTTGCTTCCTTTACTTTCTTGCGTGGTGGTTCGCCTACTTGTTCAGAGTTTGTATCGTTGAATGTGAAGTACCGTTGGAATGACAATTGTCGTCTTCGATATCCGCTGACTTTGAAATTAGGCTCCAAATTGTTGCCTTCTTTCAAAAGCAGGGCAAGTTTTTCTGCTTCACGTTGAGATAAGTTTAATTCTGCAACAATCTTGTCCATTATTGCTTGTGATATTGGAATTATTTTGTTCGATGGGCAGGCTTCTGATATTGGTTAATAGGTTGATTGATCCGTTGTTACAATAGAAAAATAAGTTTCTCTGTCAGGACTTGGAAGCGGTGGAATTGGTATGTCATCCGAATGCGGGAGGTGTTTGTGCACTTTTTACAGAGATGTAAGCTCTTAGTTTAAGGCTTTTACGATTTACTCCATGTATTTTGTTTGCAAAAGCATAAGAGTCGTCGGAATTGTGCTCTCCTGGATCAGTCCAAATCATTGGTACACCAAAAGAAAGTTAACTGCGTTTCCCTTGAATCCACATGTTAAGAGCATTTCAGCACGTTTTACAAAAGTTTGTCTGGGGACCAAGAAACACCGCAAATTATTTCGGAATCAAAATAAAGTTTAAAGGCACGCTCCACTTGCTCAGTGAGTAATGCGGTATTTGTTTAAAAAGCTCTTTTGCCACAAACGTAACAAAATACGAAGGCGGATCAATAAGTCCGTGACTTTTAGAATGAAACACAGTTTTTTCGAAAAAATAAAATTATTTTTCAACATAATCTCCTTTTAGCTCAATGCACTTAGTCCAACGTTTCTCCAATTTTTGTATCCTTCCAAAAAATAGAATTTTTCGAGGTCCATAAAATAGGCACTTGTTTGATCAATAATTTCATCGTTGGAGCTAAATCTCTTTTCACCGACCCATTGCTTTAGCTTTGGAAATAGGAAATAGTCACTGGGGGCTAAATCCGGAGAATATGGCGGATGAGGTACCAATTCGTAGCCCAATTCATGGAATTTTGCCATTGAGCCTGCACACTGTGCACCCGTACATTATCTTGATAAAAAAAGAACTTTTTTTCTTGGCCATGTGGGATCGCTTTTTTTTTAAATCCTCGTTAAATCGGTCCAATAAGTTGACATAATATTCGCCGTTTATTGTTTTTCCCTTTTAAAGGTAATCGATGTGGATTATCCCGCGTGCTTCCCAAAAAACTGTTGCAATCACCTTATTGGCCGACAAACTTACCTTGGCCTTCTTCGGAGGCCGGTTCACCCGGAGAAATCCATTGTTTAGACTGCTGCTTGGTCTCCGGAGTGTTTTAATGGATCCATGTTTCATCCACAGTTACAAAACGCCGCAAAAACTCATTCGAATTGCGGTTAAACAACTCCAAACAATCCTTTGAAGTTGTCACACGATTACATTTATGGTCAATTGAGAGCAAACGCGGCACCCATCTTGCAGACAGCTTTCCTAAACCCAACTGATCATTTAAAATCGAAACCACACTGCCATTTGAAATTCCTATAGCATCAACAATCTCACGCACTTTTACTCTTCGATCGGCCAACACTATATCGTGGATTTTTTCGACATTTTCAGGTGTATTGACCTCAATTGGCCGTCCAGAACGTTCTGCGTCATTTGTATTTGTGCGACCACAACGAAAGTTAGTAAACCACTTTTTTACCATTGAAAACGATGGTGCAGAGTCCCAATAGTATGTATCAAGCTTTTCCTTGGTTTAATTGACGGGTTTTTTTTTTCGCAAAAAGTAATGTTTAATGAGCACTCGAAATTCACTTTTTTCCATTAAAAAAAAAAACACGAGGTTGTATGTTTTGAACAGCTGTTAAACGCAAAGTAAATGACAGAACTTGCTCAAAATTTTACAGTAGTCTATTAACAGGTGGTACTTCATGGGAGCAGTGTCGCATCTCATATAACTACGAGGGAAGTTCGAAAAGTCACGGACTTATTGATCCGCCCTCGTAAATTGAGATTTTCTGGACAATTTGCACTCACTTCGATTTTATACTTTTATTACTTTTTCGTCATTTTTAAAAAACCGTACTTTTCGCGCTCGTAGACACTTGTTGACTGACATAAAACGACAATTAATACCTATATATACTACGTATTTTCCCATATTTAACTGACAGGTACTTATGAATGGACGCATCCGTTAAGGGAGCATATTTACCTGATTGAGCCTTCTAAAACCAGGGCTCAGACAAATTCGTTTCAATTTTTTTATAACTTTCCAAATAATGAGCACTCATAAATGTGGGTGGAATTTCTGTAAAAAAAAAAATAATCCCTTACAAGTAGGCAACGGAAAACCCCACATCAATAAAAAGTGCACTTTCCTTTTTTCCCTTTAATTTTCTGTGCGCGGAGTAGGTATCATGAAGGAACAACAAGAGAAATTCAGCGTCTGCGCATATTTATGACCGTTTTTTAATTTAGTTTCATAAAAAAGTCATCAAAGTTTTTTTTTTTTTTTTTTAATGAGAAGCCTTTACTTAATTGTGAATAAAAGCCAAACGCGTCCATCGATTTTCATGATCCATATCTCATTTTGTGCACAGGTTATGTGACTTTAGGACAAAGTAATATGAGTTGACACTTTTACCCATTTTGGATTTTGCATGATTTTTAAATAAGGCCTGTATGCAGCTTGCTAAGGAATCAAAAACTTCATATAAAAAAACGCTTCAGAAATACTTAAGGAATTTTTCTGTCAAATAATTTCTGTTGATAGTCTGCAGCTTTTTAAAAAAGTAGCATTGTTTTTACTACTTTTTTTTGACGTTAATTAAGTTAGGCAACCCAGGCTTTGAGCAGGAATATCAAATTTTTCGTTCTTTCTGAACGGAATTTTGACAGGAGAGGTAAGCATAAACAAAATGTAATATGCTAAAAAAAATTAAAAGTTATTTTTCAGTTGCAAACATGGAAAAAACGAACAAAATTCGGCAAAGAAAAACAAGTGTTTTGCAAAAATATACATATACAAACAAAATTTGAGAAGAATCAGTGCAATATTTTTGTTTTTTGATAGATTTAAGTGAAGATCGGGAAGCAGCTATATATGGAGCCTATGACTAAGAGTTGTCCCATATAGATCATTTTGGGACTACTGATTAATCAGATAGCGATTCTGATTCGATCGGTATAATAAAAGATGGGTCTAGGTCAAATATTTTTGGTAGTTACAAACAGCAGCACAAAGTCGTTATACCCAAACCACATAGTGGTATAGGGTATAACAAGAAGCGGATGGGTAATTTTGATACTGAGCTTAAAAAGCGTTTAACAGGCCAAATAAAGCAGAACCGAAGAATTGATTTGTTTTCAATTTCACAGTTCTTAATAATTGACAGAAAACAGCTGATTGCTAGCGTTGCACTGAAAGGTACTTTTGTGATTTTTTTTCTTTAAAAAATATATGAAAATTTTCTGTTAAGATTCCTTAACAAGCTGCGTACAGGTCTTTATACAAAATTTTAATTTTTTAAGAGCTGTATGCAGCTTGCTAAGGAATCAAAAACTTCATATAAAAAAACGCTTCAGAAATGCTTAAGGAATTTTTCTGTCTAAAAATTTCTGTTAGTCTGCAGCTTTTTAAAAAAGTAGCATTGTTTTTACTACTTTTTTTTGACGTTAATTAAGTTAGGCAACCCAGGCTTCGAGCAGGAATATCAAATTTTTCGTTCTTTCTGAACGGAATTTTGACAGGAGAGGTAAGCATAAACAAAATGTAATAAGCTTAAAAATTTAGAAGTTATTTTTCAGTTGCAAACATGGTTGTTTTCAATTTCAACTTCACAATTCTTAATAATTGACAGAAAACAGCTGATTGCTACTGTTGCATTGAAAGGTACTTTTGTGCCTTTTTTTTTCTTTAAGAAATATATGAAAATTTTCTGCTAAGATTCCTTAAAAAGCTGCATACAACTCTTTTTCTTTTTTTTTCTTCATAAATTTATTATTAACTGCGAAAGGCTTGATTGTGTTGAGAAATGGTATAGAAGTAGATTAAAGTTATTGTAATTCTTAATTTTTCTAAATTTGTTTCAGCAAAATCGGACTAGTAGTTCTCGAGTTATTTCAAACGATACTAAGTTCAAATCGACATATCTCGATTCCCAGACGTGACCCAGCGAAACGCCGGGACACGTATAACTTTTTCGACCGATATAACTTTACTCGGTGGTTTCATCCCATCCCGATTTTGGCTGTCGCACAGTGTAATAAAGCTTGATTTTAAATTATCCAAATACCTCGTATAACAATTATTATTCAATAATTTTATGCTCAGTGCGAGCTGATTATTATAAACTCTTATCAAGTTAAAGTATTTTTTTAATGTCGTATAGTTGTGATACGTACTTTTTATTGTGAAAAATTCTGTATGATGCCAGCTAAAATTATTTAAACTACAACATTCTCATTGGGCTTCAAGGTAATTTACATTAAATTAGAATCTCACCGGGAACCTGGCTCTTTACCAAAAAATCACTTAATATTTTTTTCTTTTTTTTTCGCTTCATCGTTACCGTAGTCGTCGTCGTCGTCGTCGTCGTCGTCATCAACGCCATTGTAATTTGTTTATTCGCTGTTATTTCCTACTGATTTAACTCTTTAAGGTTCAACGATTTTTGTTTTTCTTTCAAGTGTTAATGTTGAGCATTATTACCTTTTTGTTGTATTTGTTTTTTTTTTTTTTGTTATGTTTTTGCACGAATGGATTAAAACATGTTATCATCATCACCAGTTGAGTGGAGTGAGTTTATGTTGTCATAGACTAAAATCCCTTTTGTAACATATTTGTTTTAGTTTGAATGAAAAAAAAAGGAATGAAAGGACCTTTATGGTCTGATACATGTGGTAGTTTGCTTTAGTTTGTATCGCTTTTGTTAATATACAATAGAACTCCCACATATCCTTGACACAAACCAAACAAGCAACCGACCATCATTTACCATTCAACCGTCCTATATAACGTTTACCCTTTCCATAAAGGTTTGTGATTTTCTCTTTTTTTTTTTTTTTCTTTTACAAAAAGTTTTGTTTAGTTTTTGCTTAGATATAGGATTCTGATTCTTTAAATTTTTTTAAATTTTCACTAACCCATGGAACACACTTTCATACACTTTAGTTGTTGTTCAGATGCTTTAACTTTTCTTTCCAAGAGCTATACAAGTGGTGTGGGGACAGTTTTGATATTACAATGGGCGTTATAGAATTTTTTGTTCTTTATTTTGTTTTTATAATTTCATTGTTGACCAAACTAGAATCTGTAATGGTTATATTTTCTATTTCTGATTTAACAAGAATCTTTTGTTATAGTTTCTTTTTCTGTATTTTCCCCAGAATTTTTTTTTTTTTCATTATACTAAGAGGTTTGTTTAATTTACGTTCATATACATTATTTTTCGTTCAATGTCTTTTACTTAAGTATTCTTTATATGATTACAATGTGTTTATAGTTTGTATTTCTTATCAGTTAAATCAAAATCTTGAATGAGAAAAACGAAAATAAAATTTAAACCCAGCTAAAACTCCAAATACAATACCTATAAGCACATACCAAGAAATCAGATACTGCATAAACCCCATAATCCGGACCCCCTTAATCCCGATTATTCGGTAATCCGGACTGTATTTCAGAACTAATTGCGTATTATATAATCCGGATTGATAGTAATACTCGATAGTATAATCCGGATTGAATACAAGCAGCTATTTTTTATTTGAGAATTCTGCGCAATGAAGTTTTTGTTGTGGTCTGTGGCTGCTGTGTTCTTAGTTTTGTATTGTTGAATAGTTCCTTCAGTAAAGAGAAAACACAAAACTTTTTATATTTTAAATAAAATTAAAATTGTTGAAGAACTAAAATAGATGTATGAGTGGAAAGGTTCTGGCTGAAAAATTTAGAGTTGGCATTTCTATTAAGTATAGTAACCCTATACTACCCTATAATTTTCTTACTTGCTTTTATTTTGCAACAAATTATTTTCCTTATTTTAATAAACACATAGCAATAACCAATATATTTAAACAGTTTCATTATTTGAAGAAAAACCAAGGCGGAAAACCTCGATAATCCGGATTAGGATTTGCAAACAATTATCCGGATTATCTAATTTTTAATGTATATTCAAAATGTTTGGCCTCAAATGTTTTTTGGAATCGGGAGATCATTAGCTTTCTTTCGATATGTCTCTTAAGCTCGATATAGATTATAGTATTGCTAAAAAAAAATTAATGCCAGAAATGTTAACCAGAAGAAATCACATTTAAGGATATCTTGCTAATGCTCAGAACATTATTGAATGCTTATTGCATTTGAGGTCGGTATTAATTACTCTCGATTTATATCGAGTTTTCTCAGAGACTGCACAATACGTGTTGTTATTGATGGGGTCTCACCCAATGAGTTTCAGCTTAACTCAGGGTATCTCAAGGTTTTGTTATTTCCCCTTTTCTTTTTCTTATCTTTCTGAACGACCTTCTTGGCCATACTTTCAATACTATGTACTCTTTCGCAGATGACCGCAACATTTGTCATTCATTTTCCTTAAATTGTGGACCTTTTGTAGGTTGGGGGGCAAAAGGCGGACAATGAATGACTCACTTATCCCGTTTTCTTTTCTGACAAAAAATGTCGCATTTTATTTGCACTGTTTTTCGAAAAGTGTATTATTTATATATTATGAATTAAGAGCAAACCTATCTTGAGAGCAATCGAAAGGTCTCAAATCGAGCCCTTGTAAACCACAAAAAATTGCAGCCATTGACTTCTTTCAGGTAATAGTGTAAGAATATTTCCCCATTGTTCCCCTTTTTTTAATATTTTCACCCTATGACTTTAAAGAGGATAATAATATTTTTTTTTTGCATTTTATGAACACATCACTTTGAGACCTTTCGATTGATGTATAAGACCTGTTAAAAATCTCCGAGTGGGGCAAAGCAAATAGGGTTGATTTTAATGCGCAGAAGACTCAATGTTGTATGTTGACCCATAGGGCCATGGATTCAACAATGTTGTCTGTATGTATGGGTGGTATAAGTATTGAGGAATCGGATACTCTTGATGTTCTGGGCATGAAAATTCAATGTGATGATCGTTGCAACGAGCATGTTTTTCAAGTGTCCAAAGAAGCATTCAAGTGTCTTGGTTTTCTAAAACGGTGTAAACATTACTTCACTCCTTCCGGTCTCCTTAAAATCTATACCACTTACATCCGACCGAAAATGGAATACAACTCCCATATATGGGCAGAAGCTTCAGTCTATTTTGGAGCTAGTGGACCGTGTACAAAGGAGGGCGTAAATGCTCATTAATGACAATAGGGTATCCAACGCTATTGACTTGTTGGAACAACGGTGAAATGTGGGTTGTGCAACACTGTTCTATAGATACTGCCATGGGAAATCTTCTGAGATTAGCGCACTCATTCCAAGTGCCCGAGTTTCAGTTTGCTCTACCCGCTTCTCTAGTAGATCACATCCGTTTGTTGTCTACTGTCCAATTGACCGCACAACGCATTACAGAGATAATTCATTTAGTCGTATGTGGGATAAACTCCCCGCACAAGTCTTTCCTGCCAGCTACAATCCAATAAAATTTAAGTCAAATATCCACAATCAAACTCCCTCTTTCGTCCTTCCCATAACCTATTTTCCTTAAATCAAGACAATACACTGCATTTGTAGGGGGCATCCCCTGAATGCTGGTTAATAAAAAAAAAAAAAATAATGATATATATACAAAACATATACATGTCAAAAAATGTGAATGGGTCAGTAGAAGTAACGGGACTTTCATAATTGTTTTCTTAAGAAGCAACAAAAATTTTAATATTTCAATGATAACTTAGATTAGATTGGCCTGAGTGCAGAATTTTCAATTATTCTTTGATTGTTATACGAGTTGGAATCAAATTAATTGCGATAGAGAATCGTGTTCTTTGTTTCAAAGAAGAAGTATGGAGCAAAAGCTCTTAGTGCCAGGTCTTTGTAACCGAGCTATTGCCGAAAACTTGATAGAAGCCCAAAAGTTATAAACAATTATTTCAAGAATCCATCAGAGGTTGGCAAACGGTACAAATGAAGGACATACAAAAATGGTAGATAGACCCAAAATTCTGCACCCCTGAAAGCCGCATATAAGCAGCAGAGATTGGAGTTTGGGAAAGACCACATTACGTGGTTAGTGCAGCATCAAGGTCATCAAACGAACAATTGGAAAAGGTTAATTTTTTACGAAGAAAAGCATTTTTATATCGATGGTTCAAATGGTTATAATTATTATGTCAACAATATCAGGAAAGGGGAACAATTTTTAAGTCGTCACCAGAGCGTCCTGTTACACGTTCAATATATATTGACCGCGATCCAAATATCACAATATATACCCATTTTAATGGATTTAAGCATAGGAAGCCATTCTGCGATACGGATCGCGATCCAAATATCAAAATATATATTGAACGTGCCCTAAAATTACTCCAAACTGCGTTTGTTGACATTTTTGGCCCTCTTCCTTTTATTTTTCAACACGACAAGAACTGGTTTCAGGAGCAGGGCGTTGAAATATTATCGTGTCCACCATATTTTCCGGAATTAAACATTATTCTCTACAAAGGAGGAGCTAGTGGATGCAATAAAATCGGCCTAGTATGAAATTTCGTTAAATTACATATCATTTCAACAACATTTTCATATTTTTAAACGAACTCGTAAGATGCTCAAAATTTCTACAATTTTAACCAATATGTATGTGAGGCTATCCAATGTTAACTGAATGTATAAATATGTATTGTAAATTTTCTATGGACATAATCAGTAACATGTCATAATCCCGAACCCGGAAACTGCCGCTTTTTTAATATTAAAAATTGCAATATTAAACTATCAAATTACATGTAGTTTTGTAACATTAAGTGATAAAAATTATGATAAATCAGAATGGCATTAACAAAAAATGTTTTTTTTTTATTTAAGCCTACTTTTTGTATTTTCTATGTTTGCGTTTCGTTTGGATTTTGTATAGATAAATATAAGTTAGAAGTTCAGTCAAAATTGTTTGATAAAATTTTAGTCATTCTAAAAGAATCACAGTTTCATTGCTTCCAAAGGAAAAATTTTTATGGATGTGATTTAAAACAACTTCCAATATAAAGTTGACAAAAGTATACTTTCAAATCTAAACAATATCATGGAGGAATTGAGAGAAATGGGAATTACAAATTTATGTTCAGAAATAAAAAAAAATAAGTTGAAATAAAAATGTTCATAAAATATCCTCCTCAAAATAGCATGGAACTGGATGATGATGGTGAAAGTTTTACGAACATAATCCATGAAACGGCAGTTTTGTCAACACCTATCCATGAAACCGCTGGAAGTAATAGAAATAGAGTGGTTATATCTGCAGAAATTCAAGCCTTAATAAGGCAAAAAAGAAGATTGCGGCGAATTTGGCTATCTACCAGAAGCCCAATTGACAAAAGGAATTTTAATCGTGTCACAGTCGCAGTTAAAACCCGTATTCGGGAATTTAAGAACGAAGAAACTAGTCAAGTTCTCAAAAGCCTTAACGTTAATGTATCCAGAAATGATGAACATTGCCTTTGGAATGCCACAAAAAATATAAAACGACCAGTAAAACGAAAAATCCCAATTAAAGATCTTAATAACTCCTGGTGAAAGACAGATAAAAAAAGGCAGATGCATACTCCAGATACTTGGAAAATATATTCCAGCCTTTTCATATTAACAGCGATAACGATATGAATGAAATAGAACAGGGATTGTCCTTGTCAGATGGATCTTCCAATTCAGCACGTTTCTCCACAAGAAGTGCAAAAAAAAATTATAGCTCTAAATAATAGAAAAACTCCTGGATATGATCAAATAACTGCTACAGTTGTAAAAGCCCTTCCAAAAAAAAAAAGAATTATTTTGTATCTTTAATATTTGGTTTTCAGCAACACCATGGCACTCCTGAGCATTATCATGGGATAGTCAACATTATAAGGGATGCATTAGAACGAAAACAATATTGTTCGGTTGTGTTTTTAGACATCCAACAAGCCTTCGATAGAGTTTGGCACCAGGGACTTCTATTACTTCCATCACCATATTATTTATTCATTAAGTCATACTTAAACCAAAGATCCTTTTACGTAAAAGTAGATGCTGAAACCTTCGATATATGTCCAATTAAAGCGGGAATTCCACAAGGTAGTGTTTAAGGCCCTGTCCTTTACACCATATTCACATCGGACATGCCTATACGAGAAAATGTAACAGTTGCAACATATGTTGATGATACAGCTTTAATAACAACAAGTGATGAACCAGATATTGCTTCATCAACGATCCAAACTCAACTTAGCGACATTGGGTTATGGCTACAGAAATGGAATATAAAAGTTAATACCCAAAAATCTACCCATATAACGCTTACTTTACGAAAAGGAGATTGTCCAGTGCTTACATTAAATGGAACTCAAACCCCAAAACAAACTAATGTTAAATATCTTGGTCTTCACCTGGATCGCAGACTTACATGGAAAGATCGCATTAAAGCAAAAAGGCAACAATTAAATATATAAACAAGAAAAATGTATTGGCTTCTTAATCTAAAATCAGAGTTTACTATTAACAATAAACTTCTTATTTAGAAAACAATACTAAAACCAGTTTGGACTTATGGCATACAGCTTTGGGGGACAGATAGTAATTCTAATATTGAAATCTTGCAAAGATACCAATCAAAAACTCCACGGTTGATAACAAATGCACCATGGTTCGTAACTAATAACAATATTTACAAAGATTACTACAGTTCAAGACGCGATTAATAGACATAGTTCAAGATACATTGAAAAACTTAGTAACAACAGTAACCCATTAGCAATACGCTTATTAGATGAAAGTGCGGAAATAAATAGACTGAAAAGGCACCATATATTAGATTTACCTTACAGAAAATGATATCTTATTTTACAAATTTGTAAATAATTTAACTGGATTAGTGTCCAGATTATGTTAAGTTTATTTAAGTTTAACAAATTTGCTTATCGTTGTATAAAAACAGATTGTAAATAAAAGAATTATATAAAAAAAATAATAAAATATAAAAAATTGATATTGGGAAAAGCATAATTAATTGTAAGGCCCAGCAAAAAAAGCTTCCAAATTAGTTTTTCATTAACTCTCAAGCACTATCCATAACTCACATCCATTCATTAACTCACTTCCCAGGAGCCATAATACTCGTAAACAAATTCCCCGTGTTAAAATCAGTACCCATGACCGTTTTTCACCACGTCCGGATCACTAGTATAGGATCTTTTTTACTGTTTTGTATGCTCTTTTTTTGCTGGGAGTTGGAAGAAGTGACTTTGAATTAATAGAAGTTTATATAGGAAAAAGAAGGGAAAAATGAAATCAAAATGTTTAATAACAAGTAAAAGTTTACATCTTAAAAAGTACCAGGAAGTACTCAAAAAAACGGGTTTAAAAATATCTGCTCATAAGAAGGGATATACATGACTACCTATACATTAGTTAAAATGTACTTCATAGGTTCTAAAAATACAATTTCCGTCCTATTACAAGCTTATGTTAAATTCATAAATTGTTATTCAAATTTTCACTACTTCCGTATCCAAGAATCACATCTGTTTCATTTCTTTGTATGCTTCTTTTTTCTGTCTGCTTCTTTTAACTGAGCATCCACTAAGCTCTACGATATCACCATATTAGGGATTTTTTAAATTGTTAAGGGTGTAATGACCTGGTGCTTCTGCAACAACAACGAAATTCGGTAAATCACTTCTTACTATTGAATTATTGGTAAAGATATCTCAAGCTTTACCTCGGTTTCATTGTTTTTGCAAACAATAACGATGGCTTTCAAACACAAACTAAATTTTCCAGTAGTGTAGTGACCGTTACTTTTAAAAGTCACGAACCAAATAATACACCCTCATATTTAAACTATTAAATAATGATGTTACAATAACGAGGCAGATTTATTGCCTAACTGCAAGGAACCTCCGGTTAATCTGGGTTTGAAGCTGGGATAGTTCAGCTGTCCCAGGCTCCTCTCACAATATTTATAATGAAATGGAACACTACATGTGGTTGGTTTTTTAACAATATCTTTATTATTTTACTGCACAGGTTATTTGTGGGTTAGTATGTTGTTGTTGCTGATCTTGCGGATACTGATGTTGATGCTGGTGTCTCGGGTACTGACGTTTTTCTGCTGTAGCGGGTCCTGTTGCTGTTGCTGTGTTTCCCGAACTTATGACACTTCTCTCCCTAGCCTCCGCTGAATACAATAAGCTTTTGCCTAGCTGCACGCTCCTTTTATATACCGCCAACTTACAGGAATGTTACGAAATTAAATTTTTATAAGGTGGCCACAATGTCTGTTGTTGCAGCTGTCGTATGTTTTTCTCTTTTCTCTATAATTTCCTTCCTCTTCATATTATGGATCCTCACAGAATATAACAAATCTGTTAAGAGGAAAGGAATGTTAAACGCTTGAAGAAGCGGTAGATTTATTCTACACATATGTTTTGCATAAGCACAGAAAGAAATCAGTTATTGTTACTGTGGCATCCAAATTTGTTGTCAACCGTACTATTCATTAGCTTCAACTGAATTATTTGGTTATCAAAGCCAAAGGTTGTTATAATCGAATATTTCCTTGTACTCACCAAATCTTTGTGGATCGAGCTTTTTACAGGAACTCAACAAAAAATTTAGAACTGAATGCCAATATCTGCTGAACACTTATTTCTAGGAACTAAGTTGTAAGATTGTACTGAACTAGCACCTCTTAGAGAACAAATTCCAGAACCATCGGTGCAGCAGTAAATGTGTAAGTAAAAGAATGAATTAAAAAGTACAAATACTCTTTGTTAAACCCAAATAGGTTTAGGTTTAGAAAACTTTAGCTGGTGGATTAGAAAAAGCAACGTATGCTGCATTCAATTAAATTCAAATTTCTGGAAATATTTTAAAGATTTTGTTTTTCTTAAAGTCCTTTAGTATACTTTCTACTGTCTGCGTACACTTCATGTCTGTTTACTTTCAGATAGACCATAATACCATAAAGTGCTTCTAAAATGGCGACGCAAATAAAATAAAAAGCTGTTATGACAAAAGCAACAGACAGGCAACAGCAACATTCTAAGAACAACCAAAAGAAAACTTGTTTAACAAAACACACATTTCTAAAAAAAATACACTTTCCACCTAGCAGCAAAGACAACTTAATTAGCATGGTAATTGTGAGTAGAAAAAAGGCAGTGGCTGAAATTTCAAATTGGAATTTGGTGGTTTTCCATTGTGTTCCATTTCGTAACTATGAAAATTAAACTCTAATGATTATTTTGACTTTTAGTCTCATTTTATATTCCATTTTAATAATTCTTAGTTGTTAACTCAGTGAGAAATTAAAAAGCTATTTACACTTCTGTGTTGTGTAAAAAATATTTCGCAACCATTAATCGCGACTACCGCATGTGTTCATAATCTCGTTCTCTTTTTAACTTATTGCCAACTACAGATACAGTTTTTAGTACAATATTACGTTATTTATAACTATTTGGAATAACCGAAAAACGTTTTCATCACAACCTTGTAACATGTTGGAATGACTACCCATTTATTGCCATAAAAGCTCTCATGAGAACTTCTGGACTAACAAGAAATAAAGTTATTACCGTTCTGGAGTGAATACACGACGAATTTCGTAAAAGCATAAACCAAACTTAAGTGAGATTGTCATGTATTTGTTGCATGCATTGAAGCAAAAATGGTTTCATCATCACCAGGACTCGACTTTCATGAACTAATTAATCGGTAGTATACGCTTACAAAATTATCTATAAAATGGGAAATATGCACTAAAAATAAGCATTTATAAAAAATATGCACTAAAACAAAAAAATATATGCACTTAAAACTTCTTCTGTCTTAATATTACATTTATTAAAAACCAATAACATTCAAACTAAGATAACAGTCACAACAGTAGTATGTTTTATGACTTGGATTTTAACCCTTTCATGACCAAACCTAAACTGCTGGAAAATTTTGATTTTTTTTTTTTTTTTTTTTGTAGATTCGTACTTAACGACCCAACATTTCTAAACAAAAGTGTCGTCAAAAATATTTTTTTTAAATTCCTTCAAGGAAAAAATCCATGGGACATATATATTCCATTGGTCGTCAACGGTCAAAATTAGCAACTAATTTACTCCGCTCAAAGCAAGTCAGTGATTTTTGTTTTTATTTTTTACATAAATAACTGTAGTTTTGGTTTTTATTTGTTGGAAATTTTTAAATATAGATCACAGAGAATCGATTACTACTTTTTTAGTTTGTACTAAAAATGGAAAGGAAAATCGCTCCTTTTTGTTTCACAAAAAACTGTAATTGCTTTGAAGATTATCATAATTGATTTTGTATTTTTGAGATATTTAAAATTAAATTTTTTCTAAGTCTTTTTATTTATAGTTTAATTAATTGTTGATTTAATATAGTGAATTTCTTTAATTTAATATAAATATAAAACTATAATACATCTTTTTTACCATTGATGACCAATTGGACATATATGTCCCGTACTGAATTTTGCTGAATAATAAACCGATTCTAAATATTTTGGTGTTTCTGAAAACCATAAACCATAACTGGTACATGTTATATCAAAATTTTAATGTTTTCGGTTTAATAACGTCCGAATTAATGACATCCAAATACGATTAAAAGAAACGCAATTTTCAGACTTTTGGGTCACTGTCCTAGGTCCTGAGAATACATGTGCCAACTTTTTTGGTATGGCGTGAAAGCTAGGTTAGGTTAGGTGGGATGGGTCGCCCGCCCGTAAGGCGGTTACACTCGGAGGCCATATGGCCCATTGTGATACCCTTTAGAAAGAGCCGAAAGGTACAGATAGGAAGAGAGATTAAAGAGTACAGATATATAGTGTAAGGGGTATGGAAGATGGAAAAGAAAAAAAAAGAACAAGTGAAAAACACCCCTTTCGTATGTTATGGGTCCCTTCTGAACCAGCCAGATTCCCTCAAGAAGTCCGCAAGGTCGCAGAGTGGAACGTCTACTATGCAGCCGAGGTTATCGAAGAATCTCTGCCCTAGATATCTAAGGCGCCGCTCCTTCAGACCTGGACATTCACACAGCAAATGTTGCACTGACTCCTCCTCGTCCACATCCTTACAGCTCCTACAGAAGTCAACTCTCGGGACACCTATGCGTTCAGCCATCCGCCCTATTACACAGTGTCCAGTGAGTACTCCTATAAGTAGGCTGATTGTCCCTTTACCAACACCAAGGAGTGATGTCGTTCTCCTTAGATTAGGCAAGGGCCATAGGATTTGAGATATTCTGCAAGAGGTCAGTTGAGTCCACCTTGTCTTTATTTCAAGATCAGCTGTCTCTTGAATCAGATTAGACAGCTCTAATAGAGGGATTCTAATATCAGTATCCATCGTCACGCTCAGAGAAAGTGAGCCTTTCCGCGCTCACTCGTCAGCCAGCTCGTTTCCTTCGACCCCACTATGTCCTGGAACCCATATCAGACTCACGGTGTGCTGCCAGATCCGGTCGAGCGACCTGATACATTCTCTCGCACACTTCGATCTAACTGTCCTCGATTTCAGAGCTTTGAGAGCAGTAAGACTGTCCACGAAAACATTATTGGTCGTTGGATCAATATCCCGTTCCAGAATTATTTTCGTTGCAATGAGAATTGCGTGTATCTCGGCCTGAAAAACGCTACATTTGTCAGGGATTCTCCGAGTTACCTGAATGTCGGAATATGTGGAAAATATAAAAAAAAAAAAAATGGGACATATATATCACATTGGTTGTGAAAGGGTTAATTTTTCGCGTCGCATCGAAAAATGATACTTGATACTTAATTGAGTATCAATATTGAGTGGTATATTCGAGGTATTTCTTCGAATATTGAAACTTATAACAATCGTGTCGATATAGCGAAGTCTGTTTGTCTGTTGGTCCTTCCGTCTGTCTGTTGAAATCACACTGATTCACAAAATATATAGAAATAATTTAAAAAATAATAAATTAATAAAATAAAAATCAGTCCATTATAAATTGCAGGTTATGAAATCTATAAAATCAATTTTATGTATAAAATTAAATAAATTTTTTAAACAAATAATTTTTGAACAATAAATTTTGAACTATAAATTCTTAAATCGTATTTTTTAATTTAAAAATATGCAAAAATTTGCATTTATAACAAAATAAACAAAAATAACTAAAAACAACTTAATGCCATATTGTTTCAAATCCTTTGTTTCGAAAAAACATGCATTTCAATCAAAATCGCGATCCTGATCATTGCTTTTATTTTTGGACTGATAATTTATAGGATCAAATTCATTTTATAGAAAACATTTATATGAAGACTACGAGAGGTCTGATCAGGCACCAACTTTCTCCAATTTCCATATCGATCGTCCTTGTGCCGATCAAAGGCGAAGAGACGGTCATCTATAAATCACCAATACCAAATTATTAAGATTTTCATTTAATTGTTGCCTGGAGAGAAAGTAATAAAATATTGGAACTAACTCCAAAAATCGTTCGAGCAAGATCATATTTAATAATTTGCTGAAAAGATATATGAATAATTTTGAGTACAATACATCTGGTTTCTGTTTTTAGAAAGATTTCTGAATATCTGAAAGAAACTCATAATAATTTGGATCTGATAAGAAGTGCGATCGAAAAAATTTTAACACATGTTCTTCCCCTTAATCGTTTTTGTTGTGCTTCATGACAACCCTGTTCCTTGTTTTTAAGTTTGATTTAAATGAATGATGAATTGAAGTATAACCGTAAATTACTAAATATTTGCAACAAAATCCAACGAATCAAAGATCTGTCATCAAACTGTTTGCAATGTTATCAGAAACTATGAGAAAAATTTGACCATTGATTTGGGAAGAAAGAAAATAGAAAGCTCCCAACCCATCCGGTAGAAAAGTTAAAGCCAAGGCAGGTTTTAAAACATACAAAGTCCAAAATTTCTAGACAGGAACGCTGAAAAAAACTTAGACCAAAAACAGTGCACCGAAATTGAAATCATGTTCCATAAAGCTTTACATACAGAAATTTATATTAAGGAGTGTTTCAAAACAAACTCCTTCCTTTCATAAGCCAACACAATGTGTCCATATATTTTTGGCATGGTTTAGTTTTCTATCATCACGGTAAGAAAGCTCTTGAGTGTTACAAGAACAATAATATCTGGATGATTTATTTCGAGAAACAGAACCCGCACCTAATGCTAATGAACGTTTTCATACAACTTCTTATTAAAATCTTATTTTCTAACTATTTTGTTTTATTTCTAACACTTTATACCATTTTAAATACATTATTATATACGATTATACAAATTTTAAATTCTTTTCAAATTAATATTTCAACAAACAATGTTAACTATAAATTTTTTATCAAACTTATTACTTCGTGCGTTACTCGATCATTATTTTTAAAACTTAAAAATGAACAATACCTATAGAATAAATTCCAGGGATAATGTTGCGAATATGGTTAGAGTCCTTGCCAATCAGAGGAAAGGTATTAAAATATGTCATATCAATGCTCAAAGCTTAAGGAAAAAGATTGACGAATTTAGATTGATTTTTGAAAACTCAGGTGTCGATTTTATATGTGTTTCGGAAACATGGTTTGATTCCGAAATTACAGACTTTTCTGTTTCCTTAAATGGATATAATTTACGTAGAGTTGATAGAGAAGATGGATATGGCGGCGTTGCTATGTACATAAAAAAGGGGATTTCTTTTAGCATCAAATGTACATCTAAGGAAAATTGTGATTTTGAGGACATAGATAATACAGATCCTCTAAATCTAATTGAGTATCTATTTATCGAGGTAAATAATGAAGGTAGGAAATTGCTTTTAGGGAGTGTTTACAGGCCTAATAAGAATCTTTGTACCAGGCGATTTTTTCGAACTTTGGAAACGCAAACAGCTTTGTACGATGATGTTATCATAGCAGGAGATTTTAATTCAAACCTTCTGGTAGATTGTAGTTTCTCTGATGAATGTGCCTCGATTGGTTTAATATCACCTAATATCTTACATCCTACACACTTCACTGCAACTATTAATACGCTTTTGGATTTGTTTCTTGTGAGTAATGAAATTAATATACTACTCTACGATCAACTGTCTGCATCATGTTTTTCCAAGCATGATCTTATTTTCATGACTTACAATTTCCAACTTGTTATACAAGTTGAGAGGATTACTTTTCGAGACTTTAAAAACATCAATTTTAGACTCCTTGAGGAAGAATTTTTTAATATTGATTGGAATGCTTTGTATTGTTTAAATTCTGTGGATGACCAACTCTCTTTTCTGGAGCAAAACATAAATTATCTGTTCGATCTAACTGTACCAATAAAATCGAAGATTATTAGTAATAAACAAAAACCCTGGTTTTCTTCTGAAATTAAAGATTGTATCAATCAAAGAGATTTTGTCTATGCACGTTGGAAAAGATTTAAAACAACAACATTACATGATGATTATCTGACTGCTAAGAGAAACACAAATAAAATGATTAAAAAGGCCAAATCCAATTTTTATGCTGAAAAATTTTCTTCTGCCATTGGCTCCAAAAGAACATGGCAAACGATACGCGAAGTTGGTATCGGTAAATCTACGCATCGAGAACCATGTTCGGTTGATGCAGATACAATTAATACAAAGTTTTTAAGTGTTCCTATGGTTCAAGCAGATAAAGATTACTATATCAATAGTCACTCGAATAACGATGCTGAATCTTTTTTTTCTTTTGCTGCAGTAGACCAATGCGACGTTTTATCTAGTTTATTGTCTATAAAATCGAACTCTATAGGAGTGGACGGGATTAATCCTAAGTTTCTCAAGATTCTTTTACCTCAGCTACTTCCAATTATAACTTTTTTCTTTAACAAAATATTAACTACAAGCCACTTCCCATCGAATTGGAAAATAGCTAAAATCATTCCTATACCCAAAGCTGGTTCCGATTATAGACCAATAGCTATTCTTCCATTTCTCTCTAAAGTATTCGAGCGTATTATGCACAAACAAATGACTAGTTTCTTGGATGACAATAACTTGCTAACAGATCGTCAATCTGGGTTCCGGAGGAAACACAGCTGCCTAACAGCCTTAGTTGATGTTACAGAGGAGATTAGGGAGAAACTTGATGATGGCAAGACTACATTTTTAATACTTTTAGATCATTCAAAAGCGTTTGATACCGTGGATCATAACATTCTTTGTTACAAACTTAAAAACTTTTTTAATTTTTCTTCGACCGCTACTCAGTTATTGTCAACATACTTACGTGGCAGGTATCAGTATGTTGAAACTAGAATCCAAAATTCAATGACACTGCCTGTAGCAAGGGGCGTACCTCAGGGGTCCATTGTTGGGCCACTATTATTCTCATTGTACTCAAATGACCTCCCAGGCATTTTAACAAATTGTAATGTAAGAATGTATGCGGATGACGTTCAGCTTTATACCAGCTGTAGTAATGCCCTAATCGACCAGTGTATTATCTCTATTAATCAGCAACTCCATCGTATTTATACATGGGCAACGGCGAATGGATTAGAGATAAATCCGAAAAAATCAAAATGCATTGTAATTCAAAAGCGACTTTCCAAACTAAATATTACACCTAATATAATTATAAATAATCAGAAAATTGAAATCGTTAAATCTGCTAAGAATCTAGGTATTTTTTTTAATGACACTCTTACGTGGTCGAACCATATTAACTATGCCTGTGGTCGTACTTTCTCTATGACTAGAACTCTGTGGCAAACCCAGCATTGTACACCTATGAAAATAAGAATCCTACTTGCCAAAACTTATCTGATGCCTGTTTTACTGTATGGTTGTGAGCTATTTGCGAAATGTGATACAATTAGTAAAAGGAAATTGAACGTTGCATTTAACAACATAATCAGATATGTGTATGGACTTAATAGACGTTCTAGTGTATCTTTGTTTTCATCGCAACTATATGGCGTTTCTTTAGATAATCTTTTAAATATAAGAGTTTTAGTTTTTTTACATAAAATAGTGTATACCCACAAACCGGAACATCTGTACGACAAACTTTATATTTCAGATATAAGCAGGGGAAAAAGAATTAGATCAATTAGATATAAAAGTTTAATATCGGAGTGGCATTTCTACATATTCGCAGTATCTCTCTGGAATTCTATACCCCATAGCTCTCAACTTTTAAGTAACGCACGAAAATTTAAAGAAAATATTTTTAAACTGTTTTCAGCATAACAATTTAAAACATTAAATATTATTTGATATTATAATACATTTGATTAAATTAAATTTCAAATATTTCAACTTTATTCTTTAATTTTAATCTTATTGTTCTTTGCATTTTATATAAAGAAAATTTGTAATTAGTTATTAATTTATTAACGATTTTATAATTTTAAATACAATCAGTTCCATACTGCAAAATAAGACTTTTAGTCTTGTGTATGGAGCAGTTCCAATAAATAAATAAATAAATAAATAAATAAATAATGTGTTTTTTGTACCCAGGGAGGCGAATTCTCCAAACTGTCCCGAACTTAGGCCGGAGAGGAGATATTGGGCTCTTGTGAAAACGGAGTTAAGAAGCACAAAAAAGGTGTCTCAATATGTGGAAGATTTTAAACGAAGATGGACTACCTGTTCCAAAAAAAGTGACAGAAACCAGTATAAAATCCGTAATGGAAGGGTTTCCGGAAAAGATCCAAGTGATTAGAACTATAAAAGTTATTTGTTTTGTAAGCTGTAACAAAAAAAAACTCTAGGTTCAATTATTTCCTTATTACTATAATTTATGTATTTTAAGATTTTTTTGATCTCACTCCTTACTATGTCAGATTCTATACAATCTGAACATTACACGAATAGCCTATTCTAGTCAAGTGTTGAGGACATGAAACTTTCATGTTAAAGATTCTTCTTCTAGTTCTACAGAGTGCAATAATTAAATATTTATTTTGAATACCTTCTTAAGAGGGCATAATTCATAATATAGGCCCTTATTATGAGTTGCATTCGATCTTCGACCTTCGCTACCTATCGAACATCGACTATAGAATGTCAAATTCGTATTATGAGCTGGCAGCACGGTCGAAAATTTCGTTGTACAACGAATTTTCAATCGAACACAATTTTGCTTTCGATGCCGGATGGCAGTTTGTAAAACTTATTGAAAATATAAGTTGTAAATTATTTTAATTTCATGAGATTGATCTGCCTTGTGTGCATTGCCGCAGCAGTTCATCTGTAACAGGCAGCAATTCCATAAACGCTTCCTTGCAGTCGAAAATTTGCTATAAATCTGTACCCTTGTTAAAACTTCGCATACTTACGTAGTGGAATCCATTTCCAAAATGTTAGAAGCATCTCCCATGACTAAGCATCTATCATAACGAAGCATTCTTCTTCATCAGACGATCATAGAACCATAATTCCATCTTAATAAATAATTAATTATATTTTTCTTTAATAAATTTGTAAACAAACAATGTTTATTCATAGTGCCAGCTGATAAATATGTACTATTGTGAATAATCCAATTGAGTGAAATTCACAATAGCGCTATTTTATCGAATGTGCGCCATAATACCAAATGAAAATTCGATCGATCAGTTAATTCGACCACAATCGAAAACCGAAAGTTGATCATAATAGGCACCATAATAATTATACCATAAATATTATGTCAACTCTGACGAAACTGCTGACCTTCTGTAAGGCATTTCATGTAAATTATCGTCCTACCTATACTGACAAATACAACAAAAATATTTTCTACAATTTCTTTTAAGGCACTATTTCAAGCTGGATTGTTATTACAGCAAATTTGTATGGATATGAATGTGAGTGAAGCTGAGTGTTCAAGTATGTAGAGTATATGTGCTCGTCGTATGTATGTGAGTACATACAACAAATTTAGCCATGATTGTCTGTGGTAATTTTCTGTTGTGATTTTTGTTGGAATTTTCGGTCATTGTAAACAAGGGAAACTAAGTGGTTAATTAAATAGTATGTTTGTGTGAGAGTGAGTGTGAAAATACAGACAACAATAACTTTGTATACGACAAGCCATTTAACGCAATAATTAAATACTAGCAGATTCCAGCCCTCGAAATTCGAGTGCAAATTCTAGGAAATCTTATTTTTTCATTAAATAAAGACCCTAAAAGTATGATAATCAATTATAGCCAATTCACAAATCAACACAAAAAACGAACTCATTTTATTACAAACACATTAACAAATTTACTAAACACATACATAGCATTGTATAATTTTATGAATGTGTTAGTAGAAACTTTAAATGCAATTTACTCAAAATAAAGGTAAAAATTTAAAAATCTGTAAATCTGCAAAACAGCTAAAAAGAAATACCTTCAAATAATATACGTTTGATCAAAATTGGGTTAAAACGGTTAAACAAAACATCAGTCACAAGAAATCGCCTACCCTATTAATTTTATAGATATACAAATAACGAGTATACAGTTTAATAAATAGTTAATTTCCTTTAATAAAAAAAGTATATGTGAAAAACAAGTAAGAAAATTATAGTCGGTCTAGACCGACTATATGATACCCTATACCATGGTTTAGAGACCCTATCTTTCGGTCCAACTACTTCGATATAGAAAATAAGCATAAACCAAATTTGAGTGGGATTTTTATTAATTTTTTTGGCTGCAGAT
Source organism: Cordilura impudica (assembly GCA_963682025.1). Lineage (NCBI taxonomy): Eukaryota > Metazoa > Arthropoda > Insecta > Diptera > Scathophagidae > Cordilura > Cordilura impudica. Next base: position 151,106,551 of record OY821521.1, on the reverse strand, counting down.
ATGAAAAAGTTCATATCGGATGCTATATCTATAAAGGGACTAGGTCCAAAAATGGACCGATCCTGATCATGTTTGGTAAAGTCTCTTGTATTTTGCAAAAATATGTACAAACAAAATTTGAGAAGAATCAGTGCAATATTTTTGTTTTTTAATAGATTTAAGTGAAGATCGGGAAGCAGCTCTATATGGGGTCAAAGGGATCATTTTTCGACTACTCATTAGTGGATGTAATGAACGCATAAAAACCCAATTTGAGTAAGATCTATATGACAATTTGGATCTTATGGCAATTTATGTCGATTTCATATGGGTAATTTGTATGGGGGCTAGGTCTGAACATGGACCGATTTTCACCGATTTCAATAGCGTTCATCCCATGGCCGATAAAAGCTTATATACCAAATTTTATCAAAATATATTCATATTTGCGACCTGCAGTTTGATTACAAGCTTTACATGGACACACAGACGGACGGACGGACGGACGGACATTGTTAAATCAACTCAGAAAGTGATTCTGATTCGATCGGTATAATTAAAGATGGGTCTAGGTCAAATATTTTTGGTTGTTACAAACAGCAGCACAAAGTCATTATACCCAAACCACATAGTGGCATAGGGTATAATAAATTAAATGTTATACAATTGTATCCTTATATACAGTAACATTTAGTCACATATACATACACTAATACACGTAAACATATGTCTATCTACATGTATCCTTGCGCATATACTTACATACATGTTTATATAAACATGTTTGAAAAATGTTACCTTTTTTTCTTGCACAATTTGCTATTGTTGTTTTTGTTGTTGTTGTTTGTATAAATCATAAAATTAGGTCAACACACTACACTAACTGAAAAACTGACTGGCTGACTATATGACAGTGACTTAGTGTTGTTGTTTATTATTTTGTTACTGTTGTAATTTGAGTAGATGTTGTCATAGTTGTACGGTCGTATAATAATATAGTTTGTCACAGTCGTAGCGGTGGCAGTAATGTTGTCATTGGCTACGATACTGTTCTATTCAAAAGACAAAAAAAAATCATAAAGAAATCATGATTGTATGCCTGTCTGCTTATTTGTTTGTTTGCTATCCAACCGTGTTACCTCCTTCTGGTGATAATAGGAGAGCTTGATTATGTGTGACGGTAACTTTTACACTGGCTGTTGTATCTGTATTTGTATTTGAGTATGCTGCCAGTGTAGGTGTTTTATATGTTATTAATAATTTGCCCAGTAGCATCAAACTAGATTGGCTTAAGACGACAGAATGTGTAGAACTCAAGGATTCACACTCCCTTTATTTGGTATAATAAATTAGCATTTCAAATATTACTTTAAACATGTTTGAAATTTTATTTGCGTGGAGATGTGTGTTTGTTTTACTTAGTTTAATTTTACGTCTTCATAAATGGCAAAAACTACAAAATAGTGTTTCAAATGTATTTATCTTAAAAATTCTCCACGTCTACAACTTAATTACTGATTTTTTGTACTAACTGTAAGCTTTGTGATTAAGGGATTATAAGGACTTTTAAAATATGCCTGTTATTAATAGTATTCAATTAAGAAAACAATATTTCAAAAAAGAATTAAGCCTTAAACTTTTTAAATAAATTTATGTAAATAAATTTGAATTTATGTTTATGTAATGTTTTTAATTTCTGAAAAAATCGTTAAACTTTGGGGTTGAACCACCTTGTGAAAATTAGGATACCCATAAGAAACGGTTTTTTTTTATAAATTCAATATAAAATATTAAAATATAACACATTTGTTTATTCTAGTAAGTATAGGGTGAATATTTTGTTGTTCCGTTTTCTACCATTTGTCGAATGCATTCACTTTTTCGACAAATGAGGGCAGTTTAATAGCTCTGTGCTTTTTGAATACAGGGGGTCTTATCGTCGCATTTGTTATCGAAATTTTTCGATCAAAATTATTTATTTATTTTCTAAAATAAAATACAAAGAATAGTTTTATTCTGTCACAGTTAACCAATTATGGCCCCCAGTTAGGAGTAAACTGAAACGAGGTGTGTCGTTTGTCCGTCTTCTTTCAATAATAAGCAACAATATGGAATTTCAATTGATTATACTGGAAATCGACTGCGGTGATTAGCCCCCAGAAATTTTTTTCAGCAAAAAAAAAGCCTTTTATTTCAAAGCATAATTCGATGCATTTTGATCTAACGTTTTACCAATCCTTTTTTTCCTTCCAGATAAAAGGTTTTCTAAAGGTCCTCAAAATTTGTTTAGTGAACGTTTAGGAACGTTTTTCAGAAATATCGTTTCAATAAAAACATATGAAATTTTTTTTCTATTACTATAGGGGCAAACTAAATGACAAAATTTGACGAAATGGTCCGATTAGGGGTCAATCTACCAATCTACAAACTGCCATATAGGGCTAAGCCCCTAATCGGACCATTTCGTCAAATTTTATCATTTAGTTTTCCCATATTATAGTAGAAACAATTTTGTTGTATTTGTTAAGACTTTTATCTTTTTGTAAAATTCAATTTATTTTTATTTTTTTTTTTTTATAATTTACTAATGCCACTAAATATCTAAACCTCTCAACTTATTTGTAAAACGTATTTAACTTTCTGTTAATTTAACAGTCCCTGTTAAGTATTTAACATTTTTGAAAAACGTAGTTATCTATCGTCGCTAACTTCACACCCTTCATATTGTGTTCAACCCATGAACGAAACCCATTGAAATTGTTGAGAATTGGTTAATGGTCAGACCCCTTAACTCGACTCCCAAGTGATATTTTAAGCCAAATTAAGAATATTGAAAATCTGAACTTTGTTCAAGCACAGCGTAGAGAATATCAAAATTAATTTTTTTTTCTTTGAATATAAAAAATATCAAAAAAACAAGTAAGAAAATTATAGTCGGTCTACACCGACTATACGATACCCTATACCATGCGTTTAGAAACCCTATCTCTTAGGCCCAACTAACTGGACATTGAAAATAAGCAAAAACCAAATTTGAGTGGGATTTTTATTAATTTTTTTGGCTGCAGATATGAAAAAGTTCATATCGGATGCTATATCTATAAAGGGACTAGGTCCAAATATGGACCGATCCTGATCATGTTTGGTAAAGTCTCTTGTAGTTTGCAAAAATATCTACAAACAAAATTTGAGAAGAATCAGTGCAATATTTTTGTTTTTTAATAGATTTAAGTGAAGATCGGGAAGCAGCTCTATATGGGGTCAAAGGGATCATTTTTGGACTACTCATTAGTGGATGTAATGAACGCATACAAACCCAATTTGAGTAAGATCTATATGACAATTTGGATCTTATGGCAATTTATGTCGATTTCATATGGGTAATTTGTATGGGGGCTAGGTCTGAACATGGACCGATTCTCACCAATTTCAATAGCGTTCATCCCATGGCCGATAAAAGCTTATATACCAAATTTCATCAAAATATATTCATATTTGCGACCTGCAGTTTGATTACAAGCTTTACATGGACACACAGACGGACGGACGGACGGACGGACATTGTTAAATCAACTCAGAAAGTGATTCTGATTCGATCGGTATAATTAAAGATGGGTCTAGGTCAAATATTTTTGGTTGTTACAAACAGCAGCACAAAGTCATTATACCCAAACCACATAGTGGTATAGGGTATAAAAATTGAGATCTTTTAATTATATGACTTGATCGACTTTCAAGTTTATATAATTTATTACGGCAAACATTGTTTTATTGGAATTTTAAGTGCAATGAGCATTTACATATACGAAAAAAATCGAGAAAAATCGCAATCGAGGACGGCAATTAGTTTAATATTCCTCACACATAGCTCGCACCCTACAAAGAAATCAAGATATTATAAAAGAAAATCTATGGATATGTTATGGTTACTAGCAATAATATAAAAGAAGCAACTATTTTTTATTAAGGGTGTGAAGATAAATATCGAAATAAATATCTGTTAAGATTTTTAACAGAGAAGGTTACTGTTAACATTTTCTGTTAAGTCCTTAACATTAGCAAACAAAAAATTATATGTAACACTTTATGAGGTTGTTAGTTAAGACCTAAATATGAATTGATATCAATTTCAAAGTCCTATGTATCTTGGTTTCGCCGTTATGAAATGTTGCCTACAGGCAACGATGTGTTTGAAAAATGACTGACCACCATCTAAAAGTATTTTTAATTTTTTTTTTTCTAATTTTCTTACCTTTAAACAATATTTTTAAGCATTAAATTTTAAACTTCATTATTTTTTTTTATTTGTAAACTCACTTTTTGCAGAAAAAAATTTTACATGTGCAATCACATAAGATTAGCTCTCAAATGATCTCTGTCAATACTTACAATAAAATATTTGAAATGAACAGTACGAGAAAAAAACAAGTAAGAGTGTTAAATTCGGCTGTGCCGAATCTTTGATACCCTCCACCTCGGTTTGTGGCAATACTATTAACATAGCTCATGGTAGTTGTGTTCTTGTTATTGTTAATATGTACGAATCACATTTTTTTTGTGGCTTTTTTTATGTTGTTGTATGTTCAACCACTAAACTATTACAAGAAAACACTAGGTTTCATGTTTTTTTTAGAGGTATCTATAAACTTTTGTTCATTTCTCAGCGCAGAGGCTCCCGATTTACTCCGATTTCAATACCAACCTGGTGGGAATTATGGCAAATAATTTTTTCGTAACCTGACCTAAGTAAATGCTTTTTTTTTTGAATGAGCGTGATTTCAACAGACACACGGACAGACGGACAGACGGACAGACGGACATCGCTATATCGACTCGAGCTGTGATAAGGATCAAGAATATATATACTTTATTGGGTCGGAAATTAGTTTTTCGATGCGTTACAAACGGAATGACAAACCTATATATACCCTCTGCCACTGAGATGTGGAGGGTATAAATAAAAATTACGGGACTAATAAGTTAAAATATACAATGCTGCATATAGGCAACATCGGGCATTAAAGGGTTAAGTAAAAAATGAACACCTAAATATTATAATAATTTAATTTAAACTATAAACATATATGTATGTATCTGACAAATAATAAATTTGTTTTATTTTTTTTTAATTTTACATAAAAAAACAATGTAGATTCACATATAACAGCACATAATGGTCAAGTGGCCAAAGCGATTATTTCTAGCCAACCGGAATGGGGGTTGTCATAGATATAAGCCCCAAGGCAGTAGATTCTAATGACATATTGCCTATATTCAATTGTTTCTCAAGAAAAAATGTAAAAAGTATTAAAATAAAAAAAACTATTTTTCTCATAAGCATCATTCAAAGAAAAATCAGTTTTTATTTTGATCCTTTGTAACTTTTTTTCCAGAGAAACATGTGAATACATCCGTTATGTCATTAGAATCTACTCCCTTCTCTGTTAAACATCTTAACAGATATTTATTTCCATATTTTTATTCGCATCCTTTTTTTCTTTTATTAATAGCGTATTTCAAAATAATATTCATAAACTAGAGGTCGCAAAGAAAAATATATTCTGATAAAATATGCCATACGATGAGCGTTTTTTAAATTGGCGGAGATCGGTGCCTGTTCTGACCTAGCCCCTATCCGATGGTCCTCTCTGGTATCGACCAATATTGCCCTAGGATCTAGATTATTATATATATCATGATCAAATTTAATTTGGTTATGTTTATTATATCCATACAATATTTAGCAATAAGTTAAGAGTGTGGGTCTAATTTCATTCATCGTCCCCATATAAAGCAGTCTCACAATATTTACTTAAATTTATCTAATGTCTTAAACGTATACTCAAATTGGTTTGTATACATTTATGGAATACATAAGTGAAGTCACTAAACATAATCTTGGATCTAGTCCCCTTACAGTAATCACATAATTTGCTTTTGTAATATCTTGATTTCTTTGAGAAGATGCAGGCTTTGCGTGAGAAATAAAATAATATGTGTCTTTTCTCGACTTATATTTTTCACGATTTTTTCAAATAAAGTCGAAGAAGGTAATTTTTCATATATCTACCCATTTAAAAAATTTCCACAATTCACTCCAACATTGTTCTCAAATACCAATACTACATTCTCAGTAACCAGATTGGTTATTTCAAACTCGACATATAGTCTAAATAAGGAAACTACTTCGAAAAAAAATAAAAAAACTTATTCATAAAATTTTTTTCAAGTGCACTTTGGGTGTTGCCTAGTGTAATTTAAATAAATAAACAAAATATGTAGAATTAGAATTATGGATTGTTTCAATAGAGGTCTCAAAGGATGTGTTAAAAATAAGATTTTTATACAAAATCGGTATCGAAATTAAGTTGGAAACATGAAATTTTATTTAACTATATTTAGGTTTTTTATGAAAAATTCTGAAAAATGTTCTTGTAGTCACTGTATTTCACGTTGTTGGACAGGAATGTTAGATCTTATTGCAGGGAGCTCCAGATTCTCATTCAGCAACACTCCGGTATGTTCATAGTAACATTCCTGTAATTTAAAAATCTTGGTTTCTGGATGAAACCTTTTTAAATAAAAAAAATTTGATGGGCTTTGCTCGTACTCATGGAGAATAACAAATTCAGAGTCATCAGTATTCATCTATATTTTAATTTTTTAAAAGAAATTAGGAGTAAAGGCCTAGTTAGCCACCCGTAACCGTAACCAAACGTTGTGAGGTTGATTTAACACAGTTTTTGAATTTTTTAGTTTTTATATCAATTACTCAATTTATTGTTTTTTTTTTTTTTTGTTGTTAATAATTTTTTTGCTCACTGACTGAAAAATTTGAAAATGAAATCAAATTACCTTTTTTTTATATATACAATTTTTTTTTTGTTCAAGAAATCAAATACGGAAAATTAAACATTATTGAAAATAATTTCAAACGAATCAGACAAGAAAAATTAAATTATATAAAATAAAGCAAATAGAATTTTGGTATTTTTTTTGTCCACATCAAGATATTTCTCTCTCAACTTTCTAATTCGTACTCATCTTGCCAATTTTTGTGCACATCTGGATATATTGTGTTCATCTTGCTAATTTGGTGCATATTTGTGAACACACTGATATTTGGTGTTCATCTTGCTATTTTGTGCACATGTGGATATATTGTGTTCATCTTGATAATTTGGTGCATATTTGTGAACATCCTGATATTTTTGTGCTCATCCTGTTATGATGTGCTGAAGGTGTTGAAGGATATTTAGTTAAAAAAAAAAAAAAAAAACCTAAAAATATATTAATTAATTAAATTATAATTTTTTTAATTTATAAAATAGTGTTAAATTAAATTTTTATATATTAATTTTATATTAATATTAATATTTACATTTTTTTTTTTAATTTAATTTAAAAAAAAAAAAATCAGTGATTATAATGTTTTAATGTGATATTGTGCAAATATGGTCACCTTATTTTAATATGTCAAAATAGAAAATATTCAAACATTTTAAATCCACTCATAATAAATAAACAAACATACTTTTAATTTTACATTCTTTCATCATACAAATCCATTCTCACAAAATTTTACAAATAATTCTTTTTATCTGAATGTTATTTTCATTTGTAACTTGTGTCTTTGAGTGAGAATGTCATTTTAACATAAATTAGATCTATCAAACGTCAACTAAATATTCTTCGACTACAAGCGCTTGTTACATCGATGGATAAGAGAACGTAAGTTTATTATTTTGATTTATTTATTTTTTTCTACACTCATTTACTCAATTTCATATATTCAAATAATTAAAACATGAATATCTAATAGATGCTCAATTATGTTACTCATATTTTTTTATGTGTAAAATAATTTATATCTATTATCAGAGTTGCCATTTCTTTGTTTAAATGATTAATTTCTGGCACATAATTTTTTTTTTTTTTACTTTATTTGCTTTTAATAAATAAACACCACACATTTTAACTTTTAATTTTTTTTTTCTTAAATTATATATTCAAATGGTGACATATTTTTTTTTTTTGTTTTTGATTGCAAACAAATTAAATATCTTTACCTTATAAATTATTTTATTTACAATATTTTTCAATTGATAAAAATATTAATATAATAGATAAGTGTTTATTAATTTAACGATTTAATCAATAAATTTATAATATCGTTTAATTACATGATATAAATAATATAATGCTGAACTAACTTTTTTTTTATTTCACAAAAAGTTTAGGGTGATTGGTTAGGTCAAAAGTGGGCTATCTAGGAAAATTTGTAATAGATAGCAAAGGTTTGAGCGGGTATAGAACATGTAGAGGTTATCGACATATTTTACCTCTACGCTACTAATTATACACACTTATTTTATTTCTTCATTTACTTTTTAAATTTATTTTTTTTTTTGGTACAACAATTCTTTATTGTGAGTCATCGTAAATAAATAATTTGCTACCAAAATTTTAAAATTACTGAAGCTGGTTCTATCTTGAAGGAGACAAGATCCTCCCCATTTTCCCTGAGCACGGCCGGATCAATTGGTAGCATAGTCCCTGAAAGATATGGTTTGATTTAACGACCGTTACAACGTGTCAGCTGTTTTTTTCTGTTACATAAAAAGCAATTAGAGCAGTTACCGAACTCAACTGTCACGTAACCGGGACGTCCAAATCTGTTGAAAATAGATTTTTGTTACGTTTGTACGTGGCATTTATGAACAGCTGATAAAGTTTGGTTAATTTTACACAGCAACATGCTAGTTCGTTTTTTACGTTCTATAACTGCACTAAATGCCAACGTTACATTTACAGTACAGATACATTTTAACAACGTGTGGCTAACTAGGCCTTAAGTTTTCTTTACGTCCGCAACGTTGATTTATTTTTTTGAAGTAACCCTATTTGAGGAGATTGCAAGAAATTATTTTATTCAGTCGGATTTGCTTCCAAGAAATTTTAAAATGGTCGTCAGTGGCTTAATGGATTGATCGATTGATATCTCAAGGGACGGCCATAAGCTTTCCAACGATATATCTAATGTTTCCATACGATAATAAATTGCGATGATAATCAAAATCAAACCTTTAAAAAAGGGAAAATCTTAAATTATGTGGTCGCAATCGACAGCCTAAATCGACCTAATAAAGATTGTAGCTACTGACCTAAGTCGTAATAAAGCCCCATTACATTTGTGTAAAAAGTTATTTTTCTCGAAAACATGATTTTCGACTTAGGTAGTTAATGCTTGTGACCACGGAATTTAACGTTCTGTGAATTTGGTTGGTTTCATCTCTTTTAAATGTCCATAATGTCCATCAATGAAAACTCTTCAATATTAAAACATACATTCATTATAATTTACTTCTACTATTTCCACAAATATTTTTTTCAAACTACACTCTATTCTTCCTCCATTTCGTATAGTTTCACGACATAATCCTGGCATGTTTTAAATCAATTTTTTCGCAGTTTCTGGAGTGATGTGGTTCCATGCTCCCTGCAGTTTATTCCACAGGTCTTCCTGTCCAATTCATCCCACAGTAACTCTATAGGATTGAGCTGCTTCCTGGATCCCTAAATACTGCTTACAACGATAACGATATTTAAAAAGAAGAAAATAAAGAATCCTATCTATCTATCCACTGCTTACAAGTTTTTGCTCTATGTTTTGGGTCATTATCTTGCTCCTATATGAATTTCCGACCCACAATTCTTAGTCCAGTGACCATGGAACGAACCTAAAGGATAGTTTTGTTTTGCATTTTATCCAGTATTTCTTGGAATCTGCATAACTCGCCAACATTATCGTCAGCAAAGCAACCCCAAACATTGACTGTTGACTGGCACTAGGCATATATCCGAAACACGTTCTCGAGCTGAGCGCATCACAAAAACTCTCCTCTTGAAGCTGAACACTTCGAAGATGAGGTATTTCATGGTGATTCTGCCGTTTAGGCCAGCCGATATCATGCGTCGATTTACTGTACTCACATAATGTAACAGCATTCGTTCGACTGCAGTTTATGTGGGCGGCTGTTACTAGAGCTGTAAGACGACTATTTCGCTACTCGTCGTTATTATTACATGATCCTCACGTTTTGTTGTTAGTCTGGGCCGACCGCTTCGATTTTTATTCGCAATTGTACCATCCTCTTTGAATTTGTTCACAATATAGACCACGGTGCGACAAGATACTTAGAGCTACTTTGCAGCTGCTTGATTGTTTTTCCCAATTTTGTGTAGGCAAATAATATGGTGACGATTTTCAATTGAAATCTCCGCAGTTTTTGCATACTTTCTTTTAATTCAATCAAATATTTTTAATTTTCACTTTCACGTGTTAGTTACGACGTAATAACCGTTCTTTGTTTAATGTGTCAATTTGGATTTTTACATTATTTATACTTCATTTCGGGTAAAAAATTGAAATACCTGCCACTACATATCGTTTTGTAAAAAGCTTTAATTCTTTAAAAAGTTGCTATTTTCTGTTACCAGATAAAAAAAAGAATGAAAAATGCAAGCTGTACTAATTTTAGGGCTTAAACGGAAACTATTAGTAAAAAGACACATATTTTAGGATGGAAAATACTTTTGGACGGTAGAGTAGAATATCGGTGGGGTGAATTTCAGAGTGCAGAAAAAAACACACACTGAATAAAAAACTCGCACGTATATGTAAACAAACACAGCTAGACCAACAAACACATATTTTTATTTTCATATCAATTATGTGTGTTTCTAAATTTTGTACTTTGCCGAACACAACCATGAATGTGTTTCGTTTTAATAATTGATTGTGAACACGAACATGTTTCTATGACGTATTGTTTTATTCGAACACACATAAACCACACAGTGTCGAGTGTAGCTATATTCTAAGTTCGTGTTCTGTTCGTGTTTTCAAAAAAAAAAAACAGAACATGAACAATACACAAGTTCGAGTGTAGCTTTATTTTCAGTTCATGTTCTTGAACGCGTACAGCTAAAAATTAAAACATTATCCACTCGCGATCGGAAAACTCCTATAGACCCCGATAAAAACGACGACAATTATTTCAACCAAATTTATTTAAAAAATTTAAAATAATTCATTAGCAGGTATAAAAAAATAAAAATAAAAAGATAATAATGAAAATAAAATACAAAAAAAAAACGAAAATAATTAATAAACAATATATAAAAATTTCTCTGTGTGTTTAAAAACAAACTGGTGTTATTCACTGAACTCGAACCTGTTTATTGTTCATGTTGTTTTTCCGCAGTACACGTGCCAGAACACGAACTTCAAATAAAGCTACACTCGAACATGTGTATTGTTCATGTTCTGTTTTTTTTTTTTTTTTTTTTTTTTTTTTTTTGAGAACACGAACAGAACACGATCTTGATATATATCTACACTCGAAAATGTGGTTTATGTGTGTTCGAATAAAACAATACGTGATAGAAACGTGTTCGTGTTCACAATCAAGTATTAAAACGAAACACATTCACGATTGTGTTCGGCAAAGTACAAAATTTATAAACACACATAATTGACATGAAATTAAAAATATGTGTAGGTTGTTTTAGAACAGAACATTGTGTGTTTGATGTGTGTATTTTCTGAACCTTGGTGAATTTGCACAACACTGGTATTGCGGACGTAAGCGACACTTAAGCCTTAAATTAATTTTTTATTGAATAAATCTACGAAAAAAAGAAGTCAACTTCACGTAATACATGTGGATCACGTGAGCATATCTCGTAATGTGTCCTGTGAATAACCTTTCGCCACTCAATAGACATGTCTGTTGAAATACAAAAAAATAGGAATAAATCTGTAAATGAACAGATGTGTTGTTATTTTTTTTTTTTATTTTTTCAGTATTTTTATTTTTGTTTTATTTAAAACCCAAAGGTCTGGATGCCAGAGCATTTGAGATGTTCCACTAAATACCAAACTAACAAGTTAAAACGTTATAGTCTCCATAATACTAAAATACGAACAAAATAATTGAAATATTTCGCTATGTAATAGACAATGAACTTTGCAGTCACAACTGAACTCAATATAAATACTAAAACAGCAGTGCAAAACCTAAAGGGAGAAAGCAAAATACAAATTAAACAACAGCGATAAAATGCAAAATCCAACAAGAAATAATCGCATTACCATCCTATTGAAATAAGCAGACATACGTACATTCAGATAAACAAATGTAGACATAGGCTGGACAATATATGTACATATAACTGACAAATTTACAAATAAACCGACAAACACAACGAATAAGACAAACAAACAAATCGACACAGAGCCAGAGACAGAAACTACAAATGATGAGTTGGATATGCAAAAATAAACAAACAAATTGAAAGTCGAAGCGAACAAAAATATACAAAATATTCATAAGTTTTGCAGATGATAAGTAGACAAACAAACGGAAAGACGGACAAACATACAAGTACTTGCACATGTGCTTGCTATTCTACTCACATATAGTATACTTGTACTTAGTATGTGCAAGTAGAATGCAGTAATCATAATATGATCACTTGTCTTTATCTTAAGAACAGAACACACGCAAAAAAAAACCAGCCGCTTTGAGGAATACAATCAGTTGAATAAAAGGCGCTAACTTCAACTGCATATCTATGTACATACATATGTATGTATGCATGTACGAACAAACACAAAATCATTTAGAAATTTATACAATTTCAAGTATGTGTGTACAATAAAATGTAAAAATTTCAACAAAATGTGATGGGTTCGAGAGTGCGAGTTTGAAAAAAATTCAACAAAAAAAAAAACCAAACTCGTTACGAAATGTTCATGTAATTGCGAGAGCACACACTCGCACACACTCATACATAAATATTTTCTTATTACAATAAGATATACAAATGTACTATTTATAAATAAACTATAGTGCAGGGGTGATTTGTGAAGTCAGTTGGTCCATCAAACCCAATGCCGTTTTCATTCATATAATGCTGATTTTTTACTTTTTTCAATTAGTTACTAGCCTTCTTCCAAAGTCTGATAGTTAACTGCTCTAAAACTAGATAGGATTTTCCGATCTATCTGATACCACCTTGACTATATTACTCAACTTTTCTTTGTCGCAGATGGATAAATGTTAACTACTATATAATGCTCTATGATTTCTAAATACAAAATTTCAAAGGTTTTGTAATTAAATTTAATTATTTTTTTTGGCTTATTGCATAAAAATATTATTAGAAAAAAAACATGTAAACTAATAAAAATGTTGAAGACATGCTTTCATACGCTTTCAGTTTAAGGCTATCTTCAGACGGACAACAAAATTCGAGGTTCGCTCTCTCATTCACGGTTCGCGCCCCAATCATGATTGAATCAACATGTTACGCCATACAATATTTTGAGAGCGAACCATCTTGGTTCATTTTGAACCTTGCTGCGAACCACGAAAAATTTACAGTCATCTCCAATCAGAGCTCTAGCTAGTCAGGAAATTGGTGAAAATACATTTACAATTATCTGCCTCCAACAAACAAACAAATCAACAGACATATAGCGTTAAATAAAATCATACAAAACAAAAGCTAGCTCGTTACTAGATTTTTGTAAAATCTCGCAAAATCTTGTTAAACTTGGGCACTACCAATTAATACTACTGTGTTATTTTAATATTGTAGTAGAAGATTACAACGCAGTGACTGAAAAATTTTCATTTAAAAACAAAAGCAAACAAGTTGAATAAAAAGGAAATAAAATATAATTTAATAACAAAAAAATTTCGAATCTTCAATAAAAAAATATTTAGTAATTGAAAAGTTATAACTTTTTATACTGACCATGTGCCCATTCCAATCTGCTAAATAATAATTGTGGAAAATGAAATTGTTTTTGTTGTTCAAACAATACATTTAACAAATGCTGATGTTTTTTTTTCGCAAAATTTCTATTTCAGTTTGTGCTTCTTTAATTTTTTATGCATAATATAATTACAAAATCTGTTCCTTTTTAGAATTTTCCATATTTCCATTTTCCTATTGTTTTTGTTTATTTTTGGTGATTCTAGTTTATGTTTTATTTTAATCAGCTGTTTATTGTTGTGGAAACAAAATCTCACAAAATGTCAAAAAAAGTTAGATGTAAATGGTATAGATTTTAAAATGGATTAAAACTAAAATCTACTAGATTTTAATCAGATGTAAACGCACTATAAGCAAATTTCGTGTTGATTAAGATTATAATTCTGTTGTCTTGTCAGTAAATTTATTATCATAATATAAAATGGGTTGCTGTTATTAAATTTCTGTGGCTACAATCGAATTTGTTTTCTGTGTGTGAACAAAGAAAAGAAGCACACTTAGAACAGATTTATTGTGTCTATTGAGTTTATTGCCAACTGAAGAGCGGTAAAATTTAAAACCGTATTTCTGGAAGATTAGAGTTAGAATTCTATTGTTTTAATCAGTAGAAATTGTTTTCTGTCTGAACATAAACCATAATTGAGTGAATTGCTGCCAGGAGACTCATATACGATTCTTAATAGAATTAAATTGAAAAAATTAATCTACATCTTCAAAAAAAAACCTACAACGTTGTTGAACAATATTCCATTAATTGAAACAGTTCCAAAATGTAACTATCTTATATATTAAAAGAATTTATGAATAAACTTTGCATTCAAGATTTTTTTCAATATTTTTCTTCTCTCAAACCTCTATAACTAGAGTTCTAATTAACGTAGGCTGTTGACATAGATCTAAGAACACTCAGTGGATCAAGCTCCTTCTTTTGAGCTATAACTGCTTAAATTCGTTGGGTTTGAGGAAAGTTATGCGTGGAGAATCAACTTTACTTTTACTGTACGTTAACTTATCTTGGAATATTTTGGCATTACTGTACGTTAACTTCTCTTGGCAAATTCGTTGGGTTTGAGGAAAGTTATGCGTGGACAATCAACTTTACTTTTACTGTACGTTAACTTCTCTTGGCATATTTTGGCATTACTATACGTTAACTTCTCTTGGCAAATTTTGGTATTATATTATAAAAATTAATATAATATAATATACATAATGCTGCGGAGCAGCAGGGGTCCTCTAGTAATATTAAAAAGAATTGGAAACAGTTCGGAATTAAATCGAATTTTTGAAATTGTAACATTCCAAATAAGGAAGTTGCAAAATAATTAGGAATATACCTAGACAAATTTTTGTACTTCAACCAACATGTTAAAGAAATTATTTCAAAGGCCAGAAAAGCTTTTTTATATATATGCCATGATTTCATTTAAAATATATTAAGGGTTTTCACTTTTGGTGTTATATTTGCAACCATGTTATATTTACAACGATTTTATACTACAAAGCGTGAACGTGTCTTTTCCGTGTTTATTGTATTCCGTGTATATTGTATTTTTGTTTTGTTTTCCATCAATTAAGATGTTTTCCATCAAGATTAGAAAAATGCCGAAAATGCTGAATTTGATTATCGGTCCATCTTTATTATTTATTTATTTATTATTTTGATCCATTTTTTTATTTCTTATTTTAATAGTGACCACAAAATGAAAAATAAAATTAAACAATCAACGATCGACGATCAGCTATTTTAGTCTTGTAAATGTTTAGTCTTGTACTTTAACCACAGCGTAGTAAAATTTCATTTCATACATTTTGTTATTGCGGTGTTGTAGAAAATAGTACTTTTACTATATCTACAACATTTACAAGGGTTACAAGGGTACTTTACTACCAAGAGTGAAAACCCTTATTAAAACCAAAATTAAAATAGCAATGCATCAATATCTAATTAGACCTATATTAACATACGGTTGTGCAATTTGGTTCAATATATCGCCTTCATACATGGAAAATATAAGAGTTTTTGAAAGAAAATGTTTAAGAGCTTGCACATCATTATACAGAACTCCACAAAGTGAATATCTTAAATACATATGTATCTAATAAAAAAAAAAAACTGTACAATAATGCAAATGTGATAAGAATAGACAATTTTAATAATATTATAATGGCCCCTCATTATATAAACGACGAATATATAATTGTTTCATTAGAGAAAGGCTTTGTTCCACCTGACCCCCTTGTTTACCTAGATAAAAAAAAAATAATTCAAAATGAAAATGGCATCCCAAATTCTGTCATAATTATAGACGTGCCAATCAGTGAACGGTAATATAAATCAATTAAATATAAGACTAGTAGATCCCAGCGCTCGAAATTCAAGTGCAATTTCTAGGCAGCTTTATTTTTCAACTTAGCCAATTCACAAACCAACACTGTTATGGTTTATTGTTATTGTGAATGAAGATAACAAACTCATTACCAAACACATTAACATTAGTAGCAACTTTAAATGCAATTTACTCAAAATAAAGGAAAAAAAATTAAAAATCTGCAAATCTGCAAAACGGCTAAAAATAAATAGGTTTCAAATAATATACGTTTGGTCAAAATCGGGATAAAACGGTAGAACAAAACATCGGTCACAAGAAATCGCCTAGCCTAATAATATTATAGATATAGCACAAGCATATCAAATAGAGATTTAAGATTTATACAAAAATCTAATACCAAAAAATTTTGGTGGCTATCTGAATAATTATAATTTCCCTTTCATTTTTTTTTTACTTTTTTCTCCTTAACACTGACTCCATCTCTATAGCCCATTTGAATGCATAAGCAATGTTTTTGAAAAATAATTTTCATTGCAAAAAAATCTATATATATAAATATATATATATATGTATATATATTTTACATGAATAAATTTACAAAAAATATATTACCAAATTGTAAAACCAAATTCTTATTATATTAGTGCTCGATTAAGAGACAGTGTATTTATAATTTGTTATTTTTAACTAGTGTTTAATTAAGTATGAATATAAATTTTGTTAATAAATAAACGTTAAAAAAAAGAATCCTATTTTCGAGGCCAGGTCAATAAGTCCGCGATTTCCCTTCAAGACTGCTCCCGTCAACTACCTACCACCAGTTAATAGACTGTCAGAATTTAAGAAAGCTCTGTCATTAAGTATTTGTTTGACTTACTAAAAGAAATCGGCTTTTAAATAACTTGATTTTTAAAATATTCGAAAATTGGTTTCTTAAAAATGTGAAATACATACATCTGTGGTTTTCTAGAATAACCGCGTATGTCATAATATCAAAATGTTCAGGGGAGCCAAAAATGTTATATTTGAAATTATGGGCTCGATATAAAGATTTTAGAGCTGTAGATATGGGTGATAAATACTTTATATAAAATTTTGAGTCAAAAATCTCCTAGAGAAGGACGAAAAAACAATATGTAAATTACACTTAAAGTGTGTGCAGATAAAAAAAACTTATGTCGACAAACGTCGTTTTCTTTGAAAAAGAAACCTTTCAATGCAACCACCCATGTAGACATAAGTTGTTGTTGCTTTAAAAATGGATTTTTTTGTTCGTCAACAAAAAGTTAACGGGACTAAGGATGAGAATATAACAACGTATCAAGAATAATAATGACAAAAAATAACAGAAATAAACACACTAGTTTTTATAAGTGGTTATAAACTGAAAACTTATCCAAAATTATGTTGAAAATAATTTGTCAGCGATCAAACGTAGGTTGACATATGTACGTCGTTAGTGGTGCAAATTAATTTAATAAACATTTAGGTTACGTCGTTATTTAAAAAAAAAAAAACTCAGAAATGGTCAATATTTAAAAAAAAAAAATTAACACATGGAAGGAGCATTAAAAATTATTATATTTGGCATCGTTAACTCAAAGCTGACAAAAATTGACATACGTGGTTATTCCAGAAAACCACAGATATATGACTTCTCAATTTAGAACAATTCCAGTGAAAAACACCAATTTTAGGTAAAATTTTACAATATCCGAAAAAAAATTCAAAATAGCACATAGTTTCATTCAAAATTACACATTAATTTCCAAATCCATCCAAAACATACATATCCCTTTTTGGATATGTCTGGAAAATTGATTGAAATGTACATAACAATTACTTTGAATCTGAAAGATATTTTAGACACAAGATCCTCTTAAGCTGAATAGCTTTGGTATAGACTTTAACAAAATTTCCATAATATTTCGTACTTCCAAGCAAGATATAAATATGACTCAAAATGTTAATAATAATCTAAATGACTCAATACTCATTTACTGGCCCATGTGTTTTTTTTTTCTATTACTTTATAAGTAAAGGGCTGAGTATGGATGCAAGTACAATGCAAACATCTGTATATGCAATTTTAGTATTTTTTTTCTGTTTCCAATTTTTATTTATTTTTTTATCCAAACATTTCAACCATATGAATGTCTGCTTGATGTGTACATGAAAAACGCAAAATGATTATTGAATATTTATCATCCATGCCAACCATCATCCCATCTTGAGTCGGAAGAACATAAAACTAATACGAAAAAAAAATATTAGTATGGCGGAATTTAAGCGAAGTAGGAATGTCTACATTGCGTGATGATTTCGTTTTTCATGTACGAGTTTGTAAAAATATATAAAAACCTCTTAAACTTTTTTTTATTACTTTTTCAAATGTTTATAAATGGAATGTAAATAAAATTTATTTCTACTAAGGGTTGAAGTTGTAGTTGTAGTTATTTTTGATGAGAGCTAAATAAAGGAAAAACGTTTGGATGAATTGATTTTTCAGATTTATTTACTTTTTTAACATAAATGACACTTCTTTATGAATAAAATAAATATGCGTATGTAGATTTATGTTTATTTCATTTATGTTTCATAATAGTTACAGCTACAAATTCAAAAAATATGTTTCCTATTAAAGTTACATTATTTTCAAGTAAAGTTTCTTCGAATTCTTTAGCATATTTTGAATAAAATCATTTTATCTTTTAAAACTGTTCATAAAAAACAAATAAGAAAATTTTAGGCGGTTTAGACCGACCATACAATACCCTATACCATGAGTTTCGAAAGTGAGTATTGAATCCAACTTTGCTGAGGCAATAACTGGATATAGGAAATAAGCATACATTTTAGTGCTATTATTAACTTATGGCGTGCAGATTAGACGATGTTAAAATCTGATGTTACTTTTATAAGGAGACTAGCACAAAGACATTATACCCTGACAAGATAGTGTTTGTAGCCAGAGCCTACGGTCGAGTACTTGAGCTACTCGAGTTTAACGAGTTTAACAGTGGCTCGAATAGTAAAAATTAACATTTTTCATGTTTGAAACTACGTAAAGCGATAAATATAAGTATTTAGTATAACAAATGTATACTTTTTGGAATCGTACAAGTACCAAGAATATCATCCTGAAATTTCACTTGAATGGGACTGTCCTACTAGCGTGGGCAAACTACTACTCGAAAAAGATCATCCACTTGCCACTCAAATGTATGAAAATATGATCTTCATATATGTTTGATGCCTATTTACAAAAAATTTTTCAAGAACATTTGGAAAAGGCTCTTAGTATTTTAATCTGAATATATGTAGAGAATATATTTTCAAAATTTCAAAGCATTTCGACAAAAATGTTGGCGTATGGGAGCAACTACTCGAAAAACATCGGAAATTTTGCAAAAAGTGTAAACAAACAAAAATTTTTTTTTTAATTTTTTCACTGTCTGTAATTGACTATATTCATAGATTACTCATAAAAAATTTTAAACCATTCCGACCAAAATTGTGGCGTCGGTATAGCACTACTGGACTAATATTGGTCACTTTCTATACAAATGTGTGAAAATATGCTCTTATTTGAAGTTTGATGATATAAATGGATGTCAAACTTTGTTGGAGGACATTTTTCGTATATGTATTTGTATGGAAACAGGCTGATTTTTTCGATTAATAACTCGTCAACAGCACAATTATTACCGAAAGTCTTTGAAATTTTAAGGACGTAATGTCCTCTTATTTGTATATAAATTTTTACCATGTGTGCCCTAAATATTTTTTGTAAATAGATCTCAAACTTGCTTGAAGTGAATTTTTTCATATATGTATTTGTATGGAAAGTGGTCGAGCTATTTCAAGTAGTAGTTCGCCAACAGCACAATTATTGTTGGAATAATTTGAAATTTTAAGAAGAATATCTCGATATATTTGCAACTGCAAATAGAAAAAAATTTTAGCAGGCCGTGAAGGAAAAATTTTTTTTAACTTACATCAAACTTGAAATAAGAGCAAATTTTCACACATTTGTATAGAAAGTGCCTGATCTTTTTCGAGTTGTTGTTCGCCCAGAGCACAATTTTATTCGGAATGACTTAATTTTTTATATGAGTCATCTGTGAATAAGGTCAATTACGGGCAGTGAAAAAATAATAATTTTTTTGGAAAAAAATTTTTTTTTTTTAGTTTCTGTTTTTTGTCGAGTAGTAGTGCCTCCAAGCTTCAATTTTTGGCAGAATACGTTGAAACTTGAAGGAAGTGTTCTCTTTATATACACAGCTCTAACGAATATAATTTTTGTTACATCATAGTGGAAAATTTTCTGGAAAATATCTATCATCAAACTTCAAATAAGAGCATATTTTCACACATTTGTATAGAAAGTGACCAATATCAGTCCAGTAGTGCTATACCGACGCCACAATTTTGGTCGGAATGGTTTAAAATTTTTTATGAGTAATCTATGAACATAGTCAATTACAGAAAAAATAAATAAATAAATAAATTTTTTTTTTTTATTTTTTACACTTTTTGCAAAATTTTCGATCTTTTTCGAGTAGTTGCTTCCACACGCCAACATTTTTGTCGAAATGATTTGAAATTTTGAAAACATATTCTCTATATATTCAGATTAAAATAATTAGAGCTTTTTCCAAATGTTCTTGAAAAATTTTTTGTAAATAGGCATCAAACACATACGAATTTCATATTTTCATACATTTGAGTGAAAAGTGGATGATCTTTCTCGAGTAGTAGTTATCACACTCCATAGTTTTTATCAGAATGGTTTAATATTTCAGGAGGGTAATCTATCAGTGTAAGTGACTTCAAAATATATAAAATCATACCATGTATTTTGGGAAAAATTTTTTTTTAATGAAGTCAAACATATACATATGAAGTGAATATTTTCATACATTTGTATGGAAAGGCGACAAGCTTTTTTGAGTAGTAGTTTGCCCACGCCACTAGGACAGCCTGATTCAAGTGAAATTTAAGGATGATATTCTTGGTACTTGTACGATTCCAAAAAGTATACATTTGTTATATTAAATACTTATATTTATCGTTTTACATGATTTCAAACGTGAAAAATGTTAATTTTTACTAGTCGAGTTACTCGTTGAGCTCGAGTAGCTAATTTACCACTCGAGCTTCGTGTAGTTCGAGTACTCGAGCTTGACCGTAGGCTCTGGTTAGATAATCCTCCTCCAAAGGTTTTGAGGATCTCAGGAAGAATGAAATGAGAAATCATCAAGATAAGGAAAAACAAAACAAGTAATAAAAAAAAAGTTTGGCCTGAGAATGTTAAACCCTTAGGAGGTTTTACTATACTGGTCTAGTATTTTCTCTCTCACTTGGTATTTTCACCTCCCCCGAATGGCTGTTGTACGGTGTAATTATGAAGCACAATTGATAATTTTTTCATTTTAAAAGTTTACTTAGTTTAATTTATAAATTAAAATTATATGGAAAACACAAATTATCAATTTTAAATAATAATTTTATTTTAAATTGGGTTGTGAAGAAAAGCTACGTGAAAAAAATATAATTTAAAAAAAAAATACAAAACGAGCTTTTGAGGCAAGTTTCTCAGCAAACGGTTTCCCGGTCTATTAAAATTTATAACGTACATCTTACGGTTAAAAGCATCCCAAGAGGGAAGTGGCAGGAGAAAGGGTTATACTGACCCTAAAAAGGTTTGCATAATGTAGATTCTTTATAAGAAAAATCCGAATATTTCAGGGAGTACTTCGGAATTATTCAGATTGTAAGTATTTGCCACGAAAACTTTCCCATCTGTAAAGTACGTCATTCTCTTTCGATCATTTTATTTATATTTCCTAACGTGATTTGCTGTGGCAATTGTTGACCTTCGAGATTTAAATTAGATTTGTCTTGCATTACTCGAAGCTTTTTTTTATTAATAATAACATCAGACGCAGGAATGTGTGACAGCTTTAAAACTTATTTAATATCATCTGTGTTTTCAATAAAGTTTTCATAATTTCTATCACAATGACTCATCACCAAGTTTACAATAGCTTTTGAAGTTTTATTTGTTTAATAAAATATATCGTAATCTTCTTCGTTTGATGCAAAGTAGCCTTGCGGATTAATTAAATACTGTAACACATCTGTAAAAGTGTTTTTTGCTCTTTGGTACGTAAAATAGATTCTGATTTAAATTGATTACTTATGCGGTTGTTTTGTTGAGACAATTCAACCAGCATAAATTTTAAAGTAATTTCAGCACTGCGGGTGTCAACCGGTTAAGTATTATTCAATTAGTCGATCATATTAAAATACTTTCGAATGAACAACTTTAAAGTGGTGATTTTCGACTAACAAATAATTCGATAATTTAATCGAATATGTCGAATAATTTTTACCACGTTTTAAAGCCACAAAAAATTATGTGGAAAAATTTTCAGTTTATATAAAATTATTATTACATACATAATATTACATAATATTGACACATTAAACAGCAGTTGACTTCGTATACTTAGAAAAATTTAAGAAAATCTAAATCAAAAATTATATTTTATTTTTGAAATATTATTTTACAAAATCAAACTAATTTGTATCTTTAGTAGTTTAAAACATTTTTTGTTATGTATTGTATTTAAATTAGAAAAAGAAATATTCAATATGATCTCAATTTACTTTAAGTTAAGTTATTTGTTTGAACTGTTATTGAATTTATTAAATAAAAATAAATAACTGGAATATTTTGAAATTTCAAAAAATAAAAAATATGATCTTAATTAATTTTATATTTTTGTTTTTTTTTTTTAATTTTTTAATAGAATTTTAAAATAGAAAAAAATATATCTGGATTATTTTTAAAATTCTCCTTTTATTCGTTATTTGAGCGATTAATTAAGAATTTTTAAAACTGGAGAGACCAAAGTAAAGACCGAAATAATTGACAATTTTAGCCAGCACTAAATGTTTTCAATTTATAATAATTTGAGATCATTATAAAAAATTAGATAGAACATTTTTTGTAAAGTTTAGACTTTTAATAATATTTAGAGGATTTAGCGATAGTTTTAAAATCATATTTTTGTTAGATTAATTAATTTCCCGATTTATCGATAATGAGCAAAAAATAATAAACCATTGTTATAAATTTGTTGAAAAAGTGCATATCATATGCTATTTTTATATGGGGACTAGGTCGAAAAAGGTCTGATCATGCTCACTTTTTTTTGCAAAAAATATACAGACAAAATTTGAGAACAATCTATGCAATATTTTTGTTTTTGATAGATTTAAGTGAATCAGGTAGCAAGTTTCACCAATTTCAAGACTGTGACATGGCCGACAAAAGCTAATATACAAAATTTCATTAAAAAAATATTCTTTTTTGCGGCGGTCGGGTACCGCTAAATCGATATTATATATTGAAGACATATTTCTTGATATTTTGAACGGGTAGCATGATTAAATAAAATTTAATAATATTAATTAAGAGTTTTGTTTATAAGTGAAAATATATGTTATAGTTTTTTCGTGCGCTAACATACACCCTACTTGCAAATACTTCATAACAGAAAAAAAAATTTTTCAAAAGCGAAAATCAAGTATATATTTCGGGAATATTTTTACACATTATGAATATCTAGAGTTTGACTTTTGATGAAGTAGCTACAATTTTGCAGCAATATGAATAACTATAACGCAATAATTTTAACTAGCAGAGTTCAGCGCTCGAAATTCGAGTGCAATTTCTAGGCAGCTTTGTTTTTCAACTTAGCCAATTCACAAACCAACACTGTTATGGTTCATTATAATTGTGAATAAGGATAACTTACTCATTGACAAACACATAACAAATTTAATAAAACACACATAGCATACGTATAATTTTATGTATGCATTAGCAGCAACTTTAAATGCAATTTACTCAAAATAAAGGAAAAAAACATTAAAAATCTGTAAATCTGCAAAACGGTTAAAAAGAAATACTTTTCAAATAATATACGTTTGGTCAAAATCGGGATAAAACGGTAGAACAAAACATCGGTCACCAGAAATGAAAGAAAATTTTTTATGGCGTTTTTAAGTCTTATTTTTTGTAAATGTTGCAAGCATTAATAATTTTCTACAATATTCAGATATTCAGAATGGGTTATATAATCTAAGTTAGTGTAATTAGAGGAATCCAT
The DNA here is from genome assembly GCA_963682025.1 of Cordilura impudica. Lineage (NCBI taxonomy): Eukaryota > Metazoa > Arthropoda > Insecta > Diptera > Scathophagidae > Cordilura > Cordilura impudica. The sequence goes on along the minus strand of OY821521.1, from coordinate 151,082,208 downwards.
TGCCTTTGGTCTCAGTTTTCATGAGAAATATGTGTCGAATCCCACAGAATTTCCTTTGATCGCCTTGAAGTTAAAAACTAGATCTTGTGTCCTTTAGTTGAAATTAAAGACTGATTCACTATTTCCAATTGAAATTGAGATTTTGCATTTGAAATTGAGAAAATTTCAATTGAAATTGAGATTTTCCATTTGAAATTGGGAAAATTACAAATAAAATTGAGAATTTTTCATTTGAAATTCAGATAATTACAAATAAAATTGAGAATTTTTCATTTGAAGTTGGGAATTTTTTTAATTTTATTTATTTATTAAATTTTATTTTCCATTACAAAAAGACACAGTGTCTTATAAATAACAGTAATGGAATCAAATAAGTTATTCATTATATTGAACATCAGTAACTCTTAATCTAAATTTAAAATATAATAAATTACAGTTGAGAAACATTAAAAAATCAAATAAAATCAATTAAAGTATTGATATAGTAATTTTCTAAACCCTATTGCGCTGCATTTATTTTACATAACATTAGGAAGTTGGTTCCAGAGACGAATAGTTAGAATGAAAAATTGACATTCAGAGGCATGGTCCCGGTATTTAAATTGAATTATTCGATTTCCCCTGGAAGACCTTGCAAACCTTAATCGTTCAAAATGATATTTTGAAGCCTTTGCTATAAAAATTTTTGAATTTAATATAGTTGTCAAAAGACATGTGTAAGACATGACACGAGTATTGGGACACATGATCAAATTTTCTTAATCCAAAGATATAGCGAATAATGTTATTGAAAGTTACAGTTAGTTTCCTGTTATCCCTAGAGTTGCAACCTATGAAAACCTTAGATGCATATAGTAATGTTGGTAAAAATATATGTTTTAGCAAGCAGCAATCTTATTTTCGGTGGAGTAAAGTGCTGTGTGAACCATAAGCTTCTTAACATACTATAAATTCTGCCACAGGATTGATTAATATGATCTGACCATGTCAGAGTTCCATTAAACACAACACCGAGATTATTTGCAGAGTCCACGATGTCAATTTTGGAGCCCCCAAGGAAGGCATTTATCTCATTCTCCAAATGCATTACTTTCTTCTTTATTATAATACACTTAGATTTATTTGGATTAAGTCGTAGACCATTTGCCGTTGCCCAATTTAGAATTCGTTTGAGATCATAATTTAGTTCTTGAGTTTAGGAAATAACTGAATCTTTGGTACTACTTAAATATAGCTGAATGTCATCAGCGTACATCTGAATCTAAGAGTATTTAATTTGTTTTGGAAGAAAGATTATTGGCATATATCGCATAAAGTAGTGGTCCAAAGATCGAGCCCTGTGGTACCCCTCTTATATCTTGCAGTGAGTTTGAGATGGAGCTGCCATTAGCAACAGATTGTGATCTGTTTATGAGATATGACGACATGAGTCTAACTGCTAAAGCAGAAAAGTTAAAAAACTTCTTCAGTTTGAAGCATAAAATTGAGTGGTGCATCGTGTCAAATGCCTTTGAGTGGTCCAATAAAACCGAAAAAGATATTTTACCATCATCCATGTTGCTTCTTATCTCCTCAACTACAGCAGATAAAGCTGGTCTACAGCTATGTTGGGGTCTGACACCGGATTGACGCTCTGTAAGTTGTTGTCGTTTAAATACCTAAAGATTTGTCTGTGTTAAAGGTGCTCGAAAACTTTGGAGAGATATGGAAGAATTGCAATTGGGCGGTATTCGTTACCCGTTTTTGGCACTGGTATAATTTTGGCATGTTTCCACTCCATTAGAAAGATGCTAGTAGTGATTATGGAGTTAAACAAGTACATTATGAAACGGGCAATCCATGGTAAAATCATTTTTATAAATCTGGGGTGTATATTATCAAGGCCCACTGCCCACTCTGTTAGTGTTACACATTGAACGTTAAATTTTGGAATGTTTGGATTGTTAGATGGACAATCATCATAGAATTCGTTATTTACGGCTGGTAGAGGAATATTTACATAAGCTTCATCTAGCGCATTAATGTCAACATTCTTTGATTGAATAATTGTCTTATTTATTTCTAATTCGCGAATTTGTTTCCAGTTTCTTTTTACTTCCAATAGCTGTATTAAATTTGTTAAAATAATAAGAAGACTTATCATGCCTTATTTTGGAAACAACCGCTTACTTAGCCATCTAATATTCGTCGTAACGTTTCCACTTCTGATACAAATTATCACGGTGTTCTATTAGCAGCTTGGTTTCCATTGTACACACCTATCTCATTTTTTTAATATCTCGTTTCCTTATACATATAAAGTAAAAATTGAAAATGAGAAAAACAAAAACATAAACAATAAAAAAAATAATGCAAAAGATCAAAAACAAATGTCGAAAGAAATAAAAAACCTAGTAATTAAAAAAAAAACAAGCTGTGATAAAAAATTTAATATTTAGCCAAATAGAATATAATAATAACAATCAAATAGCTTGTCATTTAAACAATTATTTTGTCAGTAGTATTAGATCAATAAGAGAATAAATTGAAAAAGTGCAATACGTTAACAACGTACAACCAATAACACACAAATTCAAATTTCGTGCAATAACAAATTTAGAACCATAATAATGCAACTATAACAAAATATCGAGTAAAATTATAATTGATAATTGGAACATAATGGGAAATATTTTATCAAATATAATAAATAATTCATTAAAATATGGTGAATTTCCGGAAAGTTGGAAGGAAACAATGATAACACCAATTGAGAAAATAGCAAATACAAAAAAATGTGAACAATATCGTCCGATAAATACATTAAAAACGTGTGAAAAGATTTTAGAAAAAGTGGTAAAATACAATTGAAAATTATATTGAAAAAAACTCGTTATTATAAAAATATAAATCTGTGAAACCGCAATTAATTATGTGATAAATCGGTGGAAAAAAAAATAGAAAAACATAATAAACTAATGGCATTTTTTAAAAGGGCATTTGAGACCATAGACAGAGAAATAATGTTAAAAAAAACTTTATATGTACGGAATACAGAACACAGAGCTAAAAGGGTTTAACCCATATTTAACAAATAGAAAACAAATTACAGAGATTAATGGTATAAAATACATTTGAATTGAAAATGATTTTGGTGTTCCACAGGGATCAATAATGGGTGCACTATTATTTAGTATATATGTAAATAAATGATATTCCTAACATATTAACAAAATGTGAAATTATTTCATATGCGGATGATACTCTCATATACACGAAAAGAGATAACGAAAACCAGTGCCAAATCATTATGACGCAGGATATAAAAAATATTAATATATAGTTAAAAATTAATAAACTAAAACTAAAGGAACAGAAAACAAAAATAATAGAAACTAGCATATTCCAGTCCTCGAAATTCGAGTGCAAATTCTAGGAAATTTTATTTTTTCATTAAATAAAGACCCTAAAGGTATGCTAGTCAATTATAGCCAATTCACAAATCAACACAAAAAAAAACAAACTCATTTTTATTACAAACACATTAACAAATTAAATAAAATCACACATAGCATTGTATAATTTTATGTATGTGTTAGTTGCAATTTTAAATGCAATTTACTCAAAATAAGGGAAAAAATTTAAAAATCTGTAAATCTGCAAAACGGCTAAAAAGAAATATCTTTCATATAATATACGTTTCGTCAAAATCGGGATAAAACTGTAGAACAAAACGTCGGTCACAAGAAATCGCCTAGCCTATTAATAAATGATAGCACATTTGAGAATCAATGTAATATAAAATTGTAACGATGCATGCTATAATTATCACCTCTTTGTGGAACGTATATTAATAGCGGTATTCACTCTTGGTGTTAAATTTACAACCCTGTCATATTTACAACGATTTTATACTACAAAGCGTGAACGTCTTTTGTGTTGTGTATTTTAAACTAATGAATCAGCTGTTTTTTGTTTTATTTTTTTTATCAATTTGAAAACTTAAACTATCAACAAGAATTTGCAGATAAATAAAATGCCCAAAATTACAGAAAAAGAAAAAATTATAAATTTTTTAGAACAAAATGTAGTTAACGAAATAGAATTTGCAGAGATTCTGGATGTTGAAGGTACGGTATTACTTGCAATAATAAAAACAATACAAAAATATAACTACTCTCCTTTTGTAGATACATGTGAACATGATACCATTGACCACATATTAGATGAATTAGTTGATGACATTATTTTAGGTAAAGTGTACCGCCGCGGAGCTTGGAATTTTGTGCCATAATCAATGAAGTGATCACTAAATATCTTAACCCAATTATATCACAACAGATTTTTGCAAATGCTGAGGGTTAGTCGAATTGAGTTTCATACACTGGTGTTTATGATTTCTGGACCTATAGAATTTAACCAACTCCATTCATGTGAACAATTTCCAGTTGAAGACCAGTTAGCAATTGTCCTATACAGAGTCCTATACAGACTCGGGTCTGGGTTTTTCATTATTTTGATACATCTTATTTATTATTATTTTGTTTCATTTACCACAAAATGAAAAATAAAAAAATAAACATTTGTTTTGGCAGCTCAACAATCAGCTGTTTCAGTCTTGTAAATGTTTAGTCTTGTAGATGTGCTATAGCTTTTACCCTTGTACTTTTAACACAGCGTAGTAAATTTCAATTTCATACATTTTGTTGTTGTGGTGTTGTAAATAGTAGTAATTTTACTATATCTACAACATTTACAAGGGTTACAGGGGTACTTTACTACCAAGAGTGAAAACCCTTAATATGTTATCTTTCTAAAACTAAACTTATATTACACAAATCATCCATTAATTAGAAATACCGTTATCAAAACCCCTTACATCCCAGTAGTTACCATATTAAAGCGTTCAAATAGTATAGCACAAATGCAACAAAGTCTTTGTTTGACAAAAAGTACCATTCTAATACAACATATTCTATTTAATGTTATTAAAAACATTAGTAATAAGCAAAATGCCACGAAGAAAAGTGAATTTGAAAAGGTCAAATTTTAATGTTGTTCGAAAATGGTGCATCAAAAGTAGAAATCGCAAGTGAAATCGGCAGAAGTTAGGAAAGATTATTTATAATTATTTGAAAAATATTGAAAATTATGGCAAAAATAAAAGCAGTGGTAGAAAAAAATAAGTTGAATGAATGCGAGCGTCGACTTATTTTGAACACAGCAACCAACAGCACCAAAAGCTGTGCCCAACTTGCTGGATGCGTTTCCAACAAAGTGTGCAAAACTACCATTTGGAATGTTCTTAAATCTTCCAAACATATTCGAAGACAAAGAATGAAGAAAATTCCTCGTCTTTTGAATCATATTAAAGCACGTTTGTACTTTTGCAAAAATAATATGGGTACAAATTGGTCAAATGTAAGTTGTTTAATGTTAAGTTAGAAAATAATAAATTAATTTGTTTTCTTTTAAAAGATAATTTTTTCAGATGAAAAGAAATTTAATTTGGATGGTCGCGATGGGAGTTTTAGTTACTGGCGCGACTTGCGAAAATAACCCCAATCTTTCTCTCGAAAAAATTTTGGTGGCGGTTCTGTTATGATTTGGGGTATGTTTATTGAAGATTGTTGTCTAGATTTGCAAATCGTGCCCACCAAAATGAACATCGAATAATATTGTGAATTGCTTCAATGCAGTTTGTTGTCATTTCTACATGTCAATACAAAAAAACATGTTTTCCAGCAAGACAATGCAGCCTGTCATGCCAGCAAATTCACAAAAGAATGGTTAAGCTCGAATAATGTCGATGTTTTGGAATGGCCTGCTTGCTCTCCTGATGTGAACCCCATAGAAAACATATGGGGAATTCTCGTCAGGCGAATTTATGCTGACAATCGTCAATACATGAATGTAAATAATCTAAAAATTTCAACTTTCAATGAATGGGAAGCGCTTAATCAAGGTCTTTTGAATAAATTAATAATTCTATAAAAAAAATAGAATATTTGATTGCATTAAAGCAAAAGGTGGTGTTATAAATTATTAAGATGATGTTATTGTTATTATTTTTGTTATTTTAGTTAAATAAATAAAGGAACTAATTAATAATTTTTGTTAAACAAAGACTGTTGCATATGTTCTATACTATTAGAACGCTTTAATATGCTAAGTATTGGGATGCAAGAGATTTTTATAACGGTATTTATAATTAATGGGAGTTTGGGTAATTTACGTTTATTTTTGGAAAGAAAACATATTAATGTAAGTGCAGCAAAGAAATAATAATTATAGCATGCATAGTTAAAATTATATATAACACTAGCTGGACCCGGCAAATGTTGTTTTGCCCTCAATGATTTTTTTATTTTAGTTAGAATCTGTTTATATGTACCTATATAAAAAACGTTTGTGCATTTGTTGATATTAATTGAAAACTGTGAAAGAAAAACCATGTTTTATTTATGAAAATGAAAATAAATATTTATTGTAACATATAAGAATGACCAATATATTTCTATTATTGTAGTGTTAAAGAGTGAACAATATTTTTAGTTTCATTATTCTCGCAGCAAATGAATAAATTTGCTGGCTTTCCGACACGGGAACATGCCGCATATAGTTGTACGTGGGAAAAACAACTATTTTCGAGGTCCAAACCACATATTTGCAATGATTGTGCTAGAGATTTATAAATGGTCATGGTAAAGCCCAATCTGATCGCAAATTGCAATCTTTTGAATATTATCCATGTGTCGGTAGGAATCGTAGGAATTCTTGGTAGCAAAACATGTTCTCCTTTAAATTTTCTTTGAGAATTGTGGCCTCAATAACATTGTGCATAATTCTCTCAACAATTAATCTGGTTCCATTGCATAGTCTCGGAGCATTGAGGTTACGTAGCAAAATTATTGGTAAATCAACTTTTAATTTTAATAAATGTGGCGGTAGACCGGGCACATCAAGTGAATTAAAAAATTCTGTTGACTGCTTCATTTTCTTCAACAACACTATCCATAGATTTGAAAGAAAACGTTGTGGAATCAATCATGTCCTGAATAACAACATTAATATTATAGACATCGGCATTTTTGCGGCTAAAATAGCTCTTTCACTTAACCAATCATGGTTACGATATTAATTTTGAATGTCGGGGAATAAATTTTCAATTAGTTCATCGCGTGACGATATAAATTGACAAAAAAAACATGTGGATATTTTAATAGTTTGACTGGTTGAGTTAATATTAATTTTACCATTACCAAGATCATGTAGTAGTTTGGAAAATTGGTCAGCCGTTGGATCATTTTGTAATCGTACTCGCATGTTTGTTTTTAATTTCATAGTTGGAATGCTACTCCATAATGTTGATGATTTTCAGCAGGCATTTATTTCGTCAGCATAGGTTGATTTTGGTATGACTGGCAATGTTTGACTACAATCTCCAGATAACAAAATGAGAGCTCCATCAAAAAGTATTTTATTGCCTATCAAATCTTTTAAAGCTCTATGTAATAATTCTAAGGTATGTTTGTGTTTTTTGATATTACATACGGCATTCTCATTGTTTTGTACGTTTAGCGGTGATTTGAGTGCTGAATGAGCTGTACGCATGCAATAATGTTGCGGCTATTCCGGACGAAGCAATAGCCATGCAATTTTTCCTTCCTTTTTGGTTAGAATAAAAACGTTTGTGAATTTTGTAACTTATAAAATTTAAATAAATTTGACAACTCATAATTTTTCGAATGCCAGCGCCATCTATCGGGTCCAACAAAATATTTTTGGCATCATCTAACATACATATATGTACATTCTTAGTTTCGCACCGTAAATAAGAATATTCGAAATAACTTAACCCCAGCGCCACCACATTTATACATACAAAAATTTCTTATGAAGAAACATACATACGTTCTGAATTGCAGTCAAATCGCTCTGAAAATAAGAATTTTGTTTATAACTTGACCCCAACGCCAGCTAGAGGGTTAAAACTAAAAAAAACACAGAAGAGCTCGAACCGAACCTATGGGGCAAATCTTAGCTCGACAGCTCTTATGGTTCCGGAGATCATTCGTTACAAACAAACGCACCAATGTTTTTATATATATAGATTGATTCACAGATTACCAAATGTGCTATCATTTGTGACCGCACTGTAGATAATAATAATCGCATTTCCTTTAATCATAATCTCAACTTCAATTTAATTTTTTCATAAATTTTCAATAAAAATATTTAATTAATCTTCAGCACAAATTTTTAAACAAAAATGTTTGTTAGTTTCTCAATATCATTTGTAATTTTCCCAATTTCGAATCAAAAATCTCAATTTCAATTGAAATTTTCTCAGTTTCACATGGAAAATATAAATTTTAATTGAAGTTTTCCCAATTTCAATTGAAAACACTCAAATTCAATTGGAATTTTCTCAATTTCAATTGGAAATGGTGTAGATATTTTTTTTTTTTGTACGTGTGCAGATTTTAAAAAAAGTTTAAATTATATCTAAGACTCCTTTGCCATTGTAACAACTTACCTTATAAACATCACCATAAGTGCCGGAACCAATTTTCTGTATGAGCTCATACTCATCTTGAGGATTACGACGTGATATATCCGAACTCAAAAGATTTGCATTGTGATGAGCCATCGTTTATGGTTGGTAGTTCAAGTAAAACGTATAAATCTTGAGGATATAAATAATGACGACGAAATAAATAGATGCCACAAATTCAGCGCAAAAGAATTGAGACGCTTTGTTCGTTATAACAGGCGTAATAAATAGTGTAATACGAAATGTCAAAACACAATAGACACCGAAAGTGCACAATAAGAGCCGGGTTGCAAAAAGCAAATAACGATAACAACAACAACAACTACTAAGATGTTTATGTGACACAGCGAAAAAGAAAAACGTAGTCAACAAAAAGTGATAATAAAACAGCTGTGATGGTTTGTATTGCTAAAGTGACTTTTGAGTTTATCTGTTTTTGTTGTTAATCAAAAATTGCATAATTTTTTTTTGTTTATTTTGTGTTTTTTTATATATGTACATATATTATTTAAAATGTTTTTAAATTTTTCAGCTGTTGTTTTTACATATTATTATTTAATTTTATTTGTCACAAGATATACGTCACTTTGCAGCACTCACGTTTATTCTTTACGCTTTACTCTTTACACTTCACATTCTATTTGATTTTCCTTTGTTTTTGTTTTATCTCAGACAAGTGGTTGCGAATTGTTGTTGTTATTTTTAGCCAAAATTAAACGCATTGTATTTTTATTTATTTTTATGTGTTTCTAAGGCGTCGTCACAGTTTTAAACCAAAAAGAAGACAAACAATTAAATGTTAGTTGGTTTTTTTTTTTCTGATTTAATTAAAACAGGCAAAACAAGTGGCCCCAACTTTTTGTTTTATAGTTTGACAGCTGAACGGAGACGTCGACCTCAACAGAGCTGTTGATATGCACAGCGAAAGCTTTATTGTTGTTGTTGGTGTTTCTTTCTTTATAGTGCTAGTTTTGCCTTGACACTTCCACCAAAAAAAACAGAAATTTGTAAATTTTTATTTTATTTTTCTTTTTTATAATTTTTCACAATATTTTTTTTAATGCTTTAAAATTTGAACGAAATCTGCTTTAAGAATGTTTAGTTTAAATTAAATTAAAGAAAAATTTAAAAAGGGGTTAAACATGGGGCGTGCGTGTCTTAATACAAAAACAAAAAAATAAGTGGACACGCCAACACACACATTAAAAGAAAACACAGAAATTGTTTTTTTTTTTACTTGGCACGTTAACTACACAATTTTTTTAATTTTTGTAATTTTTTCTTGTATAAAATATTTATTTTATTTTTGAACACTTTTTTTCAAAACACCCTTTTTTATTACAAAAAAATAAATAACTATAATTTATTGAAGAGACACTTCTAACAACGAACATCACCAAGCAAAAACAAAAAGAAATAACAAGGGCGACCGACGTCAACTTAAAAAAAAATCATAATGAAAATTTCACAAACACACAACCAATTTTTTCAAATGCAGCTTGAAATTTCACATATTTTATACACAAATTAATTTATTTAATTGCTAATTGTTATTAATTTTTTGAATCATTCTTATATTTAATAAACATTTATATCTTTAAAAATTTCACCCAACAACTACGTTTTCAATAAATTTATTCTGTTTTTTTGTCTGTCGTCGTGCGAAACTCATACGCGAACGTCTCGAATTTTTGACAGAAAATGAAAAAAGAATTTCCCTTAATGATATAGTTGGCAAAATATGTAGTAGAAAAATACACTCTTTTAGAAAAAGTTCTATCAAGAATAAAAAAATAATACAGTTTTCAATTGACTTTAAAAAAATATCAAGAAGTGGGTTGCTACTTATATATTTTATTAATAATTATATTATTAATAATTTTTATATTTTATGAAATATATAAATAATACTCATAAATACTTGTATGTACAACTCTGTAGTTTGACATATGTCATTTGGTTATGACATTGGCTACAATAACCATGTAATATCGGCCTTTGTGGAGACTTTTGGCGTAACTGATGGTAGTTGAGGTTTGTGTCCATACTGCTCAAGGGAAATATCCAATATACAAACTTCTTGTGCTGCCAAGTCTAATATTGTTAAGTTCCATAAATTCGAAAAAAATAACGCACTTCTTTTTTGCTATTTTCTAAAAAATAAAAACAAAAAAATATATGACAATAAAAAAATAAAAATTGATTTGAATTTAACTAAGTTGAAAGCAAACATGTATCGTAAAAAAATAGTAAACGTTGTCAGTAGTACCAATAAACTAATGTGGCATTTTTTTCAAAAATATGTTGAAAAACCAAATGCAACCCAAGAAAGAGAAATGTAAAGGTGCTATTACATGATGTGTTTTTTACATATGTACTGTCAAATTTTCCCACAACAAAAGTTGTACACATCGTGTGATACATATGAAACATTGTTTATGTACAATACATGAGGAAGTCACATGTACATTTTTCAATTAGAACAGGTTCTATTTTTGCATGTCAAACATATGAAAATACAACACTGCTTGTGGCGAAAGAAAAACAGAGTAAATTATAGAGATTAATATTGAAAGAAAAATAAATTGTTTAATATTAATTAACAATTAAAAATATATTACTTTTTTTTAACAATAAATTTTTGTACATTCACAAATTAAATTAACTGTTGTTTACATTTAGAGGTTATGTCATACGGAAATATATATGTACATGTGATAGCAAAAATTATGAATCGTATGTAAAAGCCAGTTTTGACAGACATGAGGAATTTCATATGGATAAAAAAAGTGACTGTACATATGTAAAAAAACACATCATGTAATAGCACCTTAAGCAACTAAAAGAAAAACAGAGTCGGTGATAAACAGACAGTAGCATTAAACGTCAAAAATACAACTCTAATTATTAAATGCGTTGCTGCTAAATTTGACACCACTTTTTTCGCATGTTTAAAAAACCTTGACCGAAAATTGGATTTAAAACCAGGTGATAAATCATTTTGGAGAATAAGCAGGAACTTGCGAGGAAAAGGAAAAAATCAAATCTCTCACCTTGAGGTTGGAAATACAAGGATAACATCTGATAAGGACAAGGCTGAAGTCCTGGCAAATACATTTGTCAAAGCAAATAACCTCACTTCGAATTACAACCACTCAGCGGATATAGTAATAAATTCAACAGTAAATAATTTTAAGAAGGAAAATCCCACTTCTGAGTCAGCAATTTATACATCTCTAGAAGAAGTAATGAATATTGTCTCATTAATAAAACCCTCAAAATCTCCTGGTTTTGACAATGTTCCCAACCTGCTCTTAAAGAAACTACCACTCAAAGCTCTAAAATTACTGGTTATAATATTTAACAGCTGCATCAAACTCAACTATTTCCCAAACCATTTCAAAAATGCTAAGGTTATAGCTGTCAACAAACCTAGCAAGCCCAAAAATAACCCAAATAGCTATAGACCTATTAGTCTATTAAGTAACTTTGGTAAAATATTTGAAAAAATTCTACATTCTCGTCTTAGTGAATTTGTAACGACCAATTCTATTGTTGCTAAAGAACAATTTGGATTTAAAAAAGGGCATAGCACCACTCACCAAATAAACAGAATTAAAAATCAAATAATCAGCAATAAAAACAATAAACGTTCAACGGGTCTAATATTGTTGGATATCGAAAAAGCGTTTGACACCGTTTGGCATAATGGCCTAGTATTTAAACTTCTTGATGCAAATGTACCAAAATATTTATGCAAACTTATTTCAGATTTCATTCACGGCAGAAGCTTTAAAGTTGCGATTAATAATGAAACATCATCTCCAAAAACCATTACCACAGGGTTACCTCAAGGATCAGTCTTGTCGCCATTGCTTTACTCGATATATACATCCGATTTCAAAGTCCCGAAATATATGAAAATTGCTTACTACGCAGATGATACTGCGTTAATTTCTACAAACAAACTTACAAGTGCACTCCTGAAGAAAATGGAAAAGGGACTTGTAAATTGCAGTAAATATTTTCACAAATGGAAAATCAAAATTAATCCAAACAAGACCCAAGCAATTATTTTTCCGTTCAACAAATCTCCCAAAAGATTGCCAAGACGTCATCTTCATATTGGAAATAATACCATAAATGTAGTTAATCATGTCAAATATCTCGGAGTTGTCTTGGACAAAAAGCTTACTTTTAAACAACATATTATGGCTACGTGCCAAAAAGCTATAAAATCATTTAAAGCATTATGGCCACTTCTAAATAGAAGGTCATTTCTAAACCCCAAAAACAAAAATCTCCTATTCAAAAGTGTTATAAGGCCAATATTAACATACGCGTGTCCTATTTGGAGTGACGCTGCCAACTGCCACCTAAAACGCTTACAAATTATACAAAACAAATGTCTTAAAATGATAAATAAAAAGCCCTGGAGGTATCCTACAAATCTTCTTCATGAAGAAACAGGTTATGAAAAAATTATCGATTACATAACAAGGATTAACAACAATTATTTTGCCAAAATTGAAAATTCCTCTTACCCACTGATAAGAGAATGTAGAGAAGTAACGTAAAATTAAAAAAAAAAATCACCAAATTGAAAATTATATGCTTATAGAGGTCTATTATTTCTAATAAACCTTCTATAAGCATATAAATATTTTCAGATAGTATTTGAATTTATTAAATCATATAAAGGTTTTTTCCCTCCCATTTTCCTTTAAAAATCATTAAAAAATAAAATAAAAACTATTTAATGTCTTTAGATCCTATATATTATTTGTTGAAATATCTATGTAAAGATAAGATCTCATATGTAAATATCAAATTTGTTAAAATATGTAAATAAAGGAAGAATATATAATTGAAAAAAAAAAAAAAAAAAAAAAATTGACCGAAAATTGGAGCTTCAAGTTTCTAGATGGCGTGTCGTGAAAATTTGGCAGCACTTTCCTTTAAAGAATTGGCAACTATCATCATTGTATCTAATTATTAAGGTGAGCGCAGACAAATTACGAAAAATATAAATAACTTCTCTCTCTACAATATGTATGTATGTATGTAGTAAGACGCAAAGCAGACTTTTTTTTTGAAAAAATTTAAAATTTTATTTTGGGATTTGATGAAAATATAAAAAAATATTATTAGATATTAAATAAATTAAATATATTATTATAAGTTACGATGTACGTAGTATTATAATTTAATATTAAGAAAATGCTAATTATTTATTTTATTTATTCTTTTGAGTGAACGAAGGATTTACCAGCTTGATTATAATGCTGCATCTGGTCGCAGCAGTTTTGATTCATCCAAGCACTGTGAGGTGCTCGGTCAGAATTGAGAAATAAAGTGGACAAGTGTATCTTCGCTTATCTAAATTAATTCTAACCTTTATTTACAATTTTGTGTAGTATTTATACGAAACAATTTGTTGCAATATTTTGTATGACTAATTCTTATTGCTAATTGCTTATTGCTAGTTGCTTATTGCTACCTTCCTAGTAATCATATTTCGTATTTACATGTTATTGTCCGTTAGTGACATACTTAATGTTACATTCTTAATAATCATATTTCTTACATGTTGTTGTCCGTTAGTGACATACTTAATTATTGTTAGATTTAAATTACAATTTATTTATTATTTTAAAAGTTATTAGGGTATGGTGCATTCCACTATGATAGGTACAGTACACCATTGCCCTTAAGATTTAGTTTATGTTTGAAAATAAGTAAATTGAATCTGATTTTAAATTACTTAATATTAGGGTACATGCTTTCTTTCATATAAGTTAAGTACATTATTATGATACATTTTTTTTTTTATCTATAAAGTGGATTATGTTCAACACATGTTTTATGTGCTAATTTAATACATTTTATTATTTTACAAGTTTTTCCTTTTTTTATACTCTGTATAGCAAATATAAAATTTAATTTATTTCATATTAATTTCATTTTCATTTTATGTAATGTGTTCAAATTGAATAGTTGAAACTAAAAATTTATAAATATTTTCATATTCTTTTCTCTTCATAATTTTAATTTATCATGGTCAATGATATGGCAGTATTTCTTCTTTATTATAAATTTATTCATGAAGCATAGTGTGTTCCTCTGTCCGATTTCATCTCAACATATCTTCTTCCTATCATTTCAATTTGGGGTCTATCTATATTTTTATATACGCTTCTTTATATTCAATACCATTATTATATTCAATTTCTTCATCATAATTATTTTCTTATACGTATACTTATTTCGTCACTATATTTTTCTAGTGCGAACTCATCATTCAATTACTTTCTCCTTCTTCTTAGATAATAGTTTCTCCAGGATTTTAATGTATTAAAGTTGGATTATCACTATATTTTGTGCGCTACATTCATTTATTTTCAATTCTTTTATTATATTCTATCTTCGCGAGATTTTTTATGTTTTTCCTATGCACCTGAATTATCAATTTCCCTAGTATCAAAACGTATTTTGCTAGATTTTCATCAATATTCATTACAAAATTATTATTAATGGACTCAGTAGTACCATTTTTCCTATTTATTCCCCATATCTCTTTCTAACCTTGTCGATGTACATGCATACATCTTGGAGTGATCAATTCCAATGGGTGCTGTAATCTTTTCCTCATTTGTCACGTCTTAGTTCGTCAGTCACTACCAGCATCTTATCATTTTGCTGTATTATTTTAATTTTTTCCTTATTCAAATTTTTGTTTCTACTCATACCATTATCATTGCCAAGTGAGAATAAAATCTTTATGATATTAATAAAATACAAATTTTATATTTTCATATTAATTGAACATATTATCTTAAATTTTCACAAAATAATTCCCTTTAATAAATTGTTATTTTAAAATAATTCCTTGCTATTAAAAAAAAAATTCTTAAACAAATTTCTATTTAATAAATTCCAATATCGTAATTATTTAAACTTTTTTTTCTAAATTGATATTTTATATATTTTAATATTTAAAAAAAAATTTTTTTTTTTTGGAATTTTCTAAATACATTTTAATTCTCATAAATTAAATATTTTTAAAGGTATGCAAAATATCTTAAATATCTTTTAATTTCATGAATTTACAATTGTTGCCTTTTATTGAAAAATTTTTTAGTTTCATATATAGTCTTCTTTTTTCTCTCTTGCTGAGAGTCC
Source organism: Cordilura impudica (assembly GCA_963682025.1). Taxonomy (NCBI): domain Eukaryota; kingdom Metazoa; phylum Arthropoda; class Insecta; order Diptera; family Scathophagidae; genus Cordilura; species Cordilura impudica. The sequence continues at coordinate 151,066,490 of OY821521.1, read as the reverse complement.
CATTAATCTTATCAATTCTGCCTTTTCTTTTTTTTTATTTTTAACTTTCTCCCAGCTCGTTTTGTTTTCTTTATCGTTGCTTTAAGTGGTTCTGGTCTTTTTATACCCTCCACATCTCAGTGGCAGAGGGTATATATAGGTTTGTCATTCCGTTTGTAACGCATCGAAAAACTAATTTCCGACCCAATAAAGTATATATATTCTTGATCCTTATCACAGCTCGAGTCGATATAGCGATGTCCGTCTGTCCGTCTGTCCGTCTGTCCGTCTGTCCGTGTGTCTGTTGAAATCACGCTCATTCAAAAAAAAAAGCATTTACTTAGGTCAGGTTACGAAAAAATTATTTGCCATAATTCCCACCAGGTTGGTATTGAAATCGGAGTAAATCGGGAGCCTCTGCGCTGAGAAATGAACAAAAGTTTATAGATACCTCTAAAAAAAACATGAAACCTAGTGTTTTCTTGTAATAGTTTAGTGGTTGAACATACAACAACATAAAAAAAAGCCACAAAAAAATGTGATTCATACATATTAACAATAACAAGAACACAACTACCATGAGCTATGTTAATAGTATTGCCACAAACCGAGGTGGAGGGTATCAAAGATTCGGCACAGCCGAATTTAACACTCTTACTTGTTTCTTTTCATTTCTTCTCCTATACTCCTCAATGGTTATCGCCTTTGGCCTACAGTGTCTTGGTGTCGGGGTGTACGCTGGATAACTGTTATCATCTCCTTCTGGGATGTATTCCTCATATTTTTTGAACATCTCAGTGATATCCTCATGTGTAGGAGGCATTTCATCTTCCATATTGCTAAACAAATATTTCGTTCGGTGCAGACTGTAATGATGCGGCGTTTGGTGGAAGTTCCGCTTCCTGTTTCCCTGAGCCTTTGCTGGTCGCACGTGCTTGCGAAGGGGCCTAGCTCGCCGGATGGGTGGGGTCTTGCTCAGGCCCAGGGAAACCGCACTACAGATTTTCACGTGCGATTTATAAAAGAAAACTGTCAAAAAAACGGATACTAAAAGGATGGATGGATGGCATACTTACCTTCCGGTGGGGACTAGATGTTATGCCCCCTTTTTGCCCTCCCTACCATGTTACCTGATATTCCATCTTACTTGGAGGTAACCCACTGCAATGAAAAGATTTGGTTTGGTTTTCTACATTGGGTTTAAAAAACAAAAATTTATTTTATTTCACCTTCAGTGTTCAAAATTTTAATTATATTTAACAAAATTTATTTTATTTTTTTTTATATTTTTGCAAAATTTTACTTAAAAAAACTTTAAGTTTAATTTTATATTAAAAGACTTTTTAATTTAGTTTTAATCTAAATTTAGAAAAATTTTAGCTCTAATTTTAAATTCTAGAAAAATTCAACTTTAACAAAATCTTAAATTTAGCTGAATTTGATTTTAGGGAAATTTTAAATTTAGGAAAATTTTTAAATTTAGGAAAATTTTTAAATTTTAGTAAAATTTTAATTTTAACAAAATTTTAACTTTATCAATTTGAATTTAGCACTATTTTTGCACAATTTATATTTACCATAATTTTATTTTTCGCCCAATTCATTTTATGTAAAATTTTAATTTTAACAATATATAATTAATGGGAAAAATTTTCACTGTTAGAAAATGTTACATCAAAAAAATTTTTTAATTTATAATTAGAACTTTTAGCAAAATTTATTTCTATTTAGCTTAAATTCAAAAATTTCTTAACGTAGTAAAATTTTTAGTTTAATTTTATCATTAGAAAAATTCTATACTTAGTAAATTTTTTTTTTTTTTTTTTTTTAATATGGTACCATTTTGTAAATTCTCTTAAATATCTATAATTTTAAATTTAGATTAATTTTAAACTTTACAGTAATTTTAAATATATAAAAATTATTATTTTGGTGATTTTAATTTCGCTTTGAATTTAAATATAGAAAAATTTTCTTTACAGCAAAATTTTAATTTTAGCTAAATTATATTTCTTATTATAATTTTTAATCTTAGCTCAATTTTATTTTCCTTTAGGAAGATTTTTTAGTTTAATTTTATATATAGCAAAGTTCTTAATTTAGAAAGTTTTTAGTTAAAATTTATATTTAGTCAATTTTATTAACATAGAAAAATTTTAGTTTAAATTTATATTTGGAAAAAAATTTTTGATTTATAATTAGAAAAATCTTTAAAAAATAATTTTAATTTATAGTTAGACAAATCTTAGGAAATTTTTTTTATTTAATTTAGATTTAAGAAAACATTTTAATTAGTTTCATTTAATTACCGCCATACGGTTGTACAGATGAAGCTGCTGCCGCCAGACGCCGTGGTTGTGTCTCGCGATATGCCATTGGAAATAGGTGGCCACAGTTAAGTTTTTTTTTTATTCAATTGAAATTTTACGACGAATTCTTCGTATTAATAAAGATGAGCATTAATTGCAGATTTAACGAAATAATTTTAATGATATTATTTTATAGTTATTGACGATAATTTAACATAAACTTATGAATAATTGTATTTTTTTTCTACGTTTGAATTTTTAGTTTTCTTATGAATTGTTTATTTAATAGATTTAATATTCTGAGTAGCTGGTGGTTGTTTAAATATTTTTCACGCAAATATTAAAAAAATATAATTAATAAAAACCGAGCAACAAATGTCATTAAAATCTAGTTTTTTTTTTCTTAAAGTTTATTTAATTTTTAGTTGTTTTATTTCTTAACTTTTACACTTTCTTTCTTAAATTTTAATTTTTTTTTTTTAATTTTTATACTTTAAACTTATATGCGCGCTTCACTTAATTTTAATGTCTTAAACTACATTTTTATTCAAATTTTAAGAGGTTTTTCCTCAACCTTTTGTCTTTCATGGTCACATTTCCACCTCCGTTTTAGTTTTAACGTCCTACATTTTAAGTTTCTTAATTTCTAATATTTTTTTTTTTTTTTTTTTTTGGAACAACCGTCCTTAACACTACATTTTAAATTTTAATTTAAGGTTTTTCCTCAACCTGTTCATTTCACGATTAATCTTCAACTCCTCTATTCAAAATTCTTTACTTAACATTCTACCTCTCTTCACTCATTCATTCATCTTAAGCTAAAAACCTGTTTAAAAAAAAAAAAAAAAAAAAAATCGCCACCATTCATTGAGACCATTCACACTCATTCATAATACTCTCTAGCATTGAAAACACGCTCACTCATGTATGACGACGAGAGTACGTGAAATCAATACAAGAACAAAAAAGTGGTTTGACCAGATTGATTGCAAAGTTTATGATTGAGTGAATGGACATACAACAATAAAACAGGCCGTTGGTAACAAAAAAAACCAACATCAAGTGTTTTATTAAAGTGTACAGAAAAAACAAACAGACATTTAAACAAATCACATACAGACGAAACGGTATTTTTTTTCATGCAAAATTTTTTGCATGGCAAAAGACATATATAACGTTTCGTTTTAATGTGACTTGTATGTGCCGTTAAGTACAGTCCCCACCAAATAAACGGCCGTCACAAGACTATGTGATGATTTTATTAATTTTGATATTATTTGTTTATTTATTCAGTACTCCAGGATGAGGTTGCAGTATAGTTTTAATTATTTTTTTATTATCAAGTTGACCATAATAAGAAGTTAATATATTATTGTTAATAATTTAATAAATTGTTATTAAGTTGAAGTCTTAATTTCAATTATTCCAGATTCCAGGATAAGGTCGCCAGGATCGCCATATTATAAGTTACGAAGTAATATTAATAATTAGGATCGCCATATTATAAGTTATTTACCAGCTTGAGGTCTTGAGGCTCGAGGTCTGTGTTTATAACATTTGATTTTATTTTCAATATTTCGCCTACCATCAAGCATCATCAGGAAATCTATACAAAAACAATAATAACAATACAAATAAATTTATTTAATCACTGTAACAAAATACTGGTATAACACGACAAAAAAAAACAAAAAAACTTACAAAACAACGAGTAACAATAATCCAAAAATTATTTTATGACTTTATGATCTAACTTCTAACATTGCACTAAATGATCTAATTGGTTTTATTTATTATGTACATACATATAACTCTTTGACAAATTTTCTATATCGGCACGGTAGTTCATTCTCTTTTCTTGTTCGACTTTGTTGATGTGTAACATTTCCAATGAAAATCTTCGTTTATTTATTTCCTCTCGTTGCAAAATTTCTACGTTGTCAAAATCTGGTGTATGTCCTCTCATTGCACAATGGGTCGCAAGTGCTGTTTTTTGTGTTTATGAATTATCTCCTTCCAATCTAGTTTTAAGCTTGTTTTTTGTAGTCCCAACGTTTACTTGGTTGCATAAGTTAGTGTTGTCCCCCAGGCATTTTATTTTGTAGATAAGATCTCCGATAAGAGATCTCTTAGGTGCAACTAACTACCTAGATATAGAAAATAAGGATAAACCAAATTTTGTTGCATTCATATATGAAAAACTTCATATCGGATGCTATATTTATGTGGGGACTAGGTCCAGAAATTGACCGATCCTAACCATATTTGGTAAGGTCACTTATTTTTAGCAACAAAACAAAATTTGAGAAAACTCTGTGCAACAATTTTGTTTTTTGAAAGATTTAAGTGAAGATCGGGAATCAGCTTCATATGGGGGCTATAACTAAGAATTGTCCTATAGGGTTTATTTTTGTATTACTGATAAATGGATATAATAAACATACACAAACCCAATTTGACCAAGATCTATATGATAATTTGGATATTATGGCAATTTAAGTCGATTTAATAGGGGCATATCTGCGACCTGTAGTTTGATTACAAGGTTTACATGGACACACAGGCGGACAGACGGACGGACATCGATAAATCGACTCAGGAAGTGATTCCGAGTCGACCGGTATAATAAAAGTTGGGTCTAGGTCAAATGTTTTTGGTAGTTACAAACATCAGCAAAAAGTCATTATACCCCTGCCTTATTCCGCTATGCGGTCAGGGTATAATGACTTTGTAACTACCAAAAATATTTGACCTAGACCCACCTTTTATTATACCGATCAACTCGTAATAACTTTCTGAGTCGATTTAGCGATGTCCGTCCGTCCGTCCATTCGTTTGTGTGACCTTGTAATCAAACTGCAGACCGCAAATATGAATATATTTCGATGAAATTTAGTGTATAAGCTGCTATCGGCCATAGGATAAACGCTATTGAAATTGGTGAAAATCGGTTCATGTTCAGACCTTATATTGCCATAATATCCAAATTACCATATAGATCTCCGTCATATTGGGTTTGTGTATGTTTATAACATCCATTTATCAGTAGTCCAAAAATAAACCCTATAGGACAATTCTTAGTTTTAGCCACCATATGAAACTGATTCCCGATCTTCACTTAAATCTTACCAAATATGGTTAGGATCGGTCCATTTTTCGACCTAGTCCCCATATAAATATAGCATCCGATTTGAACTTTTTCATATCCGAATGCAACAAAATTAATAACAACTAGCAGTTTCCAGCCCTCGAAATTCGAGCGCAAATTCTAGGAAATTTTATTTTTCATTAAATAAAGACCCTTAAAGTATGCTAATCAGTTATAGCCAATTAACAAATCAACACAAAAACAAACTCATTTTTATTACAAACACATTTACAAATTTAATAAACACACACATAGCATTGCATAATTTTATGTATGTGTTAGTAGTATTATATATTATTTATTACATATCGTCACCTGAAAAACCAAACAACCTATCAGCAAAAATTTCAAAATTGAGTTTTTTTATTTAATATTATTCCCTATATCATAACGCATATGTATGCAAAATTTTGAACGCCTAATATTACAAATAACCAAGCTATTACCAAATTATGAATATATAATTTTCGTTTCAATATTGCAAATAGTTCCAATTTTATAACGTTTTTTCTCTCTCCTGTAAACTTTTGAAAACTGCTGATAGGTTGTTTGGTCTTTAAGGTGACGATATATAGAACATCACCAAACACACACATATTAAAAAATGTTATATATTTTGTGGAAATCGCGATTTTTATCTACTCAGTTTTCTCAGTAAATTGTGAACAATATCAAAAGTTGTGCACCGATTACAAAGAAATAAAGCTGATTACATTCGAATTATGTTTAACTAAATGTTTTTAGACCAAAACGGTGATTTTTGTCGCATTTTAATTTTTTTATGATTTTTTAAAGAACAAAAAAAAATTTTTTTTTTGATGTGTAAACATCTATACGCGCAGGGGGGTAAATTTCTATTTCACAATACAATCACAAAAACAGCGTAACTTATATCGGTGTGAGCTGAAGGAGATAACGCTGTGTGACTTATGATTGTATTGGTGAAAAAATATTTTCAAGAGAAACTGTTCATGGGCAATTATCCAATGCATTCGAAATTGGAATTGTGGTAGGAGAGACAAACCTAAGTAACTCGTGTTTTTAACACTTTTTTTAATTTTCAAATTAGCTCCATAGACCAAATATTTGATACCATTTTTTCTTTTTAAACATGTTCTTGAACACTACCTGACCAACTATTTGTCAAATAGTGTACACATTATTTATTTTACTAGCCGACTGCATTTTGTGGAATTTTTGATGTGTATTTTTATAAATACTTTATTCCTCAATAAACTATAATTAAGTTTTTATTCACAAACCACAACGATTTGTAGAATTCCACCAAAATATTTCTGTATTTTCTTAAGTTTTATTTGAGTTCTAAAGAAATCTTTTTTTCTGTTTTTATTACGTACGAATGACGATGTAATAATAGAATGCAAGTAAAGATAATGCAAAAGCAGTGTTAACTGACATGATTGTCTTTGTTCGTACTTTTTTCAATATAGTTGGCAACGCCTCAGACCATATAAACAATTATATGTTAACAACTTTCATTAATAAACATTTTTAGTAATTATTACTATTAAGCATTAAATTGATTCTTACTAAGCATTAAATTGATATAAATTTGGAATATTTTCCAATAACTAGGATATAATATAAATAAATTTTGTTAGTTGAAATTTTAATTAAATTTAATTAGTTAATAATAGCTTTAAGTTCCATTGTACATCATAAATCAATTTAACGCATGACGACATCTTAATATAAAATGCAATATATAATACCGTCATCCAAGTAAGGAAAAGCGTAGGAAAATCGTATCATAAAAAAATACACTCAAACCTGTTTTTGTGCGAGGGTTAGGGACCGCATTAAAAAAACTCATACAAAAAAATCGTAAAAAAATCATTAATTTAAGAAAACATCAATTGAATTTCAGAAAACATCAATAGAATTTCAGAAAACATTAATACAATTTCACATCATTCTAGTTTCAGAAAACATCATTTGAATTTCAGAAAACGTAAATAGAATTTCAGAAAACATCAATATATTTTCAGAAAACATCATTCGAGTTTCAGAAAACATCAATTGAATTTCAGAAAACATCAATTGTATTTCAGAAAACATCAATTGTATTTCAGAAAACATCATTTGAATTTCAATAGAATTTCAGAAAACATCAATTGTATTTCAGAAACCATCAATATAATTTCAGAAAACATCATTTGAATTTCAGAAAACATAAATAGAATTTCAGAAAATATCAATATAATTTCAGAAAACATCATTTGAATTTCAGAAAGCATCAATAGAATTTCAGAAAACATCATTCGAGCTTCAGAAAACATCATTTGAATTTTAGAAAACATAAATAGAATTTCAGAAAACATCAATATAATTTCAGAAAACATCATTCGAGTTTCAGAAAACATCAATTGAATTTCAGAAAACATCAATACAATTTCAGAAAACATCAATATAATTTCAGAAAACATCATTCGAGTTTCAGAAAACATCATTTGAATTTCAGAAAACATAAATATAATTTCAGAAAACATCAATATAATTTCAGAAAACATCATTCGAGTTTCAGAAAACTTCAATTGAATTTAAGAAAACATCAATAGAATTTCAGAAAACATCAATTGTATTTCAGAAAACATCAATTGTATTTCAGAAAACATCATTTGAATTTCAGAAAACATAAATAGAATTTCAGAAAACATCAATAGAATTTCAGAAAACATCAATTGTATTTCAGAAAACATCAATTGTATTTCAGAAAACATCAATTGAATTTCAGAAAACATAAAAAGAATTTCAGAAAACATCAATATAATTTCAGAAAACATTCGAGTTTCAGAAAACATTATTTGAATTTCAGAAAACATAAATAGAATTTCAGAAAACATCAATATAATTTCAGAAAACATCAATTGTATCTCAGAAAACATCAATTGTATTTCAGAAAACATCATTTGAATTTCAGAAAACATAATTAGAATTTCAGAAAACATCAATAGAATTTCAAAAAGCATCATTTGAATTGCTGAAAACATTAACTGTATTTCAGAAAACATCGATTGAATTTCAGAAAACATCAATTGCATTTCAGAAAACATCAATTGAATTTCAGAAAACAGCATAATCGACTTATTTTTTTTGCACTGGAATATATGATGTTGATGTTTTCTTTAATTATTAGATGTTTACACATCTCCCTTGTGATCGAACTCACATGATTTTTTTATTATTCTGTTTTTTCGAAACTTCAACGATATGTCTGAAACTACTGCGCAAATTTAAAACCAATGTAAGCACGGCTTAAAGATAATATTGTTGATGAGTTTTGGATTTTTTTTAACTGAATATGGAAGTGTCTTAATATTGGACATAACGGCATATCGCGAAAAGTCTATATAACCTTAAAAACAATATTCAGTACTTGTCTAATAGCTACTGCATGTTCTTTTTTTTTTTTTTTTTTTGTTAATTTCATTACTTTTGATGCAATCGGGACTAAAAATAATTTTCGCAAGCGAAACATTTTAATAAAACTACCAAATATTGTTTTTTTTTTATTTTTTTATTATTTTTATTTTTATTATTTTTTTTTTTTTTTTTTGTAAACCACCAATTATTATTATTGATTTTTTTCTTAGCAAAAAACATATATATAATTATTGTTTATTTTCTGTGTTCGTTTATTAACAATTATTCCATAAAAAAATCTTATTTAACAATTCGATACAAAAAAAGTTGTTAATTATGTTTGAATTTCTACAAAACATAAAAAAACTGAATGAGATTACAAACTGTGTTGTTTTAAAACAGATAAAATTATAAAAATAAAACGATAAAAAAACATAATATTTAATAATATTGCCACTTTTTTTTATAATTAATGATATATATTAATAACAGAAAATATTAATAATACAAGACTCAAAACAACATAAACATTAACATAAAGATACATGTATAGTTTAGCATTAAACAACGTAAAAAACATTAATTTAATTCCTTAAAAAATTTAAGTTTTTATCAATATTAATTCCATGTGCGATTTATAATGTAGTTATTATTGTTTTTTAGATTTTTTTTTTTAATTTTTTAAATTTGTTTATCTATAAATAACTTTCGGTTTTTTACTTAAGAAAAACAGATAGAGAGAACTTTTAATATTCGTAGGTTAAGTTTTTTACTTAAACATTTTTATTTGTTCATAATTTTCTTATGCTTCGATCTGCTGCTGCTGAATTAAGTTTCGTTCTGTAAGACAGAAAAGGAAAACAAATGTTATTATTTTTTTATTATAATATTTTTTAAAGAAATTTAGTAAAACAAAGCAATATGTAAAAAAACAGCCTGAAAAAATTCATAAGCAAAGAAAAACATCTTACAAATAATATGTTATTTGGAGAGTATTTAAGTTAACCCTTTAATGCATACTGCAGACATTTGGATAACCAACCGTAAAAAAATGAATATACATATATACAATATCGCTAATTTGTTTATTGGAGCCCCTTAGGTACACGCTGTTCTAGTTTGTTTGCTAAGTTATTAGCTATTAGCAATTATTGAAATCTGACTAGAATTTGTAGTTTATTTTTTCCATTCTTGAACACTTTATGATGTGTAAGCATCTATGGGCTCAGGGGGGGTGGGGTGGTGGGGGGGTGGTAAAATCCAATTTCACAATACAATCACAAAAACAGCGTAAGGGAAAATCGGTGTGTGGTATATGTAAGTGTATCGGTGTATTTAGTAATCAGAACCACCGAGTTCGCTGTCTGTTTAGCAAAATCACAAATCTTTTTCGTTAATTTTCAATATTCAAGCTATTGACCGCTAGGTGTGCTGTGAGTTTAACATCTTCACAAACTTACAGAGTTGTTGTTTTTCTTTTTTTTAATATTCAAGTAATATATTTGCTATGGACAGAACTTTTTTAGTAAGCAGAACCGCTAGGTGTGCTGTGAGTTTAAAAAGCTAAATACTAGGAAAACTTTGAAGTTGTCGGAAATAAACTTACGTGTTTTTTTAATTACTACACCTTTTCCAATTGTATTTCGGAAAACATCAATTGAATTTCAGAAAGTATCAATTGTGTTTCAGAAAACATTAATTGATTTACAGAAAATATCAATTGTATTTCAGAAAGTATCAATCGTATTTCAGGAAACGTCAATTGATTTTCAGAAAGTATCAATTGAATTTTAGAAAACATCAATTGAATTTCAGAAAGTATCAATTGCTGATTTTCAGAAAATATCAATTGTATTTCAGAAAGTATCAATCGTATTTCAGGAAACGTCAATTGATTTCCAGAAAGTATCAATTGAATTTTAGAAAACATCAACTGAATTTCAGAAAGTATCAATTGTTGATTTTCAGAAAATATCAATTGTATTTCAGAAAGTATCAATCGTATTTGAGGAAACGTCAATTGATTTTCAGAAAGTATCAATTGCATTTTAGAAAACATCAATTGAATTTTAGAAAGTATCAATTGTATTCCAGAAAACATCAATTGACTTTCAGAAAGTATCAATTAAATTTCAGAAAACATTAATTGATTTTCAGTAATAATCAATTGTGATTCAGAAAGCATCAATTGATTTTCAGAAAGTATCATTTGTATTTCAGAAAATATCAATTGAATTTCAGGAAATATCAATTGAGTTTCAGAAATTATCAAATGTATTTCAGAAAATATCAAATGTATTTCCGAAATTATCAAACGCATTTCAGCAATTATCAAATGTATTTCAGAAAATATCAAATGTATTTCCAAAATTATCAAACGCATTTTAGCAATTATCAAATGTATTCCAGAAAATTTTAAATGTATTTCAGAAAACAGCAAATGTATTTCAGCAATTATCTAACGTATTTCAGAAAACATCAAATGTATTTCAGAAATTATTAAATTTACTTCAGAAAATATGCATTGAATTTCAGAAAATATCAATTGAGTCTCAGAGAGATAGTCAGAACGCTATATAAAATGGGTTTCCACATTTCTTGAAAACTACATATCGTCACCTAAAATGCAAAAGGCCGTAACTAATATTTTTATTTTTTCTTACAAGAGAAACAAAAAACATCATAAAACAAAAACTACTTCAAACTTAATACCCAAATTTTAGAATCGAGCTGAAAAATAAAGATGGATTTTTATTTATGAAAACAAATTTATGGTAAAATATTAGTTTTTAAGTAAAAGGCCGTAACTACAATACAAAAAGTCAATTTTGAACCTTTTGTTAGTTACAACCTTTTGCATTTTAGGTGACGATATAAACGTGTTTTTTTTCAAATTGATGACTTTAAAATCGGTCAAAATTCTATCCTGGTGTTTATATTGTAACTGATTATCTAATGAAGTCCCCATCTTCTTTCGATTAAAAGGCCACCCTTGATAGTTTATTTTCCAGTGCATAACAAATAAGTCCAAATATTGCTAAACAGTTTCTGCGACTCCAAATCACTAATAGAAACAATAATAACTTTTCGGTATTGTAGGGTAAACTACTTTTTAATTCTCAATTTCAAAAGATATTTTCTGAAATTCAATTGATATTTTCTGAAATATATTTGATACTTTCTGAAATACATTTGATGTTTTCTGAAATACATTTGATACTTTCTGAAATACAATTGGAAGAGGTGTAGATGTTTACACATCTCCTCTGTGATCGGACTCACATTGATTTTTTTTTTATAATTAATTTTCGGATCAAATATGGCATGTATAATTAGCATTACGAATATATTTGCACCATTTTGGTTTTAATTTTGTAGCTGCATATGTTATACATTAACAATTATGTTGGAAGTAATATTTATCCACTAAACTACTAGAGCCAACAAACTGAATTTTTAGAATTTTTTAGAGGTATCTGCCGACTTACCGCATTTTAAATTGCAACCTGGCCTGAATAATAACAACCAATAATAATAAAAACCAAGTAAATTATATACATATGTGGATAGAAAAATAGGCGTTAGAACATTATAAACTTTTACATCTGGCATCACTGTTTAAAATTAAGTAGGGGAATGCCACCTATTGAAACGCTTCTACTAACAACTGCAGAGAAAATTTAGAAAATCTGTACCGTAAATGTAACGTTGGCATTTAGTGCAATTATAGAACGTAAAAATGAAACAGCATGTTGCTATGTAAAATTAACCAAACTTTATCAGCTGTTCGAAAATATCACGTGCAAACGTAGCAAAAATCTATTTTCAACAGATTGGGACGTTCCGGTTACGTGACAGTTGAGTTCGGTAACTGCTCTAAATGCTTTTCATTTAACAGAAAAAAAAACAGCTGACACGGTTGGTTACGGTTACGTGCGGCTAACTAGGCATTTAGTTGCAGTTTGACGTGGACAGTGAAATAGGTACGTTTTGTTTGAAGTTGTGAAAACTCAAGTTTTTTGTGACAAAAATAAGAATTAGGTGAAATTATCTTAATTGAGAATAAATGTAAATTTAAATTATATTTAAAAAAATCAAGGATGGGTCGTGAACATCACAGCAATGAAGGAGAAATACGATTAGTTCATCAGTTGTGAAAGCAAGGAAAAATTTATAAATATATTGCTGTATCGTTAGGACGGTAAGAAAACTTCGATACAAATGCCTTAACACCAAAAAAAAAAAAAAAAATATTGAAAGGCGTGGAGCTGGTAAAAAAAACCTCTGCAATAGCAGATAATGACGTTGTAACTTTAGCTAAACAAGACCCGTTTAAAACCTCTAAAATAATTTAAAATGATATTGGGAATGTTATATCATTCCGAACGGTCCGGGTAGAATAGTTTTGAAAGTACCTTTGAGACAGACTAATTTTAAGAAGGGGAAAAACTTTGCCATGGCTCATAAAACATTATGCGGACCAGAAGGTGAAATATCCTTTGGAGCGACGAAACTAAAGTCAATTTGTTTTGTAACGATGCAGAGAGAAATGTATGTATGTACGTCGACCGAAAGGAAAAGAATTCCATACAATATTTACCAAAAAAAAAACTGTTATACATTTAGATGGAAATGTCATGGTTTGGGGCTGTTTTTCTTGGGAGGGAGTAGATCCGATACATCTAATTGAAAATACAGTGGATAGATTTGTATACAAAGAGTTGTTGGAAACAGTTATGCTACCATATGCTGAGGAAAATATGCCACTATTATGGCCCAAAGCATTTACCAAAATTGGTCATAGCTGCTTCCTGATCTTCACTTAAAACTCTCAAAAAATAAAAATATTCGTTCTAGATCGACTATAATTTTCTCATATATTTTCATAATGGCGTCATGTTGACCCCAAGAATACTAAAGGGTTAATTTCAGAATATTAAGCCCTAAACACATAACGGCGAGTTGCGAGTGCGAGAAAAACTAAGCTTTTTGCATGCGAGACTTTGCGCTTTTGTGCTTTTACAAAATCATCAAAATGCTTTCGAGCAGCTGATTACCCTACTCTCAAACATAATTCAATTGCTAATTGTATACAAAGCTGTTTATATAACAAACAATAAATATAACAAAATGAATAAAATCGAAATTATTAACGGGTTAAATAAAGTAAAGTAGGCATCGCGTTTAATGCCTATCAGCTGATTCTCCTGTCATCTGATTTTTCTCGCACAGAAAATAGAATCAATTATATTTCCCTTGCGAGTGTTTTTACAACCTACAAATATAGAAAATATAGAAAAAAACATACTGCCTCATTCTCGTTTTTTCTCGCACTCGCAACTCGCAGTTGTGTGTTTAGGGCTTTATTGTTTGGAACTACACAGAGAAAACAGAATCTTTATGCCTAACGAATTTTTGCCCAACCGAATTTCAATGAAGTTGATAAGAGGTTTTCGAGTTGGTTATGATCAGAATTTTATTGCCTTAATAGTAAATATTTTATCACTGCTTTAAAATTTTTGTTGATACAATTGTTAACCTCTAGAAGTTAGTAGTTAAATATTATTAACAGCACAAATATCTATAATTTCGAGATTTTGTTTTACATAAAATTTTACCTTTGACCGTAAAGAGGGTCGTCTATTTAGTGTATTTTAATGTCCCTTAATTTACAAAAGTGAAGACCTGTATCTAATTTGAAAACAGAAAACAATATTTGTGACATTTTATTCCTTATATGTTCTCAATAAGATCTTAACTTCTAATCGCTGATTTTTTAAATTCCTTTTACAATTTTTTTTTAATATTAGAGATTTTAAAATGGTACTCCTTTCGACAATAATTTACACAAGATGTAACTAAGCTATATTTCGGAATTGAAAGAATACGAAAATATTGTTGTAGTAAATTATTGCAATAACTTTCAAAATGTTAGTGTAAATTTACGTAATAAGTGTCTGCAGTGCATTAGTTTACTGGAGAATTTGTAATAACTTGACTGTTTTTCAATCGAATTTAGTTTCTTTTTTTTGTTTTAATATGATCATAATATACATACAACAATAACGATTTATGAATCACTTTAATTGAAACTCCACAAAAATATTAAGCAATTCTTTAATGCACCCTAATGTGTAAAGAAAATAGAATGAAAAGTTTTTCTAACTTTCAACATAAAATATCGCTATTATTTTAAGGTCTATACATCTAACAATATTTATCTAATATAGCAGCTATTTCGAGGCAATAAGATATTGCAGAGAAGTAGAAGTATGCTTAAAAATGTAAAGTAATGATTTTTTATATTTTTTATTGCTTTCAAATTAAAAAGAAAAGAATAAAAAATAGGCTTATATGAGCTTATTCTATATATATTTGTTAATTTTTGTTGAGGTTTGCTAAATAAAAATTTGAATTTAAGCATTTGTAAAATAAATAATGACAAGTAGAATAGTATGGACATTTTATAACTTTTGTCACTCTCTGTTAAATTAAAATTATAATTTCAGATTAACAACAAATAACAATTTTTTTGAAATTTTAAATCTTTTAATTAAGCAAAATGTTTATTTTTTTTTATTTTATGTTACATTTAAAAAAACGCTGGCTGTTAAAGGTTTAACTTAACAGACTTTTGCAAAATGTGAATAAAGGTTAATGAGTAAAGATCTAATTTTACAGAGCTTAAACTAAAATGTTATTTAACATACATCGTCTTGCCAGTGCAATACTGCAAAACTGAATGTATATACGTATGTACATAGTTTTGAAATATTGCGATTTTATGTTTTATCGTTCAGTATAATTTGTTCACTGTAATAAAAGAATATGTATTGTAATTTCAATGAAAACAGTTCAATTTTGAGATGTTATAATATTCCTGTGATCATTTAAGTCTCTTCTAGCCCAATAGAGCAGTTTTTGGAAAACAGTAACATTTTGAGTTGTTGCAGTATTGCACTGGCAAGACGACATGAACAGAATATATCAAACGAATACGAGCATGTTAATACGAAAGCTGTGTTTTAGAAATGTTATTAATAATAATTTGTTAAGCATAGTCACTTAGTACTCCGTTTGAAGAAGGACAATATTTTTCGAAATGTGAAAAAAATGCTTTGTAACCAAACAGAGACTATGAAACAAAATCCGGATAAATTAAACTCACAGACATTTAAAAAAAACTGTAAAGAATTTGAAAACATTAAACAAAGTTAGGAGCAAATCGAATATAAAATTTTCATAATATCGCAATAAAAATTCCTGGCTTTCCGATTTTCAGAGCTTTCAAAGGATTTAGGGCAATGTTTATTTTAAGTTATAAATTTAAGGCTTAATATTATAAATTGAACTATACATTTTAGGTTTTAATTATAAATTTAAAGTAAAAAAGTTTCGAATTCTGTATCCTTTGTCACACTCTATTCACTTTCTATGAAAATATGGTTAAGTTAACAGTTCCATTCAAATAAAATTATTGTTTTTAGGAAAATGGTTTAACGTTTATGATATACATATTTCTTTTTGAACATTTTTTAAAATTTTAAAAAATATTTTTTAAACAACAAACCATTTTATTTGCTTTGCACCCTCTTGAGCTTTCTTTTTCGAATGCTTTAAGTCAAATGTTAATTTACTAGAACGTAGAAAAAGCTTAAAAAATAAGAATACATGAAGGGTTTCTGCCAGAAAGGTGAATTGACCAATTAACAAATGTAATGCACTTTGAAAATTCTATTCTAATTAAAATCGGAAAGCCTTATAGTCGTAATAAGTAATTGTATTGTGAATATTATTTTCCTTTATTGGGAGAATCAAAAAACCATGCTGTTATTTTCCACTTTGTGTCAATTTTAAACAAACAAAATTAACAAAACAATTCTGAATCTTTTAAAGAACATGCAAAAAATCTTACCCAGTTTAATATAAAAAAATGTATTAACGTTGTTGAAAAGGTTAAATGGACGTCGAGATATTTCAGTTAAATTTAATTTTTAATAACAACAGTTTATTCTCAATTGATTTTTAACATTAAAAGAGAATTGTGACATTTCAGTAAGAGATATTTTTAGACCAATATGAATTTCAAAAGAATTACAAAATTGTTATCTTGCGAGCTTAGATTATATAAAACTAATTTTAAACGTATACAAAAGCTTAAAAATCCTAGTAAATTTAAATTGTTAGTTATTATTTATATAAGGTTGTTTTGTATATGTAGGTATTTAGAAGGGAATAAGAAAAGAGAAAAATAGATGAAAGTCATTATTGTGAATTATTATTGGATTATTGTTTTGAAATATAAAGAAAGCTTTTAAAATCTTTCAAGATTTAAGTAAATACTAAGCTTTATGCACAAGAACAAAAATAAGCGCTGTTAGGTTGATTTTATTAGTTAAAATGCAGCTTTAATTTATGTAAAATAATAAAAAGCTTGTATTAACGCAAGAGTGAAACCAAATTAAATAGATTTATTTTTAGAAAATGAGTATTATTTCGATTATTTTAGCAGCTGTTACGAATTACCAAGAAATATAAACAAAAACCTAAAACGTTTAACCCACTTTGTTTACACTGTAAGTTTTTTTTTTCAAAACTCATATCTTTGAACTGAAATAAAACTAACTGGGATCAATTGCGGACTATAACCGTAAATGTGAGATATGTAGTTTAAGTTGGTCATACACTTTACATATTTAAGTTTGCGTCCACACGTACATGGACAACAAAAGCAGATCTTTTTGCTAAAATTTTGTATTTACAGACAGACACTGACATTCGGCAGTGGCATATCAGGTGACAAATAGATGTCGTGTAAAGCAACTTTTAATACTCATAATTTACACTTATTTTCGATCGTTTGATATATAAAGTTGATTACCTTGAAAAGGGTAGAACAAACAACAGTGAGTATTACTGAAACCTAGTGAACAGTTTTAACGGTGATTTCAAGCAAAACGACCGCATTTAATACAAAAAATTATATATCACGAATGCAATTCGGAGATGCACACGGGCGCAATGGTCCTTATGCAATATTTTGTACTTAATTCTATAACCAATTATTAATAATATTTTTAATTTCCTGACACTTTGTTTTTGTTTATAATTCAAATATTGTGTTTTCAGCCTTCGCATCTCAAACCTGACTGTGGTATTGCTAAAAGTAACTCTATTATAGAACTTGGTCATATAAAATTTCTCAAGTATTCTATAAACAGTTCAAGCTTTTCAGAGTCATTTTTTGCCCAACCTTCATTTTATTTTTGCAAAGGAGACTTGATTATGATGGATTTTTTTAGACCTGATACTATACCATGATCTGTATTAAGATTAAGCACAGCAGATGGAGAAGATAATTTAATGTCATTAGGATATGTATGTAGTTTCCTTTTGATTCTACAAAGTTCTAAACACTCGCATATAATTTGTATAGTTGTTTAATCGTGTTCCAGATACGGTAGGCACAAAGTCAAGGTAGTAACGTTAGTAGTATAAATGGTTGTTCCATTTATAGTGTCCTATTAGCAACCTTGCTTTTAACCTAATGTCACTTTTGGTGTGATTAAAAATATTCCAATACGAAAGAGGACCCTCTGATCTAAGTCTGTCAGAAATTTTAATCTCCCTAATTAGAGATGTAATGATTGTCAGCCATCATATTCTTAACATTAGACCCCCTGTGACTATTTCCTATTCCCGAACCTGAAGAAGTGGGTCGGCGGAAATAGATTTGGTTCTAATGATAAGAACCACGCTGACACAAAAGCCTATTTTGATAAATTGTAATTTTTGGTATTAACTCGAAATAAACCTATCCTAAGAAAAGGACTTTTTAGCCCGCCCTCGTATTAAAATAATTTTTTTCAAATATTATGTTGCTTAAAGGAACTTTATCATCCTGTTGGCACAGCTGGACGAGTAGATGTTTAAATATTAAACTATAGAAAGCTAGCTAGCTTTTGAGACAATTTTCTCTAGCTATATTACCATCTCTAGTAATACAAAAATTTAAATTTAACGTCATTTTAGTTAGAAGTGTCAAGAAGTGTCAGATATATTTTTATAGAGCTTTACATTAATGGACTTTTGTGTAACACTAGCATGATATGTATAGTATAAAGCGAATGTGCCGTAACGGATAATTTTCAAACATGTACTTACATACATGATATTGTGATATTAAAGACATTTCGATTTTTGCAAGAAGGTAGTCTAAAATTTTGTACAACTGTATTCAGTTCAAAGATATATCTGTTTCCATTCAAATAATCGATTAAAGAGGGAAAACGGGTTTCTGCACTAAATTTTTGTGTTTTCCAAAATTTTTATTCAAGCAAAAATGATGATAAAATATTACTGGTGACTTTAACATATAAAGCAATATTAATTATATTTTTAAGGACCAGTTTTTAATGGATAAACCCAGAACATATTTATTGGTATAATAAAAAAAAAAAAAACACTTAAAGCTTTGAAAGAAAATTTATATATGCTAAAAGCTTAACGAATTTTGTAACTTTAATTTTATAATTCTGAATTGGAGGAAAATAGGTGCAATTTGTTTTTTGTTTAGAAAATATTTTATTATAATTTTAAATAACTTTTGGCAAACAAAAGTTTTTTCACGCAACCAAATCAAATATTTGTTTGTTTAAAGAAATTAATATTAATAATAATTGAATAATAAATTACGATTATTTAGCTAAATTAACTAAATGTAAATCATGATCTGTGAGTACCGGAAATGAGGCCCTGTTAATACCGTCATTAAAATATAGATAAATTTTTTAATAAATAAAAAGAAAAAAAGTAAAAAAAAAAATAATAAATTAGTGGAGTAAAGGTTAATAGAATTTTAATTTAGACAACAATCTTCTATTACAGATGACACTTGTTTCGATAACAAAAAAATATATTTCCAATAAATATGTATATCTGATATTTTAAAAATTGTTGTCTAATTTTTTATTAGTTTATTTATGGATAAATAAAAAAAAATAGTGAATACTTACAAATCCATAGAGAGTACAGTAGGATTAGGACATGCTTGTGGTGCACGGACATGACATTGTTTGTGACATATTAAATTACAGTCACGACACTCATAGCCCTGCTTACCAGGTCGTCTAGGTATTGATTTCATACATATTGTGCATTGCAAGCCGCTTCTGTAAGGACAAAAGTGGACTCAAATTAATGAATATTAAAAAAAATGTAAAATAATTAATAAAAGCTTAAATAATATTATGGAAAATAATTTCATTGAAATGTGTTCAATTCAATTATGCTAGTATATGCTTAGGCTTATTCTATTCCATAATTTGTTATGAAAGTGATCTATATATTTAAAAGGACACAATAATTATCGGGCGGCTTAAAAATTCAAATCTTTAAAACTAAGTTCGAAAGATTACGCATTACATGCAACTGACTCACTGTGGTTTCATTTTGAAAGTTAATTCCTTTAAAACTGATTTGCTCAAATATTCCTGCTAACATATTAAAAATTAAGTAGACAGACAGATATCTCGAAAATTCGATCTCAGAAACTTATTGATACTAACACGGTTATAAACTTAATCAATTTCTTGTAAGGTATCAAAACATTATTATTTAAGTTATTCGATTTATAAATTATTTTCATATTGTTTTAATTTTTAAATATTTTACACTAGAACAAGTAAAAAAATTTGAGTCCGTCTAGACCGAGTATACGATTCCCTATAGCATGCGTTTAGAGACCCTATATCTTATGTCCAACTAAATAGATATAGAAAATAACCATAAACCAAATTTGAGTGGCATTGTTATTATTTTTTTTGCCTTTGAATATGAAAAAGTTCATATTGAATGCTATATTTATATGGGGACTAGATCGAAAAATGGACCGATCCTGACCATATTTGGTAAGATAACTGACTTTTTTCAAAAATATATAAAAACCAAATTTGAGAAAAATCTGTGTAACATTTTTTTTTGAGAGATTTAAGTAAGCAGAATTGTTCTATAGAGTTTATTTTTAGATTACAGATTATTGGATGTAATAAATATACATAAACCCAATTTGATAATTTGGTCTTATGGCAATTTAAGTCGCTCTCATTCGTATTGGGACTAGGTCTAAACATGAACCGATTTTCACCAATTTCAATCTCATTCATCCTCTGCCTGATGAAAGCTTATATACTAAATATCATCAAATATATATTCATATTTGCGACCTGCAGTTTGATTACAAAGTTTACATGGACGGACGAATGGACGGACATTTCCAAATCGACTCAGAAAGTGATTCTGAGTCGATCGGTAGAATAAAAGATGGATCTAGGTCAAATATTTTTGGTAGTTACAAACATCAGCACACACATAGATGTTTGATCAGACGTAATCCTCACAGAAATTTCCCTAAAAAGATCAACTAAACTTTTGCAAATATGAATATATTTTCATGAGTTTTGGTATATACGATTTTGTCGGCCATAGCATGATCGGTATTGAAATTGCTGAAAATCGGTGCATGTTCAGACCTAGTCCCCATACAAATGGTCCCTGAGAGACCGACTTAAATTGTCATAATATCCAAATTATCATATAGATCTCGGTTTAATTCTGTGTGTTGTTTACCCCCCAATAGTCAGTAGTCCAATAATAAACACCCATGTAAAGCTGCTTGCTGATCTTCACTAAAAACAAAAATATTGCATAGTTTTTTTTCAAATTGGTTTATATATGTTTTGTGAAAAAAAGCGACTTTACCTCTGTGGCAATGAGTGGTCCATTTTTCTCCCACGTTAAAATATCAACTGATATAAACTTTTTCGTTTCTGCAGGCTACAAATTAATAACAATACCATTAAAATTGTGTTTGTGGGACCTAAGATCCTTTCTCGAAGCTCACGGATCGTCGGTCAATAATATTATTACTTGCTTATATTTTTCTTTTTTCTTTTTCTACTTCTCGGACGTAGTTTCACTACATAGACTATATCTCAAGTTCAACCTATCTGGTATCAAAAGATATAATTCTATAGATAATAAATTATGCGCAAATTATGCAAATATTGTTCCCAAATCGAGTTAGTACTTTAGGTGTAATGGTCAGAAATATGAAATAAGAATTCCTTGATTCGAACAAAATCCAAATTTTAAGAAATTAGAAAAATCCAAAGTTTATTATTAATTCTCACGCACAGAACATCTATTAATACGTTCCGAAATTATTATCAATTTTGTAAAAGTACTAAAATTTAACATTTTTAAATGTTTCGTTATTAAAAGCGTATCTCAAAATAAGTTTTGAGAACTTCAGGTCGCAAATATATATTTCCCGACTGACGACATGAATTCATAGTCGTAATACAAAATTAAATTTATAATAAAGAACAATTAACTAACTAACTAACTATAAATATATTTTGATAATATTTGGTAAATAAACTTCAATCAGCCACACGATGGTCGTAGTGAAGATCGGTGCATGTTCAGACTTAGCTCCCCTACGAGGGTTTCCTATGTTATTGACCTATATTGTTCTATGACAAAGATTATTATATACACCGTATTTATACCCTATACCACTATGTGGTTTGGGTATAATGACTTTGTGCTGCTGTTTGTAACTACCAAAAATATTTGATCTTTTATTATACCGATCGACTCAGAATCACTTTCTGAGTCGATTTAGCGATGTCCGTGCGTCCTTCCATCTGTCCGTCCGTCTGTGTGTCCATGTAAACCTTGTAATCAAACTACAGGTCGCAAATATATTTTTAATATATTTTGATGAAATTTGGTAAATAAGCCTCTATCGATCATAGGATGAACGCAATTGAAATTGGTGAAAATCGGTCCATGTTCAGACCTAGTCCCCATACAAATGACCCCTATGAAATCTACATAAATTGCCATAAGATCCAAATTATCATATAGATCTCAGTCAAATTGGGTTTGTATGTGTTTATTATATCCATTAATCAGTAGTCCAAATAAAATCCTATAATAATCCTATAATTCTTAGTCATAGGCCCCATATAGAGCTGCTTCCCGATCTTCACTTAAATCTATCAAAAAACAAAAATATTGCATAGATTTTTCTCAAATTTGGTTTGCATATATTTTTTCAAAATATAAGTAGTGACTTTACCAAATATGGTCATGATCGGTCCATTTTTCGACCTAGTCCCCATATAAATATGGCATCCGATATGAACTTTTTCATATCTGCAGCCAAAAAAATTAAAACCAATTCCACTCAAATTTGGTTTATGCTTATTTTCTATATGAAATTAGTTGGACTGAAGAGATAGGGTCTCCAAACCATGGTATAGGGTATCGTATAGTCGGTCTAGACCGACTATAATTTTCTTACTTGTTTTATTTTATTATTTTCTATAAAAATAAAAAAATTTATTTTCGATCATTATCATCTTTACTGGTAGAGTTAATCAGGCTCAAGGTCACAGGTTTTTACATTAAATAAAGTAAAAAACATTGGCAGATTTGTTTAAAAAATTGATCTATATTCTGCATGACAAGTTATACAGCTATTTCAGGTCGCGTTACCAACCAAAAGCAGTAGATAGTTTGTTTGGTGAAAAGATAAATTCATATACGTATGCATATACATACATATTTGTTTCAAATTTGTTTTATATTTTAGTTTCAGCAAACGTATATGAATTTGTGTGAAAAATAAAAATACTTCGCTTTACTAAATTTAGATCAGGATATAATGAGTTCGTACTGATGTTTGTAACTACAAAAAAAAAAAATCTAACCGATCGACTCCGAATCACTTTTTTAATCGATTTAACGATGTCGGTCCCTATGTCTGTCTCTCTCTGTAAGTCCATTTGTGAAAACTAGCAGAGCCCAGCACTGGATATTCGAGTGAAAATTCAAGGAAATTTTATTTTTTAAATAAAAAATAAAAAATCTAACCGATCGACTCCGAATCACTTTTTTAATCGATTTAACGATGTCGGTCCGTACGTCTGTCTCTCTCTGTAAGTCCATTTGTGAAAACTAGCAGAGCCCAGCACTGGATATTCGAGTGAAAATTCAAGGAAATTTTATTTTTTAAATAAATTTTTTCTTTCAATGTTTTCTTAATATATGTATGCACATCTGTAAAGATGGTGCACATCTGCAAAGAAATACCTTTCAAATGGTATATTTTTTTTTGTTAAAATCGGTTAATAACTAAAAGCGTACAAGGGGCATTAGAAATGGCCTTGCCTATTAATATTTATGAAAATGAAAATATATGAACATATTTTAATGAAAGTTGATATATAAGCTTCTGATGGCCATAGACCGATCGCTATTAAAATAACTACATGAGATTGTCTTAAAAATGTTGTAAGATATCGACTAAATTTGGTTTAGGTGCATTTATTACACTTGTAAAAAAAAACACTCTAAAAACACACTATAAAAATGTTTCCTGATCTTCACTAAAATCTATAAAAAAAAAAAAACACACATATTGCATATTCTAAAATTTGGTTTTTATATAACGGGTGATTTTTTAAGAGCTTGATAACTTTTTTTTTAAAAAAAACGCATAAAATTTGCAAAATCTCATCGGTTCTTTATTTGAAACGTTAGATTGGTCCATGACATTTACTTTTTGAAGATAATTTCATTTAAATGTTGAGCGCGGCTGCGTCTTAGGTGGTCCATTCGGAAAGTCCAATTTTGGGCAACTTTTTCGAGCATTTCGGCCGGAATAGCCCGAATTTCTTCGGAAATGTTGTCTTCCAAAGCTGGAATAGTTGCTGGCTTATTTCTGTAGACTTTTGACGTAGCCCCACAAAAAATAGTCTAAAGGCGTCAAATCGCATGATCTTTGTGGCCAACTTACCGGTCCATTTCTTGAGATGAATTGTTCTCCGAAGTTTTCCCTCAAAATGGCCATAGAATCGCGAGCTGTGTGGCATGTAGCGCCATCTTGTTGAAACCACATGTCAACCAAGTTCAGTTCTTCCATTTTTGGCAACAAAAAGTTTGTTAGCATCGAACGATAGCGATCGCCATTCACCGTAACGTTGCGTCCAACAGCATCTTTGAAAAAATACGGTCCAATGATTCCACCAGCGTACAAACCACACCAAACAGTGCATTTTTCGGGATGCATGGGCAGTTCTTGAACGGCTTCTGGTTGCTCTTCACTCCAAATACGGCAATTTTGCTTATTTACGAAGCCATTCAACCAGAAATGAGCCTCATCGCTGAACAAAATTTGTCGATAAAAAAGCGGATTTTCTGCCAACTTTTCTAGGGCCCATTCACTGAAAATTAGACGTTGTGGCAGATCGTTCGGCTTCAGTTCTTGCACGAGCTGTATTTTATACGGTTTTACACCAAGATCTTTGCGTAAAATCTTCCATGTGGTCGAATAACACAAACCCAATTGCTGCGAACGGCGACGAATCGACATTTCACGGTCTTCAGTAACACTCTCAGAAACAGACGCAATATTCTCTTCTGTACGCACTGTACGCATTCGTGTGGTTGGTTTAATGTCCAATAAAGTAAACTGAGTGCGAAACTTGGTCACAATCGCATTAATTGTTTGCTCACTTGGTCGATTATGTAGACCATAAATCGGACGTAAAGCGCGAAACACATTTCGAACCGAACACTGATTTTGGTAATAAAATTCAATGATTTGCAAGCGTTGCTCGTTAGTAAGTCTATTCATGATGAAATGTCAAAGCATACTGAGCATCTTTCTCTTTGACACCATGTCTGAAATCCCACGTGATCTGTCAAATACTAATGCATGAAAATCCTAACCTCAAAAAAATCACCCGTTAGTATATGTTTGAGGAAAATAAGTGACTAAATATGGCTATGATCGGTATTTTTTCGACCTAGTACCCATATAAAAATAGCATGAGATATTAACTTTATCATAGCTGAAGGCTGCAAGTTAATAACACTGCCACTCAAAGTTTGTATTTTGCTTTTTTTATATATTCAATTAAACTCTCGGTATAGCGTATCGTATAGTCTATCTAGTGTCTAGACCGACTATAATTTACTTGTTAGTTCAAATTTGAATTTTGGTTGAAAACAGCAATTTCACTTCCATATTTCGGCTCATTTTACTTAAAGTAATAATTTTAATTGAAAATAATATTTAGATGATTTATGGTATCCTTAATTACACTGTACACATTCAAGGGGGTTAGAAATTCCCTGGTTAGGGGAAAAAAAAACTAGGACATTATAGTAAAACTTCCAAAGAGTTTGGCGTTCTTAGGTCAAACTTATTTTTAATGACCTTCTATATTTTTTCCATACCTTGATGTTTGCTTATTTTTCAGCTATACAACAAGGAACCATTTTTCATTTCTCAGAAAATGGCCCCGAAAATGTAGCACAGTTACCAGATTGGCTGTTTCTAACTCTAGATATAGTCTAAATCATGAAACTACGTCAGAAAGAACTCATAAACTAAAATTGTCCATAAAATTTTTAAAGAACGATTTACGTGTTTAGCAGGCCGCAATATACATATGTATACAAAGAAAACAATTGCATTTCAAATATACTTTGGTAGTTGCATAGTGTAATTTACACTGTATTACAAGAATTTCGTATTTTTTAGGTCCGGTTGTGTACATCACAAAAATTTAATTTAAAATTTTTCTTGTTGACAGTATTACTCTACGGAAATTGTAGAAACATTATGAAAGTTTTAGGCCAAATGATGTCAAAAAGAACCTGACACATGTTTTACAAAATACACTACGATAGCTTACTAAAAGCTTTAGGAGTTGCCTGAAGATTTCTTATATTTTTCTAACTTCTTCTGTATTCAGCTTATGTTTGCATTTTAGAATATACTTAAAATATCCGTCTGTCTGGGTTTCCATGCAAACCAATACAAAATTTAAGCTTCAAAACAAAATTTCGTTTCAAATTTCTTTTTTATAAATTTAAGCTTTAAACTTACCCGCTTAAATGCTTGGCAATAAAGGTATGATCATTGTAAATGTGAAGTTTAG
Source organism: Cordilura impudica (assembly GCA_963682025.1). NCBI lineage: Eukaryota > Metazoa > Arthropoda > Insecta > Diptera > Scathophagidae > Cordilura > Cordilura impudica. The sequence goes on along the minus strand of OY821521.1, from coordinate 151,039,650 downwards.
TGCCCTTGCGGCGCCATCTAGCCCGTTGTGCAATATTGAGAGGCACAATAAAGTGTCTACGAAAAGAAGAGAAAAATAGGAATAAAGAAAATTAATATTTAATAATAATAACTATTTTCAATTTTCTCAAAATAATTTAAGCTTTAAAGCTTTACAAACTTTAAAAATACTATGAAACTTTTAAATTGTATATTGTGTAAAATTTTTAACTTTTAAAATGATTAAAAGATTAAGATATTATTTATGCCACTTACCTCTGTATACCATTTTCAATAGTTTCCAGCACCAATGTTGATGCTTCATGCACATAAGTTTTAGTGCTAGCTGAGGAAAAACCTGAGATTGCTGAGGACTCTGAAAGTGAAGAGCGTCTTGAGTGATCTAATGTGGGTGAAATACCCATGCGAGGTCCTAAAACCCCAACATTATATGTTTTTTATTTTGTTTTATTTTTGAGCGCAATAAATTAAAAATGCGTGCATTGATTGATCCATAAACAAAAAAATAAATTAAAAATATCAATTACACCAGTTATTAACAAAAAAGACCATAAATTTTCGAGGATATTAAGGTGTTGGTAAAATGTTGAAGTAAAGTTGGTGGTAAATAAAGTCAAAGCGCCAAGTAATAAAACCCAAAAAAACGTAAATTTAAAGTTTTTGTTTTGTATATGAAATGAGAAATTAAAAAGAGAAAAAAAAATAAATTAAAATTTTGTTAAAAATAAGATAAATATTTTTGTAAGCAATTTTAATATTATTTTAAAATTATATTGTTTGTGTTACCAAAGTTTAAGTGTTATGTGCATTTGTTTATGTGTAAATGTGCATGTTTAAGCATGTTTATGTTTAAGTGTTTGTTTTTTAATACATACAGTTTTTTATGATTTTTATTTGTTACACGGAATAAAACATTTAGTTAAACATTTAGTGTCAAAATTAGTTGAGTTTCAATAACAAAGTTCAGAGGTTTAGTTTTTTTTTTTTTTTTTTTTTTTTGAAAGACAAAGACAGAGAAACAAAAAAAAGAGAACTATTTTAAAATTACACAAAGGAAGGGAAATGAAAATGTGAAAATATATTGAAATTAATGAAAAAATTTTTAATGAAAATCTAAAACCAAAAATTGAAAGCAATGACTTAAGCAGAACGTCCTATTAATCTATAAGCTAGTTTACTATATGAGCCGAACGAGTAGCTCGGTAAGTTAAATTAAACAATTTTGTTGTTTGAATCCATGTGAGAAATATACAGTGAGTAACAATAAATTGGGTACTTTTACAAAATTCTAAATTTGCAAATTTTGTTTTTTAATAATTTCGCGAAATCACTCTTTGGTGTGCTCTCTATTGGAAGATAACAAATTTACTACAAAAAAAAAAAAAAAACAATAAAAAAATAAACGAAAAAAGTATTTTTTTTATTTATGACAAAACAATGGAAACTTTAAAACTTCTGTGCCGATATTTAAAGTGTTTCGCAGAGATCTAAAGATACTGCTTTCGTAAGTTTGAAAAAATTTTTCCCTTCATACAATCGCAGGGTGAAAATGTTGGACAGAGCAAACATGGAAAATATTTCAGCCTGCGATTTAATGGAATGCAAAAATGTAATACATATATTTTAAAAATTATATGAGTTACAAAAATAATATTAGGAATCCTATCCAAGTTTATCTGGATCTCCTATAGAAAACATATTGTTTTAATATAAAAAAAGTTGCTAGTAGGAAGCAGGTTTGTAAGGGAGAGTTGATTTGCCTATCACTTATGGTTGCACAAGAATGATTTTTTGTTCACGATGTTCCTACCTCTTTAATGGCAAATTTTAAAAACGATTTAAAAATATCTGCCTTTTTTCTAGAAGCAGTTAAGAGGCCGAAAGTTAATTTGTTTTGTCGTCTGCTTTATTTAACTGGATTCTGTGGAGATATTTAGAACGTTTTTAAGAAGTGCTTCAATAAACCAAATGAAGGTTTTTATGTGTTGGGGTATGTGTAAACTAAACTTTTAAGAACTATCAATAAAATCGAAAACGGCTGAATTAAAAATTATTAGATATTAAGTAACAACATTTTGTTTGATTTTAAAGTCAATGCAGAATTGTTTATGATTGCAAAATCAGAATTAAAGTTCCAATTCCAATATTGGGTCTGTTTGTTTTTGTTATAAGTACGATAAAAATTCAAAATAATAATTTTTTTCTTAAATTTCCATAAAAGTGGTAAATCCCGTACCCCAAATTAAAAACTTTCTGTCCCATTTCCTTTTGTGAGCAACAAAGTGCTTTCTAAAAAAAACTAATGGAAGTGCGTAAAAAAAATGAAGAGTTAATATTTATAATGTTTATGTTGACATAAAAATTAGTGACATGGTGTTTATAGGTGAAGGGCGTTTGGATGAGGTGGTGGGATCTAAGGTAATTACCAAGTGAATTGCTTTTGGACAAAACAGCACGATCGACAGATAATGAACGTGAATCACCGTTAAGTGTTCCTGTGGGGCTTGAGAGATTATTATTTTTTTGTTGTGGCGTTAAAACACCACGATCAGCTGAATGGGTTCGTGTCTTTGATCGACTTAAACGTTTTTTCAATGTACCAAAGAAATTACGTTTTTTACTACGGCCACGATCGTCGAACTCGTCGGCATTAGTGATGCCTGGTCCCGGGGCAGCTAAGGGTTGTGTGGTCATTCGACCATTGCGTGGTAAACTATTCGTTGAGTAACCATTATTCGAATAAGAGTTATTATTGCCATTAGAGAAACCACCAGAGTTACCATTAAGTTGATAATTGTTATGACCATTTGGCGAGGAGGCAGCATTAGGTTGGCCAAACTATAGAACAAAATAAAAAAATAGTTTATTCGATTATCTTAGTTTCTAAAGAAAACATGCATATCAACATATTTGCAAAACGCATGCATTAATTTTAGTATAACAATTGAAATGAAAATAGGTGTTTCTCCTACACTTACCTCTGTGGCTGATTCTCCCAAAGCACTATCGTTACCTGTTTGATCTGGGGACGGTGTGTCGGTATTTAGGCACTCGGCTTTTGTATATGAATCAGTGGGACTTGCTGTTAGATCTGTAGTCTCCGATATATCTTGTATAATATCGTCGGTGTTTTCTAAAGGCAAAGCTTCCTTTGCTACTAACTGCGCATCTTCTAAAGCTTTTGTTAACGCTGAATTTAACACATCTTGAGATTCTTGAACTTCAATTTGACCATCTTTATTTACTTCAACCTGTTTGGTTTAGTTTTTTTTTTTTCGATTTCAAGCATATAAATATATTCAGGGCAGGGTTAATAAAGCGCAGTTGTTTAAAGAAGTAAATACGTCAGAAAAAAATTGTTGTAAAAAAATATAATAAAACATGTTGGGATTTCATCACACTATAAACTAATAGTTATTCACAAAATCTTTTTCGATAACATTTGTATCTTTTTTGAGATGTGTGATTTTTGCAACTTAAACTTAGACAAAAATAACTCAAAACTATGTTAAAGAATAACTCAAAACGAAATTCTGATCATAATGAAATGTTACTGTGGTTTGTAATTTACCTGGTATGCATTTGGATTTGTTGAATTCTGCTTACATTATGTAAGAAAGAATTTTAACAAAAAAAACAACATGTATGATATTGTGTATGCATTATGAGAAATACAGCGGGATTCATGAAAATATATGAAATAAATTGTAAAACATAAAATAAATAAATGGTTTAAATAATATTTAAAAAAAAAAAGCTTTTCATGACTGAAGGCGGTTAAAGAAATGTTGAAGTTTCTAAATTAAAAAAAATTTGTTTTGACAACTATAATTGGTGCACGTTAGCTTTTATGGCACTAAATTCGATTACTTTCAAATTCGATACTTTTCTATTGGAAACTGGATACTTTTATGATTATTCGTCTTTTCTTTTAAACACAGAACCAAAGAACAGATCATTACACTATATAAACTCGGGTATACCGAGTTTGTACTGCTGGTCGTACAGCTCAGTATCACTTTCTGAGTAGATTTAACGATGTCCGTTCGTGGAATTTATATAAAGTGTCTTATGCCCAGCTAATTGGATACACGAGTGCTATTGTTATAAATTTATTGCCCGCTGATATATAGAAGTTAATATCAGATGCTATTTTTATATGGGGAATAGGTCGTAATATGGACGAATCAGGACCTTCTTCGGTAAAGTAACTTATTTTTCACACAAACATATATGAATCAAATTTGAAATAAAAAATCTGAACAATATTTTTTTTTAGTGAAGATCGGGAAACACTTTCATATGGGGTCTGTGAATTAAAATGTTTCAACAGCACTTATTTGTATAATAGACATACTCGAACCAAATTTGACCGAGATCTATGATTATTTGGATCTTAGGGCAATTTAAGTCGATCTCATAGGGGTTATTTTTATGGAAACTAGGTCTGAACATGCACTGATTGTAACCAATTTCAATAGAGATCGTCCTATGGCCATCAGATTCTTATATACGGAATTCCAGCAATATATATTTATAATTCCAACCTTTAGTGTGATAACAGACAGACAGACAGGATCTATGATACGAATCTGACAGGGGTACAGACTCATACGTCATTAAGGCAAGAGTTCCCCAAAGCTTAGTTCCAGGAGCCTTATCATAGAACATCACGTATGACGGGGAGTTCGGCTTAAAGGAACCCGAGAAAACGACAGTTGTTGTTTTGTAGATGACGTTGCGATAGTAATACAAAGTGGACACCTAGAAAAAGTACAACTGTATGAAGCCATTCGTACGATCAAAAATTTGAACCTGGACCTCTCGAAGACCTAAGCTATACTTATAAGTTGGAAAATAAGGAGAGAAACGCTATGGATTCAGGATTCAAGTAGAAATAGCGAAATAATCTCATCGAATAGCGAATACTCTCTCAAGAGTACCTTGGCATGATGATAGGAAAAAACCGACAGTCAATTCGACGGACGGGCGGGCAGACGGTCAAACATCGCATAATCGATTCAGAATATAACTCTCAGACAATCGGTATAAGAAAAGGTGGGTGAGACATTTTTGGTAGTTACAAACATCAGCATAAACTCAGTTAGTGACCGGGGTATAATAAATATTTTTTTGTGTTATCGTAAAAGGAATATCTTATTTTATCATTAATATTAAAGCGAATTCTTCCATCAGCATTCGAACTTTCAACAAATGATGGACATCGTCTAAAAATTGAACCCGTAATTATTACGCACCCATGTTCTAAACACAGTATTATAACCAAGTTTGTCAACACTAAGGGACAAAAAAGGCTAGATTTCAAATTATAATGACTAGATTTTTTTGAAATGATGATTAACATTAATAAGGTTATTAACAAAAATTTCAGGTATTAAATACAATGAGCATAAATGAAAGAATATGCCATTAAATTTTTGTTTGTTTATAAGCGATGCACACATTTTTGTTCAAAAGAAAAAAAAAAAAAACAACTAGCTAACAAAAATGTGTATCCATCGCAATCTCTATTCACGTGTTCTATTACGTGTAAACATTCTTCATTATTTTTTTAATTTTTTATATGAAATTTTATCAGAGTGCCGTTACATCCTCGTAAGTCATTACTCGCCTATTTGGTCTAGAGGCTCCAAATTAAATAGCAAACTGATGCAGGTTATGACGAACATTTTAAGCCTAAATAGTGCGACACGCTCGAACGATTGTGGACAAGAGAATGTTTTCAACAAACAAACAGACAGAACGACGTACATTGCTAGATAAAGCTCTCCTTTTAGAAGGCTCAAGAATATATATAATTTATGGGCTCTCCGGAATTTATTTCCATGAGTTACAAACATATTAGACGCTAGTTTGAAATATCAAATACTAGTTTTAAATATAAAATGCCACTTCTAAGTATACAACAAGTATACAATTTAAAAAAAATTTTTTTTTTCTTTAACGCTAGTTTTATTATAAAACGACAGTTTTAGTATAATGCGATAGTTTTAATATAAACAGCTAGTTTTAAGTATAAAACGCGACTTTTATGTATAAAATTCGACTTTTATGTATAAAACTCTTGTTTTAAGTACAAAACGATGATTTTAATTATAAATTACTAGCAGTAAGTATAAAGGAGTTAGTTTTAGTAAAAAAAAAAATAAGAAGACAAGTTTTATTAAAAAAGCTAGTTTTATGACAAATCCCAAAAAACGCTAATTTTAAGTACAAATCGTTCGTTTTAAGTACAAAACTGTAGTTCGAGGTATAGAACGCTAGATTTAGGTATAATGTGCTAAAGTATAAAACTATGGTTTTAATTATGAATTACTAGTAGTATTTTAGTATAAAAGACTAGTTTTATAAAAATATACTAGTGAATTACATTTTTATGTTTAATTATTTTAAAATCCGTTTTAACGTATTTTTTAATTTAACAGTGTTGCAGCCACTTGGATTTTAAGGGAAAGATGTTTATTTTATATATTTTTAGAACATAAAGATCAACGAATAGTAACATCTCTTATATCTTTCACCCGAACAAAGTGTGATGGTAAATAATCATAAACCGCGAATCTTAATTTCACCAGCACATACTGTTGGTTTCAAGAATAACCGCGTATATTGATGCCAAATTGATTAAATTTAAAAATTTTTAAATGTAGAAAAATTTAGATTTTGTTTTTGCTAAAATGTAACATTACTATAACAATTAATTACTTATTATTTCTTACCGAGCGCGTAATTTTGATTTTATAAGACTATTCAAGAAAATCAAAATATATTGTGAATTTATTAGACTTAAATTTAAAAAAACAACCGAGAATTTGGCTATAAAGAAAGTGATTTTTCATCAAGATAATGTACCGTTGCCTCACTTGTGTAGTCGCCATGGCAAAATTCCATGAATTGGGCTAATGTGGAAGAAGGTTGAAAACAATTTTTTGTGTTGCTAAAAGAACGGGTTTTCATTTAAGAAGTCACTAATTTGTTTATCTGACCACTTACTTAGTCATTGGGTTGGATTTTGACTGACTGCAACTAAAAAAAAGGTTAAAGGTGGGACCAAATTTAGAACTAGAAATAAAACTGTTAAGTAGCTTGATTCAAGCCAAATTAACTAAACTGGAAATAACCCCCGTTTTACAGTTTTAAATTTTTTAATATGGTAGCAAAAACTCGAGAGCTTACTTCTAGTATAAGTACATACTATTATCCCGGTAATTCCCTCTGCGTCGCCTAGGGTACAGGTTTTTCATAGAAGTGAAAATGATTTTTGGAAATTTTATTCAATAAATTTTACAAAAATAGCATTTTTTAAAAACATTTTTATTAAAATTATAAGTAAGAAAAAAAAATAATAAAAAGTAAATTCATGTATTTGTTGAACTGAAATAAATTACAGTTTGGTATGGGAATTTTTAACTTTTTTTTTGTCACCACAATTGCACATGCGATATCTTCGTTAACTGAACTCATAATAACAAAAACTTTATTTATTGGCAAGCCACAAATATTTTGCATTAAATAACTGTTTTCACTTGTAATTTTATTGTGCACGTGGGTTATTCGGGTTAGTGCGACCATTATAGTTCAACGGGTTTTTATAACGAATCATACCATGATGTGACTCTCAGTTCCTCAAGAGAAACATGGGAATAAGTCTTGGTAATACAATATGAAAAACTTAAAACATTTATACTCAAAATTCAAATGTGAGGTTGATTAATATCGTGCTGCTAGGTCAAATAAGTATGTAGCTTAACTTATTCGCGCACTATTAGGCTGTGATATGTTTTTCAAAATTAAATTTGTCCATTTTCGACTTCAACATTTCATTTGTCGCCTCTTTTAAATCAAATGCAATTCCTATCCAATTAACCAGTCTTCTTTCAACTTACCCTCTGAACACTGTGTATAATCAGTGTACTCTTATTGGCCTGGCCATTTGTGGCCAAAGCACCCTCTTTTAAGGCACGTACAGCAGCGTCCGCCAAATTTGAACCATTTTTCATATGTTCATTTATGGCCGGCGTACTTATATGCAGAGCTTCCTTCAGTTTATACGGTCTAGGACCGGCAGGTATTTCAGCGCCCTCAATAAATACAAAATCTACGGTAATGGTACCAAAGACCGGTTGTGTTTCATAGGGGCGTGGTTGTAATGTAAGGACTTGAGTCGAGGCAGGACCCACAGCCAATTCATCAATGCCTACCAAACCAAGGCCCAAAAACTTGGGAGCACCGCCGTTATCTGCCGAACGTTCATAGACTTCAAATAGTATTTCAGCCGATTGGGGAGACAAATCGCTAATGAAAAGAAATAATTATTTATTAAAAAATATGCATTGAAATTGGTTTATTTCATAAAAATATTTTTAAAATTATCTGAGCTTTTTTTAAAGTAATATGATTTATATAGTTAAACCAAAAAAAAAAAAAAATAAATAAATAAAAATAAATTAAAATAAAACATAAGTACGAAAGAGAAAGGAATAGACCGTTCTCAGCTGAGTGTGAATCTATGTTTTCAAATAATTTCTGAGCACTCAGATAATATAACAATTTTAGGACTCTTTAATTTTTTTGCATATGGAACACTCATATATAATAATAGTAAATAATTTGTAATGGTTTTTTTTAGTAAAATACTTTTAAATTTATTTTCTGAAAATACTATTTTTGTAGTTTAAGATATGCTAAAAAGAATGTTAAAATTTTTTGTTTGTTATAAAAAATCAAGTTGGACTAATAATAATAACTAGCAGATTATAGCCCTCGAAATTCGAGTGCAAATTCTAGATAATTTTATTTTTTCATTAAATAAAGACCCTAAAGGAATGCTAATCAATTATAGCCAATTCACAAATTAACACAAAACAAACTCATTTTTATTACAAACACATTAACAAATTTAAAAAATATAATAAATATATAGCATTGTATAATTTTATGTATGTGTTAGTAGCAAATTTAAATGCAATTTACTCAAAACAAAGGAAAAAATTTAAAAATCTGTAAATCTGCAAAACGGCTATAAAGAAATACCTTTCAAATAAGATACGTTTGGTCAAAATCGGCATAAAACGGTAGAACAAAACATCGGTCACAAGAAATCGTCTTGCCTATTAATATTATAGATATCTTCCCTTTGTTTTTTTTTATATCAATTTTCACTAATAACTTGTCCATAACTCCAAATTTCTGGCCATAAGTGTCTGAAAAAATAAAGCCTAGGACAATATTGTTGAGCACGTAGCAATGAAATACGCAATTTTTTTTCGAAAAAAAAACTTCTCTTTGAAAAATATCGTCTTTACTCGAGTTTTATGAATTGGAAATATAAAAAAGTATTAGCCACATATGCTTAGCGGAGTTAATCATTTTTCAATATTTCCTAGTGAATCATATTTCTTTCGTTTCTGTACTGTACGCGATTGTAATCGCAGGTTTTTCATTGGTCTTTACCAGAAAAGCCGTTCTCAAACTGCACACTTTAATTTTTCGCTTTTAATTGAAAAACCTGAAAAACTAAGCACTCAAACATCAAGATAAGAAAAAATATAAAAGGTCATTAAAAAGTTTGGGCTGAGAACGCCAAAAAGTTTCGCGGTTTTTCTTTAGTGGCCTGGTATTTTCACGCTGACTTTTTCACCCCCCAGACAATGACCCCGAAAATGTTCCACTGTGTTACTGCAAAATATTCGAAATATCCAAAAGACGAATAATGGACAAAGAGACAATGTACTAGTAAATATTTTTGAATTTACTGGAACAAAAACTTCAATTAAAAAATCTTGAAAGAAGGTTAGTTATTTTAACAAAAGAATTTTTCTAAATTTATTGACAATATTGTCCGTTTATAACCAGGGAAAGCGAAAACCCAAAACAAATTTTAAGCATGATTTTCGTGTTCAGTGGGCCAATTTATATAAGAAAATGATTATTTGAAACTTATGTTTATACCCTATACGAGTCTGTGATCAAAGTATAATGCATTTGTCCTGATCTTTCTACTACCGAAAATACATTACCTAGACCCACCTTTAATTATACCAATCGACTCAGAATCTTATTCTGAGTAGCAGTAGATAGTTTGTTTGGTAAAAAGCAGAGTTCAGAAAAAAACACACACTGAATAAAAAACTCGTACATATATGTAAACAAACATAACTTAGACCAACACACACATATTTTTATTTTCATATCAATTATGTTTGTTTTTGAATTTTCTTCGGTGCCCAACACAACCACGACTGTGTTCGTTTTAATATTTCGTTATTTACACGAACATTTTTCTATCACGTACTTTTTGCTTCAATCACACATAAAGCACACATTTTTGAGTGTTGCTTTATTTGAAGTTGATGTTCTGGTACGTGTAGTGAAAAAAAACACAGAACATGTAAAATAAACAGGTTCGAGTTCAGTTATATTTTAAGTCGTGTTGTGGCTCGTGTAGTAAGAAACAACAGAACATGTACAGTAAACAGGTTCGAGTTCAGTTATATTTTAAACACGACTTAAAATATAACTGAACTCGAACCTGTTTACTGTACATGTTCTGTTGTTTCTTACTACACGAGCCACAACACGACTTAAAATATAACTGAACTCGAACCTGTTTATTTTACATGTTCTGTGTTTTTTTTCACAAAAATGTTCGTGTAAATAACGAAATATTAAAACGAACACAGTCATGGTTGTGTTGGGTACCGTAGAAAATTTTGAAACGCACATAATTGATATGAAAATAAAGATATGTGTTGGTTGAACAGAACATTGTGTGTTTCGTGTGTGTATTTTCTGAACCTTGGTAAAAAGTTAAATTCATATATCTTTGCTGAAAACAACATAATGGGAATCCAAGCAAAGAGTTATCTATAATATTAATAGGTTAGGCGATTCCTTGTGACCCATGTCTTGTTCCACCGTTTTAGGCCGATTTTATATATTATTTGAAAGGTATTTCTTTTTAGCAGTTTTGCAGATTTACAGATTTTTAATTTTTTCCCCTTTATTTTGAGTAAATTACATTTAAAGTTGCTACTAACACATACATAAAATTATACAATGCTATGTGTGTGTTTATTAAATTTGTTGATGTGTTTGTAATAAAAATGAGTGTTTTTTGGTGTTGATTTGCGAATTGGCTATGATTGATTAGCATACCTTTAGGGTCTTTATTTAATGAAAAAATAATTTCGAGGGCTGGAATCTGCTAGTAATATTTAAACCTTTTCCAATATAACAACTAAAATATAAAAGCAACTTTGAAACTGATATTTTTGTATATGAATAGACATTGCATACTACAATATATGTTTTTGAGAAAATTAAGTGGCTGCTAAATATGGCCTTGATCGGTCCATTTTTTGACCAAGTCCTCGTATAAAAATAGCTTCCGATACAAACTTTTTTTTATATCTTCGACAACAAATTCTTAATAACGTCACTTACATTTGTTTAAGGCTTATTTTCAAAATGTTATTAGTTGGATCTACGATCCCTTTCTCTAAAATCATGATATACGGTATCTTATAGTCTTATTGGACAACGGTGCCTAAAAATTAAACTTTGGTATTCTAAAAATATATTGTATGATAAGAGTGATAAAAATTGAAACTTACAATAGGAAATGTTCATCCCAATAGGGATTATTGCCCTGCCGGGCACCAGTTTGATTTTTCTGGGCTGGCTCATCCATTTCGATAACCACAAAAGGATCTCTGGCATCTTTAAGTTCATCGCCTTTGACAATTTTCACCAAAAGACGTCTACCCGATATCATGGGCTGGAGACCACCACCTTTCTGCGTATTCATGTTCATATGATTCTGGTAAATGTATAGTGTAAGGAAATGTTAATGTTTTTTTTGTAAATAAAATGATTTTGAATGTTCATAAAACATAAACTTAAAATAAGCCTTTGATTTTTAATGAATTTATTTACTTTATTAACGAATGTCTATTTAACAAAAATTTTGTTATTTTTACACTGTCTAATTAAAAAATTTTCTAGTTAATTTACAATTTTACATATGATAAGACTTTTTTTAAACTGATTTGTTTGAATGAATTTATATAATTTTTAGTAATTGTAATAATATTGAAATTGTCCCTGTAATGGAGAAAGAGAAGATAAATGAAAATTGTTAAAACAATTTAAAAAAACTGTTATAAATCTTCAAATGAAAAATTGTTAAAATATCAAAGGCTGATTTTGAGTTTGAATTTAAGGAAATCTTGACATGATGATTAAATTAAAATAGGAAATGGTAGGGTAGAGGGTAAAGAACATAGAGAAGTGTAATCGTGTTTTTTGTTTAGATACGAATAACATAAAACTGTCTGCTCAAATGTAAAGTTAACAGTTTTAAATGTTCGGTTTAATATTGTTTAAGGGAAGAACGCAAAAGGAATGAAGTGTCATGTAAAAATGACAGAAATATTGTAGCAGTTGTTTTCATATGACTTGTGAGTGCATTTAACTTTCTCTTCTCAGTGTTCTTACGCTCACCGCCATGTTATCATAAGGAACTGGATATATTACAGGCAAGTCCAAGGGATCAATTTCAGCGCGTGGACAAGTAGTGTATACAGAGAAATCCACGGGATAAATAGTATCACGCAAAGCACGTGTCAGTAAATCCGCAACAACAGCTTGGAATTGTTGTTCTTCCTGATCCAAAGGCTTAATGGCACCCACACTATTCATGGCAATACGGATCTAGAAAGTAAAGCAACATTTTATAGTTATTAAAAATTGTTTTAGAATTTTGTGAGTTACAGTTGGACATACATCGGGAAAACCTTCAACACGCATATCACCCTTTAGAGAATTATAATTCATAGCGTTTGCTATGCGTGCCCGGAATCTGGAGACTGTCACTTTGTAATGGGAAGTTTCCATTTTACCGGATTTTTGGCGGAAAGTTTTAACCTGCAATACCGGCATCGCATCACAATCGAAGGTTATAAGCTACAGTAAAAGAACAATTGTTTTCCATAAAGTTTTTATAATCAAATATAAAGAGGTTTACCATATCAGCTGGATTCGCTTCATCGGCATTACAGAAAATGTTACTTAAACCGGGTGGTGGACTATCGGGTAAAACACGTACAACTTCAACAGAAACTCCTTGCTGTAAGGAAATAAAATTTGGCGGTTATTGAAAAGAAACTTATAGAATTATTTTGTTGACAAATGGTCATGAATTCGAAATTAATGGAAATTCGGAATTTAAATAAAAAGAATGAATGAATAATTTTATGAAATCAGGTAAACTTAAACTCAGGTTTGGCTGTTGATTGTAACTTCCAAAATAACTTCTTCCTGAGATGATTATTTACCTACATGGAGTCATAACCGCCAAGACAACCAATTTTTGATGAAATTCGATAATACACGAGCATTCGCATCATCTCTCAAAACTTGAGAACTGTACTTCATAATAGTACCGTTTCGAATTTACAGCGAAAGCAGTTTAAAAATAATTGCACATGCATGGCATACATATTTGTATATGTATGTATGTATGTATGTATGTATGTAGCAAAGATAATTAAAAACTTTCCTTAAAATTTTGATTTTAGCGCTTACTCCTTTTTAGTAGTGATGGCTCGACATTATGCTAGCCACCCGTCTGTCTGTGTATCCATTATCTATAATATTAATAGGCTAAGCGATTTCTTGTGACTGATGTTTTGTTCTACCGTTTTATCCCGATTTTGACCAAACGTATATTATTTGAAAGGTATTTCTTTTTAGCCGTTTTGCAGATTTACAGATTTTTAAATTTTTCCTTTATTTTGAGTAAATTGTATTTAAAGTTGTTACTAACACATACATAAAATTATGCAATGCTATGTGTGTGTTTATTAAATTTGTTAATGTGTTTGTAATAAAAATGAGTTTGTTTTTTGTGTTGATTTGTGAATTGGCTATAATTGATTAGCATACTTTTTGGGTCTTTATTTAATGAAAAAATAAAATTTCTTAGAATTTGCGCTCGAATTTCGAGGGCTGGAATCTGCTAGTGTAGATAATTGAATGAAATTTGATAGGCTTAAGGACAATCGACTTGAAATTGGTAAACATCAATTCCTTTGCCGATGTAAATTATCCTAAGACTCAGGATATCTCTAAACGCATAGTATGGGGTATCGTTTATGGAGGTAATTATTATTTTGGCCACACATTTTTATTGCTTCTTAACAAGACTAGCAATTTGTTTTGTTTTTAGTTCGTGTTCCAGCTACTTATTTATATATTAATTGTATGGTATTATTTTTTCTTTTAACTTATAAGCGAACATTTTAAAAAAATGATTTAAGCATTTACTTATTATTTTGTATCTGTCTGTTTGTTTTGTTCACTTGAGTCTCAAGTTACCGGTTCTAAAATCTTTCTAGCTCAACTGGGTATTGCTTATCTGAGCTATGCATTAGAATCCTTTCGAGGGCTGGATTCTGCTAGTGTAGATAATTGAATGAAATTTGATCGGCTTAAGGACAATCGACTTGAAATTGGTAAACATCAATTCCTTTGCCGATGTAAATTATCCTAAGACTCAGGGTATCAAATAATCACAACAGAATAATGTAATAGTACATGGGACTATCAAAATTTGGTTGGCAACAAATTCGGTTACTACAACGAATCCGTTTTCTGTGTGTGTATTTTCGCTTTGAAGTGGTTATTCAAAATAATATTAGATTTTCATACTATTAATAAAGCACGGCAAATCGAAACATATAAAGCTGATAAAAGATTGAACAATTTTTATACCCTATACCACTTTGTGCTGATGTGTGTAACTACCAAAAATATTTGACCTAGACCCGTCCGTCCGTCTGTGTGTCCATGTAAACCTTGTAATCAAACTAAAGGTCGCAAAGATGAATATATTTCGATGAAATTTAATATATAAGCTTCCATCGAACATCGCTGTTGAAATTGCTTGAAATCGGTTCATGTTCAGACCTAGTCCCCATGCCCCTATGAGATCGAGTTATATCGCCATAATATCTAAATTATTTATAGATCTCGGTCAAATTGGGTTTATGTATGTTTATTACTTCCACTTATTAGTAGTCCAAAAATAAATCCTATAGGATAATTCTTAGTCATAGCCCCCATAGTCATAGGCCCCATCTTCACTAAACCTATCAAAAAACAAAAATATTGCACAAATTTTTTTTTTTCAAATTTAGTTTGTTTATGTTTTTTTGCAACAAATAAGTGTTCTTACCAAATATGGTCAGTATTGCTTAGTTTTTCGACCTAGTCCCCATATAAATATGGCATTCAATATGAACTTTTTCATATCCGAATTCAAAGAACATAATAACAATTCCACTCAAATTTGTTTTATGCTTATTTTCTATATCAAATTAGTTGCATATGATCTCTAAACGCATAGTATGGGGTATCGTATAGTCAGTCTAAACCGACGACAATTTTCTTACTTGTTATATCCTATACCACTATGTGGTTTGGGTATAATGACTTTGTGCTGCTGTTTGTAACTACCAAAAATATTTGAACTAGACCCATCTTTTATTATGCCAATCGACTCCGAATCACTTACTGAGGCGTTTTAGCGATGTCCGTCCGTCCGTCCGTCCGTCCGTCAGTGTGCGCATGTAAAGCTTGTAATCAAACTACAGGTCGCAAATATGGATATATTTTGATGAAATATGGTATGTAAGCTTTTATCGGCCATAGGATGAACGCTATTGAAATTGGTGAAATTCGGTCCATGTTGTGACCTAGTCCCTATACAAATGACCCCTATGAAATCGACATAAATTGCCATAAGATCCAAATTATCATATAGATCTCAGTAAAATTGGGTTTGTATGTGGTTATTATATCCACTAATCAGTAGTCCCCATATAGAGCTGCTTCCCGATCTTCACTTAAATCTATCAAAAAACAAAAATATTGAACAGATTTTTCTCAAATTTGGTTTGTATATATTTTTTCAAAATCTATGTGACTTTACCAAATATGGTCAGGATCGGTCCATTTTTTGACCTAGTCCCCATATAAATATAGCACCCGATATGAACTTTTTCATATCTGCAGCCAAAAAAATTAATAAAAATCCCACTCAAATTTGGTTTCTGCTCATTTTCTATATCTAATTAGTTGGACCGAAGAGATAGGGTCTCTAAACCATGGTATAGGGTATCGTATAGTCGGTCTAGACCGACAATAATTTCTTACTTGTTTTTATATGCAGTTTATGAATGTAATTATTATTTCGGCCACACATTTTTATTGCTTCTTAACAAGACTAACTAGCAATTTGTTTTGTTTTTAGTTCGTGTTCCAGCTACTTATTTATGTATTAATTGTATAGTATTATTTTTTCTTTTAGCTAATAAGTGAGCATTTTAAAAAATGATTTGAGCATGTACTTATTATTTTGTATCTGTCTGTTTGTTTTGTTCACTTGAGTCTCGAGTTACCGGTTCCAAACTATTTCTAGCTCAACTGAGTGTTGCTTATCTGAGCTATGCATTAGAATCCTTGTAATTCCTCTTAAAGTTGTTTAAACCCAAAAAATAAGGAATGTTCAAGCTCTATATGTGATTAAGCTTTATCGATTTATGTATAGCAAAGGTGTAATATAGGCCTAGACATTATTTTGTTTATTCGCGATGGAAATTCGATTGACACATTTTTCTATACAGAGCGAAGAGCAATGTGAGAATATGCTATTAGTAAACACAAGAGACTTATTGTTCGTTTGTCTGTCTGTTGATGTAAATATTGTCACGGAAAAAATATGTTAATATAACAGACATGAAGAAATTACGAAGTCAAGATCCCTCAATGCTTTGTATTTGCTCTTATATAGGAAGCTTAAGTATTATCAGATTTGAACGCATAAATTTGCATGAAAATATCTTTGCATATATTGCTCTGATATTTGCATGATTTAAAATAAAACTAAGAACGTAAATATGGCTATGTGGGGTTTTCCCCTATAAAAAAACTGGTATGAAATGGAATAGTCAAATAGATTAATAAATTTGAAGATTTGTAATTTTATAGAATATTAGCTGTGCCACGATGCGCTTCGCTACACCCATCGTAATAAAATTAAAAAAGTATGAAGGCATTTTAATGCAAAATAAATTTGTATATTTAATAATTTATATAAATGGTGCGTGGTAAAAAAGAAGAAAGCATATATTTCAAAAATTCATAACTGCACTGTATTTTTAATCGGACCGGTTTCTGGCATTTCAGCCTTCATAAGCGATTTATTGAACATTGTGATAATTGTTATGTTTTAATTGAATAGATTGTTTCTATATGAAAATTTTTCTACTTAGGGCGGCCGTGAGGTTTGAACCATGAACCTTCACATACACTCGTTCTTGCACTTTTTGGTCAGCGCTTTAACACACTCACGTCAGGCCTACGATCAGTGTGGTTAGATTCAGTTTTCGTACCATACAGCTTTACTTTTGTATTAATTTCAGAAGATACAACTCTGTCCAAACCAACAATCGTTATTTTTGAATTTTGAATATTTTTTGCATTTATACTTCTAATTTCCACTATTCTCAGTTTTCGTAAGAGTTGTCATATGTGATGTACGGTTTTTGTACATACCTACATATGCACTTTACATATATTTGAGATGACGCTTTGAAGCGAAGAAATTTTTTGTTTGTTAGATTTATAGTCATTTTTTAATAATTTATATTTATTGCAAAGCTTTCAGATATACAATGTATGTAATATGACTTCGGCACCTGGAGCGTAAACATATAAATGTTTGGATTTTACCACATGTGAAAATACTACAAAAAGCTGTTCATGCGAAAAAATGGATTTGCTGTCGAACAGATGACTGACTGTGAAGTCGAACGGTATATCCACAGGTATCATTGAAATATTGGGTATGTTCCCATATATTTTCCAATAATAATAATCACGATGAGACGACTCTCGCTATCATATATAGTACTTCGGATATCTATTTTAAATATTAATTTTTTAAGGGAAGTGCCACGCCCATTAGTCCGATACCGCTAATTGTTGGGCTTTCTTGTTATTTTGAACTTATGAACTCATACAAAGTTTTAAGGGAATTGCCACGCCCATTAGTCCAATCCCGCTCATTTTTGGTTCTTCTACTTATTTTTAACTTATGAACTCATACAAAGTTTCAAGGCTTCCGCTATCATAATAGTTAAGAGAAATTTTAGTAATGGAGGTGCCACGCCCATTAGCCCATTATCTGTTCGACCACGTACATTAACGGCCTAAAATGGTACAGTATTTTAGATACAAGTATATGATATTAAATATTTACTATCAGATCCCAGCCCTTGAAAATCGAGTGCAAATTCTAGGAATTTTTTTTTATTTAATAAATTACAAGCCCCTAAAGGTATGCTAATCAAATTTAACCAATTCACTACTCAACACGTTTTATTGTCGTTATTGGTTTATCCCCAAAATTACTTTTGGCGTTATTGTCAAACCAATAATTATATCCATACTTATTTTTCAGTTCAACACATGGCTTTTTGCAGACAAATTTAATAAGCACACACACAGCATTGTATAATTTTATCTATGTGTTAGTAGCAACTTTAAATGCACTTTTGTCCAAAAATATTTAAAAATGTAAAAATCTTTAAATCTGGAGAACAGCTAAAAAGAAATACATTTCAAATGAGAGTTGTTTGGTGAAAATACGATTAAAACTGAAGAACTTACATCAGTGAAAAGAAATCGCCTTGCCTATTAATATTATAGGTTTTGTATTGAAAATGACACGCCTACTTATTTAATTACGCTCATTTTCGAAAATACCTACATTGTTTATGGTTTCAAACTGAGTGTTAAGACTTCACTCACATAGTATTTCACATATTTTTGTACTGAAGGTGCCACGTCCACTGGTCCGATCCCAGATTTTAAATATTAAATATTAAAAGTTCTCTTTATATGGGAGATGCCATACCTGGTTGAAGTATTAAAAATATAGCCTATTGTTCCTTTCGTAACGGCAGTAAGCTACTGTAAAAATTTCAATAATGTCGATTCAGAGGTGCTACCTCCTTAAAGAATTAACATACAACAAACAAAAATACGTTTTTATGTCCTATACCACTATGTAGTGAGTGTACAATGAGCTTGGGCTGATGTCTGTAACTACTTAAAATATTTGACTTAGGCCCTTTTATTATACCTCTGTATCCAGGTAATTCGGTATATAATCTTTTGACGGCCATGGGATGATCGCTATTGAAATTGGTGAAAATTGATCCATATTATCATATAGATATCGGTCAAATTTTGTTTACATAAAAAAATAAACCCTGTAGGACAATTTTTATTCCAATTCCCATATAACGATGTGTCCCGATATTCACTTAAATCTTTCAAATGAGAACAATATTGCATAGATCTATTTCAAATGTGGTTTGTATATGTTTTTTTGAATAAAATAAGTTACTTTTTAATATCTGCACCTAAAAAATTAATAACAATACCACTCAAACCAGATTTATTCTTATTTTCTATATACAATTATGATCTCAGAAAAGGTGGATCAGATCATTTCTCAAAGCTCATGGTATAGTGTGTGGTAAGTCGGTTTTAACCGACTTTAATTTTATATAATGATTCGTATTTATATTTATATTTATTTTACTCTTGGTGCATAATACATTCTTAACATAACAACCAATTTCGACTACTGATATATTTTCTAAATTTTTTAGTAATTTAAAATATTTTGTACATGCGAAAAAATTAAAGAAAAAAACAAAAACTCAGATTTTTCTACCCTAAAATTTAGATTAAATGCTGTTAGTTTTGTCTCTTCTATTACAATCCAATTTTTGTTGCTATATTCTAACTCGGTTTTGCTAAAATTTTGAACAGTTTCGAATTTAATCTAACTTCTTTCAATAGTAATTTTGTTCTCGAAAAATCACCCAAAATTTCAAACAAAAGATAATTAATTGCATTGAAACTCCCATCGAACCCGTAGATACAGAAAGACGTGTGCAAATGTGTGACTGGAGCATTTATATAAACTAGCAGATTCCAACACTCGTAATTCGAGTGCAAATTTTAGGAAATTTTATTTTTTCATTAAATAAAGACCTTAAAGGTATGCTAATCAAATATAGTCAATTCACAAATCAACACAAAAAACAAGCTCATTTTTATTACAAACACATTAACAAATTTAATAAACACACACATAGCATTGTATAATGTTATGTATGTGTTAGTAGCAAGTTTAAATGCAATTTACTCAAAATAAAGGAAAAATTTTATAAATCTGTAAATCTGCAAAACGGCTAAAAAGAAATACCTTTCATATAATATACGTTTCGTCAAAATCGGGATAAAACTGTAGAACAAAACATCGGTCACAAGTAATCGTCTAGCCTATTAATATTATAGATTCTTATCGGTGGAGTGGTATATATGGAGAAATCTGTAAGACAAAGACCAGATTCAGTAGAATTAGGCCTTTGCTTTCGACGGGTCAATGACAAATTTTTGCAAGCAATTTTATTGAGGTTAAATGTGTTTTATCGCAATTTGTGCTTGATTAAAATCTGGCGATTCTTCATATGTCCATAAAAATAACCACCCACCTAATTATAAATGCGTTAAAACATTTCAACTGGTACAAAACCAGTAATAATTAAAAATAAATAAATTTTTTTTTTGTTGATTTTAACCACAGTACATATGTATGTATACATGTTTTAGCTACTAATTTTTTAATGTTTTATTTTCAATACTAAGGCCAAGGTCATCGTTTTCGAAAATTTGTTGTTTGCGTTGTTTTATTTACATTATATTATATGTCTGATGAAGATACTGTGAATTTGTATTTGGAGAGTTTGTTCAAAACGCAATTCTGTTCGTATTTATGGTTCAAAGTCATATTTATGAGTCAGTTTTTTACTCAACAATAATCTAAATATGTATTTTTATTTTTTTGTTTACTAATATTTATGTAGTACATGTTTTGAGCTTTAAAGAAATTGAACAGACATACATGTACTGTAAACGAAATTCCAATAGATGCACATAGTTTTTAAGAACTATTGACTAAAGCGAAACAAATTAATACAGTTTTTTTCTGTTACTAAATGGCTTATTCATGAATGAAACAAATAACAACTTCAACTACTTAAACACGAAAACAAATATTGTAACAAATAAATACAATTTAAAACGAATTAATTTCTAAAAATGTATATAATGATTATGCTCAACGATGTAACCTTAACGCTTTTCGCGCTAAATTTGCAGCCTTTTAATTACCGAACAAGCAGTTTTTTTAGTGCCTTTTAAAAAAGCGCTAAATTGGCGCTTCCCTCCAAATTTAAATTTTTTTCTGTTGTTCGTCTGTAAAACACAAATTATATATAAGATATATAAGTAGATAAACAAAGATTCCGATATGCAAAAAAAAACCGATAACTTTCTATAGAAAGAGACATTAAGGCAATTTTGGATGTGAAGCCATTTTAACGTTGATAATAAAAAATCGTTTGAGAAGATGCACACTGCGGATTTTTGTATGGAGGTAAGGAAAAATGATTTTCTGAGAAAATATAATAGTTTAATGACTGAAACTATGTACATTAGGGTGGCCTTTCATTATATGGAGGAAAAAAAAGTGTTGCCCCCTAGAAATATGCGAATAACAAAAAAACTGAGAAATACAAAGTTTTGGGTCAATCAAAAAACATTTAGAGGTGGCTCAACGCGATTGAAAATTTCAACGGTAACCAGCTTTGGATTTTAAAATATTTTTAAATAAAAATTACCGAAAACTAGTTTTTCTATTAGACTCGATGAAACCACTATTTAGAATTTAAGACAAATAATTCGGTTAATTTTTATTTATTTAACCCTTCAGTGCTCCTGGGATCAAAATAATCCATTGTGATATATCTTTGGCGCAATTATCTGCTTATTGCTCGCGATTATAAATTAAAACAACTTTTAACCAATTTTGTTATAAAAGTATTTTATGTATCCATATTTTTTTAAATAAAATAAGAAGATCCACAAATGATCCAAAGCTAATAAAGGACAATTTATTATATGAAATATAATATATATAAAATTAATATAACTAGCAGATTCCACCACTCGAAATTCGAGTGCAAATTCTAGATTTTATTTTTTCATTTAATAAAGACCCTAAAGGTATGCTTCACAATTTAATTCTTGCGGCAGTTATGCCAAGTTTTGTTGCTGATGCGTGATCAGTTGTTGTTGTTGTTTTGCAAAAGATAAAAAACATGTTCACCACAATAACATTAACAAATATTATTGAAAATCTTGATTCTAAAAATGACAACTTTTTGTTAACTTATAATAAAAACAGAATTAAAAAAAAAGATGAAACGACTTTTGGTTATTAAAATTAAATTAAAACGAAAAAGAAGGCGGATTCCTAAAATAAAAAATTACTTTGAAATAATAAAACGATATTTTTTAAGTTTGTATTAACAATTTTTATATAAAGCACTAATTACTCCTCCATTCTGCATCAATGTTTAATTTTTTTAAGCTTCGCACTCTATTGCTTCAGTAATTAAAATGATGCCATAGTTGCCAAAAAATTTGCGGCAGCACTGTCAATTGTTTGCATAAAAAACTTTTGACGTAAATCAGTGCTGCCAAGTGATGCTTTTTTGAACGTTTTACTTTTATTATGCTGCAGTGATGCATAACTACTGCATTTATGAACGTACCCAAACTTGAGACATTACCACAAACACATTAACAAATTTCATAAACACACACATAGCATTGTATCATTTTATGTACATATGTGTTAGTAGCAACTTTAAACGATCATAACTCCAAAAAAATATGCCAGACAATGAAAATCTGTAAATCTGGATAACAGCTAAAAAGAAATACCTTTGAAATGAAAAATTTTTTGTCAAAATCGGGGTAAAACTGTGAAACTTACATCGGTCAAAAGAAATCGCCTTGCCTATTAATATTATAGATAATGTAAAATTAATGAAAAGCAATACTTATTGCAAGTCGTGATTACAGAAAACAATTTGAATCGCACACTAAATCATCCTTAAATTCACCAAAATAAATAGAATTAATTCCATATTTCATTTTTTTTTTGGCACAAAAGTGGCATTTGCTATTTCTTGGCGAGTTTTTATTCGATTTTGAATTTGTTTAGCTTTTTAAAGAGCTAATTTAGTACTGAAATCGATTAATATAACAACTTGTTGAAAATATTAAACTATAGAACGAAATTTTCGTAAAATCTGAAAAAAGTCATAGTTTCCCCATAATAAACACACTTGAAATTTTCAGTCGCATTGAGACACCTCTAAATTTTTTTTGATTGACCTAAAACTTTGTATTTCTCAGTTTTTTTTGCTATTCGCATATTACTCTGATTTTAAGAGTCGCGGAAAAAATAGGCGGGATCGGACCAATGGGCGTGGCACCCCCCATACAAAGCTAATATTTAATATCATATAACTGTAGTAGTATAGTATAATAATGAAAGCCTTGGAACTCGGTGTAAATTCATGAGTTACGACCACACAATCTACTTGCCAGCTCCTGGAATCCGCCAGACTTCGGACCATGGTGTGTACGCGGTCCCCACGTTAAGAGGGCGTGTCCCCTCGGTCGGGTGGGGAGGGTAAGCGTGAGGCGGGGTTCGGTCGTTAAAAAAAATATATAATGGTAAGAAAATTATACTCGGTCTAGACCGAATTCAATTTTTGTATGGGTACTATGTCAAAACATAGTCATATTGAGTAAAGTCACTTATGTTACTCAAAAAGATATATAAACCAAATTTGAGAAAGATCTATACAAAATATCTGTTTTTTTCTAGATTTCAGTAAAGTTCAATTAAAATGTTCCTACAGGGTTTATTTTTGGACTACTGATTAATAGTTGCAATAAACATGTATCGATTTTCACCAATTTCCATCGTGATCGTCTTATGGCCGACAAGAGCCTTATATACCAAACTAGCAGATTCCAGCACTCGACATTCGAGTGCAAATTCTAGGAAATTTTATTTTTTCGTTTAATAAAGACCCTAAAGCTATGCTTCACAATCCAATTCATTTTAAATGAAGAAAACAAACTCAACACATTAACACAAACACATTAGCAAATTTAATGAACACACACATAGCATTGTATAAATTTATGTACATATGTGTTAGTAGCAACTTTAAACGATCATAATTCAAAAAAAAAATATTTCAGACGATGAAAATCTGTAAATCTGGGTAACAGCTAAAAAGAAATACCTTTCAAATGATAAATTTTTTGTCAAAATCGGGGTAAAACTGTGAAACTTACATCGGTAACAAAAAATTGCCTAGTCTATTAATATTATAGATTTCAAAATATCAAAAATTTATTCTGAGTCAATCGGTATAATAAAAGATAAGTCTGAAAATCTGTAAATCTGGGTAACAGCTAAAAAGAAATACCTTTCAAATGATAAATTTTTTGTCAAAATTGGGGTAAAACTGCGAAACTTACATCGGTAACAAAAAATCGCCTAGTCTATTAATATTATAGATTTCAAAATATCAAAAATTTATTCTGAGTCAATCGGTATAATAAAAGATAAGTCTAGGTGAAATATATTTGCTACTTACAATCAGCGCAAACTCAAACTCATACCAATGAAGGGTATACAAATACCTATAAAATCCTCGTATGTATGCGTCTACTAAAACTTTGCTCACTATATGTTTAACAACATACTGCTTTAAAGAGAAGTTAACCACAAAATAAATATTTAGTAAGCCGGAATGTTACTACTTTATATATTCTCATTATTAATTATAACATATATTAAAAAAATATATAATAATTAAAATACTGGTCTGCTTTTTTAGGAAATTAATATTAGATGAACATTTTAAACTGATAACAAAATTGTGCAAATTACCCATTATAATAATTTAATTGGTTCTTTATGAATATCTTTTTTTAATTATATTGAATTCATTGATTATTATAAAATCAGTGATTTCATACAATCGTTAGTCTGTATTTAAAACTAAGAAAAAGGTCAGATCATATGATACGTTTTAAGTGTGTTAATTATTTATAAAATATTTCATATTATGACCCCAATATCAATTCAAGTACTCTGACATTAACAAGTGTTGCCGCCAATACAATAAAAACATCGGTAGCAGTTATGAATAAATAAAAACTTTTTATTATCATTGACATAATTGGTCATTAACTGTGACACAAAAGAATACAAACTTATTCCAGTACACAGAACACCACATGATGAGTATGATATGTAAATCATAGGCAGACATGAATTGGAAGAAAATAAAATCTAAAGATACAAAGTGATAACTAGCCAAGTATCACTGACAACTTCAAACCAAAGGCCATGTTTTCACTATGCCACTTTCAATGTTAATTGTTGTCAATTGTTGTCAGTCAAAATGAAACCGCCTACATGTTGGAAATTTGTGTCGTTGTCTGCTGGATTTTTATCAGAAATGAAAATTTTATTGACAGAAAATGTTTTGTCAGTAATTAAAATAAAAAGTAAAGTTGTATTTCTTTTCAAATGAAAAGTTTACTCAAGTCACCCTGGATAAGTTTTTTTTAAAATTTTTACTAAAATTTGTGATTTTGAAGACCAATTTTGTTATAACAATTATTAAAAAAAAATTCAATTCAAATTATCCCTAAGTTATGCTTATATTATTTTTTATATGCTCAACAGTTTTGGAGTTATTCAGAATGAAATGATGAAAAATATTATTTATTTCACAAAATTGAAATATTTTTTTAAAATTCATAATTAATAATTCATAAAAAATCGAAAATGGCTAAATATGACATTTTTTTGTTTCTTTGAAACAAACTTTTCTAAGAAAATTGACTTTTTAAAAAACGAAGTCTTTAATTTTTAAGAAAAAGCACTTTTTAGGGAAAACATACGTTTCTAATAATGTACTATTTTAAAGAAAATGCACTTTTTTAAGAATAGTTACTTTTTTGAGAACATTACTTTTTAAGAAAAGTACTTTAAAAAAGGTACTATTTTACGAGAGGTACCTTCATAAGGAAATGTTGTTATCTAGGAAAATATTTTTGAAGAAGATATACTTTTTTTCAAAAGCTACTTTTTAAGTAAGGTACATTTTATGATAAGGGTTTTTTTAAGAAAAGGTGCTTTTTTAAAAAAAGTTAATTTTGTATTGTAAGTACTGCGACCGAATGATCTATTGTACTGCTCTCTGCTAATAGGTTGTCCCTATAAAATCTCATCCAACCCTGAAGCCCTCAGGAATTCGAGGATGTTGGTTGGTTCTAGTAATTTTATGTCGCTACCTAGTATTTGGGAAGAGCCCAGGTGCATTTTTCTTTTATGCATTAACGCTCCACAGTCCCCAAGTAAGTGCTCTGGTGATTTGGCATCCTCATCACATAATCTGCACATGTGGTTTGCTACAATTCCTAACCTGCTCAGATGTTCCCTGAGTCTACAGTGACTTTTAAAGATACAGAATTTTGAAGAAAATGTAATTGTTTAAGAAAATATGCTTTTAAAGGTAATGTAGTTTCCTAAGAAAAATAATTTGTTTAAGAAAAAATTCTTGTTATGAAAAGGTACTTTTTTAAGAAAATGTACTTTTTTAAGAAAACGTACTTTTTAAGAAATGGTACATTTTTAAGAAAAGGTGCTTTTTTAGAAACATTTAATCTGTTAAGAAAATGTACTTTTTAATAAAAAATACTTTTTTGAGTTAATGTACTCTGTTAAGAAAATCCCTTTTTAAGAAAATCACTTTTTAAGAAAAACACTTTTTAAGAAAAACACTTTTTAAGAAAAGGTACTTTTTTAAGAAAATGTACTTTTTATAAAAGGTACTTTTTTAAGAAAATGTACTTTTTATAAAAGGTACTTTTTTAAGAAAATGTGTTCTGTTAAGAAAATCACTCTTTAAGAAAAGGTACTTTCAATCCCACAAAAATAACGTTTTTAAAGGCGCTGTAGCTCAGTCGTTTTTCAATTTATCAACTTTGGGTTTCTTTGCGTAAAAGTAGACGTAATTTTCTAACTTTTTCCTTACTCCGTACTTTCGGCGGACGGCATTTTGTTGGTAATCACGTCCGACACATCCTGAACTAGAATATTTCCAAAATATCAAAAATTGACAAAATGGCGCGATTTTTTTTAAAAAAATCCAAAAATTAGCTGTTGTTTGGGGGGTTTTGCCCCACCTCTTCTCCGGTAGTAAAGTTAGTCCAATTATCCTAGTTCAGGACCTGCTTGACGTGATTACATACAAAACGCCTTCCGCCGAATTTCGATGCGACACCTGGTTCTTAAGAAAACCCAATTTGAAAAACGGATTTCGAGAAAAACGCGTTTAAATTTTATTACAAGAATTTTCTGCACCTCGGCGCGTGTGTGTATGTATATACATGTATAGCTCTGTAACTCCAAAAATAATTTGAATTTAAAAAAATCCTTTTAGGGCATTAAGTCTGAAGGATTTTAGATGAATTTTTTTTAAAGAGATGTAATAGCTTAAGAAAATATACTTTTTAAAAAAGTTACCTTTTTTAAGAAAATGTGCTTTGTAAAGAAAAAGTACTCTTTTAAGGAAGGTCATTTTTTACGAAAAGACACTTATGTAAGAAAATTTTTCTAAATTGATATGTGTTTCATAAGTTTTATCATTCTTCTTCTTTTCATTTTAAATTTGTCATAATGCAAAATATGAATATATTTTGCTGGACCCAAAATAAACTAAATTTGACAATGCGAAATATATGAAATAACATTTATTACGGCCCTAATCTAAAAAAAAAAAATATTTAACAGTGTAAAATTCATTTTATATATTTTTTGTGTTTGTACCCAAAAATTTTAATATATATTTGTTTTAAAGTGTGATAAATTCATTATTTAGTTCAATATTTCTTAATATTTGAATACTTTGGAAATGTTTTTTTTTATCTAAATAACAAATATTACGAGTTCGGCTTTGGTCGAACAATGCAAATAAGGCCGAAGTTCAGCTTCATGTTAAAACAGTGTTAAAATATCTATTATCTTACTAGTTTCTAAATATATAAAAGTTTTCCCATACTTTTCAAATTCCATATCTAATTTATAAGAGATATACAAATACCTAAATAGTAATAAAATATAATGAATGCATTGTTTATTAAAATATGCACAAATAAAAGAATCTCCACATCGTATGATGTAAAGAATAAAATCGATTGCAACTTGTTTGTGAAAACGTAAAAATGTGTATGACATCATTTTAAAGCCATTAAAACAAATCTAAATTTTATGTCATTAGTTCTTTGCATTTTTGTTTATTTTAAAAAATATAAAAAGAAGCAGGTGATGTCACAAATACGGAGACCATAAAGTTTTTGTTATATTTTCTCTTAAAATGATGTCATTAATATTATTAAAAATTTGCTTTAAACTTACCTCTTCTTCTATTTTACGTAGAGTATCATTTAATGCTATAACCCAAGACATTAATAATTCGTTAACAATTACCAAATCACTGTACAGCCAACGAAAGACTTGACTAGTCCAAGTGACAGAAGTCTAAAGTTCAAATAGAAAACATTAAAAAACACATTAAAAATCTTTCAAACTTTCCAAAAAAAAAAAGAAGTTAATTATTTAAATTAAACTCACAGTTTCTGGTCCAACAACATTTGATGGTGGTGGTACATAACGTTTTTTACGATTTTCAGGTCCGGCTGAACCCTGTCTAACCATGCGTCTACGAACACCAGGGCCTCCGGCAACAGCACCACCCATCGGTGTTCTGCCCCGACCACCAACACCACCACCACCAACTCCGGCTGATGGCTTAGCCATTAAATCTTTAACTTCACTTTTACTAGCTAAAATATCTCTGGGTTCAGATAAACGTTTTTCGCTCTTATTACCACCACCAGGGGCCACACTACTCTGACGACTAGTGCTGGCGCTGGCCGGTTTTTCTTTGTTCAAATATTTTTGGTATAAAAATTTACACAGCCATACTAAGAATAGAGCCAATACGGCCCATATAAATATAAAAATTGCTAATGAATCCATTGTTAAATCACCAAGACCTTCAAATGTACAAATATAATCATCGATTTGATCTGCTAAATCCATAATATTTTAAAGCGCGAATGATTTAAACGACGTTTGCCATTTGCATCATTTCTGAAAAGAAAAAAAATAAAAAAAAAACAATTAATAATCTTTGGTTTCAAATTAAATATTTTAGTGTTAATGGATATTTTGTTAATATCCATAATCCATTTTTTGTTTTGTTACAATTGAAACTAAAAATAGACTTTAAAATACTTTTAGGAGTGACCAAAAGCCAAATAATGTTTATAACCCATTTTTCTTTCATAAAAAACAAGTTTCAGAGCTTCTTGAAATAAAGCTTCAAGTTTTAATTTAAAAAGACGCAACTTAATATCAACGGTGAAACTTAGCTCTCTAAGACCCACTGTAAACCTTTTTAACTGTATTGTTAAGATTCACAACTCTAAATGACACAATATGTCATAGATTACAAAGGTTTTGACATCCAACACAAATAAAAAATATTGTTATCGAACTATGCCGACTATAGGATACCCTATACCATGAGTTACGGCATAGGATCTTTCGTCCAAATATTGCAGGTTACAACCATACTGGATAAAATGGCTCAACAACGATCACAAGTGTTCTGAGAACATAAAGAAATTAAATTTTAACAAAAAAATATTTGTTGTCTTTACATAGATTTAAGTGAATAGATTGAGGATTTACGAAGTAATACCCACAAACAAAACTTATTTCACTAAGATATACATGAAAGTCATTATTCAAAACCATTTTGTGAAGAGAAGGGGTATTGTATTGGATATTCGCAAAGAAATAAACATAAAAATGCCCACGCAATGCGCATAAACAATGTTAACGGCCACCACTTTTTCTCTCAAGCCCAGACGATAAAAATATATAAAACACATCTGCCACCTGAAATACATGTGTCAAAAGATGTTGGAGTAGATGAACATATGTCTAATAGGCTTTGATCTTTGATCGTCTAAGTAACAAGTACATGGTGGTCACCATAAGTAACACAAAACACGAAGATGCAAATATTTAATGCTTGCGTGAAATCCACTATAATTTATTGACGCGAAAGCTGGCTGATGACAAATTAAATGATACAGTGCCTATAAGTATTTATGAACAAATTTTTGCAAATAATGTGTAGAGTATTTTGGACAAAAACAATCACAAATAAAGAAGAGCTGGAGGTCAACAAATAATTCGCCAAATAGCGAAAATGGCGACGGATAGGATCCACTCTTTGAAAACCATCAGCTTTATAATGGAATGACCGGTTGTTCAAAAAATATCTGCCGTAGAACAGTTTTAAATGATCTTAAAAAAAATCTTAGAACAAGTTCGAATTGTATTGTAAAGGCCCTATGTTCTCAAGTAGAAGATATAAAGAATTAAAAACAAGTATGAGATACCATGACCATGCGTTTAGAGAATTGGTCTAAGGTCAAACTAATTGGGTATAGAAAATAAGCATAAACCAAATCTGAATGGAATTTTTATTAATTTCTTTGCAGATCTGAAAAAGTTGAAATCGGATGCTATATTTGTATGGGGACTAGGTCGAAAAATGGACCGATCATGACCATATTTGGTAAAGTCACTTAATTTTTGCAAAAAACATAAACAAACCAAATTTAAGAAAAATCTGTGAAATATTTTTTTTTTGATAGCTTGAAGTGAAGATCGGGAAGCAGCTTCATATGAGGGCTATCACTAAGAATTGTCCTATAGGGTTTATTTTTGGACTACTGATTAATGGATACAATAAATATACACAAACCCAATTTGACCGAGATCTATATGATAATTTGGATCTTATGGGAATTTAAAGCGATATCATATTGACATTTGTATGAGGAATAGGTCTGAACATGCACTGATTTCCATCTACCTCACTTGTGATCGACCTATGGCCGATAAAAGCTTATAACGGGTGATTTTTTAAGAGCTTGATAACTTTTTTTTAAAAAAAAAACGCATAAAATTTGCAAAATCTCATCGGTTCTTTATTTGAAACGTTAGATTGGTCCATGACATTTACTTTTTGAAGATAATTTCATTTAAATGTTGACCGCGGCTGCGTCTTAGGTGGTCCATTCGGAAAGTCCAATTTTGGGCAACTTTTTCGAGCATTTCGGCCGGAATAGCCCGAATTTCTTCGGAAATGTTGTCTTCCAAAGCTGGAATAGTTGCTGGCTTATTTCTGTAGACTTTAGACTTGACGTAGCCCCACAAAAAATAGTCTAAAGGCGTCAAATCGCATGATCTTGGTGGCCAACTTACCGGTCCATTTCTTGAGATGAATTGTTCTCCGAAGTTTTCCCTCAAAATGGCCATAGAATCGCGAGCTGTGTGGCATGTAGCG